>HG995385.1:13855000-15220000 GCA_905333075.3 Atethmia centrago | reverse complement strand
GAACCAATCATTGAAGCAACCATTCCATTTGGAAGTTGGGGTCTCCAAAATGGCCGTTTTGTAGGCGTCCACAGCTTCTTCAGGTGATGAAAATCTCTGTCCACGCAATTTATTCTTTATTTTAGGGAAAGTATAGAAATCATTAGAGCTTAGGTCGGGGCTGTACGGCGGAGATGGTCTAATAATTCTATGTTTTCTTGCTCTAAAAACTCTTTTGTTCTGTGCGCGGTGTGAGAACACGCATTGTCGTGATGGAGGATGATGCGGCGGTTGCAGTTCTCTTTACGGAGTTCAGAAACGACCTGTGGCAAACAAATGCTAGCATACCATTCTGCATTAACCGTTCTTTGTCCCTAAAGAGGAATAGTCGTAACATGGCCGGTTTTGGTGACAAACGTGGCCACCATTTTTTTTGCAACACTCCGTGAACGAACAAATTTTGTTTGAGTTCACCCACACACAAGCGCAGAGCTGGTGGTCTTCGACGCCGGGGTGCAGGCCTTCCAAGGAGGCTATGCCATCCTTGGATAGAAGGCTAACCAGGCGTTTATTACGCCTGGACAGGACCGGCCTGCGCCTGGTGACGGGCACCATCACGGGACACTGCTCGGACAGCCCCACGTGCAGGGCTTGCATGGAGGCAGAGGAAACCGCTGCGCATGTGCTCTTTGAATGCACAGGCGTCACCCAGATTAGAACAGAAACTCTCGGGGCAGCCAGATCCTTCATAGACGTTCTAAACAGACCTGGGGACATTTCTGGAGGGAGATGGGCTAGTTGAAATAACCACCGACGGCCGCTATGGCCCTCGCCCAACGTTCCGCCTGAAGGACTAAATGCGGAAACCAAACCTAACAGGTACAAAGTATTAAAAATTAAGCAATGACAGATACATTAATATTGCAATCGTAGACGATTTTCGAACATATAAAGTAAATAAAATTGTTTCAGTGTGTTCTCACAGAATGTAAAATTTATGTCATAAAAATAATAACTTGCCAGTAGACTAGAAAGTCCTCAAAAACGCCAACCCTTCACCGTTTCTAATATCGCTACTCAGGAACGTCACTTAAAATCATTAATCGACAAGTATAACTTGGAACGCTATCAGTCAAAAATTACGGATTGAGAACATCAGTTGTGTTGACATTTGACATGTGCTAAGACACTGATCAATTAAAGTTAATTATCCAATAAGATACATTTGACATGTGCTACGATGTCGATCAATTTAAGTTAATGATCCAATAACATACATTTATCATGTGCTAGGATGCTGATCAATTAAAGGTAATGATCCAATAACATACATTTATCATGTGCTAGGATGCTGATCGATTAAAAGTAATGAGCCAATAAGATACGTTTGACAAGTGCTAGGATACTGATGAATTAAAGGTATAGAAATCCAATAAGATATGAGCCAATAAGATACGTTTGACATGTGCTAGGATGCTGATCAATTAAAGGTAATGAGCCAATAAGATAGGTTTGACAAGTGCTAGGATGCTGATCAATTAAAGGTAATAAGCCAATATGATACGTATGACATGTGCTAGGATGCTGATCTATTAAAGGTAATGAGCCAATAAGATACGTTTGACAAGAGCTAGTATGCTGATCTATTAAAGGTAATGAGCCAATAAGATACGTTTGACAATGCTAGTATGCTGATCAATTAAAGGTAATTAGCCAATAAGATACGTTTGACAAGTGCTAGTATGCTGATCAATTAAAGGTTATGAGCCAATAAGATACGTTTGACAAGTGCTAGGATGCTGATCTATTAAAGGTAATGAGCCAATAAGATACGTTTGACAAGTGCTAGTATGCTGACCAATTAAAGGTAATGAGCCAATAAGATACGTTTGACAAGTGCTAGTATGCTGATCAATTAAAGGTTATGAGCCAATAAGATACGTTTGACATGTGCTAGTATGCTGATCAATTAAAGGTTATGAGCCAATAAGATACGTTTGACAAGTGCTAGTATGCTGATCAATTAAAGGTTATGAGCCAATAAGATACGTTTGACAAGTGCTAGGATGCTGATCTATTAAAGGTAATGAGCCAATAAGATACGTTTGACAAGTGCTAGTATGCTGATCAATTAAAGGTTATGAGCCAATAAGATACGTTTGACAAGTGCTAGTATGCTGATCAATTAAAGGTTATGAGCCAATAATATACATTTATCATGTGCTAGGATGCTGATCGATTAAAAGTAATGAGCCAATAAGATACGTTTGACATGTGCTAGTATGCTGATCAATTAAATGTTATGAGCCAATAAGATACGTTTGACAAGTGCTAGTATGCTGATCAATTAAAGGTTATGAGCCAATAATATACATTTATCATGTGCTAGGATGCTGATCGATTAAAAGTAATGAGCCAATAAGATACGTTTGACATGTGCTAGTATGCTGATCAATTTGTGAAACTGAATTATGTATGGGCTTGTACCACTGCCCTTAATACAAGTTATTTAATAACTTAGTAAGGGTGCTGGTAGCAACACCTACCTGTTTTGTTAACTAGCATAAGTCAAGTGTACCTATAAATGATACCATTTAATGTTAACATTGTTATTTGATTGATTAAATATATTTTAGCAGAGTTAGCAACCCAAAAACTGCTACTTGACCAGTATAAATATAGTCTTGAATTAACGTCATAGTTAGATATGAAACCTCGCTCTTTAGGAGGTCTAGACTAAACCGGTTATGAGGTCTTGAGGCACAGCGATGAGGCTAACTATTTGCTTTTGCCGAGATGCTATAATAGCTATAATAACTTCGCTCTAAGTTCAGAAGGCCGCTGGCCGCACGTCACTGGTAAGCTGGTAACATAACCAGTATAAGCTGGTCTTTCCGGGTCTGTTCACACCCAGACGTGACGCAAAGCGACGCAGCGCGCATTTTAACTATACCGACACAATATCGAACTTATTTTTTACACGAAAGATCATTTCAATTTCGTGAAGGCGCGAGGCGTTTCGAATTACGCTGAGACGCGATGTGCTGCGCAGTGCGTATACCTTATTGTGTAGTAAATAAGTTCGATTTTGTATCGTGATTTTAAAAAGTGCGCGCTGCCTCGCGTCTCGTCACGTCTTGGTGTGAATTGACATTTATTTTATTGACACGTCACGTCTTGGTGTGAATTGACATTTATTTTATTACAATTCTTTTACGGTCAGTGTTACCACTGACGTGCGGCCGATTATTAATTATTATACGTTTTGAGTATTTTACGTTAAAAGTTTACAAAAACGAAACGAATATTTTGTAGCCTGAACTTAAATATTGGGTAGGTGATTCTAAAATGATGGAACAATAACGAGACATGATACATTTGTGCTAAGGTGTACGTGCGTGAGTGTGTTTGTGTGCGTAAGTGAGGGTGTGTGGATGCGTGTGCGTGCTCATGTGCACGAGTGTGAATTTTATTGTGAGTACGCGTCCAGGGCCTCAAGTCTGCTATTACAATAGTGTCAGAATGGTCTGTTCAGATCCTCATTAATGACGCCATTATATTAGTAGATTACCAAACTTGTCAAAATCAACAATTTTGAAATCAATAATAGACCATTCTGACACTATTGTAATAGCAGACTTGAGGCCCTGGGGGGATGAGGATGCAGTACGTATATATATATTATATTTAAATAAAATGGAAACATTTATGTCGTATTTATACCGTTTCTTAATTTTGCATTTGCCACAATCAATTTTTCTTATTTACACTATACGTGAAATTAACAACACCCTTCAAAATATCGCAAATGTATTGTGGTAATAAACTATACATTTGCGATATAAATTACATTTTTAGATATTCCTGTTACTTATTTCCGAACTTAGGGGGTAAAGCTTTCAATATAAACTAGCAACACTGAATTATTTTTATCGAGGTTTTGTGTTTCAAAATGTCACTAACAAGAAACACTTAAAATAATAGACAAATAATCAATATTTACCTATGAAAAGAAACCCCCCTAATCCATCCAAAGGTTGTCTTTAAAAGATCGCTTTTAGCGATAAGACCGCCCATTGTGTCACCCTTTGTAAAATTTCTACATTTATAGCTGTAATTTTTATGGTGTACATAATAAAGAGTATTCTATCTATCTATCTATCTATCTATCTCGCATCTTTCTTTTGTTTTTAGGACATAATGGATCTGTAATCTACCTAACATCTGTATGTATAATCTACGCCTACAATAAAAATATTTGATTTGATTTGAACAGTTTTTACAATGTTAAAAAACACAAGAAATTATCTATATAAATATAGAAAATATATTAATAGTAAAAGCCCGTGACGTACTTACGATGCGGCGCTTCATGCCGTACTAACTCGGGATTGTATTCGCTTTTAAATTTGTATTTGATTTGTTGGCCGCACTAACGGTGTTCCGCGCGGTTTATCTGCCTTCAGTTTTGTAATCTGAGATAATGATTATTTCACGGGTTGCGATTCGATAAGTTACTTTATTAAGGTTGCTCAGCAATTTATACTCTTCATAATGCATATGGTAAAGTGGAACGGGTGGTGAAATACCAGGAGAACTCAACAATTAACATCCCTTCATCGGGAAAAGCAATATTTTGTAAAAGGCTTATGAGCAGTTCATATTAGGCTATTGTAACTTAACCATTTGACCGCCACAGTCATGTATAGATGACAAACCGCCACGGTCACGACTACATGACCGATTTCAAGGAATAATTCGTAGATTGGCGCCGTGGGCACGTTTTTGCTTTTTTGACGTGGCGGTCAATGGGTTAAATAAATTACCAACTGAAAATAAATTTAATTTCGAAACTCGGTGGCAAAAAACTAAAATACAGATCCAAAGACACCGACTTCCGAAATTGAGGTTATTTTTCACTCTGTAGTGTTTTTCTTTTTTTGTAAAATGTTTTTTTTTATTACATTAAATAAGAACCAGCTGAGTCTACGACTCCGAAAATGACATAGTTTCGGAAGTTAATTAAAACAATTGTTAATTTTTACCCGACTGACCCAGAAGGAGGGTAATGTTTTTCGGGAGTATGTATGTATGTATGTCTATTTCTTTGGCACGCTCTGTAGCCTAAACGGCTTGACGGATTTTAAATTAAGAGGCGTCGTTAGATTCGTCTTAATTGTGGGAGTGCATAGGCTATATAATATTTATATATTGCATCTGAAAATACAAAAAAAGGGAGGGGAAGGTTTTTTTGAAATTAAATTACAACAATATTGATAACAAATAATAGCTAGTAATGAGTCAATTCCATATATGTATTAATAAAACTCAAAAGCTTGAAATAAAACAAATTATTTAAAAAACAGATTACCCGACTGCTAAAACACATATCTGAAAAGAGAAAAACAAGCTTTATAATCTATAGAATTTTGGTATCGCAGGCGGGGACAAACTAATAGCCTGAAATATGGTGTAACTTATGTTTGTCCCCGCCTGCGATACAAAAATTCTATAGATTATAAAGCTTGTTTTTCTCTTTTCAGTTATGTGTTTTAGCAGTCGGGTGTTTTGTTTTTTATAAACCACAAATTGTTCCGTCATCGTTCGGTCACCGCTCGGCCAGAAAGTCGGACCTACGTAAAGTTGGGAGTCGTTGATTTGAACCATGAGCTCGCATGAGCTTATTTTCGAGAGTAGGCGTCAAGCCACATTTGTCCAATAAGTTTTTGCCGCCCGATACGATCTATCTAGTGGGAGACTGGAAGGGGGTTTGTAAGGGCTGTGCGAAACTAACCCTGAGATCTTTTATGAGATTTTTGTTTATCGTGGCGTGGGATCTTTAAACCCTTTTTTCCGGGATAAGGACTATCGTTAATGTTGTCTTGAATTACAAGCTACAACAGTTTTTATCGTGATATTGTAACAGACAGATGAACTACACATACAATACTATATCAATTATAGCTTACTACTACTGCAGGGTTAACCGCAGCAAAAACAACGATTGAGCCTTACAGTAGTCGCATATGATGTGTGGCATCTGACATCTCACCTTGGTAATAAGCAACTGAGCAGCGATATAAATTAACCCCAAAATTTTAAAAAAGCTAAATACTGAAATGGTTATTCGAAATTCGACCCTCTTTACTTACAATCTATATACCTAGTACCTACTTACTAATTCCATGAATACACTAATTCCATGCTTTTATAAAGTACTTACTTATTCCATGCTCAAGCTGTCACTTCCTGTTACACACTTCCGTCCCTTTTCACGAAAGCACTCCTATAGAAAGCGAGAGCAAAGATGTTACACACATCCGCCCCTTTTCACGAAAGCACTCCCATAGAAAGCGAGAGCAAAGATGTTACACACATCCGTCCCTTTTCACGAAAGCACTCCCATAGAAAGCGAGAGCAAAGATGTTACACACATCCGTCCCTTTTCACGAAAGCACTCCCATAGAAAGCGAGAGCAAAGATGTTACACACATCCGTCCCTTTTCACGAAAGCACTCCCATAGAAAGCGAGAGCAAAGATGTTACACACATCCGTCCCTTTTCACGAAAGCACTCCCATAGAAAGCGAGAGCAAAGATGTTACATACATCCGTCCCTTTTCACGAAAGCACTCCTATAGAAAGCGAGAGCAAAGATGTTACACACATCCGTCCCTTTTCACGAAAGCACTCCCATAGAAAGCGAGAGCAAATATGTTACATACATCCGTCCCTTTTCACGAAAGCACTCCTATAGAAAGCGAGAGCAAAGATGTTACACACATCCGTCCCTTTTCACGAAAGCACTCCCATAGAAAGCGAGAGCAAAGATGTTACATACATCCATCCGTCCCTTTTCACGAAAGCACTCCTATAGAAAGCGAGAGCAAAGATGTTACACACATCCGTCCCTTTTCACGAAAGCACTCCCATAGAAAGCGAAAGCAAAGATGTTACACATAAGAAGCACATAACTGAAAAGTGAAAAATAAGCATTTTTATCTAATGAATTGTTTTTTTAAGATATCGCAGGCCCTCCGACAAACCAATAACCTGAAATATGGTTCAAAAGATAATGCTTGTTTTTCTCTTATCAATCATGTGTTTTTGCAGTCAGGTTTTTGTTTTTTAAAATAATGCTTTATTTCAAGCTTTTTGTTTAATTGGGATTGTCTCATAACTAGATTTTATTTCATACCAATATTGTTGTATTTTTGACGTGATAACGTCTTATAAATCGCCGGCTGCACGCACGAAAAAGCATGACTCATTGTCACGTTCCGCCTGAGCCGAGCGTGCAAGCGACAGCGCGGAACTAGCGATAGAGAGGCACGATCGGCCTAAGCGTTCTGCTTGTGACGCATCTCTCTCTCTTTATCACGTAAAATTACCGTCCGTAAACAAACTTTACAGACAACCATTTTTTTTTTATCCAGATGCAATATTATATAGCTTATGTCACTCCCACATTTAAGACGAATCTAACGACACCTCATATGTTAAAATCCATTAAGCCGTTTAGGCTACAGAACTTGTCAAAGAAATAGACATTTACAGACAACCATTTTTTTTTATCCAGATGCAATATTATATAGCTTATGTCACTCCCACATTTAAGACGAATCTAACGACACCTCATATGTTAAAATCCATTAAGCCGTTTAGGCTACAGAACTTGCCAAAGAAATAGACATACATACATACATACTCTCGAAAAACATTACCCTCCTTCTGGGGCAGTCGGGTAAAAATAAAGTGCAAACTCAAAGCATTTATTTCAATTAAACCAATTACAGGCACATTTGAATTGTCAAAGTATCGGTCAGTCAGAAAGTTGAAGCTAGTTGCCCATTCCAAAACGTAGATCTCTATGGAAAAGACCGGGCAAGAAACTCCAAGGGCACTTTTTTAAACCAAGATCTTACAAATCCTGGGTACATTATTCTTGTTGCTTCTATATGTAAGAATTAAAAGATTAAAAATAAGCTCTGGCAGTTAATATATGACCGGTCTCAACTGACGGGGCCCCCATATCCCGTAAAATAAAAAGTGGTTGTGGACCAGGACCAGCATTAAGCCCAACATTTTTATCTACGATATAATCATCCAACTTATAATATGCTTGTCTACACAGTGTGCGTTTATTGCGTGTTTAAAATTTCTTCGCATTTACTTAGTTGAAGAATATCGAGAGGTATTTTATTATAATTTAAACAGTTTCCTAAGAGAATCACGTCTGAGGAGTTTGTAGATGGCTCTGACAGCAATCTTTGCAGAATAAAGATAGGACTTGCCGCTCTGCAAGCGATGTTAGGTGAGGACTCCACTGCTGCTTTGAGTCAAGCGTGAATCCCAGTCTTTTCGACGAATTCTAGTATCACCTTATTCAATACATTCACTACTTTTAACATGCGGTAACGTGAGTCTTCTGCATTTAGTTTTTCTTCTCATTTAATAACCAATGTATTAAGAACAAATGAAGTACCTATTACGTATTGTTTTATGTCCGCTTGCGAAGCAGTTGAGCTAAAATGTAGACCAATTTTAAGTTTCAAACAAAGGTGTTTTTTACTCCATATTCTAGTATAAGTTTTCTATATCCCCAAGCTTTTCCCTTAGGACTAATCCCGGTACGAAAACTCAAACTCTCAGACTAAAATTCTACTTTCTACCAACGGCTCAGCTAAATTCTACTTTATGTTCCAAGATTTTAGTGCTAGCTTCGGTTTCTCGGACATAAGCCCTTTCGTTGCCGAAAGTGACTGTTCGGTAGGTTTTAGCGTGAACTTGAGACGACTTCTGAGCGAAGTCCTCTCGTAAGTGCAGACTTATGTAACGCTGTGAGCCAGTCAATGTCTTTTATATGTAGGTCCCCTGGGTTTTTGTGTGCTAAATCAAGCTGGTGACGTGACCAATAAGGACTAAAATGACATAAATACTTGGTACAATTAAAATGCGATTCGATGCATTTCCATTTTCCGAGGAAATTTAGCACTTAACAATATTGACATCATAAAATTAACGATTCATCCACCTTAATTTCGACCCAAATGCGCCTTTTCTCAGTTAAAAAGTCGCCGCGCCGGTTTTGAGTTTTGGCAGTTCCGAAAACTATTTTTTTCAGCACTATAACGGGCCAAATCTAACCCAGGTCCTCATTAGTGTGGGTTGAATTTCCATGTCTCACGCACTTCGAAGCTTTTTTCGGAAATTCTACGGAGTTTGTTGCTCTCGTGAAGTTGAGGCACACACAGACGGCCTGATCTTGTCGATTAGGTCGTTTGCCACGACGCACTATGGAAAATCGAGGTCTGTTTCGGATCAAAAATCGATAACATTTTAATTTATAAACATTATGTTGTGAAATTTTGCATAAATATAGAGTAGTGTATATGGCTTAAAATGGGAGTATTTGAATATGATTTAATTTAATACAATACATTAAAAAATAAAACATTCAAAAGTATCAAAAATGACCATTGCTTTTTTACTATCAATATAAATTATAATGTCTACAAAATCCAATTATCATATACATAATCCCAAAACACAAATCAAAATATGATAATACCGTAAAAAATAAAGTAAAAAAAAAATAAAAATAATATTGTGGTGACAAATTGTATACATGATGTATTTTCGAGACGTTACCGTTACTGCCCAGTAAGGGTAACCTTAATCGTTGTACCTACAGCAAAACGGTCATAAGAGACGGTCCTTAACTTTTTGAGAAACATTGTGCTGCATTCACATATTTTGAATAAAAAAAAAATACAGCCAGCAAGAAAATGGGCCATTTTGCCTTTCGATCATATTTCTTACGAGGATCAAAAAACCCTATCGAGCCTATTGAGGTTTGAGTACTGAAATGAAAACGCGTCACTTGTCAGTACGAATATTTCTGTATTTATATTCTTGCACAAATACAAACATGGTATTTAATAATATTTAACAAACTATTTAATTAGGTACTCATTATAATATCAGTATAGACTTTAGACTTCTTGAAGACAACCTTTAGATTCCGAGGCTCGAAGAGAACTAACTTAGCAACTACGCGGACACCAACTAAAACATGTTTTCGATTCGGTTGTGTTAAAAAACCAGTACTTTTACGGTAACTGTCAAATTAGGTACTTTTAAACTTCATGACTACCCTGATACAAAAATCATTTGAAGTAAATCACATACAATTTTATATTTAGTATTTAAAATCACTACAAATCTTATTAATGTTTGGAAATCATGATAGTATTAGAAAGGCAGAAATTGCAAAATCCTTTTCCATACATTTAGTAGAAAATGAGACCCAACTTAATGTTTTACAATGAATAGACCGCCGAACGCCGCTACAATGAAGACTGACCGAAAAATAATAAAATAAAAAAACTTTCAATTTCAAACGAATACGCGTTATAATTTTATTTGCTTTGAGAACAGAATTTAGGTAGTTTAGGGTTAGGGTTGCGACAACCGTACTTTCCATGACGCCATGAGATCCCGCCGGAGCTCCGTCCGCTGTGCCGCGATTTCTCGCGGCAGCGGACTAATGCCCCGGCGTTTCGCCTCCTCGAGCCACTCCCACACGTGCGCGAGGACTAAATTGGTGTCTGAGATGGTATTTAGAGGAAAGAACCATACAGATTTGAGTGGAACTGTCCAGTCAGTGCACGCATTTGTCAGTAACTGTGAAGCTCAAGTCAGAACTTAAGGAGCTCAACGACTCGACGAACAAAATCAAAGAAAGGACATTTGGGTAGGCCACATAAAGTACTCAAACTGCCATATTATCATAATAACTGAGAAAAAGTAAAATTTAAAAATATATGATCCACATAGTCCTCAAATACATACATGTCAATAAAAATAAAAATGTCAATATTATTTTATACTAAGGTCCGTATTACAGAACGTCACTCAATTCTCAAGCATTACTTAAAACTAGTTTTAACCAATCAAATGGCTTGAATCTAGTTTTAAGTAGTGCTTGAGTGTTGAGTGACGTTCTATAATACGGGCCTAAGTGTAGTATAAAATTAGTTTGTTGCTTGGGGGTACATTGGAGTAGCTTAATTAATCCCAACCCTTTTTGTCGTCCAAATAATCTTTAACTTTATAGAAACCTTTTTGACAGAGTTTCAGTTTAATAAATGATTTAAGTTCTTTAACATGGCTTGGGAGTTTGTTGTAAAAACGTATACTTTGGCACTTAAATGAATTACTAATTTTTTGGGGCCTAGCCTTGGGCACAATAAGCATGTCTTTGTTTCTAGTATTAACATACGTTATGTATTTAATTAATAACAAGAACGTCTATTATCATTAACTAAGTTAAATTAAAATTCTAGTATGTATATTATGAATGTCGCTGTGTTTAGGAATATATATTAATAGTCTTTTTTACATAAATCAGGTTCTCATATACATATTAAGATACGACTGTCATTATGTTTATATCCTTAAATGTATCCCTCAGTGAATGCCTACAACTTAGGTTATAAATTGCTCGAATGTCTTGTTTCTGCAGCACAAATATAGCCTGAATGTCGGCTGCATTTCCCCACAGCAAAATGCCGTACGGCATTACACTATGGTAATAACTAAAATATACTAATTGAGCTGTTTCTACATCAGTCAAATGACGGATTTTATACACCGCGTAGGCTGCAGAGCAGCTTAGCCGCTTCGACAATTTGGTTATATGTGGGCCCCACTGTAGCTTCGAGTCCAAAGTAATACCTAAGAACACAGTGGTGTCCACAAGATCCAACTCCATCCCATTTACTAGAACATTGGTTTTTACCTGCTTAACGTTAGGTGTAAGAAATCTAATTACATTTGGTCTTTTTCTCGTTTAAAAGTAAATTATTAACACTAAACCAATGGGTATTAGTTTCCGGCCATAAACCAGCCAAAGCTTCGGCCAAGCCGATTCTGAAGTTCGTGAATTGTCGCGCGCCATTCGGCCTAATTTGTAAAGCTCGGCAATATAAGGTGACGTTCGCATAACTTCGGGGTGAATCGGGTCCGTTCGTGGTTTCACTCAGTACGATTTTGTTTCGTGGTTCTGTAAAGTTCTGTTGTATTTTTTCTTCACGCGCATAAATTAATGGGTTTGAACTGTTTTCATTCACATTGGTGCCGATTCTCTTGTTCACAAAGTAAACTAAATTTAAGTTCAGTGCATCTTTTTCTTTCTATTTCATTAAGAAAAGGACAGAAGATAAATTTTAGTTTAGACCTGTCAAATTAAAATGGCTATATACTAGACCCTAGGGCTCTATTATAAAAAAAGGTGCGACACACAAATTACCAAGATTTGCACATTTCTATGACAGATGATGTTCAATAAAGCTGAAAATGAATGAAACTTGTAAAATTGTCGAATTGTCACCTGTCGCCTATTGCCTGCCTGTGTTATTGAATAAGTAAGGCCCGATCTTTGCTTCCTGCACCGTATTCAACTCAAAGAGATTTTCGTCTTGCCCATTCTCATTTTGTTTTATGGGGGCTGTTTTTCCTATTTTTGACGTTCAAAAAGTGCTAATTCTGAGCTCATTCTGTCTAAAAGCGTTTTATTTTTATTACACCGCGGTCTAATCGATTTATGCCCATAAATGTACATCAGTCATCTCAGTGACGATAGATCGATCTTAGTATCGACAAGCGTGGCATAGCCATTTGCGAGAACTACCTCGGGCGTAACCTAAGCAGTGTTGGTATCAATAGATTAATTTATTTAATCAATTAATCACTCGATTAATAATTTATTGTATTCACTACTATTAAATTTAGTCGAGATTAAAATAGTAATCGTTTAATTTAAGTAATCATCAATCGTCAATCTTAAATTTGATAAACGATTGATTAATAAATTAATCGTTTATTAAATTTTAATTAACCAGCCAGACGTCATATTGCTTGGATTTAGGGTTTGAATAAAGATCCTATAGTAATGCATATATGTAAATAAATTAATAAGAAATAGGACCATGGAAGGATTTTATGCATAATCTAAAAAAATAGAATAGTTTTTGTTCTAGTAGTACTTATTTTAAAATGTAATTTATATTATATCAAGAAATAAAGGAAATAATAATTAATATTTATGCTATTTTTAAATGCTTTTTATTTTTAAGAAATATTTAAAAATGTATCTAATATGAAAGAAAGAAAATAAATAAAATACAATGAACTCATGACGAGAATCTCGTGAAAGCTAAGAAAGATAAAAAAAATCAAGTATCTTGATTTAGCACATGAGGCTGTCGACATGTAGGATGTGGATTCTCCAATCATAGTACCGATAATCGTTACGGTTAATGGCCTAATGCCTCAGAAGGCTCTCATTGCGCGGCTGGGTCAAGGGCTTGATTCAGAAAACAGTACTCCTGGGCCTCAAGTCTGCTATTACAATAGTGTCAGAATGGTCTATCATTGATTTTATAATTGTTGATTTTGACAAGTTTGGTAATCTACTAATATAATGGCGTCATCAATGAGGATCGGAACAGACCATTACGACACTACTGTAATAGTAGACTTGAGGCCCTGGACACGACACGCATAGTGAGGCGGTTCCTCTCTGTAGAACCCTAACCACCGGCAGCTTGGACCTTGTTCCTGATGCTGTTGGGCCACAATTTTTTTATAAATTTGTTGTTTTTGTTTAAATATTTAAAAAAATAATTAATATGTATGTGTAAGTATGTATTAAAGGAAAAAATAATTAATGATTAATAAACAAATTATTAATTAATGAATTATTTTAATATATTTGAATTCGTTAATCCACTGTCGAAACGAGAACTGATAACTTATCGTATTCTTGATGAACGATTAGATTAAATGAATCGTTAATCGAGGATTGACGATAGTATTAATCTTTAATCTAAACACGATTAACTTTTTAATTGTTATTTTGAATCATAATCGGATTAACTTTTTGCCAATACTGATCCTAAAAATATACAATAATAAATATTTTATATTTTACGTTGAACGTTGAATGATGATGACCCTTGAAATTGATGCACTCATTGTTATAGTCCATAATCTTTATACTATGTGGAGGGAGCGCGGTTAGATGAAGAGAGAGTCAGGTCGGAATTCCAGAAAGACGCTACATAAGAATAAATCCTGATTTATAGATTTGGTTAGCAGTTGTCTTTTTTTGTTGTTTAATTAATAGATTCTGATCACGTCATGTGCGACAATGCTTTGACCATTTCGTTACGCCTTAAAACTAGTCTTCACCGCTACAGACAACCTTGTTCAGAGGTTTCTTTACACAGGCAGAGAATAAATGTAACATAAATTATATATTACCACAAATGACTTAATGTGTTTAGTCATATAAGTTTTGTCTACACATGTGAAAGTGATTTGTGGTGCAAGCGGGTCTTAGGCCATTTTTCCACCGCACCGTCAACGTGACTTCAACGAGAAACGAGATGACGTAGTAGCAATACATTAATTTACTATGCTCGCGTGATCACCGCACACCACCACCGGGACGTCACGTTTGGCTGGAATAATCTCGTTTCTCGTTGACGCCCCGCTGACGTTGTGCGGTGGACAATCTAAGTCGCTATTCGGAAGCTCGATACAACGACTGAACGCTACACTCCGAACACATTCACAGCCAGTCGCAGTAATTTTACTGTTACTGTTTGTTTGAGTTACCAAAAGGCGATGCAGCATTGATGAATCTGCATAATCGTTGATCGCCGGTGCTAAAAAAAATGGATTTTCAGCCGAAAACGAAAAAGAAACTGCGGCTTTAGTCTTATTTTCGGCCGAAAATGAAAATGATTTAAACATTAAAAAAAATATTGATTTCCGCTGTCACTGAAATCTTGTTTGTTTTTTTTTTATACCTAAGGAGAGAAAGAGCAACTAGAGACTTTAAAGAAATAAACCACGAGAATTCAGAGATAATTCAATAATCACATCTTTCACAAACCTCTTGTCAATTTAAGTGAATAAGTTCAAAACCCATTAATTTATGAAGAAAAAAAAAACTCAATCTCGCTTCACAACTTTAAAACAAAATTGCGTCCGTTTAGCTCAGTTCAGCTGGGTGAAACCACGAGCGGACTTGATTCACCCCGAAGTTAGCCGAACGTCACTTGATATTGTCGAGCTTTACGAAGTAGGCCGAATGATGCGCGACAACTCACGAACTTCTGATTTTCGGCTTGGCCGAAGCTGGTTTATGGCCAGCTAAAGCACTAGGAAGTGGTGAAAGGCGGGCGTTTTTGGGGGACAGTCTTATGTAACTTTGACGTTCGAAAAGTGCTGATTCTCAGCCTAGTTTGAATGAATGACATTTGATTTTGGCCGAAAACAAAAATATGGCCGAATCATGATTTTTTGGCCGTAAATGGACGAAAACGAAGCTTCCACTACTAAAAAGTAACATGTCTGCTAAGGCCCTTTATGGCTAGAATTGGCATTCTAATAAGATTAAAGTTACAATCTACCTTTCAAGTTCTGGATCACATCAGCAATGACGGACCCGGAATTCTAATTTCAAAATGAATTTTCAGGAATGACAGGATTACTGAATATTATTTCCGGTCTACAAGATTACCCACGTTCTTCCGTGGGTTTCCTACCCTTAGTTACTTGGGCTTATGCCCAGGGGCTAGGAAGCGGCATCTACCTGTGTTATAATTTAATTAAAGTTTAACGGGTAGTATCGAACCGCCCAGCGCTTTAATTCTGGCTATTTTTATAAATGAATCGTTACGGCTATATTATGTAGCCAGTGTGTATTGTGTACTAAATCTATGATTTAGCCTATCGTTTAGTCTTTTAGTCCATGCCCGGATGGGTGCGAATCGGTTGTTTTTTTCAATAACTTCCTAAACGTGTATACAAAGAAAATATTAGTTTATTTATTTATTTATTTATTTATTGGGATCTCCAACAAAGGATACACAAATACAATAGAAATCACAATAATACAAAAGGTTTTTAGTTAGTTACAAGATTATTATTAACATTAACTAAATTAAATTAAAACTAAGTTAAGCTTAAAAAAGGCCCTCGGGGCATTGTACCGAGGATGCTGGCGGCATTTCCTCGCTGAATTGCAATGCTGATGCGTTGCGCGAGAAAGCCGCCAGCTTTTCGGTCACCAGTTACATCAACTAGACGTTTCGCGATTTCCGCAAATAACTTATGCGCACTGGGACCCCACGGACCGAGGGTCTCGACGCCAAAGGGTACAAAGTTGTACTCTCTGCCAAGGCCTCCATATTTAATAACTTTTAGTTAGTTAATTTAACTTATACATACGTATACTTACCATGATCACAATTATGCATTTGACGTCTTTGAACAATGACGTCTGTCTTAAAAATATAACTGTGTGCTTGAAAGTAAAACTAAAAAATTGATATCTAAACATTTTTTGAGAGCAGTGTTGGGCCAATGGTAAGGTCGTAAGTTCGAACCCAGGCAGGGCCTTTACTTTGTGTAATTTATTTCATCACCGCTGCTCTCAAAACGGTGAAGGAAAACATCGTGAGGAAACCGGCATGTTCTAAAACCATAAATTCGAAGACATGTGACATACCAACCCGCACTGGGCCCGCGCATTACAGCCCACTCCACTCAATAAGCCTAATAATCATATTAGGCTTATTATTTTTTTGGGTTTTTGGGAGCTCCCACAATACAGTATCCATTGAAAGATGTTTAATGACTGCCATCGTTCAGGTGGTTTCCTAAGTAATGAAACTACATAAAATATTTATAACTACCATTGGTAATTTAGGTCCCTACTTTATTTGATCAATGCATAACATATATTAGAAGCCCGAAATAGCGATTACTTGATTAAGTATCAACATCTATGGTATTAAGTTATCAACCCACGAGTATCCATTTTGCTATACGTGCTGAGTACTAGACTCAATTATGTCCTTTTTGACCCTCACTGTTGTCCAAAAGTAGCATTTAGTCAATTTTAGAACTCTGTACTCAGATGATAAGGTACAAACTTCTGTATGAGCCTTTTAGAGCTGCGCTCAATGGGTCTCAGCAGTGGAATCCTTTTATGTTCCCCTGTCGGGTCTTCCCTCCCGTCTGTCAGGGGCTTATTCTAAACCCTTTTTGATACATATACGTCGTTTAACGCTAGCAAAAACTGTTTTTGAAAACGGTTGGTTGAGAACATTATATTCAACACAGGAGAACTTTAAACGATTTCAAGTTTTAGTTTCATTGTAAGTAGACACCCATTGAATTAAAGGTTGAATTTAAATGAATTAATTGAATTATTAACTATATACGCTACATCAATTGACGGCATTTGCTGTAGATCTAACTAATTAAGTAGATTTATTAGTTATTGGAGTAGTGTCTCAATAATCTAAATGCTCATATAAAGTTTTTCACTTACCTGCCCGCTGTCTCCAATAAGACTAAGTTCTTCTGAATTTACCTCCATGAACATTAAAATATATTAAACTTATAAATTAATGCATATTTTATCTGCTTTTCAGACGAGGAGGCCGCTGACTCAGCAGGCTCCGAACAAGAGGATGAAGGCATAAAGCCAGAAGATAGCAATGTTGCGAGTATTCTGAAAAGACTCCAGTCTACAGGTGCTCTCATCAAAAAGCCCAAAAAAGAGTACCGTTGCTTCACGTGCGACGAAGATTTCCGAGATTGGGAAGAACTAGAGAATCACTTGATTCAGCACGTTTCCCTGCCGTCCGTGGTACTCGACAAGCTGCCTTCCGACGACGAGGACGCCCCTCCATCTGGAGATGAAAACTGGTCCGATGAAGACGAAGAGCCAGCCCCGCCTCAGACCCCCCAGAAAGCCACACCGACTAAAATTGACATATCACAACTATTAAAAAAGACTGGCATCTCCCTGAAAAAACCCGCTGAAAATGACAATAAGGACTCTGATTCAGCCCTGAACAAACTAAGTGGATTAGGATTCACTATAAAAAAGAGTAATACGCCGATCAAGAATGAACCAGAAGCAGAAAAAAACTCCGACGATGTGATGCAAAAACTGGGCAAACTCGGCGGTATCAAACTAAAATTAAAATCAGATGGGAATAATGCTAACTCGTTCAAAGTGATCAATGGGCTAAAAGATTTTGGTGCGTCTGATGATGAGGATGAGGGAAGCGGAAATGATGAGAGTAGAGAAGACCCCGATGATGATGAGGATCCAGACAAATCAGGAAACGATTCCGAGGGTGAAAATGAACGAACTCCTCCCAATACTCGTAAAACATCAGAAAGCGACGATTCTGAGAAGTCTGCGAAATCTAAACCGAGTCCGTTGAAAAACTTGCAGGGGATGTCTATCGTTCAAAATACGCCTTCTACGCCAGTTAAAGTTCCAGTTCAGCAACTAAAGCCGCCTCCAAGGCCGGCTGTTAAACAGACACCAAAGAGAGGAGCTAATCTGCCTATCCCTCCCAAAGATACTTCGCTGATTACTCTGCAGGAAAGGGAATCTCCATTGAAGCCTGCTACCCCAACCAAAGCTCCAACCCCAGAAAGGCGTGAATCACGCGCAAGCTTGGAAAACGTCGTAGTAAAACAAGAAGTAGAGACTGTCGAAACGCAGTCATCCAACGTTCCTATATTCTCCTCACAGATTAAGTCCGAAAGGGCTTCTCCAACGCCAAACGAAGGGGCATCTACTCCAATACTTGCCACTGTGAAATCTGAACCAGACGCCTTAGCATCACACCAGAGCGCACCGCCCAGTGCTCTAGCTTTACATTTAACCTCTAATACCACACCACTTCTACCAGTTACCAAAAAGGAAGAACCAGGAGTAGTGACTGTTATAGAAATAAACGGAGATTCGAATGACGAAGATGATGACTGTTGTGTGGTGTCAGCGACGCCGGCACCAGATATTAAACCCGTAGTTCCTAAAACCGAAAATCCGCCTGTAACATACCCTCCACCTGCGTACCCGACAACGCAGCCAGGTTTCAGTTCCTCAGGAATGCTCGGCACACGCCTAACCGCCCCGTGCCTGGAAAAACAACACAACTTCAACTGGAATGCCCCAGATTCCAAACCACCCTTGGATATGCTCGAAAAAAGCGCAGATGACATATTCGAGAGCCTACTATCGAATGCCACAAAAAAAGAAAGCATGTCTATCTCAGATGCGAGTGAATACATATCCTTAGATACTTTAGGCCCTCAGCATTCGTGTGATGTATGCAATACTAGATTCACTGACCTGTCTTTGTTGGATGAGCACAGAAGGATGACGGGTCATACGAAAACGCTAGTTCTTCCATCATCGTCGTCAACCCTCATGCCGTACAATCCGACTTCTAATATTTCTTCTAATATTCTCTCTAGCTTACTGCCTGTGAAACTAGCTGACCAAGTTGGAAAGTTATCTACTATCGGAGGAACAGGCCCAGGGTTTACGCATCAACAGAATGTCATGATCAATATCCAAGCGTACCCTGGCGCCAGTGGCATGATGATGAATCCACAAGGGTACAACAGTTATCAGCCTGGACAGAATCCGCAGCCTGATTATGGTAATAATATGTATGGCCAGCAACAAACGATGCCAGGGCATCCATATCCAGGACAGGCTTATATGGGTCAACCAGGTTATGGGCAGTTTCAACAGCCTAAACCACAGGGCTATCCTGGAGGTATGTCGCAGGGTCAGTTCCAGCCATCTTCATCTCCTTACTCCGTGGCTTCTCCACTTCAGGGTATGCAGCAAGCTGTCTATGGACAAGCTCCTACCGGTGGAATAAACTCACAGCTGGGACAAGCATTAGGTCAAATGGGTCCACCAGGGTCTTCTTACGTACCTTCTTCAAGCCCGGGCGGAGTAATGAAACCACCTACAGGTGGTATTAAGATCCAGAACGTACAAACCTTCCCAGCTGGGCAGGCGATAGGCATGCCTGGTCCAGACCACATGGGTGGACAAGCACCAGCACCCGGCCAAATGGTAGGAGGACAAATGCCAGCACCAAACCAGATCAGAATGGCACCAGGCGCGAATATTACAGGAACAAGGCCACGCATGGCAAATCCTAGAGGCCCTCGACCTGGAATAAGGCCTGGCATTCAAGTACATGCTCAAGTTCGGCAGCAGAAACCAGGAGTGCGAATGCCCATGAAGAGACCAGCGCCAATGGCCGGTGGACCAGGCCAGAAACGACGTACAGACATGTTGCTACCAGGCAAGCATGACAACGAAGACTGTCAGGTCATGGCGATGCAGAAACAGAGGGAAGGCTTACCGATGATCCAGAGTGTGCAAGGCGCGAAAGACAAACTTAATCTAGGCAGCCAAATATCTATTACGAAGAAGAAAGTGAATACAGAAGCTAATGCTATGGCTAACGTGTTAGCATCGCGAGGTATAAGCGTCAAACAGAAGCAGAAGAGTCGGTCCCCGACTCCGGAGCGTCCCATCCCTCATATTCCGAACCTAGGTGCCGGTATGAGTATCAAACACACGTCGAAATCAAGTAACTTCTCCATACCAGAGGCTAAAGTCGGCGGCGGCATGCTAGCCTGTAAAATATGCAAGAAAATGTTCATGAACCATAACTCTCTCTCTGTTCACATGTCAAATGCACATCCTCAGAGCAAAATACCAGTCTTCAAGTGTGACGAGTGCCCGGCCTCCTATCCAAAATCCTTACAACTACAACATCATAAAAGGGTATTCCACAATGTGACTGGACCCAATAGAGAACTCGGCTTGCCCGTTGTGGACCTATCACAAGAAGACAACCTCAAACGGTTAAGTAGTTTAGGCATATATAGTTTTATACCCCTAGCGAATAGGGAGCAAGCGGGCGGATGCTTCGGTATACCAGTAATCTCAGTACATAATGTACAAAACGGTATGACAAACAGTTTGCAAGCTTTAGGAGCTGATGGACTTCTCAGTTTAGGGCCTCTTAAGCCTTTACCTAATTCATAGACTGTTTATAAACAGCTTGTGTTGAAAAATGTTGTGTGAGTGGCAAACTGTGATTTGATATTTTTGTGTAGACATGTGAAATAGAATGGGTCGGGTCACACGTTTTGTAAAAGACTTTGTTGAGTGAACTCGAAATAGTTTAAATATGTTTCTAATTATTCAGTTAAGTATAGATATACTAATTTTGAAGTTCATTAGATTGGATCATGTTTGAATTCAAATGACTTGTTTGAAATAAATATAATTTTATTTACAACAGCTGCTGCCTGCGGCTTCGCCCGCTTGGCTTTTTCTAAAATAAAAGTAGCCTAAGTTACTCCTTACGATATCAGCTATCTATCAGCGAGAGTGCCGTCAAAATCGGTACAGCCGGTATCCGAGGTTAGTCGGAAGAAACAGACAGACAAAAAATTTTAAAATTGATTTTTTAATACCGTATTTATAACAATAAATACGGTTGTTTTATGAGCATTTAGTAAAAAGCTGTTATTTTGACATTACAAAACAGACACTTCAATTTTATTTATTTGTATAGATTCAGTGTCATATAACCAGGTCAAGGAAATTCTGATATCAAGTTATTAATTAATAATGCATTCTAAAGGCTTTCACGTTATAAATAGAGGTTTTGCAATACGAATAAAGAATTAATTGTAGAAAAATATCCATTATAATTGAATTGTCTTAGAATATTGTCGAGTCGATATTTCTGTGCTAAGCTCTGATGATGTAAGAAAGAAAAAAACATAAAAATTAAAACAGGCTTGATAATTGAAAAGAAACAGCTGCTATGAATATTATTATTAGTATGGTACCTTTGTTATTTTGCATGCTATTCCGACAAAGAGGAATCCTTATTGTAGGAAAAATACCTTTGTAATTAGATGATTGAAGTAACAAGAGGTGTTTACTTAGCAGGTCAAATTATATTTTACTAATAACGGTCTTTATTTTATGTGGCCATAACAAGGCTTGTAAATGTAATGTAATAAAAACTATTCTGACCTGTATTGTAGGGATAAACACGCACATTAATGACATGTATCACTTATTTTATGACATTTTTGTAAGTAATATCAAAACTTGTGAGTCATGGCAAGGAAAAGTAAAACTAGCTCTACACTTACCTGAATTGAGCCACCTTGCATTTCTCTGTAACTTTTTAGATGTTCGTAAATTCAAGTTTGGAATAATGATGACACTAAAATTATAGCCAGTAAGTAACTTCAAAACTGCGTAAATAAAAAAAATGTGACTCATAATAATTTTGATGTTTTAGATCTTTTAAATACCTACAAGTAAATGTGCTCAGTGGCTGTTATCAGGAGTCTGGGAGTGTATTACGGGTCTAAGCCGAGTCGAGTATATTTTACATGGACTATCTATAAATGTTCATTTTATGGTGATTGAGATTAAATGTGCTAAATTAATGTTAGTATAGAGCTGTGGCATACCATATCCTATCTGATCATGTAGGGTAACTGCTATAGTAACTCATAACAGAAACAAGGAAATGTGAACTAAAACGAAAATACAATAGATACAGGAATATTTTTTGTATTTTTCAGTCATGGGCTTGCTTGCATTGCCTTGTTTCTACCTATTTTGTTATGAGTGGCCAGTTACTATTTTGTGGCCAATTTACTATAGCAGTTACCCTATATTTTACATGGACTATCTATACATGTTCATTTTTTGGTGATTGAGATGAAATGTGCTAAATTAATGATAGTGTAGAGCTGTGGTATACCATATCCTATCTAATCATCTGAAATATGTATATGACTACCATGTTCCCATTGTAGCGTAACTGCTATAGTAATTGGCCACGCTATAGTAACTGGCCACTCATAACAAAAGAGGTAGAAACAAGGTAAGTAATGTTAACTAAAAGGAAAATACGACAGTTAAAGCGAGTATTTTTGTCCTTTTTCATTCATGCTTTACCTTGTTTCTACCTCTTTTGTTATGAGTGGCCAGTTACTATAGCGTGGCCAATTACTATAGCAGTTACCCTGCTGTACTTTATAGTAAGATAACACCCGTTAACTATAAGGGTACAATAGCGATATTATCACTGATAGTGGCTAGGCAAACCTCGAGCAGACAGGAATAATAAATTAAAGATCAATTACATATATAAACCCGCGCCTTCTCACGCACACAACGCCACTCGCTACGATCCTCACATACCTCTCTACCCTCCTTTTACTTCGTTTACGTTCATACATCAGCACCCTAATTGCGCAACACTATCGATAACAATCTGAATGATTTTGAAGGATATTGCTGATCCATAGCTTCATATGTTCGAAAAGAAATATTCAACAGCGTAAATATCGCAATGAATATTGTTGAACTGGTATAATGAAACCCTACTGTGTGTTACGCAATTACCGCGCTGGTCGTACACGCACGCCGGGTGCGAGTACTACGCACCTGACCTGTCTTGTGTACATGTTTTTTGTTCATTTAATTATCAATCATTATAATAACTGTCTGTATAGTTTACGTTACTCCAAGTCAAGTACACGTTCCGGACGATTTTCGGCCTCACCCATATGTCTATGATTTGTTGCTCGCTCAGACTCAGCCTTGGCTCTTAAATTCATGGGTATACTATTTTATAAGCAGCTAATCTGTATTATAGTGTAGCACTGAATTTTGTTTGTGTTATTGCTACAGCTACAATGGCGCCGATTCCCTTGTTCACAAACTAAACTAAATTTAAGTTCAGTGCATCTTTTTCTTTGTATTTCATTAAGAAAAGGACAGAAGATAAATTTTAGTTTAGTCCTGTCAAATTAATCAGCCCTTGCCGTAAATTGACGTAATTTTAGTAGGCAAGTTTTTAATCACGACTAAACTTGTATGGAGTAGTGACAAGCGCTGATTAATTTGACAGGACTAAACTAAAATGTATCTTCCGTCCTTTTCTTAATGAAATAGAAAGAAAAAGATGCACTGAACTTAAATTTAGTTTAGTTTGTGAACAAGGGAATCGGCACCAATGTCGCGAAAACGCGAACGCTCTCTCTGCTGTACAGCGAGACGTCGAGCGGTGTGCGAGAGAGAGCGCGCGAACTGAAGTTCGCGTTATCGCGACAATGTAAAAATGGCGACTGACGAACAGAACTACCAATCACATGACTGCAAAATTCTGTGCTACCAAGCGCGTCACGCATCAAGCTGTAGTGTACGCATTGTATTTCATAATCTCTGAGACTCACGTGACATTTCATGAGGTTATCAGTTTTGTGATATTTTTAATCGGAAAATTTAAAATTTTTAAGAACTGGTTATTTTTTTTAAACCGTTGGTTTGATGAATAATATTAATAAATAATATTATTGCATTTTGTTTAAGATTAGATAAATGCTCCGGTCATACTGAGCTCCTCGGATAGTCTCAATGTGCGCTTTAATAATTTCTAACGTGAGGATATTATGTGGACGTCCACGTCCATAATGTATGATGTATGAAAATACGTGCGTCAAAAAAGCGTCGTCATTAATTTTCAAAAACTTTACGTCCCAGTATTATCGTGATGCCGTGATGTGGACGTAGACGTCCACGATAATATCACTACGTTAGGAATTATAAAAGCACATTAAAGCTATTGATTCAATGAAGTTAAGTTCTTCTTTAACTTGTGTCAAGATATCAAACCAATAGCACTGAATAGATGTAGGTACTCCAGTTTAGAATTCCTCAGAAACGATATTAAGCTACGCTACGCTGTGCGGTTCCTAGCTATGCTAACTTACTCATGCTATGTTTTGCAAACAACTTTGAACTTTGCTAGGTGTTCTGCGCGAGTTTGTTTCGTCATTACAATTTAAGAAAATAAATAAGCCAAATGGAGCACAGCGCAGCAAAACTTGATACTGATTAGTCACCCACAGAAAAGTTGCTTCTGTGAAACTGAGTCTCCGAGATTTAAAAAATATTTACATATTTTTGCTTTATCCCTTAGTTCCTCACAATGTTGCCAGTATAGACTGCTAACAATAATTTAAATATTAGTATTAAGCTAAAAAGTAATGAGTAGTAATGACACCCATTTTATTACATATGGAAATGTTACCCAAGTAACAGAAAATACAATTTTAACAAGGCGTTTAGTATTTAATTTTGCCAACGTATTCAGTAAAGACGTTCAAGTTTAAAACTTGTTTAACCTATTGACCGCCACGTCAAAAAAACAAACACGTGCCCTCGGCGCCAAGCTACGAATTATTCCTTAAAATCTATCATGTAGTCGTGACCGTGGCGTGCTGGGCACATTCTCTGTCGTCTATACATGACTGTGGCAGTCAAAAGGTACTTAAGGGACTTGCTATGAAATAATGCGTAAATATATTTAATGTAATATTTATCAGACAATTCCGAATAAATTGCCCTCCAACATACAAACCAAAGCGTTTTGTTAAAATTCATGCATAAACTTACTCTTACTTCAAAATGGCTGATAGGCAGCGGTAACCATTAACGTATTTTTATACTTAATAGTAAATAGATAAACTTGTAAGATAATTTTGCAGACAACTGTAATAATTCACACCTGATTCGAGCTACCCTGCATTTTTGGTTTATAGGTCTGAAGCTTTTAGATTTTTATAAATTTAAATTTGAAACAACGATAACACCAAAATAATGGCTTGTATGTCGGATCAAAACTGCATAAAAATCTTTTTTGACTTAAAATTATTATAAAATATTAAAATTAGGAGGTATAAATTACCTCATATGGAATTGCACGGTGGCTCGATTTAGGAAAACATGTTTGTCGGGATTGTAATATATTCTTACATTACGTTCAAACTTGACGTATCGTAGATAATGTAATGTTGCATTAAATTGTCAAAAATAGTTCTATATACTGTCGAGAATATGTTTGTTATTAAGTAGGAATAAGCTATAAAAGGTCAAATAAATTACAGGGCTAAACTTCAGACGTGGTGGGAATCGATATTTATTAAGGTTCATACGGCGTTGATGGGTATCGGTATTTTACTGTAAAATTTTAGTTTTGATTGCCTCGTTGGTCAAGTGAACGCAAGCGCTACTGCTGAGCATGAAGTCCTGGGTTCTCCATCTGGAATTTCTCAGTAGCAGCCCGGAGTCTGGATTTGTGCCCTGCTGATGGATGGCAATAGGCTCGTCCTCTACTAAATGGGACTTAAACATAACTGGCGAAATGTGGGTGTACCGGGGAATACAGGCATGATATTATTTTACAGTTTCATACTGCATTTTTTTTAAATTTAAAACTTCCTTTAGCTTTCTGAATAGTAAACAAGACCGAACCGTCACGCTCCAGTCGGTGACGCTGAATCAGGTATACTCGGCTCCAGTCGTCATCAGATTTTAAAATAGTAAATCATTTATTTGTAGCTTGGCGCCGAGGGCACGTTTTTGCATTTTTGACGTGGCTGTCAATAGGTTAAACTAAGAAGAATATGATAAGTACCTAAACGTCTGAAGTTTTGCTAGTTAATTAAATTACATCACAATGTTTGTGTAGAAACCATAGTTCAAGAGTGAGCCAGGATCCGTCTTCTTTATTTCTCTATATTTTGCTTTTTTACTCTGTGGCAAACCTATTGTGCGCTTTTATCATTTCTAACGTGACTATATTATTATCGTGGACGTCCACGTCCACCACCATAAAATGTATGGTAATACGTGCATGTTATAAAGTTATCGCGGATAGAAATTTTAAAGTGTCTTCATATATTTCCATACATTTATTACATCATGTGTTATCGTGATGCTCTAGACGTCCACGATAATAACGGTCATGTTGGAAACTATAAAAGCGCACATTGAGACTTAAACCCGTGTTCTGGAACGATACCCAAAAAAAGTATAATATAATATCATGAATCTTGATTTAAAATAGATTTATGTATGAAATCTTTCAGTTATAAATTGAGATTCATGATTCAGCTCGAGTTCCAAAATGTGAGCCTAAGTTATAAATTGTGGGCTGCTACTAAACTAATCTTCATAAAAATTTTTAATAATTTATGTTTATTTTAAAACTTACAAATGAATATTTAAAACTTTATTTGTCACGGACTGCAATGTGTAAATATCAGATATATTTTTATAAGTAAAGTTATAAGTTTATATAATTATCACCTATTACATAATATGTTTTGTTTTGCATTAACAGAAGTTAATGCATAATGTCACTTATGTACTTATATTTTAGACCTTTAACGTATACGGAACTGAAAACTTACTTGTATAAATCCATTCATACTGGTTTGAATGTAGCTTCGCACGACTATACGGGGTCAAATTACATTAGCTAGTAAAACGCCGAAAAATAGTAAAAGTCCGCGGTCAACGACCGCTTGTAGTGATGTTACTTGAAGTATCTGAGAAAAATCGTTTTTTTTTAAGTGAAACTTTATTACATCGCCTCACATATTTTTCGTCCATCTATCGCATGTCGCATTACAGCCGGCCGCGGAGTAGGGGTAAAGTGTAAGGCGCTCGGCAGAGCAGCCAAGGCCAATATGGTGGCACCCATGACTCCCATCAGCTTTAAGTTTCACTTGCATCGTGGTTTCATAAAACTACACAATTTTTTTTTGTTTAATCGTATTTAGATGTCGAAACCCATCACGTCTATTAAGTTCACACAAAAAAAAAAAACTGATATTTCAAGTGACTGCCTCGGTTGATAACCCTAACAAAAAAACTCATCAAATTAATGCATTTATTGTTTTTATCATGTTTAGATACCAATAACCATAACGTCTGCAGAGTTTCGTAATTAATTTGACCCTCTTTAATGTCCAAAGTTTTTTGAAATTAAAATTTTATGGGTTTACATCACCGACATGCTAACAGTATATCTGTAGCTATACTGTCTTTCCCCGTGACTGACTATATTTTTATTTTTAATAATGTTCCACTAAACATCTAACATTACCAGTCTAGGGAGGGTATGGCGTCAGAAGAGGCTGTATGTGGTCTAAATTACTCTTGATTATTTGCAAATACTCCAGCGCTGTATGCCACATTTTAGAGGGTGGTAAAATACGGCCGGTCTGAACATAGTCCTCCGAACTTTCGCGATGTTCTCACTCACACTCGCCTCAGCGAGTGTGAGTGAGAACATCGCGTCACCGTTTGCTTCCTATTTTTTTTTATTGCGCAGCCTCCTGCGCTAAGTTCGATTTGATTTGTTTGTATGATTAATTGAGTTCCCATGTGAAATGTTATTATGTCGCATCTGTGACGATGACGACATAATTAGTTTTTACTGACGCTACATTTTGACCCTAAAACATTTTCTTAAATTAGTAGATGGCCTTATGATTTCGAGATTCGGAAGTTGCAATCAACCGATCTATATTCGAATACGGTTGTATTCAGAATCTTAGATAATGATCTAGTTTTAGAACAACAAACTCAATTTTATACAAGACAAACTTCCCATTCCATTGCAAGAAAAAATTGGAAATGGTCACTCAAAAATCAACTTTGATTACAAGATGCTAAATTTGATAATTGAGTAAGTGGCAATACATGTAAATTATCGAAGATTCTGAATACAAGTATAGTTTATTTCTATTTCTTAAGGATACTGTGTACTGTCTACACAAGAAAAATATATTATAGTTTTCGGTTGGCTTTGTAAAAATGCGCGTTCTTGGTGCATTATGTAACTTTAGTCTAAGAGATTATTTTTTAAGTTTAATTGAAAACGAGTGATTATAAGATTTGTATTTGAGTTCTATTTAAAATGTATCTAATATAAGAGAAACATTGAGATACATAGGAAAACGATTAAAATTACATTTATGAATAACTATGGCTGCTTTTTATTCATATTTCCAACCAACAGGTTTCACGTTTCAACTATACATTTTATACTAAGTTCAGTCAACCGCACATCAGTGGCAACACAGCACTACGAATGTTACCCTAATAAAGGCGCTGTCAATGTCAAATTATTACCAGTACGACTGATGTGTTACAATACGTACAGCCTGATGTAAGTCACTTTCACTTAGGTTTTTTAACGCTTTATCAAAGTTAATAATGGTTTTAGTTTTAGCGATTTCACATATGAGGGGTATAATTTCAAAACCCTCTAAAGCATCCCGAAGAAATTTTTCACAGGAAGATTATTTTGAATATGTTGTGAAAAACTTAATGCAAATGACAATATTTGATATTAATTTGTTTGTCATATCATGGCAATCCTAAAAAAACGTGGAAAATCTTAAATATCTATGTGCATATTCAAACAAATTAAAGATTAAAATTTACTATAGAGGAGTTTGCAAGCAACTTGCCATTTTAGCGGATTTTGAAAATCAGCTGTCATATCATAGAGGGTTTTATATGGTTCGCCATACTGTTTTAAAGATCACGTGACTCAAATGCGGCGCTGTCATTGGTCGATTTTATTTTAGAGGATTTTGATTGTAACATAGGACATTTTAGCGGAATTTTACTGTTTTTAAGTGGGTTATGAAACTTAACGTATAGACATATTGAAAGTAAAATTTAAAACTTCTTTATTTTGGTGCAAAAATATGTAAATGTGTATGAAGTCAAGGGGGTTTTGAAATTATACCCCTCATATATGCTTTTTACCCGACTGCCTCAGGAGGGTAATGTTTTTCGAGAGTATGTATGTATGTATGTCTATTTCTTTGGCACGGTTTGTAGCCTAAACGGCTTGATGGATTTAAACATATGAGGTGTCCTTAGATTCGTCTTAATTGTGGGAGTGACATAGGCTATATAATATTTATAAATTGCATCTGCAAATACAAAAAAAAGGAGGGGAAGGGTTTTTTTTTTAAATTAATTGCAACAATATTGGTATCAAATAAAAGCTAGTAATGAGTACTTTTCAAATATATATGTTAATAAAACTAAAAAGCTTGAAATAAAATAAATTATTTAAAAAACAAAAAACCCGACTGCAAAAACATCTGAAAAGGGAAAAACAAGCATTATAATCTATATAATTTTGGTCTTGCAGGCGGGGACAGTCGAATAACCTGAAATATGGTGTAACTTTTGATTGTCCCCGCCTGCGATACCAAAATTATATAGATTATAATGCTTGTTTTTCTCTTTTCAGTTGTTTTTGCAGTCGGGTTTTTGTTTTTTAAATAATTTATTATGTTTGAAAATATTAAGAAAACCATGGAATGATCTGTTCTGGTTGTGTTTTAATATAGCCACGGTCGCAGTAGCAGGGCTTATCGTAAATAAACATGCATGATAAATTTATACATATATCCCATTCACACGTACGACGCATTCTCTCTCACACGCACACACACACACACACAGGTACTCACCCACCCTCACACACACGCCTCAAACAGTTATTGTATAATTTAAAATTGTGTAAATCTTATTGCATAATATATGTGTAAAATTACTGGTAGAAGACACTGATTCCTGTACCACAGGTTTCAACCTAGCGCAGGAGTCAGGGTTTCCATATATAAATGTAACATACTTTTATAAAGTATACCTTACCAGGATTACCTAGCGCAGGAGTCAGGGTTTCTATAAATGTAACATACGTTTATAAAGTATGCATTTATAAATGGAAACCCTTTTTTTTTTTTTTTGAGGTTGGGAAATCATCAAATAACTTCTCCCGCTCTGGGCGGAGCGGGAGGGTGTGTCAGACTCTTACTGACTAAAACCCACCCGTATTTCTTCCGTTGCCTGTGTTGCGGGGGCCTCGGTGACCCATAAGTACCTTCCCGCGACCCCGGCAGGCATCGGCCCTAGTGGAAACCCTGACACCTTTTTTTTTTTTTTTTGAGTGTGGGAAATCATCAAATAACTTCTCCCTCTCTGGGCGGAGCGGGAGGGTGTGTCAGACTCTTACTGACTAAAACCCACCCGTATTCCTTCTTGTTGCCTGTGTTGCGGGGTCCTCGGTGACCCATAAGTACCTTCCCGCGACCCCGGCAGGCATCGGCCCTAGTGGACCCCTACTATGTGCTGACGACATCTCTTTGAGGCGCGCGTGGAATACAACGCGCCGTCGACCCGGGCCTGGTCCTTACCGGACGGTGAGCTACCCATTGCTCACCGTCCGCAAGCCCGCGCCTACGGTGGCCGGAAATCCGCCCGGGATTCCCGACGCCCTGGGCGTCTCCTGCGGCGGCTAGGGGCGAGAGGGCGCGAAACTTGCCTTTCCCTCAACCGTCCCGCCTCTTCCTTCGCGAGCATTACTGCTTCGCAGAAGGAGGTGACGGCTGCCCATGCCCTCTCGCTCCGTACCATGGCCTGAACCAGGGCCGGACGCAAGAGGTCTCTGCCGCCGATCGCCTCCACGAGGACACGGCGGTGCTCTGCCCAAGCCGGGCAGACCTCCACCGTATGCTCCACCGTGTCCTCCGGGCGATCCACACAGTGGTGACACCCGGACGTTTCCTCCCGCCTTATCCGACACAGGAACCTCCCGAAGCTGCCGTGTCCGGTGAGGACCTGCGTCAGGCGGAAGGTGAGGACGCCGTGGCGCCTCTCCAGCCACTCCTCAAAGAGGGGACTTATCGCCGCAATCGTGGCGTGCCCAGCACTGGGTTGCGACAACCGTACTTTCCATGACGCCATGAGATCCTGCCGGAGCTCCGTCCGCTGTGCCGCGATTTCTCGGGGCAGCGGCCTTACGCCCCGGCGTTTCGCCTCCTCGCACCACTCCCATACGTGCGCGAGGACTTTTGCCTCCAGATCCCATGGCGGCAATCCGGCAAGGAGGCTCGCTGCCTCACAGGAGAAAACCCTGACACCTGCGCTAGGTTTACAAATAATAATAATAATATACTATTGACATAGTCAATAGTATATTATTATTATTTGTCCTTACATATCTCGGGACCATGGGGTCCCGGTCCTTAGGAAGGCGTGCGAGGGGCCGAAGCCAACTCGCAGAGGCCCCTTGGACAATTGTAACGGAATGAGGCACTAACCGACGATTATCCCTGTTTGCTCTATGCAAGTGCACCCAAGGATAACCCCCGGATGATGCAGGACTATTGCAGAACATGGAAACAAAACATTGGGCTATGGGTTTGGGAGGCTATAGTGGATCGGTTTCCTAAGACTATGGAGAGGTTATGGCCCCTCCAACCAATGTTTTATATAAAATACATCGATAAAATGGCAGGGGGTGACTTGCACACTCAATAATGGACCCCCGAAAACGGCCGCTAGCCGATAGTGACGAAGCGACAAGGGGGCAACACTTCCCGAGGTGGTTGAGGAGTGGAGAGGTATTCCATGGCTTTCAGAACAATCCCAGAACCTGGAAGATGGTCAAGATGCTCGGAGGAAGAAAGTATTCCAGTAAGTGCTCGTAGGGGCACTTACTGGAATACTTCCTTCCTCCGAGAACGTTTGCTCTTGCGAATCTCAACTCAAGCCGGCCACTGAAGGCAAGAATGAGGTGGGAGCTCTGTTCCTCGTCAGTGTTCACTCCAGCCGGCCAATAAAGGCAAGCCAGAGATAAGTAACAACATTTGTAACGGGAAATAGGATCCGTGGGGTCATTACTGCCCAACAGCTCGCCACATGCTGCCCTGCGGGTTTCTGTATCTCTCTTGGTCTGGCTAGAGGGCGTACCCTAGACCCATTCCGGCAAAGTAATCTCCCAGCACGGACCTAGAGTTCGGAGCGCACAAGCCCCACCACGACGTCAACGTAGAGATACGGCGGTGGGGTTATTATTATTATTTTACTTTATTTCATTATAAACGCATTGTAATTATATTTTTGAACATTAGAATATAAAAAAATATAGAAAAACATTTAAAAATATAAAAAATGGTATCCTACCAGTATCGGGAACAGGGTCCAAGCTACGGCGGTCAGGGCTTCACAGAGAGGACCCTCCTAACAATGCGAGCCGTGTCCAGAAGTACCGCTTTCCGAATCAAGCCCTTAATCTAGCTGTCCAATGTGAGCCTCCTTAGGTGTTGGTCGAGGCTCTTGGCAATTAAGCCATTGGCTGATACGACTATTGGCACAATGATTGCTGAATCCACATCCCACATGTCGACAACCTCGTGAGCCAAGTCAAGATACTTAATCTGTTTATCTTTCTCGGCTTTCACGAGATTCCCGTCATGAGGGACTGTTATGTCAACCATCATTGCGCGCCGCTCTGTTCGATCCACCACCACTATATCAGGCTTAGGCAACAATAGTCCTGTCAGTGATGATGGATCGATCCCAGTGCAATGTTGTCGAGAACTGGGTCGGGCACATACCTGTAGTACGGCACTTCAGATTCTACAAGGCTGTATCTCAGAGCAAGTTGCTGATGGACACGTTGGTCCTGGTGCAAGGGAGGTCGTACCAGGCGGCGGCCGAAGTAGCGGCACGCGGGGTTACGACAATCGTCGAAAGGATCCGGCAATTGGGACTCGAGGTGGCCCTGCACAAGTCCGAGGCCATGTGTTTTCATGGCCCTCGGAATGCGCCACCGTCGGAATCCCAAATAACGGTAGGAGGGGTTTAAATCGGCGTCGAGTCGACGGTGAAATACCTGGTACTCGTCCTCGACAGTCGGTGGAACTTCGTGAACCATTTCCGACGTTTGGCTCCCAAACTGGCGCTGCGGCCAGCCCGCTGGTTGAGCGCGGCCCAGAAGGTCATGGCCATCCGGCTGGTCCGGATATACCACTCGGTCTCCTGTGAGGCAGCGAGCCTCCTTGCCGGATTGCCATCATGGGGTCTGGAGGCAAAACTCCTCGCGCACGTATGGGAGTGGCGCGAGGAGGCGAAACGCCGGGTTGTAACTCCGCTGCCGCGAGAAATCGCGGCACAGCGGACGGAGCTCCGGCGGGATCTGGAGAGTACGGTTGTGGCGGTAATAAGTTAATAATTGCGGCGATAAGTCCCCTCTTTGAGGAGTGGTTAGAGAGGCGTCACGGCGTCCTCACCTTCCGCCTGACGCAGGTCCTCACTGGACATGGCAGCTTCGGGAGGTTCCTGTGTCGGATAAGGCGGGAAGAAACGCCTGGATGTCACCACTGTGTGGATCGCCCGGAGGAGACGGTGGAGCATACGGTGGAGGCTACCCGGCTTGGGCAGAGCAGCGCCGTGTACTCGTCGAGGCGATCGGCGGCAGAGATCTTTCGCGTATGGCCCTGCTTCAGGCCATGGTACGGAGCGAGAGGGCATGGGCAGCCGTCACCTCCTTCTGCAAAGCAGTAATGCTCGCGAAGGAGGAGGCGGGACGGTTGAGGGAAAGGCAAATGTCGCGCCCTCTCGCCCCTAGCCGCCGCAGGAAACGCCCTGGGCGTCGGGAATCCCGGGCGGATTTCCGTTCACCGTAGGCGCGGGCTTGCGGACGGTGAGCAATGGGTAGCTCACCGTCCGGTAAGGACCAGGCCCGGGTCGACGGCGCGTTGTATTCCACGCGCGCCTCAAAAAGATGTCGTCAGCACAAGTGTAGGAGTCCACAAGCTCCCCCACAGCGCATACTTCCTCGTAGTATCCCCTGGGCAACGCCGTGTCTGACCACCGTAACGGAGTAGCAGACCGGCGGCTAAAGTGTGCTGTGATTCGTAGACATTCATGCGGTCGTCTGCGAATATGATGGTTAAGCCAACGCAAGATGCGTCTGGTCGTTTTATTTCGAATCGCTCCTCCCAGGGCGATTCAAACGGCCCTTCTCAGGGCCAAACCAACGGCCCTTCTCAGGGCCAATCTAACGGCCCTTCTCAGGGCCAATCCAATGGCCCTTCTCAGGGCCAATCCAACGGCCCTTCTCAGGGCCAACTCAATGGCCCTTCTGGCGTCAGGAGCTGACCGCGCACCATCTGCGGCCAGCTTTTTCTGTAGGCCAGACGAGTGGTCGGACTCCGACGACTCCAATATGGACACGTCGGCGCCCGAAAGTAACCGCTTCAAGCGGAAGAGGTCAGAGGGCTCCTCGGAGTCAACGGTAGTCGGAGACTCGGAGGTAAGGCGAAGAAGAAGTCGAAGTCTAAAAAGGCTTTGACTTCTACTGCGCCTTCTACCCACGATGTGGGCTTGGTGGACGCCGAGCGCCAGCTGAATCTGGCGAAAAGGGCGCAACTCCAACTAGACCTGGAGGAGAGGGTCGCCGCCAAGGAGCAGCAGGCGCAAGTTGCTAGGTCGAGGACTGGCTATGGTGCATCCAATGTACTATATGCTGACCACTCCCTGGTGGAATTGGAGCGCATGGCGCAAGAGGATAGAGAGGGGTCCTGGAGGTCGTTTCAAAGTCGTCCAATTTGAAGGGGACCTTCCAGAATGCCCTCAAATGCCGGGCCGCCAGTATGCACGGCATCGTGGTGGAGCTAGTGAAGCGGACGGCCACGGACGAGACACGGCAGCTGCAGGCAAAGGTGGATCGTCTGCAGGCGGAGGTCAGCCAGCTACACAAGAAGCTGGCTGGGGCCACGGCCAGGCCTGTCCAATCTGCCCCAGGTCTGGTGGTAGGAGGCTGCTCCTCCTCCCCTGCCAGCCTTGAGGCAACAATCCGCGGGGTTGTCATGGAAGAGAGGGCCTTTATAAGAGCCTGCTTCGCCGGCATCGAGGACCGGCTCTTGCCGGAAAAGTGGCTCCGCCTGCCGCTTGCGGCGGACAAGAGTCCACCGCCGGGGGAACTGGTACCTGTGCCTCTAGCAGGCCCAGTAACGAAGGGCAAGGGCAAGGGCAAGAGGACCAAGGCGGCTCCACATAACCCCACCACAAATACGGAGGCAGCGCCTGGGTCGTCTGCTGCTCCAGCGGCAGGCCCCCAGAACTCGCAGGAGGAAGACACCCTTCTTCCCTCCACCACCCCGTCCAACCAATCGTGGACGGAAGTGGTCAGGAGAGGAAAAGGGAAAAAGGGGAATAGGTCGGCCCCCAAGCCCGCTGCGACTGGTCCTGGGGATAAGAAACATAACGTGCCGCCGAACCCTAACCGGGGCTCGAATTTTCGAGTTCTCGGGGGAAGAGCGCGCCACAAATGCGGACCTCTTCGCAACAAAGTTGCAAGAGGTCAACGCGGATGCGGCAACGGTCGTCAGGCCTGTTAAGACCGCAGCCTAGGAGGTGGCCGATCTGGACGATTCGGTCACCAAAGAGGATGTGTTGGCGGCCGTTGCAGCGGCTGGAGGCTGCGACGCTGGCGCGGTGGAGGGTGGAGCTATAAGGCTCGGACGCCGCGGCATGGGCATCATCCGCGTTGAGTGCCCAGTCGCCGCGGCTGGGGCCGTCCTTGCTGCGACCAAGGGACGGCTGCTCATGGGGTTCAGCTCGGCTGTGGTCCGGCCACTTGAAGACCAGCCTGTTCGCTGCTTCAAGTGCTTCGCGTTTGGCCACACCCGAGCCACGTGTCCCTCCAAGTTCGACTGGGGAGACACGTGCTTCCAGTGCGGGCAGGAGAGATACAGGAGTACCGCTTGCCGTGCCGCCGCCACCAAGCCACACTGCGTGGCGTGTGCCGCCAGTGGCCGCCCTGCGGACCACAGGATGACGGGCAGGAGCTGCAAGCCCCCCGTGAGGAAGGGCATAGTGCCGGCGCAGGTTCGCCCTGTTGCTACACCAGCGATAGCTGAGGGGACCGGTGCGATGTCGGAATAATGGTTTCCGACTACCGCATTCTCCAGGCGAACACCAACCACTGCAGAGCGGTTGCACCCAGGACCTGGTAGTGCAGGTCATGGCCGAGTGGTTGGTGAACGTAGCGGTGGTCGCCGAGCCCTACTCGATCCCCGGCAGCTCCCGAGGACGACTCGGTGACACTAGCGGCGCGGTATTTCACAGACTCCCCTCCCCTCTCGCTATTAGAGAGGGGACTGGGATACGTGGCCGCCGCGTGGGGAGACTTAGCCCTTGTGGGCGTCTATTTCTCCCCAAACCGCCCTCTTCAGGACTTCGAGAACTATCTCGGAGTCCTGGCCGCCGTGGTCGGCAGGGCGGCGCCGCGTCAGGTTTCCATACTGGGAGACCTGAATGCCAAGTCGGTGACCTGGGGCAACCCGGCCACCAGCGTACGCGGGCGGGCAGTTGAGATGTGGGCAGCCTCCTCTGGACTCTTCCTCTTGAACAGAGGAAGCGTCCAGACATGCGTGCGGCGGCAGGGTGGCTCAATAGTGGACGTCACTTTTGCCACTCCTGCGTTGGCTGCGCGCGTGTTGAACTGGTGGGTGGACCTGGTGGAGACTATGTCCGACCACCGCTACGTGCGGTTCGACATCTCCTCCTGTGGCCCCGGAGAGACGCAGTCCCTCTCGGTGCGATCACCACTCCCACGGTGGGCTCTAGCCCGCCTGGACAGGGAGGCAGCAGCGGAGGCGGCGTTCGTCCAGGACTGGCTTTCGCCGCCTTCCGGTGGCCTGGATGTCGACACCGTGGCGGGGCACCTGAGGGAGTCTCTGACCGAGGTATGCAACTCCAGCATGCCCCGGTATCACTGCCGACCACTGCCCAAACGCGCCGTGTACTGGTGGTCGGTGGAGCTGGCGGGGCTTCGAGCAGCGTGTGTGGAGGCAAGCAGGGCCTACACGCGGAGCCGTCGGCGGCGTATACGGGACCTGGCCGACGAGGACGACCTTTATGAGGTATACATGGAGGCAAAAATGGTCCTCGATCGGGCCATCGCCGCCGCCAGAGACTCATCGAGAGCAGAGCTGCTGGAGGGTCTCGACAACGATCCCTACGGGAGACCATATATGGCGGCGCGCAACAAACTGCACCCCTTTGGTCCCCCGGTGGCCGAGACCCTGGAGCCCTCATTTCTGGATGCTGGATGGGGTGGTTCAGTCCCTGTTCCCGTGCAGGGACAATTTCACCCCACCAGTGATGGTCCCACCGCGGGGATAGCTCCGCCAGCTGAGGAAGAAGAGGAGGCCCCTCCTGTCACGGAGTCGGAACTTGACGCGGCTATTCTCCATATCCGCGCCGAGAAGACAGCTCCGGGCCCTGACGGTGTTCCGGCAAGAGTGGTGGCGATCGCAGCCACTCAAATGGAGGAGAGGTTTCGGGACCTCTTCAGCGCATGCCTTGCGTCTGGAACATTCCCAAAACCATGGAAGGAGGGGCAGTTGTGCCTCCTTCGCAAGGAGGGCCGCCCCACAGACTCCCCCTCGGCATACGGGCCCATTATTCTGCTCGATGAGGTTGGCAAAATGTTTGAGGGGATAATCGCAGCCCGCCTAAAGGGCCATGTGCGCAGTATCGGGCTGGACTTGTCGGACGCTCAGTTCGGTTATCGGGCTGAGCGTTCCACGGTGGACGCACTGGCCTGCCTTAAGGGCCAGGTGAAGGAGGCGATGGAAGCGGGGGACGAATTGTTGGCTGTGTCATTCGACATAGCCAATGCCTTCAACTGTGTTCCCCACTCCACCATCCTAGAGGCGCTCCGATTCCACGGAGTGCCTATAGAGGCACTCCGTGGAATCGGAGCGCCTCTGGCCAGCAGCCTGTGCATGTATAGACATGCACAGGCTGCTGGCCAGCTACCTGGAGGAACGGGCGATCCTCCTGGTAAATAGGACTGGCCAAGTACGGCGGTACGCCGTTGAGGCCGGCGTCCCGCAGGGGTCAGTCTTAGGACCTCTCCTCTGGAACGTCGGCTATGATTGGCTCCTGCGGGGAACTCTCCTCCGAGGCACGAGTGTCGTCTGCTATGCGGATGACACTCTCCTCACCGCTAAGGGGGGGAGTTTCAGGGAGGCGGCAAACTTGGCCTCGGCGGGCGGATCCTTGGTGGCAGGGAGGATCCGCCGCCTAGGGTTAACGGTGGCGCTGCACAAGACCGAGGCCGTGTTCTTCCACGGCCCTCGGCAGCGCCCCCCACCTGACGCCCACATCTTCGTGGAGGGCGTCAGAATTGAGGTGAAGGCTCAGATGAAATATCTGGGCCTTGTACTCGACAGCAGGTGGCGCTTCGGTCCGCATTTTAGCGGGCTGTCGTCGCGCCTGCTGAAGGCCGCTGGTGCACTCTCGTGGCTGCTCCCCAACTTGGAGGGGGGGCTAGCGTGCGATGCCGGCAACTTTACGCCGGCTTCTTGAGGAGTATAGCCCTCTACGGGGCTCCTATCTCGGAGGACTCACTCCACAGGAGGGAGAACGCCGCCGCCTTGCGGGCACCCCAAAGGGTCATAGCCCAGTGAGTGGCACGGGCCCACTGCACGGTGGGCTTTGCGGCAGCATGTGCTCTGGCCGCGCCCCTCCTTGGGAACTCGAGGCGTGGGTGCTTGCCAGAGTGTATGAATGAACGGCAGGACGGAGGGCGAGAGAAGAGCGCCCAGCCCCGGAAGAGCGAGCAGCCGTTCGGCGGGAGGCGAGGGATGCCATCGTCGTCCATTGGACGGGGGACCTCGCCCTGCAGTTTTTGGCCGCCGAACCCTCGATGCGATTGGGCCAGTCCTGCGAGACTGGCTCGAGCGGTCGCATGGGTTCCTCTCCTTCCGTCTGGTGCAAGTGCTGTCCGGACATGGTTGTTTCGGATCGTGCCTGCCACCACTGTGGCGCGGCGGAGGACGCGGCGCAGCACACCCTCGAAGTGTGCCCGTCATGGTCCGAGCTTCGCGGCAGTCTCATCGCGGTGATCGGACCAGACCTCTCACTCTCCGGCTTGGTTAACGCCATGCTGAGGGATGGGCAGCAGTCGCCTACATCTGCGAACACGTCATGTCCCAGAAGGAGGCAGCGAAGCGCGCGCGTGAGGACGATCCGGACGCGGCGCCACTCCGAAGGCGGAGGAGGGGTCGAAGAAGACGTCAATTTGAAAGTCATCTTCGACTCCTCCCAGTTGGAGGCGAGCAGGCAACGTGTGCGGGGGCATCCTTGCCTGTAATGCACGGGCGTCCACCAGTGTCAAACGGCAGTAGCTCCCCAGCCTGGGGGGCATTAGGGGCCGGCCAGCTAGGCGGGCATGCACCGGGAGGGTTGTGGATGTAAAGGCTGAGCCGGTTTCCCATGGCCCCCCCATCACCGCGATGTGGGAACACCGCTCAGTTTTAGTGCTTATACTGTCATCATCGACAGGAGTCCCACATACCCCGACTCGTCCCCCAGGAGCGGGGATGCGTAATGCATTTCTCAGCGATAAAAAAAAAAGGGGTCCACTAGGGCCGATGCCTGCCGGGGTCGCGGGAAGGTACTAAAGGGTTACCGAGGCCCTTGGCACACAGGCAACGGAAGGAATACGGGTGGGTTTTAGTCAGTAAGAGTCTGACACACCCTCTCGCTCCGCCCAGAGCGGGAGAAATTATTTGATGATTTCCCACCCAAAAAAAAAAAGGCATTAGCCAGCGTTTGCGATTTAAGCGCACAAAAATATGTTTGTTACGACATCACATTACAAATATTTGAATTTTTGGGCTTTTCTGTACTATATTATGTATGTACTCGTATTATACATATAAACTTTCCTCTTGAATTATTCTATCTATAGATGAATTTTTTTTTGGTTCTAAGACATGCCGGCTTCCTCCGAATGTTCTCCTTCACCGTTTTTTGAGAGCAGTGGTGATGAAATAATTTACACAAAGTAAAACGCCTGCCTTGGTTCGAACCTACGACCTACAATTCGTAAATCGGAGCCGTTACCAGTGGGCCACCACAGCTCTCAATAAAAAAAAGTATAATTATGAAGAGTAAACTTACAGAAAACTAGTTTTACTCAAATACATACCTGAATCAAGCTTTCGAGACACCAATGCGTCTCTCTATTGTATTGCGGGCTGAGACCTGGAGCTTATAATAATGATCTTCAGGGGAACCTGGTATTGCATTTAACACTGATGTCATCATTTGCATAACCGCTGTCACATCATCATCTGCCTAGCCTTGTCCCAACTACGTTGGGGTCGGCTTCCAGTCTCGGGTTTTCTCAAAACGGTGAAGGAAAACATCGTGAGGAAACCGGCATGTCCCAGAACCAAAAATTCGAAGACATGTATTGTGACATCTACCAACCTGCACTGGGCCCGCGTGGTGGATTACGGCCTACAGCAGTGGGAACATTATAGGCTGATTATGTTATGTAAGTATAAATAGATTACATACTCGTACAATCATCACATTGAGAGATTGATATCCTTTTCTATTGTTCTTCATGTTGGCTGGGTCTTATAATGGCAACATGGGTGCCATCAATACAGCCAATTACCCCTGGCAACTTGAACTTTCAATAAAAACTGAAAAAAAATGGATATTTTGCTCAAAGATTAAAATAATTATACTAACAATATCTCTAAAAGTAAGATTATACAGAAATTTTACCATCTTTTAGTTTGTCACAAGCTTCCCTTGTCATGGGGAAATTTTGTAAATAAGTTTCTCATATTGAGGGCTTTTATGACTTGCCGGTTCGCTCTCGACACTGGTTGGTGGTGGCTGTGATGCTCAATGGCACCTGCTTTGGCCCACCATTCTGATAAGATCCGCTTGCCAAGAAAGCTACTGTTATGAGAACCTGAAAGTCACCCAATTATAGACTACCTACTGTCAAATCTAGTGTATTTTGCATGATTGAATTCCAATACTAGCTTTGCCCCGCGGTTTCACCCGCTCTCGGCTCCTAAGAGTCATAGCGTGACGTTAAATAACCTATAGGGTATATAGGATGACCGAGAATGACGTCGCTGGGGGAGGACAGCAAGGTGGGACAGGCTGGATCATAGCTGGATAATTATTTTGATCAGGGGAATTTAAATACCTCAAAATTCCCACTATCCAGCAGTAAATGAAACGCATTACACATTCCTACCTCGCCGCCGAGGTCCCTCGCGAAGACCCCGACGAACCGTCCCCCCCGATCCTTACCAGACGAAGTGCCAGCTCGCGCCGTAGCTGAGCCCGTGGCTTTAAATTCCCCTGATAATAATAATTATTCAGCTATGATCCAGCCTGTCCCACCTTGCTATCCTCTCTCCAGCGACGCCAAGGTTCGTACCCCACAGGGCGTGCCCTTAGCGTGTAGTCTCGTTACGAACGAACCAGGGGTATCCCGTTGCCTTACGGAGGAAACGGTTTTGAAGGCACTGCAACCTATGGATGTGGTGGGGCTTAGCTTGTGCGAACACTGCACAGGCATATGTCATGATGGGACAGAAGCACGCTGTGTAATTTGCACTTAAGGGACATTTTGCTGCGTGCGTTTAGAACGGAATGGAGTCTACCGAGAGCGAAAGCGGCACGCGAACGCGCCTTCTTTATGTGTTCTGAGAAGGAGAGGTGGTGGTCGAGAGTCACGCCTAGATATTTTGCTCGCTTCTCCCAAGGGATAGGCTTGCCGAACATGGTGAGCGGTCGGAGGGGGACCGGATTTAGTCGCGGTTTTGAGAAAAGAACCGCCTGACTCTTGTCGGTATTGACTTCGATTCTCCACTTTGTAAACCATACGCCAAGTTTATCGATTTCGGTTTGGAGAGTTATAAGGCGATATCTGGTCATGCTTTAAGCCGGTGTAGTAAATGGCCGTGCCGTCTGCGAACAGCCTTTTACTTTTTGGGCTATCGCTAGTGAAGAGAGTGAAAATGAGAGGGGCTAACACGGAGCCCTGAGGGACGCATGCGCGGATAGGATGGGGGAGGATATCGCTCCTTCGATGCGATAGCGGAAGGTGCTGTTTGACAAAGTTTCGTAAGATGAGCACGAGACGATCGGGCACACCGAGCTTCTAGTGCTTATGTAATAAGCCGTTGTGCCAGACTTTGTCGAACGCTTTCGCTATGCCGAAGAATACAGCACCGGTCGTAAGACCACGTTGGAAGCCAACGCTTATGTGTTCTACGATGCGGTGGACCTGTTGGACGCAAGAGTGTTGGGTTCTAAAACCGAACTGCTGGTCGGGGATGAGACCCTTTGTTTCAGCAAAATCTCTGAGGCGCTTATAAATAAGCCTCTCATAGACTTTGCCGAAGACATTAAGCAGACTGTTGGGTCGGTAGCTGGTGGGCTCCGTTTTTGGCTTACCGAGCTTGGGTATGCCGATGACGGTGTCCTTTTTCCACTCCTGTGGAAAGATGTGTGGTGCTCAGGGCACCATTGAAGATGGTGGCCATGAGCATTATCAGGTGAGCGGGGAACAGTTGGAGCACCCTATTGGTGATACCGTATCACCAACGATACCATCTCGATATCATCAAGGGTCCTGGGTACCTGAACGATTGTTAAAGGGAGGTTCCTGCAATGGACGACCATCACTGGAAGCTTCCGGACGATGTGCGTGAACTGCTGAATCAGAAAAATGCGGCTGCAACTTTCCCTGCCACGCAAACAAAGTCCATATACGATATTCAAGATTATTATTAGTCTGTAAGCTTTCTTAAAAATTAAATAAATAAATAAATAAATATATAGAGTTTCGTAGTAAACAAGGAACCCTTATAGCAGGGATTCCCGAAGTGGTCGATATCGACCCCTTGTGGTCAAAATCGGTTTCCCAGGGGTCGACATAAACGAAAACTGATTTTGGGGGTCGACGAGGTCTAAAAAACGACCCGTGTTACGTATACCACTTGACTCTAACAAAAATTATCACTCATAGCGGAAAAGGTGGTGAATATATTATTAATAGAAGATTTCAGTTCCTGCAACAACATGGAACCTGTCACCAAACGACTGTCCCGCATTGCAGTCAACAGGTTGGTGTGTGTTTCAAAAATATCTGATGGAAGTATAAACAAACCCCGTTCAGGTTAAATTCTTACGCAATCACTCAATAAAGGGGTTTAGTATCACATTCATCTGCATTCAGAAGGTTTCAACTTCCCCAAGAATTGTTGGAATAATATTATCATCACAAATCATCAACGAAATTTTATTAAAATGAACCTCTAGTCACATGGAAAATATCTATAAGGTGATTTCAAATTCGAATTTCGGGTTAAATTATTTAAATACTTATTCAAATAAAAGCATTCAATTTGTGAATTGGCGTCCACAGGTACGTTTTCTGATGCATTTGTTTTCATTTTCAGGTTTCCGTAGTAAACAAGAAACCCTTATAGTTTTGCCATGTCCGTCTGTCTCCGGGTCGACGGCGCGTTGTATTCCCCGCGCGCCTCAAAGAGATGTCGTCAGCCCAAATGTAGGGTACACTAGTGCCGATACCTGCCGGGGTCGCGGGAAGGTACTAAAGGGTCACCGAGCACCCTGGCAACACAGGCAACAGGAAGGAATACGGGTGGGTTTTAGTCAGTAAGAGTCTGACACACCCTCCCGCTCCACCCAGAGAGGGAGAAATTATTTGATGATTTACCATCCAAAAAAAAAATTATGTCCGTCTGTCTGTCTGTCTATCCCCGCTGTAGCTCAGAGACGCTTAGTATTAGAAAGCTGTAATTTGGCATAGGTATACATATTAATCACGCCGACAAAGTGCTAAAATAAAATCTTGAACAATTTATTTATTATTTTTATTATCATCCCCACATTACGTGCAAGGGAGGTTACCTTGCACGTAATGTGGGGATGATAATTTTTTTCTCGTCTATGCCATGGTGTGGGGTATCGTTGGATAAGCCATTCAAAAATATTGTGGGCCCAAACACCACTTTTCGTTTTTGCCTGCCAGCCTTGCCAGCTAAATGGTTGTTTGTGGAGATGTGAAAAAAATCATGGCAGTAGTACTTACATATAATGTTATGAAATTAAAAGAAAAACTATCACAGTTAAGTGGGCTTTACAAGTTAACGAGTAATAGTCAACTAACTTAAATTTGCAGTTGGAAAATTTACCGTGGCATATGTATGGGTATTTTTCAACTACAATATTAAGTTTGTCTTTGGGATAAATTCATCCCAACTTCCCAACTACGCAACCCTTCATTGTGCGTGGTTCGACACGCGCTTGCCCCGTTTTTATAAGATACTTTTAAAACAGATTATACCTACCCACTTTTTGAAATCAGGGAGATTGGATCCTTTTGAAATTTGAAATTGAAATTATTTATTAATAATCAAGTAACATACATAGCAATTTGAACGGTGATCCCAAACTAGACGTTAGTCTGTATCTTGGGGATCAGAGTTGTACATTTTCGTTGTATCCAAAAGGATCGTACACGGTGACTATTAACAAAATCAAACTAAAAGTTAAGTTTATGAATTAAAGTGAAACCAGAAAAATATAATTAAGAGTGCATAAAAAAGTTAAAAAAATTGGTAATAATACTCTTACAAACACGGTTCAACTTAAATGTGTGTGTGCCGTGTGTGTGTGTGTGTGTGTGTGTGTGTGTGTGTGTGTGTGTGTGTGTGTGTGTGTGTGTGTGTGTGTGTGTGTGTGTGTGTGTGTGTGTGCGTGTGTGTCAGTGTGGCTCTGAGTTAGATTAGGAGTGCTGTCAGTTTGTTTACTCTTACTTCTTATATTGCTATTTGTAGATAATCCTTTCTGTTTCGTCGTAGGAGAGTGTAAGTAGCCAAGTCTTTATGATCTTTTTGCACAGGGATAATTTGGGGTTTTGATTTACCCTATTTAGGGGTGACATAAATTAAAATACAGAATGCAAAATTATTTGAATTCAGCGGGGTAATTGCGTCATACACTTGCTGTAGCAATGGGTTTCATTTTGACAGTTCAACAAAATTGTGTGTGTTATTTACATTGTTGAGCAGACAATTTTTTTTAACATAAATGATACAATGGATTAGCAATATGCTTCGAATCATTCAGGGGGGTAACCATTACCTCTTATAGCAGTATTATTATAATATTACTTCACAGTGGGAAAGTGATGGAGCTATACAGGACTTATAGCTCCATCTCTTTCTCACGCTGCAGTAATATTAAAATAATACTTTAAGAGGTAATGGTTACCCTACTGATTATGATTGCCAGTGTTACGCAATTGGCTGCTGTTTCTTTTTATGTACTGGTTTTCTTATTTTACTTTTAATTTTTAATTGTTAAGGTTCCGTACGTCCGAATGGAAAAACGGTGTCCATATAGGATCTGTCCGTCCGTCTGTCACAGCCATACATATCCGGTCACAGACAATTTGCTCCGAATCTAATGGATCGATTAAATTTAAAGGTATACATATGAATTTCTGTGACACAAACACGTACGTACGTGTAACGTAAATAAATTAATTTTGAACGTGGACCCCCACGTTCACGTTTGGTGGTCAAATTAGAAAATAAAGTTTACAAACAGTACCTTGTGACACATTAATTAAATGTACTGCGAAGGGCTCATTTTTTTTTAATTATTTCAAAATAAATAGTTTTAAAGTTAGAAAATAGATGAAAATTGACCACTTCCCCTCTTGTCTCCGAAACTACTAAGTTAAAATTTAAAATTACTGAAACTAGTTCTAAACAGTATATGTAGATTACACGAAAACCTATAAAAACTCTATGGTCTTAAAATAACACACAAATCTCTCAATATTGTGCGTACAAACTTACATTTGCAGTTGGAATGTATGAGAGAATATGTTTTTCAACTACGATGTTAAGTTTGTTCTTGGGATAAATGCATCCCAAGTACGGAACTCTTCATTGTGCGTGGCCCGACACGCACTTGTTTTTTCAATACCCTCCATTTCAGATATAAAATTATCAATATTTAAGATACCTATTTTAAATATATGGGTACTGTGAGTAGGTCCCTAAGCCCTACCTACTTTTTTCTGGTAGTATTGTAGATTTTTATTAAGTAGATTCTCAGACCAAACAAAAAACCAAGACATAGTGCTGCGAACAATACAGTCAAGCCATGCCAAAACTACACCTCGCTCTGTGCATACACGCTCACACGCCTACATTTACAACCAATTTCAACCAATTTCAACCAAACTACACCTCACTAAGTGCACACATGTTTATGAAACCGGCCTCACGTCACTGTTGACAGCGCTATGTCTTGGTTTTTTATTTCGTCTAACCGTAGATTAATATTATGTGCTTTTTTAAAGTAAGTATATAGGGCTACTTCATTTTCTAAATTATAATATAACATATCTACATTGAATACTACTAAAACTTTGATGATACTATTATTAGTATCATCAGTTTATACATACGTATATACTCGTACTTATATTTTAGTAAATATTTATTCCACAGTTTTCGTTATTGCACCTACCACTGTCTGTCTCTGCATCACCCAAAGGTTGACTGGTAGAAAATGCCTATGGCATTAAGTCCGCCTCTGTTCATTTGTGTGCTTAAAGTATTAAATAAATAACTTAATGTGCTGAGGAGTGTACGTTTTCTGATCCACTTGTTTACATTTTCATCAAATGTGTACTTTTGGATGTTTTGGAACAGATCATTGGTAGGTACTTAGTTGGTCACCGCTCACACGCAACATCCGCTCGGTCGTGCTCGACTGGCGGTGGCGGACCCTTAGGAGTTCATGTTTTGAGATCATAATCTAAAACCAATAGAAATTTTGGTTTCATTTGTGGGCGTAGACATTTTGTTTATTAGGGTAGATTACCGAAGTGCCCTGCCAGTCACACATCTCACAACAGGTAGAAATCCCAACCTATACCTAATTTACGTACCTACTACTGATTTTATTACAGAACATAGGTTACAGATCAGGGTTTATTAAGTTATTCAGAATTAAAATAATATGTACATAAAAAAGAAATACTTATATAAAAATAACAAAATTACTTATATAAATAATTATATTAACTAAAACTATACACAAACTAAAATACGGTGTCGAAAAATTCATCCACATCGCTGTCGACTGGTAATTTATTTATTTATTAATCATAATATCCACAGCTCTTAAAAATACCTTAACACACTTATTGTACTACTATTACAGGCAATTACGTATTAACAATTTACTTTATATATAAAAAAATAAAGAAAATTGCACACACAGAAACTTAATAATGTAATGTATCCAAGAGACTGGCGACATTTGTATGACACGTTGTATGGCAATGCTTAACCTCTGAAAAGCCAGCCCTTGCGTCACGGGAAGTGTCAACCAGCAGTTTCGAGATTTCCTTAAAAAAGCCATAGCGTACCTACTTGGGTAGTAATATCCAGGGTTATTTTAAATCGACGGTTGCCATAGTAACGAGCTTCTTATTTCATATGGAGTGCATCAAGGGAGTGTTTTGGGCCCTACAATGTTCTTGGTGTCCATAAACGGCCTGTGCAACATGCACCTGAGCTCTGGTAACATTATGTCTTTTGCCGACGATATTGCAATTACCTTTTATGATGAATCTTGGACTAAACTGCAAGCAACTGCTCAAACTGGTTTTGATTTAATATATAGATGGCTTTTGTTTTTGTGGGTTGGAAATTATCACATAACTTTTCCCGCTCTGGGCCGAGCGGGAGGGTGTGTCAGACTCTTACTGACTAAAACCCACCCATGTTACTTCTGTTGCCTGTGTTACCAGGGGCCTCGGTAACCCTTTTGGACTTTCACGCGAGTAGATGGCTTATCTCTCACTTACACACGCTAAGCACCAATAAAACTAAACTCATAACATTCTCTCTAAACTCCACTACGCAACCCATCTGCCAAGCTAACTCGGCCTCTTGCAACTGTCCTACAATTTCTTCTACTGACACAATGAAATACCTCCTAATCCTAGATACATACCACCCACCTTACTGCTCGAGTTCGTAAACGCATATATCTTATTAAGACGCTCAGAACCATTGCCAATACTTACCTATGAAATACGCACCGCATATGTCGCCATGTGTCAGTAAGTTGTCTCGTACTGTATTAATAGTTGGGGTGGAGCTGCGAAAACTACACTCAAGCCTCTGGAAGTAGCTCAGAGAGCCATTCTAAAGGTTGCGACTTTCCGGCCAATGCTTTACGCAACTTTTAATCTACCTTTATAAAAATGCAAAGTCCTCACGGTCCGGCAGACATTAATTCTCAACACTTTATTACAACAACACACAAAAACTCCTTTTACACAAACTCAATCCTTACTTAGGCGAAAGAATTAAATTTGCAAAGTACCCTTCACACGCTTTGCTTTTACTAAACGTTTCTTTTACTACCTTGGGCCATTTTTATATAACAGAATAAACTGAACTATCGCTGTACATCAATCCTCTTACAAAATGTGTAAAAAACAGATAGCATGCTTTCTAACCAGTTTAAACTACGAAGACACTGAATATCTGCTTACTTCACAATCGTAGTGAGTTCTTTAACACTCCGTATCCAAACTCAACCTCTTTCCCTTCCGTTTAAACACACACACACCACACCATACCTAATCATAAAACACACACACACACAATATAGTTAAAATACGTTTGTACCAGTCAGCCTCTGGGAACTTGGGCTGGCGAATCTTAATACAGGTTAGGTACCATGTAACCTAGGTTACATGGTAACCTGTTACTAGGACGCCAGATTCAATTATGTTGTTACTATATTTACGATTTTTCCCTAAATTGTTAAATCATATTTGATGTAACAGACTGTATGTATGTACCACACTTTTTTGTAATAAATAAATTATTATTATTATTATTAAATAAGCTAGCTAAACCCCGCAGACGCGATGGGTATCGATATCTAAACATGGTAAAAAAAATGGATTAATTTGATGTATTCTTTTAGGGTCATCGGCGGCGGTCATTGTAGTCACTTGAAATATTTAAAGAATCTGTTGTTGTTTTTTGTGTGTGTAAACTTCACAGACGTAATGAGTATTGTTATCTAAACACGATAAAACAAAGAAAACAGTTTTTCTCAACTCATGCTTCAAGTAACAACACTAACGGCGGTCATTGACCTCATAAAAACTGCAATAACCCTGTATATGTTTATAATATAATATCGTTTATTTTCTCCACGAAATTGAAAAAAATGGTTTGCACAATCTATACATATAATAAAACAGTAGAGTCAGGGGTGTGTCCCCGGTCACCAGGGAGTGTGGAACCGGCAAGAGATGTCGTGCGGTGTCCCACAGGTATCGGTCCTGGGGCCGCATCTGTAGGACATCGGATACGACTGGGTGCTGCGCGCCGACCTCCCTGGCGGCGTCAACGTAGTGTGCTACGCTGACGACACGTTGGTCCTGGCGCAGGGGAGGTCGCACCAGGCGGCGGCCGAAGTAGCGGCACACGGGGTGGCGACAATCGTCGAAAGGATCCGGCAATTGGGACTCGAGGTGGCCCTGCACAAGTCCGAGGCCATGTGTTTTCATAGTCCTCGGAACGCGCCACCGTTGGGGTCCCAAATAACGGTAGGAGGGGTTTCCATCGGCGTCGAGTCGACGATGAAGTACCTGGGACTCGTCCTCGACAGCCGGTGGAACTTCGTGGAGCATTTCCGACGTTTGGCTCCCAAACTGGAGCGGGCAGGCGCTGCATTGAAGCGGCTCCTGCCCAAACTAGGGGGTCCAAACGGCTCCTGCCGGAGGCTCTACACGGGGGTCGTGCGGTCCATGGCGCTCTACGGGGCTCCTGTATGGGCGCGCTCTCTGGCGCTGCGGCCAGCCCGCCGGTTGAGCGCGGCCCAAAGGGTCATGGCCATCCGGATGGTCCGGGGATACCGCACGGTCTCCTGTGGGCAGCGAGCCTCCTTGCCGGATTCCCGCCATGGGATCTGGAGGCAAAAGTCCTTGCGCACGTATGGGAGTGGCGCGAGGAGGCGAAACGCCGGGGCGTAAATCCGCTGCCGCGAGAATTCGCGGAACAGCGGACGGAGCTCCGGCGGGATCTCATGGCGACATGGAGAGTACGGTTGTCGCAACCCAGTGCTGGGCACGCCACGATTGCGGCGATAAGTCCCCTCTTTGAGGAGTGGCTAGAGAGGCGCCATGGCGTCCTCACCTTCCGCCTGACGCGGGTCCTCACCGGATACGGCAGGTTCCTGTGTCGGATAAGGCGGGAGGAAACGCCCGGGTGTCACCACTGTGTGGTTCGCCCGGAGAACACGGTGGAGCATACGGTGGAGATCTGCCCGGCTTGGGCAGAGCACCACCGTGGAGGCGATCGGCGGCAGAGATCTCTCGCGTCCGGCCCTGGTTCAGGCCATGGTACGGAGCGAGAGGACATGGGCAGCCGTCACCTCCTTCTGCGAAGTAGTAATGCTCGCGAAGGAGGAGGCGGGACGGTTGAGGGAAAGGCAAGTTTCGCGCCCTCTCGCCCCTAGCCGCCGCAGGAGACGCCCTGGGCGTCGGGAATCCCGGGCGGATTACCGGCCACCGTAGGCGTGGGCTTGCGGACGGTGAGCAATGGGTAGCCGTCCGGTAAGGACCAGACCCGGGTCGACGGCGCGTCGTATTCCGCGCGCGCCTCAAAGAGATGTCGTCAGCACAATGTAGGGGTCCACTAAGGCCGATGCCTGCCGGGGTCGCGGGAAGGTACTAATGTGTCACCGAGGCCCCTGGCAACACAGGCAACAAGAAGGAATACGGGTGGGTTTTAGTCAGTAAGAGTCTGACACACCCTCCCGCTCCGCCCATAGCGGGAGAAGTTATTTGATGACATCCAAAAAAAAAAAACGGTGTCTGTATGTGTCGCCCTCTGTTGCCAGAGTGAGATCTATGATTGTTTGGCTACGCCTGGTTACGAATGTTGGTTCGGAGCCAGTGTTTAGTAGGGATAGGTTAGTCGAGAACAAGTATTCAACCAAGGCCTTACCCCTCTCGTTTTGCGTGTCCATACCCCACAGTTGATGGTGAGCGTTGGGTCGGCCCCTACTACGACCTCAAACCCACATCCCTCGCAATGGCTCACGAGGCGGGCGAGGTCGTGCGGAGGCGGCGCCGCCGCCTCGGGCATGTAGGCCGAGGCGAAAACGATCGCCATCTTCGTGGTGTCGTCACGCTGTATTACCAGCTTTGCTGCAGAGACATCTCTGCAACAGAATTCAGTTAAAAGATGTGTTTTAAGGTTACCTGTGACATAGATGCACGCTCTGGGGTGATCGTGACTAGGAGCTTACCGCCAAGATTGGAAAGTCCTTGTATGCGGCCCGCCCTAATCCACGGCTCTTGGATCAAGGCAATGGCCGTGTGTTGCGCCTCCAGCCACTTGCGAAGCTGAGCCATCGCAGTCTGACTGTGGTGGAGGTTTGCCTGCAGGACTTTACATGTTGACGAAAGGGACGCCATCGCTGGTCGAACCCTCTTCGTCCCCCCCAAGTCTGAGCCCGGCAAACAAGTCGCCCTCGTCGAAGCCGTCCCCCCCCGGGCCCGAAGCCGGTGACAGGAGTGTGTCGTCCAGCTCCTCTCCCGTTGGAGGGACAGCGCCCACGGAGGCGGCGGCACAGTCGGCCGACCCTGCTACAGCAGGTTCAGCCGCGGATGCGTCCGGGTTGTTTAGTGGGGGAGTGGTCTCCCCTGCTGGTGTTTGGGGCAGCTGCTTCGGCGCCTCGCAGATAGTCCCAGTGGCAGGGTCCCATCCCTGAGGGACGTCGGTGAACCTGCCGTTCCGACCCTGGAACTTCACGTATACCGTCCCCAATCCAATTGAGAGACGGCGTCCGGCTTCCATCAGGATCGGGATTTCGTCCACAGGGACACCGACCACCAGAAACCATGCTGCGGCCTGTTTGTCGGCATGCAGAAGTACCCACCTCTTTATGTCGACCCAGGGGTTCTGGTAACTGAGAGCGCGCCCAATATTGGTCGGCTCTCCAAAGACTCCCTGCTCGTCTGGGATCACGACGCCACATCGTGCTCGCTTCAGGATTTCCGACTGGCTCTTGACAACTAGCGGGATGCTAGATGGGAGAGACAAGTCGGAGACTGTTTTCCTTAGCCAGGCTAAGGTGTGGTCGTTACCGCACCACAGTTTAAGTACACCTCCGGCGAACAGCGGCTTGGCGTTGAAGGTTGGTCCTGGAGTGTCTTGCTTGGGGGAGCAGGCCTCAAGAATGATCTGCTTCTGGATAGCAGCGAGTACCTGGTCCGATACGTCCTTGCTGAGGATTCCCGTGCGGTCACAGGTGATCGCGACGTCCAGGGTTGAGCTGGCAGCTTGGGCGTAGCTTCGTTGGTCGACCCGTTTGGATTGGTCAAGACGCGGCCGCTTATGCTCCCCCCGAGGTGTCAAAGACTCGTTGAGAGCTCGCTTGGCCGCGGCCTGATCCTTCCAATCGGATCGCTGTTTATTCTTATTGCCAGCACCCGGAACACTGGTTTGCGGTTGACTGGGCGTTGGTCGGCTTGTGCCGGCCTCTGTCTGTGACCTCTTACCAGCGGAGAAGCTCAGTTGGCTGCTCGTCGGTTTGTCCGTACTAGCGGCAGTGGCCTGTTTGGTGCGGGAGCCCTTACCTGGCCTCCAGCGGGCTTGGCGTCGCTCCTTACTCGTCACTCCGTCCCTCTGCTTGCCTTTAGCTGCAGTAGGTGATGGACCTGAAGGGTCAGTGCAAGGGCAACGGGCTTGTTGAGTGCGTTTACCCTTGCCCTTGCGTTTCTGCACTTGCCAGGCATGCGAAAACGCATCCTGTGTGCAGCTGGCCGTCTCCGTTTGGTCGGTGACGGCCATCTGGTGGGAGGAGGCTAGAGGAGCCTCAGGAGGAGGAGGGTGTTTGGCTGGAACCCTGGTGCCGGTGTTACCCAGCACCGGGGTCGTCGCCTTGTTATGGGAAGGGTCGGTACTGGTCCCAATCAGCGCCGACGTCCTTTGTGTATTTTGGGACTGTTTTGTTTTGGTCTTGGCTGTGGTTCTCGCCACAGCCGGACCTACGCCCGCGCTGGTACCCGCAGCGTTAGCTGCAAGGCCGCCAGGGGCGAGGAAAGTGCTAGCACCTCCCTTGGGAGTCTCATTGGCTTTCGCCTCCACTCCTGTGTTTATTTTTTTAACAGGCCTATTTTGATCCATGTTAAATTGGTTTTTGGATTCGTCTCTCTGGCTCCCACCCTCCAGGAGCCCGCACCTGGGAACGTCTCACTATGAAAAAGCTCGAACGTTAGGACTACCAGAGAGATATAGGGGCGCAAGGCTGGCTTACAGTGCGACATCGGGTGCTCGATCGGGTTGGCGTAGGGGGTCGAAAGGCCCACCCCCAACGAACTGATCAACCCTCACTTACACCGTCAGCATGACCTTTACCTACCGCTTCAGCCGTCCAAGGACGACCTCAGCGGACCTCACGCACCTCGCCTGTGGCCCTCTGACGGGACACTATGACCATTTCCCTACCCCTGGCTATTGGGTAGGGCCACCGTTTTGCTTGAAATTCGGACCAAAGAGGGCGTGTTGCCTTACGGGCACATTACCGCCAGAGCCGCTCGGCTCAACCCCCAGGACTCCTTCATCCCCGCTCACGGCGCTCAACTGCGCCGGTCCTAGCGCAGGTGACTTCTTACTCCTACTCGCCATCAGCTGAATTTAGTGACAGTCGAGCCCGTAACCACCCAGTCACAAAGGGGTCACGGTTCGGAGTGGAAATTGGACTGGTGAAGAATGGAGATAAGGATGTGGGTAGGATGGGGTAAGGAGGGATTGGGAGATTTAGGGCAGGAGGGTGAAAGACGGGAGAGAATGGGGGGAATTGGGGAAAGGAAGTGATGACGCCTGGTGGTTTTTGTTACGTCTATTTCTTATGGAACTAGACCAAGAAACGGGGTGGCAACCTCGGGAAGGTGTATCCGCCAGACTTGCCTTGAGGATCTACACGACTGTAGCGCTCTCCCTCAAGACCCCGCCACCCTACCACCTCTGAAGGAGGCGGCAGGATAGGCCTGTATCTATACTACCAAGCAAGCAAAGCATGTCGTTGTGCAACCGCAAAAGCATAAATCCAGACCCTCCCCTTGGGTCTACCATGCTTTTGTAGCGCTTCCGGGATTTTCACCGAGGCCAGGGTTGATGGTTTTCATGCAATGGCATGAAAATCATCAACGCTGGCCCGATTCTCGTTTCCGTATAATGATACGGAAACGGTGCGCTTCTATTCTTGGTAGAGTACGTGCTAGCTCCCACAGCATCCTGAGTGTAGTGTGATAGGTGGGACAGCCCCACGCTGGCTCACTGGATACGGCTGCACACGTAGGTGCCAGACGTTTAAATTTTGTATAGTGTGGTTTTACGATTAGGTTAAGACTTTTACTAACAACATATGGATCTTGTAATTTGATCTGAAATAAAATATTTATTATTACCGTAAAACGGGGTGAATAGGGATGCACGGGTGAATTGGGACGAAATTTTAAAATGGATTTTAAGGTTGAAATAATATAGTTTGTGGCCAAAATGGACTCTATGTGTTAACTGTCTAATAATTAAAGACTAACTTTCCTTGTTGGCAGTAAACTGTATGATTTCAACGTTAAAATCCATTTTAAAGTTTCGTCCCAATTCACCCGTGCATCCCTATTCACCCCGTTTTACGGTATTAAACAAATTTAAGTAAATATATTGCCATAACGTCACATAAAATGGTTATTACTCGAATAATTCCTGTATTCCCGTTGTCCCCGTAGGCCATGTCCCCGTAAAAGGGGACAAAGGGAATTTAATAAAATAATTAAAATTACTTCCCGTTGACCCCGTACGCTGTCCCCGCTAATTTATTGTAATAAATACTTTTCAAATTATGCCCGTTGTCCCCGTTGAGTTAAAATTAGATTTGAGAGTGCCTTAATAGAGAGAATATTGTACCAATACAAATGCCCACACATAAAATTAAATAACACACATATTAACTAAATAATAGCTACACATGTGATTGCGACACAAATACTTATAATTTATGAATGTATGTGCATTATTGCCTGGGAACCTCATAATGGAAGGGTGGTTTTATATTGCTGATCAAAGCCCCGATAACAGCCAAAGCACTAAATTTAGAAAATACATGTTGTCACAATGGATTCACCCGTTCTTTTTAAAAGTATGGTGCAGTTTTGGTAAACGGGACCGTACCAACAACTTTGCAGAAGGGTGGCACTGTAAATTAAATAACGCAGTTGACAAAAAAAACCCACCACATTAAAACTTCTTACGGTTTTAAATCAAGATGCCAATTTATTCAGCGTTAAAACCAAGCAATCACCAAAACGCCGCCGCACGCCTAATTCGATCGAGATCGACAAATTTATAACAGAGGTCCAAATGTAACTTATTAACTCGGAAATAACTACTTACATGACTTTTTCTTGAAAAACTCCGCTAGTATTTTTGGTAGACTTATATTTACATTCATCATCATCTGCCTGCCTTTTCCCAACTATGTTGGGGTCGGCTTCCATTCTTACCGGATACAGCTGAATACCAGTATTTTACATGGAGCGACTGCCTATCTGACCTCCACAACCCAGTTACTGGGTAACACGATACCCCTTGGTAAGACTGGTTGTCAGACTTTCGAGCTTCTGACGACCCGTAACGACTGTCAAAGATCTACAAATGACAGCCGGGATCAACGGCTTAACGTGTTTTCCGAGGCACGGAGGGGTCTTGGTATGTAAAGATGGTCACCCATCCACGGACCAACCGCGGCAAGCGTAGCTTAACCTGATCGTTCGACCCGTGCGGCTGTTATTACTTAGCCACAAGACCCTAGATTTATATTTACATTATATATGTAGGTATATAGATAATATATAAATGTTGATTATTGCCAATTCTGTAATGTAAATAGATAATTTTGATATTATTAATAAGTATAACATTCAAGTTCTGTTTGTAGTAAATTTTATTTTAATTGTTGTTTTTCATTATATTTAATCTTTAAGTTCAATCCTATTTTTGTTTTTATACCATGTTGATACTGTGACTTTGTAAACAGGTAAATAGGTAAATTAATGTGTATTTTTTGTAAGTATAACATTTAAATTATTTGTGTCATTCCACCCTTTCATTTAAAACTAAATCAAAACAAATAAGGTAGGTATTTAGTTATTCTCATTTGTTGTTATCAAATAATTTCTCCCGCTCTGGGCGGAGCGGGAGGGTGTGTTCTGACACACCCTCCCGCTCCGCCCAGAGCGGCTTCCTGACTAAAACCCACCCGTATTCCTTCCTGTTGCCTGTGTTGCCAGGGACCTCGGTGACCCTTTAGTACCTTCCCGCGACCCCGGCAGGCATTGGCCCTAGTGGACCCCTACACTTGTGCTGACGACATCTCTTTGAGGCGCGCGTGGAATACAACGCGCCGTCGACCCAGGCCTGGTCCTTACCGGACGGTGAGCTACCCATTGCTCACCGTCCGCAAGCCCGCGCCTACCGTAGTGGCCGGAAATCCGCCCGGGATTCCCGACACCCAGGGCGTCTCCTGCGGCGGCTAGGGGCGAGAGGGTGCGAAATTTGCCTTTCTCTCAACCGTCCCGCCTCCTCCTTCGCGAGCATTACTGCTTCGCAGAAGGACTGCCCAAGGGCTGCCCGTGCCCTCTCGCTCCGTACCATGACCTGAACCAGGGTAACGCGAGAGATCTCTGCCGCCGATCGCCTCCACGAGGACACGGCGGTGCTCTGCTCAAGCCGGGCAGACCTCCACCGTATGCTCCACCGTGTCCTTCAGGCGATCCACACAGTGGTGACACTCGGGCGTTTTCTCCCGCCTTATCCGACACAGGAACCTCCCGAAGCTGCCGTGTCCGGTGACGACCTGCGTCAGGCGGAAGGTGAGGACGCCGTGGCGCCTCTCTAGCCACTCCTCAAATAGGAGACTTATCACCGCAATTGTGGCGTGCCCAGCACTGGGTTGCGACAACCGTACTCTCCATGTCGCCATGAGATCCCGCCGGAGCTCTGTCCGCTGTTGCGCGATTTCTCGCGGCAGCGGATTTACGCCCCGGCGTTTCTCCTCCTCGCGCCACTCCCATACGTGCGCGAGGACTTTTGCCTCCAGATCCCATGGCGGGAATCCGGCAAGGAGGTTCGCTGCCTCACAGGAGACCGTGCGGTATCCTCGGACCATCCCGATGGCCATGACCCTTTGGGCCGCGCTCAACCGGCGGGCTGGCCGCAGCGCCAGAGAGCGCGTCCATACAGGAACCCCGTAGAGGGCCATGGACCGCACGACCCCTGCGTATAGCCTCCGGCAGGAGGCATTTGGACCCCCTAGATTGGGCAGCGCCTGCCCACTCCAGTTTGGGAGCCAAACGTCGGAAATGCTCCACGAAGTTCCACCGGCTTTCGAGGACGAGTCCCAGGTACTTCATCGTCGACTCGACGCCGGATCTTTATGGATTGCTATGTTGATTGTGTGAACTAAATAAAAAAAATGCCTTAACTTTTGTTGATTTACATTTAAAAATCTAGTTGTTTTGTGTGTAAACATCTCTTATTTGTTTCTATATTTTGAATTAAAATCTATTTATGTACAAAATATCTTTCATTTAAGTTTTAGGCTTGCCGCTTTAAAACGTGGGTACACGTTTAAAAAAGAAATCAAAATTTAAAGTGGACAACGATACGTGAAATCTAAACTGTCTGTTGTCCCCGTTACCCATATGTATATAAGGGGGACAACGGTAAGGAATTATATAACGTTCTGTTGTCCCCGTGACGGGGACACAGATTACGGGGACAACGGGAATACAGGGAATAATTGTATAATGTTATCTCATATAGGATATAATGCAGACATGTGTAGACAATTTTGGGGTTCCTTAATTAAAATAAAAAACCTAGGACTTTCGAAAACTTCCTAATAATAAGCCATGCCATCTGTTACCTACGGCTCATTATGTGAACTAATTATATATATTTTTGTCTCTGTAGATATGGTGGTTTAAATGGATGTGGACAAATTTATTACGAAAAGTGATTTAAAAATGAAATATCCAAACTGGCACACATCCACACTTTATATTATCAGAGAAATGTTACGGATGTGTAGAGTTAGTTCTAGTACCATTAAAAAATAATTACGTAACAAGCTTTTGAAAAATATAAGTTGTGGATGTTTTTTTAATTCCTTTAATAAATAAAATAACAATTATCTAAATTAAAAATATTTACAAAAAAAAAATGTAAATATTAAAAAAAGTGCATTAATTGTGTACAATCTGAAACTGGTAGAAGCTGTACGGAACCTCCATTACTTTAAACATTTCATTTGACAGTGTTTGACGGTCAACAATTGTGAATTCTTTTGTCTCACTTATGTTCACTGTACACACCACATACACACTTTATTTTCATTTTGTTCAACAACAAAATCAAAATATTTTAATTCACATAAACCTACATGGGCACTTATGAAACGTCAGAAGCTAGGTGCACGATTCCAATTGGTCGTTTCCTATGGAGAAGAGCCGGCAAGAAACTCCACGGTTACTCTTTTAAAAATAAGTGGCTTTTACAATGTTTTCAAATTACAGTGTTAATAGGTATGGGAGGACAGTGTAGGCCTGTCAAGAAGTAGTTACCAGGTACTTAACAAAAAATAAATGGTCTACAAATCTAGTCTATTAAGCCTACAGCAGTGGTGGCCCAGTGGTAACGGCCGCGACTTACGAGTTGTAGGTCGTAGGTTCGAACCCGGACAGGCGCTTTACTTTGTGTAAATTATTTAATCACCACTGCTCTCAAAACGGTGAAGGAAAACATCGTGAGGAAACCGGCATGTCCTAGAACCAAAAATTCGAAGACATGTGACACCTACCAACCCGCACTGGGCCCGCGTGGTGGATTACGGCCCACTCCCTCTCACACAGAGGAGGCCTGTGTTCCAGCAGTGGGAACATTATAGGCTGATTATGTAAGCCTACAGCGTTTTCACATTCACAAAATATAAAAGAATCTATGTAAAATATTAATAAAATAATAAAAATAAAATCTATTTAAACCAAATGACATGTTTTCCATTTTTTTTTCGAAATCTGTACCTACTTAGAACATCTGTCTCCTAGACCATGGATATATACTTTCACATCAGGCCAAGCACAACATGTCATACTTATAGCTACAGATATATACTGTTAACATTAGCAAGTCGGTGACGCGAACCCATAAAACGCACCTAAAGAAGTTTTCTCTCAAACTTGTAAAATTGGCGAATTTTATTGTCGGATTTATTAAGCCCCAGCAGGAACTTGTTTTAATATTTTATGCACCCGTTTTCTCCCCATAACGCCGCCGCCGGGAGGTGATGCCCGAGGAGGACATAATGACCTCATTGGTGATGTTCTTCAGAAAGGTCAGGTGCATAGTACTGGCAACTGGCGTGCGTGTGTGACCAGATGTGTGAACGTAAACGAAGCAAAAGGAGTATGTAAGGAGAGTAGCAGGTGGCGTTCTATAGTTTCTGCCTACCCCCATGGGAAGAAGGCGTGAGTTTATGTATGTTATTTATTTGCATAATGTACACTCAGTTACAGGCTAGGCTAAAACATATGAGTACATGACCCTGTTAGGGCGCAGCAAGTATTTCAAAATTTATCTTATATCTAGGTTAAATATTTAGAAGTTAACATTACATTGCATAGCGATTATATATTAGTAATAATAATCGCTTATTCTTTTATTTATCATTTGAACTATATAGTAACATTAATAAAATAAATTTATACGTAGATACACACACACACACACACACACACACACACACACACACACACACACACACATTTATACTTTATGCTTTATTTTAGCTGTTCTCCCCGTTTGTCTGATATCTGAAAATAAACAACGACGTGTCCAAATTAAACTCGTGTCAATTGATTTGATTAGCTGCCATGTTATATATTTCGGCCAGCCAATCACAGCAGTTGACAATGTGTTTAATTAAACGTGAGCTGTTTGTAAAGGCACCGTTCAGAATCCAGTTTAGTAAGGCACCCGTAACGTCCCACCCTCGACGAGGAAGTGAAGATTTTCTCGCTCAAGAAACGTACAAAAGATGTAGGTCCCGAGTAAGTATAAGAGGTACAATGTATTAATTAATAGTTGATCGCTGACTGATTGCACCCTCTCGTGCCACCTGGGCTTAGGGTAAGAAACAGAGACGAAACAGCCTAAACTTACCTACGTTTCGATCTGTCTAAATCATTCGATCTATTCTTTACGGAATGACACTACGGACAGAACAGACTTCAAGCTCACTTATCTTCAGTTTTCACGGTGAGATTTTTACATAATAGCAAGCACTACAGTTCATTTTGGCGTGATTCTCACAAATCGAAGTAAGAAAAGGAATTAAGTTTACGCTAAGTTGCGTCTTTGTATCTTCAAAGCTTGCCGCCGTTACGCATTTTATGGACTATCAAGGACATTGAGATAATGCCTACGTTAACATGCTTTTTTTTTGTGTGGGTAATTATCAAATAACTTCTCCCCCTCTGGCCGGAGCGGGAGGGTGTGTCAGAATCTTACTGACTAAAACCCACCCGTGTTCCTTCCGTTGCCTGTGTTGCTACGGGCCTGGGTATCCCTTCCGGACTTTCCCACGACCCCGGCAGGCATCGGCCCTAGTGGTCCCCTACACTTGTGCTGACGACATCTGTTTGAAGCGCGCGTGGAACACAACGCGCCGTCGACTCGGGCCTGGACCGTACCGGACGGCGAGCTACCCATCGCTTACCGTCCGCAAGCCCGCGCCTACGGTGGCCGGAAATCCGCCCGGGATTCCCGACGCCTAGGGCGTCTCCTGCGGCGGCTAGGGGCGAGAGGGCGCGATATTTGCCCTCAACCGTCCCGCCTCCTCCTTCACGAGCTCTACTGCTCCGCAGAAGGAGGTGACCGTTAACATGCTTAACAGGACATTGAAAATATAACAGATTATGAAGAACTGGCTCTTAAGATTCAGCAGTGAACAACACTAGAAAAAATAAATCTGCCTAGCTTTTTCTAAACTATGCTGGGGTCGGCTTCCAGATGCTGAATATTTTACATGAAGCGACTGCCTATCTGACCTCCACAAGCCAGTTACTGGGTATCGCTTCTTCTACCCATCCTTGACTATGCTGATGCCAGCTATCTTGACCTTACTCAAGATCAACTTGATAAATTTGAGCGGCTTCAAATTTTTTGTATAAGGTTCATATTCGGTTTGCGCAAATATGACCATGTTTCCGAATTTCGTGTGAAGCTCAAGTGGTTACCAATTCGCCTACTCACATTCTTTCCCTTTTGTATAATGTTCTCTTTTCCCCTTCCACCCCTCTCTATCTCAAGCAACGTTTCCAGTTTCTTGGCGACTCCCACACGAAATTTTTAAGGTCATCAGATAACTTGAAGCTTAAAATGCCTATGCATTCCACAACGTTCGTCGACAAATCCTTTACTGTCCAGGCCACTCGTTTGTGGAATGCTTTGCCAGTTCAAATAAAACGCGCGCAGTCGTTACTCGCTTTTAAAAGACTCGTAAAGGAACATGACTTGTCGCTGTGAGCTTGTTCTCGTAACTGTAATTATCCATAGTCTTCATTTATTTTCGTTGCTTATACATTTAATATGTATGTATTTATGTAAATATTATTTAGGATATTGTATCAATTTTAGTATGTTGTATTTATTTATTTTTTACCCCAACGACAGCCCCACTGTGTGTCCAGGCAAACCACTGTCCATCCCATGGTTGCCTGGAAGAGATCGCAGAAAACGATAAGGCCGCCAATTGTATATTTTGTAGTGTTTGATTTATTTATTGTTATGTATTTTTGTGGTGTACAATAAAGTATATATAAATAAATAATAACATGATACCCCGTGGTAAGACTGGTCAGACTTTGGACTTCTTTACAGCGTGTTTGTATACATGGTTACCACAAGTAGAGCGCGCGTCGCTTCGTGAGTTAAAAATACTATAACTCCTTATCGTATGGATGACTGTTATTCTCACTAACACAGAAAGATATTAATCTAAATTAGGTTAAACATAAAGTATTTAATACTAACCTACTCGTACTTACAGCTTTTAAGTACCTACCTACCAGATAACAAGTAAATCAACATAAAAACGCCAGCAACCTGCTGGCGTTTATGTGTTTAAATCCATTTTAATATTGCTGCTAAATAGGAAAAACTGGACAAGTGCGAGTCGGACTCGCGCACGAATGGTTCCGTACATATAAAAACGGCAAAAAAATCATGTCTGTTGTATGGGAGCCCCTTAAATATTTATTTTATTCTGTTTTTTAGTATTTATTGTTATAGCGGCAACAGAAATACATCATCTGTGAAAATTTCACTATCACGGCTCATGAGATACAGGTGACTGATGGACAGCGGAGTCTTAGTAATAGGGTCCAATCCCAAAAAAAGGGTGATGCCTAAATTCATCATCATCATCATGATTTCAGCCGAAAGACGTCCACTGCTGGACATAAGCCTCCCCCAAACACCGCCACTTCGACCGGTTTTGTGCTTCCCGCATCCAGCGGATTCCTGCGGCCTTCACAAGGTCATCGGTCTACCTTGTAGGAGGCCTTCCAACGCTACGTCTTCCGGTACGCAGTCGCCATTCCAGAACCTTTCGGCCCCATCGGCCATCTGTTCTGCGAGCAATGTGCCCTGCCCACTGCCAGTTAAGTTTGGCAATTCTTCGGGCTATGTCGGTGACCTTGGTCCGCCTGCGGATCTCTACATTTCTGATTCGATCACGTAGGGAAGCTCCAAGCATAGCCCTCTCCATTGCCCTTTGAGTGACTTTTAGCCTTTTGATAAGGCCCATTGTAAGCGACCACGTTTCAGTGCCATAGGTCATCACTGGCAACACGCACTGGTCAAAGACTTTCGTCTTGAGACACTGTGGTATGTGGGCCGAGAAGATATTGCGTAGCTTCCCGAACGCTGCCCAGCCGAGTTGGATTCGACGATTGACCTCTTTCTCGAAGTTGGACCTACCTAACTGGACAGTTTGTCCTAGATAAACATACTCGTCCACAACTTCGAGCGTAGCGTCTCTTAGAGTGGGTGTAACATGGGCATTTGACATGATCTTTGTCTTGTCCATGTTCATTTTAAGACCCACTCTTTCGGAAGCTCTACTGAGGTCATCGAGCATTGTACTGAGGTCCTCCATAGTCTCAGCCATGACAACTATATCGTCGGTGATTGATGTACTCGCCATTGATGCTGATGCCTGGCCCTTTCCAGTCCAGAACCTTAAAGACATCTTCCAGTGCAGCGGTGAACAGTTTCGGAGAGATAACGTCTCCTTGCCTCACACCTCGCTGCAGAAGGATAGGTTTCGAGGTCTGGTCCTGGAGTCGGACTGACATAGTGGCGTTTTCGTACAGACACTTAAGCACCTCGATGTACCGATAGTCGATCTGGCACCGTTGAAGAGACTGCAGTACAGCCCATGTCGATCGAATCGAAGGCTTTTTCGTAGTCCACAAACGCTAAGCAGAAAGGCAGGTTATACTCCTCGGTCTTCTGTATAACCTGCCGCAGCGTATGTATGTGGTCTACAGTGCTAAAGCCTTTACGGAATCCGGCTTGTTCGGGAGGCTGGAAGTCGTCAAACCTGCGCGCGAGACGGTTCGTGATGACTCTTGTAAACAGCTTGTAGACATGGCTCAGAAGTGAGATGGGCCTGTAATTCTTAAGGAGGGTATTGTCGCCCTTCTTAAAGAACAGTATCACCACACCACTGTTCCATGTCTGTGGCGTTTTGCCGGAACCAAACAGCTTTTGGAGGGCTTTAAGAACGGGTTTTCCACCGGCCCTCAGAAGTTCAGCCGTAATTCCGTCATCACCGCCGCGGCGCCTTGTTGTTTTTGAGCTGCTTCAGAGCCATCCTAATCTTGTACAAGCTGATGAAGCTGATGTCTTCGGTGTAGTGTCGGGTCAATCTAGCTCTTGGGTCGTTTGCCAGATTCATACCAGGGTTACCTGTTGACGTGTATAACTGTCCATAGAAACTCTCGATCTCTCTCAACAGCTCATGTTTGGCGGATACGATCCTGCCATCGTTGGTCTTCAGTTTCACAAGCTGGCTCTGCCCAATAGACAGATCTCTTGTAAAGACCTTGGAGCCTTTACGAGTATTCCGCACTATCGCGTCCTTAATGCGCTATGTATTAAAGCGGCGAAGGTCGCTTTTTAAGGACTTAGAGATCCGCCTATTAAGCTGGCGGTACTTGAGCGCATCAACTGAAGACTGCAGGATCATCTCGCGCCTCTCCTCCATGAGCCGTATAGTATGACCAGAGAGCTTCTTGTTTCTATTTGTACGACGGGTCTTGAAGATCTTAGACCCAACCGTATAGACAGTTTCCACGAACCCATCGTTATAATCGTCCACGGAGCTCCCTAGGCACTCGAAACGATTCTGAAGTTCGAGCTGAAAGCTCTCGGGGTTTTGGACTTGGATCGGTGCTGGGCGGAGCGTAGACTTCATCAGTCGAGATCTTTCCAGCTTGATATTTAAATTCAATGTGCCTCTTACCAATCGGTGATCACTTCCGGTTTTCACCGCGTTGATCACAGAGACATCATTGAATACTTGCTTCTTCGTCGACATAAGGTCTGCCAGGTCCACTTTCTGTGCTCACGTTTTCTGAAGAAGGAGTTCATCATAAAGAGGCCTTCCTTCTCCATAAAACTGGCTAGTAGGTGGCCTCGGTGGTTCCGACGTCCAACTCCAAATTGTTTCGTTTGCCCAGTTTCGCGTTGAAGTCCCCCATGACAACAGTGAAGTGAGTTTTAGAGCCATGCATGGCTCTGGAAATATCCTCATACATGGTTTCCACTTCATCGTCGGGGTGTGACGAGGTCGGGGCGTAAACCTGTACGACCTTCAGCGAATATCTTTTGGATATTCTGAGTATAAGGTACGCCACCCTGGTCGACACACTCTCGATCTTCACCACGTTGCTCACAAGGGACTTGTGGACGATAAACCCGACACCACCTTGGGACTGTTGGTCGCCCTCCCGGAAATAGATCAAGTTCCCGGATTTGAGGATTATCGAGTCCTCCCCCTCTCTTCGGACTTCAGATAACCCTACTATACCCCATCGTAACCTGCTCAATTCTTCCTCGAGTTCGATGATCTTCTCGTGGGTCGGGTTGGAAGTTCGTCTGAGGTGTTGACACTTTTCACACACTCGATAAATGAGGGAGGGAACAAAGAAGGCTTTTGTTTTGGCGCGAAACACGCGGGGGTGAGCTTGACCTTGATAAATATTGTTTTCTATAAGAAATTAAGTTATTGATGCTGTTACAAATGAAATTATATGTGTAAGTATCTATATGTACGTAGAATGATTACATAATCAGCCTATAATGTTCCCACTGCTGGGACACAGGCCGCCTCTCTATGAGAGGGATTGGGCCGTAATGTACCACGCGGACCTAGTGCAGGTTGGTAGATGTCACATGTCTTCGAATGTCGGTTTCCTCACGACGTTTTCCTTCACCGTTTTGAGAGCAGTGGTGATTAAATTATTTACACAAAGTAAAAAACTTGCCTGGGTTCGAAACCACCACCTACAACTCGTAAGTCGGGGCCGTTACCACTGCGCCACCAGTGCTCTGCTCATTGAACAACGTTGCTTTTAAATATTTCTTAAACAGAAACTTTAATAGCGATTAGCCTCATAATTAGGAAGAGACAAGAATAACATAAAAAAAGAAAATAAAATATGCTTTTATCATCACAGAAAAGTTAAGTAAGGCCGTCATGTTTGGACTCCATCTCTTCATTTTATAGACATGATATTAACATGCATACAGCACTTTAAGAAGTTTAGTTCTTATTTGATAATACTTACAGGGAAAAAAATGTAGGTACGTAAGTGATTATTATTATATTATTATTATAAAAATATAATTGTGTGGGACGCTACCTGTGTAGACACACTGGCACCGTCCCACCTCCAACGGACTACTTCTAAAGCGGGTGGCTACTTCTTTGATCGGAATATATTTTGGCCGGTTTTTGACGAAAGCCAATAAACCTTTTGGCAAAGCAGTTATTTTGTTCTAACATCATTACTTGATTCATAATAAGGAAATTTATGTAAGAAGCACTATTGTAATGTTATTATTTTGCGAATATATCAAGGTTTTTCAAAAATGCCTGTTGAGAATAATGACCATGTGTTGATGACAATGACAATACAATGAGGATAAATGACTAATGTTATGAATAATGACTTCTAATGTTAATTGCGGGGGTAAAAAACGTCCAAATAAATAAATCAAACACAAAATTAACAATCAACATAATTTTAATAGTAAAGTCACAGTTTGTTCAATTATATCCAATGTTTGATTCACATAACTTCTTGACTTTTATACATAAACCTATATTAATACTTGACTTATTGCACAAGATTGAACAATGATCGTTTGAAATATGTCAGCCTAGTATTTGACATACTATATATTGATAGTTTGATATAAATTGTACGTAGATACGTATGTCGAAAGACCATTATTAATAAATTATTCTCACCCGCTAGTAATACAAAATTATAGATTATACTTCGAATACAAATAAACATTACACAATACCAATTACAACAATATTAATCGTGGCAAACATTTCAATCATTTTCTTCCGTTTATTTCAACGAATAATATATCTAAGGATTTTTTCTACTAATAAGATTATATAAATATACTGTCTTTTTATAAATTGTTAACAAAAAACAAACAGTTATTAGGTAGTTTTTAAATGAGGTACCTACCTAAAAAAATGTTAATTAAAGCTTAGCCTTTCTTATTATTTATTCATAAACATATCTTTTCTATCAGTCATAATATTTTCGGTTACACACGCCCTCACATGAACCTACCCCAATCTTTATTTCTCTAACAAACATTAATTACTTGTTTTTTTTTTATAAAAATCATATTTTATGAAAAAAAAAACAACAAAACAACTAATCACTTGTGAATCTGCTACAGAAAATTGACAGATGGACCCCCATGGACAGGCTGATGTGTTGGCGTCTGAACAATCACAGCTAGTTTTACATAATTATAAAGGGAAACATAATTAATAGAGAAAAAATCAAAACATCTTTGATGTTGATGGTTTAGGATCTTTGAAAGGATCGATAACTGTGTTACCCTGTTTTATTGTTACATCAGAAAGGATGTTTATTTTTTTTGGATTATAAGTGTGATGATTGGCTTTGGACATCGGAGCAACATAATCAGGATCAATATTTTCCACATATTCATGATTATTATTTGTGATACGACCTAAATCATACCCATGAATACATTTTTTATCAGCATTACAATCAAAGCAACTTAGTGTTCTTAAAACTGTTTGTGGGACTGTTACATCCCAAAGGACCTGATATACGGAAAGGGTGCCCTTAAATGGTTTCAAGTTAGTTGGAATCAAGCTTTCTTTTGTTATGATCTCACTTTCATCCACTTTTTTAATAGTAATATTTTCAACTGTATTTGTTATCATGTCACAGAATTGATCATATGTGCCAATATCTTGACCATAAAGAACCATGCGGTCGGCAGTCCTTTTAAGGACTGCTCCCACGCCATCCGGAGCACCCTTTCCATGACCAGCTTCGGAATAGTTCCATGTTATTTTAACGATTTGAGGAAAATCCTTACGTATTTGACTTATTATAAAAAACATGTATTTGTTCCTGTATTGGAACGACGGAGAATCGGATAAGAAGTGTAACGTGTCTATAAAGGGATTTACTTTAAGAATGTGCTGTAATAAGGGCACCAAATGAGCCCAAATAGCTGGTGCGTCATGACGCAAACAATCATTGATTGTGCATGCTGATATAGGAGTTACAAAGCCTGAACTAAAATTATGGGTATACATAACCGAAGTGTGTAGGGAAACTTGCTGGCGACTGCCCCCGAAATGGAACGACTGTACTTCAGCAGCAAATTTCAAGGAATAATTTTCCGAAAAATCTACATCAAGACAAGCATCCTGAAGCGTAAGGTTCTGTTTAAGCGTTTTAATAGAATTATATTGTGAAACAATTTTAAAAACGTGATTATAAAAAGGTATCAAATCTGCTTCAAGTTTCTTTATAGCTGCTGAAATACTAATCGTATCTTTAAATTTTTGTGTTAGCTGTTGTTGTTTTTTGCTGCCGTTTTTAAGTATAACTTCTTTTACTGATTTTTTCCATTCGTAAAAGGTAACATTGCCACTAGAAATGTTAAAATATTCGAGTTTATTTAAGGCGCAAATATTACAGGTTCTATTTAAACAAGCCGAGCGCCTAGGGTCACAGCATAGCTTGGATAGTACCTCACCACTAGATTTTACATTTATTATGCCAGCTTTATGAAGAGCTTTATTACAATCTATCTTACAATGACGAGAACATAAACAGGTATCCCTATTTATCGGTTTTGGAAACACTGTCCAAAAAGGCCTCAATTTGCAGAAATAGGAGTAACTTATTCTTATGTTGCTCTCAGATCGAAATTTGAAATATAGTGTTTTTAAAGGTGCATTAAGATATCGTTTTTGCATCTTTATTTTGTTTTTCGTAACAAATTCTTTCTTACCGGCAGCGATACTGCTGTTTGCATCATCAGTGTAGAATTGTCTAACTTTTTCCACGTACCATTTCTCTTCCGCTTCCATGACAACTTTAGTTTTTGACTTACATAAAACTGGCGTACAATAATTGTCGTCATTTGTTTGTTGCTTATTGAGAGTTTTATTTAATCTTTGTATAGTTTTCCTTTGATTTTCAATTTTCTTTTTATATTTTTTAATAATGCTAATCAGTTGAATTTTCTTTTTACGTTCTTTGTTTCTAATTTTTCTTACCGCCTCCTTCAGGGCTGAAGAATATTCATGTAAAGGATCTTCTTTCTGTTCTGTAACATCAACACTAGACTCTTCTGCTGCTATTGGTTCTATAGCTACAGCATCAAATGTAGGTTCCTTCTCTTTTTCTCCCTTTTTACGTAGTCTGTATCTAAAATAATGCATAATATATTATATTTAAATGCTTATGTATCTATATTTGTTTACTGATTATGTAATGTTATATGAATGTATGTTTTGTTTGATGTCAAAAACATAATATAAAATATACAATGTATGTACCTACCTCTTAGAATTCTCCTTCCATTTTTTTTCTTTGTTCGCGTTGGGCACGAGGAGTTAATTTGACAATTGGCTTTAGTTTACCCTCTTCTTTTCTTCTTTTATATTTGTTCCGCCTTTTTTCCTGTTCTACAGCCAGAAGCTCTGGATCATTTTTAATTTCTTGATATCTGCGCTTCTGACAGAATCTCTGTTTTGCTTTACGACTTTCTTCAGATTGCTTCTTCCTAGGCATGTCGATGTCTTATCTAAAAATAATAAAATTATTTTTAATTAAGCATAATAAAAATATGTATAGAACAGCTGAAACAGGTAGGTACTCAAAGCGAGTCATGTAAAAAATTCGTAAAATATGGTCACATTTTGATATTTTACGTCTATATTTACGTACGAGATAGTAATACCTACCCAATAATTATACACTGCCAACTTGTCTTTAGGTAAAGAAGTGTTGATACTTAATTAAGAGTATTGTTTACAATAATATCAATAACCCGCGTCATTAACCTAATAGGTTGTCATTGTTAAAAACACCGACGTCATTAATCTAACCCATCCGTCATTATACTATACATACGTTTTCAGGATAATGATATTATCAATAATGACGATCACAAGAAAGCATGTCGTAACTTGTCGAAAATCAAACAATCTTGCTTAAAACACCTCAAGAGGGATTTAAACCCTTTAACGATATATAATTAAAGCAGAAATTATGATAAGCACAATAGTTAATTGCTACGATATGCTAAAAAAGGATAATGACTTAAAAAAAAACACATTTTGGAGAATCAAATTCAAACTTACCTTTCAGAGAAATCCCACACGTGCAGTCCGTTCAAAGTGTATGGCTCAACTGAGGGGCGCCGAGGGGTTGCCCACAGGCACTGAACTGACTTTGTTGGAGTTTCCGGAACGTAGATAAATTGCAAACATATTTTGTTTTAATAATGACGATTTTTTTGTAACAATTTTTAACAGGCTGATTTTTTAATTTGTTTATTAAGTGAAAACTTTAAAATTTTGAGATAGAAGATATTAGATCTTTGAAGTTAACTTCGCATTTAAAAAAAAATATTTTTATTTCTATTTGAATATTTTATGTGACCAAATAGCGGGAAACAGGCGTATGGGACACAGGAGTTAATGACGATTCGAGTAAAATTTTGCATATAAATGTAATTAAAATAATTTTTATATTTGTTTTTTATCGATGGATAGTTGCACTAGTGGTAAAGTATCGGAAATCATTCAGTTTTCTCCTATTGTAGTTTTATTAGTCAGGATACTAAGGCCGGAATCGTTTTATCCAAACATTAATTGGAATATTATTAATTCTGAAACGGGAAGAACGACAGTACGGAATCGTGACTTCCATCTAAAAATCGATGATGCAGATATTAGGGCAGACGTGGAGGTGGCAACAGAGTTTGAAAACTTCTTCACTAATATTCCCTTTTTAACAACCAAAACTCTGTCATCGTCGTCCTCCACTTCTGCTTACTCAATACTAAAAGAATGTGTACCAGAATGTGATAAACACTTTAAATTCACAGTTGTTAGCCCTAAAGACATTTTGGAATCTTTTAAAGAACTTGATGTAAAAAAAACTACTGATCTTTGGGGATTATCAGTACTTACAATGTCTTCAGTAATTGATGTTATTTCACCCTTTTTAGCAATTGTTTTTAACTCTTGTATTGCATCTGGTATATTTCCTGATCTGATGAAACTTAGCAAAGTGATTCCACTGTTCAAATCTGGCAGCACAACTGATCCCACGAATTTTCGGCCTATTTCGATATTACCTACATTGAGCAAAATCTTTGAAAAAATAATTTTAAAACAAATGTTAGGACATTTCAATTCATGTAATTTATTTCATCTGAAACAGTTTGGTTTTACGAAGGGTCGTTCAACTACAGACGCGGGCGTGGAATTGCTGAAGAGCATTTTCGAGGCTTGGGAGGAGTCGCAGGATGCTCTTGGCATTTTCTGCGACTTGTCTAAGGCCTTCGATTGCGTCCATCATGATACTCTCATCAGGAAACTGCACCACTATGGTATGAGGGACAGGGCTCTCGACCTTCTGACTTCCTATCTTAATAATAGAATTCAGAGGGTTGATATAAATGGCAAGAGATCTGCAGGATCTGCGGTCACTATGGGCGTTCCGCAGGGTTCAATTCTAGGTCCATTCTTGTTTCTAATCTATATAAATGACTTACCTTATCACATAAGGGATAATCACAAGATTGTATTGTTCGCAGATGACACTTCCCTCATTTTTAAAATCAAACGACTGCTGGTCAACTTTGAACATGTTAACGATGCACTCTCTAAAGTTGTCCATTGGTTTAATGTAAATAATCTTCTCCTGAACGAAAAAAAGACTAAACTTATTAAATTTTCAACGCCAAATGTCAGGCAGCTAACTACCAATGTTCAACTTAATGGAATAGAGTTGGACCCTGTTGAGTCGACAGTTTTTCTTGGAATAACAATTGACGCTAAATTACAATGGCGCCCACACATAGAAAAATTGTCAGGAAGGCTAAGTTCGGCCGCCTATGCTGTTAAAAAAATTCGACAGATAACCGATGTAGATACGGCCAGAATTGTTTATTTTAGTTATTTTCATAGTCTTATGTCATATGGGATTCTTCTCTGGGGAACCTGTGCGGACATTAATACCGTCTTTGTTTTACAAAAAAGGGCTGTTCGAGCCATTTACAACCTAGGTCCAAGAGATTCCCTTCGAGAAAAATTCAAAGAAATAGATATTCTGACTGTAGCCTTTCAATATATATTTGATAATCTTATGTATGTACACAAAAATATATCAAATTTTAAGAAAATGTCCGATATCCACAGTTTAAATACCAGGAATAAACATAATCTTGCTGTACTTCACACTCGCCTCCACAGAGTAGGCAACTCGTTCATGGGTCAATGTATACGCTTTTACAACAAACTTCCTATTGCTATTCGAAATTTACCCATTAAACGATTTAAAAGCTGTATTAAAACCAAACTTTGTAAAAAAGGGTACTATAAAATTTCAGATTATTTAGAAGACAAAAAAGCTTGGGATTGAGCTGCTCGCTCTGATAAGCTTTGTGCTAAAACCAAAAAATTTGATATTAAAATTATGCAAAATCATCATTATATACAACTATATGTACATATTGACATTGATGAATATTATAAGCAAAATTAAGTGAATCTTTATGTACCTTGAAAAGTATTATATTACTTTAATTATTGTGAATGTGAGCACTATGTGGGTCATTTTTATTTATTTCTTGTTGTTATTTTTTTTTTTTCTCTTAGTTTTAATGATGGTCTGGCATTTTGAGTTCTTTATGCGGCCAACCCCATTGTCCTTTCCTTGGTATTGTTCGTCGAGTCGTTGAGCTCCTTAAGTTTTGAGTTGAGCTACACGATTACTGACAAATGCTTGCACTGACTGGACAGGTCCACTCAAATTTGTGTGGTTCTTTCCTCAAAAGACCATTTCAGACATAGATCTACATGGTCCTCACATGATCTGACCAAGATTATGTCTGGACTTTAAAAGAGACTTTGACCCTTGAGTTTGTTTCGCCATTTCTTCTCAGGGGTAGTCAGATAGGAAATGTCGACTCCATCTAGCTTATTTTTTAATATGACGTGTAAAAGTGATTCTCATATCCTATTTACAGAATAAACAATTTCATTTCATTTCATTTCATTTCATTTCATTAGAGAATGTCCCGGGTGCAGCGGCAGAAAATGCCGAAAATCTGAAAGTTATTAAATATGGAGGCCTTGGCAGAGAGTAGGTACAACTTTGTGCCCTTTGGCGTCGAGACCCTCGGTCCGTGAGGTCCACGTGCGCATAAGTTATTTGCGGAAATCGCGAAACTTCTAGTATGATGTAACTGGTGACCGAAAAGCTGGCGGCTTTCTCGCGCAACGCATCAGCATTGCAATTCAGCGGGGAAATGCCGCCAGAATCCTCAGTACAATGCCCAAGGCCTTTTTTAGGCTTAACTGAGTTTTAATTCAATTTAGTTAATGTTAATAATCATCTTGTAATTTGGTTATGTAAATAAATATAATCTGTTTATATTATAATGAGTAAAGTCTCTGCCTCATTGGTCTAGTGGCCGCAAGTGCTACTGCTGAGCAAGAGGTCCTGGGTTCGATTCCCAGGTCGGGCAAAGTGTTGTTGGGTTTTTCGATCTGGAATTTCTCAGTAGCAGCCCGGAGTCTGGATTTGTGCCCGGTTGATGGGAATAGGCTCGCCCCCTATTAAATGGGAGCTAAACATAACTGGCGATATGTGGGTGTACTAAAGGTACACCTCTGCCCAACCCTTCGGAGAAACAAGGCGTGATGTTATGTATGTATGTTATTTCAAATAGGCACATAAAATGCACTTTTGAACGTCTTGACAAGAAAATAGAATTAATTCCAGTTGTCCCTTCCAAAAGGTAGTTTCATATGGAGAAGAATGGGCAAAAAACTCTTAAAATGCTTTACAATATTTTGTATAAATAATTATATGTGACGACGAATGACCTAGAATAAAATGACTGTACCACAATAGGTAACACTTTCACGGTCCGCCATGCAGACAAAATCAATCGCCATCTTTTGCCATCATGGGAACAAGAATGGGTATAAAAGTCAACTTGCGATATGTTATTTAACATATTGTTCACAAGTTTCATCTTAGAGATTCTTAAATCCCTATATTTCTTAAAAATACTCGGTCTTAAGAAATTCGAACAACGCGGATGTACGTAGGCGAATCTTTGTTTTGAGAGTTATAAATAAGCTACTCTCAAAACAAAGATTCTACCTAAATAATAAGTTAATCTAAAAACTAAAATCGAAAAAGATTGAATACCTACAGCTTTTGCTAAGACAACGAACATGAAACTTAACTTCTGAAAAGTTAAGTAATTAAGTTACTCCAAATACCTATTCCCATTAAAAGTTGCACCCGAAAACTCAAAAAGCATCATAACAAATAATTTACTTATCAGATCAAAATTGACAAAGAAAAATTTGACATCTGCATTTTCAATGGCGACGACTGAAGTGCCGACGTGAAGTTGCATATTATTGATAAATTGCTTTCCTGTTTTCCCAGGACCTACAGCCGAGCTAAAAATAGAATCTGGGGGTGGCAGAGAGGTGCTGCGCGTAACAGCAATTGGTCATACACCTATCGATCGGAATAAGCGCATGCGATATTTAGTTGGCCGCGGATCCCATCGGGTGCAACATTTCTGCTCCGAAAAATTCAAAAATGCCTCTATGTTCCGTGATAACATGTAAGTGCAGCCAGGAAGGCCATGATGGGGCAGCCGAAGGAATTTCCTTTCATATGTAAGTACACAATCTTCATTGAACTTCAAAAATTAGGCCTGAGTATTGCAAATTCACCTGTACTAGCGACCATTAATCTGTTGCATTGCGAAAGATATACATTGCTGTTGATGTTCGCTCTCAATGTTCGTCGCGCTATCATAAAGGCCAGTGTATCAAGAAGCGACCGATAACGACGTAAACTCGGAACGCGTTTCATGGTGAGGGTCGATGGCTAGAGGTGCTCCGATTATATATTTATTTATGAAGGAAATATCGATGAAAACAGTCTTTAGTGTTCAATTGGAAGTGTTTCTTGTGATTTGTGCTGTCGTTTTAGCATAAAATGGGCGAAATATAAAGTAAAGGATCACACAGACACACACGCAAAAGTTGCTAGACGTCAAGTTGCGCAATATTTTCAGATTTGACTTAAATTTAAAAAAATATCAAATGATTGGTGTTTTAAATTTGCCAATTATTAGAAATAAATCATAATTATTTCTAATCATTGGCAAAAACTAAATTCCCGCGTAAATGAACGGTCACGTGTTTCAAAAAGTGCCTTTCTTTTATTCAAAAGGTGTTCACAAAAGTTGCTACGAGTATGTGCTATGTTTCGAGAAACATTGTAAATATGTACCTACCAAACAAAGAGCTCACCTCTGCGCAAACTGGTACCGGAATCCGCTTTTAGACAAATATGGCGACATCGGTTCGTACAAAAAAAGGGATTTTAATGATTGAAATCTATTTAAAGAAAAATAAATATCAGAAATAAATAATATTCTATTCTAAAAGTTTTTAAGCTCTTCGTAAATAATGTTTTTTTATGTTTTTACGCCTACATTTGGTAACATATTTATAATTAACTCATCCCTACAATGTAGCTACCGATTTTTATGGTACCTGCACGACTCGTAGCCGCTCGCTGCCTGATGCGTAGCCTCGTAGTGGAAGGCCTACGAGGCTACGACGCTACGACGCTGCCTCGTAAGAACACAGTACCGCGAGCACAGAATAAATTAATAATAAGTTTAATTAATTATATTTATAAAAATTTACAATAACAACCAAAACTAACAAATAGTAACACTAACGATTGGTACAGCCTGATTCAAACTTTATGGCGGCTCGGAACATGAGGCGAGTCACTGCGCAGTAACAAATTCACGTGTCAGCGGGGGTGAGGGGTGGGGTATTGCGCAGCCAGTAGCGCACTTCAGAGCCGCCATCAAGTTTGAATCAAGCTGTAAAGATAACGATTCGTTGGAACACAGAAACCGCATGTTGAGACGGCAACTTGGTAGCATCATTTATTTTATGAGACTTCTTAGCTATTTTTCCATTGTTGGTCAAAGGCATTTATTACCTTAGACCTTCCATTGGCAGACTGAGGTTACTCCTCCACAAACCATAAATCAAAGAATTGTGGTTTATGTCTGTTAGGTGAACGTCACATTTATTTGTTACAGGTTTCCAGCTAACACGGAGGTCAAGGCAAAGTGGGTAAACATGACAGGCCGAGATGACTGGGTGCCGACGTCCAAAGACTTTGTTTGTTCGCGTCACTTCCGCGACAACGACTATTTTATAAAGAGATCTGGGAAACGGTACCTGAAGACCTCGGCCATCCCCTGCGAGTATGTGGTATACCGCGATCTCTACGTAAGTATTTAAAGTTTTTAGTAATTAGGCATCTGCCTCTTAGGAGACTGAAGTAGCAGCCCGGAGTCTGGATTTGTGCCCGGTTGGTGGCAATAGGCTCGTCCCCCTGTTACATGGGACTTAAACATAACTGGCGAAATGTGGGTGTACTACAGGTACACCTCTGCCCAACCCTTTGGGGAAACAAGGCGTGATATTATGTTATGTTAGTAATTAGGAAATTCTCAGAAGTAGCCCGGAGTTCTGATTTGTACACGGTTTGGCAATAGGCTCGGTGTAGTACAGGCGTGAACTTTTTCATAGATGAACAACTCAAGCTACTTTAACTGATGAAATTCTTCAAGGTCTTTTTATCTTCTATCTTTTTTTAAAATAAATTTTAAACGCATCCAGGGAAAGTAGTTTGTCATCAATTTCAGTATTCAGGAAACACCTGGATTTTTATAATGAGTCAGGCTGGGTAAAATACACGCAGTTGACTCACTTAGAGAGGGTGTTTTTTAACGCTTGTGACTATGTGAAGAATTGGCATTGTTAGGCTTTTTTTTATTTAAAGACGATGTATACTTTTGTATGTAAATTATTTTTTTACGTAGGTAAATGGAAAATTTCTGAAATAAATAATTCTAAGAGAAGTCTTAGAATTATTTATTTCTAAAAGTTATAATTTCATAAAAAACATCATTTAACACCCCTTTCGCTCACGAGATCGACAACCTGTTACAAAATCTCAACCAAAATCATCGCAAAAGTTAAATTCGGTTAGCAATTTATCATCCCACGCCGCGAAGGGTACACCTCTACCGCCAGACTCCGATAAATTCACCTCTATGTACGTATAATAGTTGTGTCTCCTGTCTGGACACTCCCTCGGAGTCCCAAGCACTGTGTGTCAATTGTAAAATCATGTGCCAGTAGATGGTTTAATAGATTCACGGATAATTTGCTACAGTGGATGTATACTTTGCTAGATTTCTCCCCGTGTTTGTTTTCGGTGTGGTGTGCAGTTTGTGAGTTTGCAGTTGAAGTATAGTGAATCAGTTTTATAAAGTGATAAAAATATTTAGTGTCAGTGTAAAGGGTTCAGGAATAATGTAAGATTTTTTTTTAACTCATCTTTATCTGCCTAGCTATTCCCCATATATGTTGGGCTTCAGTCTAATCGGATGGAGCTGAATACCAGTATTTTGCATACGAAATTTAATTTGAAAAAACTCTAAATTGAACTTTTTTTAAAGTTTTTTTTTTTATAACGGTATTAGCTTAGGGTAGGCGGCGACATTATTTTCTTTTATCATATTATACTGTGTCTTTCTTTCTGCTGTCTTTGTTTTTGTGTGTACTTAAAAAATACAGGGTGGCGGTATCAGTACTGTCAATGTTTTAATATTCTATTAAAAAAAAACAGCATTGGCAATTCATGCCAGCAAAAAGTACACATTAGGTACAATTTTCATCCTATAACAATTCAATAAAACTGCCTTTAACTACTTTTTTAGTGTGATGAAGAGGTGGAGGTAAAATTTGAGGCGAATGAAGCTGAACCAAGTGTGGAAGTTAAGGATCACGTAGAGGATCCTGAGGTTGTCGTGGTGTCTGATGAAGAGCCAGAAGACAACATTGAAGTGGCTGAGCAGCCTGGGACAAGCAGTGCATTCACGCCATTCAATTTCCCAGCACCCGCTAATCAAGAGCCAGAAATAGACAGTACCATTGGGACTATCTATGACATGAATGAAAATAGAGCTGGAGATTGGGAGCGATTCCGGGTAAGCAATCAAAAACAAACTGATTTAGCTAAGCGTTTTACCACGCGAGTGTTTTGTTTTTGTGTTCTTAAAATTTTATTTATGAGTAATGTTTTTTTATTTTCGAAAGAGACAATAGTTATTTGTGCAACAAGAGAGCAAAGTCGTTTTTTGCTGCGAGTGCTGATTTTGATTCAAAGGCACGAGATGCAAAAAACTTTGCTCTCGTGTAACACACATAACTTTTTACTTCAGCAGCGAGAACACTTTCGGAGATAAAATAATAAACAGGAATAGATTGAAATAACTATTTATTGTAAATCAAAATAATTAACATTGTAGGTAGAGGTACAAATTCAATAAAATGGAACATTTTAAAAGTTAAAAGTAAAATTACTGCAATTCTGCAAATTAAAAGTAACAGATTTATTTGGCAACGTTATAGTTGCATTGAGTTGAGTTTGACTATCTGGGGTTAAGGTTTCTGTTTCGGTGGGGGATTGAGAAGGAACGACGGTGAACGTAGGTGACTCTGATCGGCTTTCTGTATAAGTACACTGTGCGTCGTTGGAAGTGGATGGGCGTGGGTAAGACCAAGGATCCGAGGTCGAATTCAGACTTATTGTTTCCACTATTCGCTTACAGATTTTCGACTTATTTTCTATTGAGTCTTCAAGAGAGCCTTCTGCAACCGTATTGGACTTCCACCCGCCGTGACGTTGTAAAGTGGTGAGATCGGCTCCGGAATCAGCCAAGAGCATTGCCGAAGTTCTCCGAAAGCCTCCCGTGTATAGCTGAGGCTCTTCCAGTTTTAAGAAAGTGGCAATTTCTCGCGGTATAGCACCTATTTTATTTACTCCCATAGGCTGTCTTGAGCATTTATTATTATGGTATTGTATGAAAAATCGGTCGGTTTTTCTTTTATAGTTACTGGACGTAAATTTTGGTATTTTTCTACAATAGTTACATATTCTTCGCGTACGACAAAAGACCTGTCAAGGTTCGTCTTCGTATTTTTCAATTTTACTAACAGTAATTTATTTGAATGGTTTTCAATATTATTAACAATTAGCTGTAATAGCTCGTTATTGCGACACTCCATTAATTCCTATGATCAGTACAACCTGTAATGAAAATATTACATAATTAATATGCATAATTTAACATTTACAGCATCTTTTACACTGACTAAAACCCACCCGTATTCCTTCCTGTTGCCTGTGTTGCGGGGGCCCCGGTGACCCATAAGTACCTTCCCGCAACCCCGGCAGGCATCGGCCCTAGCGGACCCCTACCTTTGTGCTGATGACATCTCTTTGAGGCGCGCGTGGAATACAACGCGCCGTCGACCCGGGCCTGGTCCTTACCGGACGGTGAGCTACCCATTGCTTACCGTCCGCAAGCCCGCGCCTACGGTGGCCGGAAATCCGCCCGGGATTCCCGACGCCCAGCAGAGCTAACATGACACACGCGACAATTACTCACTCTCGCGTGAGTAATTTTTGTCTATTTCTGTCAATTTTCTCGTTTTCTGACAGCGCTGCCATACAAAATACTCGACTCGTTCTGTCAAACTCGATGTTTTCTCGACAAACCCTAACATGGCACCTAAGTTATCTCGAATTTTGACAATTCAACACGAGATAATCTTCGATTCTGCTGTCATTTAGTCGTCCTCGATTTTGACGACGAGAAGAATAGACAAAATTATAATACAAAAAAATTATTATGGCATTCATGGGGACTGGTGACAGAAATGAAAACTTAAAACTTTGGAATAACATATAAAGTATATATATGCGTATACATGTACGTACACAAGCCGCTGCGCGACGCCAGTCTGATGCACACGTTACATTAGCATGTCGGTGACTTGGGTAGCATATTGTTGCCGCAGTCTGCATGTCGGTGACGTGGTTAGGATGTCGGTGACGCGGTGTGCATGTTGGTGATGCAAATTGCATGTCAACAAGTGCTTTCAGAATGTCGGTGACGCGGTTATTACGGCGTAAGTCGATTGGCATTTCGTAAATCTGCTAGCATTTCGGTGACGCTGCTAGCAGGTTGGGCTCGCTGTTAGCATGTCGGTGACGCTGTTAGCATGTCGGTGACGCTGCCAGCACGTCGGGCGCGATGCTAGCAGGTCGGGCACGCTGTTAGCATGTCGGTGACTCGGTTAGCGTGTTGGTGACGCATTGAGCATGTTGATGACGCATTGAGCATGTCGGTGACTCGGTTAGCATGTTGGTGACGCAGATTGCATATTCAAGGGATGCTGTTCATAAGTCGGTGACGCGGCTAGTATGTCGGTGACGTGGTTAGTATGTCGGTGACGCGGTTAAGATATTGGTGACGCGAACCCACAGGTTTTTCCCCTAACAAAATGGCTTATCCAATTTTATTTCCGTCCTTTTGTATTTTAATTTCGGCATGCCATAGAAAAATATTAAATTTTAATAAAAAAAAGTAGGTTACACAAAAAATTACAACATAAATTAATAGAGGTGAATGTAAAATCATTATAGTACTATCGGCCAAAGTTCCGCATGCTCACCTTAAAGGCGATAATCGCATAGCACGACTCACGACTCGATCGCACAATGCACGAGTTTTGACCAATAGGATGCACAAAGCGTATTTTAGTGGTGTTCGTATTAGTATAATCATGTATAGAATGTGTGACACTCACACTAGGAGCGTACTATGCTCACTTGTTTCTGCTAAGAGACGAGTTTTTAATGGGCACGGCCAGCGCGGCTCGGCGGCGGCGTGAGCTCTTTGTTATTGAATTGAATTGTAATTTTATTATTGACAAGAATTAATTTTAGTACTCATATCTTCTGTTTGTTTGGTTTAGAAAATGTATTATTGATATTGCAGTATTTACAAAAATAATTTGTAATAACTAATAATAAACTACAATTTATATGTATTAATCCACTTTAATATTTTCCTCTCTCTATCGGGTCTATAGATATAGGTTATTTATGAACACTTTCACTGCCTCTCCAATTTTCACCATATCCTATGTGATGCCGCATGCCGCAGCAACCGCACCATATTCCCTTCACAATAAGATGAGACATTGAAACGAACCGTTTTATTACAGTCCGTTCCACCGATTTTGACTTCTATTCCGTAGGCTTATGGATGGCATTAAAGGCAAAAAAGTGGTTACAATACCAACTGTTTACTGCAGCTGCCATTTGTCATGCCACCAACACAATAGCATTCAAAATCGATTGAACGGACATTTATGGTTTGTTTACCTTTTATCTCACGGCTCCCTGAATACGTTAGGTATAGGTGCGTTGACCGGCACTGCATGAAGGTATCAAATGTTTATATTGAAATTTTTTGTGTTTAATCGACTTTATTAAAAGTAAATAACTATCTAAATTTCTATGTGTTTGTTTATACTTGGGCAATTTGGGAATACTTGAAAATTACAGTAATATTTGAAACAATACTCTGCGCAGTTCATACAATGTTATCAGAGCTTTTTGTTTGTAGCTAACGCAAGGCCGCAAGCCGCACAACTCTTGCAACTGAAATAAAAATAAGTTCATTATCTAAGACCCATTGTTATTTAGTGGGAATGTCTGGAAATTCGGTTAAACAATAGAGGACGGCTTAATACAAGGGCCATACGTTTTTTTATTACCTTAGGATTATCTCAAATGTTTTGCAGTTGTTCCTTGTATTTGGTTTAATACTTTTAACAGTAGGTAATTGTAATATTACCTTTTATTCATTAAAATAATACAGGGTGAAATTGAATTCATGGGCATCCTTTTAAGGGGTCATTGTACTCATCATTATGAACAACTTCAACTATGAGACCATACCTGAAATCGCGAAAAAAAAATCAGCTGTTCCCTACATTTATGTTTGCATAACTCGACAAAATGTAGGGAACAGCAATTTTTTTTTCTCGATTTCATATTTGTTCCCATAGTCAAAGTTGTTCATAATGACGAGTACAATGACCCCTTAAGAGGATACCCATGAATTAAATTTCAGCCTGTATAACGAACAAGGTATCGTTGCAATTAAAATGCCCAGGCATGCCGTGCAGGATGAGCACTTTAAGACTGGATTATAATCAAACCAACACTTTACTCTTTTATAATTCATGCTCTAGTCATAGTTTGACAATTCATGATTTTAAGCGAAATCATGCATGTCAAGTTTTTTTTGACAAATCTGACAATGATTCAGTTCCTACGCCACTTTAAAATTCAGAAGCTTATCAAGTAATTAAACTGAACTATAATTTGTGCCTTGGCAGCAGTGAGAGTGAAAGGATTGAAATAAAATGTTGGGTACTAGTGAAATATATATTTTTAGTTTGTGTTCATTTAACATTATGCAGGATTAAAGATTTATTTAGGTTGATATTTAAATCTTATCTGTATAATAAAAGATGTATAGTAAGTGCTTTTTGCATGAAACTATCGGCTGTAATCTCAGTGTGAAAAAATAAACAGTTAGTTAAAATCTACTTGAGAACAATTTTAAGGATTTGCTGTTGTAGAAAAAAAAAACAATATAAGTAACTTAATTTATTTTTAATAGACTTTTTCAAAACATTAAAGATTCATCCAGAAATTAACATATTATAACAAAAAATTACACAGAAATTATCATCAAAATGCAAAATATTATAAGTGAAAAGATTCTTACTCATAATATCATTTATAAACTGTATTTATCTACACTTATATCGTAAAGTTCAAAATATGAAATCAACACAACAATGACAAACAGACAACACAACAACAACAGGCAAAAAGCCTGTCAGTAAATAAGATTAGGAGAATATTGCTCGTGCAGTTCTAATGAAATTGAAAAGTTTTAAGATTAGTACAATTTAAGAATCTTAATAATTTTTATAATTTGCAATAATTACATTACACTACAGACTAGGTTTATCAAGCAAATAAATAATCAAGCAATTATTTATGAGGTGGACGGATATGATGACACTACTGAATATGTAAAATAACAAACTAACGAGATCGGGGCTTATGACAACATTGATTGTAAATAAAACAACAAATCCACCAATAAAGGCAACATGACACTAAATTGACATCAATAATTTTACAAGAAGACTTCAAAATCGTTGGCAATATTTTAAACTATGATTACGGTCTACAGTCTACCCTGTGACATTAATCAACAAAGTAATATAATACAAATTGGAATAATAAAAATAAACCTAATAAAAATAGCTATACAGGGTTATTTGCAAGCCGCCGGAGTCGCGGGTTGTTCGAAAGAGATACCATGGCCCTGGCACAGGCAACTGAAGGAACACGGGTGGGTTTTAGTCAGTAAAAGTTTGACACGACCTTCCGCTCCGCCCAGAGCGGGAGAAGTCATTTGATGATAAAACACTAATAAGCTCGTAGGACTATAATACTAACATCATAAATAACAACTTTTGTTGTATGACTTTTAATAATTCATAAAAAAATAATTTCATAATACAATTAAAAATATTTATTTTGATCGCTCTAAATTTGAACAACTCTACGCGGTACCAAAATATGTAAGTAGTTAAATAAACAAACAGTGCGTTGCGAATGCAGGGTCGCAGCGGTACTTACTACAAAATACAGATCTAAAAAGTGTTATTACAAATATTACAACAAAAACTTGAAAGTTTACTTTTGGTATTCTAAAAAGTCATAGATCAAAAGTGGTTGTACTAATATAGTCCTACCAGGTGTTAGAAAAATAACCCTGTATAATGTAATTATACAGTATGTTAATTAACGAAAGGCGTTCCCGTTAACCCGCAATAGTATAGCGTCCACATGCTACCAAAATATGACCATTCGAAAATTCACGAAAAAAAATCTGCTGTTCATTACATTTATGTTCGCATACCTAGCTTAACAAAATGTAGGGAGCAGCTGATTTTTTTTCGCGAATTTTTAAATGGTAATATTAATTGTAGCATGTTTGGACTATTGCGGGTTAACGGGAACGCCTTTCGTTAATTAACATAGTGCATGTTAAAAATTATATTAACTTAATATTTCGTCGCTGCTCCTCCCGCATCTATCACAGCATCGCAACGGCTACGCATGGACCTAGCCAGGACTTCGCACAAATTCGAACCTCTGAATGTGTCCCAAACTTGTTCGCAATGTGTGACAAGTGCTTCCTTCGTTCTTTCTGCTCTACTATCCCATCTCTGGACCATTAAACCCCACAAATTTTCAATGGGGTTTAAGTCTGGCGATCGGGAGGGCCATGGCACTGTTTTAATTTGTGGTTGCCCTCGCAACCACTCTTGAACAACCCGCGCACGGTGTATCGGGCAATTGTCCTGGAAAAAATAAAATTCTGGCACGTCCAGTTGTGGATACACCGTGCGCACTGTGGGTACCATGATGGTTTGTAGCACCTCTAAATACGTTTGGCCGTTTGCCCTCCCTGGTATAAAAGCGAGCTCGCCTGGTCCAGCAGCACTCATCCAGCCCCACATGTTCACTACAATTCTTCCCGATTCTGCATTTGGGTTCACATTTCGAGGTTCGTATCTTGTGTTATCTACACGCCATAAATTCCGACGACCTTGTTGGCTAGACCTAAAGCACTTTTCATCAGAAAATATGGCGTAAGAGAAATCGAAGTCCCTGTAGTCACGAGCGAATCGCACGCGAGCAGCTTTCTGCTCCTGCGTCAAAATAATTTTTTTTGCGGGACGTCTGTGATGGACTCCAGCTCGATGCAACTCGTTTCTAATAGTTTGCATCGAAACTTCGTATTCTTGTGCGAAACTGCGAGTGGGTGTGAACGGGTTCTCTTCATACGTGGCTATCATATTATTTAACTCGTTTTCGTTTATAGCCCGGGGTCGAGGTGCACGAACGCGTTCTGTAATTTCTCCTTCTTCATATCTTCGCACCCAGCGGCGCACCGTTGTTCTCTAAGGAAAAAAAAAAAAAACAACAATCAGCATCGATTTTTTACATAATATAGGAACTAAGTATAATAATACGAGTACACTACAAGTCTTATTCAAAGGGCACAACTAGTACACTATAAATAAAAATTATAAGTATTGAAATACTTAGTAAGTCAACCAAAATGCACACCCATTTTGGTTGACTTCATGATAAATAAACTCTTAACTTTTCTATAACTAATTTAAGTAGTTATAACATTCATAACTATATTTTAAAATACAAGTTGTAAATGCAATAACTGAAAATCTCTTAAGGGGTCATTACTCATCATTATAAACAACTTTTACTATGAGAACCAAACCTGAAATCGCGATAAAAAAGCAGCTGGTCCATACATTTTGACGAGTTACGCGAACATAAATGTAGGGAACAGCTGTTTTTTTTTCGCGATTTCAGGTTTGGTCCCGTAGTAAAAGTTGTTCATAATGATTAGTACAATGACCCCTTAAGAGGTTTTCAGATATTGCAATTTACACCTCGTATACCTATGAGTAAGAAAAATGGCATAGCGTAAATTCCAACATTGTATGAAACTGTCCCAAGCAAATTTGTGCTTTATCTCTACTATTTAAAAGTGTTTATCCCGTGCGGGCTGGCAACGTGGCATTTCTAAAGGTTTTTCGTGGTTAAATACCAACGATCTAGTGCTTGGCCGAAAAAATAGTAAGTACTTGCTATTTTATCGGCCAGCCAAGCACTAAATCGTTAGTATTTAAAACTATGTGTGCAATTTTTTTTAAGTTTTTTTGGTAAGTATTTACGAGCACTACTAACAAAAATTTACGTTATTGTCAATTACTTTCCATCTGCAGTATTATGATAAAATAAATGTTAAAAATAATTATAAAAAACAATTATCTTGTGCTTGGGCGAAAAAAAATTGTAGTTTGAAATATAATGATCAAGCCTCTAGAAATGCGACGAATGCGCTCTGGTTTTTCTAATTAAAATGCGGCAACGACGCTGTGAGATAAGGCACCATTGTTTAGGTTGTTTTGGTTTAGGATTTATTATCGGGTCATAAAAGGCTCCAACAACGTCTTTGAAAGCAAAAATAAATAAAAAGAACAATCTTATTTGAATGCATTACTATAAGTAGGTAATATCTTATGAGACTTTTAAAAAGAATCCATCTGAAAGTTATAATAATTTTATTATTTTTATATATATAAATCTGCCTAGCCTTTTCCAACTATGTTGGGGTCGGCTTCCAGTCTAACCGGATGCAGCTGAATACCAATATTTTTCATGGAATTTGTTTTTAAATTGCAATATAAGGAAAAATGCAAACTATGAAATAATAATATTACTATCACTTTATTTATTTCTATATCTCTCCCTCTATCTGAATACAAAAACATAACTTACTTGCATGTTCAACTCCACTGGTATTTGGGATATATTTAACCCTTGTCTATGCAAAACAATAATTTGATTCCTTTCTTCCTGAATCAGGTTTCGGGTCGTCATGGTTGCACCACGTTAGTCACAGCCCACACACAATACACACACAGTCCAGGATGCAAGCTAGGGTCAAGAAGAGGCTTTCGATCACAGTCCGGTATACAAGCAGAGGTCACAGTTAGGCAGGCAATCAGTCCGATAGAAATAAACAGGTCGTAAAATGAAATGGCGATAGGAATTTAAGGGAAGCGTCAACAATTAGCGAGAGCAAATTGGCACTGCCGCGCTCTAGCTAATGTTTGTTATTTTATGTTACTCGCTCATTACTCACACAAATGCATATTGTCTCTAATTGGGGGAAACTAGGAAGGGGTGTGGTTTTTCACTAGCTGCGCTCTCGCAGGAATATTTTCTTAAGTGAGCATGCTTAACTTGGGCCGATAGTACATACTAATTCCATGCGTAAAATTTAATGAATGAGCCGATGTTGTTAAAATAAAAATGATTTGTTTTTGATAATTTGCTACATCGGTCTCTCGTCGCGAGATAAAGAACTGTCAAAGTGCCTTTCTCGAGTTTACTCGAGCTTAGCGGTCATGTTAGGCATTCGGATGACGTCAGAATCGTAGACAAATTTCGACAAATCGAGAAAGAGAGCGTTCTCGCGCTTGTCAAGTAAGCCCTGCAGGGCGTCTCCTGCGGCGGCTAGGGGCAAGACGGCGTGAAACATGCCTTCCCCTCAACCGTCCCGCCTCCTCCTTCGCGAGCATTACTGCTTCGCAGAAGGAGGTGACGGCTGACCATGCCCTCTCGCTCCGTACCATGGCCTCAACCAGGGCCGGACGCGAGAGGTCTCTGCCACCGATCGCCTCCACGAGGACACGGCGGTGCTCTGCCCAAGCCGGGCAGACCTCCACCGTATGCTCCACCGTGTCCTCCGGGCGATCCACACAGTGGTGACACCCGGGCGTTTCCTCCCGCCTTATCCGACACAGGAACCTCCCGAAGCTGCCGTGTCCGGTGAGGACCTGCGTCAGGCGGAAGGTGAGGACGCCGTGGCGCCTCTCTAGCTACTCCTCAAAGAGGGGACTTATCGCCGCAATCGTGGCGTGCCCAGCACTGGGTTGCGGCAACCGCTAAGCCAGACTAGGATTCATTGCGCCTCCAAAAATTAGTAGTAGGTAGTAAGTACCTTTATACATAACAGTCTACATACAAATTTTAATAACTAACAACATAGACCAACGAGGCAGTCACTAATATACATAAAATAAACAGACTGCCTCGTTGGTCTAGGGGTCTCAAGCGCTACTGCTGAGCACGAGGTCCTGGGTTCGATTCCCGGGTCGGGCAAAGTGTTATTGGGTTTTCTATCTGGAATTTCTCAGTAGCAGCCCGGAGTCTGGATTTGTGCCCGGTTGATAGGCTCGCAATAGGCTCGCCCCCTATAACATGGGACTTAAACATAACTGGCGAAATGTGGGTGTACTACAGGTACACCTCTGCCCAGCACCTCGGGGAAACAAGGCGTGATTTAGTCCGTGTGGTGCCGGACGTATAGAATAGTACCATCCCATTTCTTGCCGTGGGTGTCGTAAAAGGCAACTAAGGGACTTACTAGAGAATTTGCAGCAGCGTTCTCTATGCATATTAACACCATACTGCGATCGCCAGCCCGCCTGCCAAGCGTGGCGATTAATGCAACCCCCCCAAATGACAAGCACTAAAAAAAGTACCCGGCGGCCCGCCTAACCTTGGCTACGGTGAGGCAAGGGGTGCTAAGAATCCCCGGAAGAGATCCGGCTACCAAAACTACCGAAAACTAGACCTGGCAACATATAACACGCGTACACTCCGGACCGACGAGAAGATCATCGAACTCGAGGAAGATTTGAGCAGGTTACGATGGGATATAGTAGGGTTATCTGAAGTCCGAAGAGAGGCAGAGGACTCAATAATCCTCAAATCCGGGAACTTGCTCTATTTCCGGGAGGGCGATCAACAGTCCCAAGGTGGTGTCGGGTTTATCGTCCACAAGTCCCTTGTGAGCAACGTGGTGAAGATCGAGAGTGTGTCGACAAGGGTGGCGTACCTTATACTCAGAATATCCAAAAGATATTCGCTGAAGGTCGAAAAGGTTTACCGCGACCTCGTCACACCCCGACGATGAAGTGGAAACCATGTATGAGGATATTTCCAGAGCCATGCATGGCTCTAAAACTCACTTCACCGTTGTCATGGGGGACTTCAACGCGAAACTGGGCAAACGAAACGATGATGAGCTGCGAGTGGGGCAATTTGGAGTTGGACGTCGGAACCACCGAGGCCACCTACTAGCCAGTTTTATGGAGAAGGAAGGCCTCTTTATGCTGAACTCCTTCTTCAGAAAACGTGAGCACAGAAAGTGGACCTGGCAGAGCCTTGATGTTGCAACAAAAAATGAGATTGACTTCATTATGTCGACGAAGAAGCAAGTATTCAATGAAGTCTCTGTGATCAACGCGGTGAAAACCGGAAGTGATCACCAAATGGTAAGAGGCACATTGAATTTAAATATCAAGCTGGAAAGACCTCGACTGATGAAGTCTACGCTCCGCCCAGCACCGATCCAAGTCCAAAACCCCGAGAGCTTTCAGCTCGAACTTCGGAATCGTTTCGAGTGCCTAGGGAGCTCCGTGGACGATTATAACGATGGGTTCGTGGAAACTGTCCATACGGTCGGGTCTTCCAGACCCGTAGTACAAATAGAAACAAGAAGCTCTCTGATCCTACTATACGGCTCATGGAGGAGAGGCGCGAGATCAGCAGTCTTCAGTTGATGCGCTCAAGTACCGCCAGCTCAATAGACGGATCTCTAAGTCCTTAAAAAGCGACCTTCGCCGCTTTAATACAGAGCGCATTAAGGACGCGATAGAGCGGAATAAAGGCTCCAAGGTCTTTACAAGAGATCTGTCTATTGGGCAGAGCCAGCTTGTGAAACTGAAGACCAATGATGGCAGGATCGTATCCGCCAAACATGAGCTGTTGAGAGAGATCGAGAGTTTCTATGGACAGTTATACACGTCAACAGGTAACCCTGGTATGAATCTGGCAAACGACCCAAGAGCTAGATTGACCCGACACTACACCGAAGACATCCCGGACGTCAACTTGTACGAGATTATAATTTCGTTTAAATACAACAATAAGTTAAAAATTCAATTAATTACATTAAAATACACAATTATCTTTTTGCATAATTTCTTTAGTTAGTACGAAATTCCGAACGTGTTTGTCTTTGAGGTCTTGCTCTCTTGTTGCACAAATTACTATTTTTTTTTTGTTTTATCATGTTTAGATATCGATACCCATCACGTGTGCGGAGTTTCGCTAACTAAAGTAATTTGACCCTGTATAGGTAGTAGCAATAATAACAATAAGTACCTACACACGACTACACATCAAGCTATACATTGCCAGTATAAGCTGATCTCGCTTTGTATAGGATTTCCGTACAATGCGAGGTCAGCGTAAACTGGAAATGTATAGCTTTTTTTTTTTTGATGGGAAATCATCAAATAACTTCTCGCGCTCTGGGCGGAGCAGTGTGTCAGACCCTTACTAACTAAAACCTACCCGTATTCCTTTCGTTGTCTGTGTTGCCAGGGGCCTCAGTAACCCTTTGGTACCTTCCCGCGACCCCGGCAGGCATCGGCCCTAGTGGGCCCTACGCTTGTGCTGACGACATCTCTTTGAGGCGCGCGTGGAATACAACGTGCCGTCGACCCGGGCCTGGTCCTTACCGGACGGTGAGCTACCCATTGCTCAACGATCCTCAAGCCCGCGCCTTCTCGGCCTTTTGGCTAAGATCAAAGTGAAATGTATAGCTTAATGTGTAGCCGTGAGTACAAACTGATTATTTTTCTTTGTAGCCTGAACGTTACTTCGGCCAACGCCCGCCAGTCTCTATCTTCGAAGAAAACTCCCAAGAGGTTGGTTCCTCTGGTTTCGATGAACGCTATCGCCGAGAGGTTGGGGTAAGTTTAATCGATTGATGTCGTACATTTACCAAGGTTTTTTTAATTTTTTTGTTCGTTTATTTTGTTGTTTCTTTCGGTTTATGTTCTTATTTTTGACAGTATCTGCGATTTATCAACCTAGGTTAGATTAGGTACCAGCCGGGCTGGCAGAGTGTGCCGCTTGGGAGGAGCCACGCCGTGCCCTCATCTCAGGAGTGGGCAGTGACCTGTCGCTGCCAGCCGTGGTCGAGTCGATGGTCGGCAGCGAGGAGTCCTGGGACGCGGTGGTATCCTTCTGCGAAACAGTCGTGTCGCAGAAGGAGGCTGCGGAACGGGAGCGGAAGATCTCTTCCGCTCACCCGGCCCGCAGCAGGCTCACCGGGCGTCGGCAGAGGGCAGACAACACCCTCTTCCGGCCCCTTTAAATAGGTCCAGGGACGGCGGACTTGGGGACGTCCGTCGCCCCCCATCACACTGGACCCAAGGTGGCGGCGCGTAGTGTTTCACGCGCGCCCCTTTCAGACGTCGTGGGGGGGGGGGGGGTTTAAACACCTCACCCCCCCAGACTTGAGGTGGCCCGCAGAGGCGGGCCGGCACTAGTCGGGGATCGCGAAAGTCGCATTAGATCCCATGATCCCCGGTGCAAGTGTGGGAGGGGAACACCGGGGTGGTCTTTAGTCAGCAAGAGTCTGACAGACCCCTCCGCCTACCCCAGGGCGGAGGACATCCATGAGGATTTTCCAACCCGGAAAAAAAAAAAAATGATACCAGCCGGGGATGCGGACTCGGGGACGTCCGCCGGCCCCCTATCATAACCCGATATATGACCCGAGGTGGTGGCGCGTAATGTTCCACGCACGCCCCTTTCATACGTCGAGAGAGGAGTCAAACACCTCACTCCCCCACTTGACCAGACGAAGCCCGCAGAGACGGGGTGGTACCAGTGGGACGCTGCATTGAAGAGTGCTTAAGTGCCCCCGTAGTCCCCGGAGCAAATGTGCGATAGAACACAGGGTGGTTTGTTTTACTAGAAGTCTGACAGACCCGTCTGCCCCAGGGCGGAGGACATTCATGAGGATTTCCACACCGTCACCAAAACAAAAAGGAACCAGCCGCGGTGCGGCGAATGTGCAAGAATATCCTATGCCTCTGAGTCATTACCATGAAGTCTTTTACTACCGAAGAAGGAACCTTGGGGTTTTAGTCGTTAGGAGTCCGACATAACCCTCCGTTCTCCCAGATGGAGAATATCTATGAGGATTTCCCCACAAAAAAAAAAGATTAGGTACATTTCACCTAGACCTATTTCCTAGGATTTTATAACGTCATAACTCGTTCCTAAATCAAAATCTTGACAGCCCATATTGCAGTGGCGTGCAGTGGTTCTCCACAGAGGGTAGGCCATGCATACTGACACCAAAAAAAAAAAATAATTCGCGCAAAATCACAGCGCGGCTCTACATATGATGACCCTCAAAGTAGTCACTATTGATTTATAATATTTGAAAAAAAAAAACCATTGAAAATAATCCTGTAAAAACAATAGTTAAATGCAAGAACTCACCACATTATTCAAGGTTTAAAACACGATTTTCTAACGATGCAAACAGAAGAAAGATTCGGCCACCTCAAATATCTTAACCAAGTGGGTGGGTGATAATTACAGAACACGTCACTTGCAAGATATCCGAAGTCATGAATTATCATATTTTTGGATTAATTCTCGTAATTCGGGCACACTTATCATTAAACGACAAGTGCGACTAACCTAACCTAACCAACACATTATCGGCGCAAACTTCACAACAGAACACCATTCTTAGGTAAATAAACAAATAATAACACAATACATAATATTTACACTACTTTACGTTTCAAAACGAATTACTTATAACTTAATAAGATTTAGAAAAGCAAAACATTCATTCAAGTTCGGATATAATTTGCGTGTTACATGAAACAAGATGGCTTGTCGATAAAAAACACTACCAATTAAAATTGTATCACTGTCATACCGTGTTCTTCCACAAAAGGGACTACCATATTTTACCGGATAACACACTTTTTTTTTTGAGGATTGGTAATCATCAAATAACTTCTCCCGCTCTGGGCGGAGCGGGAGGTTGTATCAGACTCTTACTGACTAAAACCCACCCGTATTCCTTCCTGTTGCCTGTGTTGCGGGGGCCTCGGTGACCCATAAGTACCTTCCCGCGACCCCGGCAGGCATCGGCCCTAGTGGACCCCTACCTTTGTGCTGATGACATCTCTTTGAGGCGCGCGTGGAATACAACGCGCCGCCGACTCGGGCCTGGTCCTTACCGGACGGTGAGCTACCCATTGCTCACCGTCCGCAAGCCCGCGCCTACGGTGGCCGGAAATCCGCCCGGGATTCCCGACGCCCAGGGCGTCTCCTGCGGCGGCTAGGGGCGAGAGGGCGCGAAACGTGCCTTTCCCTCAACCGTCCTGCCTCCTCCTTCGCGAGCATTACTGCTTCGCAGAAGGAGGTAACGGCTGCCCATGCCCTCTCGCTCCGTACCATGGCCTGAACCAGGGCTGGACGCGAGAGATCTCTGCCGCCGATCGCCTCCACGAGGACACGGCGGTGCTCTGCCCAAGCCGGGCAGACCTCCACCGTATTCTCCACCCGGATAACACACTGGACTGTGTTTCCGAAACTTATTTTCCTAACTCCCCAAAAACCAAGCCCAATTTCCCAAATATGAGAAGAAAAATAAAAAATTATGAAGTTTTTAATTATTTTTATAGGGCTTTTGCTATTCCTTACAATTTATAATTTTTTGGAAGGTATAAATTCAACCATACTCAATACCACCCTGTTTTTTTAATTGTCTCTAGTAGTCATGAAGGAAACTTCCCCGCAATTCGGGGAATTGTCCAAAAATTGGGAACCCTGGTCTTCAATATTTTTCATTCATTAAATCTTGACTTTACACACAGCCAATGGGGACGAAGCTCCTGCCGTAGGAGCTACGCCCCTAATTTAAACCATTTCACTATTGTGTGCCGTTCATACATACGAAAATATACACGAGTGTGCGTAAATTTATGAACGGAATGTAGGCCAAACGAATGCTTGCCTGGTAAATCGCGCATAACGTAAGCTCCGTCGAACTGTGAGTCACGTGGCGTCTGCGACAAGTATAAGAGTTTTAACAGGAGTTTAACTTTTTTTTAATATTTTGTATTATTGTATTACATAGTTAAAATAAATGCATTTGGCGTTGTTGGTAGGGTAGGCTAGGCCTAATTGCCTCTATGGACGGCACGCCCCTGCCATATTGCGGAAAATTCAAGCCATTCGTAAGAAATAAGAGATCAAACTGTTGGCAGCGTTCCAAATAAGTGGATGAATAAAGATTTTGGATTTCATTCATCCATACTGACTTAGTCGGAAAGCTGCCAATAAATTTGTCTTTAATTTATCAAACAAATATTCAGTTCAGCAGGGTACCTTTTTAAAACAGCTTGAAGATATTTTATCAAGTCAAAGTTAGGATTGAATTTTGAACATATCAGTCTTTCTCTTTCTATTTCTAAACACGTAACGTCATTCGGCTGATGATGATTCATGAAAACCGATATACGACATATTATGGAATGTTCTTCGTTAATTAGGCTTCATCATCAATTCAGCCATAAAACATCTACAGCTGGACATAGGCCTCCCCCTAAACGTCGCCACGTTATCTGCTCTCAAAAAGAAACATTGTAATTAGTCGGACACAAAACATGGAATTAAAACGACGGCTAAAGCACCATAACAAAACCTTTTCGCCACATTGCAAAAGTAAATATTGTAATACGAACTATCTAACTGCACCATTCTAGATGTTACACTTTAACAGTAGTTACCACCTCCTTACCACCACTACCATTTTTTATCATTTAATTTGCAGTCGTCAATGAATCCATACCCACGGGACATACGTCCGCAGTTGAGTCGTTTACCTCCACCTAGGACACCTGAACCGGTAGCGCAAAGCATCGAGCAAGAACACATCCCTAATGCTGAGGAAGATACTCCGGAACCTGCTTCTTCGACTTTGGTAGAAAGCCAGCGCGGACGCCAGAAACTCGACAATATCAGGAGGATTATGACAAGGAGGAAGTCAAGCAAAAAGGTTAGTTAGGTATGATAAACTTTAGTGTGTCCAGTTTTGACGCAGCTATAGCACTGAATTATCTCATTGTACATTCATTTATTAGGTATAGCCACATGAGTAGATAAACGGGTATAGCACTACAAGTTTATTTTGGCGCGTACCCAAAATTGGAACGAACACCGCCATCTTGTTTTTTGAATGCATTTCAAGTGACATCCCACAAGAAAAACAATTTCTCAAATGCGCCAATATATCCTTGTAGAAGTACAATAGCGGCACTGTATGATGGCTTGTGACGTTTGCATGTTTACATGAATTTCCGTTAGGTAATATTGACTGCTTAATGTGTGAGGATTCAAATGCCATTGTTGTACGGGCTTCAATAATGACGGTAGGTAGCTGCCGCTATCTCATGGCGAGATGGAGAGTGCGATTGTCGCAACCCAGTGCTGGGCACGCCACAATTGCGGCGATAAGTCCCCTTTTTGAGGAGTGGCTAGAGAGGCGCCACGGCGTTCTCACCTTCCGCCTGTCGCAGGTCCTCACCGGACACGGTTGCTTCGGGAGGTTCCTGTTCTGGATAAGGTGGGAGGAAACGCCCCACCCGGGCGTTTACTCACCATTGTGTGGATCACCCGGGATACAGTGGAACATACGGTGGAGGTGTGCCCGCCTTGGGCGGGGCAATGAAGTGTCTTCGTGGAGGCGATCGGCGGCGGCGATCTGTTGCGTCCGGCTTTTGTCCAGGTTGTACAGAGCGAGAGGGCATGGGAAGCCGTCACCTCCTTTTGCGAAGCAGTAATGCTCGCGAAGGAAGAGGCGGAACGGGTGGGGGAGAGGCAAATTTCGCGCCCTCACGCCCCTAGCCGCTGTAGGAGATGCCCTGGGAATCCCAGGCCGATTCCCGGCCACCGTAGGCGCGGGCTTGCGGAGAGTGAGCAATGGGTAGCTCGCCGTCCGATAAGGACCAGGCCCGGGTCGACGGTGCGTTGTGTAGGGGTCTGCTAGGGCCGATGCCGGCCGGGGTCGCGGGAAAGTCCGAAAGGGATACCGTGGCCTCTGGCAACACACAGGCAACGGAAGGAACATGGTTGGGTTTTAGGCAGTAAGAGTCTGCCAAGTTAATTGATAATTTCCCACACAAAAAAAAAAAAAATTAGCTATCGCTAGGCTATAATTTATCCAATGGCGGTCGGCTACATGCCCCTCCTTCTCCATATACTGGTAAATTCCTGGATCTGACTTCGCTTCGTCTGGCGACTAGTCTGCGGCTTGGGGTCACGGTATGCACTCCACACATATGCCCTTGCGGCACGGACGTGGACCGACTGGGTCACCACGGACTTTGTTGTCAAAAAAGTGCAGGCCGCTTTTATAGAAATGCGACACTGAATGACATAATCCGCCGGTCTCTTGCCAGCATCAATGTGCCTGCTCTTCTTGAGCCGACTGGCATTGTCAGAGATCATGGCAAAAGACCTGACGGTGTGTCTTTGGTTCCGTGGAGTTTGGGACGGATCCTTGTGTGGGACGTTACCGGTGTAGACACACTGGCACCGTCCCACCTCCAACGGACTACTTCTAAAGCGGCAAAGCCGAAAATCTGAAACGTATTAAATATGGAGGGATTGGCAGAGAGTACAACTTTGAGCCCTTTGGCGTCGAGACCCTCGGGCCGTGAGGTCCCAGTGCGCATTACTAGTTGATGTAACTGGTGACAGAAAAACTGACGGCTTTCTTGCGCAACGCATCAGTATTGCAGTTCAGCGAGGAAATGCCGTCAGCATCCTCAGTACAATGCCTCGAGGGCCTTTTTTAGGTTTAACTTAGTTTTAATTTTATTGCTGCTTATGTATGATAATCCAATGGATTAGCTATATTTCTGTAATTTGTAAACTGGGAACGGCGTCATCATACAGTGTCGGTGGTTAATGACTAAAGGACATTTTTTTTTGTGAATACTAGAAAAAAAATATAAGTAAAAAAGGTTTGTCACTTACTCGTACAGCATAATTGTACTGTACATGCACTGTATAATTTTTGTACTGTGCATTTTCGGTGACTGATAAAAGTGATATTAAGTACGCCTTACTTGTTTTTTCTAGTTATTTTGGAAAACACGTCTGGACTGTCTGGACATTTGAGCCACCAATAAGTTATTTTTCGATTCATTTTTAGATAAGATTTTATCGACCGGTCTTGTGCTTCATCGAGCGGATTCCCGCGCTTCCTTGTCGTCCTGGCGATGCTTGGGGGCGCCCAATGTCCAGCAGTTGTCGTCTGTTGGCTGAATGATGATGATGACGATGTATATAATTTAAACCATATTAACATACTTGCTAACAACCAAAAACCAACAACAATAAATCATATCCAACACAAAATAAATCCATATAAATTAATTAGCAGTGCCTGTCATCACAAACATTCGAGAAAAAATCAAAATATCTCCCCAATTAGGTACATAGAATGTTTATTTATAGCGCATCCCTCGTTTTTTCCCATCCCCTAGCAACGTCCCACCACAAGACCCTCAAGGGCACCTTTACCTGCCCAATTAGTGCTATAATTATACTCATATTCTATTACACGTGATGACATGTATCAATCAGACACTAGAGTGTAAAAAGACGTTTTAGCCGAGGGTCGCATAAATACTCCGCGTCATTTGGATTTTTTTTTACTGGTCCATACCAGGGCCTCAAGTCTGCTATTACAATAGTGTCAGAATGGTCTATCATTGATTTTATAATTGTTGATTTTGACAAGGTTGGTAATCTACTAATATTATGGCGTCATTAATGAGGATCGGAACAGACCATTCTGACACTATTGTAATAGCAGAATTGAGGCCCTGGTTACGGAGATAATATGTCATAGTAACCGTTTATTGTATTTTGATACTAACGATTTTGTATTAATTCGGGGAAGAAACATAATATATGTTATAATTGTATTATGTTTCTTCCCAAGATAAGTAAACATGTAATGGCTACTTTGTTAGCTTATAATATACACGCAGTTATTGATAATTGAACTGATACTAGGTTAAGTGACGTTTTATTCTACATTTGGTACGGAACCCTAAATGTGCAAAGTCCGACACGCACTTGGCCGGTCTTTTAGACATTAGTTCTGCCTGCAATTCTTTTGTGAAACTAAACGAAGTATGTATGGGCTTGTATCACTGCCCTTAATACAAGTTTATTCATAACTTAGTAAGGGTGCTGGTTGCAACACTTACCCCTGTTTTGTTAACTAGCATAAAAAAATATAAAAAAAATATATGACCTCCACAACCTACTATGTCACGAAGTCCGTTTGGATATGAATGTTGTCAAGCGTGCACATGCATATTGTTTTTGGGTGCGTAACCTCGAGAGCGCTCAGTGTCGATCGGGACACGGTCCGGATCAGTAGTGGTTTTTAGTTCGCGCCAAATTGTTTCACGGAGTAAGGTCAGCATGGCAACAAAACGAAGAAGAGTTGTCCATAGTGAGGTAATATTTATTTATACGTTTTCAATTAAAATGTTATACAAAGAGACTTAATATAGCAATAGAAGTATTTATAAAATTAATGTTTTTTTGTGTTATAAAATGTTTATATTACTTAATTATTTTGATTACATTTTGTTTTAGGGTCGAAACATGATAGCTAGTGTTTATCATTTTCTGCGAGAAGAATATGAATTTACAAAATCATTAATGGAACTCAACTGTGATTTGTCTCATTTACGAGACATTACACGCCGTACAGCTGAAGCTACGGGTGTGAGCCAAAAAACAGTTCAAGGAATATTAAAAGAAGAGAAGGAATTGCCATCCACTTCATCAAAATTCACTTCACCTATGAAGAAAAGGAGAAAGCGAGATAATAAAGTGGATATAGATAATTTTACAGCCGATGTGGTTCGCAGTACTGTACAAGATTTCCATATTGTCCATAAAGAAATTCCAACATTAGCTAAGTTAAGAACAGCATTGAATGAAAAAATCGGATTCGAAGGTTGTTTAGAAACTGTTCGCAAGTTACTGTTGAAATTAGGTTACAAGTGGCGCAAAACAGAGAACAACCGTAAAGTCTTGACGGAGCGTCATGAATTCATGATATACAAATGTGGCGTTTAAAATATTTAAAAAAAATAACAGAGTACCGCTCTCAAAGTCGGCCCATTGTCTACACCGATGAGAGCTACGTCCTTTCGACACACGTGCGAAACAACACCTGGGCAAAAAAAAAGGAAAGAACTCCGTTTTTAAAAAAAAATAGCACCGGCACTCGCTTTATTTTAGTGCACACGGGAACCAAGGATGGTTTTATTGAAAATGCTTCCTTGGTTTATAAGGCCAACTCAACAGCTGGTGATTATCATTCAAATATGAGCTATGATAACTATGTAAAATGGCTAAATGAAAAGTTGCTACCCAATTTACTTCCGCGCTCTGTCATTGTCTTAGACAATGCATCTTATCACAACACACGGGCTGAACGACCACCGACGCAATCTACAAAGAAAGCCGATATGCAGCAATGGCTCAGGGATAAGGGTATAGCATTTGATGAATCTCTTCTTAAATTGGAATTGTACGATACAATAAAGAAGTACAAAGCCCAACACGTAATCTACAAGATTGACGATTTTATAAAAGCAAGGGTTTTGATGTCTTACGCCTTCCCCCTTATCACCCAGAATTAAATGCGATTGAAAATATTTGGGGGATCGTTAAAAATTATGTCGCATCTAAAAATATCGAGCAAAACATGACGAATACGGAAAGACTGATCAATGAAAGTTTGGGCCAAGTTAGCAGTGAAACGTGGCTAAAAACTTGTGCTCATGTTGAAAAAATTGAAAAAGACTACTTGAAATATTTTAATCTCGATTTTGAATTTTTAATCAATGTACAAGATGATTCTGACGACAGCAAAACGGAATCGGAAATCGAAAATTTATCTGATAGTGATTGAAAATACTGAATAGTCCTACTTGTTTCGTTTCCATTCTGTAACACCAATGCTTAATTAAATGCCTACATATTCTTAATATTTTTGTATTTATTGCAACCTAATCTAATTTATTTACAAAATGTATATACTTTTAAAACCAAAATTTTATTTAGATTATTAAATCTCGACTTGAATATATATCAGATTTTTTTGCTAACGTTACCTACTTTTACACACACAAGCGCGCTTTTCGGGATACGTCACTACTACAATCAAAGCCGAACGGACTTCGTGAAATAGAATATCCGTACTAGGTAACACGGTACCCCTTAGCAAGATTGTTTGTCAGACTTGCGGAGCGACTGTCAAAGATCTATGAATGAGAGCCGTGACCAACTGCTTAACTAACTTGCTTTCCGAAACACGCAAGGTTCTCGTATGCGCGGACTTCGGCAAGCGTTTCTTAACTTTGAAGATCAAACCGTGCGGCTGTTATTCATGAGCATCTCTCACCACAATTTTCACAGGAACACGACAAGGAGCCGCGGGCGTCACGCCGCCGGTCTCGCAGGTCACCTGGGCAACGTACCCGTGAGTTCTTGTCCTCAGCCCCATCGAAAATAACAAAAAAATCACAAGAGCGCTTTTTTCAAAGTTTCTGAACCAAATAATAATACTTTGGAAACTGCGCAAAAACCTACGGAAAATGCGATTTTAGGGAGCATGTTTTTATCTAAACAGCCTAGTCTGTAAACAAAACTCACCGTGAAAACAAGGTGCAGTGAGCTTGAAGTGAGCATTCACGAATATATACAGCTCACTTCACCAAGTTTTCACGATAAGATTTTTACAGATGTTTAAGGCTGTTTGGTATTGTGTACTCTTTGGAACGAAAAGCGCTCGTGTGAATCAAACCATTTTGGCGCGAACCCGTCATTCACTGAGTAGTAAGCAAATGGAGTGAGCACTTGTTAAGTTGCTCTGACGCGAGCTATTTTGTTTGGCCAGGTGACAATATCTATCTAATAATGTACGAATATACTGATGAGTGATCTGAAGTGAATTTTAAGTAACTTTAATTGCCCGTGTCAGTGCAGCATTTTATCGTTTTTCATATTAGTTTCATCCACCCCACGCACTTCACGAACTCGGTGAGATCAAATATTCGTATTAATACGAGTAACATCACTCCCTTCCCTTACTATTCCAATTGATGTATCTTTGCCCATCATTGTCATTGCTTCTCATTTTTTTTAATATTGTTGTAGGCAATCGAAGCAACACTCGCTGAAGTTAGAGAGGCTCAAAAGATAAAAACTCTGCTGCAATCAGGACAAATGACTGAATATGACAAGGCAGCTGCAATAATCACTATTCAAAGTAGACAGATTGTGAAGCTAAATATTAAACACAGAAGACTAAAAAAGACATTAAAACGGATTTCTGCTGTTTTACGTAATGTAGAGATCAGTTTTTTTTACGAATATACTAAGGCTGCCTCGTTGGTGTAGTGTTCGCTAGCGCTACTGCTGGGCATGAGGTCCTGGGTTCGACTCCCAGGTCGGTCTAAGTGTTATTGGGTTTATCTATCTTGAATTTCTCAGTAGCAGCCCGTAGTCTGGATTTGTGGCAATGGGCTCACCCACGATTACATGCACTTAAAACATAACTGGCTAAATGTACTACAGGTACATCTCTGCCCAACCTTTCGGGGAAACAAGGCGTGATGTCATGTACTTATTCATGAGCTTTATAAAAAATAATTAATGCTTAACAGATAATGCACATGTCAGTCAGTCAATCCTACCACGGAGTAGTAAGCAGATTTGTCTGTGAATTGCGTTAGTTTTTTCGTTTCCTAAGAATCAAACAAAATGTTAATATGCGAGTAGCGTGGGAGGAGAAATGGCGACGTCCTAAATCCAGCAAGATTACCTAAAGATGTCTATTCTGTAAAAATCTAACCGCGAAACCTCCACCTAAACCACCTAAGTGGTGACGTGAGTTTGAAGTGACCTGTCAATCCAGTCAGTCAGGTGGGATGACATTTTACTTCAAGCTCACTCACCTCAATATTCACAGTGAGTTTTTCAGAATAGCAATGCTTTTATTGTGTTTTTAATCAAGGGTTGCTGATGGACAGAGCATGCACATCATGCCGACGGCGTAGGGGATTATAATTCAACCCCTAGTTCCTTACCGCCCCTAGGCAAACTTGTTTTGTATGTGAACAGGCTAGTTACAGCCCCGATTGAATGCGGGATTAGCATCAACTACTGGTCACGTGGTCATTGGCGTTCAGTCCATAGACACGTATTCCTCTGTTATCTACCTGGGTATTGACATCAGAGCAAATATTTTTTTACGAAATAATCTATAATTTACACCACGGCCTTGTTCGTATGGTTTCTTCTTGCATATTTTTTTTTCTAAAATAAATTTAAGTAGTTACTTAAATTGCCACTGCCATGTGGCAGTGGCATAATAATATACATTACCTATATAATAAAAAACCGGCCAAGTTCGAGTCGGACTCGCACACTATGGTTTCCGTACCACCTTACAATATTTAGCCAGAAACGCCGAAAAAATCACGTTATGTGGACCTTTAAATTTTAAACTTTATTTGATTTTATTATTTGTTGTTAAAGCGGCAATAGAAATATACAATCTGTGAAAATTTCAACTGTCTACCTATTACGGTTCATGAGATACAGCCCGCTGACAGACAGGCGGACGGCCAGCGGTTGCTGTGCCATAGGGTTCCCTTTGGCACCCTTCGGGTACTGAACCCTAAACATATTTGGACTAGTATCATTAACCAGGCAAAACAGAGGAATTAGTTACTTTGAAATGGACGCCAAAGACCACGTGACCGCGTTTCCTTTTAAGACTCATTATTTTTTGCGATCATCATTACGCTATCCTTCCATTTGCTTACTTCTCCGTGTTATGTTTAAAGTCGTTCTTTTTATGATTTTTTAAATATTTTGTCGCCGGAACTATACGAAGTTGTTCCTGTTAGGTTTTAGTTTTTGCAGTACCTAATATTTTTGAGCCGTTGAATTTTGAAGTCACATACGGAAACCAAGCTGGCATAGTGGCATCGTATAGTTTTAGGTCATGGCTTTGTACAAAATAGCTCTCTTTATTACCCATGTTTTATCCAGGAGGCAAGAAATATAAATAGCAAAATCCCAAAACGAGTTTTACTTTTTTAAACTTAAAAAAAACGGAAATGTATCTGAAAAGCAAGAAACAAAAAGTACTATTGGTTCCAGTTGAGAGGCACGCGCGATCGGTTCGCACTGCCTGCATGCACCGCCTGCCTGCCTGACTTTTGTTGACTACAAATTAATTGCATTAACTTGACTATTTCGTAAGATAGATCAGATAGGTACTCGATATTTTTATCTAAATTGTCTTTTATCTTCTAATATCCATTTTTATAGTATCTACAATTTGATGCTATAACTAATGTGCTCACGCGTATTAAACGACGATTTGCAACACACTTTCAAAGCAAAAAATGTTTTTTCCTCTCTTTTTTGGCAACTGACATGATGTCGACTATTCTGCCAGTGTCATATAAAAATAATAATAATTTAATGTAACTAATAAATGTGACAGATGTCAGATTTCAAATAAGTATTTTTCATGTGCCGTGCATTTTGACTCGAAGCCGCTAGACGCGCTCAACGCGCAATATATAGACAGTTTAAAGAGCACTAATATTAATTTGTTGCAAAAAATAAATTGTTTGATAAAACATCATGTTTATTTATTATATTTAATTTTTAGAAACTTTTATAAATTATCCGTAAAGTCAAACCACAATAAATATCATTAATTTAATTATCAGTCGTACCTACTTAAGAAATGGCTATAGCACGGCAAATTGACGAAGGGTGTCAATCTCCTGAACAACCTATTGAGGACCCCTAACAAATGACGTAAATACACTCCCGGACTCCTAAATCGATCCACCGTGCAATTCCATGTATAAAGGTATATATATATGTATGAGGTATAAAGGCCTGAAACATCAAAATAATGATGAGTCAAAGAAAAACTTTTTATGCAGTTTTAATGCCGACATACTGGCCACCTTTTTGGTGTTATCATTGTCCCGAATTTGAATTCACGACCATATGTATAGACTTCTATACAAAAAGTGCAGGGTGGCTGGATTTAGGAGTCCTAATTGCGTAACACACTTTGAATCACAATCCGAGAGTTTTGAAGGTTATTGCTACGAATTATTATTATTTATATACATATTATTATAGACGTAAATAATGCAATGAATATGGGTGAACTGTCAAAATGATACCCATTGCGATCAGTTGTCATTTTGTGTGTTACGCAGTTGCCCCGCAGGAGTGTACCTACACAAAAAAAGAAAAACAATATTAAATATGGACTAGTGCACTCTTCAACATCAGGAGGTTATTAATTAATAAGGTATTAATGTAGTAAGCTTGTCGTAGAAAGAGAAGTATAAATATAAAAGTGACTATGACAAAATTATGAGCTATTTTGTACATGTAAAAGCCGAAAGGGTTGGCTAAAGCAGTCTGTCTGTTAGTGCATTATCTGCTAGTAGATAACGGTATTGGTGCCGATTCCCTTGTTCACAAACTAAACTAAATTTAAGTTCAATGCATCTTTTTCTTTCTATTTCAATAAGAAAAGGACAGAAGATACATTTTAGTTTAGTCCTGTCAAATTAATCAGCGGTTGACGTAAATTGACGTAATTTTAGTAGGCAAGTTTTTAATTGCGTCTAAACTTGTATAGAGTAGTGACAGGCGCTGATTAATCTGACAGGACTAAACTAAAATTTATATTCTGTCCTCTTCTTAATGAAATAGAAAGAAAAAGATGCACTAACTTAAATTTAGTTTAGTTTGTGAACAAGGGAATCGGCGCCACTGTCTCCCAACGGATGTCGATGTTTTAGAGGGGTCGAGGAACATTTGACCCCCCTGACAAAACCGGCCGTTGAAGAATTACTCACACCAACTTAATTAAAACACTAGTTTTAGTTTTTTTTTCTTAATTATGGTTTTAGTTTTGGTTTTTTTGTTTATTTCTATCAAGCATTTTGTAGCTATGTTTGATTAATAAAAAAATAAATACCAACATCATATTAAGTACTCAAAATATTTAGTTAAATTCGGTCGCCAAACTGTTGGGAAACGGTTGCCGATAGTGTAGTTCCCTGTGCCCTTAACTTAGGAACTATGCTTGTTTTAATAAGTACAACACTAACACTTATTCTGTCTGTTTTAGGTGGAGTAAGCTCCTCCAGCGACTAAAAGAGCTGGTGGAGTATTAGCTTTTAGTTTCCCCTCTTTTCTCCGTTACCACTTCACTCCTTGGTTAAAATTGGAGTATTGGATGTTTCACGATGCCGATGCTCGTGTTCCTTTCGGTCTAAACGACCATGCTGTACTTTTTACAACTTTCTTGTACTTTTACTGATAAGAAGTAGATGTTCAGAATGATAATATTATCTAATGTACACGAGCAGAAACTGCCGTATTTGTTGTTGTGACCCCGCATTCCCTAAAGCAGTTGATGGGGCATTCAAAACCTGGCTCAGTGGATAATTCCGTGAAATGGTGGAAAAATTATTTATTATGCCGAATATTAGACGTGCTAACGGAGAACCGGGCTTACCTGAATAAAACCAAACAAGTACAAATTCCCATACCTAAATAAGACTACAATAGTTGGCTTTAGTTGAAAAAGTTACGATATTTCGGAGAACAGGGAAATACCGAAGATTTGATTATTATTACTGAGCATAGGAATATATTCATAGCCCTGAAACTGTGGATTTAAAATACAGGTAGCTATATATTTACCTGTTGTAAGTTTACACCGCATATATATTTATGTACACACTGGCTTAAGTCTAGTGACTGACGAAGATCTGTCAAACACAATGAAGGAAAGTCTTTGGAAGATGCTGAAGAACTAACGAAAAACATCGAAGAAAAATGTAACCATGAGTGGTGCGACATACGAAGAAGACTTGGCCATTTTTACAACATATCATATATCTATTAATCCTTATAATAATGCTTTGGATGTTAACTATTACCAACATAGTAATTAAGAATAAGAAGATGGCAGACTCGCATTACGCAAGCAAAAGAGCGCCATTTAAAATAAATCGATGTTTTTAAATATAAGGAATGAAGGCAAAGCGAGATGAAAACGTCCTATTAGTTATTTCTATTTGTCCATTAGAAGATTGGAATTATATTTTTTGTAAATATCTATAAAGATGTTATTGGAAGATGAAAAAGATCAGTTATGAGATGAAAGATTATGGATTTTGGAGACAATTAAAATAATGTTGGACCACGTAAGAAGGAATTAACACTCTTTCAGGTAAATATTCACGCACGAGGACATATCAAGCTATTCTATAATTGCGTAATACACATACAAGGTGATCGATCGCAATGCGTTTCATTTTGACAGTTCAACCACGCTTATTGCGTTATGTACGTTGTTCAACAGATGAATTTTTCAACCCTATGAAGCAATGGATTAGGAATTTCCTTCAAAACTCACTGATTGTAATTGAAAATGTGTTACGAAATTAAAATGCTGAACTCTCATAGTACAGAAAAGCAGCTTACTTCTAAAAATCTTAAAAAAATGTTCTATAGGTAAATAGTTTTTATTCAATCTTTTCAAAGTACTCTCCACTAGCCTTTATACAAAGTTCCATGCGTCTGAACCAGTTTTCGAAACACTTTTTCCAGTCCACCGCAGACACCTCGTTTACAGCCTGCTCAACGCTGACAGCGCATCTCCGGCGACGAAGATTGTATCCCTTTGAGCAGATTTTCAGGAATAAAAAGAAGTCACACGGTGCTAGGTCAGGGCTGTCAGAAGGGTGACCCAGGAGTTTAACCGGCGTGTCGTACAGGAAGTCCCCTTGTTTTGAGCGCGGTGTGTGAAGGCGCGTTGTCGTGGTGGAGCAGTAGCCCGCGGAGCCCTGTGTTTGGTCGCTTTTTGCTCACAACAGAGAAAACTTCTGCCAAGCATTTGGTAGTATGCCATTCAGCGTTGATGCTTCTTTGGTTCCGTAAAGGAATTGACACCAAGTAGCCAGTCAAATTGAAAAGCTTGCGATCAAAATCTTCCCCCCGCTTCTAGATCGCTTCACTTTGGTAGCGTTGATTCGTTTTGAAACACCCAAATCGTCAACTGGCGCTTCGTTTCTGGATCATATTGATAAATCCAAGACTCATCACCTGTAATGATGTCGTAAACACGCCGAGAAGAGCCTGCTTCAAATTTGTTTATCATATCACGGCACCATTCCACCCGGGCCTGTACTGAGCTTCGGTGAGGTTGTGCGGCACCCAGCGTGAAACTATCCTCATCACGCGAAGATGTACGTGTAGAATTTCGTGAAGGCTTCCCGATCCAACCTGCAGAATGTGCTGAATCTCTTGATATGTAACTCGCCTATTATCATGGATTAAATTTCTCACAGCTAGCACTTTTTCTTCCGTAACAGCCGTCAAAGGGCGACCACTTCTTTCTTCATCCCCCAAAGTTAGTCGACCGCGCTTGAATTCGTTATACCAACTATACACGGTTGCCTTAGAAGGGCCCTCATCCATGAATGCCATTTGAAGTCTATCGTACGATTCGTCCGGTTCAGGCGACACTTGAAATTGTAAAAAAAATCTTAGCGCGAATATGTTCCCGGCGCAGATCCATTTTTAATGAGACACGAAATGACACGATAATTTAAATTACATAGCTCGCAAACAATGTGGAGGGAAATTTTGAAATTGGAACGTACCTACCTATTTTTATTTACAAATAATCATATTTTCAAAATAGATTATAACTGGCCAGTCTCTCATACATAAAAACTTTTTTCCGCAATACTTTCCGAGTGGCCTGGTACTAGATAAATGTGTCGTCGTGTGTCACAGTCAAGGAATAAATATATTAGGAACCAGGATTAAGGCCCCGTTTACAGTCTCTTACAGGGCGATGCGACTTGCACCAAGCGACACGCGTGCGTCACTTGTTTCCGACGCGCCGTCGCGTCTCGGTGACTCGTGGCATGCTCTAAACAACTTCTTTCATTTATTGTATGGTTAATGTTTATTTTAACCTTATTATTTTCCCTACTACGTGATTGGAAACATTTTGAACGAAAATGACAATATTTAAAATGGGTCCGAAACCTTCTAAATATTTCAACATTATTTCTCACCACTTTTTCCAACGATTATTTATTGTTTGATTATCATTATTCAATGTAATCGACGATAATTATAGTTATAAAATAAACCTCTAAAATCAGAATTTCGGGTTTAAGTACGTAATGTCGTAATCAAATAATCAAATCAAAGCTCTCAATTTATAAATATCCACAAGTATAATGTTTTCTGGTCCATTTGTTTACATTTTCATCAAATACTTTTGAAATAAACTATATCTATAGTCCGGCGCACACTTGCAGACAGCTCGCTACCACGTTGCTGACAAGTAACAGTAATGTTTACCATGGCGCAATACAAGAGCAGACTATCAATCTCTTGACATATCACTTAGATGGTATAAACCCTATCCGTTTATAACCACAAAGGCAAAAAAACCCAAAAGTTATTTGACAGATTCAAATCAAATCATTTTTGCAGAAAACACTGTTACAATGGTGGTATTAAAATTTAATGTACATGTTTCAAGTGATTCGACCGTAAGGCGTGCAAATTGTATACAATCAAGATTGACCTAGTATATAAAATTAGATTAAAATATTTTAAGATATTAAATTAATGGAATTTTCTTATTAAAGTTATATTAAAAACAGATTGATTATTTATTTAAGTAATAAAATAATAAATTATTTGAATGTCATTCCTAGAATTATTACACTACATTAGCAGATAAATTATTTAAAAATACATGCACAGTTGTTCTAATACTTGATGTCCCTGTGACACTGTGTGGTCTTGAATTTGGAAAAATTATCATTCAAGTACTCATTCAAGTTATAGTAACATTTATTAACTAGAAGGCTCTTTAGATGTTTCTTAAATGATGCTGTATTCATAGTCCTTATTTGTTTAGGTAATTTATTGAAAATTTCAGTAGCCATGCGAAACACACTTTTGTGCATTAAAGTAGTATAGGTTCGGCGCACACGGAGGCGAAGTGCGTCACGTTGTGGCCTATTGTTGACTTCTGAGGCCAATGTGAACAAGTTTTGATTGACCTTAACAAACATTGAGACCTCGTAAATATATAGGCTTGGAAGAGTTAGGATTTTGTACCTACTCCTGGAAAAACGGTTTACAGGTTTCAATCATTTGAAGCCCAAACATAGCCCTTATGGACCGCTTTTGTGCTTTAAAAATTAAGTCAATGTCAGTCGAGTTTCCCCAAAAAATTACACCATACCTCAGGACTGAAGCAACTAAACCATGATACGCAGTTAGCAAGGTATTGATATTTGAAATCTGTTTTAACTCATGTAGCGCATAAACTGATTTATTAATTCATTTGCATAGTGTCTCAATGTGGGGTTTCCATTTTAATTTGTCATCCACAGAAAACCAAGAAATTTTGTTGTTTGCACTTCAGATACAGGTTCACCCTTATAGTTAATCTGAGGCATAGTTGCATTCACACGCTGTTTAAAGTGGATTATTTTAGTTTTTCCTAATTGTCAAGTTCATGTAAACTGCTGTGATTGGCTTTAATAACAATTGCCAATCAAAACACTTGACAATCAATCGCAATGCCTTTAATTTACACAGTTCATTGCGTTATTTAGGTAGTTGAGCAGACGAATCACCCTCCCACACACACTCAATCATCATTTCAATCATCATCATTTCAATCAATCATCATTTTACACAAAAGGAGGCCTTTATTCAACGTCTTTTACAAATATTTTTTGTTTTTCTTTTTGCATTAATTTTTTATGATGTTTGAGCCTCATTAGTACTTGTTAGCTTTTAAATCTTCATATTATTATTAGGAAGAGCGCTGTTGTCTGAGATACAGATATTATATTATCTAGTTCAGACACAGATGTCCCGTTAAACTTATTAGATTAAGCGTAAATGATCATATTGTATTGTTATAAAAGGAATGTATTTGAAGGTGAAATTAATTATTATTATTATTTTATATTTTTTCATACCTATGAAGCAATGGATTATTCAAAATCCTCGAATTGTGATGCAAAGTGTGTTTACGCAATTAGGGTGCTGGTGTATTTTCCTAGGGCCAGAAAAGTTACGACGAATAATGTTAAGTATACTACTTACACAATTAACCATTTTTTTTTTCAGAATGCAACAAATAATTAATGGCAATGCAAGAAAGGATATTATTACGGAAAGAAACCATCCAGAGCGCGTTTAGAACAGGGTCTCCGTAAAGTAATCTCGCTAAACGACGGACTAAGCTAGCGACCTAATTTTATCAACCTACCATACAATTAATTAAATTGTTGAATGTAGTGAGTTATTATTTACATAAGTATCCGTCTACTAAGACGGTCTATTTTTGATCTCGTAAAATAATGTTAATATTTATTGTCGTATTAAAATGTGTCAAAATGTCAGTCGTGTTCATTTATTGGAACGAAGTTTAACGCGGCTTGCGGTAGGAGTAAATTGGCAGAAATCTTCACGTAACGAAAAAGCGATAAGCCCGAAAAGTCAGTTTCAAGTGTCAAAAGTTTTTGAACCAACACTTTTGACACTTGAAACTTGAGACCATACTAGATGGCTCTATATTAATCCGAATCCTAACTAATATTATAAATGCGAAAGTGAGTTTGTTAGTTGACAGCTGAACGGATTGGGTTGAAACTTGGCACATGGGTATACCATGACTTAGATTAGGACATACATATAGTTCGTTCGGGATCGAGATTTATGCGGGTGAAACAGCGAGGCGCAGCTAGTACATAATATACAGCGAAATGAACTGCGATTATACCGGGTACCCCACGACACCTCCCGACTTTATTATTAAGACGCTGACAACACCTAAACCGCGGTCACTGTCAAATTCCATAGTAAAGAAAGAGAAGCGCGATGACACAACGCTTGTAATTTATTGCAAAATATGAAGTAATTATCTATTTACTCAAAACTGAGTTGAGTAATAGAAAATAAAAAACAACCAAGTTCTGCATTCAAATAAGACGTTCTTGTTATTAATTAAATACGTAACGTATGTTGATATTTGATACAGATATTTTGGATTAGAACTCAAAGTAAGAGGTTAGTTACGTTAGTTTGTATCGAGATTTTGTTTTCAAAATGTGTTTTGGTAACAACCAAGTTCTGGGAAATATGTTTAAAATTAGCATATATTTTTTCCGCTACCACAAACTATACAGATTTGGCAATTTTTTTTCTTATGCGAAGCCTATTTTGGTCAATTGGGTCTTGTCAGTGCCTTAACTAGTTTTTGCCCGCGGGTTCGCCCGCGTGGATGTCGAAAAAGATCCCACGGGAACGTACTACCACCGGGATTAAAAGGAAACGAAGCGATCGCATTGCGCCCGCCGCCGTCAACCATACCTACCTAATTATTTTATTACGCGTAATTTTGAATGATGATGTAAAGGCTTATTTTAATCTAAATTAAATGCCCAATTTAAATAACATTATTTTTTGGATAAGGATTAATCCTCAAAAAATATTGTTATTTCCGAAGCTATTTTAACCGGTATGATATTAATATCATACCGGTTAAAATAGCTTCGGAAATAACAATAATTTTTTTATCAAATTCTGAAAGATAAAATGGTTAATGTGGGTCATCCTTATAAGATAGACATAATTATGCTATCGCGGATTAATTGTTGAGCGTTTTAAGATGTACAATCCTGTAGAACATAAATTGTATGTATCTCATACGGTTTACGCGGCGCACGCCAGTAAATCTCCCAGTCGGCATGATTTTCTTAAATCCTTAACAATAATCTTCATATTTCAGCAAATTTACACAAAACTTTAATTAATTAACTTTCCTGAATAAATCACTCCGTCCATTGAAAAAATCCGTTTTTTTTAAGTTTATCGCTTAAAGTCAGACAGACGCGGAGGGGGGACTGTTTTATAATATGTAAGGATTATCTAAAGATTGTAAAGTAACATATCAACACGCAAGCACACACACCACACACCGACCAGCAAAGGAGTCAAGACGAAGACAACTACTTTAACAGATAAATCTGCATTGAAATTAAATGAAAATAAACGATCGCGTAATAAACATACAATACTATAAATATTACACATTCACATTAAGGCGCTTCCTCACCGCGAGCATTCGCCTTCGTTGTAGCCTTTACCTGTGACCTAGCCGTTTTACTTCTACCTATTTAATAATATGTCTTAAACCTATGCTGCTGGTTTCAATTATCTCTGCATTGAAATTAAGTCTTTCTTTATTGTCCAGATAAAACCAAACTTTCAATAAATACACACAGGGATAACGTAATAATTAAGAGCAGTGGTAACGGCCGCGACTTACCGAGTTGTAGGTTGTAGGTTCGAACCCAGAATGAACGGATAGTGAAGGAAAACCGGTATGTCCTGGAACCACAAATTCGAAGACATGTGACATCTACCAAACCGCACTAGGCTGGCGTGGATTACGGCCCACTCCTCACAGAGAGGAGGCCTGTGTCCCAGTAGTGGGAACATTATAGGCTGTTTACGAGTACGAGTAGTAAACATATAAGTATTACACATTGACATTACGCAGCGAATTACGTAATCGGGGTGTTTATTTTTTTGGGAAGGGCTTCTCGCAAGTCAACCTAGGAGGTTGTTGGCTGCTTAACCGGGCTTGTCTTAATGAATTAAGACCTCCAGCCAAGGCATAAATCTTTTAAAAAAAAGCGACTACGCGCTAAGGGCAGGGTCCTGTGGGGTACGGAACTCGGCTTAGGGCGTCGCTGGGGGAGGGCAGAAAGGGACAGGGTGGATCGGATCAAGAATTGGCGTGTGTAAGGAATGCCACTTAATTTATTATTATTAATATCTAAATTAATAATATACTTACGTGTTTTTGTAGGTAAAGAGCCGTTTTATTTCTCTACAATATGTATAAAGTGGCATTCCTTACACATTAAATACGACAATCATAAAACAATATGAAAAAAACAACGGTGAGATAGAAAATACATATAAGATTAGTCGTTTAGTCGTGAATTGAGTAATTCGTTGTTTTTTTTGTTCAAAGAAAAATGGGTTTTTAGAAAACTTACGGTACATCAATAGGTGGAATTTTTGTTACGTTTTTAATCATTGGAAGCCGCGGTACGATTACAATCGGGCACTTAAGTTTGCATACTATTAACGTAAAGGACACGTCAAAATAGGATGAACCTAAGTTCCCCCGATATTAATGACCAGGTTTCTTTTTAAGAATAAGACGGAATTTATGATTTATGTTAAAATCGATCTGTAAGTACTCATAAATACGATAACCAATAATAATCAATAGGTTTGGAAAAGCCACTCCTGACGAACTGCATCCAGTGCCTCCACCGACGGAGTACGACATTCCGTACAGCAACCTGGACCCTCAGGCGTAAATCACCTGGAGTGCCTCAAAAGCAACACAGTGTGACACACGTCGTTGTCGAACAGCAATTGATGCGGTCGGCAGCAATATCGGCCTGGTCGGTACGCTAGTACCCCAGTAGGTTGGGCCAAAATTGGTCATTCCAACTGGTCTTATACCTAAGACAAATAAGAAAGATTTTAGACCAGAGAAAAAGACAAAAAGTTACGTTGAATGAAAGGATAACGGGCCGTTGTATGGAATACATACCATCGGGCCAATAGATCTCGCACGTAAGGTAACCATACTGCAGAATTCAATAAATGACTAGAGACAGCTACGTTGATTACCTATAAATTTCACAAGCAAATCAGTACATGCACTACAGACTTCAATAAATTAGCATTTCATATCATATCAAAAAAACTGTGACTTATTTTAAGCAGTAATTCTCCAGGACTCAAAATTCCTATAAAAAAAAATTACAACTTTGTTTGGAACCTTATCATAATATTTGAATAATCAAAAATTTACGAATAAAAATCGTTGACCGGTTTGCAAGCAAAAAGTCGCATCGCAGACTCTCAACGCTGCAATATGGATCCCCAGCCCCCTTGTTGAACCATTCTCGCTACCGCGGCCACCAAAAAATTAGCTGATCGATGTATGGTGGTGCCTGCGGCAGCCGACCGGCTCCTCAGCAGCGCCTGCCAGCAGGGCGCGCGGCCAACGGTGAAAATGGCGCTCGCGCTGCACCACTGAGCATCGGTACGGAGGTACAACCGCGGAAAATTACTGTTTTTTAATGCAATTGAGTGGCCAACAAGCGGGCAATCCTCACCTTTATGTCCTTATTAATAAATAACGAATAAGGTTGAAAAGTGGTCATAAATTTTGGGCTACATTTTAAAACGGCACAAAATTTAGCCCAACATAACAATTTTTAAATTTAGCCAAACAAAAATATTTTTTTTTGTATTTGGCCCCTTTTTCACAGTTAGCCCAAAAATGTATGGACGGTGGACGATGTCCTTTAGAAAAGGGCCGTGTAGGTAACCAGTTCATGCAGGTGACCGTAAATTCGATAGAAAGTGACGTCCGATTTTATCTACGCACACACGAGACCGACTCTCTTACCTTCTTCAGCAAGTCACATTCACTTCATGTTGCCTGGACCTGCAAATTGTACAAAACGTAAGAAAATTTGAATTTCGTGGGCTACAGCTGCGTGTTCACGTAAGTAAGTAGTACCTTTATACAAGGTAAGTAGTTTAGAGTAGGTACTTAAGTAAGTATACTGAATAATGGTGGTAGAAAATAGTTTATTATCCAAGTAATTCAGTAAGTAGGGAAATAGGTAAACATAGGATGATAAACTCAAGAGGGAGTAAGTAGTACCTAAGCCAGAAAAAACGAACGATTTTCGGATACTTACATATTTTACTGTACCTATTTGTGCTGTGAGACCCTGCTTCTTGCCAAATTTCATGATTCTATGATTTAATGAACACTTTCACTGTTAAGTTCATAGAATGCATACAAATTGGCATGCCATAAAAAGTGTTTCGCAAATCTATAACAACGCGTCGTCGAGTTCTTCGGTGCAATGGTTACGTAACTGTACCCCTATGCCCCAGCAGGCGAATCCGAGTTCACTAAGCCACGCCCACACCAGCCAGCCGGGTAGTAGGGTTGTCGAATGCCGAATTTTTTATTGAACATAAATAAACTGCACTGTTATTTTTTTATATTTTTTTATTTGTTTTCCTAGGTAGGTATTTAAAAATCATAACACTTACGCCAAGAGAACCTTACATGATATGCCTACATATTTTTTAAGAAACGACATAAGTACCTAATTTATTTATGTAGCTTCCTAAACTAAAAACAATACACGTGAGACAAGGCAGTACGGTCCCATGACTTAGCCTGCCCATAGGAAAAATAAAAAAAGTCTGTGAAGTTTTACATGCGACAGAGGCTCAAGTCTCTCTCTCTCTCTCTCTCTCTCTAAAATACTATTCTTTTTACATGAAAAATTTAGTTGACTTCCACAAATTCCACTAAACAACTAGAGTTGAGGTTGAATAAAGTAATATGGGAAATACGCAATGAAACGGACGCTTAGCTAACTAAGCTGAGTGAATTAAAGTAAGTAGGTAAGTCGGATTGGACTTGTTTTGTCATATTAGAGACAGTATGGAACAAAGCATGTTGGTACTTGGGCGTACAATATGGATCAACGAAAATGTTAGCTATCGTTTCAAATCATGAGAAGTTAAACTAAAACATGGACACCCTTTGTTTGTAATTTTCGGAAAAAATCATTTATGCCTTCTATTGTTTCTAAATGCTTTGTTGCACTCAGGTGTGACTCAAACTATGAAATAGGATTTAGGGTATTTTTTATTTCCGTCCTTTCTAACTTTTACCCAGCTTACGACAAGCCACCGCTAACTTCCGTTTTCCACACTTCTATTTTAATGCTTAAAATAAAAGTGATGTGTAACTAAAGATACACATATACAAATATTTTTTATAACATAATATAATTATCACCATGATATAGCAAAAAATGTACTAACTTCACAAATAATACCTTTACAAACGAACGAATCTTGGTTTGAATAAACCTCAATAGATGGCGTGTATAACAACTAACATTCAACACACTATGTACGAAGAGGATGTTTCTATTGAGACAAAATAGACTTCATAATATAATTTATTTTCGACAACCCTTAACGCTTACTTAGCTATGGACTTGCTAGTCGGGTTCTGGGCATGACTACAAGTAATATATAGCTAAGTATAACGATTCGGATACGGGTTGTCGGCACACGAACGAATTATTGTTCGACCCATATGCTGGGTGCTGGGCACCGAACGTGTGAATCGAAACTAGCGTTTATAATGGTTTAAAGCTTTAAGGGTTTTAACCGCCCGCAACTCCTGCGATCTCTCTCAGATCCAGAAGATCTTTCATGCGTATCCCGAAATTACGCAGGCCCTCGAACAATTCGTGAAACCGACTCAGTAATGGATATACAAATCCAAGCGCGAGCCAAACACCGATCCCTAAAGCTAGTTGTTGGGAATCGCACCCAACAGACACGCAGACGGCACGCGTAGGCGACGTGACCGACCTGCGCAGCGAACGAGCGGAGGTGTGGCGCGGGGAGCCTGCCCGGCCGGCGACACTCGCTTCCTCGGAGCCCACCGCGACGGACGATACTCACAAAACGATTGTTAAACTCATATATATGTTTTGTCCGGGCAGTTATAATTGTACATTTAATCGGCAATATACCGAGCCTTTTTATACAGTCCACTAGTATTTTATTTACCCCAGCGAGCAAGTCGAACATTGGACCACTCTCACGATCGCTGTGGAAAGCAAAACATTCGGAGCTCTTCAGTTGCGGTCTTCAGCGGCGACAGTTCCTGCAGGAGTCTTCAAGTTCCTGTCGAAGAGACTACGCATAGCTCCCGCACACGCCCAGAGAAGAAGTAACTAGAAATCGGCCGTACAACGGACTTGGGACCCGTCGAAAGTTCGAGTCATCGTCAAGGACAAAGAAGAACTTGCAACATCATCGGTGATCCTATGGATGGTTAAAACATTGAGTGAGTTCGTTCCAATTTATCCCATATATCTTTTCCTATTCTATCTCATATTTCATGTTTAAATAGCAATAATTTAAGTGAGTGCTTTCAATTACTTTCTCTTTAAGTCTTTTAGTGATAAATCATTCTAATTCATAGCCTTACATCTGTCAAAACTCAATTATTCTGATTACAAAGCTACTGCATAACCTTTTTTATATTATCTGTTTACGTTTACTTCGCTTCTTATCTATAACAGCTGATCGACGGCACACCTGCGCGTCAGGTGTTCTTTTGTTCGCACTAACTAGCTACGTTTTTTATCTTCGCATATAACAAACTGGTTTCTTATTCATAATTACTTTATTTGTGAGTTAGCGCTTGTGAATTTAAAGCTATGGCTGACGAAAAAGTTGAGAAACTCGTTAAAAAACGCAGCTGTATGAAGTCTAAACTCACTATTTTTGGCAATTACCTTCACATGCTTGAAAGTTGCAACGAACTTAGCAGCTTACAACTTTTAGATCTGGAAACTAGGCTTAATAAATTTGATGGCTTATATGTGGATTATGACAAGTTACAGAGTGACATTGAGATGTTGGTGGAGAACCCCGATGACGAAAGCAAGGAGCGCGAGCAGTTTGAGAACCAGTATTATAAGCTGGTGGCGACGGCGCGGAGTCTACTCGGCGCTCGTCCCCCCCAGTCTGGCAGTCAACAAGATGGTTACGTAACGGGTGACGAGGATGTGCAGGCAGGTGGCTTTAAATACAATTGTGTTAGGTTGCCAAAAATTAATTTACCTGTTTTTCACGGACACTATCAACACTGGCTTGAGTTTAGAGACACTTACATTTCACTCATTCATTCACGAAAGGACATGGACAACGTTAATAAATTGCACTATCTGCGTGCTTCTCTTAAAGGTAGTGCGCTGCTAGTTATTGATAATTTAGACTTTAAAGCTCAGAATTACGAATCTGCTTGGAATTTATTGTGTAATAGATACGACAACAAAAGATTGCTCGTTAATAATCATGTTCGGGCGTTATTTAGCGTTGAGTGTATGCAGAGTGAATCATGTTCTTCTATTCGTAACCTTATTGATGTCACGAATAAAAATCTTCGTGCTTTGACAACGTTAGGTCAGGACACTGAATTTAACTTACGGGATACCCTCATAATTCACATGATGTCCGAAAAACTTGACGGTGTCACACGTAGGGAATGGGAAGAACATCGAAACACGTTAGATAATCCACCTTCGTTAGATTTTTTTTTAAAGTTCCTTAGCAACAGAGCTGACTTATTAGAAACTTTGCAAGAACATAAAAGAAACATCAATAAAGTAGAACAGGTATACACTTCCAAACATAATTCTAATTTACTTACAGCTACAAAATCTAATCAAAAAACAAATGAGAGCAATAATAAAGATAAAAAATACAACAATAATAATAATAATAAAAGAAAATTAACATGTCCTATGTGCAGTCAGACTCATTTCTTATTCAATTGTGATGCCTTTAGAGCTCTGTCTGTTGAAGCTCGTATACAAAAGGCCAAAGAGGCAAAGGTCTGCCTTAATTGTCTGCGACTAGGGCACACAGAATCAAGGTGCAATCTTGTATCTTGCAAATACTGCAAGAAAAGGCACAGTACTCTGCTTCATCTACATGAGGCAGAAGCAGCTACGTCTCCTGAGCCAGTTATTCCCGTCAATAACTTTGCCGGTTCAACTAATGTTCAGCAGTTCACTACTCCTCCGAATGTTTTGCTTTCCACAGCGATCGTGAGAGTGGTTGACAGCAAGGGCAACGTGCACAATGCCCGAGTACTCCTCGACAACGGTAGTACGGGCAACTTCGTAGATGAGTCACTGTGCGGTAAGCTGGGTTTGTCGCGACGTAGTGCGAGCGCCACCGTGACAGGTATAAATAATAATACTTCTTATTGTACACAGTCTTGCAACCTTACGATTATGTCCCACTATGATGACAACTGTAAACTTACTGTAGACTGTCATATTTTACCTCAGATCACTACAGCTTTGCCGTCATCATTCATAAACAGCGTTAACATTCCTCTTCCATTGGGAATAAGTCTGGCTGACCCAACATTTAATATACCGGCAGCTATAGACATCTTACTTGGGGCCGAAGTATTTTGGTCCGTCTTATGCAATAATTCTATAGATTTAGGCAAAAATCAGCCTAAGTTATATGAAACGAAATTGGGTTGGTTAGTGTCAGGGTACGTTGCCCGTCATAAGACACACTCTTCTTCTCCCGTTTGTCATTTTTTAAGTGAGGACGCCGACCCAGACTTATCTCGTTTTTGGGAATTAGATACCATTGCAGCCAAGCACTCCTTGTCTCCTGAGGAGCGTGCCTGTGAGCAGAACTTTAACGAACATACCTATCGTAAAGACGACGGACGCTTTGTCGTAACCATGCCACTGAAGAAAGATCCTTCAGTCTTAGGCGATTCTTTTTCAAAGGCAAAGTGTCGGTTCATGTCACTAGAGCGTAGGTTTCTTAGGGACCCTGCCTTCAAAAGCAGGTACGTTGAGTTCATGCAAGAGTATGAACGCCTAGGTCACATGACTGAAGATAAGGAGTCTTCACCGAGCTGTCTTCAGGGTAATACCTATTTCTTACCCCACCACGGCGTCATCCGTGAATCAAGTACAACTACCAAGCTTCGTACAGTTTTCGATGCATCGGCCACCACTAGTACTGGTGTGTCATTAAATGACATCCAAATGGTTGGTCCGACTGTACAAGAAGACATCATTTCGATACTGCTACGCTTTCGCCAGCATAAATATGTTGTAACTGGTGACGTAGAGAAAATGTACAGAGCGATTGAACTTCATCCGTCACAACGCTCTCTACAAAAAAATTATCTTCCGCTCTGATTCAAAAGAGCTCTTAAAAACATACACACTCAACACGGTGACTTATGGCACGGCAAGTGCGCCTTACTTAGCCACCAAATGTTTGGTGAGTTTAGCCTCCAGCGCCCCTGATGATAACGTCAAACAATCAATTCAAAGAGACTTTTATGTTGACGATTATCTGGGTGGCTCTGATTCAATACATAAAACAATCGATATTGCTCAGGGAGTCATATCTACATTAAAATCAGCCCAATTAAAATTAAGAAAATTTAAATCAAATAATACATTCATTTTAAATCAAATTGCACCCTCTCATAATAATACAGATGACAATATTTTAGACTTTTCACAAACTAACATGGATGTCTCATCTAAAACTCTTGGTTTGTACTGGAATTGTGATTCAGACACTTTGTCATTTTCAATTAATATAAAGTTAAATAAAAAAGTAACAAAACGTCACATACTTTCTGTCATAAGTCAGATCTTTGACCCATTGGGGCTCGTCGGCCCATGTATTGTCGAAGCCAAATTCATCATGCAGAGATTGTGGATCGATCAGTATTCATGGGATAATGAGGTCTCACAAGACACCAAACATTCATGGCTAGCATTTGCTGACACTTTACCTCTTCTGAATCACTTAAGAATTCCTCGATGGGTTCTTAGTGATAGCTCTGGAATTCATGAAATTCATGTTTTTTCAGATGCTTCAGAGCGAGCGTACGGCACTTGTTTGTACATTCGTTCTGTGGATCAATCAGGATTAGTAAAGATACACCTCTTGACCTCTAAAAGTAGGGTAGCGCCGATAAAGCCTACGACGATTCCTCGTCTAGAGCTTTGCGGAGCCTTGTTAGCTGCAAGGTTGTGTACAAAAGTATTATCCTCTCTTACTCTAAAGATAAGCAAATGTAGGTTTTGGTGTGATTCGACTATAGTTCTAGGGTGGTTATCTACACCCCCACTGCAACTAAAAAATTTCGTTCGTAACCGAATCCACGAAATCCAAGAGAGCACAGAGGGTCACGCGTGGGGCTACGTACGGTCGAAAGACAATCCGGCGGACCTTGTTTCTCGTGGGCTGAAGGCTGATTCCATCAGTGGTTCATCCTTGTGGTGGTCTGGTCCCACTTTCTTAAAGAAAGATGAACAAGAATGGCCAAAAATGCCCAATCATAACGAGAGACAAGATCTACCAGAATTGGTTTCTTGTTCTGTTGTAGTAGCTAATAGTACTTCTAATGTAGATCCTATAAGTAGTTTGATTAACAGTAGATCTAATTTGAATCATGTACAAAGATCAATAGCATATTTACAAAGATTTGTACATAACTGTAGAAATAAAACCAACAAACGTACTGGTCCATTTTCAGTTGTCGAACTTAAAAATTCCTTAAATTTAATATTACACAAGGTTCAGTTGGAAATGTTTCCTGAGGAATATGCTATTCTTAAAACGGTAAAAGCATTACATAAAAAGAATAGACTTAGCTCCTTGTCCCCATTTCTAGACTCCAATAACATATTACGTGTCGGTGGTAGACTAGACAATTCCCCATACACGTACGATACAAAGCATCCTATTCTGTTGTGCAGCAAGCATCATTTTACTAAGATACTTTTTGAGCATCTACACTTAGTATATTTACATGCTGGTCCACAGCTCTTACTAGCGAACGCTAGGCAAACTTATTGGCCCTTGGGTGGCAGAAGCCTAGCCAAAGCCATCGTAAATAAGTGTGTCCGATGTTGTCGATACAAAGCGGAATCAGTGCAACCCATTATGGGACAGTTACCGACAACTCGAACTGAGCTAGAGTACCCTTTCTTACATTGTAGTGTTGATTACGCAGGGCCACTGATGACAGCGGACAGAAAAGGCAGAGGTTGCAGACTTATTAAATCGTTTATGGCAATCTTCATCTGTAACTCGACAAAGGCCTGTCACATCGAGCTCGTTACGGCACTATCTAGTGAAGCTTATTTAGCAGCTCTCAATCGTTTTGTGTCACGTCGGGGGAAACCGCAAAGTATAACGTCCGATAACGGCACCAACTTTGTCGGCACTTACAATGAGCTATCAAAGTTTCTTGCACAATCAGACCTTGAAGGTCACATATCTCAAGAAGGTATAGAATTTAAATTCGTACCCGCATATAGTCCCCATTTCAACGGCTTAGCCGAGGCAGCTGTTCGTTCCACAAAACACCATCTTAAAAGGTTATTGCAATCCCCTCATCTCACCTACGAGGAAATGGCTACGTGCCTCACTCAAATAGAAGCTGTTCTAAACTCCCGTCCTTTAACTCCTCTCTCCTCAGATCCCCATGACTTTTCCGCTCTGACACCTTCTCACTTCCTAATTGGACGGCCACCTAATGCTATACCTCATCCACAGGTCTCTGATCGCAATATTAATCACCTGGAGCGCTTCAAGAGAATAGAGCACATCAAACAGCACTTCTGGCAGCGTTTTTCCCTTGAATACGTTGCTCTACTGCAGCAGAAGGTCAAGTGGCGCTCTTCGAAGACAGAACTGAAGTTAGGCTCTCTTGTCCTCATAAAGGATAGAGCTCTTCCTCCTCTTCTTTGGTCCTTAGGAAGGGTCACAAAGATTTATCCTGGCAGCGATGGCGTAGCCAGAGTCGCAGAGGTGAAGACAAAGAGGGGCACCATAAGGAGGGCCTTCAATAATATTTGTCCCCTTCCAGATTTTTGAAGTCTTCCCTTCAACCCGGGCAGCATGTTGGGAATCGCACCCAACAGACACGCAGACGGCACGCGTAGGCGACGTGACCGACCTGCGCAGCGAACGAGCGGAGGTGTGGCGCGGGGAGCCTGCCCGGCCGGCGACACTCGCTTCCTCGGAGCCCACCGCGACGGACGATACTCACAAAACGATTGTTAAACTCATATATATGTTTTGTCCGGGCAGTTATAATTGTACATTTAATCGGCAATATACCGAGCCTTTTTATACAGTCCACTAGTATTTTATTTACCCCAGCGAGCAAGTCGAACATTGATCCGGCTCGAAGGACCAATGTTCGACTTGCTCGCTGGGGTAAATAAAATACTAGTGGACTGTATAAAAAGGCTCGGTATATTGCCGATTAAATGTACAATTATAACTGCCCGGACAAAACATATATATGAGTTTAACAATCGTTTTGTGAGTATCGTCCGTCGCGGTGGGCTCCGAGGAAGCGAGTGTCGCCGGCCGGGCAGGCTCCCCGCGCCACACCTCCGCTCGTTCGCTGCGCAGGTCGGTCACGTCGCCTACGCGTGCCGTCTGCGTGTCTGTTGGGTGCGATTCCCAACACTAGTCTTCTTCAATTCCGATGCATTCAAGGACAACGCGATGAAATCGCTGCGTTCCTCCGCGACCATCAAATAGACATTCTCCTCTTACAGGAAACCTTCTTAAAGCCCAGCCTTCGAAACCCGTCAATTACCAACTACCGCATAGTTCGCAATGACAGGACTAGATGTCACAAGGGCGGCACCCTAATTTAATACAGAACGTCCATGCATTGCATCCCAATGGACCCGCCCCATCTCTCACGTCTAGAAGTGTCTATCTGTAAGCTAGGCATGACTGGCCACCAACCGATCACCATAGTATCAGCCTATCTTCCCCCCGTTTCCACATCAGAGCTATCCCAACCCCCCCTCTCTGACGACCTTTCCGTCCTACTTGGCCTGAGTGACTCCGTTTACATAGCGGGTAATCTCAACGCCAAACATCCTGCCTAGAACTGCACCAGGATCTCCACCAGAGACAAACACCTGTTTGACCTATGTCCCATCCTCAATTTCGATGTCATCGCCCCGATGACCCCACTCACTTTCCCCTCGACCCTAACCACACCTCTGACGTACTTGACATAGCGCTTCTTAAGAGTATCAACCTACGGTTGGATTCTATAGAAGCGCACGACGAACTCTCCTCAGACCACCGTCCAATTGTCATAAAACTGGCCCCTCGCCTAGGTCTCCACGACCCTTACCGACCCCCTCTCACCAAGGTAGTTACAGACTGGAGAAAAGTAAGCGATTGCCTGAAATCCACCACGTTAGGCCCCCATTCCCGATCAATTCAACTCTATCGCGGACACGACAGCCCCGATCGACTCATTCAAGGTACACGTACAATCAGTCCTGAACGACTGTTCAAGGAAGATTCCGGCGATGGACGACCATCGCTGGAAGCTTCCGGACGATGTGCGTGAACTGTTTGAGAAGTACGCGGCTGTCCGTGCGTACAGTAACTTTCCCTGCTACGCAAACATAGCCCATATGCACTATTTACAGAGATCTGTAAAGACACGCCTATCGGAGCTGCGTAACGCCGGCTGGGATAAGATGCTGAGCAATTTAGAGCCCACCAACTTAGCCTTCTGGAAACTTCAGAGGAAACTCAAATCCAAAGAAGTCGTCTCCATGCCCCCCTGGTGCGCCCCGACAAGACCATCGCTTTCGATGACGACGACAAGGCGGAATGCCTAGCCGATAGTCTTGAGGCTCAATGCTCACCCAGCTCTCAACCAGTAGAACAAGCTCACCTGTCCCAGGTCGACGCGGAAATCGAACGTAGAGCCTCCCTCCCGCCCGTTGAAGACCCTGATTATCCGCTGCCTCCCGTCACTCCAGACGAAGTGCATGATATCATCAAGGGTCGTACGTAACCTCGTAAGGCTCCCGGCTTAGACGGAATCACCAATAGGGTGCTCCAGCTGTTCCCCGATCACCTGATAATGCTCATGGCCATCTTCAATGGTGCCCTGAGCAATAACATCTTTCCACAAGAGTGGAAAAAGGCCAGCATTGTAGCAGCTCATACTTACGATACTCATCCAGCCGTTCGCCACCGCGCGCCCGCGCACACTAAGCTAGCCAAGGCGAAAGGAATGCGGACTGGTCGACTATATCATCGCGCTCGCACGTCGAAGGGAGCGCGGCACATTCTACCGACATTAACAAATTGTGTTATTCCTAAGTTTATTAATGTACCCCTTTTATATTGATTTCTCTCACTGAGTACTGTATATAAGTAGCGTTGTCTAATAAAAGGACACAGATCGTTATTCGCCTTTCAATTTACAACACGCACCCCTAAAGTGGTGACCCCGCGTTCGAAATGGCTACGCCTCCGTTAACCAGAGAAGACAAGTCTACTACGCCTGAAGATGTTGAAGCAATTAGTGTACAGTCACGCATTCCTAAATTTTGGACCAACAGACCTAAGCTTTGGTTCGCCCAATTTGAGGTCATTATTTACAACCAGAAGCTCGGGGATGAAGGCAAGTTCGCACTGGTTGTGGCTTAGCTGGACATCAAGGATGTCGACCAAATCAGTGATATCATCTTGTCACCGGCCAACTCCGGCCGATACGACGCAGCAAAAAGAAGACTGTTGGAGGTTTACGAAGATAGTGAGGGTATACAGCTACAAAAACTACTTAATGAAATGGAACTCGGCGACCAACGACCATCGCAGTTGCTTCGCCGAATGAGAAACCTTGCGGGGAAAAAGATGCCAGACGACACCCTAAAAATGTTGTGGCAAGGACACTTACCAGCTTCTACCCGCACAGTGTTGGCAGTGAGTGAAGAATCCAAACTGGACTCTTTGGCTGCCATGGCAGACAGGATGCAAGAACAGCTGAAAGAGGTGAACGCCGTGTGTTCATGCCAGTGTCAACCTTCTACGTCAAAGGCCCCAACGACAGCGGCGCCAGCCGAAATAGCGGCGACATCTGAACCTGCAGACCAGAAACTCTACAGCATGATTGAAGCCCTGACCAAGGAAGTTGCAGCGCTGAAAGTAAACCGAACCCGCAGATTTCAACGCCGATCTCACAACTTCAGAAGCCGTTCCCGCTCAAAATCTGGGGACAGAAGAAATACCGTGTGCTATTTCCATAAGAAATTCGGAAAGGCAGCATACCGATGTAGAAGTCCGTGCAGTTTTAAAGGGAATTCAAGTGAGAAGCCGGAAAACTAAGGGAGACTCAAGCCGTGGCGGCAGCCGAAGTCGACGATTCATCCTCATACCGCCTATTTTTATACGACAAGTCAACCGGGAAAAAAATCCTAATCGACACAGGTGCAAATGTTTCTGTTTTGTCCGCCACTGCACATGATAAACAGCGGACTCCAACCAACTATCTGTATGCAGCAAATGGTTCACAAATACCTACATACGGCGAGCGAACCATTATTCTTTACATCGGAATGCGGCGTGCTTACAGTTGGCGGTTTATGGTAGCAACAGTCATTCGGCCGATATTAGGCGCTGATTTTTTTGCACCACCACACACTTATGGTGGATCTCCATGGATGACGATTGGTGGATAAAAGAACCAATTTATCGGCACGAGGTTTCCTGTCACCCGCAGCAGAAGGAAGCATCCGAACCATCGATGACAAGCTTCCCTACCATGACCTATTGGCCAAGTATCCAGGCATCACGAGGCCAAACTTAATGAAATTGGAAAATAGCGAAATCGAGCACTATATTGAAACCACCGGCCCGCCTATATTTACAAAGGTGAGACCACTACCGCCGCATAAATACAACGCTGCAAAACAAGAATTCCAACTCATGATGAGCCAAGGAATTTGTCGACCATCTAATAGCCCATGGGCTAGTCCGTTACACTTAGTTTTGAAAAAGGACGGTACCTACAGATCCTGTGGTGATTACCGTAGACTCAATGCCGTAACCACACCCGATCGATACCCGATACCACGACTTCATGACTTCACACATAACCTCCAAGGCAAGAAGATTTTTTCAAAAATTGATCTACATAAGGCCTACTACCAGATTAAAAACAGAGACGAAGACGTGAAAAAGACAGCCGTGATTACCTCTTTTGGCTTGTACGAATTCACTCGGATGTGTTTTGGTTTGATGAACGCAGGCCAGACATTCCAACGTCACATGGACAACGTGCTCCGCGGCCTACCTGATTTTCCATTCGTCGACGATATTCTTGTAGCTTCAGAGAACCAAGAAGTACACAGAAGAGAGCTTCAAGAGGTGTTTAAGCGTCTCAATGAGAGTGGTTTAAAAATAAACGTCGCTAAGTGTATCTTCGGCCAATCAAAACTTAATTTCCTGGGATACACAATAAGCTCTGAAAGCATTACACCGACGGAAGATAAGGTACAAGCAATCCAGTCCTATCCATTGCCAAATACGATCCCAGATCTACGTCGTTTCGTCGGAATGCTGAACTTTTATCGTTCAAGTATACCCCACGCGGCTGAACATCAAAAAGAACTAAGCAAATACTTTCACAACGCCAAGAAAAACGACAAAAGAAACATACAATGGACCGAAGAGGCAAAAGAAGCATTCCATCAAAGTAAACAAGATATTTGTGATGATGCCGTTATACAACAAAAGATCAACGGCAGGTGGAGACCACTGGCATTTTTCTCCAAAAAGTTTAGTGATGCACAACAAAAGTACAGCACGTATGACCGTGAGTTACTATCAATCTACATGGCAATACGTCACTTCCGCCGTGTGTTCGAAGGACGAGAGTTAATTGTTTACACGGACCACAAACGCATTAACTTCAGACAGCAAGTCTGAGACGCCCCGCCGAACAAGATACCTTGAATATATCGGACAGTTCACGTCGAATATTCAACACGTAACCGGCCAGGACAACAAAGTCGCAGATGCGATTACACCGAGTTAGTAAAAAAACAAGACCAAGACGTAGAATTAAAAATGCTAGAAAACAAAGGAAAGTACCTATTCAAGAAGATCGCATTTCTCAACTCAACCACAAAACTAGTTACCTGCGAGATGTCATCAAGCACCGCTCGTCCATATCTGCTACCAGATTTTCGAAAAGCAGCATTCCAAGCGATTCACGACCTCAGTCATCCTGGCGACAAGAAAGTTAGTCACTGCCCGCTACTGGTAGCCCTCCATGAATAGCGACGTTAATGAGTGGACACGAACGTGCGACGCGTGCCAGCGTGCTAAGGTGCAACAACACACAAAGACACCTATTGCGAGTTTCCAACAAGCAAACAGACTGGAGCATGTGCATATGGATATTGTTGGCCCGTTACCTATTTCTGACGGCTATCGATATCTATTGACCATGATAGATAGGGCTACCAAATGGCCTGAAGCCTGTCCATTAGAAGACATAACCGCAGAAAGAGTTGCTAATGCATTCTATGAGGGTTGGATCGCGAGATTCGGTTGCCCAGTAACCACAACCACGGAACAAGGGAGGCAATTCGAGTCTGACCTATTTAATAAATTGATGCAACGCATGGGAATTCACCGCACCCGCACCACTGCTTACCACCTGCAGTGTAACGGCGTGATAGAACGATGGCACCGCTCACTCAAGACGTCACTCACCGCGAGACTCAAATCTACAACATGGACACATGAGCTACCTACAGTGCTGCTGGGACTGTGCGCTTCGATAAAAGAAGATATTGATGCAAGTACTGCTGAACTACTATATGGCCAAACGCTGCGATTACCCGGAGAATTCTATGAAGAATCTACAAGACATCGCGATACGATTTCAAACTTCATGAATAAGTTGAATGGAGCGTTAAAGAAGGCACAGGCGCAACGTAAATCTAACCAATCCCGAGCGACATTTATTCACGATGATCTAAATACATGTGCGCATGTTTACCTACGCAATGACGCATCAAGCAAACCTCTAACGCCGATCTACACCGGCCCGTACGAAGTGATCAATCGTAAGGACAAGTATTTCACTATCCAGTTACACAAAAGATGCACCAACATCACTGTTGACAGACTAAAGCCAGCTTTCCAGATCAACAAAGTCAGAAGCACCAGTCACAGATAAGTACGCATACATTACAAAAGCAGGAAGGACATCGAAGCCCTGTGTACTTTCACCAGCGGGGCAATGATGTAGCAGCTCATACTTACGATACTCATACAGCCGTTCGCCACCGCGCGCCCGCGCATCTAAGCTAGCCAAGGCGAAAGGAATGCGGACTGGCCGACTATATCGTCGCGCTCGCACGTCGAAGGGAGCGCGGCACATTCTACCGACATTAACAAATTGTGTTATTCCTAAGTTTATAAATGTACCCCTTTTATATTGATTTCTCTCACTGAGACAACGCTACTTATATACAGTAGTATCTAAGTAGCGTTGTCTAATAAAAGGACACAGATCGTTATTCGCCTTTCAATTTACAACACGCACGCCTAAACCATCATTGGCATACCCAAACTCGGTAAGCCAAAAACAGAGCCCACCAGCTACAGGCCCATCAGTCTGCTCAATGTCTTCGGCAAAGTCTATGAGAGGCTTATTTATAAGCGCCTCAGAGATTTTGCCGAAACAAAGGGCCTCATCCCCGACCAGCAGTTTGGTTTTAGAACCCAACACTCTTGCGTCTAACAGGTCCACCGCATCGTAGAACACATAAGCGTTGGTTTCCAACGGGGTCTTACGACCGGTGCTGTTTTCTTGCACATAGCGAAAGCGTTCGACAAGGTCTGGCACAACGGCTAAGATATAAGCTCTACAAACTCGGTGTGCCCGATCGTCTCGTGCTCATTTTACGAGACTTCTTGTCAAACCGTACCTTCCGCTATCCCATCGAAGGAGCGATATCCTCCCCCCATCCTATCCACGCAGGCGCTAACGCTGAGAGGGGCTAACACGGAGCCCTGAGGGATCAGGGCTCCGTGTTAGTTTCACTCTCTTCACTAGCGATATCCCCAAAAGTAGAAAGGCGCAGTTGGCTCTGTTCGCAGACGACACGGCCATTTACTACACCTTTGTGCATGACCGCCTTAGTGATGATATCTCGCACTCTCTAAACCGAAGTCAACAAGCTTGGCGCATGGTTTAGAAAGTGGAGAATCGAAGTCAATCCTGACAAACGTCAGGCGGTTCTTTTCACCAAACCGCATAAAAACTTCACACCACACATCACACCGCCAAATACCTAGGCGTGACCCTCGACCACCATATTTCCTTCTCAGAGCACATAAAGCAGGTGCGTTTGCTTGCCGCTTTCACTCTCGGTAGACTACATTCCGTCTTAAATGCACGCAGCAAATTGTCCTTTAAGTGCAAATTGCGTATTTACACAGCGTGCATCCATCCCATCATGACATATGCCTGTGTAGTCTTCGCACAAGCTAAGCCCCACCACATCCACAGGATGCAGTGCCTCCAAAACCGTTTCCTCCGAAAGGCAACGAGATCCCCCTGGTTCGTCCGAAACGAGATCCTCCATCTCGATCTTAAAATCCCCACCATCCAGCAGTTCATGAAGCGCACCGCGAAGCGATTCTTTGACTCTGCCGCTACCCACCGCAACCCTCTGGTTGTGAAGGCCGCCAGTTATAGGCCCTCCTCCATTAGCTATATTTGCCGTCCAAGGCATACACTCACCGACCCTGATGACCCCATTACCCTCCTCCAGGAAAGCAGTAGGGCCACGAGTACAGTGCACAAATACAAATCACACAAACCGACCTTCCGACCTCGCCGCCGAGGTCCCTCGCGAAAACCCCGACGTAATTGTCCCCCCGACCCTTGCTCGACGAAGTGCCAGCTCGCGCCGCAGCTGAGCCCGTAGCTTTAAATTCCCCGTTTAATAATAATACAGTTTAGATCCAGCCTGTCCCACGTTGCTGTCCTCCCCCCAGCGATGCCCTAAGCCGAGGTCCGTACCCCACAGGGGGTGCCCTTAGCGTGCAGTCGCTTAGTAATGTAAGAATTTCATCCCTGGCTGGAGGCTTTGAGTCCGATTAAGGCAGCCACAGGATAGTCCGGTTGAGTAGTGACGACCTCTCAAGGTCAACTACGAGATGCCATCGTCAAAATGAAAAAAGGGTTTTAATTTATTTGCGTGTGTCAAAATTTGCAACATGAATGGCAATTTATATCGCTATTTAAAAATCCTTTATTTTTGGGGGTACCTTTTATAATAATGTTGACATTATGTTATTTAATTAAGTTACTACTTTATTTGTGTTACTTACTTTATGTAGATACATATAGGTACCTACATCGTGAAATCTACTTTATCTTTTATATCTGTTTTTTCTTAATAAATAGTGAAATAAGTATTATACAATTAGGCCAGATCATAAATAAAATAGTGAAGTAGGTAAGTAATCTAGTCATTTAGCCTGACATATCGTAGGCCTTTTTTTTTGTGGATGGGAAATCATCAAATAACTTCTCCCGCTCTGGGTGGAGCGGGAGGGTGTGTCAGACTAAAACCCACCCGTATTCCTTAGGTATTGTATCCACCCGTATTTAGGTAGTATATCGTAGGCCTAAGGTACGTACCTAAAATAAAACCACGGGTATCCATAACCTTAGCTGTGTGGCGCGTTGTGTTCCACGCGCGCCTCAAAGAGATGTCAGCACAAGTGTAGGTAGCCGATGCCGGCATCGGCCCTAGCGGACGCCTACCTACACCGAAAGAAATACCGTGACCGCTGGCAACACAAGCAACGGAAGGAACACGGGTGGGTTTTAGTCAGAAACCGTCTTATTACAAAACAAGGATTATCTTCAGACCCAGGTTTAAATTATTGAGCCATTTTTGAATTTCGAACTTTATTCCGACTACGTTAAAGTTCTTAATGAAAAACTGCCAACTTAGTACCGGACTAAATAGTCAGTTTTGTATAAAGAACTGCATTTCAATCATAGTAAAGTTCTAATTACGAAAACTGGTTCGATGGTTTAAACCATGTCAAAAGAAATCTTTGTTTTGTAATAACACCGTAAGAGTCTAACACGGCCTCCCGCTCTGCCCAGAGCGAGAGAAGTTATCAAGCGGTTAACAAAGCTTACCCTAATGTACAGTACCTTCCTAATCTCTGTAGTCTAGCTAGCTTAATTAAACTTAAATCTAACGAAAATAATAGTGAGCAAAAAAACTTATCTTTATTTATAGCTTACCTTTACGTATCTACATACTTACCAGATCTATTCAAATTATTTTTCTTCTAATGGTGGCCACCGCAGTTTACCTCCAGATGATCCAGAATATGATTTACCCTTAGGAGCAAAATTTTAAGTGATGGCCAAATGCCTCAAGTCGTTGAAGGAGAGCAGAAACCTGTGCGACAGCACGAGACCCATGATGCTCTTATTGCTGATTATTTTCTGTTTGATGTGAAGAGAGTACCGGTCTACAATAAACGTAAATAAACAATTGTTTTTAGAATTTATTTATTATACTTATTTAAGATTCTGCATCACATAACTATTCACATACAAACATTTATTTTCTATGTTTAAAGCCTTTCTTGGCTTCATTAATAAAATGTTAGGTAGTTTTAATTTCTTTTTGTTTCTATATATCCTTTTTTTATTCCAATATCTATATCATGCCGAACCTTTGACCTTTCCATTTCTTCCACAGCAAGCTTTGTGTGTAGTTTTATAGCTTCAATTTTCCTCATATAAAGTTGTTTTAACGAAGATGTACTAGACTGGGTTGGTCTTCTCCTAGCAACCCTTGTCCGTTGAGGTGTCCGATTCTCAGTAGGAACTGTATTTTTGAGGGCCAGCAACACAGGGGGGTAACCATTACCTCTTATAGCAGTATTATTTCAATATTACTTCAGCGTGAGAAAGAGATGGAGCTATAAGTCCTGTATAGCTTCATCATTTTCCCACTGTGACGTAATATTATAATAATACTGCTCTATGAGGTGATGGTTACCCCCCAGGAGTCTTTAACTTTTGAGGTGAGTTACTTGACATACATAGTTCTAGTTTAGTTTAATTTATTGTATAATAAACTAGCAGTTGCCTGGGGCTTCGTGGAGTTCGAGTTAGCTCCATCCCGCGAGAATTTCGCAAAATCCTTCCTCAGCGAGCCTCTATGTAATACCTACACCGGAAGTTTAATCAAAATTGGTCCACTGGTTGGGATGTGCGTTGATAGCCCCAGTCAGTCACAGTTTCCTTTTATATACGTCAAACGCTGCAACATTGCCTCACATACCCAACTTTGCCTATTATATGAACAGTATACATTCGTATATCATCCGACGATGGTTTCGTGAAATATTCTGTGGCAGCAGTTTTAAAAAATCCTCATTGTTATGCAAATATTGCAAAATACCGAATACATTTGTGCGCCTTTCTTTTATTCTCTTTCTAAGAGATGTGGCTAGTTTTCCACCGAGATCGTTTGACTGAAGATCAAGTTTCTCTACCATAAATCGAAGCGCAGCGTCGACCGTCAATAAGTTTGAATCCCGGCGACATAATGAAAAAACTGTAGTTTTTATTACATCCAAGCTGTAATGAATGTCGTGAAGGTCTTGGATCTCTTCGTCTGTAAATTTTACATTTGATTTCAAATCTAATAACGCCTTAAAAACGCATGATTTTAATTTGAGAAATCCGCCTACCATATCTGACAAGCTGTTCCATCGCGTTTTACAGTCTAGTATTAGGTCAATATTTTTACCATGTTCTTCTAAAATGTATTTTTGCAACAAGTCGTTTTTCAAAGGGGAGTTTTTAACACATTAAGCGCCATATGTATTTTTTTGGCACACAGTGTCTGGTACATTTTGTATCCAAAAGTATACACATCATTCTACTTGGTAAAAGCGCTGTGTATCTTTTAGGCACACGTTTTTCATACATGTGTTATGCAAAAATGGTATTTTTGGTAATTTTTGGTATAAATGGCCTGGGAAATGATTATTTTTCAAAAAAGTTATAGATTTTTGAATTTTAAGGTAATATTTCTTGGACACATAAGCAAGTAATCAATAAAACCATTTATACATTTTAGTATTTTTATTATATCTCTCTTGATATATGGCAATATAAATGACAAAATAATTAAGAATAATTATAATTGAACTTGAAAATAAACAACACAAAAAAAAAATTTGTGACGATCATTGAAACAACTTTTACAAAAGGCAACTTCACAAACAGAACATTTGGTTACCACTTGGGAAGCTGTTCGTAGTTTTCCGTCGACGATTTTCCCTTTCCTTCCGTATTTTTTATAGCATTCAGAGCAACGACCTTTCTTTTTCACTCCGTCTTTCATATTAGTTACCAGGTAGTGTTTAGCACTACCTGAAGCAGATGTAGCAGTCACTGATGCGTTGGCTTTTTCAAGCATACCTATGATAACCTGCTCACGAAACTCTGTTATTGTTAGTTTCTTTTTATGGCTATATTGGTTATATAAGAAATGGGCGTTCACCAAGCTTGTGCCCCATATAATTTCAATCATCAGTTTCCGATACCATTTGGTACATCTACGCAAAGCTGATCCATAAGTCGCCATCTGGTCACTGATATCGATTGCGGATTTTCCATGGTTATAATCTTCAATACAGTGAAACATGCTAACTTTACCCACATTTTTCAAATAAATACAATTTGAATACGATCTTTCTATGGAGACGTAAGTATTTTCCTTCATCAGCTACAACTGTAAGATCATGTGCAAGTGTTAATATATGTAAATTTACTATTAGTCAACATTTAATTCAATATTTATTCGATTTTGTTGGCGGGCAAAGTTATCTGGACTTTTAGCCAACTTTGCCCACATTGACTTTTGACGCAAATATGGCCTTTATGCAGATGATATAAAAACTAGTACAAGAATTTCGGTAAATAATGGCGTTTACTTTAGGAATCTAAACGACACTATGAAAACTTTCTTACTAAAATGACTGGGCAATGTTACCTTGACATTTGTTGTATTTTTCATACAATCCACATTTCGCCTTTTAAAAGTGCTAGGGTTGGCACATGGTAACAATTATTTTGTTTTTTTTTTTCCTTTCTACAAATAATCTGTGTTTAGGTAAATAAAAATAAAAACGTAGAAAAATGTTTCATGTTTATTAGTAGGTAGGTATTTAATAAAATTTAAAATTGTAATTAACACTTTTATTGATAAAGTAAGTATATAATTAGGTACTACTAATAGAGATCCAATCAAGTAACTCGCATTTGTTTTGACTTCCTGTGTCGAATTCGAGATTTATGTTTATTTTTCTGAAACAAACTATGCAACCATCAACAAAAATATAATAATATATAATATTAGGTGTAATAATAAAATAAGATAAATAGCACAGTATTCTTGGGCTGAACTTTGGATGCTAAGCCTCAATGGGGCCCATATATAACTAGATACGGGGCCGACCAGTATAAGAATAATAAAAAAGTTCAAATTATAAGGTAGTGTGGAGCAGGTATACACGACTACACATCAAGTTAGTCATTTCCAGTGTAAGATGATCTCGCGTTGTATAGGATTTCCGTAAATGAGAGGTCTGCTTATACTGGAAATATATAGCTTGATGTGTAGCCGTGTGTACTCACTCAGTACCCAATAACTAATGTTATCTTTGAATTTTATTAATTAATAAGTACATAGTTTATGTTAAGCTCAGCAGTAGCCATGAATTAAAAAGGAAAAAAATCCAGGTTTCGTGATGTGCCGACCCTAAGCCTTTTTTGATGACGGGCAATGTTGTCAATCGTAGGTCGGAACATTACAAGATAACTTTGCCCATCATCATAACTTTAGATTTAAAAGACCTTGAGCAATGATAGGTACTAACATTAATACATTCAACAAATAATTTTCTATAGCATGGTATAAAGTAAACTAACCTGTCTTTTCGCCATCTCGCAGAATTTACTTTCAAATTTGCACTAAAATTTGCCCGCAAAAACACGCACCTCACTCGACAAGTTCCAACAACTTACTCACCAAAGTTAGCAACAAACACGATACTTAGTCAGTATTGCCATACATATAACCTATTTTCCACCAAAGTCAATAAATATTGCCATAATATTAAGATATTTTTGCACATCAAAGATATGCTTATAAATTGTTCTTCGGGCAAAGTTTCACAATGTTGGCAATGTTGGTTTGACAATGTTGGCATATTTCACGGTGCCGGTTTTCTTATGCTTTCACTTCTTCTGTTTCTTTTGGTGACTGTTTTTAGACCAGATTGCTTTGTGGAAAGCATGAGAACATCTCGCCTGTCACGCCATTTCAAGACTACGATACCGTCACCTGATTGTTGAGCTGCTATTTCGTCTTTTTTCAATTTAGTACTGGTAACTGGCTTAGGTAAGTATTTCCTGTTACTTCGCAGTGTCCCTACTAAATGCGTCTTTCTTTTACGCATTCGCAATGCAAGAGGAACACTTGTGTAGTAGTTGTCTGTGTACATGGTCCTGCCCTCGTTGAAAAGACCATCTGCCAAAGATAAAACCACCTTTTCAGAGACTTCTGTGTCAGGGTCCTTCGATTTACCACAATACACAATCAGGTTCCATGTATACCCCTTCTCAGTACACAATTTGAATAACTTTATTCCATATTTGGCACTTTTATTCGGAATGTACTGCCGGAAAATAAGTCTGCCGCGCCAAGCGACCAATGACTCATCGACACAAATTTTTTGTCCTGGTGTGTAGACATTTTTATAGTTTTTTATAAACATATCGATTAGTATTTTGTTCAGCCTGTTATCAGTATCAGCAGTTTGGTTGTTGGCGAAATGTACATATTTCAGAATCAGCTCGAATCGATTCCGAGGCATAACAGTACGAGCTAGGGGTATTCCATAGAGTTTTTGGATGCTCCAGTAATCTTTGATGCTGGGTAATTTGACTAAACCCATCCACCCAACTAAGGCCCATAATTTCAACATATCTTCTCTGGTTACTGGAGTCGATAGGTGGTTTCTTGATCCAGCAGAAGAATCAGAAGATAGCAGACACTGTGTTGCGTATAAGTTTGTTTGCAAAGTGATATGGGTTATAATGTCAGGGGTGAGAAACAAATCATAGTAGTCTATTGGATCCGCAAAAGATAACATTCCGACATAAATATATTTCATACCTGAGCTTGGTACAATGTAATCTATAGCAGGAGGATCATCATGACTTGGCATTTCCCATTGCATATTTGCCAGTTTTTCTTTCACCCAATCCTGTTCAGAAATTTGAGCATCAGTAGTACCAGAAGTACTTGGCACATTCAGTTGCTGCTGTTCTAAATTGATTGGTGCTGTCCGTGTTGACCTACGCCGTTCTATTTCAGGCAATGGAGGTATATCACTATCAGAAAATGTTGACAGACGCCTTGAAAACCTAGGAGGGTTCCAAATCTGACTGTCATTATCGTCACTTGAGGCTGTTTCACTATCACTAAAGTCATCATCAGGCATAAAATTGGGGTCCTCGACGGAATCATCACTTGAATAGTCCATTATCACTCATAAAATCACTGATTTGAAATTTTCAACAATTACATCGTAACAATAAATAACCAACATAAGAAAATATGAATCAAAATTCATGTCTTTTCTTATATTTACACCCCATACGCGTTCTTGAGTCCTGAAACAAAAAATTATATTAGCTTTAGTTTCGTTTACGTGATTTTTACCCGTGTATCTTTTCGGATACACATGGCCTGGGAGGTATGCATTTCACATGAACTATTTCCCAGGCCACGTGTATCTAAATGTCACACAGATAAAAATCCAGTAAAAAAAGCAAAAAAGAGGGGGTGTCAAAGTAAAATATGATTATTATGTCTTTTTATACACATTCGAACAAAAAACCAAACTTGTCAAAAATTGAATGCATGGCCACTTAAGGTCTGGCGCTGAGTGTTAAAAGATTTTATTAAATATTTTAATTTTTTTATAGTACCTTTGTATAAAAACTCCGATTCTGGAACTCTGGTCGATTCTTCAATAAACGCATCCTCATCTTCTTTAATTTCCTCTGCTTCTTCAGCGCCGGTATTTGAGACATCCTCCTGCACTTCTGGTTCTGGAGATTTTTGTGTTTTATATAAAACTTCCAGGACTGCTAGTTGTATCCCATGAGCCAAACACAATTGGAGGTGGGCGTCAAAATTTCTACCCATTTTGACCATTACACTTGCTCCATCTGTTGTGAAAGCAATTATGTCGCCTTCCGGACTTAAACCGAAGTCACTTAAATGCTGCTGTAATAATTGAGTGCCTACTACAGCTGGCATTGACTGCATTCTGTTTTAGGGTATTCTTGCAAGTACTGCATTCTTTCTTAGGTCATGTTGAATAATGCGTTTTTTCTTATCATTGAAGCAGTTTTTATGCAAGTACCTACGGCGAAAAGCATTACATAAAAAAACATACTTCGAGTGAATTTTTTTATGAAAATATATTTTTTTCATGCACATGAACCTCTTGGGATGCCATTTCTGGAAAAAAGTGAAAATCTCAAAAATGACTTACCTACTTGAACGATTACGGCATTCTTTGTTATCAGGGCAGTAATGTACCTCTTTGTTAAGGCTCCTACATAATGGCGCGACATGTCGCGCGACGCGTCGCGACACAAAGGCACCGCTTGTAGCGCTACACGCGGTGTCTTTGTGTCGCGTCTGTATGTAGGGGCCTTTATTACCTTTGCTTCAAAAAATATCACACAATTACAAACTACACTGGTTGTTGAAATATGTATTATGTATGTTAGTTTTATGACGTGATAACGTCTTATAAATCGATGAACGCCGGCTGCACGCATGACTCATTGTCACGTTCCGCCTGAGCCGAGCGCGGAACTAGCGACAGAGGCCCGATCGGCCTAAGCGTTCCGCTTGTGACGCATCTCTCTCTCTCTCTCTCTCGTTATTACGTGAAATTATCGTCCGTAAACCGACTTTACAGACGCTTTTTTTCATTTTCGCACCCTATTTAAGGTTAATTTTCAAATAAAACAATAATTATAATAATATGTTTTAATCATATCTATAAAATCTATATATATACCTATAAAAACGAATTGACGTTTGTTAGTCTCACAAAAACTCGAGAACGGCTGAACCGATTTGCTTAATAAGTCCAAGGAAGGTTTAAAAGGTGAGAAAATATAAAGAAATTGCAAAGTAGTAACTATGAACCTACCAAAAAGTATTAGGGTTGCATGAATTCACGATAGTACCTATTTCGAAATAGGGTAGGATAGGTAGGTAGATAAGTAGGGTAGGGTAGGATAGGGTAAGTTAGGGTGTAGTATATAATAGGTGTTCGCGCCAACACTACGCGACCTGCGCCGCGCGCTCATCACTACAGAGCACCCCGCGCCTGCCCTCACGCCCGGCAACGCGTCTGCGTCGAGCGAGCCGCACTCGCGCCAGTGTTGCCAATTTAGCGACTTTGTCGCTAGATCTAGCGACATTTCGTTTTCTACAGCGGCTTAAATTATGTTTCTAGCGACAAAAAAATCTAGCGACTATTCTAACGACTTCTAGAGTTTAAATAAAAAAAAATTACAACTTTAAACTATCTTCATAAAATTAAAATATGGCAAGATTTAAATCCAGAAATCTATATTCGGAACGCTGCCATAAATTCTTATGCTTAAGCCGGGATTCCCCCAATGCTGTAATTGACTTGTGTAGAGTCCGCGCCACCACTGAAGTCCCTTTGACGCGGCGCTAGTGTCTATGCGACGTTCAACACACTACATTAAAAAAATGTAGTTCCACAATTTTCCGCGAGTCTTCTTTCGTGGCGCGTACTCTACAGGGAAATTTGAGTATTCATTCGTTGATGGAGTGTATTGTGCTCTCTAATTGTACAAGATTAACGGTTACTTATTAAATTTGCTGTAAGTTACGTAAACTCAAAGTTACGTAGAATAGATAGTCAGTGATTGATTACGTTTGTTGAAGTTACTCACAGAAGAATAGAAAAGAGTGGGAAGACAATCCAGACTTCAAAGCATGGTTGGCACCGGTTCAAGGAACTGATTTAAAAGGTATGTGTCGCTGGTGTCAAGCTGAATTTTTTGCCAAAATCAGTGATATAAAAAAACACTCGCGGCGTTATTACAAAACAAGAATCACTTTTGGACATGGTTTAATCCATCGAGCCAGTTTTTGTAATAAGTACGTTACTATGGTTGAAATACAGTTCTTTATACAAAACTGACTACTTAGTCCGGTACTAATTTGACAGTTTTGCATTAAGATCTTTAACGTAGACGGAATAAAGTTCGAAATTCAAAAATGGCTCAATAGTTTAAACCTGGGTCTAAAGATAATCCTTGTTTTGTAATAAGACGGTCGGAGTCTAAAAAACATAAATCAAAAGCGGAAATAATAACCAAACAAAAGCCCTTGCCACCGTTCCTGCCAGTTGATAAAATAAAGCCTTCAAGTAGAGCAGAAGCAGCCATGGCTCTATTTATTGCCGAACACTGTTCCGTGGTGACGGTAGAGCATTTGGGAGAAATGTGTAAAAAACTCTTTTCCGATTCTAAATGCGGCCACGATATACATATACGTAGAACTAAATGTTCTGAAATAATTAATGAAGTATTGGGACCACACTTCAAAGAATCGCTGAGGTTGGATATCGGCGACCAAAAATATAGCCTCATTCTAGATGAGTCAACTGACATCAGTGTCCTGAAATACTTAGGAATAGCAATAAGATACTTCAGTAATTCACAAAATAAAGTTCTGTCAACATTTCTGGCATTAACACCTATTACAAAAGCTGATGCAAAAGGGCTTGCTGAAGCAATCATAAACACATTGAACGATAATAATTTAAAATTAAAAAAATTAGTCGGTATAGGTACTGACAATGCTTCAGTGATGACTGGTGTGAATAATGGCTTGCACCAAATTTTGAAAACAGAACATGGATTGCCTAATCTGGTACTTGTACGATGTGTTTGCCATTCGTTGCAACTAGCGGTAAGTCATGCTTCTGAAAAAACCTTGCCATGTAATATTGAGTACATAATAAGGGAGTCTTATAACTGGTTTTCCCTATCTCCCAAACGACAGGATGAATACCGACAAATTTATGAGACCATCAATTGTGGATCGCAGCCTTTGAAAATTCTTAAAATGTGTACTACACGATGGCTATCAATATTCCCAGCAGTTAGTCGCATTTTACAACAATGGGATGAATTGAAGTTACATTTTTCGTTATGCAAGGTCAAAGAAAATTGTTACACAGCAGAACTTCTGCATGCTATGTTTGAAGATGGTAGTAATTGGCTATATATGACATATATTCAAAGCATATTAGGAGAAGTTCAAACAGCTTTGAAAGTATTTGAAAGTGAAAATGCTGATCCCACAAAATTGCTCGAGACCCTGACATTTTTATTGCGATCAATATGTAACAGAGTCATTTACTTTCACACAAATATAAATGTACTAACTACGACAGTTCAAGAAAATCACCTAAACCCCTACGCTACGCTTGGATATGCTTTTGAAACTAGTGCTCGAAAACTTAATTTGAATGAAGATGTCACAAATATAGTCAAACAAAGGTGCGTTGAGTTTACAGTGAAGTTGATAAGGGAATTGCAAAGTAGGCTCCCTCCAAATATTGAAATATTGATCAAAATGAATAAATTATCCGTCAGCGAAGTTTTGCGAACGAAGAATCAAAATGATAACATTATAGATTTGGCAAAAGAGTTAGGGATTGACGACGTACAAAAATTGGAAAAAATTGATTTACAGTGGAACAATAAAAATTTTGTTAAATGGCAAAACAGTTTTGGGCTGAAGTCAATCAATATAAAGATGCTGCCGACAAAAAACCATTCCAAGAATTGTGTGATCTGGCATTAACTGTAATATCGTTACCTCATTCGAATGCCGAAATTGAAAGGATATTTAGTGCCATGAACATTACAAAATCGAAGAGTCGAAATCGAATGAGTTTGAAGTCATTAAACTCTATTTTAATGATTAAATACTCTTTAAGAAGAACCAATAAAAGCTGCTATGATTACGACATACCAATTGATGTGCTAAAGAATATTGGGACCAATAAATCATATTCATTTGCCAAACGTACATCACAGCCTCAGCCATCAACTTCCGGTATTAATTCCAGTTCCAGAACGGATACATTAACCATTTCAGATTTTCAGATTAATAGCGATAGTTCTGAATGTTCTGATGATGAATGAAGAAACTTTTTCATCATTTTTAGTATTAAGTTTTTGACTGTTTAATTTGTGAAATAATTATTTTTTTCATTTGGTGCCTATAAATAATATTTTATTTTATATTTTATTTTTAGTATTAATTTCTTGACTTTTCGTTTGTTAAATAAATGTTTTTTATAATGTTCAATTGTTCTATACCGATTACAAATATTATTCTGTGTAAGTAAATCAAATTATTTTCTTTTATCCAGCGCTCAGAATACTGGGATCATTTAGCGACTTCTAGCGACTTTTGATCTTTGTCCATAGCTAGCGACATCTGGCGACTTTTCAAGCGTACGTCTAACGACTTTTTGACATTGACAGTTGGCAACACTGACTCGCGCTCTCTCTTGCTCCGCTGCCGCCAACTACGACACACGCGCGCGCCCATGCGCTCCCACCGCGTTAACACAACGATTCGCAATAGATATTATTTCATATTACAACCACTCATAAGTTTATTGTATTAGGAGCAATTAAAAGTAACAGTTGTTCACACAAATAACTCTTTTACTTCGAAATAAACTATTTGTGTAAGTCGTGAAGCCCACGCGCTTACATAATGGCGACCGTCTAACTGCAATCGTCGGACTCCGAGACTCCGAGCCTTCTACCACTTCGTGCTTCCCTGAGCATCGTGCATCCACCACCGTGTGCATTCGGCGTGTCAGAGAGCGGCGAGCCTCGACCATCGTGCGTGTCGAGAATCAGCACGAAGAAACGAATTAAGATTTACACTACATTGCGAGTGCGGCCTGCTTGGGTGTGGCCGGCCCGTGAATACCAAGCTAAGTCTCCTTTCTTCCATTTTCCTATTACCTATAACCCTTTTGTTGTAGTCTTTAACCTGCGTAATTGCGGGACGACTACATCAGTGATAGGAAAAGCCTATTGCATGCATGTGCTTTGTGCGTATCTATTTCATTCGACAACAATATTAATTCCTGCCACCTATACCCTTGACTATTGTAGCCCTGTGCAATAGTGCGATTGCATATGTAGCTACAAGTGGCTAGGAAAAATAACTATACCTAAGGTACCTATCTACAATTCCACGCTATTATTTTGCGATTCAATTATTCCAGTCACCTATTTTATTTCGTTTGTCGTTGTTGTGCAACTACAACAGTGACTGGAACGTTTTACTTGTGAGCCATTTATTGTTGTTCCATTGTGAATATTGTGTTGCCCATGCTATCCCCCCGCATGTGTTGGGTGCGCTAGCCAGCATTTGTGCTCGTGTGCAACATAGCTGTCTTGTTCTTGGGTTTTACGGATGAGTGCTTATTTTGTGCCCTGTCCGTGGTTTATTTACGCCCCTCCCGTTTTGTAGTTGCACTATCCTTGGCTTGTTTTGCACGTTATATACCCCGCCTTGGGCCGACTATTTCAGCGCAAGAGGTGCCCGTGCCCATCCTTGTGGCCAGAGCCCGTCATCACCTCGGATAATCATCGTGCCGGCGCCGCCGCCGCACGCGTGCCCCGCCAACCAGGTCCCCGCCTCGAGCTCTGCGCCCGCGCGTGGTTGCTTCGCTTCGCTGACGCCGAGGGTGTGCCGGTAACTACCGATAGCCAGACGAGGAGGAACGTAAGATCTTTCCATTTATATTGTACTAGTGATTCAGTGCTGTCTTTATCAAGGTGGTTTAATTGATTAATTTATCGCCATGGATATCAAAACTCTAAAAGCTAAACGTGCCAGTATCCGTGGTAGGCTAACTAAATTTGAAAATTACTTAAACCAGATCAAGACAGTACCCATATTTGAATACAAAGAATCACAAGTAAATGAGCTTAAATTAAAACTAGAGATGATTAGAGATTTATTTAAAAACTTTGTTGTGCTGCAAGATCAAATTGATGAGCTTTCTGTAGAAACTATATCTATTGAAATTGATGAGAGGGATGCTACGGACTCTAAGTTTATAGAATTGATTGCTGAGGCAGAAACAAGTCTGCGGCAATGCCCTAGTGAATCTCAACAACTTACATCCCATCATCATTCTCATAGCGAGCATTTTAACAGTGTGAATTTTAAATTACCTAAAATAGAAATAGCAAAGTTTGATGGTACTTATTCCAAATGGTTAGACTTCAGAGATACTTTTAAATCACTAATTCATGAAAATTCACGATTACTTCCTATTTATAAATTCCATTATCTCAATTCTTACTTAACCAGCGAAGCAGCCAACATTTCAACTAACCTAGCGGTCTCAGACAAAAACTACACAGTTGCTTGGGACCTGCTGTGTCAGAGGTACAATAACAAGAGACACTTGATCACTCAACACATAGATTCAATTTTATTTGAACTACAACCCACTCAGCGTGATTCTGAAAGTTCTCTTAGAGCGTTAGTTTATAGTGTCAACAAAAACTCAGAGCCCTGTCAAGTTTAGGTCAGTCCACGGATGAATGGGACTCATTGATAGTACAAATTATGTACCACAAACTTGATTTCACTACCAAACGAGCATGGGATGAACATAGGAATCCTGATGATGACACTATGCCCAAATTATGCGAATTAATAAAATTCTTACAAAATCGTGCTAACATTGTAGAGAATACTTCAAGTAGTAAAAAACACAACTTTAGCAATAAGCAGGAGCGCGCCTGCAAATCCTTAGCATGTTTAGAAGCTAATACAAACAATGACAAACCTAACGGAGAATTAACTTGGGTCTGCAACTATTGCAGTGCTGATCACAGCATCTACAAATGTCCTACATTCTTAGCAAAAACTCCAGAACAACAAAAAGCTGAAATTTACCGCCTGAAGTTATGTCCTAATTGCCTTAAAAAAGGACATGTTGCTAAGGATTGTCCTCAAGGGCCATGTCGAAGATGTAACAAAAGACATAATTCATTGCTTCACACCACTTCACAGCCTGCAACCAGTGTCTCTGTGCAACCTGCCATCGCTGAAGCCACAGACGTTCCTGGATCAACCATTGAAGTTCCAGTCAACTTCTCATCTCAGGTACAACGAAACAATCTCGTATTACTATCTACAGCAATTATCGATGTGGCAAATCCAAGTAGCAATGCATGCCAGAAAGTACGTTGCCTTCTTGATTCCGGCAGTGCGGCCACCTTTATAACTAGAGAGTTGAAAGAGAAGTTGGGCCTACCTGCTATACCAACTAATACTACGAGGATAACCGGTATGGGCAATACACACTGTGGATTCATCGCAGAGAGAAGCGTCGTCCGCATACATTCTCGCCATACAGACTACCATACTACACTGGCATGCCCGGTTCTACCTGAGCTTACAGCAAATATACCAAGTTCAACCATTGATTTAAGCTACTTCAAGATTCCGCCAAAAACTCCATTAGCCGATCCTTCCTTTAACACTTCAGGCCCAATAGACATGCTGATTGGCGCGGATTTATTCTGCCAAATTATAGGAAGAGAGCAGCAATCACTTGGAACAAATTTACCATTTCTGAGAAGTTCCCAATTGGGCTGGCTAATTTCAGGCCCTATATCTATACCTTCCAGCTGTGTACCTAGAAATATTCAGTGCAATTTGTCAAGAAATGACAATCAATTAAACAATAATTTTGATCAACAACTTGCCCGATTTTGGGAGCTAGAAGAGCTACCAAAAAGGCCTCTCCTGAGTGATAGTGAGAAGATGTGTGAGCAGCACTTTCAGACACACACTACCCGTCAAGAAAATGGACATTTCTGTGTGAAGCTTCCACTTAAAGAGTCTACTGAAGTTCTCGGTGACTCCTATCATAGAGCAAGACAAAGATTATTTTCTTTAGAGAGAAAATTCCGCAAAAATCCAAAACTTCAGCAAGCCTATTGTGAATTTATAGCAGAATACCTGTCACTGGGCCACTGCACTCCACTGGAGGAGCCGCCACCGCCGCGCCGGCGCTACTACTTGTGCCACCACGCTGTGCTGCGCGAGCAGAGCGAATCCACCAAGCTGCGCGTCGTATTCGACGGCTCCGCCGCGACATCTACTGGCGTTTTCATAAACGACATCCAAATGATTGGCCCTAAGGTACAAGACTCCTTGTTTTCGATTCTGCTTCGATTTCGCCTATACAAGTACGTATTAGCTGGAGATATTGACAAATTCTTTCGTCAAGTCGACGTCCACGAAGAAAACAGACCTACAACTTATTCTTTGGCGTGAAAAAGATAATCTCCCCATAAGAACACTTAGGCTCAACATCGTGACCTATGGCTTCGCTAGCGCAAGCTACTTGAGCACGAAATGCTTGTGGCAACTTGGAGAAGACTGCGACGACGATAAGGTCAAGGAAATAATTCAAAAGGATTTTTATTGCGATGATCTATTAACAGGAGCTGACACTAAGGAAGAGCTACTACACATACTGAATGTGGTCACCGCTAGGTTGAAATCCGGATGCTTCCATCTCCGAAAGTTCAGGTCAAATGCCCCCGACATCTTTCCCATCTCCAGTGTTGACCTACAGAGCAAGCTAAGCTTGAGTGACGCATCCAGTGCCCTCGGCTTAGGCTGGAACCCGCAGTCCGACACTCTCCAATTCACCATTGAAGCTCCAAGCTCCGAATCTACAGAGAAGATTACGAAAAGAGCAATATTATCATCGTCTTTCAGCATTTTTGATCCTGTCGGATTGCTTTCGCCGTCCACTGTCCAGCCAAAGATGCTTATGCAACAGCTGTGGCGGCGAGGATTCGACTGGGATGAGCCAGTCCCAGATGATATACGAAAGGAATGGCAGAAAATGAGTTCTAGCCTTCCGTCTCTTAACAAAATGGCAATACCAAGAAGAGTTCTATGTGAGAATCCACAAGAAATTCAATTACACTCCTTCTGTGATGCATCCATGCATGCTTATGGCGCATACATATACCTAAGATCAACTGATAACGAAGGTAACGTAGCAGTCCATTTACTCTGCGCCAAATCAAGAGTGGCACCTACTAAACCGCCTCTTACCATACCCAAGTTGGAGCTACTTGGAGCTCTACTTGCCGCAAATCTCACGAAGACTGTTTTGGACTCCCTGCGGTACCCTATCTCCACGTGCATACACTGGTGTGATTCCAGTGTCGTAATCGCATGGCTCAACAGCACTCCCAGCAAACTGAAGAGTTTTGTTGCTAACAAGGTCGTAAAAATCTGCGAGAATACAAAACTTTCTTCATGGCGTCACGTGCCCACTGCTGCCAACCCGGCTGATTACATCTCCCGCGGCGTCCCTGCAGAGAAGCTGCGCTCTCTACAAGACTGGTGGTCAGGCCCGTCCTTCCTCAGCTTGGATAAAATTCATTGGCCATCACAAGAAAAACCAAGTAAAACCAACTTACCTGAGATGAAGGTCCTACTCGTAACGACCGCAAGCAAGTCACCAGTTGTACGATTTGAAGATTTCTCCGCTTTCAACAGAATCAAGAGAATATTTGCATATGTACTAAGGTATATTCAATATCTGAAAGATAAAAATATCATAAAAGGTCCTCTATCAATTCAAGAGTTGAACACTTCATTAACATTATTAGCCAAAGAGGCTCAAAAACAATCATTCCCTGAAGAGTACAATAAACTAATAAAAGGTGAATCCATACTTAAGGGTAAAATATCAGCTCTTAGCCCATTTCTCGACGAGGATGGTGTTATGAGAGTAGGCGGTAGGCTTGATCGTTCCAGCTATAGTCATGATAAAAAACATCCTATAATTTTAGACTCCAAACATCATATGACCATTTTAATCTTTCGCCAGGAACACAAACGCCTATTGCACGCAGGTCCACAGCAACTGCTGTACACTGTCCGAGAGTCCTGGCCGATTAACGGTAGGCAGCTCTCCCGCAGCACCGTGCGCTCTTGCGTCGTGTGCCGCCGCCACAGAGGGCAAACTCTTACTCCTATGATGGGCAATCTACCGCCCGAGCGAGTCACTCCCGCTCCGCCTTTCCAGTCTATCGGAATGGATTTCGCAGGGCCCTTTCACATATTAAACAAAAAAGGTCGTGGTGCTCGCGTATCCAAATGCTATTTATGTCTCTTCATCTGCTTTAGGTTTAAGTGTGTGCACTTGGAGGCCGTTAGCGACCTCTCTAAAGACGCATTTATTTCATGCTTAAAACGCTTCATTTCACGTAGAGGAAAACCATTAGAGATATTCTCAGACAACGGGCGCAATTTTGTAGCAGCGTCCAAGGAAGTAGGTAAATTTCTAAAATCAAACGCGAAAGGAATTCGTGATCTTGCAGCAAACATGCAAATACACTTCAATTTTCATCCACCTTACGCTCCTCACTTTTCTGGTCTGTCGGAGGCCGGCATCAAATCGGCCAAGCATATAATCAAACGTGTAATGGGCAACACTAATATGACTTTCGAAGAGTTGTCCACGTTATTTGCGCAGGTTGAAGCTATAATGAATAGTCGACCCCTGTCCCCACTTTCTTCTTGTCCTACAGATTTCCTTCCTCTCTCCCCAGGACACTTCCTGATCGGCCGGCCACTAACCGCACCGCCATCGCCAACTATCGATGATACCGCACGCTGCCGCACAAGAGGCTATCGAAAAAATGCGACAGCAATTTTGGACACGGTGGCAACGGGAGTACATCTCTGAGCTCCAAACGAGATCGAAATGGCGTGAGAACAAGGCCAAGTTGGCTACTGGTGACCTAGTCCTCATTCAGGAGGATAATACACCGCCGCTATGCTGGCGCCTAGGGCGCATTGCCAAACTGTATCCTGGAGAGGACGGCATATCCCGCGTCGCCGATATCGCAACCACCAGAGGCACTATCAAGCGGTCCCTCACTCGCCTCTGCCCCTTACTAGACTGATCCAGATATTCATCACACATTCTAAGCAATAAATGAAGACAACATTTAAAGAAAATACAGACAATACTGAAAAGCACCTGTAGTTCTGCATCAGCGCCAAGGGCGCAACTTAATCAGCTTCGACGACGACAGCAGCCCTCGTCGCCAACGTCTCCTCGTCCACGCTCCCCTGCTGAACTTCACCGGCCCCGGAGTATGTTCGCGCCAAAACTACGCGACCAGAATTTCGCCTGCGCCGCGCGCTCATCACTACAGAGCACCCCGCGCCTGCCCTCACGCCCGGCAACGCGTCTGCGTCGAGCGAGCCGCACTCGCGCTCTCTCTTGCTCCGCTGCCGCCAACTACGACACACGCGCGCGCCCATGCGCTCCCACCGCGTTAACACAACGATTCGCAATAGATATTATTTCATATTACAACCACTCATAAGTTTATTGTATTAGGAGCAATTAAAAGTAACAGTTGTTCACACAAATAACTCTTTTACTTCGAAATAAACTATTATTTTGTGTAAGTCGTGAAGCCCACGCGCTTACAATAGGTAGGTAGGGTATGGTACGGTAGGTAAGTAGGGTAGGTTATTATAGCTACTTAGTGCTACCCGTGCGAAACCGGGCCGGGTAAAGCTGGTAGATAATACATACCTAAAAGAAATAAAATAAAATATGCATAAAGCAGTTGTATCTTTTAAGATCTACTAAGTTTTTAGCAAACGGTTGGCTGTCGGTGACAACACTTAATTATATGTGCTATTACCACTTGATCATTACGCAAGCTGTACCGTCATCGACTCAGGCGCGAGCGAATTCTTTACGTCACTCGATACCGATTCATATGATGCCGCCATGAGAATATTCTCGCCGACCGTTCGTAGGGGACATCTTCGCACAGGTAAACTGCGTCGAAACCGGTTTTTTGTCTCGCATCGTCGTAATTTTGTGTCATGCTCCGCAGCAGAACCACTTTGTCTATATTTTGTAAAAATTACAGGATAAAATGTAGATAATGGCGCCGATTCCCTTGTTCACAAACTAAACTAAATTTAAGTTCAGTGCATCTTTTTCTTTCTATTTCATTAAGAAAAGGACAGAAGATAAATTTTAGTTTAGTCCTGTCAAATTAATCAGCGCCTGTCACTACTCTATACAAGTTTAGACGTGATTAAAAACTTGCCTACTAAAATTACGTCAATTTACGTCAAGCGCTGATTAATTTGACAGGACTAAACTAAAATGTATCTTCTGTCCTTTTCTTAATGAAATAGAAAGAAAAAGATGCACTGAACTTAAATTTACTTTAGTTTGTGAACAAGGGAATCGGCGCCAATGTCTATATTTTTGTAGCTTAATATCAAAAACTGTATATTATTAGTTTCTTGATAAATTTCAATTCAAAGTGGTCATGCTACAGAGCATACTCTCCAGCAGAACCACTTTAAAATGACGGTTATTTCACCCTAATTATGCACAGGTCATAATATAATCAAATTTGTATTTATTGTGTATCAAGATAACATCTACAATTTTAAATAAATACTTACTGATTTTTAGTTACATGTAAATGTTTTATCGGAATGCGCCTGCCCTGAATTTCTTAGCAAATAACACGATTAATAGATTCATACATATAATATATTTCTTTACAATAAATAAATTAATACATTTTATATCAAGAGAATGGGTTCATAAGCTATAAAGGCAAAAATAGACAAAAATGTAAATATAATTTGTTTTATTTTTATGTACTATTGGCAAAACTTAAGCATGCTCACTTTAGAAAATATTTCTGCGGCAAGCGCAGCTAGTGACAAACCACACCCCTTCCTGGTTTCGTCCAATTAGAGACAATATGAATTTGTGTGAGTATAGGGCGTGTAACAAAAAATATAAATATGTGTGGTATGTTGGTTACTCACTGCACGAGCCGGTATTATTCGCGCGAGCCGAGGGCGAGCGAGCGCGATAAGGGAGTCGAGTGTGTGCGCGTTTCATACGACGGTTTTCAACTTGAGAGGAAAAAAAGAGACTGGTATTGTTATTAGTTTCGTACACCGCTAGGTATTTCTCTCTAGATTTTGCAGGCAACAGGCTGTCACTAGCGTTTCGTGCCTAGATTAGTATTTCCGGGGGGTTAAATCTACGCGTTGCTCTTCGCTCTTCTTTCCTAATTGAAGTCAACATTTTTGATAATAATTAACCACACAATGAAAACGTTAACAAGTATTTCTGGAAAATACCGCGCTTGTTTTGTTTATCCCGCGCGCCGCAGGTGTAAATAAAGGCGCTGGAAAAACCGCTAAACAGCCTATATAAAAAATATAATAAACAAAATAATGTTTTGAATAAGCAAATTAAGGTTAATATGTAGTGAAAAATATATAATTTTATGAAATGATGATAATTTTGATGATTGATTTATCTGATGTAACGAATTTTTTTTTCTCAAAAATATTCATTGTTTTTGGACAAAAACTGCGTATATTGAAAAAAGAAATATAAAGTAAAAATACTTGTCTTCTATATAATAAGCTGAATTTCTGAGTCACTTTACAAGCAAGTGTGTTGAAGAAATATTTCGTAATTTTTTGCGACCGTATTTTATGGCCGTTCTATAAAGCCGATCTATTGTTTAACCAGATGTTCTGACGTTCCCACTGAATAACAATGGTGCTTAGATAATGAACTTATTTTTATTGCAGTTGCAAAAGTTGCGACAGCAATAATAAAAAAATCTGATAACATTGTATAAACTGCGCCAAGTAATGGTTCAAATACTACTGTAAGTAATTTTGCTATTTTAATCAAAACAGCAATAAAAGAAAGAGATAGCAAATGACAATTTCTAACAAAACTACGTAACTTGCTTCGTTTTAGGGTTCCGTAGTCAACAAGGAACTCTTATAGTTTCGCCATGACCGTCTGTCTGTCTGTCTGTCCCCGGCTTAGCTCACAGACTCTTACTAGAAAGCTGTAATTTGGCAAAGTGGTAAACAAAAATGCTAAATAAAGTTTTTTTAGGGTACGCGTATAGCAATACCAATAATACATTTTCTAAACCAAACGGAAGATATTAGTACGAAATTACTTCTTGTCAACAATAACAATTCATAAAGCGCTCTCGCTGGCCGTGCCCATTAAAAAAATGTCTTACAAACAAGTGAGCATAGCACGCGCCTAGTGTGACTGTCACACACACTATACATAATTACATTAATACCAACACGGCTAAAATACGCTTCATGCATCCCATTGGCCAAAACGCTTGCATCGGGCGATCGAGTCGTGAGCCGTGCTATACGATTATCGCCTTAGAGGTGAGCATGCGGAAGATTGGCCGATAGTACATAAAAAACAATACATTCAATCATTTTTTTGCGTATATGATACGTGATTTTTAATTTAGTTTTGGCTACTTTGCTTATATTGTCATCATAACAGTACCAGGCGTACCAGCCTGAACCACTTTTGCAGTGTGACTTATAATGTCCTACATCACCAGGTAAGCCTGAAATATACTCCACGACAGAAACGATAGAGTAAGTTTTTTGTATCTAAACTATTGTTTCTGGTACATCGGTTATATTTAAATAATCATCACATTCAAAAATCACAATAACAGATAACTCGTAAGAGTCTATCGTACCATTTTCTGTGTTACTCTGACGGCATACTCGAGTCTTACTAGATAACATTGAGTTTGTCTATTTTTCTAAGCCAGTCGCTATACCCTCATCTGCCAATGTAACAATATCCAGTGGTAAAATTGGACAATTACGTTCAGACACATAATCACAACTGGAGCATTGCTTAACGTCACTGCTTCTATCATCAACATTAGAATAGTCATTACTACTGCTTTGACTGGAATTGTCTTGAACACTCATCTGTTTCGTCAGGTTTCTCTCTTCATTTACGTGTCCAGCGCCGAAAAAAAAATTGAAATTCCTTTTAGCCGAGAAATACAGAGCATAAGTAGACATTCGCGAACACAATGTTTTAGGTCCTTGTAAACCACACTGCACGAGGACGGTAGCTCAGATTCACATTTAAAATGTTCCTGATACTGTATGAAAACACTTCTTTGTTCTTCCAAACTCACAGATAGTCTCTTTCCACGCTTCATGTTAAGATTTTGCAGATCACATACAACAAATTAGTCGGTCTATATTGGTGCCGATTCCCTTGTTCACAAACTAAACCAAATTTAAGTTCAGTGCATCTTTTTCTTTCTATTTCATTAGGAAAAGGACAGAAGATACATTTTAGTTTAGTCCTGTCAAATTAATCAGCGCCTGTCACTACTCCATACAAGTTTAGACGTGATTAAAAACTTGCCTACTAAAATTACGTCAATTTACGTCAAGCGCTGATTAATTTGACAGGACTAAACTAAAATGTATCTTCTGTCCTTTTCCTAATGAAATAGAAAGAAAAAGATGCAATGAACTTAAATTTACTTTAGTTTGTGAACAAGGGAATCGACGCCAATGTCTCATAATATAAAAAATGTAGGTATGGAGGTATTCTTTATTAACACTTACCCTACCCTCTTTAGGTCATAAAAAAATAAATAAGTAATAATGTAAAGCGTGAATCAGATTATATAATTATTTATTATGACATATGAATTACTCATTACAGGAAAATAATAGTTGTTCAAACAGATATAGAGAAGTACGTATAAACGTAATATACCTACTTACTACACCAGTGAAACGTCCCGGGAACAAATAAAAAAAGCTTTCTAAGGAAAATACGAGATGGCAGTGGGTTAATTAAATTCCGCGTCTTTTGGTAGCAGTCTGTGTGCAAGTATAGAGACAAACGAAATTAAAAATTTATTAATAATTATAAATTAATTGTAGATGTTGTTATCTTGATAGACAATTTATTAATTTATTTATCGTAAAGAAATATATTATATGTATGAATCTATTAATCTTGTTATCTGCTAAGAAATTCATGGCAGGCGCATTCCGATAAAACATTTACATGTGTAACTAAAAATCAATAAGTATTTATCTAAAATTGTAGATGTTATCTTGATATACAATAAATATACATTTGATTATATTATGACCTGTGCATAATAGCGTGAAATAACTGTCATTTTAAAGTGGTTCTGCTGGAGAGTATGCTCTGTAGCATGACCACTTTGAATTGCGATTTTCCAAGAAACAAACAATATACAATTTTTGATATTAAGCTACAAAAATATAGACATTATCTACATTTTAATCCTGTATTTTTTACATAATATAGACAAAGTGGTTCTGCTGCGGAGCATGACACGTAATTTTGCTCGTCACACACACGGTCTCACTCGCACTCTCCTTAAAAAACTACAAATAAAACACAAAATTTCCACAATAAGTTTATTCATCTTAGTTATATGATAAAGCTATCATTGAAATCACCTTTACCTACCACACATTCAGAATAAGAGACCACTCAAGTTGGTACAACTTGTGCATACATTATATACAGTTTTGGGCTAAAGCTTCTCATATTTTGGCCTTATTCTACCATGATCTTACACATCTCTATCATATTTGTGATTAAAGAGTGATAAGACTTCTAAATGACACTATTAAGACAATATTGCACGATTCTAGTAATCCAAATGCGTAAGGAATGTCGTATGAGCTAAGGGTTCCACTGACTCACAATGTATCTAATTGGAAACTAAGAAAACATCAATATTTTTCGATCGATTTGAACATTTTGCTAGCCCCATGAATGTGAAGAGCAAATATGTAATGCGAAATGTAATTGACGTTAATTAAGTGTGAAATTACACTTGTAAATAATCTTAAAGATCGTATTTCATGAAATGTTTGCATAAAATATTAAACACATTTTGACACAAGCTATTATTGTGCAGCATCTTAAGATAAATTATCGTAAAAAATTACGTGTAACTCCCTCTTCGAATACAAGCTAAGTAAATTCATATAATTGGGGAGACTTGACATTTGATCTTGGCAGTTTCAAGAGTGGTTTTTCTTAGACATTTTCTATGTACCCATGTATTAAAGTTTTTTATTATTATTAGTCAAAAAGTTTGCATGTTGAAATAGATGCCTAATGTTATTTATAAGTAGGTGGTTGCATTAAGGTTTTATTCGAGGCGCAGGAGTTCCACATCGAAGACGAGGGTGGAGTTGGGGGGGATGACCCCGGGATGGCCTTGCTGACCATAAGCGAAGTCGGGAGTGCAGGTCAGTTTGGCTCGTTCTCCTACTGACATCTGTAAAGAAAAGAGGATCACAGTTAGATAAAATGTTTATGGAAGAAGTAATAATTTGAGTCCTAAGTTGATGATAAATATTATCAAAACTTATATGAACTTTCTCCCATAGAAACAAATTCAAAGAAATTAATGTACTAACTCAGCCTTCTCTTTATATCTCAGAAAGTATTTTTGTATGTTCGCAAAAACTTATGTCTTTTCAAAACAAGAAGTGATTTCCATAATATAAATACACGTAGTAATCAATGAAATTGTGATACCCAAATTTAGATTAACAAAAACAAGCAAATCATTTGTTATCAACACTATCCACTTTTATAACAAGTTGCCAAAGTCAGTTACAGAATTTAGCGATGGAAAGTTCAAAACCCACATCAAACGTGTCCTTACCAAAAACGCATATTATAAGATTAAAGACTACGTTGAAGACAAGGAAGATTGGCAATAATTCCTTCTGCACATGTGGCTTCCCTGGTACCTCATAAACGGCATAACTATGTAAATGTCTATTAACTGCTCCCAAATTACGATGTTTATTATTTATAATTTTTTATACAAATTTTCTTTTTGACATATTATTTTCACTGTTTGACATTATATACCTAAAATTTTGATTTCAGACTTGTAATGGCAAACTTCATTTGGTTTAAATGGGGTTTTATTTTTATTAGTTTATTAATATTTTACACAGATTTGTGTAAAATATTAATTACCTTGTGAATGTGAGAACGTTGTAGGCTTAATAGACTAGATATTTTGTAGACCTTTTTCTTTTTTTTTTGTTAAGTACCTGGTACGTCTCGACAGGCCTACACTGTCCTCCCATACCTATTAACACTGTAATTTGAAAACATTGTAAAAGCCAATTATTTTTAAAAGAGTAACCATGGAGTTTCTTGCCGGCTCTATTCCATAGGAAACGACCCATTGGAACCGTGCACCTAGCTTCTGACGTTTCATAAGTGCCCATGTAGGTTTATGTGAAATAAAAATATTTTGATTTTGATTTTATGAATGATGAAGTTGACATTGAAGCTTACGTACGCATGGGCGGTTTAATAACGTGACGTTTTTTTTCCCGCTAATCAGTGAGCTTTTTAAACAAGCACTCTGTTGGATTCTTAATCGCTGCTCAACGCTGAGAGTTGAAACAACTACGCGAAATAAAAAAAGGCTCGTTAAAAAGCGCCTGTGCGATCGTGGGCTAACTCTTAAGATCCTACTATTTACAAATATTGATTCTTTCTTCACGTAATTGTATGAGACTCGAACAAACAATATGTCGAGACATATGTAGTAAGTATGTGTAAGTATGTTTGTAAAACAATGCACTTTTGGCATAGTTAGTGGGCACGCAGTCAAAATTTTTAATTTGAAAACAATAGTTCCTATATCTTCTAGGCTTGACTAAGCTTAACATTAATATTTGAGATAAACTTACCCAAATAAAATCAATAAGATATTATCATAATAAAAATATACTGTTCCTTAAAAATGAATACAGCAATATTTTACTTGATTTGAGGCACAGGCATATATAGAAGCCATTTTAAAATAAAAAGGTAATTGAACATTGACCATTTGCTAAAAACATTTTCAAACGTTACATGACAATCTGTGACTACTGAGATGACAACTAATAGAGAATTATGGAAGAAAAGACATGTTGCACCGACCCCAAAAAAATGGGATAAGGGCAGGAGATGATGATGATGACATGACAATAAACTCAAGTTTTCCACAGTAAATAAACTACATGAAACACATTAACTGTAAATAATTACATCCTGAAAATTTTAGGTGCAGTCTATGTAATATGATTTGACACACCCTGAGCTAAATGGCCTTGCTCACTTTTTAGACATGAATTCTTGTGTTACATGTAAGATCTAGCTGGTTTTCTCCAGAAATGTTCTGGTTTTTAGCTTGCCCTCTGGTCTTTCCGGCTTTGTCATTTGTCCAGAATTTACTACTTCAGATTTTAAAAAGTTAAAATCAAAAGTCATTTATTCAATTTAGGCTGAGGATCAGCACTTTTCGAACGTCAAAATTACATAAGACAGTCCCCCAAAACGCCCACCCTTCGCCACTTCCTAGTGCTTTAGCTGGGAAGAAAAAGTGGCCAACATACTCCCCAGCAGCACAGCTGCCTGTTCAGTTAGAGAAATAAAAATGGATTCTATACAATAGTATGCAAAACAATTTACACCACGTGCAACACAAAACATTAAATTATTAGCCATATGTCAGCTAGCACACCACTATACCAAAAAAAAAAGAAAAAAAAAGACCGAAAACTATTCTCAAGCAGAGATAAAAACGTAAACAGAACTTAAAACCTAAATAAAAGCCTCCAAGTATAAATGGCGTGCCTGCTTACATATATCTACAGCTGTAAGTCACAAATGATGAACTAGGACCATCAAAGTAAAATAAATAAACAGTTAATTACTAAGAACAAAACAATGGTCAGCAAGACGACCAGCCACCAGTTAACACTTTCACCGCTAAGTACATAGAATACATACAAATTGGCATGCCATATAATGTTTATTGCAAATCTATAACAATTCAATCAACAGAAGTCATCTGAACAGAAGTCATCTTTAGCTACATATAGCGACGACTCGGATGCGAGTTGTGGGCACACGAACGAATTATTTTTCGACCCATATGCTGGGAGCTTGGCATAGAAAGTGTTAAAAATGAAAGATTAAAAAGAAATTGAAAAGTACTTCTTACCTTGGCAACACCCTCATCCCAACCTCGGATGACCTCTCCCTTGCCAATGCGGAATTTGAAAGGCTTGCCACGGTCACGGGATGAGTCGAACTTCTTGCCGTTGGTCAGCGTGCCTGTGTAGTGCACGACTACTGTCTGGCCAGACTTGGGGTAGGTAGACTCTGTGAAGATATGATAGGTAATGTTAAAGTTATGAAATATTACTCCTCTAAGTAGTTTAGACTTTATTATTATCTATCTAGTATAAATATTTTGTATGTATTTTTTCTTTAAGACCTAAATCTCATACCACACGCCTGTATTCCCTGAAAGGTTAGGCAGATTGTATCTAAAGTACACACACATTTTGCCAGTTATGTTTAAATCCCATGTAATAGGGCAGGCCTATTGGCATCAACTGAGCACAAATCCAGACTTCGGCTGCTACTGAGAAATTCAATTTTTCTTAAAGAATTTTGGGATTTAAGAATGTTTGTTTAGTCCTAAGCAATGATGATCTTTATTCTAATGTCATAATGGAAACATAGGTACGCAAATGATGTGATCAAATAGACGGAATATTATTAACCAATCCAATATTCTTATAACACCAAGGGGAAATGACTGATATGGCAAACAACCTGCTTAATGTGACATGTACATAATGTTTATTCTGTTATCGTATAGTACTTATCACAACCTATATAAAATTAGATAACATCATTACTAGAGGACATTTTTATGTCTTGCTTAAATAGGTCATATACTTAATTGGAGGAAAAAATTTGCATAATGCAGTAGTAGGTATCACACGTGGTTCGTTCCCACGCATTTTATATAGATCCAGGCAGCAGGAGACCTATCCTCCCAGAAACTGAAACGAGTGTGGATATGTGAATTCAGACGACATTACTGTTTACTGGCGAATAATGGAGAGAATAAATATTGAAATGAGTAATAAAACTGATTAGTCATTGTTAGTGCAAATTACCTGACGATCGTAGCCGACCAAAGCGTCAGTCCAGTGACCGCAAAAGAAAAATTCGTTGTAAAATTACAGTATTTTCACACTTAAGCGTAGGAATTAACTTCAAATGATGCTACTGATATTTTCTTGAGCATGATGAGTTAAAAATGAGTATAATTATGCAGGAAAATTATAAAACTGATACAAAAAAAATCATTCAACATGACATTTACCACCGAGTAAAACTGGAAATTGTATATAAACTTACCGTCTCCGGGAGAAATGGTGTCCACGTTTACACCCATGGTGGTTTAGATATTATATTTACACGATTTATTAAACCCAATACCACGCGTTGCGGCTTACCAATACGCCGATTTTCTCTAATGATGGCGGATCTGTAGAGTTGCCAACACCTAAATATTTAATGCGTTGTCGATGGCCAGTTATTCTTCTAATGTGAAATGGAAGTTGGCGTCGGGTACACGAATGTAGACATGCATCTCAAACTTCAATAACGCGAGTTGCAGACGCAGGTGATACTAATGAAGATTTTCTACTAGCGTGTCAAATAAATCGATATCAATTAATTAAACATTATTCCATCAGTGCTACACGCTCGTTTGTATGTATGTACAAATCATGATTACAAAATTACAGTGCTACAAGGATATTTTCGCTATTGAATGGCATTGACTAGAGGCGTTGTTTTTGGGTGGATTTACAATGTTGTCGAAAAATCACGCTGCGGGCATAAAAAAAACAATATTGCTCCAGTATCGAAAGTTTTTTACATTTACAGGCTTTCTATATCCTTTTTTTAATTTATGCGCTTTAACCCAAATATCCTCAAAGTCCTTAGTTTTTGATTAATAAAATTTAATACTTATATCAAAATCATGTAACCTAAAATAAAAATTTGCCGGCAAATAGATCGACTACCCGACGTATTAAACAGATTTTAATTTATGATTTACGTTAACCCATGTTGTACATATTTTATTATTAAAGTAAATAATAATTCATTCGTAAAATAAATAAATAAAATGTTAGCATTGAAATTCGTGAATACCGTCATAGCAATATCAAACAGGAGGTAGTTTTTTTATGTATGGCAATTCGTAGGTGACCTTGAGAGGTCGTGACTACTCAACCGGACTATCCTGTGGCTGCCTTAAGCAGACTCAAAGCCTCCAGCCAGGGGCGAATTTCTTACGTTACTAAGCGTTACTGCACGCTAAGGGCACCCCCTGTGGGGTACGGACCTCGACTTAGGGCGTCGCTGGGGGGAGGACAGCAAGGTGGGACAGGCTGGATCAGAACTGAATTATTATTATTCGGGGAATTTAAAGCTACGGGCTCAGCTACGGCGCGGGCTGGCACTTTGTCGAGCAAGGGTCGGGGGGGGACAATTACGTCGCGGTCTTCGCGAGGGACCTCGGCGGCGAGGTCGGAAGGTCTGTTTGTGTGTTTTGCGTACTGTACTCGTGGCCCTACTGCTTTCCTGGAGGAGGGTAATGGGGTCATCGGGGTCGGTGAGCGTATGTCTTGGACGGCGAATAGAGCTGATAGAGGAGGGCCTATAACTGGCGTCCTTCACAACCAGAGGGTTGCGAGGGGTGACGGCAGAGTCAAAGAATCGCTTTGCGGTGCGTTTTAGGAACTGCTGGATGGTGGGGATTTTAAGATTGAGATGGAGGATCTCGTTTCGGACGAACCAGGGTGATCCCGTTGCCTTTCGGAGGAAACGGTTTTGGAGGCACTGCATCCTGTGGATGTGGTGGGGCCTAGCTTGTGCGAAGACTGCACAGGCATATGGCATGATGGGACGGATGCACGCTGTGTAAACACGCAATTTGCACTTAAGGGACAATTTGCTGCGTGCATTTAAAACGGAATGGAGTCTACCGAGAGCGAAAGTGGCACGCGAACGCACCTTCTTTATGTGCTCTGAGAAGGAGAGATGGTGGTCGAGGGTCACGCTTAGGTATTTGGCTTGCTTCTCCCAAGGGATAGGCTTGCCGAACATGGTGAGCCTGTCTCTTGTCGGGATTGACTTCGATTCTTCACTTTCTAAACCATGCGCCAAGCTTGTTGACTTCGGTTTGGAGAGTGCGAGATATCTGGTCATTCACTAAGCCTGTACACGCGCATGGCGAACCGGGGGCCGTGGGAGGGACGCGGGGAGTGGGGCGAGGCGCTCACGTAAGCCGCGCCACTGCACCGTCATTCGGATGACAGCAAGGACCGACTGCACGCGTCTATAAAAACTATAATTTATGTCTCGCTCGGCTATCCAATAAATTGTAATAACCAAAGTTCGTCCGTTTCAATCATCTCCCAACAAAGCCGGTGTAGTAAATCGCCGTGTGGTCTGCGAACAGAGCCAACTGCGCCTTTGGGGATATCGCTGGTGAAGAGAGTGAAAATGAGAGGGGCTAGCACGGAGCCCTGAGGGACGCCTGCGCGGATAGGATGGGGGCAGGATAGCGCTTCTTCGATGCGATAGCAGAAGGTGCGGTTTGACAAGAAGTCTTGTAAGATGAGCACGAGACCATCGGGCACACCGAGTTTGTAGAGCTTATATAATAAGCCGTTGTGCCAAACCTTGTCGAACGCTTTCGCTATGTCGAAGAATACAGCACCAGTCGTCAGACCACGTTGGAAACCAACGCTCATGTGTTCTACGATGCGGTGGACCTGTTCGACGCAAGAGTGTTGGTTTCTAAAACCGATCTGCTGGTCGGGGATGAGGCCCTTTGTTTCGGCAAAATCTCTGAGGCGCTTATAAATAAGCCTCTCTTAGACTTTGCCGAAGACATTGAGCAGACTGATGGGCCGGTAGCTGGTGGGCTCCATTTTTGGCTTACCGAGCTTGGGTATGCCGATGACGATGGCCTTTTTCCACTCTTGTGGAAATATGTTATTGCTCAGGGCACCTGTTACGGAAGACGAAGCTTAGACACTAATGTTAGTTAAAGTTTAGATTTAAGCTTAAACAATAAAAACGATTTTAAATTAGGAATTAATTAGGAACCTATGTACATGTAAAATAAGGCACGTGGTATTATGCTCTAGTCATAAGTACGGTGCGGGTGCAGTTTGCACGTGGTATTATTCCCTAGCAATAAGTACGGGTACGGGTGCGGGTGCAGTTTGCACGTGGTATTATTGTAAGGTGGTAGGGAACACGACTCCGACAAGTATAAACCTGTCGACAGCGTCCGACACAACCACGAGTAAATACGCGCTCTGATTGGCGAGTCGTGCTCCCCACCGCCGCACCCCACCCGCTACCTACGCCCGCTCACACTGGGCGCGGACGGGAATAAAAAGAGGGCGGTTAGCTGCAAAGTCGTCAGTCGTCACTCAGCCAAGCAGCATTGGATTAGCTCGTGGCCCGAAGAGCAACATTCTACCCCACAGTATATTGTTTTAACCCGCGCGGACCGCCATAAAGTTTTAAAGTTTCCTCTGTGTGGGCACAGGCTACACAAAGGAACCTGTGCGGACACAGGGGGAGCCTGCCGTGCCGCCCGGTGGAGCCCCACCGAAGCGGTCGCGGAGGCCACGCCCCGCCAAGATGCCGAAACCCGGCACGCGCTGCTCGCTGGGCCGCGATGCCGGGTCGCCGGAAGCCCGTCCGGCGTTGGACCGGGCGACGTCGCTGCCGAACATCGGCGACGCGTCGTCCGGTGCGCCGCCAGCCGAACAGGAAGAGAGAAGAAAGAAGAAGAAGGGGGGGAAGAGTGCCGCAACCGCGGCCAGCCCACCGACGACATCGGCACCTGCGCGCGTTGCGCCAACGCCGTCGTCGGGTCGGCAGCATGCGGTGCCCATCCCCCAGCTGCGTTCCGCCCAGTGCCGATCCAGGCTCCGGGAAGCGCCGCAAATCCGGGCCGCGCGCCGCCGTGCCATCCACGCGTGCACCCGCACCCGCGCGCACTGTAGCGCCCGCTGCGCGCGCTACCGCGCCGCCGCAAACGTGCCCCGCGCCGCCCGTGCACCGTACCCCGGTACCGTCTGCGCGACCCCGCGCACCCCCTACCCGCACCACGGCCCCACCGCCGCGGTTCACGTCACCACCCGCGCGCCCCAGCTCCACCGCGCCGGCGGCGCCTTCTGAGGAGAAAGCTGTGCCTGCTTCGCGCACCGCCACAGCCGGGCCCCGCTTCTCGCTGGCGGGACCGGTGATGGCTGAGCGGGAGCGGCCAGCGAGTGCTGGCCCTTATTCTTGGCCAGCGCTCACCAAGACGCCAGCGCCCGCCTCGCCGGCGCCCCCCCGAGCCTCAGCCTACGACTCGCCCGCGATGCTGTCGGCATGCTCCTCAAATGTGGGGTCGAGCATGTCGCTGGCATCAGTGGGCTCGGCCGCATCCGGTCGCGGAGACGTGTCCCCGGACACGACACCGCGATCCGGCCAGCGGCCCACCGTGGGAAGAGCTGAGGCCGCATTAGCGACCCCACCGGCGATGTCACCAACACCGTCGCTGGGGTTTGATTACGAGTTTCGGTTCGAACCCAGACCCCAGCGGCGCAGGAGGAGCTCGGGCGAAACCGCGTCCGAGGAGGCGAAAAGGCACTGCCTAGACCCGCCGCGGCCACAGCGCGAAAGCGCGCCGCGGGGTCGGGCCACGCCTTCGCCTACTTTCTCGGACGCGGTGCGCCGTACTACAACAACTACGGTGACACCGCCCACGGAACGGACACGCACTGGGGTAAGTGAAACCACCTTACCCCTTGCCCCCGGCACATCTGCCGCACCCCCTGATGGCGCTCCCGGCACCGTGAAGCCAGGTAAGAAGGTCAAGAAGCTTCGGTACCCACCGCTGGTAGTGGAGAGGCTACCGAACTGGGCCACCCACTTCAGGGCCATCGCCGCCAAGCTGGGCCGGCCTCCGAACGCTCGCCCGTTCGGGTGTGGGGTACGCTTCACGCCCGACAGCGAAGAAGAGTACAGGCTGGTCCAGCGATATCTGACCGGCCTTGAAAAGGACAGTGGCGTTTCCTGGTTCGCGTACTCGCTACCAGCGGACCGCAATATGAAGATCGCCATTAGGGGCCTGCCTGCAGACACGGACCCTAAGGAGATTGAGGAGGAGCTCCGGACGTTGGGATACCAACCAGAGTATGTGCGCCACATAAAGGGCGCACAAGGACGACCCGGTTGTGTGTTCCACGCAATCCTCAAAAAGACCCCTGACGTCCGGGATATCTTCAACACCACCGTCTTTATGTATATGCGGGGTGTGAAGATAGAGGCTTGGCGGGGCAAACGAGGACCCGCTCAGTGCCACCGGTGCCAACGGTTCAGGCACAGCTCGCACCAGTGCCACCGTCCGCTCGCTTGTGTGCGGTGCGGGGGGGAGCACGCGGCACGAGATTGCCCGCGCCCGCGGGAGGAACCGACCACCTGCGCAAATTGCGGTGGCCCGCATCCTGCGTGCAATATAAAGTGCCCCGTGTTCCAGACGGAGATCCGGAACAAGCGAGCGGGAACTGTCGCCATCACGGCCACGCGCCGGCCTACTGTGGCCGAACATAGGCCACAGGAGGCTCCAGAAGAGGCCCAAGGCATGACGCTGATGGCGGCAGCCAACGGGCCCTCTCAGAGAAGCCAAGCCACTCCCTCCGGGCGGAGGAAGCATAAGCGCTGGGGGAAAGGGAGGAAACCCAAACCCCCCCCCCCCAGGCGACCCAAGAGACCCTTAAGGCCGGCCCTGCCGAACACAGGACACAGGCCGTACAAGAGAGCTCCACCGCAACTACTAGCGCCGGCATAGCGCAGCGGGGAAGCGGGGAATCAAGCAAGTTCGCCCATATTCCGCAGGGCGACGCCACCGCTGCGGCTAGCGCCACCATACGGCAGCGGCAGCCATCCGAACTACAGAAACTCCCTACAATCACGTATGGTGGCGCCTCCGGCGCTAAAACGCAAAAGAAGGAGTTTACGGCCTGTGCCATTAAGTTATTAATGGACTTAATAAAAGCCATTAGGCAGGGCCAAGACATTGAGACGGTCATCCTTGACGGTCTAGCCACGCTACTCACCTTGTACCATGGATAGATCGTTAAGGGTGATTCACTGGAACGCCCGCGGCCTTAAGGATAAGGTCGCCCTCCTCCGCCACCTCCTTAGGGAGCAAAACATCGACGTGGCGCTCATAAACGAGACGCTCCTGGGGCCCGAAGATAGGGTTAGGTTCCCGGGTTACCTCGTTTACAGGAAGGACGAAAGGTCGGCTAACAATACCCGCTATCGTGGTCTGGCGGTTATTGTGAGGCGAAGAGTCGTACACCAGGAGCTCCCCTTGCCGTCGCTCAGGTCCTTTTACGCGCTGGGTGTGCAGCTGCACCTGGCCGGCGAGGATATAGACTTGTATGCCTGCTATAAGCCGCCCGTAGTACATTTGGACGTAGCGGAGCTACGGGCGCTTATTAGCACACACCAGAGGGCAACCATCCTCGCCGGTGACTTTAATTGTAAGCACCCAGCATGGAATAGCCATACTAGGAATACCGAGGGGAGACGGCTCTTCGCGGACGCGGAGGCCTTCGATTATACGGTGTCCGGCCCAGAAACGCCGACCCATTACCCAGATGCACAGGGCTACTTACCGGATGTGCTGGACATCGTAGTCCATCGAGGGCTACACTGCCAGATCACACAGCAAGTGATCGACGACGAGTTACAGTCGGACCACCAACCTGTACTCGTCGTCCTATCGGGTATGCCGACCCGACTGAAGCCCATAGCGCCACGTCGATCAACGGACTGGAATAGGTTCGAGGAAGAGCTGGAGACCACTACGCCCACTCGGCCTATAATTACCTCCGCGGACGTGGACCGGACGGCCTGTGACGTCACTGCTTGCATACAGAGCGCCTTAGAAGCGGCAACAACGACGCAGCCGCAGGGGAGAGTGCTATTGCCGCCCCTGCCGGCGCGCCTACAAGCGATGATCGCCGAGAAGAGGCGCCTTCGCAAGCAGTGGCAACAGTTAAGATGCCCAACGCTCAAGACGCAGCTGAACCGTCTCGCGGAGAAGGTTAAGGCCGAGCTCCGGGCGCCCACCGCCGCGGACTGGGAGGAACGTATCGACGCCACTAGAGATAGTTGGCCGTCGATACACAAACTGTGCCGCCATTTTACGAATACCCCAGCCCCGGTGCGTCCGCTCCTAAACAGCGACGGGGCGCTTAAATATGTAGCAGAGGACCGGGCGGAGGTCTTCGCCGAACACCTGGAGTGTCAGTTCCGCGCTAACCTGACCGACGACGTCGACCATGTCGCAGCGGTCGAGAGACACCTCGGGGACTATTTCGGCACGCCGATAGCTCCCGAAGAGGACCCGTCTTTTTCTCGCCGGGCGCAGTCAGACGCGCCATCCTGAGGACGAAGCCGAGGAAGGCCCCCGGTGCTGACGGTATCTCCAATGCAGTGCTGCGCCACTTGCCGTACCGAATGGTACGGCACTGGCGCGCCTGTACACGGCGATACTGCGCACGGGGGCCTTTCCGGCCTCGTGGAAGGAAGGGCGCGTCATCATGCTGCCCAAGGCGGGGAAAAACACCCAGAAGCCGGAGAGCTATCGGCCTATTACACTGCTGCCGACTGTCTCCAAGGTGTTTGAAGCACTCCTGCTGCGACATCTCCAGCCGCACATTGCCCCACGCCCAGAGCAGTTTGGGTTCAGGGCGGAGCACAGCACGACGCTCCAGCTGTCGAGGGTACTGCACCACCTCACAGCTGGGCAAAACAAGAAGGAATACTCGGTGGCAGTATTCCTCGACATGGAGAAGGCCTTCGACCGTGTGTGGCACGAGGGCCTGTTATATAAACTGGCCACCTCAGACGCGCCCCGTCGCGTTGTAATGGTGGTCTCTAGCTTTTTATCCCACAGGACCTTCAGGGTGGTGGTCGACGGCGCGCTGTCTAGCGCGCGCCCGGTGCTGGCGGGCGTGCCGCAGGGCAGCTGCGTGTCGCCGACGTGTTACTCACGTTACACCGACGACATCCCCACCACTCCCGATGCGATGCTCACGCTGTATGCCGACGACGCCGCGTACATCACTACGTCGCTTAATGCGAAGTACGCGGCGGTCAAAATGCAGCGCGCGCTCGAACTACTTCCGGAGTGGCTGTCGAAATGGCGGCTCTCGGTGAACGTGGGTAAGACGCAGGCGATGGTCACCGGATCAGCGCGCCTCCCACCGCCCTTGAAACTACAAGGAGCCGACATCGATTGGTCGCCCCGGGTCAAATACCTGGGTGTCACCATCGACCGTCGGCTCACTATGGGGCCACATGTCCGCAAGGTCGCCGCGCAGGGTAGGGTCGCCCGCAACCTGCTCAAACCTGTGCTCTCGTCCCGCATCTCGGCGCGCGTCAAACTGGGCGTGTACAAATTGTACGTGCGCCCAATCTCGTCAAGATTGGGCGCCCCCGCTTGGTTCGCCCTCACGAGCGAGTCGAGCCGGAAGCTGCCCCGCGCGCAACAGAGCATTGCGCTGCGGACTATCGTTGACGCTCCTCGCTTCGTGAGGAACGATGTAATCCAGCGGGACCTCGGGATCGAGAGCCTGGATGAGTTCGTGCGGCGCCTCGCGAAGGGGATGTACGCGCGTGCCGACGCGTCTGCTTGGCCCCATGTCAAGCAGATAGCGCCCTGGCATACGCGCCCCCCCGACGCGAGACCCTTGCCCCGCGACCTGGCAGCGGCCGAGTGACCCCATACACCGGACTGGACGCCTCGAGTAAGTCGCACCCAGGTTACACGCGGCGTACTCGATTCAACTGAACTCTACAGATGACACACATCTATTGCGTGGCGTGTACTAAGTTAATATAGGCGCGTCGCGTGATTAAACCAGACATCCATAACTAAACAGGCATTCAACTCACACGTACGGGCGCGGCGCGGGCTGCGACGCACGTAGACACAGAACGGCGTTACACGCAATACAATGCCGTTCACACACACACGACAGCTCTTTAGCCCGGACCGTGATCGGCTAGATCTGAGAGCGGGGCGGGCGGGAGCTAAACACCTATTCTGTAGGAACGTCGAGTCGGCTCCACTGTCGCTGGTCGTCTTCGTCGGGCCTCCCCCGGGTAACCGGGGGTCTCACCTGGCGGGGACTGACCGCCGTGGAGTCGTGAAGAAAGTGGCGCTAATGTACTAGCGTCGTGGCGAGCCTACAGAAATACACATAGCAACCAATACAAATAGCAAACAGACGCGATAAAACGCGTCAAAAGTTTTATGCGCCACAATAGGCGCCTACAATGAGGGGTCCGTTTTTACGGGCCAACGCAGACCCTCCGCGGCCAGGGAGCGATGCTCCGGTTCCGCATGCCGTGCCCCCTTGCGGGGGCGCAGCGACATCCCCGATGTAGCCAAGCAGCTAACCAGTCCTGGGAAGAAAAATAAACAAGAAACACGAAGCCTGAAGTTTAATTCAAGATACCTATACAGTCCACCTTGACAGCTGGTCCTACGAGCCGGAACGCAGATTCAAGATTTAAATATGAAGACTAGAAGCGTTGCGGCCAAGGAAGAATCGGAGTCGGGCTACGATAGTCGACGTCCGAATGAGCGGACATTCGTAGATCCGCCTAGGTCACCGTCGACCACCGCGTACAGTACCTCCGCGGCCGGGACCGGTCCCGCCCCCCCCCGCGCTCGCACCCTCCACCACCGCCACGGCGAGGAGGGTTGCGTCCGATAGCGCGTCCGCCGCGCCTGCTCCACGCCTCGTACCGGCGAATAGAGCTACCGCGACCGCGTACGACTATGGGGAACCGCTCTCCGCGCCCTCCACGTCGTTTTACCCGACAACGACCTCCGTACTACGAACCCAGGACTCAGCAAGAACGATTACAACTGCGCACGGTGCTTCCGTGAGGGATACAGCAAGTACGATACGTTCCAGAAGATCGTATAGTAGTGACGTGGCAAGAGTGAAAAAGGCAGAATACGAAGCACAGAAGAGGATCGCTGCTATACGGAACGAGCAACTAGAAATTGAAAAGGCGCTCGTCAACAAGCGACTCGAATATGAAGTGTCGACGATTGAAGCAGAGGCAGAGGCCCGTGAAGAGGGCTCCGTGCACAGGAGTGATGGCAGGGTGGACGAGTGGCTTCAAAGTATTGACCGAAGCCACCCCCAAGCCACACATCTGCCCCAGGAAGAGCCGCCTCCGCACCCCGCTTCAATGCACGCAGCTCAAGCAACAGCAACCTGCGTCGAACCCGCCACTTGTGCTGATGCCATCACGCCTGCCAGAAACGACCGAAGAAGACAACGATCGGTCTCGCGGTCACCAACTAGAGGGGAACGCCGAGTTGCAAGAGGAAACGAACAGTTGGCCGACACGTTGGACAAGATGATACGCGTACGTCCGCCACCAAGACAAGTGACTGAGCTGCCTACATTTACGGGAGCGGCCACTGAATGGTTGCCATTTAAGGCGGCGTACACTGATTCATCGAATGTATACAAGTTCACCGCGAACGAGAATTTGGCAAGACTACGAAACTGCATCAAGGGTGAAGCAAGAGAAGCAGTATCAGCGCTCCTGTATACCGCGTCAGACCCACAAGTGATTATGAAGACACTAGAGCAGTACTATGGCAGGCCGGAGATACTCATGGATCGAGCAATGGAAGATTTAAAGAAGCTACCTCGACTCTCGAGCACGGCCAGTGAATTGAATTCGTTCGCAGTGAAATTACAAAACATAGTGTGTGTATTATCTAACCTGGACAATCGCGGATATGTATGGAACCCGATGTTAGTTCGCGAAGTCGTGGAGAAATTGAGCCCGCACATAAAAGCGAGATGGTGCGATTACGCTTCTGAGGCAGTGGAATCGTCGCGTGAACCAGAAGTAACACTATTGTCCAGGTTCCTGATGCGGGAGGCTGATCGAGCTATGAGATACGCCTTCACAAATACGACAACCGCACCTGCCCCAAAGAAGGAAACAAGAAGTGTACCGCAAATCAATGAGAAAAGGAAAGCGAGCCGAGAAATAGTCTACACGACATCGGAAAAGGAGGAAGAAAGAAAGGAAGAGTGTTTGTGTTGTGGTGGTGACCACGAAGTACCTAAATGTGCAAAGTTCCTGAAGATGAGTGTCGATGAAAGATGGGAGTGGGCACGTACTGGAAAAGTATGCTTCAAGTGTGTGACGAGGCGCCATCGACGCGAGCATTGCCGAGCAAAACAATGTGGTAAAGAGACATGCAGCCGCCCACATCACGCGTTGCTGCACAAAGAACGAGAGACGTCACAGAAGGAAACACCAGAAAAAGCAACCGACGCCGAGAATCAACACTCAAAAGAGTCAGTAATGACTGTCTCCGCGCCAAGCAATGCGTCGCAACGTGTATTATTGAAGATGTGTCCCGTGATATTAAAAGGGCCCGGCGGACAAGTGTCGACGTTCGCATTAATGGACGAAGGCTCAACTACATCGCTCGTCGACGAAGAATTGACACGCCGTATACGAGTAAATGGGCCAGTCTCCACTCTACGTATACAAGGCGTGACCTCGCAACAACACGAGGAATGTAGCCAAGAGGTCAAGCTACAGATATGTGGCCAGAACGGTGAATTTCAGGAGCTGCGCGCACGAACAATGAAGGACTTGCGACTTCATGGTCAAACGGTGGATAGATCAACACTAACGTACTATCCGCACCACCAAGACATCCAAAAAGACGCGTTCTTTGAGGAAGCCACACCGAAGGTACTAATAGGTGCTGATAATTGGCACTTGATAGTCACACGTGAACTACGCACGGGCAAGAAGAATGAACCCGCGGCTTCGTACACTCAGTTGGGATGGGTGATCCACGGGACTGCACCGCGTGCAACGCTAAAGAAACAAGAGGGACAAGTTGTGCTACATCTACACGATGTGTCTACAGCAAGACAGACGGATGATGTACGTCGTGTAGAAGAACTAGTGAAATCGCACTTCAACATTGACGCCCTAGGAGTTTCTTTGGCAAAGAAGGTCAAACCGGAAGATCAAAAAGCGATTGACATGGTTCAAGGCACCATGAGAAAAGTCGGTGATCACTTCGAAGTCGGGTTACCATGGCGTGATGAAGACGCTTCATACACATACATAATCAGCCTATAATGTTCCCACTGCTGGGACACAGGCCTCCTCTCTGTGAGAGGGAGCGGGCCGTAATCCACCACGCGGGCCCAGTGCGGGTTGGTAGATGACACAACACAAGACGCTTCGATGCCCAACAACTACAACGACGAAGAGTCCTGGCCGAAGGAGAAGATCAAAGAAGACATAATCAAAGATGAAGCAACATACGTAATAGTAAAAGAAAAAAGAGAACGCCCTTCTCACCTGCCCGACGTAAGTAGATTCTCTTCATATGAAAAAATGTTACGAGCAACAGCAGTGCCCTTCCTTTTCAAGGAAAAGTGCAAGGACAAGACCAGCCAGATGACCGTCGACCTGATAGAGAAGGCCGAGAAATTATGGCTAAAACAAGCACAGCTCGAAGACTACGCTGAAGAGATACGGCTGCTCGAAAAAGGAAAGCCGGTGACCAAGTCCAGCAGTCTATACAAACTGGACCCTTATCTAGAAGACCAAGTCCTTAAGGTTAGAGGAAGGATCAGGCACGCGGCAGTCATGGAAACAAAGAAGACGCCGGTGATTCTACACGGCAAGCATCCATTTACGCGACTGCTAGTAGAAGACGCACATCGCAGAGCTGGTCACGCCAATAATGAACGTGTGATCAATGATTTAAGACAGCGATACTGGGTGGTCAACCTACGACCTACGGTGCGAGCTATTGCACGGCGATGCCAGATCTGCCGCATAAGGAAGGCTACGCCAGTGAAACCAACTACGGGGGACTTACCCATGGAACGGCTAATGGAGACGCAGCGGCCCTTCGCCCACTGCGGGACCGATTACTTTGGACCAATGACGGTGGTCATAGGGAGAAGACATGAAAAACGCTGGGGAGCCCTATTTACCTGCCTAGTCACGAGGGCAGTGCACCTGGAATTGGTCTCAAGTCTGTCTACTGAGTCGGCACTGATGGCGATACTCAAATCTATCGGCTAGACATTCCGCCTTGTCGACGTCATCGAAAGCGATGGTCTTGTCGGGGCGCACCAGGTTGCATGTTTGACAATTCCTAGCTTAAGTAATTCTCTGTATTTTGTAGCATGTAACTGTTTTTATAGATGTTACACCTATTTTTATACACCTGTTTTTTGTCCCTAATAAATAAATAAATAAATAAATAGGGGTTATTTATTTATTTATTTATTAGGGACAAAAAACAGGTGTATCTGTGTGGAACAGTTGAGGCACGCGCACCCCCCTTAAAATAACACTTCGGGGCACCTTGTAACACAACTTATTTGTAAGGTCGATACAATCAAATTTATTATTACATAAACCGTGTAGGGTTATGACATTAAGTAATAACCGCCTGGACCACAAATCTAGAATTCCATTCCTTTTCAAAGTCCGTGTACACAGCGTCTACTTGAACTCGTTGATCCATTTTTTCAAAGAGACTGTTGATATATGTTAACAGATTTGTCATGGTAGAGCGATGTTTAAAGACATCGCTCTACCATGACGAATCTGTTAACATCCGTGTTGTTCGGGAATGATAAGCCGATGAATATGAGAATAAACAGCACTGTGGACAAGACGACGATTGAAATAGGGCGGTAATTATCTACATTATTTTGTTACCTGTCTTGTAAACCGGAGTGATAAATTCCCGTTTCCAAATAGCAACGCAAAAATGTATTAAATATTATATACAAGGCAGTGCATAAGCTATCACATGTCTTTAAGAAAAATATAGGTGGTAGACCATCGGGGCCCGCTCCTTTGGAAGAATCTAATGACTTTAACGCCGAGCAGATAACTGTAAGGGATAGGTATATTTCAGATAAACAAGTTGTATTATCTGAATAGTAGTTAGATGGTTCCCAGTTGTTAGGGTCGAGAGTTGAGGGTTCGTATACAGAAGAGTAGACAGATGAGAATAAATTGCAGATTTCCGTGGCATCATCAGAGGAAATATTTTTAAAATACATACAGGCTGAATATTTGGCTTTTCCATTTCGTGATGAGACGTAAGACCAGAAATGTTTAATATTTTTAGGAATGCTATCCTCCACGGATTCTATGTACTTTCTGTAACACTTATTATACTCACCGTGGAAAAGTTTGCGATAGGCAGAGAAACTTTGGTAATCGGAAAGATTATCGTAATTCTTCCATTTTATCCCAGCGCGTTCTTTAGCTTTAACAATACGTATTAGAGACTGTGAAAACCACACAGCAAAATTTGAATTTTTAGTTTTGAGTATCGGAACATGTGGTCTGATGACGTTCCTTTTCCCAATCAATTTCATCAAATTCGTTATTTTGTGTTAATACCAACGTAATCGGCCTTATGGAAGTTGTAACTATATACTTATTGAACGGCATTTCATGGGAATGAATTTCATATTAATTGTGATCCATTAATTAGGTTCATGAAATTTAGTAATACTCTATCGAGTGAGTTAGAAACTTGTGCTATAGCCCTATTTCCTTGGTCGGACCAATTTATGTCGGGTAGGTAATAATCTCCAACAATAAAGTAAGAGTCGGTAGTAGCTAAATCCTGCAACATGTCAAGGTATTGCAAATAAATATCTTCACATGTACGTGGTATATACGTAGAACTGAAGATATGAAATTTATTATGTTGGGAAGCAGGCAGTCGGACGACAACCTGTTCTATATCTGCGTGGGTGAATAGTGTCGTTAACATAATAGGTTGCAGTTCGCGGAGCACAGCCACTAAAACACCACCTCCGTCGTGTCTTTTTGTCACAGAGCGGATACGGTCACATCTAAAAACCATGTAACGTTCGTCAAAAACGTTCGTAAATTCATTGGATGTCGGGAATTAACCACGTTTCGGTCAATATGATGATATCGTATGAACTCGCCATTATATTCATATATAGTGTTTGTAACTCTGTTCGGACCACTCTGCAGTTTTGGACCATAGACCAGGGGGCCAAGGAGGCGACTTCTTCGGATTTGAGTTTGCTCCGAAGTTCCCAGAAGTCTAAGTGGGTGGAACTCTACTCTAACGCTCAGAAGATGCTGCCGGTTGGGATAAGATTATCCCAGCCGGCGTTACGTAGCTCCGATAGGCGTGTCTTTACAGATCTCTCTAAATAGCGCATATGGGCTTTGTTCGCGTGGCAGGGAAAGTTACTGTATGCACAGACAGCCGCGTTCTTCTCATTCATCAGTTCACGCACATCGTCCGGAAGCTTTCAGCGATGATCGTCCATCGCCGGAACCTCCCTTGAACAGTCGTTCCGGACTGAATGTACGTGTACCGTGAATGAGTCCATCGTGAATGGTCAGGAATGGAGTCTAGTCGGGGGCCTAACGTGGTGGATTTCAGGCAATCGCTTACTTTCCTCCAGTCTGTAACTACCTCGGTGAGAGGGGGTCGGTCAGGGTCGTGTAGATCTAGGTGTGGCCCCCCGCCTAGGTTTCCACGACCCTGACCGACCGTTTTACGACAACTGGACGATGGTCTGAGGAGAGTTCGTCGTGCGCTTCTATAGAATCCAACCGTAGGTTAATACTCTTAGGAAGCGCTATGTCAAGTACGTCAGGGGTGACGTGACAAGTAGGACGTAAAGGTCGTCAGAGAGAGCTATCCCAACCTCCCCAGAGTTGGGATAGCTCTAATGTGGAAACGGGGGGAAGATAGGCCGATACTAAGGTGATCGGTTGGTGGCCCGTCATGCCTCGCTTACAAATAGACACTTCTAAACGTGAGAGAGGGGCGGGTCCATTGGGATACAGTGCAGGGACGTTTTAGACGACGTAGATTAGGGTCAAAGAATCGCAAAGGTCGCCCTTGTGACATCTAGTCCTGTCATTGCGAACTATGCGATAGTTGGCAATTGACGGGTTTCGAAGGTTGGGCTTTAAGAAAGTTTCCTGTAAGAGGAGTATGTCTATTTGATGGTCGCGGAGGAAGGCAGCGATTTCATCGCCTTGTCCTTGAATGCCATTGGCATTCAAGAAGCCAAGCTTTAGAAGGATCGGGGTTTGGTCCGTGCTTGGATTCGTATATCCATTACTGAGTGGGTTTCGCGAATGATTCGAGGGCCTGCGTAATCTCGGGATACGCATGAAAAATCTTCTGCAACTGAGAGAGATCGCAGAAATTACGGGCGGCAACGAATTCATTGGCCATTTTACGCGCGCGGGGTGTGAAAAAGATTGAAAAAGTCCCAGAGATCACGCTGAATGGATCTACTGGGTTCGGACTGACCACTGGAGAGGTTGAAGCAGCGACGGGCCGTGTCGTAGCGGCAGCGGCAACGGCCATGGGAGCTGGCGCGGGTTTCGTGGGTTGGACGGGTTCCCTTGGGAGCTGCTAAACCGCTGACCTTACTGACACAAAATATTCGTAGCATAAATCGAAATATAAATTGTTTGAAATATTGCTTCAGAACCTGGGTATAAGTTGCGACATTATCGTCCTAACAGAATGTTGGTTGTCAAACCAAACAGCTGTTATACCATCATTAGACGGATATGTTTCCCATAGAACCTTCAGAAACATCAACCAGAATGATGGTATACTCGTAGTTGTATTTACTAACAATAATTTAAGTACAACTGTAGAAGAACCATTGCTACAAAATAGTAATTGCTTGCTCATTAAAATTAATTCAGATACGGTAGTTATGAATACAGGACCTCCCTCTCAAAATGTCGCCAATTTCTTAGATTCACTAAACGTACAGTTACAAAGCCTAACAACTTTTAAAAACATAATATGAATGGGTGATATCAATATCAACATTGCTTCCGGGAAAATGGATATACATGCACATAACTATCCTAATATCTGCACATTCCACGGACTCTTGCCAGCTCATTACCACCCCACACATCAAAGCGGTTCATGTTTAGACCATTTCAATATAAAAACAAATAATCCAACCAAAATATTTGTTATTAACTCTTCGCTTACTGATCACCAAGCAGTTTTACTAACATTACAAGTTTCTTTACCCAGGAAAAGTTGTTTACGTAGCTATACTAAAGTCAACATGACACACCTCGAAAAAGGCATACGTAATATTAATTTTGACTCTGTTTATAATTCTACCGATGCAAATATTTCTATTTTATAAATTCACTTAACATAGTTTAGAAGTTTTTTTCCCTCAAAACCAACCTAAAACATTCTCCAAACTCAAATTGTTTGTTTTACTAGATACGGATGTCGATGAAGTACTAACAATTATTTCTGGATTAAAAGACGGTTTCAAACAACATACTTAAACATTTCGAATATATACTTGCTCCGCCACTAACTCATATTTTTCAGTTATGTTTAAGTAATGGTAAATTCCCTAAGTTGCTTAAAAAAGGCAGTGGTTACTCCTGTTTATAAATCGGGTGACAAAAAATGTGCTAATAACTACAGACCCATTTCCGTTTTAACAGGGATCTCCAAGATTCTCGAGAAAATCATTAATATTAGATTAATTAAATACCTAGAAGATAACAATTTACTTTCAGGTAGCCAATTTGGCTTTAGGCCTAAAAAATCAACTAACCAAGCAGTACATCAAATGACCGATTATATAACGACTAATTTGGATAAGGGCTTGCACACCATTGGGATCTTCCTATACCTCGCCAAGGCCTTTGACACAATTTCTTGTGTCAAAAGATTTCTTGTGTCTTTACTACTGCACAAGCTTGAAACACTGGGAATAAGAGGAACAATTACTCTTTCACTACTTTCTGATTATCTTACTGACCGTGAACAATGTGTCGAAATTGGTCAGTACGTTAGTTCTGAGCTTCGAAATAGTAATTACAAGGTAGCATTTTGGGTCCTACTTTATTCCTAGTATATATAAATGACCTGTGTAGCTTGTCATAATGTAATATGCAGATGACACAGCTCTATTGTTTTCAGACAAATCTCGAGATGAGGTGTATAAACAAGCCCAGAACGGTTTTAATATAGTGTCTAATTGGCTACATGTAAATCTCTTAACACTAAATGCAGATAAAACCAAACACATTTTATTTACTATTGGAAATACTAACCTGCCAACTACTAACATAAACATTTATGCGCATAAGTGCAACACGTATGCTGACAATGCATGTAGTTGTCGTACCTTAGCAAAAACCGATCATATTAAATATCTAGGTGTAGCGATTGACACAAATCTGAATTTCCGTAAACACATCGATTTATTTCGCGGCACAGCGGACGGAGCTCCGGCGGGATCTCATGGCGTCATGGAAAGTACGGTTGTCGCAACCCAGTGCTGGGCACGCCACGATTGCGGCGATAAGTCCCCTCTTTGAGGAGTGGCTGGAGAGGCGCCACGGCGTCCTCACCTTCCGCCAGACGCAGGTCCTCACCGGACACGGCAGCTTCGGGAGGTTCCTGTGTCGGATAAGGCGGGAGGAAACGTCCGGGTGTCACCACTGTGTGGATCGCCTGGAGGACACGGTGGAGCATACGGTGGAGGTCTGCCCGGCTTGGGCAGAGCACCGCCGTGTCCTCTTGGAGGCGATCGGCGGCAGAGACCTCTCGCGTCCGGCCCTGGTTCAGGCCATGGTACGGAGCGAGAGGGCATGGGCAGCCGTCACCTCCTTCTGCGAAGCAGTAATGCTCGCGAAGGAGGAGGCGGGACGGTTGAGGGAAAGGCAAGTTTCGCGCCCTCTCGCCCCTAGCCGCCGCAGGAGACGCCCAGGGCGTCGGGAATCCCGGGCGGATTTCCGGCCACCGTAGGCGCGGGCTTGCGGACGGTGAGCAATGGGTAGCTCACCGTCCGGTAAGGACCAGGCCCGGGTCGACGGCGCGTTGTATTCCACGCGCGCCTCAAAGAGATGTCGTCAGCACATAGTAGGGGTCCACTAGGGCCGATGCCTGCCGGGGTCGCGGGAAGGTACTTATGGGTCACCGAGGCCCCCGCAACACAGGCAACAAGAAGGAATACGGGTGGGTTTTAGTCAGTAAGAGTCTGACACACCCTCCCGCTCCGCCCAGAGCGGGAGAAGTTATTTGATGATTTCCCACCCAAAAAAAAAAAAAGACTACAAGTTAATTAAACAGGTATATTTAGCTTTGTGCTAATCCATTCTCACTTATTGTGACTTTTCTTCATGGGGTGGGGCTGCTAAATCAATCCTACTGCCATTAGAACGTGCGGAGAGAGCTATCCTTAAGCCTTAACCTTTCGCCCATTTAGATTTCCCACGAGCTTTACACGGCATGTAAAGTGTTAACCGTAAGTCAACTATTTATATTGAATATAGTATTACTCCAGCATAGCAAACTTTCTTATATCCTAATATCTATAGATAAGAGAAGAAAAGACTTGGTTTGCAGAAAGCCTCAAACTAGACATACTTTTATAAATAAATTTTATGTATTTTTAGGTCCGTTCTTATATATTAAAATCAATAAGTCTCTAAGTATATATATTGTGTAAGTCGTAAAAAATGTAGTGAAATTTTGTGTGAATATTTAGCGACATTTAATTACTCAGACACTGAAAAATTGTTAAATGTAATGCAATAAGCTTATTAGTGTTAAATCAATATTTATTTTAAAATATAACTAATATGTATCAATGCTAGCTCTATGTACAGTAACATGTCCACTAAAGCACTCAGCGTTGTTAAGTGATTGCCTGAAACACAGGTTTGAATAAACCTACATCAGGCAGGTCGCTATTGTATTCAATTAGACCCTTAACCAATCTATATAAGTTATACACTAGATTTATTTTAGTCATAGTTTAACATTTTCTTACTAATATTTCTTATTAATATGTAACTGCTAGTAATGAACGGGTCGACCAACGAAGCTACGCCCAAGCTGCCAGCTCAACCCTGGACGTCGCGATCACCTGCGACCGCACGGGAATCCTCAGCAAGGACGTATCGGACCAGGTACTCGCTGCTATCCAGAAGCAGATCATTCTTGAGGCCTGCTCCCCCAAGCAAGACACTCCAGCACCGACCTTCAACGCCAAGCCGCTGTTCGCCGGAGGTGTACTCAAACTGTGGTGCGGTAACGACCACACCTTAGCCTGGCTAAGGAAAACAGTCTCCGACTTGTCTCTCCCATCTAGCATCCCGCTAGTTGTCAAGAGCCAGTCGGAAATCCTGAAGCGAACACGATGTGGCGTCGTGATCCCAGACGAGCAGGGAGTCTTCGGAGAGCCGACCAATATTGGGCGCGTTCTCAGTTACCAGAACCCCTGGGTCGACATTAAGAGGTGGGTACTTCTGCATGCCGACAAACAGGCCGCAGCATGGTTTGTGGTGGTCGGTGTCCCTGTGGACCAAATCCCGATCCTGATGGAAGCCGGACGCCGTCTCTCAATTGGATTGGGGACGGTATACGTGAGGTTCCAGGGTCGGAACGGCAGGTTCACCGACGTCGCTCAGGGATGGGACCCTGCCACTGGGACCATCTGCGAGGCGCCGAAGCAGCTGCCCCAAACACCAGCAGGGGAGACCACTCCCCCACTAAACAACCCGGACGCATCCGCGGCTGAACCTGCTGTAGCAGGGTCGGCCGACTGTGCCGCCGCCTCCGTGGGCGCTGTCCCTCCAACGGGAGAGGAGCTGGACGACATACTCCTGTCACCGGCTTCGGGCCCGGGGGGGACGGCTTCGATGAGGGCGACTTGTTTGCTGGGCTCAGACTTGGGGGGGACGAAGAGGGTTCGACCAGCGATGGCGTCCCTTTCGTCAACATGTAAAGTCCTGCAGGCAAACCTCCACCACAGTCAGACTGCTACGGCTCAGCTTCGCAAGTGGCTGGAGGCGCAACACACGGCCATTGCCTTGATCCAAGAGCCGTGGTTTAGGGCGGGCCGCATACAAGGACTTTCCAATCTTGGCGGTAAGCTCCTGGTCACCACAGAGCACGATCACCCCAGAGCGTGCATCTATGTCACAGGTAACCTTAAAACATATGTTTTAACTGACTTCTGTTGCAGAGATGTCTCTGCAGCAAAGCTGGTAATACAGCGTGACGACACCACGAAGATGGCGATCGTTTTCGCCTCGGCCTATATGCCCGAGGCGGAGGCGCCGCCTCCGCACGACCTCGCCCGCCTCGTGAGCCATTGCGAGGGATGTGGGTTTGAGGTCGTAGTAGGGGCTGACGCCAACGCTTACCATCAACTGTGGGGTATGGACACGCAAAACGAGAGGGGTAAGGCCTTGGTTGAATACTTGTTCTCGACTAACCTATCCCTACTAAACACTGGCTCCGAACCAACATTCGTAACCAGGCGTAGCCGAACAATCATAGATCTCACTCTGGCAACAGAGGGCGCGGCGGAAATCACTGCTGGGTGGCAGGTCTCCAACGAGGCCTCCTGCTCAGATCACAGGTGGATCCGCTTCGACATCCAGGTCTGTGTTTCTCCAACTCTACCACGGCGCAATCCGCGAAACACGGATCGTGCCACCTACACACACAACCTTGAATCCAAGTTTGCGACAATAAGCGATCCGGTGACGTTTGCGGACACGACACAGATTGAGGTACAAGTGAGCTATCTTGCCAAAACAATGATAGATAGCTACCAAACTGCCTGCCCAGAGACCACCCCGCGCAGCACACCGGGCAAACAACCATGGTTGGGCGCTGATCTAGAGCGCAAGCGCGGCAAGGTAAGGGCAGCTCTGAACAGAGCCATGAACACATGTGCGGATGAGGACAAGGATAATTACTACGCAGCCAAGTCCAGTTAAAAAAATGCATTAGATTCAGGAGTACCGCGGGATGGCGCAAATTCTGTGGTAGCATTGAATCTTGCCAGCAAGCTAACAGGGTAAGGAAGGTACTGGCGCAACAGAAGTCTCCTGGGCCCACTACCCTCCGCAAACCTGATAACACACTCACTTCCTCGCCAGAAGAAACGAGACGCGTCCTTATCGAGACTCACTTCCCTGGATGTATCTTCACGCAGGTAATCGACTGGCAAGATGTAATTCAAACGCCATCAGACAACGATTGGCATTACGCACGCAGGGTGATCACGTTGGAGAAACTCCAATGGGCCATCCGGAGCTTCAATCCAATCAGCCTGACCTCCTTTCTACTAAAGACTCTGGAAAGGCTGTGTGATAGGGAGTTGAGGGACGGCGCTCTAAAAACCATACCGCTGCACGGTAACCAACATGCATACAGCTCGGGTAAGTCGACCGAATCCGCTCTTCATCTCGTGTTTAGACAGATAGAGGAAGTGATTCAGCAGAAGGGCACCTACCTGGGCACTTTCATAGACATCGAAGGAGCCTTCGACAAAACAAACTTCTCCAGCATCAGCAGCGCCCTCTCCAGACATGGAGTAGAACAGGTACTAACAGACTGGATTACAAACATGTTAAGCAAACGCGTGGTTCGCCTTGAGGATGAGCGACAGCTGGCCATGATAGCCAGAGGCTGCCCCCAGGGAGGGGTGCTGTCCCCCCTTTTATGGAATCTGGTAATAAACGATCTCATCACCAAACTCAACGCGAACCACTATTACACAATAGGTTATGCAGACGACCTTGCAATCCTTGTTTCGGGGAAAGTAACGGGAACAATCTGCAACCTCACTCAGCAGGCACTACGTATCATAGAAAAATGGTGTAGGGATTTCGACCTATCGGTGAACCCCACCAAAACTGAACTAGTTATGTTTACCCATAAACGAGCATTATGCCCTTTCCGCCTACCAATACTGTTCGATACAGAACTTCAGTTAGCCAACGAAGTCAAGTACCTCGGGGTCATTCTAGACAGTAAGTTAAACTGGAGTAGTCACTTAGACAACAAAATAAACAGGGCTTGCATCACCTTTTGGCAGTGCAAGAAAATGATAGGTAAGAAGTGGGGCCTATCCCCCAAAATTATACTATGGCTGTACACGGCGGTAATCCGCCCCATGATCTCCTACGGGGCCGTGGTCTGGTGGTCCCGCACCCAGCTAGTCACAGCCTCCAATAAACTACAACGCATGCAAAGACTTGCCTGCATGGCGACCACGGGCTGCATGAGGACAACTCCGACTGCAGCAGTCGAAGCCATGCTCGGACTGCCGCCGCTCCACCTGTTCATACAGCAGGAAGCGACGATGGCGGCAGTACGCCTAAATGCACTGAATCTCTGGGGCAAGAGAGACACACTACACACCGCGCTGCTTGAGGGACTCAATAAAGAGTTCCCCATCACGAAAGCAATCAATGACTAGGTACCCAAACAACTTATATTTGATAAAAAATACAAGATCCAACTCCACGAGGATCGCCGATGCGAGGGGTTGCGCCCCGCAGAGCTGCGCATCTTCACAGATGGATCCAAAACAGGTAGTGGCACAGGTGCTGGAATCTTCTCGGAGGACTTCAACATATGCATAGCCACACCATTGGGGGTCCATAACACAGTGTTCCAGGCCGAGTGCTTAGGTATTTCTCTGGCCGCCTCAGCCATCATGGCCAGGGAAGTTAAGGACCACTCAATCCGCATACTCTCAGACAGCATGGCTGTCCTGCAAGCGCTAAACAGTCACACAGTTGACTCTGGGCTAATATACGAGTGCCACCAGCGCCTCAACCAGGTGGGTAGCCTCAACAACATAACCATTCAATGGATTAAAGGACACAGCGGTTCGCTAGGCAACGATGCAGCCGATGAACTTGCCAGAAGGGGGTCGAGCATGGCACTAGTGGGACCTGAACCCATCGTGCCACTTCCCTTCGGGTACCTACGCACTCTGGTAAGGAAACGCACCAGAGATAAACATCTCAAACTATGGTCGGACCAAGGTGAGTGCAGGCAGGCCAAGGAAGCCCTCCCTACAATTGATGGTCGCCTCACGAAACGGGTTCTCCGACTAACTAAACTACAGCTGCGCACTGTTACAGCAGCTATAACAGGCCACGGGTCATTTAACTAACACCTCTTTGTCACAGGAGTCACAGACAGTCCGCTGTGCAGGGCCTGCATGAAGGACGACGAGACAGCAGCACATGTGCTACTAAACTGCCCGGTCGTCGCCACATACAGGGCAAAGTACTTCGGTAACCCAGGTACCCTCCGTGAGATGGTCAGTAACACCAAGGCGTTGCTGGCCTTCCTTGAGGAGCTGGGGTGGATCGAATAATCGATTTCCCACCCGTACGCAAAATACTGTTGACGTGGAGTTGCGGACACCAGCCCGTTTTACCTATTACCTATTACCTATGTATCTGTTAATACGTCTTAAGTGTTAAATCGAATTAAGGAATATTCATGTTCTGTTTCTTTCCGTTGATAAATTTCTATAGCTTTTAGAAATGGTCGAAGAGATTAATGTGATAATGATAATGTATACTAATTTAAAAATCTGTTGATAAAATACTATAACCAAGCTGCCATGGAGTTTCTTGTCCTTCTTCTCCATGAAGACCTAGTTTAGGAACGGACAACTAGTTTTCTCTTTAACGTATTACCTGACAAGCCTTATTTAAATAAATACCTAGTCTTGTCTCTGTGCTTTTTTTCATGAAATCCTTTCTCTACACACCATATTCATAGGTACTTTCATACACAGTACATAATTAGTAACCATTCTGACACTCAAAAACTTGCTAATTTAGTGGATATCATTACCTATACATATAGGTAGTATTTCATCTACTTATCTGACACCTGCGTGGATAGGATGGGGGGAGGATAGCGCTTCTTCGATGCGATAGTGGAAAGTTCGACAAGAAGTCTCGTAAGATGAGCACGAGAAGACCGGGCACACCGAGTTTGTAGAGCTTATATAATAAGCCGTTGTGCGAGACCTTGTCGAACGCTTTCGCTATATCGAAGAATACAGAACCGGTCGTAAGACCACGTTGGAAGCCATCGCTTATGTGTTCTACGATGCGGTGGACCTGTTGGACGCAAGAGTGTTGGGTTCTAAAACCGAACTGCTGATCGGGGATGAGGCCCTTTGTTTCAACAAAATCTCTGAGGCGCTTATAAATAAGCCTCTCTTAGACTTTGCCTAAGACATTGAGCAGACTGATGGGCCGGTAGCTGATGATGATGACGGTGGCCTTTTTCCACTCTGTGGAAAGATGTTATTGCACGGGGCACCATTGAAGATGGTGGCCATGAGCATTATTAGGTGAGCGGGGAACAGTTGGAGCACCCTATTGGTGATTCCGTCTGAGCCGGGGGCTTTACGAGGTTTTAAACCCTTGATGTTATCGTGCACTTCGTCTGGAGTGACGGGAAGCAGAGGATAATCAGGGTCTTCAACGGGCGGGAGGGAGGCTCCCAGTTCGACTTCCGCGTCGACTTGGGACAGGTGAGCTTGGTCTACTGGTTGAGAGCTGGGTGAGCATTGAGCCTCAAGACTATCGGCTAGGCATTCCGCCTTGTCGAAGTCATCGAAAGCGATGGTCTTGTCGGGTCGCACCAGGGGGGGCATTGATACGGCTTCTTCGGATTTGAGTTTCCTCTGAAGTTCCCAAAAAGCTAAGTGGGTGGGCTCTAACTCACTCAGCATCTTGTCCCAGCCGGCGTTACGCAGCTCCGATAGGCGTATCCGATAGGCGATCTCTGTAAGGATTTCAGGCAGTCACTTACTTTCCTCCAGTCTGTAACGAACTTGGTGAGTCTGTCAGGGTCGTGGAGACCTAGGCGGGCGGCCAGCTTTACGACAACTGGACGGTGGTCAGAGGAGAGTTCGTCGTGCGCTTGTATAGAATCCAACCGTAGGTTGATACTCTTAAGAAGCGCTGTGTCAAGTACGTCTGGGGTTTTGTTAGGGTCGTGGGGAAAGTGAGTGGGAGTCATCGGGGCGATGACGTCGAAATTTAGGATAGGACATAGGTCAAACAGCTGTTTGCCTCTGGTGGAGATATTGGTGCTGTTCCAGGCAGGATGTTTGGCATTGAGATCGCCCGTTATGATAACGGAGTCACTCAGGCCAAGTAGGACGGAAAGGCAAAAGAGAGGGGTAGGGCTAACTCTGATGTGGAAACGGGGGGAATATACGCCGATACTAAGGTGATCGGTTGGTGGCCAGTCATGCCTAGCTTACAGATGGACACTAAACGTGAGAGAGGGGGCGGGTCCATTGAGATACAGTGCAGGGACGTTCTATAATAAATTAGGGTGCCGCCCTTGTGACATCTTGTCCTGTCATTGCGAACTATGCGATAGTTGGCAATTGACGGGTTTCGAAGGCTGAGCTTTAAAAAGGATTCCTGTAAGAGGAGAATGTCTATTTGATGGTCGCGGAGGAACGCAGCGATTTCATCGCGTTGTCCTTGAATGCCATTGGCGTTAAAGAAGCCTAACCTTAGGGATCGGGGTTTAGTTCACGCTTGGACTCGTATATCCATTACTAAGGTTTCGCGAAATTCTCGAGGGCTTGCGTAATCTCGGGATACGTATGTAATATTCTCTAGATCTGAGCGAGATCGCAGGCCATTTTACGCGCGCGGGGTGAAGAAAATTGAAAAGGTCCCAGAGTTCACGCTGAACGGATCTACTGGGACTGACGGACCGACCACTGGAGTGGTTGAAGCGGCGACAGGCCGTGTCGCAGCGGCAGTGGCAGCGGCCATGGGAGAGGGCGCGGGTTTCGCGGATTGGACAGGTATGGGCGCGGGGACGCGAATGCGGGGATCCATCAGCGCTCTGACGGGAGGCGGAGTGGGTTTCGGTTGAACCATAGCAGGGAAGGCCTGCTGATGGTTCAGGTAATTCCAGGGGCTAGGCCTTTACGGGCAAGTTCCAAGTCCCTCAGTGTCCATGGACACTGAGGGACTTGGAACGGTCCCGGTCACGGGGGCCAGGGCATCGCTGAAGTCAACGATGGGGTGTCGGTAGAAGACGGCTGCTGGAGAGCCGCAAACTTGGCGCCATACTTGGCGATGAAATCCGGGTCCTTGAAGAGGACCTCTTTGAAGAACGCCACTATAAGGGCGTCCTCCATGACGGGGGAAAGGGGGGTTTATTGGGGGGAAATTGGAGGGGAAATTGGAGCTGGGGTACTCGAGAGTTGCCTGCATAGTTTGTGTATCGACGGCCAACTATCTCTAGTGGCGTCGATACGATCCTCCCAGCCCGCGGCGGTGTGCGCCTGTAACTCAGCCTTCACCCTCTCCGCTAGACGGTTGAGTTGTCTCTTTAATGTAGGGCCATCTTAATTGTTGCCACTGCTTGCGAAGGCGCCTCTTCGCGGCGATCATCGCATGTAGATGCGCCGGCAGGGGCGGCAATAACACTCTCCCCTGCGGCTGCGTCGTAGTCGCCGCTTGTAAGGCGCTTTTTATCCAAGCAGTGACGTCACAGGCCATCTGGTCCACGTCCGCGGAGGTCCTTCCTATAAATGAGGTAACCCGGGAACCTATCTTCGGGTCCCAGGAGCGTCTCGCTTATGAGCGCCACCACCATATCTTGTTCCCTCAGGAGGTGGCGGAGGGGGGCGACCTTTCCCTTGAGGCCGCGGGCATTCCAATAAATCACCCTTAACAACCTCGCCATGGTACTCTGTTAGTAACGCGGCCAGGCCGTCAAGGATGATCGTCTCCATGTCTTGACCCTGCCGGATGGCCTTTATAAGGTCCATCAACAGCTTGATCGCGCAGGCTGTGAAATCCTTCTTCTGAGTTTCCGTAGTTTTGGCGCCAGAGGCGCCACTGTACGTCGGCTTCGATGTGATTGGTTGTTTTTTAGTTTAATCTGCGACTTGCCGCTATGGCACTAGTCGCAGTGGTGGCGTCGCCCCGCGGATTTCGGGCGAATTTTTTATTACTTTTGAATTGCCGCTGTGCTATGTGCCCCTGCAGCCACTTGCGTATCTTCCTGGTTCACAGGCCGCGCCTGTTCTGTGGCAGGTTCGGCCTCGGGAACTTCTTCCTGGGTCGCCATGGGGGGTTTGGGTTTTCTTCCCTGACCCTTCCCCCCGCGTTTGTGCTTCCTCCACCCCGAGGGGCGGCTTGGGGAATTATCCTTTGTGTGAGCCCATTGGACGCCGCTATCAGCGTCGTGCCTCGGGCCTCTGGCTCCACATTCTGTAGCCGTTCTGTGGCCGTGTGTGGCCGGCGTGTGGCCGTAATGGCGACGGTCCCCGCCCGCCTATTTTTATTTCGGCCTGGTACACGGGGCACTTTATATTGCACGCGAGGTGCGGACACCACATGGCGATCTTCAAATTTCTCTCCGCTGGCAGCGAATAGGTGAACCATGAGACGCCGCTATCCTTCACCAGGCCAGTCAGGTAGCGCTGGACCAGCCTATATTCGTCCTTGGTGTCGGGCGTGAAGCGGACTCCACGCCCGTAAGGACGAGCATTAGGAGGCCGGCCCAGCTTGGTGCTGATGGCCCGGAAATGGGCGGCCCAGTTGGGTAGTTTTTCCACTACCAGCGGTGGGTACCTGAGTTTCTTCTCCTTCTTCTTGCCGGTCGCTGTTGGTGCCGTGGGGGCGCCGGGGGCGACGGCAGCGCGAGGTGTAGTAGATGCCGTAAGGGGGACAGGGGGTGGCATACTTACCCCTGTGGGTATCGTTTTCGGTTGCGGTGTCGCCGGCGGTGTGTGGCGCACCGCGTCGGAGAAGGTAGGCGACTTCGGCGCCCCCGCCGAACGGGCGTCCGGGCATTCGGGTCAGGACCCCGCGGCGCGCTTTCGCGCTCTGGCCGCGGCGGGTCGAGGCAGTACCTCTTCGCCTCCTCCGACGCGGTTTCGCCGGAGCTCCTTCTCCGCCGCTGGGGTCTGGCCTCGAGAGTGAACTCGTAGTCGAAGCCCAGTGACGGTATTGGTGACGCCGGTGACATGGGCGCGGCATTCTCGCTGCTGGCGGGAGTCTGCTGGGGCCGGAGTGGCCTGCTTCTCCTTGGAAGAGGATGAAGTCGGGGTGGGCTTGGAAACGGAGGGCGCCACGGGGACAGGGGAAGAGGGGTAGATATTACCTCCGTGGCAGCGATCTTAGTTGCCTGGGAAGAGGTCGTCTTCTTCTGCTTCCTCTTTTTCCCCTTTCCGGTGACGGGCACGAAGCCGTCGTCCTAAGAAGAGGGGTTGGTGTGAGCCGAGGAAGACGAGTGCTCTGGCTCGATGTTGCTATACAAAAATGGGGTTGGGCAGCGTTTGTCCTGAGACAAAGCTTCGTCAGTGTCCATGGACACTGAGGGATTTGGAGCGGTCGCGGGGGCCTGGGCATCGCTGAAGTCAGCGATGGAGTCGGTTATAGAGGGCTGCTAAAGAGCCGCAAACTTAGAGCCATATTTGGCGATGAATTCGGGGTCCTTAAATAGGACCTCATTGAAGAACGCCACTATAAGGGCGTCCTCCATGACGGGCGAAAAGGGCGGGTTCACAAGGGGCGAAATTTTGGAAGTTAATCCTCCTACTAAAATAGCCTAACAGCCCTATACCTAACTCCCCGGGTGGTCACTCACTTAGCAGGTTACCTAATAGATGTACGTTACCGTTACGCTAACCTGCAGCAAGAATAGAAACGAATATTTCGTGGACTTAAATAGTTAGTTAAGTATCGGGTAATTTATAACAAAAAAGTTGACAACACTAACCTGTCGCTGCCGAATTTCGTTTGAATATTTGATTTAATGGAATAATCGGAGACCCCGCCCGAGCTTCTTCTTCAGAAAAGATTTTAACCTTTAGAATAATGTTTCGAGCATCACTTTTAATAGCTTTCGGCATATTTAACTTTATAAATTCAGCAAAATCACGACAAAATAACCAGAGAACCCGAATGAAGTAGACACTGACAATCGAATGACATTTTAACATGACGGCTGTCGTTCCAATTTTCGTCATTTCACAAATAAGTTGGTAGGAGTGCCTATACAAACAACCGTCAGGTGATTCCGTACTCGCCTCCCGCCGTGAACGGACGTGCTGCCGCTCCCGTTCGCAGCACTCGCTCACTGCTCCCGCCGAAACCGGATTGCTGTTACGCTGCCGTAACCTCCAGTGGTCGCCGACTACTACCGATCCACGGTCAATTAATTCTATTAATTGGCCGTACTTGACAAAAAAGTGCCTTTTTCAAGGCACAATATTTCTTTAACGGAATTGCTGTCCGAGTAGCTTCATAAGCCCCCTCTGGGCCAAAACCTCTGTTTCGTGGTCCTCGGTGGATACCTTACGGTGCCAACGAAACCAAGTGGGGTGTTGTCCCAATACAACTGCCGAACCCCTTCAGGGCTAGGCAGTCAATTGGACGGGTCCCAGAGTTAACCCGCCTTGGGGGATCTCCTAGTCGGCTCTGGTGTACTACTTTCCTTTCACAGCTACTCACCTAGTGTCTCTAGGGTGTGTCTACACCCTCGCGCTAGACTGGTTCAAGGCCCCTGTGCACATTAAGACTGGCAAAGAGTTACAAGCTTAGGGCTCACAATTAGGTACACAACTCCCTGTCTGCACCCGACAGGGAGGGCGACTCATCCCCGGGCCTATCCACCCGGGGAGTTAGGTATAGGGCCGTTAGGCTATCAATAGGAGGAATTAAAAATCCAAAATTTCGCCCCCTAAACCCCCCTTTCCTCCGTCATGGAGGACGCCCTTATAGTGGCGTTCTTCAAAGAGGTCCTCTTCAAGGACCCCGATTTTATCACCAAGTATGGAGGCAAGTTTGCGGCCCTCCAGCAGCCCTCTTCCACCGACTCCATTGCTGACTTCAGCGATGCCCTGGCCCCCGCGACCGCGAATGTTGCAAGTCCCTCAGTGTCCATGGACACTTTGTCTCAGGACAAACGCTGCCCAACCCTTTTTTCCTACAGTGACATTGAGTCTGAGCACTTGTCTTCCTCTGCTCACTCGAACCCCTCTTCCGAGGACGACGGCTTCATGGCCGTCACCGGAAATGGGAAAAAGAGGAAGAAAAGGAAGGCGACCTCCAAGCAGTTGACAAAGATGACTGCCACGGAGTTAGTATCTACCCCTCTCACCCTGCCCCCCCCGGCGTCCTCTACCTCTAACCCCACCCCGACTTCGACCTCTTTATCCTCCTAGGATAAGCAGGCCACTCCGGCCCTTAAAAACATCCCCCCACCCGCTCCTGTGTTCTTACAGGATAAATCAAAATGGTTGGACGTTTCCAAATGGTGTGTCGACCTTAAGATCGGCTTCTCTAAAGCCGTCACTACCCAACAGGGTATTAAAATCACTGTCCCGTCTTCCCGTGATTATAGGGAATTAACCCGAGTCCTCAGAGCGAAAGGTGTGTCTTTTCACACCTACTCGCTCCCAGAGGAACGTCAGACCCGCGTGGTGATCCGCAGGACCCCCAAAGAAATCCCCTCAGCGGACATCAAGGCCGACGTCGAAGCCCAAGGCATCCCGGTGGACCAAGTCCACCGCATGCACCGCGCCAGAGGAGGTCAAGCATACGACATGGTTCAGGTCGTATGCCCCCCGACAGAAGGGCATCACCCAATATTCAAGGTGTCCAACATCTGCCGTCTCACGGGCCTATGTGCACCGAGCCGCCCAGCTGCGTGCTGTGTGGTGAGGCTGGATACCCAGCTAACTACCGTGGCTGTCCCATGGCCCCCAAGTCAACCTCCTCAAAGCTGACGAAGCGTGCAGACGCCCGTCAGCAGCGAGAATGCCCCTCTTATGTGTTCTTTCCCCCACCTCAGACTCTCTCTCAACTTCCCCAGAGATTAAGCCCACAAAAGCCCCTGGATAGTTCCAGGGGCCTCCGCCTCCCGTCAGAGCGCTGATGGATCCCCGCATCCGCGTCCCCGCGCCCGTACCAGTCCAATCTGCGAAACCCGACACGGCCCTTCGCCGCTTCAACTACTCCAGTGGTCGGTCCGTCGTAATAATAGCCTGGCCCTTTGGCCTGAAGTAAGTAAATAGATAATTAATATATATATTAAATGAATAAATAAAAAAAAACATGTGTGCTTATCATAATCAATTTATAAATTAAGTCCCAGATACTCCCTCAGAGACAAATTTAAAGAGATTAATAGAATGACTGTAGCTTCTTAGTATATTTATGAAAATCTTTTGTAAGGGACTGTCACCTCTGAGTTTGTTTCGGCCTTTCTTCTCAGAGTAGTCAGATAGGAAACGCCGACCTCATCTAGTTTTAAAAAATATGTTTGACGTGTAAAAGTGTTTGTAAAAATCTACTTACAGAAATAAAATAATTTATCATTATCATTTAATATTAGTACCTAATTTTTTCAGGCACCCGCCAAAAAACAACATCAAGTGTCAGGGTTGTTTGTTTTTTTTTTATGTATGGCATCTCGTAGTTGAACTTGAGAGGTCGTCACTACTCAACCGGACTTTCCTGTGGCTGCCTTAAGCGGACTTAAAGCCTCCAGCCAGGGGCGAAATACTTACATTACTAAGCGACTGCACGCTAAGGGCACCCCCTGTGGAGTACGGCCCTTGGCTCAGGGCGTCGCTGGGGGGAGGACAGCAAGGTGGGACAGGCTGGATCTGATCAGTATTATTATTAAACGGGTAATTTAAAGCTACGGGCTCAGCTGCGGCGCGGGCTGGCACTTCGTCGAGCAAGGGTCGGGGGGGACAATTACGAGGGTGCGTTTTTAAGTTCGCGGAATGGGGGGAGGGGATAACAATAGGTCATTATCGGGATGGCCACAACTTCAGCCACTCAATATTAGTATAAATACCAGGTTTTATCTTATTGGATGATTGATGTCACTGCTTGCATACAAAGCGCCATGGAAGCGGCGACAACAACGCAGCCGCAGGGGAGAGGGCTACTGCCGCCCCTGCCGGCTCGTATTAGCGCGATGATCGCCGCGAAGAGGCGCCTACGCAAGCAGTGGCAACAACTACGATGCCCGCACCTAAAAACGCAGCTAAACCGTCTCGCGGAAAAGGTGAAGGCCGAGTTACAGGCACACACCGCCGCGGGCTGGGAGGAACGGATCGACGCCACAACAGACAGTTGGCCGTCGGTCCATAAGTTATGCCGCCAGCTGACGAATGCCCCAGCCCCGGTGCGTCCGCTGATAAATAGCGACGGGGCGCTCAGATATGTAGCGGAGGACCGGGCGGAGGTCTTCGCCGAACACCTGGAGCGTCAGTTCCGCCCCAACCCGACCGACGACACCGAGCATGTCGCAGCGGTCGAGAGACACCTGGGAGACTACTTCGCTACGCCGATAGCTCCCGATGAGGACCCGATTTTCTTCCCGCCGGGCGCAGTCAGACGCGCCATCCTTAGAACGAGGCCTAGGAAGGCCCCCGGTGCCGACGGTATCACCAACACAGCGCTGCGCCACCTGCCGCACCGTATGGTTGCGGCGCTGGCGCGCCTGTACACGGCGATACTGCGCACGGGGGCCTTTCCCGCTTCGTGGAAGGAAGGGCGCGTCATAATGCTGCCCAAGGCGGGGAAGAACATCCTGAAGCCGGAGAGCTATCGGCCAATCACTCTGCTGCCGACAGTCTCCAAGGTGTTTGAAGCACTCCTGCTGCGACATCTCCAACCTCACATCGCGCCGCGACCCGAACAGTTCGGGTTCCGGGCGGAGCACAGTACGACGCTCCAGCTGTCGAGGGTACTGCACCACCTCGCAGCCACAATGAACAGGAAGGAACACTCGGTGGCAGTATTCCTCGACATGGAGAGGGCCTTCGACCGTGTGTGGCATGACGGCCTAATATATAAACTGGCCACGTCAGATGCGCCCCGTCGCATCGTGCGGGTGGTCTCTACTTTTCTATCCCACAGGACTTTCAGGGTGGTGGTCGACGGAGCGCTATCCAGCGCCCGACCGGTGCTGGCCGGTGTGCCGCAGGGCAGCTGCGTATCGCCGGCGTGTTACTCACGTTACACCGACGACATCCCCACCACTCCAGATGCGACGCTCGCGCTGTATGCTGACGACGCCGCGTACATTACCACCTCGCTAAATGCAAAGTACGCGGCGGTCAAGATGCAGCGCGCCCTCGACATGCTCCCTGAGTGGCTGTCGAAGTGGCGGCTCTCGGTTAACGTGGGTAAGACGCAGGCGCTGGTCACCGGTTCCGCGCCCCTCCCACCACCCTTGAAACTACAAGGAGCCGACGTCGTATGGTCGCCCCGGGTCAAGTACCTGGGTGTCACTATCGACCGTCGGCTCACGATGGGGACGCACGTCCACGAGGTCGCCGCACGAGGTAGGGTCGCTCGCAACCTCCTTAGACCGGTGCTCTCGTCCCGAATCCCGGTGCGCGTCAAAATGGGCGTGTACAAGCTGTACGTACGCCCCATTTTGACGTACGCCGCCCCTGCATGGTTCGCCCTCACGAGCGAGACGAACCGAAAGCTGCTCCGCACGCAACAAAACCTGGCGTTGCGGACCATTGTGGACGCCCCTCGTTTCGTGAGGAACGATATAATTCAAAGGGACCTCGGGATTGAGAGCCTGGACGAGTTTGTGAGGCGCCTCGCGAAGGGAATGTTTGCGCGTGCCGACGCATCTGCTTGGCCTCACGTCAAGCAGATAGCGCCATTGCACGCGCGCCCCCCCGACGCGAGACCCCTACCCCGCGACCTGGTAGCGGACGACTGACCCCATCGCACCGGACTGGACGCCTCGAGTAAGCTGCATCCAGGTTACACGCGGCTTACTCGATTCAATAGCACTCTACAGATAAAATACATCTATTGGGTGGCGTGTGCTAAGTTAATATAGGCACGTCACGTAATTAACACAGACATTCACTACTCAACAGGCATTTAACTCACACACATACGCATAGCGCGGGCTGTGCGGTATGTGTAGACACTGGGCGGTGTTACGCAATACAATACCGCTCACACACACACGACAGTTCCTTAGCCCGGACCGTAATCGGCTCGATCTGAAAGCGGGACGGGCGGGAACTATACACCTATACTGTAGGAGCGTCGAGTCGGCACCTACGTCGCTGGTCACCTTCACTGGGCCTCCCCCGGGTAACCGGGGGTCTCACCTGGCGGGGGTTGACCGCCGTGGTGTCGTGAAGAAAGCGGCGCTAACAGTATTAGCGTCGTGATGCGCCTACAGTAATCACAATAGCAATCACTCACATGGGCGCGTTATTATTAAACGCGCCCAATCATCTAGGAGTCATAGTGACCAACACCACGAGGGGCCCGTGTTTACGGGCCAACGTATGGCTTCCGCGGCCGGGGGGCGATGCCCCGGATCCGCTAGCCGCGCCCCCTTACGGGGACGCAGCGACATCCCAATGTTTGGATGATTAGTCTTTGAACTATCGTCAAGCAAACAACTCAATCGGGAAGAAAGTGTGAATTATGGAAAAAATCGAGTACCGTGCCGGCCGTAATAAAGTTCCTTACCAAGCAAGGAAAGTCAGTTCAAAATATACTGGAAGAGATGGAATCCGTTTACGGGGACTCTTGCCCGGGTAAAACCATGGTTTACAAGTGGCACAGTCTCTTTAAACAAGGCAGGACCTCACTTGAAGACGACCTACGGCCCGGACGGTCGATCGAGGTGACTACTCTGGAAATCATTAAAAAAGTAGAAAAAATAATATTGGAAGATGCCAGACTAAAGAAGAAACAGCTTGCAGAAATGGTTGGAGTATCGGATACGACAATTTTCAAAATTCTACACGATCATCTTGGCATGACAAAGGTCAGTGCAAGATGGGTGCCAAGAATGCTCACGCCGCCTCAAAAACAACATCACGTGGAGTGTTCTCGCACGTTTTGTAACGAAGATAAGGATGGACTATTAAGTCGAATTGTTACTGAAGATGAAACTTGGGTTCATCATTATGAACCTGAGTCGAAACAGAACTCTATGCAGTGGCACAAAAAAGGCACACCACCACCCAAGAAGTTTAAAGTTTCACAATCGGCTGGAAAAATCATGGCAACAGTGTTTTGGGAGTCAGAAGGGATCCTGTTGACCGATTGTAAAGATAAAGGCGTTTCTATAACTGGAGAATACTATGCTTCTATCCTCGAGAGGTTGAAAGAAAGCATTAAAGAAAAAATGAGGGGTAAATTGACCAAAGGTGTCCTTCTTCTTCACGACAACGCGCCTGTTCACAAGAGCCGTGTTGCGATGGCTGCCCTGCATAAGGTGGGCTTCGATATTTTAGACCACCCACCCTACAGCCTAGACTTGGTTCCCAGTGATTATTACCTCTTCCCAAAACTGAAAAAAGAACTTCGTGGGAAGAAATTTTCAACTGATGAAGAAGTGAAGGACGCGGTTTCAGCTTATTTTTCGGACAAAGACAAAAACATTTTTTTATGAAGGTAAGATATAAGCTAACTGAAAGATCTGAAAAATGTATAAGGGTAGCAGGTGAATATATTAAAAAAGAAAAATAATTTTGTATTTTTATTTTCACTTCTCACCCTCCATTCCGCGAACTTAAAAACGCCCCCTCGTACGTCGGGGTTTTCGCGAGAGACTTCGGTGGCGAGGTCGAAAGGTCGGTCGGTGTGTTCTGTGCACTGTACTCGTGGCCCTACTGCTTTCCTGGAGGAGGGTAATGGGGTCATCGGGGTCGGTGAGCCTATGCCTTGGGCGGCGAATAGAGCTAAAGGAGGACCGCCTATAACTGGCGGCCTTCACAACCGGAGGGAGGGTGGGTGGCGGCAGTGTCAAAGAATCGCTTCGCGGTGCGCTTCATGAACTGCTTCATGGTGGGGGTTTTAAGATCGAGATGGAGGATCTTATTTCGGACGAACCAGGGGGATCCCGTTGCCTTTTGGAGGAAACGGTTTTGGAGGCACTGCATCCTGTGGATTTGGTGGGGCCTAGCTTGTGCGAAGACTGCACAGGCATATGTCATGATGGGACGGATGCACGCTGTGTAAATACGCAATTAGCACTTAAGGGACAATTTGCTGCGTACATTTAAGACAGAATGTAGTCTACCGAGAGCGAAAGCGGCACGCGAACGTACCTGCTTTATGTCCTCTGAAAAGGAGAGATGGTGGTCGAGGGTCATGTCTAGGTATTTAGCTCGCTTCTCCCAAGGGATAGGCTTGCCGAACATGGTGGGTGGTCGGGGGACGAGGTTTTTACGCGGTTTCATGAACAGAACCGCCTGACTTTTGTCGGGATTAACTTCGATTCTCCACTTTCTAAACCATGCGCCAAGCTTGTTGACTTCGGTTTGGGGAGTGCGAGATATCTGGTCATGTACTAAGCCGGTCTAGTAAATGGCCGTGTCATCTGCGAACAGGGCCAACAGCGCCTTTCTACTTTTGGGGATGTCGCTAATGAAGAGAGTGAAAATGAGAGGGGCTGGCACGGAGTCTTGAGGGATGCCTGCGCGGATAGGATGTGGGGATGATTGCGCTCCTTCGATGCGATAGCGGAAGGTGCGGTTCGACAAGAAGTCTCGTAAGATGAGCACGAGACGATCGGGCACACCGAGTTTGTAGAGCTTATATAATAAGCCGTTGTGCTGAACGCTTTCGCTATGTCGAAGAATACAGCACCGGTCGTAAGACCACGTTGGAAGCCATAGCTTATGTGTTCTACGATGCGGTGGACCTGTTGGACGCAAGAGTTTTGGGTTTTAAAACCGAACTGCTGGTCGGGGATGAGGCCCTTTGTTTTAGCGAAATCTCTGAGGCGCTTATAAATAAGCCTCTCATAGACTGCCAAAGACATTAAGCAGACTGATGGACCGGTAGCTGGTGGGCTCCGTTTTTGGCTTACCGGGCTTGGGTATGCCGATGACTGTGGCCTTTTTCCACTCTTGTGGAAAGATTTTATTGCTCAGGGGCACCATTGAAGATGGTGGCCATGTGCATTATCAGGTGAGCGGGGAACAGTTGGAGCACCCTATTGGTGATTCCGTCTGAGCCGGGGGCTTTACGAGGTTTTAGACCCTTGATGATATCGTGCACTTTGTCTGGAGTGACGGGAAGCAGAGGATAATCATCGTCTTCAACGGGTGGGAGGCAGGCTCTACGTTCGACTTCCACGTCGACCTGGTGTTACGTTGTAAATTTGAGTACCTACCAAGGGTTGGTATTACACAGCTGCATTACTAATAAGTAAAGTAGCATTTACCTGAAAACATTAGTAGTACCTTGTGAGGTTTCTGAGTAATTTATTTCATTGTAGTTGTGCAAGAAACTTTGGTCTGCACTTGATGGAAGGACTCATTCCTTCAACTATATTTCGTCACTGGACTCTTTAGTAAACACTTTCTAACATTAAATCAATTTTCTAAACCCTGATAACAGGTTTTCACAATTAATTAGAACAAAAAATATAATGTTTACATTCCAACTGTCATCCAGTCGAACGTCAGATTCTGTCGTTTAGAAACGACATCTGATGGTCGCCGGTTCACAGTTGTAGTTTAATCGATAATTGAACGTATTGATTGCCAACCATCGAATTAAATCGTATGGAACAATCCTTAATAATTTTCAGCTTTCAGTAAAACTTAATAATAAAATAAATAACCGAAAGCGGAAATGAAATAGTTTTTACATTATAGACTTTTCTTCTAGAAACTTCGGTGTCAAATAAATCCATTTTTAATCTGTGATTTATCTTTGACATAATGTAGCCAGGTTGTACGTTGTTAATTACCCCAATTAATATTTCGGAATAATTACCCCGATCAAGACAAGTTTTAGAATTGGGATTTATAAATAAATTGTTTGTTGGTCTAGATCATGAAGATTCTTATTGTTTCAGAGTTTAAACGTCACGTTGGAATGTTGTTAGTGATTTTCAAGAATTTATTATCTTGGTGTAGTATTTATCTTATAATCATTTTACCCGAAATATGGGAGATTTTAGAAATAGTCTGTCTATTTCCGGTTTGTAATCCGTGACAGGATTATTAAAGAGTGGTGGCGTCTATTTGCCCTTGAACACGCTTGAGTGATACTGGAAAACTAATTCCATGTTTTAAAAGGTAAGGATTTGGTGGTAATAGTGCCTAGAAATGGTCTGTGAGCCCTTCCCTGGTTGTTAAAAGGATATTCTAGTGATCCATGGATATTTATTACAGGATTCCAAATTGCGCATACGCAGACTACTTTCCAGCCAGTCGAGGATCTTACAGTCAAGTGCTTTTTCCCTAAGCCAACCGTGAGTACTTCACCTGCTGACTTTTTGCCTTAGATATTTCATGGGATATTCCTCAGTGTTAACAATGGATTAGATTCTTGTTCAGGGATACGCAACAAGTCCTTGTTGCGGAGTTGATGGATGCCACATGGGTAATCCTCATTCCTATTGTCCCACCGCTCAGGATCAGGCAAACAGAAGTCGTAACTCGTTATGTTGTATTTGAAACAAGGCCAAGTTAACCGGCTAATGTGTTAGCCTTTTAGATTTCCAAGCTCAGTCACCTCCCGGAAGGTTAATTTGCTTCCCTTATATTATTAGGTCCCCGTATTGTCAATTCCAGGAGAGGCACCTCGAGAGATTCGTCTCGCCGCCAGGATCTAGAGGAGAGTCTGGGACCTGGACGCGAGACCCGTTCCTCGAGGCCACTCGAAGCCTCTTGTGGAGACGACTGTGCGGCTGGCAGACCCCGTCTAGCGAAAGCGCAGGCGGGACGGTTTTTTTTTTATACCTTATTACTTTTTTATTATAATACGGTTTCAGTAGGAACCTATTATTTACCGCAGTCCGGTTTTCGATAGTGGAAACCGGTCTGACAACCAAATTGAAATAGAGGATCTTGGGTTCGACAATCTACGTTCATCCAGACGAATATTGGACACCTTCGTCGGCTCCAGGATCCGGGACTCTTCAAAGTCCCTGGCGCCCATTTAATAAATATTAACATTCTTAATAACTGGAAGGTTAAACAATAATATTCAAATTAATAATATTAAATTAGAACTTTTAAAAGGAACAGTACTGGGTTTATCTCCAACTCCCCACGACCGTAGCTTTATCCACTGAATTCTAAGCTGGCTGGCAAACGTAGGCTTTCACAGTAGTCACCTACCTTATTTTTAAGATGGTAGCCCCGTATCGGCTACCGTGTGTTATGTTGTGAAGAATTAATTTTATAATTATACTGTATTGAAGATAGTTTCTTGTTTGTTTTCAATTCAATACCCAACCACCTGGCCTCTGGGCTTATGTTAGTTTACCGCTAGGGGGAACAAAAATAAATAATATAACAGTGGCGCCCAACGTGGGGCGTTGGAGACATTGGCGGTCCTTAAGATGTACTCCTGACAGGGTTGTAAATTCTCATAGTCCTGTAGTGACCTACACTTAAGTCTAATTAAATTAAAAGTAATACTAAATTAAATATAAACTATGTATTCCTTAAATTTAACTAATTATAATTTATATACACATATTTACAAAAGAACTTAAAACTAGACTTATTTATAATCAACATTTAGAATAAAACTATTTACAATAATTAACTTAATGTTCAATGTACAAACAGACAAGTACAAACATTTTATTAGTATCTAATTACTTATCAGTTGGCCGGCGCAGCTATGACGCGTCTATTGTTCTAGCGGTGACCGGTCGCTCGCGCTACGTCATGCGAGCCGTGTGCGTGAGCGGGACAGCATAATCGTGCGTTGCACTCACGCACCCGCGTCGTACAGATGACGCGCGCGCACCGTGACTTGCCAGTATCTAGTCGGTATGCTCACTACGCGCATAACTACATATTGTACCACGCGATCCTAGTTTTACCGTGCTAACTAGCAACACTTGAAACTTCTTGTATTTAAGACTATCTGTGTATTCGTGCTGTTCTCTGCTATCTACTTTTCTAACACTCCTTCTTAAGTGTAACTCTTGTGTGTGTGAACTGAAACCTGTGTCTGTGTATTTAATAAACTTTCATTCTTCTTCCTGTGTACTTGAGATTTATTACCACACATACCCTCACATACCACATTGGTGACCCCGTTCAAACACGAAGATGACTGAGGACAAAGCGTGCACGAGCCAAGATGTGTCGGCAACGGAAACATTTCGCGTGGGTGTGCGTATACCGCCGTTCTACCCATAGAAACCAAGTCTCTGGTTTAACCAGATGGAGGCACAGTTCATCCTGGCGAGCATTAAGTCGGACGACACTAAATTTTACTACGTCACCGGCAACCTAGATCCGCAGTACGCTGCCGAAGTGGAGGATATTATTGGCAACCCTCCACCCACTGGAAAGTACGAGAAGCTAAAAGGTGAGCTCATTAAACGGCTGTCGGCGTCTCGTGAGAAAAAGGTGAAGCAGCTTCTCATGCATGAGGAACTTGGTGATCGAAAGCCGTCACAATTTTTTCGCCACCTTCTCAACCTCGCTGGCCCAGGTGTACCGGAGGAGTTTTTGCGGAGTATATGGACGAGCCGCCTACCCGCAAACACACAAGCCATCGTAGCATCACAGTTGAGGATGGACCTGGCTGAACTGGCAGAGCTGGCGGACCGGATCCACGACGTCGTCGGTACCCAGTTGGCATCAACAAGTGCAATATCTACTGCTGCATCGGCGAGTACTGGTACCAGTGTATGCTCGGAAGTCGCCGCCCTGACCAAGCAGATGGAGAAGCTGGCAAATAAAGTGGAGCGACTGTCTCGCTCTAGAGAACGGTCCCGTAGTCGCACGCGATATCGGTCAGGCTCATCTCGGTCAGAGTCCAGCTATAGGAAGTTCCCGCAGTGCTGGTACCACCAGAAATTCGGAGACCGAGCCAAAAAGTGTGTGAAGCCGTGCGACTACCCAACATCGGGAAATGTGCGGGGCAATCAATAATGGCGGCCGATGATTGTCCGAGTGCTGGTCGCTTATTCGTCACCGATCAAAGGTCGAAGATGCAATTTTTAGTCGACACCGGCAGCGATCTCTGTGTCTACCCCCGATCGGCATTATCAAATCGACGAGATAAGACCAACTACCAATTGTGCGCGGCCAACGGAACACCGATAAATACATACGGATTCATAAACGTCACTCTGAACCTACGATTGCGCCGTGACTTTGCTTGGCGATTTATCGTTGCCGATGTAACAAAGGCGATAATAGGCGTGGATTTTCTATCTTTTTATAATTTGGTTGTTGATTGCAGAAATCAACGCCTCATCGATAACCATACTACGCTCTCCACCCCGGCGTCGCCTGTCCGTCGTTCTGATGGTGTCTCCTCGGTGAGGGTAAGTTTGGGTGATTCCGCGTATACACACATACTACGGGAATTCCCCGACATCACTCGCCCGCATGGTATACACCGCACTCCCAAACACAATACAGCACACCACATCCGCACTACACCAGGGCCACCAGTATCCTGTACACCTCGCAGATTAGCCCCGGACAAACTGCAAATTGCTAAGGCCGAATTCGAGGCCATGCTGCAAAGTGGAACCTGTCGCCAGTCCGAGTCACCGTGGTCATCGCCTCTCCACCTAGCGCCAAAGAAGGATGACGGATGGCGCCCCTGCGGCGACTACAGGATGCTGAACGCACGTACTATCCCAGATCAATACCCCATCCGACACATCCAAGACTTTGCTCATAGTCTGTCTGGTTGTACCGTCTTCTCTCAAATTGACCTTGTGAAAGCGTACAATCAAATTCCTCTGAATCCTGATGACATCCCGAAGACTGCAACCACGACGCCGTTTGGTCTTTTCGAATTCCCGTTCATGACGTTCGGTCTTCGAAATGCCGGACAGACGTTTCAGCGCTTCGTGGATGAAATGCTCAGGGGACTGGATTTTACGTACGCTTATCTGGACGACTTCTTGGTCTACTCGAAAGACCAGAAGACCCACGAGCACCACCTGCGTCAACTTTTCACCAGGCTCAGAGACTACGGTATGGTCATCAACAGTTCCAAGTGCGTCTTCGGAGTGTCGGAGGTAAACTTCTTGGGCTACCACATCTCAGCCAAGGGCACAAGACCATTACCATCCAAGGTCGAGGCCATACAGAATTTTCCCGCTCCCAAAACCGTAAGAGAGCTACGGAGATTTCTTGGGATGCTCAATTTTTACCGCAGGTTCATCCCAGGTGCAGCAAACTTCCAGGCACCTTTGAACGTTCTGCTTACCGGCTCAGTGAAGGGTTCACACCCAGTCAATTTTTCACCCGAGGAGCATAAAGCATTCCAGAACTGCAAGGACAGCCTTTGTCAAGCAGCACTGTTGGCGCATCCAGACTGCAGCGCTAAGTTGGCGTTGGTCACAGATGCTTCCGACAAGGCCATTGGCGCAGTCTTGCAACAGCTGAATGCAGGTGCATGGGAGCCTCTTGCTTTCTTTTCGCGTAAGTTGAGTCCAGCACAGGTTAAGTACTCTCCATACGACCGCGAATTGCTCGCCATTTACGAGAGTATCAAATATTTCCGGCACATGCTGGAGGCTCGTGACTTTGTGATTTACACAGACCACGAGCCTCTGACGTTCGCCTTCCACTCTCGTAAGGAGAATTGTTCCCCACGGCAGTTCCGTCACCTGGATCTAATAGCCCAGTTTACAACGGACATCCGGCATATTTCGGGGAAGAACAATGTCGTAGCAGATACCCTTTCGCGCGTCGAGGAGATTACACAACCAGTGCCCGTCGAAAAGATCGCTGCAGCTCAACTTGACGACCCCGAGCTGAAGCAACTGCTAGATGGGATTACCGCATTGCGCCTGCAGCAGGTCAAGGTACCAGGTTCACGAGACCAACTATATTGTGACGTCAGCACCCCTACGCCAAGACCATTTGTGCCCAAGGAATTACGCAGACCAATTTTTACAAGCCTGCACTCCTTGAGTCACCCAGGCACCAAGGCATCAGCAAGGTTGGTCGCTGACCGATATGTTTGGCCTGGTGTTAGGAAAGACTGCCGTGATTGGGCACGTTCCTGCCTGGCTTGCCAGCGCTCAAAAACCACACGGCACGTCTTTGCTCCAATAGGTACTTTCAAATTACCGCAATCAAGATTCGCATTCATTCACATTGACCTCGTGGGACCTTTGCCACTGTGTGAAGGGTTCCGCTATTGTCTCACTGCCGTCGATCGCTTTACGCGATGGCCAGAGGCAATACCGCTTACAAACATAACTGCAGAAACAGTGGCAAAGGCCTTACTGAGTGGATGGATTGCTCGTTTCGGCTGCCCATACGATATAGTTACCGATAGAGGTGGGCAGTTCGAATCGGCGCTCTTCAAATGCCTGTCTGCAATCGCTGGGTTCCGACGTCGCAGAACAACGGCTTACCATCCTGCCAGCAACGGTTTGGTGGAAAGATTCCACCGTCAACTTAAAGCAGCTATCACTTGCCACACTAAAGACAGTTGGGTGGAATCTCTTCCACTAGTCCTGTTAGGCGTACGCAGCGCTTATAAAGAAGACGCCCAGGCTACTGCCGCCGAACTTGTTTACGGTCAACCAATACGTCTGCCTGGCGAATTCTTCGACCCTCAGGCTGATGAAACGGTCGATATGACCGACTACATGTCAAGGCTCCGGAGTATTGTCAGGAATCTGCAACCATCACCAGCAGCCAGACACAACAGTCATTTTAAAACATTTATTTACAAGTAATTAGCTTCCTCTACCCACGTTTTCCTTAGGGACTGCACTACTGGTGGTGGTCTGAAACCGGCATATTCTAGTCCTCACAAGGTAATTCAACGAGGTGACAAAGTGTTTATAATAATGGTAAATGGAAAACACGTTACCGTATCGATTGACCGCATTAAGCCGGCCTTCATACTGCGTGATCCCTACACATCATCCTCATCACCAACCATTCATCACAACACACCATCGTCACCACTCAACACTAACACTCATCACTACACACCCGACGCGGATAACCGGAACTTACCTTCTGCTGATGGTAGCGTCGTCAGAACGCGGTCAGGACGTCGCGTTAAATTTCCCGACTATTATCGCCCTTGACGGTCTCTGGAAGGGGGTGATGTAGTGACCTACACTTAAGTCTAATTAAATTAAAAGTAATACTAAATTAAATATAAACTATGTATTCCTTAAATTTAACTAATTATAATTTATATACACATATTTACAAAAGAACTTAAAACTAGACTTATTTATAATCAACATTTAGAATAAAACTATTTACAATAATTAACTTAATGTTCAATGTACAAACAGACAAGTACAAACATTTTATTAGTATCTAATTACTTATCAGTTGGCCGGCGCAGCTATGACGCGTCTATTGTTCTAGCGGCGACCGGTCGCTCGCGCTACGTCATGCGAGCCGTGTGCGTGAGCGGGAGAGCATAATCGTGCGTTGCACTCACGCACCCGCGTCGTACAGATGACGCGCGCGCACCGTGACTTGCCAGTATCTAGTCGGTATGCTCACTACGCGCATAACTACATATTGTACCACGCGATCCTAGTTTTACCGTGCTAACTAGCAACACTTGAAACTTCTTGTATTTAAGACTATCTGTGTATTCGTGCTGTTCTCTGCTATCTACATTTCTAACACTCCTTCTTAAGTGTAACTCTTGTGTGTGTGAACTGAAACCTGTGTCTGTGTATTTAATAAACTTTCATTCTTCTTCCTGTGTACTTGAGATTTATTACCACACATACCCTCACATACCACAGTCCTACAGACGTGTAGTCCCGCATTAGTCTGCTTTGACGCTGGAGGGCCAGCGTCGAGATTTGCCCTAGGGGTCAAATCTCTGGTGGTTGGGGAGGTACTGTTACGTTGTAAATTTGAGTACCTACCAAGGGTTGGTATTACACAGCTGCATTACTAATAAGTAAAGTAGCATTTACCTGAAAACATTAGTAGTACCTTGTGAGGTTTCTGAGTAATTTATTTCATTGTAGTTGTGCAAGAAACTTTGGTCTGCACTTGATGGAAGGACTCATTCCTTCAACTATATTTCGTCACTGGACTCTTTAGTAAACACTTTCTAACATTAAATCAATTTTCTAAACCCTGATAACAGGTTTTCACAATTAATTAGAACAAAAAATATAATGTTTACATTCCAACTGTCATCCAGTCGAACGTCAGATTCTGTCGTTTAGAAACGACATCTGATGGTCGCCGGTTCACAGTTATAGTTTAATCGATAATTGAACGTATTGATTGCCAACCATCGAATTAAATCGTATGGAACAATCCTTAATAATTTTCAGCTTTCATTAAAACTTAATAATAAAATAAATAACCGAAAGCGGAAATGAAATAGTTTTTACATTATAGACTTTTCTTCTGGAAACTTCGGTGTCAAATAAATCCATTTTTAATCTGTGATTTATCTTTGACATAATGTAGCCAGGTTGTACGTTGTTAATTACCCCAATTAATATTTCGGAATAATTACCCCGATCAAGACAAGTTTTAGAATTGGGATTTATAAATAAATTGTTTGTTGGTCTAGATCATGAAGATTCTTATTGTTTCAGAGTTTAAACGTCACGTTGGAATGTTGTTAGTGATTTTCAAGAATTTATTATCTTGGTGTAGTATTTATCTTATAATCATTTTACCCGAAATATGGGAGATTTTAGAAATAGTCTGTCTATTTCCGGTTTGTAATCCGTGACAGGATTATTAAAGAGTGGTGGCGTCTATTTGCCCTTGAACACGCTTGAGTGATACTGGAAAACTAATTCCATGTTTTAAAAGGTAAGGATTTGGTGGTAATAGTGCCTAGAAATGGTCTGTGAGCCCTTCCCTGGTTGTTAAAAGGATATTCTAGTGATCCATGGATATTTATTACAGGATTCCAAATTGCGCATACGCAGACTACTTTCCAGCCAGTCGAGGATCTTACAGTCAAGTGCTTTTTCCCTAAGCCAACCGTGAGTACTTCACCTGCTGACTTTTTGCCTTAGATATTTCATGAGATATTCCTCAGTGTTAACAATGGATTAGATTCTTGTTCAGGGATACGCAACAAGTCCTTGTTGCGGAGTTGATGGATGCCACATGGGTAATCCTCATTCCTATTGTCCCACCGCTCAGGATCAGGCAAACAGAAGTCGTAACTCGTTATGTTGTATTTGAAACAAGGCCAAGTTAACCGGCTAATGTGTTAGCCTTTTAGATTTCCAAGCTCAGTCACCTCCCGGAAGGTTAATTTGCTTCCCTTATATTATTAGGTCCCCGTATTGTCAATTCCAGGAGAGGCACCTCGAGAGATTCGTCTCGCCGCCAGGATCTAGAGGAGAGTCTGGGACCTGGACGCGAGACCCGTTCCTCGAGGCCACTCGAAGCCTCTTGTGGAGACGACTGTGCGGCTGGCAGACCCCGTCTAGCGAAAGCGCAGGCGGGACGGTTTTTTTTTTATACCTTATTACTTTTTTATTATAATACGGTTTCAGTAGGAACCTATTGTTTACCGCAGTCCGGTTTTCGATAGTGGAAACCGGTCTGACAACCAAATTGAAATAGAGGATCTTGGGTTCGACAATCTACGTTCATCCAGACGAATATTGGACACCTTCGTCGGCTCCAGGATCCGGGACTCTTCAAAGTCCCTGGCGCCCATTTAATAAATATTAACATTCTTAATAACTGGAAGGTTAAACAATAATATTCAAATTAATAATATTAAATTAGAACTTTTAAAAGGAACAGTACTGGGTTTATCTCCAACTCCCCACGACCGTAGCTTTATCCACTGAATTCTAAGCTGGCTGGCAAACGTAGGCTTTCACAGTAGTCACCTACCTTATTTTTAAGATGGTAGCCCCGTATCGGCTACCGTGTGTTATGTTGTGAAGAATTAATTTTATAATTATACTGTATTGAAGATAGTTTCTTGTTTGTTTTCAATTCAATACCCAACCCCCTGGCCTCTGGGCTTATGTTAGTTTACCGCTAGGGGGAACAAAAATAAATAATATAACACTGGGACAGGTGAGCTTGGTCTACTGGTTGAGAGCTGGGTGAGCATTGAGCCTCAAGACTATCGGCTAGGCATTCCGCATTGTCGACGTCATCGTAAGCGATGGTCTTGTCGGGGCGCACCAGGGGGTCATAGAGACGGCTTCTTCGGATTTGAGTTTCCTCTGAAGTTCCCAGAAGGTTAGCCTTCTGGTAACTGGGAGAGCTCAGCATCTTGTCCCAGCCGGCGTTACGCAGCTCCGATAGGCGTGTCTTTACAGATCTCTGTAAATAGCGCATATGGGCTTTGTTCGCGTGGCAGGGATGGTTACTGTACGCACGGACAGCCGCGTTCTTCTCATTCAACAGTTCACGCACATCGTCCGGAAGCTTTCAACGATGATCGTCCATCGCCGGAACCTCCCTTAAACAGTCGTTTAGGACTGATTGTACGTGTACCGTGAATGAGTCGATCGCAGCTCTCGTGTCCGCGATAGAGTTGATATGGTCAGGAATGGAGTCTAGTCGGAGGCCTAACGTGTTGGATTTCAGGCAGTCGCTTACTTTCCTCCAGTCTGTAACTAACTTGGTGAGAGGGGGTCTGTCAGGGTCGTGGAGACCTACGCGTGGGGCCAGCTTTACGACAGCTGGACGGTGGTCTGAGGAGAGTTCGTCGTGCGCTTCCATAGAATCCAACCGTAGGTTGATACTCTTAAGAAGCGCTATGTCAAGTACGTCAGGGGTTTGGTTAGGGTCGTGGTGAAAGTGATTGGGAGTCATCGGGGCGATGACGTCGAAATTGAGGATAGGACATAGGTCAAACAGGTGTTTGCCTCTGGTGAAGATCGTGGTGCTGTTCCAGGTAGGATATTTGGCGTTGAGATCGCCCGCTATGATAACGGAGTCACTCAGGCCAAGTAGGACGGAAAGGTCGTCAGAGAGGGGGGGGTTGGGATAGCTCTGATGTGGAAACGGGGGGAAGATAGGCCGATACTAAGGTGATCGGTTGGTGGCTAGTCATGTCTAGCTTACAGATAGACACTTCTATACGTAAGAGAAATGAAATAAGTAATGACCACCACCACCACCACGCTTACAGGACCATATCCTTTTCATGAAATTTTCCATAACCACTCGCAAAGTGGCTGCCCTATTTCCTCGATAGCCTCACGAATTCCATCTTTGAGGCCTTGAATCGACGCATTCCAGCCAACATTTAACACCTTGCGAGTTCTTCCTTTGGGGCCAAGTAAAAGAGAAGTCTTTTACGTGGCCCCAAAGGAAGAACTCGCAAGGTGTTAAATCACAAGATCTTGGTGGCCAATTGTGATCACCTCTTCGAGAGATAACACGGTCCGGAAACTTTTCCCGTAAAAGATCAATAGTTTCGTTGCTTGTGTGGCACGTAGCGCCGTCTTGTTGAAAGTAAACGTTGTCCAGATCAATACCATCCAATTCCGGCCATAAAAAATCATTAATCATCTCTCGATAGCGCAATCCATTCACCGTAACTGTTGTTCTAGCCTCATTTCTGAAAAAGTAAGGTCCAATGACTCCGCTGGACCATAAACCGCACCAAACAGTCACACGTTGAGGATAGAGAGGCTTTTCAACAATAACTCTTGGGTTTTCCGAGCCATTTTTATAGTGAATTTTAATAATTTCAATGCGTTGTTGAAGCATGTATCGTTCCATTTTTATTAATGGCGTAGTTTCTTCTTGTCAAATGTCAAAAAATTACAACTTCAAAAGTGACATCTACCGAAATAGCGGGTTATTCAAAATAACACCTCTTTTTGGAAAACCCTGTATAATAAATTAGGGTGCCGCACACTGGCCAAATATCGCTTAAAGTTGGCAAAAAATCAAATTTACGACCTGCACGACAACTAGTTTCTATTGTTTAGGCGGTATTCTCGGTAAAATGGGGTAGCTACGCCCCATCCCCCCGACCCCCGTCTTACGTAGTATCTTAGTCCAAAGTTTGACTTGTTGAGCAGCGGATGTGTTTTGTTTCAATGAAACTTCAAATTCCGATCTTTATTTTGTTACTTTGTTCGGTGGATTTACGAATTACAGTGATGGATTCTACTCCTGGAGGTAAGGAACTAATATTATATTAATACAAATTTATTTAATAATTATATTTCTATTTTTTGTCCTATTTCTTGTGAAGTTGGTCGCAAATTTAAGGATGATCAAACTTGTCGTAGAGTAAAAGTACCGTATCCAATGGAATCCAGTCCTGAAATATGCCTTAAAATGAACATTACACATTCCCCTTTCATAAACACTTTGAATTAGATGCGCGTTTTTGCGCACCTTGAACAAAGTTGATCAATTTTAGTGTTAAGGTAGAATTTCATAAATTAATTATTTATTTTCTATTTTTCAGGATCAAACTCTAAAGACATTTATATAAGTAGAAGAACTCTTATTGAGTATTATAGAGAATCTACATCAAGAAAGGATTCGGAAAAAAATGCAGTTCCTTTATAAAAAAAGTGGAAAATGCTTTAACAATTACTCATATTTCAAGTGATGCAAAGAGTGTGTTGCAAAAATTAATTCATCAGTTTAAAGCAAAACCTGAAAAGTCACAAACAAATTTTGAGAGATGTGTCAATGCCCATAAAGATTGGTTTGATCAATATGTTTCTTTTAATGTCTTGCAATCTCAGAAGAGAAAAGTTTCGAGTGGTCTAAGGATTTTGAAGAATTAACTGAACGAGCTAAACGGCGCAGAACTGAAAATGTACGACTGCAAATGACAGAACCAGAACTGGCTTATGCTACGCAAACGAAGTTCAGAGCATGTGGAGAGACAGAGAAATCCAAACTAGTTAAAGAAAAAATCCTCGCCCGTCCTCACCGAGATACTGTCGACCTTTGAGACTTCAAATGGCTCACGAGACGGTTGAACTATCTAAATTGGAAACTGCTAATGTAAGATACCAAATAAATGATATGGTACCTACTACGACTGATGAGTGTCATGTAAAACACGATCTAACATTGACAATGGTTGATGGCAAGATGATTAATGCGCTTACCGATATAAGTTCAGGGATGCGGTGTTATCTGTGTGGGCTCACCTCGAAAGACTTTAACCATAATAAGAAAATGCATTAACAAAGAAGTGGCTGAAGAAAACTTCGAATATGGACTCTCGTCACTTCATGCCTGGATACGATTTGCTGAGTGCATCTTGCATTTGGGATACAAGTTAAAGCTAGGAAAGTGGCAAGCAAGAGGTATCGACAAACAAATTGTTGGCAGTGAAAAAAAAACGAATTCAACAAGAATTTTGGCAAAAACTAGGTCTCCACGTAGACAAGCCGCGGAGGAGGGGACATCAACAGATGGAAATACGGCTAGAGTACTTTTCCAGCATGCAGAAGAGACTGCAGAGATAACAGGAGTGAATTTATCTCTGATAAATAGATTCCACACCATTTTGAAAATCATATTAAGTGGTTACAAAATTAATTTTGCAAGATTTAATATGTTTTGCTTACAGACTGCATCAATTTTTGTTTTTAATTACCCGTGGTTCAATATGCCAACTTCGGTTCACAAAATTTTAGTCCATGGGCCTCTCATCGTAGAGAAGATTGGTATTGCCATAGGTCTTTTAAGTGAAGATGCTCAAGAAAGTAGAAATAAAGATGTCCGCAAATATAGAGAAAATGATTCAAGGAAGTTTTCAAGAAAAGTGGCCATGGAATATACTTTCCAAAGGTTACTAGTGTCTTCCGATCCTTATATTACTGGTTTAAGAAAATTAATACCGAAAAAGCACATAATTTTAAGCCCCCTGGAAAGGTGAACGGCAGGCTTGTATGGGAACTTCGTTCCGCTGATAAAATTTCGTGTTTTGGGATATTTTTAGTTTTAATTGGTAGTTAATAAGATAGACAAGCCCTTTTTAAATTCTTAGATTTTTAGAAGTTGGGACGTAAAAGTTATAACGAGTTTTATTTTTTAAGGTTATGTACTAGTGTACTAATTTAGATTGTTACTTAAAGGTACATAAACATTGTTTTGGTGATAAAGTAAATGTTCTAGATTGCTTGTCGCTATCTTTGTAGTGTTTTACTTACCATTAAGTAGGTAGATTGAGATGAGAATCGTACCTACTCAGTGAGGGGTGTATTAGGAGATATCTATGTCCAGCTGCGTACTGCAACAGTTTCATAATGATGCAGTTCTGATGGGGTTTTGAGTGTAGGTAAATAAAAAAAATACTTCGTTATTGTAAATAATTGCCATATGAACAAAAATAATATTGATGACGAAAATCATTCCTATCATTATATCGTTAACTATTATGATTTTATGTATCAATCACGCATTCTTCGGTATAATATATTAGTGTTTAATTATATTTAATGTTATTTCTATTTCTAAATAATTAATCTATCATTTCGTTATTAGTGTTATTTTACATAAGGCAACTTTAAAAAACATAACTGCGTTTAGTTTATAATTTTATTACGTTTAATTATTAAAATCTTTTTATTGATATTATTCATTATTCCCAACTTCTAAAAATAGTACGCTTACATGAAAATAAATGTCTTAGTTGCCTTAATAAGTGGTATAAATTCTATAACAAAACAACAACAAAAATATGCGGAACGAAATCTGCCGTTCGCCTTTCTCTAGTTCATGAAAATTACGAATAAATGATTGTTTGATGTTTACAACATTTGTGTTTTCTTTAAATTCCTGTGCAGCTAATCACTATGATATAAAGGGTTTTTTTTATAGTTTAAATAACATTTACTAATAATTATTGTAAATACCGTTCATAAAACCGTAATAAAGATTTTGGCCAACTTTTTGCGATATTTGGCCAGTGTGTGCCGCCCTTGTGACATCTAGTCCTATCATTGCGAACTATGCGATAGTTGACAATTGACGGGTTTTGATAGCTGGGCTTTAAAAAGGTTTCCTGTAAGAGGGGAATGTCTATTTGATGGTCGCGGAGGAACGCAGCGATTTCATCGCGTTGTCCTTGAATGCCATTAGCAAGCCTAACTTTAGGGATCGGGGTTTAGTTCGCGCTTGGACTCGTATATCCATTACTAAGGTTTCGCGAATTTCTCGAGGGCTTGCGTAATCTCCGGGTACGCATGAAAGATTCTTTGGATCTAAGAGAGATCGTAGGGATTACGGGCGGCAACGAGTTCGTTGGCCATTTTACGCGCGCGGAGCGTGAAGAAGATTGAAAAGGTCCCAGAGATCATGCTGAACGGATCTACTGGGACAGACGGACCGACCACTGGAGTGGTTGAAGCGGTGACGGGCCGTGTCGGGTTTCGCGGATTGGACTGGTACGGGCGCAGGGACGCGGATGTGGGGATCCATAAGCGCTCTGACGGGAGGCGGAGTGGGTCTCGGCTGAACCATAGCAGGGAAAACCTGCTGATGGTTTAGATAGTTCCAGGGGCCTTTGTGGGCTTAGTCTCTGGGGAAGTTGAGAGAGAGTCTGAGGTGGGAGAAGAACCCATAGGACAGGCATTCTTGCTGCTGACGGGCGTCTGCACGCTTCGCCAGCTTTGAGGAGGCTGACTTGGGGGCCATGGGACGGTAGTTGGCTGGGTATCCAGCCTCACCACACAGCACGCAGCTGGGCGGCTCGGTGGATATAGGCCCGTGTGACGGCAGATGTTGGACACCTTGAATATTGGGTGATGCCCTTCTGTCGGGGGGTATACGACCTGAACCATGTCGTATGCTTGACCTCCTCTGGCGCGGTGCATGCGGTGGACTTCGTCCACCGGGATGCCTTCTTCCGGCTTCGAGGTCGGCCTTGGTGTCCGCTGAGGGGATTTCTTTGGGGATCCTGCGGATCACCACGCGGGTCTTTTTTTTTTGTGGATGGGAAATCATCAAATAATTTCTCCCGCTCTGGGCGGAGCGGGAGGGTATGTCAGACTCTTACTGACTAAAACCCACCCGTATTCCTTCCGTTGCCTGTGTTGCGGGGGCTTCGGTGACCCATAAGTACCTTCCCGCGACCCCGGCAGGCATCGGCCCTAGTGGACTCCTACATTTGTGCTGACGACATCTCTTTGAGGTGCGCGTGGAATACAACGCGCCGTCGACCCGGGCCTGGTCGTTACCGGACGGTGACCTACCCATTGCTCACCATCCGCAAGCCCGCGCCTACGGTGGCCGGAAATCCGCCATGCCTTTCCCTCAACTGTCCCGCCTCCTCCTTCGCGAGCATTACTGCTTCGCAGAAGGAGGTGATGGCTGCCCATGCCCTCTCGCTCCGTATCATGGCCTGAACCAGGGCCGGACGCGAGAGATCTCTGCCGCCGATCGCCTCCACGAGGACACGGCGGTGCTCTGCCCAAGCCGGGCAGACATCCACCGTATGCTCCACCGTGTCCTCCGGGTGATCCACACAGTGGTGACACCCGGGCGTTTCCTCCCGCCTTATCCGACACAGGAACCTCCTGATGCTGCCGCGTCCGGTGAGGACCTGCGGCAGGCGGAAGGTGAGGACGCCGTGGCGCCTCTCTAGCCACTCCTCAAAGCACCTCACTTATCGCCGCAATTGTGGCGTGCCCAGCACTGGGTTGCGACAACCGTACTCTCCATGACGCCATGAGATCCCGCCGGAGCTCCGTCCAATGTGCCGCGATTTCTCGCGGCAGCGGACTTACGCCCCGGCGTTTCGCCTCCTCACGCCACTCCCATACGTGCGCGAGGACTTTTGCCTGCAGATCCAATGGCGGCACCACGCGGGTCTGACGTTCCTCTGGGAGTGAGTAGGTGTGAAAAGACACACCTCTCGCTCTGAGGACTCGGGTTAATTCCCTATAATCACGGGAAGACGGGACAGTGATTTTAATACCCTGTTCGGTAGTGACGGCTTTAGAAAAGCCGATCTTAAGGTCGACGCACCATTTGGAAACGTCCGACCATTTTGATTTATCCTGTAAGAACACAAGAGGAAGTGGGGGGACCTTTTTAGGGGCCGGAATGGCCTGCTTATCCTTGGAGGATAAAGAGGTCAAAGTCGGGGTGGGGTTAGAGTTAGAGGGCGCTGCAGGGGCAGGGAGAGAGGGGGTAGATACTACCTCCGTGGCAGGCATCTTTGTCGCCTGCGAGGAGGTCGCCTTCCTTTGCTTCCTCTTTTTTCCCTTTCCGGTGACGGCCACGAAGCCGTCGTCCTTGGAAGAGGAGTTCGAGTGAGCAGAGGAAGACGAGTGCTCAGACTCAATGTCACTGTAGGAAAAAAGAGTCGGGCAGCGTTTATCCTGAGACAAAGCTTCCTCAGTGTCTATGGACAGGGAGGTGTGTAACTAATTGTGAGCCCTAAGCTTGTAACCCTTTGCCAGTCTTAATGTGCAAAGAGGCCCTGAACCAGTCTAGCGCGAGGGTGTAGACACACCCTAAAGACACTAGGTGAGTAGCTGTGAAAGGAAAGTAGTACACCAGAGTCGACTAGGAGATCCCCCAAGGCCGGTTAACTCTGGGACCCGTCCAATTGACTGCCTAGCCCTGAAGGGGTTCGGCGATTGTATTGGGACAACACCCCACTCGGTTTCGTTGGCACCGTAAGGTATCCACCGAAGACCACGAAACAGTGGTTTTGGCCCAGAGGGGGCTTATGAAGCTACTCGGACAGCAATTCCGTTAAAGAAATATTTTGCCTTGAAAAAGGCACTTTTTTGATCAAGTACGGCCAAGGAATACAGGACCTAAACGCAACTTTTATAAGTTTTATGATGCCTTAAAGTATATGATCCACTGCAGTAAACAAAATTAAAAAAATATATGATATTCTTAAGGATATATGGTAGGTAGATAGTGTGTTGAAAACATAATATAACTATGTAATTTGATACGATAGAAAAAATCACAAAGATAAATTTCTTTTAACGATTAAAACCCATACTAATATACAAGCAATCATTCTGATTTTTTGTCAGATTATTCTACGAGCAACATTTTAGCATAATAGTGTTTTATTTTTTTTATAAAATCTACAGTTTTTTTGTAAATCGATAATTGCTTCATATTTTGCAATAAATTACCAGCATTGTGTCATCGCGCTTCTCCTTCTTTTCTATGCAGTCCGACAGTGACCGCGCTTTAGGTGTTGTCGGCCTTTTAATAGAATTAATTGACCGTGGATCGGTAGTAGTCGGCGACCACTGGAGGTTACGGCAGCGTAACAGCAATCCGGTTTCGGCGGGAGCAGTGAGCGAGTGCTGCGAACGGGAGCGGCAGCACGTCCGTTCACGGCGGGAGGCGAGTACGGAATCACCTGACGGTTGTTTGTATAGGCACTCCTACCAACTTATCTGTGAAATGACGAAAATTGGAACTACAGCCGTCATGTTGAAATGTCATTCGATTGTCAGTGTCTACTACATTCGGGTTCTCTGGTTATTTTGTCGTGATTTTGCTGAATTTATAAAGTTAAATATGCCAAAAGCTATTAAAAGTGATGCTCGAAACATTATTCTAAAGGTTAAAATCTTTTCTGAAGAAGCTCGGGCGGGGTCTCCGATTATTCCATTAAATCAAATATACAAACGAAATTCGGCAGCGACAGGTTAGTGTTGTCAACTTTCTTGTTATAAATTACCCGATACTTAACTAACTATTTAAGTCCACGAAATATTCGTTTCTATTCTTGCTGCAGGTTAGCGTAACGGTAACGTACATCTATTAGGTAACCTGCTGAGTGACCACCCGGGGAGTTAGGTATAGGGCTGTTAGGCTATTTTAGTAGGAGGATTAAATTCCAAAATTTTGGACGGGCATCGAAGTCAAGTACTATCGTAGTGAAGATCTATCGCGGTAACGTGCATCGAAGTGTAGTGGCTTCGCAGAGACGGTCTTTCGCAGTAACGTGCATCGCAATTTTGTAGCATCGTATTAGCATTTATCGATATTTTGTGCGTCGAAATTCCGTATTTTGACCGAAGAAACTGGTCAAAAAATAAATAATGGTGGGAAAAATTCGGTGGTGTCCGAATTTTTGTACCAGTTCCTTCGGTCAATTTCGAATTTTCGGCAAGGAGAGAAAACGTAAAAGTGGATTTGTACATGTTGATGATTTTGACATGTGAGTTATATGGAGGAAAGTACATGAATTTAATTCTGCTAAAAAAGAGGTCCCTACTGTTAAAAAGCTTCTAGAGGTCTTAAAGACAGAAATAAATTACACATAACAGCAGAGAGTCTGCAAAAGCTGCTTCACAAGGTGGGATTTCGTTTTAAAAAATCTCCATCCAATCGGAAGGTTCTTATGGAGCGTAATGAAATATCAGCTTGGAGAGCTAAGTACTTGCATGCAGTGGATAAAAATAAGAAATCTCCACAGTCCCGGCCCATAATTTATTTAGATGAGACCTATATTCACTCTTCGCATACATCGGGTAAATGTTGGCAAGGAGAGGGTGAAGACGGAGTATTGGAGCCTGTATCGAAAGGGCAAAGCTATACATATTATTGTTCATGCGGGAGGAGATACTGGATTTGTTACAGATGCTTGCTACTTGTGCTTAAATCAAACACAAAAATTGGTGATTATCATGACGAGATGAATAGTACCAACTTTAAAAAGTGGGTTATTGAAAAACTTGTGCCTAATTTACGAGAGCCATCAATTATAGTGATGGATAATGCTCTTTATCACCGTATTTGTGGGAATAAAGTCCCAAATACGAATTCCTTAAAAAAAGATATGCAATTATGGTTGAACCAAAATAAATTTAACTACGGAGAGGATTTGACTAAACCTCAGCTTTTAGAAATAATTAAGAGTCAAATCTGGTGTTAGGGGTTAGGTACGGTCATAACTAAATGCTAGACATCCAGGTACCTCTTGCAGGGTAGGTACCTACTTAACTTCGCATTAAATGAAAGTTGTCGAAAAATTAAATGAAAGACGGGGGGGATCCCCCGTGGAACATTTTATCTGCTGAATTTCCACTTCATTGGATTACTTTTTAGATAAAGCTATTGTTTATTCCTGAGACTAAACTGTTAGCGTACCTACGTAACTGTAAATTATCAAATTCTTTTTATAAATTTTATTATTTTTATATAGGTGTCATTGTTTTTAATTTGTAAAAACTGTAATTCTTATTAAACGATTATGTCTATTGTGAAATTTCCTTCTTGAAAACTTACTCAATTTTGGGTACATTATATTATTTAGCAACACTGAATCGACGGTGCCGTCCTCTTTTAGTTCACAGATAAGTTGGTAGGACTGTATTTCCACTATTGAGATAGGAAAAACACGGAGGCGCCGCGTTATTCTATAGATACATTTGCAAAACAACAAATACGAGTATAAGTGAAATACGATACAGAATGTGAAATATCGTTTTGTCTCACTCTTTCTAATAAAATAATTATATTTGATAAAAGAGACAATACAAGACAATATTTAAGTTGTTGCTCATTATGGTAACATTTTGTCGTGACGTAGTGACAGTTTTAGGTAAGTGGCATGTCAGCTATCTTATGCGACGAGTTTCGTGGTAGTTGTGTTGTCAAATGGTTATTTATCTTTTGTAATATTGAGATTTGCGAGAAAATTACGGGGAGTTTAAATTTAAAACTGCATGTAAAAGTTGGAAAACAGCAATTCAACATGCCTGCGTGTTGTATTGTAAAGTGTAGTGCAAGAAAGAATGAAAATCAACCTCAATTGTCTTTACACAGGTTAGAAGCCGGTTTTCATGCAATAGTACATAAGATAATACACATTCGATGAAAACATTGTTAAGCAATCATGAATTTATGGCTAAAGTATTGATATTTCGGTTCATGTCCGTATAATAGACCTTTTTACTGTTTATTATTTCATTCGTTTATTTACAATAATACGTCATAGTGGAATAGTGAAGTAGCAATGCGACGCCGTACCGTATTAGTTTCCGAAACTAGTTTCTCATCTGAAAAGAAAAACTGCGATGTTAACATAAATCATTCTGCGTGTCTTAATCGGTCCGAGTGACCATGCCCGGTCCAGCCCAATTGGTTTGGTTCCACATTAGCAGCTCTAAACAAAATTAGTTCTCGTGGTTCGCGCTCGTGAGTGGACGTGTGAGCAATAAAGCGCTGCGCCGTAACATGCCGTCACGATGTTAAATTTACAAAGAACACCAGCTAAAGAATCTAAATACTTATCAGATCCGAACTTAGCGTCGACAAATGATAAGGAATGAGTCACCGCGAGGCAGGGAAAAAAGAAAAGGGAAGAGAATGAATCGGATAGTGATTCCTCTACTGAATGAAACATTAACCGCATTCCGCGAAGAAATGAAGACCATGCACACCCTGTTGACCACCAGCAACAGAAACAGGATGAAAAATACGCTGCTATTCAAATCGATATCACCGAGGTTAAAAAGGAGGTACTAGAAATGAAAAATAAAAACCTCGACAAATAAATCGCCATTAAAAATATAGAAGACAAACAAAAAGAACTAGATCAGGCACACCTTAAGCTGGTTGATTCTAACCGTAAAAATGAAAATAGAATGTAGGACCTGATACAAAAGGGTATATTTCTGAAAAAGTATAAGTATTGGAGGATCGTATAGGATGGCTGGAGCAGAAAGAGTTGAAATTAAATGTTGAGATAATTAATGTACGTAAGCAGGAGGGTGAAAACATCAAAGACGTAGTAGAGAAGATTGTGAAGTAACTGAAACTGAGGGTAGACAGCATAGATAAGGTATGGAGAGACAGAGGCGAGGGACCAGGTACACCAGTTATAGTGAAAATGTGTGACAAAGAAGCGCGCACACAATGGCTTAAAAGTAGGAAACAACTGTTGACGAATCACTCGATCTACAACAACAATGACAATACCCGCATCTACATTAATGAAAATCTTACGCGGCAAATGCGCCAGCTATTCTGGGCAGCAAAACAGAAGCTTAAGGATGATTTTAAGTTTATATGGATACAAGAGGGAAAAATTTTAATAAAAAAGAGTGAGGTCGAAAAGAAAGTACATAATATCTGCTGTGAAAGCGACATAAGTAAATATATGTATATATGTTAACAGCGAGAACGGAGAGTAAACAATATCCAAACAAACCCTACTATAGAATAAAATAAATAAACAGTTAATTACTAAAATACAAACATGAACGCTGTAGACCTACAGGATATTATCTACTCAAAATATGAATCTACAAAGCAATGGAAAAACCATGTTACACAAAATAAAAGTAAACTAAATATTATACATATGAATATTTGTTCATTAAGGAAGCACTATAATGAACTTATTGTACTCATAAACGACTGTCCACCCACACTGGATCTAATATGTCTAACTGAAATAAATATTAAGGAAGAGGAAGTTTATAATTATGAAATGAATGGTTACTGCTCATACTATTTAACCAGGGTAGAAAGAAGGGGAGGTGGTATAATAATCTATGTACAGGAAAAGTTGCAATTTGAAATAATATAAAAATATAACCTATACTGTGAATTATTGCACGGTCGGATAATCACGAAAGGTAAAATAGTTGATATGATAATTACTTACAGGCCTCCACAAATGAAAAAATCACATTTTGTTACCGAACTCAAGAACCTTATACGAGATATACCGGTTAGAAATGACTTGGTGTTTATGGGAGATTGCAACATAAACATATTGCAGGGGCAAACCGACTCACGTGCCAACGAACATTTAGATACATTGAGTGAATTAAGCCTGGGTCTCAAGTCTGCTATTACAATAGTGTCAGAATGGTCTATCATTGATTTCATAATTGTTGATTTTGACAAGTTTGGTAATCTACTAATATAATGGCGTCATTATGACTTTCCAATGGTCAAACACTGACACTCCATTGAAAGAAATGGCATAGAATGGTAATCTCGTACATAATGTTAAATGAATGATTGGCGTATGCGGTAATCTGCTAAAATTTTGACAAACTAACCTTTTTTCCTTTGATCAGTGACCTACCACTAAAATGTCATTGTGCAGTCATTGCTTTTAATAGCTCGGTTGTCAAAAAGTGTTTGCCATCTATCGTGTTTGTGGAATATTGAATGGAGAGATGTATTCACTACGAACAAATATTCTCGGGCTAGCCAACCCAGTGGATGCTAGAGAAAGAAGATGGGCGGAATGCAAAGGACGTCGTCGAGCCCGTCGCAAGTTATACAATTATTACTATATGCTTCCCACTATAATTCTGCAAGGCTGCCAAAAGAAAAGTATTGCTTAGGTACCTGTTGCACTTTTTTCACTCTTCTGTGATTTAATTTTGTTTAAAATTTTACTATTAAGTATATTCAATAAAGAACTAAAAAAGTGCAAAAATTAAAATCATGATACATTTCATAATGCATAGGTATCTATTACTAAATAATACCTTAAGTTTTGAGTTGAGCTGCATGACAACTGACAAATGCGTGCACTGACTGGACAGGTCCACTCAAATCTGTGTGGTCTTTCCTCAAAAGACCATTTCGGACACAAACCTACATGGTCCTCAAATGATCTGACCAAGATTATGTCCGAATATACACATTGACATTGATGAATTTTATTTATGCAATGACATGAATATTTACTCTGTGTAGTATTATATTGTTTTAATTATTGTAAATGTGAAGACTATGTGGATCATTGTTTAATTTTGTTTTATTCTCAGTTAGTTTTTAATATGGTCTGGCAGTTTTGAGTATTTTTTGCGGCCTAGCCAAATGTCCTTTCTTTGGTATTGTTCGTTGAATCGTTGAGCTCCTTTAGTTATGAGTTGAGCTGCACAACGACTGACAAATGCGTGCACTGACTGGACAGGTCCACTCAATCTGTGTGGTTCTTTCATCAAAAGACCATTTCAGACACCAATCGACATGGTCTTCACATGATCTGACCAAGATTATGTCTGGACTTTAAAAGAGACGGTGACCTGTGAGTTTGTTTCGGCCTTTCTTCTCAGAGTAGTCAGATCGGAAACGCCGGCCTCATCTAGTTTAAAAAAATATGTTTTGACGTGTAAAAGTGTTTGTAAAAACCTACTTACAGAAATAAAATCATTTATCAAATCATTTATCATTATCATTTAATACTGTATTTAAGTACTTACAGTGCGCCATTCTGCCGTGTCGTTTTATTGGGCCAGTCCACCGATATCGAATTTAAAATTTGGGCGCACTCCATCCAATATCGTTTGGATAAACTTCTTGGTGGTTTTCCAGAAAATCAATTAGAGCCGAAATTTGCTCAATTAGCAAAGATCGATAGATAGATCTTAGATCTTCTATATACGCTCGACTACACGTGAGGTTGTAAAAAGCGAGAGGCTTTTAGCAGACGTCCTATCCGACATTGTCAAAATGTTTATTATTATTGTCAAGTCAAGGTCAAATCGGAATCAGGATAATAGGAAAATATTGATATGATTAGATTAGAATAGTATTTTTATAACCTTAGTAGGTACGAGTACATGAGACATATTTATGACAAATTATGTAAGAACTAAAAGAATATCATATTACAAAAATCATAGAAATAAAATGTTCAGCAAATCAAACAGTTATTCTATTAAATATCATTCGTATATGTCCTCACGTTTTACTGTGTGCATTTGATCCGTTCAGCACGAAATAAATCTAACAACAAGATACAACAGAAAACCCATGCCCAGTACGGCAAAATATTTGTCGGAAAACAGTAAAACAAATACATATTTAACCAAAGAAAATATCCACACCCATCCCGGAGTGTAGCCCCGGCAAGGTGAGAGTGGACATCTGGTCACCGCGGTGTTCCTACCGGTACCTCCATAGAGTAGCCATGGCAAAGTATTTGCAGGAACACCCACAATGAAAAATATGTATTTGTTCATTGATCAACATTTGCATCTCCATAGAGTGAACATAGAAAGATGCATGCATGGTGGAACACTATAATACCATTCCAGAAAACCCGTGTGTATCCCGGAGTGTAGCCCCGGCAAGATACACAAGGCCCTCACAATCCATGCCTACGTCTCCATAGAGTAGCCATGGCAAGACGTATGCATGCACGTTGGAACATCATCATACCGCTCCGGAAATCATATCATGTATCCCGGAGAGTAGCCCCGGCAAGATACACAATGCTTTCACGATCCATGCCTACATCCCCATAACGATTTGAACATGAATAAAGCACACAGTGAAACATGTATTTCATACGTAGGTAATTTTTTTTTTCCCAACATTTGACCGTTATTCTATTCAAATAGCAGGTTGAAAATTATTTCACTCTATAATTGTAATTGTATTAATACAATTACAATTATAGAGTGAAATAATTTTAAATCAAAAGTGAAAAATCATAAGTCATAAATCAGAAGTTAGGCTTCAACTAGATATTCATTGTGTTTATCTGTGTGTGAAGGAACAAGGTCAATAAAACGTATTGTAGGGTAACATTCAAATTACACATTTAATATCATAATTATCATGATTTCTCGTAACTTGTTAACTTATTTTATAACAATACTTAGTATTTCTGGAGTATTAACATTGTACCTACATAAGTACTTGCTACATACATTCCACAACTAGCAATAGTTACACAACATAATTAATAAAATAACGGCCACAGTTTTATGACTTAGTATGATATTTAAAGTAGGTCCTTCACTTGATACTTATAAAACGACTTGTTCTCTTGGTGCCCCGTGCTATGCCCCGTGCTAGAATGCCCGAGAGCCCCGATGTTCCCAACCTCTTTAGTGAGCGTTGAATCAACAGACAAAAATTACAAACTATCGTTGTCACGTGTCAGGCAAAGGAAATGTAGTCAAACAGCTAGTATGATTTTAACACAATTAAAAATATAGTACACTAAATGTACTTATTGTGGAAAAGTGATAAAATACAATCTTAATTCTCTAACACTAAATTTTGTGGTCAAAGCGACACCAGTCTCCAATTCGGTAGCTTCTCGGTCCAATCTTATACGATCTTCTACATTTTTGATGAACCGTAAACGTTTTCGAGTTCGATGATGCTCCTTGGACTCGGTAGGTACATTACACGCTCCTTCTTTAAGATTTTGTACATAAATGAGCCGTCATTGTCACGCGTGCATGTCACAATCGGAGTTTTAGCACCCGGATCCACGGATGTGTGATCTTTGAACAGTTTTTACCGGTACAGGCAAGGTTATTCTCATGGGTAGATTCTTCCTTTTTCACTCGTTTTGATTTAAATTTACTACTTACCCTTTTTCACGATTCGAGTCATCGACAACGCGATACTCACACCATCAGTCGAGAAATTGTAACCAAACTTTGATGGCAGCGTAAAGTGTCTACGCCAGTATAATGTTGGATTTTCTGCGAATTTAGACCAAGTTGTGGGTGTATTTACCGGATCCACTCGGCGTAACAGCTCATGAAAACACAGAGAATCATAAGAAATGTACTTTAATCCGTGTGCGTACAAAGGGAAAACGTTGAAAGAGGTCTTTGAATGTTCATTAAGTCTTGCTGAATCTTGATAAACGGTGGAATCTGGTTCCAAAAGTTTTCTTAATCTCGACTGCAGTTAATTTGTCATCAAACCATTGGCCTATTTGATAATCTGGTTCCAAAAGTTTTCTTAATCTCGACTGCAGTTAATTTGTCATCGAACCATTGACCTATTTGATAATCTGGTTCCAAAAGTTTTCTTAATCTCGACTGCAGTTAATTTGTCATCGAACCATAGACCTATTTGATAACCTGGTTCCAAAAGATTTCTTAATCTCGACTGCAGTTAATTTGTCATCGAACCATTGACCTATTTGATAACCTGGTTCAATCAAAGAAACAGTAAAATCCCTCATCAAAAGGTTACCTGCAATACCATCGCACTACTGCCGAAAGGATAGCACAAAACTATATCTGCCTGTTGAATTTAAAAATATTAAAAATTTATACCGCTGTTATAAAGAAGACCTAATTAGTAAAGGAGTCGATGTTGTAAGTGAAAAAGTATTCCGTCAAATACCTATTTACTACTGATTTTAACATTGGGTTTCATGTGCCTAAAAAGGACAAATACATAAAATGCTTGCATTTTGAAGGACAGAAGCCAGAGGATTGTGCCGAATTGCAAGATCATGTAGATGAAAAGGAGGATCAAAGAAGCGTTTGGAATGTCATCGACAATTAGGTAAAGAAAATTCTTCCATTCTTTGCAAATTTTTTGACCTCCAGAAGGTTCTCAATACTCCTCATGGCAATAACATGTTACTGTTTTATTCGAGAAAGTATGCCGTTTTTAATTTATGTTTCTACGAAAGCATCCCAAGGAATGGTTTTTGTTTCATCTGGGGAGAATCTGAAGCCAAGAGGGGTGCAAATGAAATTGCTACTATTATACAGAAATACATAGAGAATGTGGATTCTCGAGGTACCATTACGTCTTTGATCTTGTATTCATATTCTTGTCCTGGACAAAACAAGAATAAAATAGTCCTTGCAGCAATACATAATGCTTTGTTGAAATCGACCAATTTACATGCAATTCAAATGCTTCTTCCTGGCCACACGCAAATGTCAGTAGACAGCATACACTCTACAATCGAACAATCCGTAAGAAATATTACTGTATGGGCTCCTTCGCAATGGGCTACAATAAGCCAGCTAGCAAGAAAAGAACCGGCACCTTATATTGTTGAAAATCTGACTCACGAGGATTTCTTTAATTTTGATGATATGTCTGACAAATATTTCAAGGGCAACCTTATAGGTATAATTAGTAAAATCCGTACAGCAACATTTAAGAAATCTCACCCAAATCAGATGAAAGTAAAATTTTCAATGAAAGATAATGCATCGGAAGAGATCATACAAATTATTGCGAGACCTAAAGCTATCAATTGTAGATATAATTCAAGTTTGCCGATTTACAAAGCCAAATACATGGACATAAAGAAATTGTGCGACACTGGAGTTATACCCAAGATATTTCATAAAGAATATTTAAATCTGCAACACTGTAATTCCAAAGAAGTTTTACTGGATACTGATGTAGAGGATACAGTCGAAGAAAATGATAAGTAAATACGTTCTTTCTTATTGCATTATGATTATTATCAGCATTGGCTGTGTTTTATAATTACTACAAGTTTTCTTTGTTGATTTGATATTTTTTATTTTGTTTTTATTAGTTTATGTTTTAAATTTAAAATTGTTGGTTGTGATTAATTATACTTTTAGTAAGTTTTATGACAACCAATCTCAAGTAATACTGAATAAATAATACCTAATTATAGTTGAAGTTCCTACATTGAGACTGATTTTACTTGATTATTATACAAAATATTAACACTTTAACTGACGTTGTGTTGTGTGTATTTATTTATTTATTCAATATAAACACCGGAGATTTTCAGTGATTGCGATATATCCAGGTTGTTTTAACAGCAATTGATAGTATTAGATGTAAAAAAATGTATCATCAAAAGTTACATTTCAATATTATATGTCACATAAGTAAATTAGCCTGCCAGTCATTTTAGTCTAAACTGGTAGTTGAGATAAATAGCTTGCTACTGCATCCTTCTTAACTGCACTGAAAGTGTCTAGATCAATCTCTTTCACACAGTCATGTATGATTAAAATAGCACGTACTCGCCCTTACTTATTTATTTTTTAATCACTATTTGACAACATCTTAGACTTTTTGCCTTCTCACTTACACTCTTAATCTTGCCTACGTCCATATCTTTCACACAGTGATGATATACATATTATATTATACTCTTCAATTAACGATGAATACAAATCTATCGTTTATCGGATACCTATGAAATTGGAACGAGAGATAGTTAACTGTTAAGGCGCTGACAAGAGTCAAATGACCAAAGCAAAAAAGCTTGTCATAATAAAAAAAAAATCCCAAATCTGTATAGTTTGTGGTAGCGAAAAAAATATCAGTATGTTAATTTTGAACACATTTCTCAGAACTTGGTTGTTACCAAAAACACATTTTGAAAAATAATCTCGATACAAACTAACGTTAAACTAACCTCTTACCTTGAGTTCCAAACCAAAATATCTGTATTAAATATCAACATACGTTACGTATTTAATTAATAACAAGAACGTCTTATTTTAACGCAGAACTTGGTTGTTTTTTTTATGTTCGATTACTCAACTCAATTTTGAGTAAATTGATAATTGCGTCATATTTTGCAATAAATTACAAGCGTTGTGGCATCGCGCTTCTCTTACTTTTCTATACAGTCTAACAATGACCGCGGTTTAGGTGTAGTCAGCGTCTTAAATGCATTTACTATTTTTATTGAAACGTAGTTTCTTAAGGAGTCTTCTACCCACTACACCGTATTATGCCGTGATCGTGCTAGGAACGTATCAGTCAAAAAAATATTCTTTGTATTGAAAAGTATTAGACTACGCCCACGGTTCCGTCGCCGACCGACACCGGAGCGTGGCATGACCGGACCGTCAACAATTTGTCGGTGAGAATATTTTGCACGGATATAATCTAGTAGTACATTCTACTGGGCGGGCGGTCATAGTAGTCCGTTTTATGGTTTCTTCCGTGCCTGATAGGTTCATAGCACGGTCACGGTATGGTACGGCGTAGTGGGCAGAAACCCTTATCGCATGTTGCGGCAGCAGGGAGATAGCCGAAAAAAACGTACGAGTAAGTAACGAAAATCGTTACATGATTTTTGTCTGTATAAAATACCTTACCTTCTTCTTAAGTAATACCTAAGTTCGACACTAGGCGAGTGTACAACGCAATGAACAGATCACATAACGATAGTTCGACTAAAAAATGCGTCGCATGTTACGGCCGCTCTATTCTGCAACTCATTAGCGATGTCATGTGCCAATTACAGCTGTTATAGGTTAGGTTTTTTTTTAGAAATGGCTAATTTGCAGGTATCCTCGTGGATTTTAGCTGCTTCATCGGGCTTCGGTGGGGCCAGAAGGGCCTCTCACCTAGTTAAATTAGAGTTTAGGTAGCACAGCTAAGAGCGTCCCATAGTGGGACTCGAACCTAGGCTTATCTATGTTATACTATTATTATTGGGGATATTATTTGAATTAACTTGCTCCGCGCGGGCGGGCGGGTTCAAGTAACGGGGGGGAGTATTATGTTACTCTATTTCGCGGAGGTACTCGCCGTCGAGTACGGGATGTCTGCGTGGGTGTGTTCTACGGTGTGAAGTTAATGTATAATGAGGATAGGTCTGAATTCAGTAGGTTAGGTATCGACAACATTGTCGTATTGTTATACTTTTACTCGTATAGGTTTGTTAATAGTTTTCAAATATCGTAAGAAAAAATCGTTTCTACCAGCAGTCCCACGACACCACACGTTCTTATTTTTATGTACTGTTAATGTGTAAGTAGTAAGTTCATGTTGGGATAGATAAAATATCAAATCACGATCATCGCACCATTTTGTAAGGATTGTCGGTCAGAGTAGTAATTGTACAATAAACGTCGCTATTATTTCATGTGTCATCGAGTGCAAGTAGGCCTCCTGATTTAAACTAATTTATTATTTTTATTTTTTTTAGATCAGAAAAAGAAAAAAATAATAAGTGAACCGGGAGGACGCAAAAAAAATAAGGCAACTAAAGTTGTTAAAACTCAAGCAGTTGATCTCAAGATAACTGATAAATATAATTCTGTGTCAACATTTCAAGCAGCTCATTCGATCAGTATCCATGACTTGACTCACCATATTAACGTGCCTCCAATTGATACTGATGTCTCTATAATTTCTTCAAATATGGCCCATATATCAAACTCCTATGAATCACATTCAATTGAGAACCAAGAAAACGTTCCGTCTAGTGTTACAATTGAAAATTGTTCTCTTCCAAATCTAAATTTTAGTAAGAGCATAATATCTTATTTAACTTCTAATAACACATCTGACTCTCAGGTAAATACGTTATGTATATCATCTGATATATTTTTGAATGACTCTTACGAATTTCCTCCAACTACAAATGTATCTCCTTCTATGATGAACTGCATTAGTCGTGTTAGTCCTGAAAACACAGTCTCAAACCTTACTTACCTCTCAAACGCTGGTCCTGAAGAGCCTGCGCCAGGAGCACTTGGAGCTCCTCCTACCTCAAACTTACTTCTTGATACTATTATCTCCAAATTCCCTACTTATAGTTCAAATGTTGATCCTGAAGAGCCCTCGACTATCGCGAACTGCATGAAAGATCTTGATTCTGAAAACACAGTCTTAAATAACCATACTTACCTCTCAAATGCTGGTCCTGAAGAGCCTGCGCCAGGAGCACTTGGAGCTCCTCCTACCTCAAACTTACTTTTTGATACTATCATGTCCGAAGGTACTTACAGTTCAAATATTGATCCTGAAGAGCCCGCGACTATCGCGAACTGCATGAAAGATCTTGACTCTGAAAAAAAAGTCTCAAATAACCATACTTACCTCTCAAACGCTGGTCCTGAAGAGTCTGCGCCAGGAACACTTGGAGCTCCTCCTACCTCAAACTTACTTCTTGATACTATCATGTCCGAAACCCCTATTTACAGTTCAAATACAAGTGATACGCAGCTGCAATACAAACATGTTTATTCTCCATGCACAGTACCTAATTATGAGACACTAGAACCAGATTTTGACAACGTTTCTGACGAAAGTGGAGTTTCAAATGACCGGGATTATATACCATCACCTTACGCATCTTCGTCTGATGAAGAAAATTGCTTAATGCTGGAAAATGAATGTTTGGATTAATCACATAAGGTTAGTATAACATTTATATGCATACACAGCTACTACACTACACTACAGTACTTTTAATTATTTTTCAAGTCTTTGCAGCACTGTTTGGGGTTTTTACATGGCCATAAGCTATTATTTTTTTTTTACAACTGATTATTTACAATACGTGTCAACCACCTTAGGGATTAAAAGAGCATTATTATCATACAAATCTGAGCGTCAAGATGAAGCCTTTTAGGAATATAATCAAATAAAATAATATTTTTCAGGTTGTTTCAGACGGCTTGAAGGGTATAAATACGAGCACAATAGAAAAAGAAAGGGTTTGCCTCAAACAGATGATATCAGAAGCAAATTCTAAAGACGAAGAAGAAGTACATAGTCCACAAGATAAAGACTTGTCTGAAGATCCCGTAAAAGGTAAACGTATCAGAGAGAGAGAGATTTTTGTTTCGATTGTGAAAATTACATTTTAAATTTTTCACGACATATGGCTCGTAACCATTTAGCCGAACCTGAAGTTCAATTAGCATTATCATATCCTAAAAACAGCCTTAAACGTAAAACAGCATTTTCAGATTTAAGAAAAATGGGTAATTATATTAGTAATGTACAAACTACATTCAAACGTGTGAAGAAGTGTAGGTTTTCTGAAAAATCGGATTATTTATAAAAAAAGTGTAATAATAGTTCCTCAACAAATAATCTACAAGTCGAAGCACAAAACTTTTTGTACGTCATGTTAAAGTGGACAATAACTTAAAGATAAAAGTATTTCCTCGTATGAAGCCAGACAAAATATCACTAGTAGCCAAAAAAGATAAAATTATTTGTATGTTCGGAGCCCAGTATTTGAAAACACATCGTGAAGATCATTTCGCAACTGTCATTTCACGTAAAATGAGGGAGTTAGCAAAATTGCTAGTAGAAGTAACTAAATTGAAACCAAATACTAGTAGCATAGAACAAGTATTAAAACCCCAATATTATGACACTTTAGTACACGCGACCAAAATCGTAGCTCGGTTTAATGAAGGAACAAGACAATTTGGCGCACCGACCTACGCCATGAACATTGCAACATCTGTGAAACAATGCTGCAGTATAGCTTTATTACAGAGTTATAAAACGGAAGCCACAGCGAACCAAGCCGATTTTAAAACATTGTCAAAATTAATTACAGAAAATTGGAAGTTTGATAAATCCAGTCAGGCTGCTGATTCAAAGTTGTTCAAGGAATATCTGACCTTAATGTCAAGAAATAGAATAAAACGACCTTGGTTCCACTTGCTGCTGATTCAAAGTTGTTCAAGGAATATCTTCATAAATTATCAAAACAGTCAGTCATAGTTTAATACAGGCTAATGCAAAAGATAACATTGTAGCTTTTAACTATTTGGTAGAGTCTACGTACTGTCGCATGCTTCTGCTTAATAGACGCCGACCTGGTGAATTACAACGATTAAAATTGAAAGATTACAATGAACATGGGAATGATACTAATAAATATGAAGAATTTGACAAAATTCTTTCTTCAACAGAAAAGTTATTAGTAGAAAAATTTAAAAGAATTGTGATCCGTGGTAAAAGAGGAAGAGCAGTATCAGTTTTATTTAGTACTGAAATTCAAGAAGACACAAAAAATATTATCAGTGAGACATATGTTATGTATGTGAGCAGTGGTGGCCCAGTGGTAACGGCCGTGACTTACGAGTTGTAGGTCGTGAGTTCGAACCTGGACAGGCGCTTTACTTTTTGTAAATTATTTCATCACCACTGCTCTCAAAACGGTGAAGGAAAACATCGTGAGGAAACCGGCATGTCCTAGAACCAAAAATTCGAAGATATGTGACATCTACCAACCCGCACTGGGCCCGCGTGGTAGATTACGGCTCACTCCCCCTCTCACCGAGAGGGGGCCTGTGTCCCAGCAGTGGGAACGTTATAGGCTGATTATATATGTATATTGAAAAAGACAATAGTTTGTTGTTTGTCAAAGCAGGTGGAGGCACTATTTGTGGCTACAACATTTTAGAAAAGTATGCAAAGGCTTGTGGTGCTAAAAGTTATAGGGCTCTGACATCTACGCGGCTTCGAAAACATTTAGCCACAATGACCCAATTATTCACTGTGACTGAATCAGAACTAGAACAACTAGCAACCTTCATGGGTCACACATTAAGTGTACATAAAGACAATTATCGGTTGCCTAGCGATGTTTATCAGACTGCAAAGATTTCCAAACTTTTACTTTTGATGGAAGATGGAAAAGTCGACGAATATCAAGGAAAAGCTTTAGACGAAATAGACTTAAACTTGGATGAAGAAGTTAAAGGGGACAAAATAGAAAATGAAGAAGTGATTGAGTTTGAATTAGAAGAAGCGGATTCACCAAAAAAATGATAATTTGAAGGACCCCGAACCACTTTTACTAGAATTAACTAATAAGACGAATGCGAAAAAAAAGAGAATACTTATTCCTTGGACAACTGAACAAAAAAATATTGTGACCAAATATTTTAAGCAACATATCAAAAACAAAAAAACCTCCGAAACGTGAAGAATGTGACGAATTAAAGAATAAATATCTTGCACTTCTTCACAATAAAGACTGGCTAAACATTAAAGTGTTTATTCAAAATAATTATACTAAAAGACGATAAAGTTTAATATGATTAAATTCTGATCTGATGAATAATTGTAATGTTAATTTGTCCAATAAGATTTATGTGACTATTGAATAATTGAATTAGCCCTTAGTTACAAAATTATTATAAAATGTTCTATCTCACAAAGTGCGTTGGGCTATGGATGTTTTTAGCCGTTAGCAAAAGCATTAAGTTGCGGCTACGCACACTAATGTTTATGATCACGTCTATCAATATTCAGTTTTTATTATTAGTTATCTTTTTATACGATACAAACAAACGTATAGGTACGTACAATACCTATTTGTATTGTATAAAAAGATTACTATTAATAAAAATGAAGCGCGTCATATTTTACTAACTGGCGATCAGATGCGTAGGTAAAAATAATGAAACAGAAAAAATGCAGGAATATTAAAGATTAAAAAAACTTTTTTTCATTTCTTACATTAATTAATTACTTATGTGTATGAAAGTTAGTAATAAAACAACATTTAAATATAATGATAGCAGAGCCTACTCTTCTATCATTATATTAAAATTTTGTTTATAATAAAATATGTCATCGTGAGTATATTACGGATACGGTAAAATCTCCTGAAACGTAAATACCTGTTTTTTTTTATAATTTATATTGATATAAGATATATCGTTTTATTGTTTAACTAGCGGTTTGTATGTAATCACGTCACTATGCTAAGTCTCAAGTAAAGACATAAAAATAATAATGTTCATACTTCTTTACCAAAGCTAGGCTTTGGTAATAATTATGATTGTTAAATAATTATATTAATTTAATTATAATTTATGAATACTAATATAGTTTTCACCCTAATTTCAAAGGCCATTGCGTTACGTGTTGTAATTTCTTTACATTGTTATAATACTCAAAACTAAAAATGTTTGTGTTTTACTTACTATAGGTCTGTATGTACGCAATAGTCTTGCATCAACCCCCGGTTGATGCAAGACTATTGCGGAACAATGAAGGAGCTGCGCGCACGAACAATGAAGGAGCTGCGCGCACGAACAACGAAGAAGCTGCGCGCACGAACAATGAAGGAGCTGCGCGCACGAACAATGAAGGAGCTGCGCGCACGAACGATGAAGGAGCTGCGTGCACGAACAATGAAGGAGCTGCGCGCACGAACAATGAAGGAGCTGCGCGCACGAACAATGAAGGAGCTGCGCGCATGAACAATGAAGGAGCTGCGAGGAGCTGCGTGCACGAACAATGAAGGCGCTGCGCGCATGAACAATGAAGGAGCTGCCACGCCGAGGAAGGTTACGTCCGATGCCACGTCCGCCGCGCCTGCTCCACGCCTCGTACGTAGAGCTACGGCGAGTAAAGCTACCGCGACCGCGTACTTCTATGGGGAACCGCCCTCCACACCCTCCGTTGCCGATGGCCGTTGTCCGGTAAAACGCGACGTTTTACCGGACAACGGCCACCGTAGAGATTATCTACACTAACATGGCCCGCCCCTCCAAAATTCAAAAAGTTTGAAAGTGTTTGTGAAAGTATTTACAAAGCGCCACCAAGACTCACGACGCATGTGTGCGTAATGAGACGGCCGTAAAACAAAACAAATCCACTACTTTGTTGCTCGACTAGTGTCGTCATTAATCGCTCATTATTATTAGTATGGCGCTGCACTGACGTACTCTATGAAAATGACACGTGCGTTGTCTTGCTCGGTCGGCTGGTTATGATTAGTTGACTAACAAATCTGGTAATAAGTGAGATATTACGAGTACTGATTGCACAAAAACTATGAATAAATTTTATTGTATTTAAATATTATAATTTAATTTACTCTATTATACTATTTTGCATGTTGAATGTTTTCAATAATATGAAACCTTCAGTTATAATGTAAGTATTTGTAACACATTTATTTTTAGTTACTAAAACATCAAAAACATTTACCAAAATACATAGATATGTATTTTTGTGATGATCATTATCATTATACAAAAGTTTATAGGTATGAAAAGATCCAAGTGATAACATTATTAATAATACTCTCATTAATCACTTGGCCCACTACATTTATATAAAATTAAAAGTCTTAATGATCTCTATTGGCACTGGAACTAAAATTTTGTTCATCGCTGTCATAGAAGCTTGATATGTCACTTTCAGAATCTGATTCTCCTACATGAATAATAAATTCTTACTCGTCGTTGTAGTTTTCCCAGTATTTGGATTCCGTCTCCTCTACATGTCTGCAAGTGTTGGTCCACATCGTGCAATCGATTATGTCTAGATGTTCATTTAGTAATTTCATGATAGATGTGTAGTTTTGGTCTACATTTTTGTTTGCGATATAGTTTTTTAACACTCCCCAAATTTTCTCAACCGGGTTTAAGTCGGGATGATATGGAGGAAGTCTTAAAATATCGCAATTAAACATTTTTGCTTCGCCATCAACGGCGTAATTTCTAGAATTATCTTTATTTTTTAAAATGATATCATATAGTTCGATTTTTTTCATGTCTTCCTCGAAGTGGATGTGTTTATTCACCAGCCAATCTTTCATGGCTGCTTTGTTGCTGTTGGAGGTGGGAACTTTTTCTGTAAATGTGTTATGGTAGGACGCGTTATCCATAACAATTACGGACTTTTCTAGTATGTTAGGTAGTAGTTGTGACATGAACCACTTCTTGTAATTGTCATGGTTCATGTTGTCGTGGTAGTCGCCTGTCTTCGAACTGGCCTTGTAAATTAAAGAAGCATTGGGGACAAAACCATTTCTCCCACCAGCGTGGACAATTATGATGCGTAACCCTTTAGATTTTTTTTTCTTTGCTACAGTTCCCTGTTTAGTTCCCCATGACTTATTTTGTACATGTGTGGTATGAATGTAGCTTTCATCAGTATAAACAATATTCCTCCCTTCTTCTCTATATTTCTTCAATTGTTTTAAATATTTATAGCGGAGGAACTGTACGTCATGTTTTTCAACAAGCGCTTGACGATTGTCTTCAGTAGTTTTCCATTCATATCCTAAATCAAGAAGTATACGCCGTAATGTCTCCAAACATCCGTCAAAATTTATCTTTTCAGTAAGCACCCTTTTCAGAGCGCTTAATGTTGGATATTGTTTATACTCTCTGTGAAAGTTACTGACAGTACGCCTTATTACCCCCTTGTCAAATTCATCGATGTCACGCTTTAAACGTTTGCGAGAATTTTGGTTTTTACGCGGTGAACTCATTTTTGTGCCAGTTGCATCACATTTTGCTTTTTCTTTGAGAATTCTTGTTATAGTCCTTTCACTAACTCCCACAGCTCTTGAAGTTCTCCATCTAGCGTCTGCCAAGCGCTCCACTCCATTTTCAGCCTCATACTTCATTTGTTGGTATACTGTAGCTATCACTTCTCTTGCCTAAAATATATAGAAAATATTTTACATTAATAGCCATAAAAGTCAATCAAAACATTACGTAAACTTATTTCGCAAACAAACAAAATTACCTGAATCCGCATAATTATTATTCTTGAATTTTCTATGACTAATTATTTTGCAATCAGTACTTTCGTGTCACTGAGCGACGTAGTAACAATAACTTGACTGTCTCGGACCACTGCTGCCTGCTACTGAAGTCGAATACTTACAACTACAAACAAACTCTTTCGTAAGGCTGTGACTACACACATTGAAACAGTAATTTGGAGGGGCGTGCCATGTTATCGTAGTTTATCTCTACTACGAATCCAGGACTCGGCAAGAACGATTACACGCGTCAAATCAGGCTAGGCCAGGCCAGGCCAGGCTAGTCCTCGACTGGCCAGGCTAGGCCAGGCCTGGCCAGGCCAGGCCAGGCCAGTCCAGGCCAGGACAGGATAGGCCTGGCCTGGCCTGGAGGAGCCGCCGACGCCGGGACCAGAGGCCTGAGACACCTAGGCCAAGCCACGCGTCAGGCTAGGCCAGGCCACGCGTCAGGCTAGGCCAGGCCACGCGTCAGCCTAGGCCAGGCCACGCGTCAGGCTAGGCCAGGCCACGCGTCAAGCTAGGCCAGGCCACGCTTCAGGCTAGGCCATGCCACGCGTCAGGCTAGGCCAGGCCACGCGTCAGGCTAGACCAGGCCACGCGTCAGGCTAGGCCAGCCCACGCGCCAGGCTAGACCAAAATATAGGCTTATTAGGCGAATGGCGTCATTAATAATAAGACAGTATGTCTAAAGAATTAGTTGGACAGTTGATTAATTAAATTGTTGATTTCTCATTTTTTGAAGTTGTTATTTAATTTCATAGTTTTAATAATTGTTCGTCGGCGGCTCCTCCCTAGCCAGGCCTAGCCTGGCCTGGCCTGGAGAAGACGCCGCGACCAGAGGGCTGAGACACCTAGGCCAAGCCACGCGTCAGGCTAGGCCAGGCCACGCGTCAGGCTAGGCCAGGCCACGCTTCAGGCTAGGCCATGCCACGCGTCAGGCTAGGCCAGGTCACGCGTCAGGCTAGGTCAGGCCAGGACACGCGTCAGGCAAGGCCAGGCCAGGCCACGCGTCAGGCTAGGCCAAAATATAGGCTTATTAGGCGAATAGCGTCATTAATAATAAGACAGTGGCGCCGATTCCCTTGTTCACAAACTAAACTAAATTTAAGTTCAGTGCATCTTTTTCTTTCTATTTCATTAAGAAAAGGACAGAAGATAAATATTACTTTAGTCCTGTCAAATTAATCAGCGCTTGACGTAAATTGACGTAATTTTAGTAGGCAAGTTTTTAATCACGTCTAAACTTGTATGGAGTAGTGACAGGCGCTGATTAATTTGACAGGACTAAACTAAAATTTATCTTCTGTCCTTTTCTTAATGAAATAGAAAGAAAAAGATGCACTGAACTTAAATTTAGTTTAGTTTGTGAACAAGGGAATCGGCGCCAGTATGTGTAAAGAATTAGTTGTAATGTTGATTAATTAAATTGTTAATTTCTAATTTTTTGAAGTTGTTATTTAATTTCATAGTTTAAATAATTGTTCGTCGGCGGCTCCTCCCTAGCCAGGCCTAGCCTGGCCTGGCCTGGTGAAGCCGCCGACGCCGCGACCAGAGGGCTGAGACACCTAGGCCAAGCCACGCGTCAGGCTAGGCCAGGCCACGCGTCAGGCTAGGCCAGGCCAGGCCGCGCATCAGGCTAGGCCAGGCCAGGTCACGCGTCAGGCTAGGCCAAAATATAGGCTTATTAGGCGAATGGCGTCATTAATAATAAGACAGTATGTCCAAAGAATTAGTTGTAATGTTGATTAATTAAATTGTTAATTTCAAATTTTTTGAAGTTGTTATTTAATTTCATCCTATCACGAAATCTGTCACGTCACTGTCTGTCACTTTTTCACAGCTCATATTTATTTAAATTTACATATTTTACGTGGCTCTAGATGTCCAAATTTGATCGTTTTCTTGTTAATCAAGGCTTAACTGCTGTGCTAAAGTGTAGGCAGCTCCCAATTTCGAACAAATAATAAAATATATTTTTGTTTCAGACGTTGCGGTCCTCCTTGGCAACGTTATGGCGCCCATTACACGGTCAATCTGGATCGCGATCTGCGATCAAAATCAATGATCACGATCCAGATTGATAGTGTACGAGTTAGATTGACGGATTGATGTATCTGATCACAAAATTATCTAGATACCTTGAAATCCAGATTGCGATCCCCTGATCGCGATCAAGATTGAACGTGTAAGTGCAAGATCGCGTCAGTACAAGCTGTGCGCTCATTTAAAATGGACGAAGATGACACGCGCTCCTTGTCGCCGCCGATTGAATCGGCGAATTTACTTTCGCTTCCACAATTGGAAGAAGATTTTATATTACTTTTAGAAACATTACCCGAGCTATGGAATGCCCAGCATAAATATTACAGTAACAAATATAAGAGACAAGCTGGATACGAAAAGTTACTCGAAATTTTCAAAAAAATCAAGCCACAGGCAACCGTAGATGATGTCCGCAAGAAAATAAATAGCCTTAGATCCAATTATAGACGAGAATTAAAGAAAATTACTTCATCAAAAAGATCTGGAGCCGGTGTTGATGACTTGTACACACCAAAAGCAAAAACTTTCAAACTGCTAAGTTTTTTATATAAAACCGAGAAGCCAAACTACAGTGAACAGGTGAGAATTTCAAATTTTAGTTTAAGTATATTTTTTATTTTAGTAGCCATATTGGCGGTTGCTTTACGAATAGAAAAATGAAGCGACGAAATGGTAGGTAAAAATGTATGTATAATCAGGCACACAGTATGTACCTGTACCTACAGAAGTAACTTAAAACTACCTAATGTGGTATTGGCTCGCGTAAAAGTTTAGGTACCTACGGGGCGCGACCACGCAACGAAGTCGGCCTGCATCGTACCAGGTCTCCGTCACTCCATGTACTTGCACGCTATAATTACCTACCGCCGCGCCCGGCCGAGCGGTGTCGGGCCGTTTGCGGACCAAATTCAGTGCGGTTTAGCAAGCGCGTTGTTCAATTTTAATATTTCCATTCTTTCTTACGCGTACCTACGAAGCCGTCTGGTGCCTTATGTACTGTAGCATAGCAATCATATCTTATGGGTGCAAATCAAGTAAAAGAAGGGATAGGTATTAAATATGGCTCTGTAGTGCACTAAAAAATTGATTAGGGAATGCAATAATTAATATCTTAACAGCGAATATATAGTTTTAGACGTAAAAAAGAATTCGGAAACATTCCAAATGCCTTTATACACCTGAAACGGTTACAACATCAAATTCAGTGTTTTAATTGCATTCCTATAGTTTTCTAGTGCACTACAGAGCCATATTTCTTGTTTCCATACAATGCCAAATTAATTAAAACTTGTAAATATTTGACAGCTATTAGCGAGACGTTGCCAATTTTCTGGTTATGCGCCCTTAAGTCGGAATAAAATACCACACATAATTCTTTGAGTGCGCTGTGTTGTTATGTGTAGGTAAATAAAATAAATAAAAATAAGATAGAAAGTCACTTTATTGCTAAGTAGAATATAGACTAAGGGGTTTTACCTTCATTACAAAAATAATTACAAAAATTTTCTCTTATAGTTTTTGCTTCACAAGTTGAATTACGATTGTGCGTTCTTTGCAGGTTTTCTAATCTATTTGTATTTTCTTGATTTTCAATACCTTCATTTGAAGAACCATAAGAGTTTGATTTTTTCCTCAAATAATTATGTACTTAAGTAGCAACATGTTGCTACTATCAATGAAGTAGTCTTGGGTTCAAAGGATATATCTTTTTGGAAAACACCAAACTTTGAATTCAATATTCCGAAAGCACATTCAACTACTGAACGTGCTCGTGAAAGACGCTGGTTATAAATGTGGCGATTATCATTTTGCATATTTTGAGGGTAGGGCTTCATTAAATTGGGACCCAATGCAAATGCTTCGTCAGATATAAAAACATATGGAAATTTTTGTGTTGTATTTGGTAGTGCCGATGGTTCTGGCAAATTAAGAGTGTTTTGTTCATACATCTCCCAGAATTTGGTATAGTATAATACACCACCATCGGATACCCGTCCATTAGTTCCTACATCTATCATTATAAATTCTTTTTTGGCATTTACCAGTGCCATAAGTACTATGCTATAAAATCCTTTGTAATTATAATACATCGATCCTGATGCAGCAGGTTTCTTTATGCCAACATGCTTCCCATCTAATGCGCCACAGCAGTTCCAAAATTGGTGTATTAATCCAAAATCATTTGAAATTGTTTTCCATTCATCAGCTTTTGTCGGCATCTAAAACATAAAATACTATATAAGCAATATTAAACATTTCAGCGTCAAAAATCTACAAAAATAATTGAGAGCCCCGGCAGTAGTCAAGAAAATTTAAAGGAACTGGTAAAACTGGTAAACTGGTAAACGGGTTCTTCAATCAACCAAGTTGTTCATCGGGCTGAAGACAAACAGAAACCAAAGACATTATTAGCTAAACAAAACGAGCTGATAGATCGAGCAAACTTATTTTTGTCACAAACGACTTCGCAATCACAGAAGTCGAAGCAAGAAACTACAACGAGTCATTCACTGGCATTGGTTTGGGCCGAAAAGCTGGATAAATTACATCCTCAGCAACGATTCTTTGCAGAGAAAGCGATTCATGACATTTTATTTGAAGCGGGATTGGGAAACCTTCACAGATTTTCTGTAAAAATTAACGAATCTAATATGAACGTGACGTCAGCACATTACAACGCGTCTCCTTTGTATCCACAAAACTCTAATTCCCCAATACCACACTGCTCTTCGCCGAGCAATTCGGTTACTAATCCACCTACTCCCTCAGGCATGCAGTACTCTCCAGATGCTCCATCTCCTTCACCCTCTTCATTGCAGTCCCCCACAGTGAGTCTTCCACTCACATCTTCACCTAAACCCTTACAACTATTCAATGAAGATACACGAACACATTATTCTTCGTCGCCTTCTTCCACTCCAGCACATTATTTGACTATTGTGCCTCCACCAATGACCTCTCAGTTACAACTTGGAATAAATTCGCCACCCTTTCATGTAAACTCACAACCAGCTCCTGTTTGCCAAAAAGGTTTTGCATCACAAATAATAATAAACCCAAAAACGAATGCTACTATGTTACATATTCCGTCGCCATCCCATCCAGATACTGAAGATTATACCGTGAGCGCTTTGTTTAAAAATTTTAATCCATAAAGTTTTTTTCATTTTAACATTGTAATTTTTTTCACTTTAATTTGTTTTTCATTGTGTTGAACTTATTCTTAATAAACCTACTTAAACAAAAATAAAAATCTTTTACTTACTTTTATATAGTCCTTAAGCACATAAATAACAGCTCGGCATGTAACTTTGATTGATTCTTTAATAGCAGCAGGAGACATTATGGCAGAAAATTTTAAATCTTCAATATTTCTTCCAGTAGCAAGATAACGTAATGTTACTGCAAGTTTTTCGTCAGGTGTAATACTTTTTCTCATACAAGTATCTTGTTTGGTTATATATGGAGTTATCATTTGTAGTAAGTCATCGAAACATTTTTGTCCCATCCTGAAGTAGTTTTTATAATCGTCAACTTCAGCAGTTAGTTGGATTTCATTTAGTAGATTCAAATGAGTGTACATTTCTCTTTTGAGTAACCACTGTTTAACCCAGCGCCTTTTTCGAATCCTTTTCTTTAAAGTTAAGGCTAAAACAGGGGACCCCCGCTTTAACTTTATTTATATCCATGGCAACAGGTGTTAACGCGGCGGTTACGATACACGGACTGAAGAAATCATGATTGAACGTGTAATGTTGTGACGCGATCCAGTGATCCGTGATCTCGATCCGAGATCTCGGATCGCGATCTAGATTGACCATGTAATGGGCGCCTTAGGCGTGTCGTCCTGACGTCCGACGTCAACGCTTCTGAAAGACTTTAAAATAGTTATATTTTAGTGATAATTTCTATTTTGTGTTTAGTTGAGTGTTTTTCTCTATTCAAGTGTTGTTTTCTGGTAAGTGGATGCATACCGCAACCCAATCCGGTGAAGGCACGTTAAATCAAAATTACATTTGTTTACATTGCGATAGATCTTTTCAATCAAAAAGGGGTCTTAACATTCATATTTCAAAAAAACATCGTCTTTGTATTAGCCAGAACGACCCTGCTCTAAATTTAGACCCAGTTTCTTTACCGACCTGTTTCCGACAGTCCAAATTCTACCCCATTCCATTTGTACCTTAGTTACCTAAAAAATTATGTTATTGTATTATTTATCAAACGAGTCCCGCGCGGCGCCAGGATCTCCGTCGCAAACCACCTTTCAGGCTTGATTAAAAAATATGTGAAGAGCAATCAAATTGTAGAGTGGCATAATCTCTTCTTTTTTTGGTATACCACTTTGCACGTCAAAAAAGATGAGGCTACTATTTTTCTAACCCAAAAAATCAAAAATAACTGTTTGACAAAAACATCTTCACCTTTTGATTCTCCCAAGAGGGGAACATTATCTAGAATTAAATTAATTGAAGGCAAAATTGCCGACGGGGATCTCAAAGGCGCCGCACGTCTTCTTTTTACTAACGACGTGTTGTTGCCTGATACTCCTGATACCTTTTCGGCTTTGCATTCGAAACATCCCCCGGCTCCCGTGATCCCGTATTTTTTCGACTCTCCTACAGCAGACCAGGCCTGCCTCGAAATCGAAGGCAAAGACGTTATTGACGCAATAATTTCTTTTAAAACCGGTTCAGCGGCCGGCCTGGACGGAATCTCACCCCAACATTTAAAAGATTTAACTTCTTATTCTGTGGGTGATGCAGGTGAGCAGCTTATTACAAAATTAATAAATTTTATGTTTTCAGGCAAAATCAACGCTGATATTGCCTCACTTTTATTTGGTGCTAATTTGATCGCCCTAACTAAAAAGGACGGAGGGGTGAGACCCATTGCTGCGGGGTCAACTTTAAGACGTTTGGCATCCAAAATTGCGGTGAGACATATCATATCTAAATTACAGTCTGTTTTCGAACCTATACAATTAGGATTTGGCACGAAAGGTGGGTGTAAGGCAGCCGTCCATGCCTTAAGAACCTACCTTTCGTATGATGATTGCGAAATTGTAGTCAAAATTGACGTCAAAAATGCTTTCAATTCAGTAAACAGGGATGCCATGCTGACAGAAGTTAAGAACAAAATTCCGGAACTCTATCAATACCTGCTTACCTGCTACGCAGAACCTTCAAAATTAATTTACCGTTCCCATGAACTTTCTTCGGAGGTCGGCTGCCAGCAGGGCGATCCCCTCGGGCCAGCAATTTTTAGCTTGGCTATAAATCCGATTATTCAAAATTTAAAATCGAAATTTAACGTTTGGTATTTGGATGACGGAACCCTGGGAGGCAATGTGGACACTGTGTTATCTGAATTATCAGATATTAAAACAAATTTCGAAAATATTGGTTTAGAATTAAATTTTAGCAAATGTGAACTCTTTATTCAAAAAACTTCTTACGGTTTGGATAATTTAAAATCCAAATTAAATTTTCTGGCACCCAATATCAAAATAGTAGACAGAAAGTCACTTTGCCTCCTGGGTTCTCCCATCTTTGAAGAATCTTCTCCTGATTATATTACTAACACTATTTCTAAATTCCAAAGTCACGCAAATTGTTTACTCGAAATCAGTCCTCATTATGCTCTTATAATTCTAAAGTTTTGCCTTTTTGTCCCTAAATTTACTTATGTGCTTCGCTGTAGCCCTTTTTGGAAACATCCAAATTTGCTTTCATCAATAGACGATTTAGTCAAAACTAGTTTAGAAACGATTTTAAATATTCAGCTCAATGAACCATCTTGGTTACAAGCATCCCTCCCTATTCGGTTTGGCGGTTTAGGAATCCGCAAAATTTCGAGGGTTGCTTCCCCAGCCTTTTTGTCGTCCACCCATAGCACGTCACGTCTCATAGGTAATGTCCTAAGGGCTTTACCCACAAACTATGAGACTGCGGGCTTGGAGGATGCCAAGAATGCTTTTCAAATTGCTTGCCCGGGTAAAGAATTTCCAGACAACCTAAAATCTCAGAGGAGCTGGGACGATATTTATTGCGATTTAACATACAAATCGATTCTGAGCCGCAGTTCAGGTCCGGATCGCGCAAGACTTTTGGCGGTCGGAACCAGAGAGGCCGGTCATTGGCTACATGCCCATCCTTCTCCACACAGAACATATAAAGGAGGTTAGAAGGGCCTTGTGGGCGGGGCACGCGCGCCGCGGTTATGAGCAAATGCTCAATATCAACCGAAATTTACTTTACCGGCCCGCAATCGCGCTCTTGTTAAGACAGCGTACGTAAGCTCCGCAAAAAATATTAAATTATGCCGTCTTGCGCTATTATAACGTGTCGGAAAAGAAGCCAGGTGTGTAGTGTAGCACGAGAAGGGATTTCTTTCCACCGGTAAGTCCAAAAACATTAAAATACTTGTGATATTTGTAATTATAACATTAGCATTATGAAAATTGTAGACAAAAACGATATAATCGCAAGCAGACGAATAGTAATATATTGCTTTCAATGGATGGGTACCATTTTGCACTACGTGAGCGATCGCGCAATGTATAATATTCACTGCGAGAGTCCCGAGTACCGAACCAAAGGATCAATTCCACGAAATCTAGGCATGTCGATAGTGCTGTGCCAATTTGTAAACAATGTCGATAATTACTATGATACAAATGATTTATTATCAATAGTACACTTTATAACTAAAATAATATTATTTATTGCGACCAATTATTAATATAGATTTTTAGTGAGGTTTTTGTATTTTTTTATTTTATTTAAGTTTTATGTAATTTTTTAATTGAAACTGACATATGATTTAATATGTTTTAGGTTTCCAACAGATCCAGGTATAAGAAAACTGTGGATTGAGACAACTGGTAGAATTGATTGGATCCCTACTATTTAGATTTATTATCAATAGTACACTTTATAACTAAAATAATATTATTTATTACGACCAATTATTAATATAGATTTTTAGTGAGGTTTTTGTATTTTTTTATTTTATTTAAGTTTTATGTAATTTTTTAATTGAAACTGACATATGATTTAATATGTTTCCAACAGATCCAGGTATAAGAAAACTGTGGATTGAGACAACTGGTAGAATTGATTGGATCCCTACTAAATGTAGCACAATTTGTTCGCAACATTTCGATGATGATAATTACATAACAACAAAGTCAGGGAAAAGAAATTTAAAATCAGGCGCTTATCCACACAAATATATCGCTATGTGTTGTTCAGTAAGTAAACTGATTTTATGTGTTAGAAAATTTTATTTTAGTCTCGTCAAATCAGTTTTTTGTCTAGAAATGGCGATATCTAAATCATCTTTCGTAAACTTTATTTTTATAAAACTTATGGTTGAAAACGAAGGAAATTCAAAATTATGCCTTTTTCCTTACTTTTTTTATACTTCTTTGATTACTGCTAATAAACATTTTTTTACAGTCATCACTACCATCTACCAGTGATACCGTAACAAAAGCTGCATCTACCCCCAACATAATTCAGGGTGCATCTAACGTAGATGAAAAAACATGTCAAAACATGGTAATAAAATTTTGCGTTAATCATCCTGATTAGATACATTAATAGTAAGTACTTAAGTATAAAATAGTCACGTTGTTTTTATATTACAGCCGACTGTAGATGGCAAAAAACCAACTCCATCTACACCACGAAGAGATAAGTCCATGAAACCACGAAGCATTCAGGTAAAAAATTATGCTGTGATAGCTAGTAAATAATATAATTCACAAACACCCCTAAAAAATCATTTTAATATTGAATGTGCTAACACAGTTACAAAATAATATTGTTTATTTTTTATTTACAGCAACAGTTATTATCGCCTTCAAACGCAACTTCACCTAGAAAAAGAAAACTACAAAACATCATTAACACTAAGGAACATATCATTAAGAAGCAGAGATTACCAATAAAAAGAATACAAGCCCAAAATAGAAGATTAAAACGCAAAATTAATAAAATTGAAGACATTTTAATTAATATTCAAGAAAAGTTTTGTTTGAAAGATGAAGACACGAATATTCTGAAAAATATTAATTTACAGGTATATCAGACTCTTACACTATCCGTGTTCGTATTTTGTATGCTGATGTCGATCGTTTTCTTGCTTTCTTTCAATATTAAAAAGCGTTACTACTCTTCTTTATTAACAGGCTCAAGAACTGACACGGCGCATGGTTACAAAAAAGTCTGAAAGAAAATGCAAACAAAAATATAGCCCAGCGCTTCGTACCTTTGCGTTGACGCTACATTATTATTCACCGAAGGCCTACGATTACGTACGTAAAACGTTCAATACTTGTCTGCCAGAAAGACGTACACTTAGAAAGTGGTACGAAAAAATCGGAGGAGACCCAGGTTTTACTAAAGAATCCTTGGAAGCGTTGAAACAAAAAGCTAAAAACACAAATTACACCATCATTGCGGGATTAACTATTGACGAAATGGCTATACGCCGACGTATAGAATATGACGGTGAAAAATTAGTGGGACACGTTGATATCGGTACTGGCGTTGAAGGAGATCATGTGTTAGAAGCTAAAGAGGCTCTAGTTTTTTTAGTTACAAGCGTAAACTGTAACTTTAAAGTTCCCGTTGGTTATTTCCTTGTAGATGGTATAACAGGAAGTCAGCGTTCTGACTTAATTTTACAATGTTTAGAACTTATCCAAGAAACCGGTATAAGAATTATATCGTTGACTTTCGATGGATGCGCTGCAAATATAGCAATGGTGAAATGTTTGGGTTGTTCTATAGAAGATCGAAGAATTACTTTCAACCATCCTGTAACTAAAGACCCAATTTTGGTAATTTTGGATCCATCTCACATGATCAAACTGTTGCGGAACGCTTTTCAAAGCTACAAAACTTTTATAGATCTAGATGGCAATAAAATACAGTGGAAATTTTTGGAAGAACTAAATAAGCTTCAAGAAAGAGAAAATTTTCATTTAGCTAACAAGCTACGTTACCGTCACATACATTTTCAAAATAAAAAAATGAAGGTTAAGCTCGCAACACAGCTATTCAGCCTTAGTGTAGCGGATGCTATAGACTTTTGTTGCAATGAACTTAAACTACCTGCATTTAAAAATAGTGAAGCAACATCGAAATTTTTGCGGATAATAATAATATGTTTGACATATTCAATTACCGAAGCTCTTTTCAATTTAAATTTAAGAAAGCGCTTACGGAAATTAATTCAATGGAACTTTTAGGATTCTTAGACACAGCAGTCGACTACCTATCACGATTAAAATGTCTAGACGACAGACTGTTAATACAAAGCCCGCGAAAAACAGGCTTTATTGGGTTCATTGGTTGCGCCGAAGCAGTAAAACATATTTATAATCATATAATACGTACTCAAGTACTTGTTTATATGCTAATGTATAAAATTAGCCAAGACCACCTCGAGATGCTCTTTGGCAATATAAGGTCACATGGCGGAGCCAATAATAACCCTACGGCGCGCCAGTTTAAGGCAGCATATAAGAAACTACTGGTGCATATCGAGTTAAAGGCTCTCGAAAGTGGAAATTGCTTGGCTCTGGAACATATTTCTATTCTGAATTGCGCATCATCGCCTATAGAACGCATCAATAGAACAACTAATAATGGATTAATAGAAGACGATATGGTTTCCGAAAATAATGATGATGAAGACATAAATTTATTTTTCCAAAATATTTCGGATTTTAGTCAACAAATTATAAGTCACATTGCGGGATACATAGCACACATTTTAATGAAAAAAATTGATTGTGACATTTGTGTTGGAGCACTATTATCAAGTGAAATAAATACCGACCATAAATTTATAGTAGCAAAAGATATAGGTGGTCTCTTGTACCCTTCGAAAGAACTGCTACTAATCTGCAAAACATCTGAAGCAGTTATAAAAAAGTACACCGAAAACCTTCGGAATATTAACAAGCATTTGTTAACAGCAAAGATTATGCGCAGCTTCGTTGGGACTGTTTTATTTAACAACATAAGTCATCATCAGGTTGGCTTATATCCTAGTGCGAGCCATGTGACAGACCTAACTAAGGCTATCATAGAAAAGTATATTAGTGTTAGATGGCATTTCATTTTGAAAAACTCCAATTTAAAAGAGAGCAAGCGTATGCTACTTAATAAATACGTATTATTTCAGGGACAATATTTTTTTTCTTTTTGAACTGGTGATAAGCACCGGAAATGTGAGGTTGAGAGGCAACCGATTTTCTCTAATAAACAAATAATAAACATGGTAAATATTCCATATTAAATCCTAATGTTAATAATAAAATTGGTTTTAAAATTCAGTTATGTATTTTTTATTTGTTTCACTTTTATTTATTTGTTTCTATATTCGCATGAATACATGTTCACAACATGCATTACAGAAGTCCACATAGTCCACAATACTTGCAAAGTAAGAAACAAGATTACATTAATTTTATCGATATCAATAATCGACCTTTTGGTCGCCCTAGCATACATGAGCTTTTACGCATGTATAAGTGTACGTGAAACGCAGTGATTGCGTTAGTGTGACAACCAATAGCAAACTCACGATCTAAGTGCGTGTTGTTTATTTGTGTGCGTAATGCGCGTAGGCATTGGTCTCTTGCTTGTAGTGAGGTTAAAGAGTGGGAGATTAACGGCGACACGCGTTCTGATACAAATCAGGAACTATTTCCTTTCTAACCTCCTTTATATGTTCTGTGCTTCTCCATATACCGGTACCTTCCTGGATCCGACCTCGCTTCGTCTGGCGACTGGTCTGCGGCTTGGGGTCACGGTATGCAATCCACACACATGCCCTTGTGGCACGGACGTGGACCGACTGGGTCACCACGGACTTTGTTGTCAAAAAAGTGCAGGCCGCTTTTCAAGACATGCGACACTTAATGACATAATCCGCCGGTCTCTTGCCAGCATCAATGTGCCTGCTCTTCTTGAGCCCACTGGCATTGTCAGAGATGATGGCAAAAGACCTGATGGTGTGTCTTTGGTCCCGTGGAGTTTGGGACAGATGCTTGTGTGGGACGCTACCTGTGTAGACACACTGGCACCGTCCCACCTCCAACGGACTACTTCTAAAGCGGGTGCAGCGGCAGAAAATGCCGAAAATCTGAAAGTTATTAAATATGGAGGCCTTGGCAGAGAGTACAACTTTGTGCCCTTTGGCGTCGAGACCCTCGGTCCGTCGAGATCCTGGGACCCCACCCAGTGCGCATAAGTTATTTGCGGAAATCGCGAAACGTCTAGTTGATGTAACTGGTGACCGAAAAGCTGGCGGCTTTCTCGCGCAACGCATCAGCATTGCAATTCAGGGAGGAAATGCCGCCAGCATCCTCGGTACAATGCCCCGAGGGCCTTTTTTAAGCTTAACTTAGTTTTAATTTAATTTAGTTAATGTTAATAATCATCTTGTAATTTGGTTATGTAAATAAATATATGTGTAAAGGAATTTTATCTGTGTGTAAAGGAAAAAGGTCAATAAAACGTATTGTAGGGTAACATTAAAATTACACATATAATATCATAATTATCATGATTTGACCATGACCAGGCCAGGCCAGGCCAGGCCAGTCCAGGCCAGGACAGGCTAGGCTTGGCCTGGCCTGGAGGAGCCGCCGACGCCGGGATCAGAGGGCTGAGACACCTAGGCCAAGCCACGCGTCAGGCCAGGCCAGGCCACGCGTCAGGCTAGGCCAGGCCACGCGTCAGGCTAGGCCAGGCCACGCGTCAGTCTAGGCCAAGCCACGCGTCAGGCTAGGCCAGGTCACGCGTCAGGCTAGGCCATGCCGCTCGTCAGGCTAGGCCATGCCGCGCGTCAGGCTAGGCCATGCCGCGCGTCAGGCTAGGCCAGGCCACGCGTCAAGCTAGGCCAGGCCAGGCCCCGCGCAGGCCAGGCTACACATCAAGCTATGCATTTCCAGTATAAGCTGATCTCGCATTGCATAGGATATCTGTACAGTGCGAGATCCGCGTAAACTGGAAATGTATAGCTTGATGTGTAGCCGTGTGTATACATGAAAATATTAACTTTAAGCGTTGTAATCTTCTCTGTAATCGTATAATTCTCTATTTTTCATAGAGCCAGTTCAGTTGAAATCTAGTGTAAGCTTGAACATTACTAGTATTAGACAAATCAGAAGTTAGGCTTCAACTATATATTCATTGTGTTTATCTGTGTGTGAAGGAAAAAGGTCAATAAATCGTTTTTATAATAAACTTCCAAGCCACGTTCAAGATCTAAGCCTTAATAAATTCAAATCATTTATTAAAAGTAAGTTGTGCCAGAAAGCCTTTTATACTATTAAAGATTATATTGAGGACAAAAAGGCTTGGGATTAAGCTGCTCCAATTATTGCATACTGAAACTTTTATTTTATTTATATACCATTTTGACATATTTACTTTGTGGAGTTCAATAAACTGTTTGGAACTTAATATTTACTTGTAAAGTATTATATTGTTTTTAATTATTGTGAATGTGAAGCCTATGTGGGTCATTATTGTTTTTTTTTTAATTTTTCTCATTTAGTATTAATCATGGTCTGGCAGTTTGAGTAATTTATGCGGCCTACCCAAATGTTCTTTCTTTGGTATTGTTCGTCGAATCGTTGAGCTCCTTAAGTTCTGAGTTGAGCAGCACGATTACTGACAAATGCGTGCACTGACTGGACAGGACAATCTGTGTGGTTCTTTCCTCAAAAGGACTATTTCAGACACCAATCTACATGGCCTTCACATGATCTGACCAAGATTATGTCTGGACTTTAAAAGAGACTGTGACCTCTGAGTTTGTTTCGGCCTTTCTTCTCAGAGTAGTCAGATAGGAAACGCCGACCTCATCTAGCTTTATTTAAAAAAATATGATTGACGTGTAAAAGTGTTTGTACAAACCTACTTACAGAAAATAAATCATTTATCATTTATCAATAAAACGTATTGTAGGGTAACATTCAAATTACATATTTAATATCATAATTATCATGATTTGACCATGACCAGGCCAGGCCAGGCCTAGCCTGTCCTGGCCTGGACTGGCCTGGCCTGGCCTGGCCTGGTCATGGTAAAATCATGAGCAGCCGCCGACGCCGGGACCAGACGGCTGAGACACTTAAGCCAAGCCACTCGTCAGACTAGGCCAGGCCACGCGTCAGGCTAGGCCAGGCCACGAGTCAGGCTAAGCCAGGCCACGCGTCAGGCTAGGCCAGGCCACGCGTCAGGCTAGGCTAGGCCACGCGCCACGCGCCTGGCTAGGCCAGGCCACGCGTCAGGCTAGGCTAGGCCACGCGCCACGCGCCTGGCTAGGCCAGGCCACGCGTCAGGCTGAGCCAGGCCACGCGTCAGGCCAGGCCACGCGTCAGGCTAGTCCAGGCCCAGCCTCGCATCAGGCCAGGCCAGGCCACGCGTCAGGCTATGCTAGCTATATAGTCTTATTAGGGGAATGGCGTCATTAATAATAAGACAGTATGTCTAAAGAATTAGTTGTAATGTTGATTAATTAAATTGTTGATTTCTAATGTTTTGAAAATGTTATTTAATTTCATAGTTTTAATAGTTGTTCGTCGGCGGATCCTCCCTAGCCAGGCCTAGCCTGGCCTGGCCTGGAGAAGCCGCCGACGCCGCGACCAGAGGGCTGAGACACCTAGGCCAAGCCACGCGTCAGGCTAGGCCAGGCCACGCGTCATGCTAGGCCAGGCCACGCATCATGCTAGGCCAGGCCACGCGTCTGGCTAGGCCAGGCCGTGCGTCAGGCTAGGCCAGGCCACGCGTTAGTCCAGGCCATATGTCAGGCTAGGCCAGGCCAAGCGTCAGGCTAGGCCAGGCCAGGCAACGCGTCAGGCTAGGCCAAAATATAGGCTTATTAGGCGAATGGTGTCATTAATAATAACACAGTATGTCTAAAGAATTAGTTGTAATGTTGATTAATTAAATTGTTGATTTCTCATTTTTTGAAGTTGTTATTTAATTTCATAGTTTTAATAATTGTTCGTCGGCGGCTCCTCCCTAGCCAGGCCTAGCCTGGCCTGGCCTGGAGGAGACGCCGACGCCGCGACCAGATGGCTGAGACACCTAGGCCAATCCATGCGTCAGGCTAGGCCTGGCCACGCGTCAGGCTAGGCCAGGCCACGCGTCATGCTAGGCCAGGCCTCTTGTCAGGCTAGGCCAGGCCACGCGTCAGGCTAGGCCAGGCCTCTTGTCAGGCTAGGCCAGGCCACGCGTCAGGCTAGGCCAGGCCACGCGTCAGGCTAGGCCAAAATATAGGCTTATTAGGCGAATGAATAATAAGACAGTATGTCTATAGGCGAATGAATAATAAGACAGTATGTCTAAAGAATTAGTTGTAATGTTGATTAATTAAATTGTTGATTTCTAATTTTTTGAAGTTGTTATTTAATTTCATAGTTTTAATAATTGTTTTATTTTGTAACTTTAAAGCGCTAAAAATACTGTAAACATTATAATATTTTATCTTAAAAGAAGAAGAAAAAATGTAATTATGTATGTATGTGTCATTTAATACAGTGAGACGGTAATTCATTGCATAAGGTTATTGATAAAACGCTAATAAACTCATATGGGGCCATTGTAGGTACTCATCATTATAAACAACTTTTAATATGGGACCAAACCTGAAATTGCGAAAAAATATCACCAGACCATAAATGTGGGGAACAGCAGATTTTTTTTCGCAATTTCAGGTTTGGTCACACAGTAAAAGTTGTTCATAAGGTTGGGTACAATGACTCCTTAAGAAGTTGTTAGTGTTTTACCAATAATCCTGTATAATACATATATTGTAATTTTTCTTAGGACATCTTAAAATCAAATGTGTGTTAAAGAGTAAGTTTTCTCAATTTAAATTTCGTTGTCAATTTTCTCTGCTCAGATGTTTTTCTTCGTATTGATTTGATGCGTTAATTTATCAATGTTTGATTGATGCTCTACAATTTTATAAATATTAATTTTGTAACAAATGTAAAACCAAACAATAATTACCGTTTTTAATAAACATGTCAAACTTGTTTGATTTTTGTTTCTTTTCACTTCTTACCTCTTTTATTAGACGAAGGACATATATATAAGTAAATTCGAAATCAACTCCCGATAGCGAAAAAAATACGGACGTCCATAGCCGTCTGATAGCATAATTATATGAAAGTAACACTAGGAAAGGATACTGCAACATCAGGCTAGGCCAGCACACGCGTCAGGCTAGCCCAGGCCACGCGTCAGGCCAGGCCAGGCCACGCGTCAGGCTAGGCCAGGCCATGCGTCATGCCAGGCCAGGCCCCGTGGCGTGCTAGGCCAGGCCACGCGTCATGCCAGGCCAGGCCCCGTGGCATGCAAGGCCAGGCCACGCGTCAGGCTAGTCCAGGCCACGCGTCAGGCCGGGCCAGGCCAAGCGTCAGGCTAGGCCAGGCCACGCGTCTGGCTAGGCCAGGCCACGCGCCAGGCCAGGCCAGGCCACGCGTCAGACTAGGCCAAGCCAGGGGTCAGGCTAGGCCAGGCCAAGCGTCAGTCGAGGCCACGCGTCAGTCTAGGCAAGGCCAGTCGTCTGGCTAGGCCAGGCCACGCGTCAGGATAGGCCAGGCCACGCGTCAGGATAGGCCAGGCCACGCGACAGGCTAGGCCAGGCCACGCGCCAGGCCACGCGTCTGGCTAGGCCAGTCCAGGCCACGCGTCAGGGCAGGCCAGCCCACGCGTCAGGCTAGCCCAGGCCACGCGTCAGGCCAGGCCAAGCCACGCGCCAGGCTAGGCCAGGCCACGCGTCAGGCTGGGCCAGGCCAAGCGTCAGGCTAGGCCAAGCCACGCGTCGGGCTAGGCCAGGCCACGCGCCAGGCCAGGCCAGGCCACGCGTCAGGCTAGGCCAGGCCAAGCATCAGTCCAGGCGACGCGTCAGTCTAGGCAAGGCCAGTCGTCTGGCTAGGCCAGGCCACGCGTCAGGCTAGGCCAGGCCACGCGTCTGGCTAGGCCAGGCCAGGCCACGCGTCAGGCTAGGGCAGCCCGCACGTCAGGCTAGCCCGGCCCACGCGTCAGGCGAGCCAGGCCACGCGTCAGGCTAGGCCAGGCCACGCGTCATGCCAGGCCAGGCCCCGTGGCATGCTAAGCCAGGCCACGCGTCAAAAGTTGTTCATAAGGTTGGGTACAATGACTCCTTAAGAAGTTGTTAGTGTTTTACCAATAATCCTGTATAATACATATATTGTCATTTTTCTTAGGGCATCTTAAAATCAAATGTGTGTTAAAGAGTAAGTTTTCTCAATTTAAATTTCGTTGTCAATTTTCTCTGCTCAGATGTTTTTCTTCGTATTGATTTGATGTGTTAATTTATCAATGTTTGATTGATGCTCTACAATTTTATAAATGTTAATTTTGTACTAAAAACCTCTATTTCCTCAGTAACAAATTTAAAGAAGAAGTTTTAGAAGTCTGTCTATTTGTAAAAAAACACCAGCATTTGTTTCAATTGAATGAACAAGTCTCCGAAAGACTGAACAAAAAAAATGCCGGAAAATTACTAGTACCTGCTCAGAGGTTGCAATTATACAGTAGAAATGCCAGTTGTATGACAATTAAAATTTATAATAAATTATCACCTGCCCTGAGAATGTTACCAGTTAATAAGTTTAAATGTAAGACGTTTGCTTGGCTCTTAGACATGTGTTTTTATTCCGTCAATGAATTTTTAAATCATACTTTTTGACATTGTTAATAAGATCTTAATAATGACATTAGTACTTTGACATTATTATGAATTCTTGGACATTGTAATTTTTATTCTGACATTTTCTTTTATATTTTGACATTATGATTTATTCTTTGACATTATGACTTATTTTTTTGACGTTATGATTTATATTTTTGATTTTTAAATATTAATATTTTGACATTATAAATAATGCAGTTTGTAATATAACCAGTCTTTTAATTTGTCACTAAAATGATTGAATTTTTATAAACTTAATACAAAACATAATTTTATATAATATTTGTATAATGTACCTGGTTCTGATCCGCATGTAGCTTGTAATTAATATTTCTACACCAGCAATGGTAGTTTATGTGAAACAATGTTTAATTTAAGATCTCAATGTACAATAAACTGAGAAATAAATAAATTATTATTATTATTATTATTATTAAAACCAAACAATAATTACCGTTTTTAATAAACATGTCAAACTTGTTTGATTTTTGTTTCTTTTCACTTCTTACCTCTTTTATTAGACGAAGGACATATATATAAGTAAATTCGAAATCAACTCCCGATAGCGAAAAAAATACGGACGTCCATAGCCGTCTGATAGCATAATTATATGAAAGTAACACTAGGAAAGGATACTGCAACATATGGACGCAGATCGTGGCGCCAACGAAATTTGTACATGCTTATACAATGTAATGTTTTTACTGAACCACATGAGTTACCTACTCATGTGGTTCAGTAAAAACATTACTGCTCTACTGCGATTCTTGCTATGGCCAAAACAAAAATAAATCCGTCCTTAGCATGATCCGATACGTCCTGTCTCAGTGCAAGAACATAAAGACCATTCAAATCAATTATTTGATTCCTGGCCATACATGCCAGTTGTTACATAGAATGCATACCCAATACAACTGTTTTAAACACTTTAACGCATCTAATTTTACACTCATTATTTTTTTCTATTTTGGCAACTTTTATTGCATGTTTTCCTCTGAGTCTCATCTTCTTTTTTAACTTTTTTTAAATAATATTTCGCATCCTTTTTTAAAATACTTATGTACACACGGCTACACATCAAGCTATGCATTTCCAGTATAAGCTGATCTCGCATTGCATAGGATATCTGTACAGTGCGAGATCCGCCTAAACTGGAAATGTATAGCTCGATGTGTAGCCGTGTGTATACATGAAAATATTAACTTTAAACGTTGTAATCTTCTCTGTAATCGTATAATTCTCTATTTTTCATAGAACCAGTTCAGTTGAAATCTAGTGTAAGCTCAAACATTACTAGTATTAGACAATTCAGAAGTTAGGCTTCAACTAGATATTCATTGTGTTTATCTGTGTGTGTAGGAAAAAGGTCAATAAAACGTATTGTAGGGTAACATTCAAATTACACATTTAATATCATAATTATCATGTTTTGACCATGACCAGGCCAGGCCAGTCCTAGTCTGTCCTGGCCTGGACTGGCCCGGCCTGGCCTGGTCTGGTCATGGTCAAATCATGAGGAGCCGCCGACGCCGGGACCAGAGGGCTGAGACACCTAGGCCAAGCCACGCGTCAGGCTAGGCCAGGCCACGCGTCAGGCTAGGCCAGGCCACGCGTCAGGCTAGGACGGCCACGCGTCAGGCTAGGCCAGGCCACGCGTCAGGCTAGGCCAGTCCGTGCGTCATGCTAGGCCAGGCCGTGCGTCGGGCTAGGCCAAGCCATGCGTCAGGCTAGGCCAGGCCACGCGTCAGGCTAGGCAAGGCCACGCGTCAGGCTAGGACAGGCCACGCGTCAGGCTAGGCCAGGCCGTGCGTCAGGCTAGGCCAGGCCATGCGTCAGGCTAGGCCAGGCCACGCGTCAGTCCAGGCCAGGCCAGGCCACGCGTCAAGCTAGGCCAAAATATAGGCTTATTAGGCGAATGGCGTCATTAATAATAAGATAGTATGTCTAAAGAATTAGTTGTAATGTTGATTAATTAAATTGTTGATTTCTAATTTTTTGAAGTTGTTATTTAATTTCATAGTTTTAATAATTGTTTTATTTTGTACTCATAATCTGGTCAATCTTGATGAAACTAGAAGTTTATCACGATTAAATCCTTTAGAACTTATCTCAAAGCTCAGTCCTACACAACACGATGACGTATCGCAAGAATCTAAAAGAGAATAGCGTTCTGAGAATCTAGCGATGTGTCAACGTACCAATTTTGTGTGAGGGCCTTAAGCCAAGGAAATCATAATTTGATTCAGAACTTTAAAGCGCTAAAAATACTGTAAACATTATAATATTTTATCTTAAAAGAAGAAGAAAAAATGTAATTATGTATGTATGTGTCATTTAATACAGTGAGACGGTAATTCATTGCATAAGGTTATTGATAAAACGCTAATAAACTCTTATGGGGCCATTGTAGGTACTCATCATTATAAACAACTATTGCGAAAAAAATATCACCAGACCATAAATGTGGGGAATAGCAGATTTTTTTTCGCAATTTCAGGTTTGGTCACACAGTAAAAGTTGTTCATAAGGTTGGGTACTATGACTCCTTAAGAAGTTGTAAGTGTTTTACCAATAATCCTGTATAATACATATATTGTCATTTCTCTTAGGACATCTTAAAATCAAATGTGTGTTAAAGAGTAAGTTTTCTCAATTTAAATTTCGTTGTCAATTTTCTCTGCTCAGATGTTTTTCTTCGTATTGATTTGTTGTGTTAATTTATCAATGTTTGATTGATGCTCTACAATTTTATAAATATTAATTTTGTACTAAAAACCTCTATTTCCTCAGTAACAAATGTAAAACCAAACAATAATTACCGTTTTTAATAAACATGTCAAACTTGTTTGATTTTTGTTTCTTTTCACTTCTTACCTCTTTTATTAGACGAAGGACATATATATATATAAGTAAATTCGAAATCAACTCCCGATAGCGAAAAAAATACGGACGTCCATAGCCATATATAGTCGTCTGATAGCATAATTATATGAAAGTAACACTAGGAAAGGATACTGCAACATATGGACGCAGACAGATGCACATGGGGTGCGTGCAGAAAACCTCCTCGTGTGCCTGACTGCTGCTGGTTCCCTTCGAATACGTTCGGGGGAAAGAGCAGTCGTCGGGCCGGTGCATCCTGGGCACGGCCAATAGTCTCTCCATGTTTCTGAGAGGGTATTGACCGTCGCGAATTTCTGCGTGGCGGGGAGCTTCATGCTCCATCGTCGGTCGCCCACTCCCCTCTCTGCTTACAGAGGGCAGGTCGAGTGGGCGAAGAGTGGCGGTGCTTGCTGTGCACTTACCCTGCCAGCGAGCAAGCAGCGGGAGAATAATTCTTCTGTCTGCAACCGTCGAAATCGTAATCCGTAAAGAGACCACAGTCATGTTTTGTGGCTTGGAACGGGACGAGGATCTTGGCTTGATCGCCCGGATCGCGAGGAAGATAACCTCTATAAAAATTCCTCTAATACCAAGTTTTGGTGCGCGGCGAGGATATGAATGGCTGAGGAGTAGTGTCATTTGCAACTTCAGAGTTGTAGGTGGCGCATCAGTCGTTAGCGCACCCCCAGCCAGGGTACCAGGGGACCCCCTGGTTGGGTTATAAATGTACACTTGCCTAGGGACAGGGGGTGAACCTAGGTGTACTTTTTATATCCCCCATACTCGTGGGATTAAGTATGGATTTTAAAGGAAACAAAAAAAACAACAACAAGACGAAAAGTCAAGTGGAGGAGAGTGATGCAGGGTCGGAGTCCGACGCTGCATCTAGAGGTTTCAGGTGGTGAACCGGATGCCGCTGGCGGCTCCAATTTAGAGCGTGTCGACAGCTTTGCGGAGGTCGTGGCCAGCGCAATCAAGGCAGTATCCGTAAAGAGGCTCAGGTCCTCTAAGGATCAGGCCATAGCCGCGGCCACGGCCTCTATTGTGGCGGCAGCGGAGGCCCTTCACGTCGGGCCTCCCCAGGACAATATGTCCGAGATGCGGGCGGAGATCGCCCGCTTGACAGCCGCCATGGAGCTTCTCCGAAAGGAGAACGAGAAGCTCCGGGCGGACCTGGCTGGGCTCCGAGGAGACGGCCCCCGGATGGGGCCGCAAGGGGGGCAGCAGCAGCAGCAGGGACAGGGACGGCCCGTGCCTGTAGAGGACCGGGTTTTGACCCTTGTGCGGCAGGAAATGGCTTCCCTGCAGAGTCGTTTCTCCGCCCTGGAGGCCATCGTCCTGCGCCCCCCGTTGGCGGCGAGCCAGCCGCCCTCTGGCCAGCGGAAACCGGCCTCTTTTGCAGCCGCCGCAGGTGCCACGGCCAAACGGGGCTCGCCGGGGCAGCCAAAAGGTGCGGGGGCTGCGCAGGCGGCGAAGGCTCCAGCACCAGCGGCGAGAGCTCCAGCCCCGACGGCGAGGGCTCCGACCCTGGCGGCCCAGGTGGCAAGACGGCCGCCCCCGCCTCCTAAATCTCTTCCGGCCGATGCCGAATGGCAAGTAGCCGGAGAGAAGAGGAAGGCGGCTAAGGCAAAGAGGGCGGCCAAAAAGAGGGAGAGGCGGCAGCGGCGCAAGGAGCGCACCGCCGCGGCTAGGCTCCGCGCCCCGAATTCCGCAGCTGTAGTGATCACACTACAGCCGGATGCGGAAAAGAAGGGCGTGTCCTATAGGACGGTGATGGCGAAGGTGGGTGAGGCGGTGCGCCTGGAGGAGCTCGGCGCAGCAAAAGGCCTCAAAATGAAGGTGACGGCGACTGGGGCCCGAATGGTGGAGGTCCCCGGTAGGGCCAGTGGCCCGGCCGCTGACGCCCTGGCCGAAAGGCTTAGGGCGTCACTAAATGCGGACGAAGTCCGAGTGTCCAGGCCCACCAAATGCGCTAGCATGCGCATCACGGGCCTGGACGACTCCGCGACTGAAGAGAAGGTGGTCGCCGTAGTGGTTAGGACCGGGGGGTGCTCTGCCGAGCAGGTGAAGGCAGGCATCATCCGTCCTGACTCCACGGGGCTGCAAACCGTTATGGTGAGCTGCCCCGTGTCGGCGGCCAGAAAAGTTACCGGGGAGGGCCAACGGCTATTGGTGGGCTGGGTTTCCGCGCAGGTGAAACTGCTGGAACCCAGACCTCTGAGGTGCTTCCGCTGCCAGGTAAGCAACCACGTGCAGGCGAATTGCACCTCGGAGGTGGACCGCAGCGGTCTCTGCTACCGCTGTGGTCAGCCCGGGCACAAGGCCGGCTCCTGCAACGCCACGCCGCACTGTGCCATATGTGCGGCGGCTGGCAAGCCGGCCGAGCACCGGATGGGGGGCAAGGCCTGCGCCCCACCCACCAAAGCCAGGGCCAGAGGCAAGCCCTCCGCCACCGCCGTCACCGCCGCAGCCGCCACCACTGCCACCGCCGCTGCCGCCTCCAACACCGTCGTCGTCGCCGCCGCCACCGTGGCCGCTGCGGCAGGCCCCTCTCAGGGGGCTGGGAAGGAGGCCCAAGAGGGGGCTGACATGGAGTGCCATTAATGGCCCCATTACGCCTCCTCCAGGCGAACATCAACCACTGCGCCGCCGCTCAGGATCTGTTGCTCCAGAGCACGGCGCAGTGGTCGATTAACATCGCCGTGGTCGCTGAGCCGTACTTTGTCCCGCCCAGGGATGACTGGGTGGAGGACCTGAGCGGCTCAGTGACCCTAATTTCATCGGCCGCCGCCGGTACCCCGTCCCTGGAGGCCGTCAAGAGAGGACGGGGCTGCGTAGCAGCACGGTTCGGGGAGATTGTCGTGGTAGGGGTCTACCTCTCTCCGAACCGAACTCTTGCCGAGCTCCACAACTCCCTTGCGGAGTTGAGAGACGTCGTCGTCGGGTTTGGTTCCCTCCCCGTGTTCGTCCTCGGGGACTTCAATGCCAAGAATCTGGCTTGGGGTTCCCGGTTAACGGACACACGGGGCAGGATGGTGGAGGACTGGGCTCTGGAGATAGGCCTGGTCGTCCTAAACCGGGGTTCTGTCCCCACGTGTGTGCGGATGCGGGGTGAATCAGTGGTGGACATCTCGTTCGCCAGCCCCACTCTGTCGCCGCGTGTAGTTGACTGGCGTGTCATGGAGGGGGTGGAGACCTATTCCGATCACCGGTATATCCGATTCGACGTCTCCGCCCAGACCTCGGACGCGCCGGTCCGACGGGCCCCGAGTGGTCCGCGGTGGGCGCTGAAGCAGCTGGACCGGGAGCTCCTCCTGGAAGCCTCGATCGTGCAGGCCTGGGTGTCACCACCGGACAGGCCTGCCGACATCAACGACGAGGCGGAGTGGTTCCGGGAGGCCATGTCCGACATATGTGACGTGGCAATGCCCCGGGTCCAGCCTGGACGTGCCTCGCGCCAGGTGTACTGGTGGTCGCAGGAGCTGACGGCTCTGCGCACTGCGTGCGTGGCTGCGCGACGCCGGTACACCAGGCACCGCAGGCTCCGTATCAAACCTCCGGATACGGAAGCCATTCAGGCGGAGCTGTACGAGGGGTACAGAGCGGCGAAGACCGCCCTCCAAGCGGAGATCCTGCGGGCCAGGGGTTTGGCCCGCGAGGAGTCGCTGGGGACTCTGGACAGGGACCCGTGGGGACGCCCGTACAAGGTGGTGCGGGATAAACTCCGCCCATGGGCTCCCCCGCTAACGCAGAGTCTCCGGCCCCAGCTTGTGGAGGACGTGGTGAGCGCTCTGTTCCCTTCGCGAGGGGAACACTCCTCCCCACCTATGGCTCCGCCTACTGCGGTGCCTGATGCGGACCACACCGCCGACGACGACGACGATGCTCCGGAGGTGACCGAGGGAGAAATGAGAGCGGCGGTACGCAGGCTTAATGCCAAAAATACCGCCCCAGGACCCGGCGGCTTACCTGGGAAGGCCTGGGTCCTGGCCTTGGAGGCTCTCGGGCCTCGACTTAGGGGGCTCCTAAGCGCATGCATGGAGAGGGGCCAGTTCCCGCTTAGCTGGAAGACGGGGAAACTGGTCCTCATAAAGAAGGCAGGGCGCCCTGCGGACTCTCCGTCCGCTTATCGGCCCATCGTGCTGCTCGACGAGGTGGGCAAGCTCTTTGAAAGAGTCATTGCAGACCGCCTCGTCGGCCAGCTGGTGCGGGTGGGGCCGGATTTGGCGGAGAGCCAGTTTGGTTTCCGCAGAGGGCGCTCTACGGTGGACGCCATCATGCGTGTGCGAGCCCTGACGACGGGGAATGCTGTTGCCCAGGGTGGGGTCGTCTTGGCGGTGTCTCTAGACATCGCCAATGCCTTCAATACCCTGCCCTGGAGTTGCAACAGGGAGGCACTCCGGTATCACCGGATGCCGACCTACCTCTGTCGTGTGGTCGAGGCCTATTTGACGGAGAGGGCCGTCATCTACCCCGGTCACCAGGGAGTGTGGAACCGGCAAGAGATGTCGTGCGGTGTCCCACAGGGATCGGTCCTGGGGCCGCATCTGTGGGACATCGGATACGACTGGGTGCTGCGCGCCGACCTCCCTAGCGGCGTCAGCGTAGGGTGCTACGCTGACGACACGTTGGTCCTGGCGCAGGGGAGGTCGCACCAGGCGGCGGCCGAATTAGCGGCACGCGGGGTTGCGACAATCGTCGAAAGGATCCGGCAATTGGGACTCGAGGTGGCCCTGCACAAGTCCGAGGCCATGTGTTTTCATGGTCCTCGGAACGCGCCACCGTTGGGGTCCCAAATAACGGTAGGAGGGGTTTCTATCGGCGTCGAGTCGACGATGAAGTACCTGGGACTCGTCGTCGACAGCCGGTGGAACTTCGTGGAGCATTTCCGACGTTTGGCTCCCAAACTGGAGCGGGCGGGCGCTGCATTGAAGCGGCTCCTGCCCAATCTAGGGGGTCCAAACGCCTCCTGCCGGAGGCTCTACGCGGGGGTCGTGCGGTCCATGGCCCTCTACGGGGCTCCTGTATGGGCGCGCTCTCTGGCGCTGCGGCCAGCCCGCCGGTTGAGCGCGGCCCAAAGGGTCATGGCCATCCGGATGGTCCGAGGATACCGCACGGTCTCCTGTGAGGCAGCGAGCCTCCTTGCCGGATTGCCGCCATGGGATCTGGAGGCAAAAGTCCTCGCGCACGTATGGGAGTGGCGCGAGGAGGCGAAACGCCGGGGCGTAAATCCGCTGCCGCGAGAAATCGCGGCACAGCGGACGGAGCTCCGGCGGGATCTCATGGCGTCATGGAAAGTACGGTTGTCGCAACCCAGTGCTGGGCACGCCACGATTGCGGCGATAAGTCCCCTCTTTGAGGAGTGGCTGGAGAGGCGCCACGGCGTCCTCACCTTCCGCCTGACGCAGGTCCTCACCGGACACGGCAGCTTCGGGAGGTTCCTGTGTCGGATAAGGCGGGAGGAAACGTCCGGGTGTCACCACTGTGTGGATCGCCCGGAGGACACGGTGGAGCATACGGTGGAGGTCTGCCCGGCTTGGGCAGAGCACCGCCGTGTCCTCGTGGAGGCGATCGGCGGCAGAGACCTCTCGCGTCCGGCCCTGGTTCAGGCCATGGTAGCCAGGCGCGGGCTTGCGGACGGTGAGCAATGGGTAGCTCACCGTCCGGTAAGGACCAGGCCCGGGTCGACGGCGCGTCGTATTCCACGCGCGCCTCAAAGAGATGTCGTCAGCACAAAGTAGGGGTCCACTAGGGCCGATGCCTGCCGGGGTCGCGGGAAGGTACTTATGGGTCACCGAGGCCCCCGCAACACAGGCAACAGGAAGGAATACGGGTGGGTTTTAGCCAGTAAGAGTCTGACACACCCTCCCGCTCCGCCCAGAGCGGGAGAAGTTATTTGATGATTTCCCACCCAAAAAAAAAAAAAAAAAGCTGGCAAACAATATAGGAGAAGAGACTGACAGAGGGAATAATAGACCATCATAAGTGTTTCCGAGTCAGCTGAACAACGGAGTTTCTTAAATATGGAAATGAGTTTACGCGTTCGGATGATAAGATTATCAATATGACTGTACCAGTTCAGGTGTTTGTCAATTTGTACACCCAAGTATTTAATACAAGATGTGGTTACCAGAGCGGGACAGGCACAGCAGGAGTTTGGAGAACAACTATGTACCTTAACAATAGGCGTTACGTTTGGCTGAGTCTTATTACTTAAAGAAAAAGAAACTAGCTTCGTTTTTTCTGCATTCAGGGTTAATAAATTATTGTTAAACCAGTTCATGACAATGTCCAACACCATCTGAGCATATTTTTCTGCTTCACTCCAACCATTCCCATGAACAAGTAGGGCTGTATCATCAGCGTAGGTAAATATGAAGCAGTTAGTTAATGAAAGTGAACACAGATCATTAATGTAGATGAGGAACAAGGTTGGACCTAGAATACTGCCTTGTGGGACGCCGTATTCTATTCTAGCTTTGTCGCTTATTACCTCATCCAATTGGACATGTTGGAAACGATTCTCCAGATAACTTGAAAAGATGTCAAGTGCAGGACCACGAATACCCATGCGTTCCAGTTTTGACAGAAGTATGGGCGCAGAGACAGTGTCAAAAGCTTTCGAGATATCTAGAAATAAACCAATACACCGCTGCTTCTTATCCATGAGGTGCGTCACTTTTTCAGAGAGTGCAATAACTGCGTCCTCTGTTGCAATTCCGGCTCTGAAGCCATATTGGTTTCCGGAGAGAAGTTTATGTGCATTAATGTATTTAAGCAAACGGTTGTTCAGTATCTTTTCCAGAATCTTCGAAATGGTTGGTAGAATAGATATAGTTCTATAATTTTTGACACTGCCTCTGTCCCCTCCCTTATGAATAGGGTGGACTAGAGCTGTTTTGAAACTGTCTGGGAAAACACCGCTAGATATCGCAAGATTGCAGATATGTGTAATGTAGGGTACTAAAATATTGCGCGTTAACTTCAATATATGTCCAGAAATACCGTCAATTCCAGCCACAGAACTTGATTTCAAGTTGATTATAATTCGCTCTACTTCCAAATCGTCAGTTTCCAGGACACACATCGAGTTACAAGCTGAAGCTAAACTCGATGGATGAACTGGCATATTCATACACTGATGTATATTTGTAGCTATGTCTTTGCCTACATTAACAAAGTAATTGTTTACTCGGTTTGCTGATGCAAGTTTGTCAGGTTCGATGTGTTGCAGTTCTTTCAATGGCGATGATGTGGATTTTGAGTGTGTTATGGATTTGATTAGATCCCATGTTGCTTTGGAGTTGTTTTTTCTTTTCAGTAATTCAGTTTTCTCGTAGTTGATTTTCAATTTCCGGAGCAAAGAATTACAGAAGTTGCGATAGCGAGAATACGTTACTTTGAGGATGGGGTTGTCAGATTGTGTTTTTAAAGTAAGATGCATTTTATCCCGGTTTCTGATACAGCGAAGTAAGCCGGGAGTGATCCAGGGCTTGATATTACGGTTCATTCGTGAGACTTTGGAGAAGCGAGTGTGTTTGTCAATAATTTGAGTCAATAAAGTTGTTAAGCTGTCCGCTGCTTCATTAGCGTCATCAGAAAAAAGGATTGGGGAGAAGTCAGTACTCTCAATATCTTTTTGAATGTTTGAAATATCAACAACTTTGGCAGTGTAGGTAGGCTTGGGCTTCGGGACATCAAGGTTGACATTCAGGAAAACAGGTAAATGGTCAGTAATAGGTGAATCTATGACAATGGATGTTCCTGGTTGTTTGGTTTTTAAAAGGATATGACCTGAACAGTTATTTAGTCGTGTAGGATATAAGTGCGCCGGTAATAAACTATGGGAGGCAGTGAAGGTGAGGTATTCGTACGAGTGTCTATCATTTTTGTTCGGCTTGATGTCGATGTTGATATCACCAACCAAGGCAATGTGTTGAAATTTTGCTAGGGGTTTTAAAATGGAATCCAAGCTGTGTAAAAAATCATCTATACAGGGTTACTGGTAACTCGACGTATTCCTTGCAGGACGTCATAGTAGGGTTAAAATGCAACAAATTAAGCCACCAAATGTTCTACCGAAATTCAGTAGTTTTTGAATTAGTTAAGAGTTTTAGTTTTGTAATGAAAAATCCCAGATTAAACCATTTGAAACCAATTTAAAAATGATTTACGGCGCGACTGTACTGAAATTTAAGTTATTATCATAGTTGACGCCGTAGCAGACCTTTGTTAATAATTAAAAGTTCAATAATGCCTAAAACTTTGGCAAATATCACTAACAAAACATTTAATTTTTTGTAATTTTTGCTATTACTTCATAAAAAATGTAGTCTAGTGCAAAAAAAAAATACTACACCTGGTGTACAAATTACTAAGAAAATATCCTTGTCTTATCAGTTATTCAGAAAGGTATGATTGTCAATACTTTTGCATGTGTGCCAGGGAAGAGAAGAGTTTTATGGGGGGCAGGTAAAATTGCGAGACGGTCAACCTATTGTTTCGTATTCGTATTATTCGTAGTTTTTACCTGCGCTTGAACTCCAACCACTCGGGGAGCTTTATGATTGGTCGCTATTGTTCTCTCGGCATGACAGGGGGTGCGATTTTGCAAAATTTGGTCGTCAGCGTTAGTTAGTTTCAACTCTACGTCGCGCAAGCTCGTGTTTTGTTACTGGCTATTTCCCTAACTGTTGCTGCGTATCTTGCTCTTGTGCTGTGCTGTGCCTTCATAAGCGCTGACTATGGCTGCATATTCTAATCCTGAATACGCTGACATAATGTACTGTTACGAACTTTGTGACGGTAACGCTGCTGAGGCGCGGCGAGAATATCAATTTCGCTTTCCCAACCGCCGACTCCCCCACGTTAGTGTCTTCGGATCGACTTATCGGCGAATATCTGAAACTGGCAGCGTCCAAAGAAGCAGGCAAGTTGACACTGGTCGTTCCCGGAGATACACGGCTGAGGACGAGGAGCTTATTCTTCAACGTTTTATTGACGATCCTAACACATCGACAAACATCGTAGCGCGTGAGCTTGGTATGTCACAGTGGAAAGTCTGGTCTGTAGTTCACTTGTCAGGCCGACCAGTCCAGTCATTAGAAGAAGGAGATTCGCCGAGACAGCTTGAATTTTGTCGTTTTATGCTAAGTGCCGACGCCGACAGCGAAAACTTTTTAAAAAACATTCTGTGGACCGATTAGTCATGTTTTCATCGTGATGGTATCACAAATTACCACAACTTACATTACTGGGCACCGAAAGCAGAAGCAAACCCTAAAAAACTAAAACCAACCGCATCCCAGCGAAGGTTCTCGCTTAATGTTTGGATGGGTATTATTGACGACAAATTAATTGGCCCACATTTTTTACCCCGAACACTAAATGGGGAACTTTATGAAGATTTCCTTAGAAATCATTTATCAGCACTGCTCACGGATGTACCGGAAGAAAGAAGAGCAAACATGATTTACCAACATGACGGATGTCCAGCCCACTTCCGAATCACAATTCGACAATTGCTGGATGAAAACTATCCAAACCGATGGATAGGGCGCGGTGGGCCGATTCCGTGGCCTGCACGAAGCCCTGATCTGACGCCGCTAGACTTTTACGTCTGGGGTCATATGAAAGATCTAGTTTATGTGACCCCAGTAAATTCAATTGAAGAACTAAGGGAGAGAATTACAAATGCGGCGGACCAGATGAGGGCAACAATCACCTCAAGAATAACAAAAACCGAAGTAAGGAAGCGAATAAGAACATGTATTCGAAACCGAGGGCAGCACATCGAACAAGACGTGTGAAATGTGTGTAATTAAAGTTTTTAATATTGATTAAAAAGAATAATAATGTTCACGATTTTGTTTTTGATTTTTCGAATAATCACCTTTTTGTGAAACGCACGCCTGTACTAAATCAAAAACGATTTTCATAATGTAGTCCATGATTTTGTATTAACTTTCATACCTTTTTGGATAGCTGATAAGACGAGGATATTTTCTTAGTAATTTGTACACCAGGTGTAGTATTTTTTTTTTGCACTAGACTACATTTTTTATGAAGTAATAGCAAAAATTACAAAAAATTAAATGTTTTGTTAGTGATATTTGCCAAAGTTTTAGGCATTATTGAACTTTTAATTATTAACAAAGGTCTGCTACGGCGTCAACTATGATAATAACTTAAATTTCAGTACAGTCGCGCCGTAAATCATTTTTAAATTGGTTTCAAATGGTTTAATCTGGGATTTTTCATTAAAAAACTAAAATTCTTAACTAATTCAAAAACTACTGAATTTCGGTAGAACATTTGGTGGCTTAATTTGTTGCATTTTAACCCTACTATGACGTCCTGCAAGGAATACGTCGAGTTACCAGTAACCCTGTATATTGCTAAGATGCCAACATTATTGTCAATTTTGCAAAGCAAACAGTTAGCGTCAGCAATATCAGGTTCAGAAATGGTGCAGTGAAGTGAAGACTTTATGTACATAACCACCCCATCATTCTGTTTTTTTGTATTTTTTGTGAAGTGGACATTGTAGCCATTAATGTTGGGAATTACAGCAGATTTTAGCCAGCACTCGGTCAATATAATGATATCACAATCAATTTTAAGGAGATGTAAGAACGCTATAAAACTATCAAAGTTCTTGTTTAAACTGCGAATGTTAAGTTGTAGTATGGATAAGTTTCTTTGTGTCTTCGGTATTTTAGATATACATTCACCTAACGGTAATTTATAAGATTTTGATACTTGGTAGGCATCTAATTCTAATTCAAGGGCATTAATGTGGTTAGCCATTGAAAGTAAATAATATGTTCCAAAATAGGGTGGTGCACATATTTAGGCATGGGAATATGAGGCAAACTGTAACTGCATCAGGTACATTTGCCGTGTAGAGGCGTCCATTGTCAACGGAATTGGTGAAGTTAATATTCTCCATTATAAAAATTGTGATGTAGGAGTGGATACAAAAAGATAGCAATGGCATTGACGGCGAGAATAAGTGTGTGAGGGACGATAGTGTGAGTGTCCAGATGTTTATTGATGGAGAGTAAGTGTATTTAGGATTATGTGTATGTAAGAGATGATTGTAGTGGTGGGTAGTTCTTAATACATAAGCAAAACAAACGGTGTTAATAATCTTAAACAATCGGGGAATACAACTTATAATAAGGTAGAAGTTAGTTATTATGAAACATGCATAAAAAAACAATAATGAATGGCCGTTTAGTAGTCATTGGTTGGTTTGTGCTAAATCCCGTAGCGTCTGCTCGGATTTTACCAGTATTGGTTTGACTCCCTCTTCCTTCCGCAACAGTATGTTACCATTGGCCGTCCAACAAAATTTATACTCCTTATAAACTCGCGTGCAGCAAAAAATAGTTTTCTTGAGCTGGCCGGAAGGTACTCACTGACATATATCGGACGGTGGTCACCAAGATCTCCTATGTTTGCAGTACTGAGTCGAGCCTCCTTCGGTTGCTTTTTGTTGTAACTGCGCACCGAACTTAGCAACACGTACTTAGTCTCCATAGTGGTAAATTCAGCAACAACCGGCCTGACGGTACCTGGTTTGCCAGGCAGTCGGTAAACGTCGCGGATATCGTTGTCTTTAAGAGGCACGTTGACGGCAGCACTCACACGGGCAACAATCGCAGATAGATCTTTAGCACACTCATTTTCTTTGAGTGGTATATTGCGAATCTCAACGCAAGAAGAGCGTGATAATTGTTGTAAATCTTCGATTTTCATCTCTAAATTTTGTATGCAGTCCCTGTACATTTGTTTATCCTTTTGTAATAAATCAATTTGTTTCATCAGATCGTCGTATTGTTTATTGATAAAACTGACCGTCTTTTCAATTTCAAAGTTACCTTTTTGAATTGCTAAGTTTTGCGATTTAAGCTCTGCTACCTCCGAGAATAGTTTAGCGAGGGATGAGCTTTGTTCTTGTGAAAACTTTAGGAAATTGGCTTGTTCCTCCGCCTTCCACGTATTGAGCATATCTAAAATTTTCTGCATGTAGTCTTGTAGTTCACTACCAGGAGAAAAAGCTTGACGTGGACGTTTATATCGCGAGGTGATATTAACATTTTCATAAGGGCTGTTTGTAGTAGCCTCAGGAATGTCAGAATCAGACATTGAACCATGTCACTAATAGACGCAGGAGTAGCAGGGGGAGTCCGTTTTGTGCGAAGCATTACGAAGCGTCAACCAACACTCAATCTTAGCCCACAGTAAATAAGAAGCAAAGCGTAATCTCAGGGACTCCCGTAGCAGCGCAGCGCGTAACCGGTGCACAGGCTCGTAGGCGCGTAGCAGTAACGCGGCACGTCGTAGCACTCACGATGACGTCAGCTCGTAGCACTGCTCACACACGGCGACCGCAATTTCGCCGCTCGATGATTAGTTCGGTTGGTTCGGGACGACAGCGCGCGACTGCCAATGCACTAATCGCCGGTTCAAATCCACCGCGTCGGGAGCAAATTAGAGCGCCACAATTTTAGATGATATGACAACAGTCTATTTGTTTCACTCTATGACCGCCCAATAGGCGGAGTCAGTCCATAAGAACACTTAGGGTGTAAGAGGGAATCAAAATTTTAAACAACAACCAATCAGATGGGGGCACACAAGGTCAGTGAGTTACTGGGGAACACAGTCACTGTACACGTCCGCACGGCGTTGCGACTCGCGAAGGAATGGAATGGCCTAGCCTGTCCTGGCCTGGACTGGCCTGGCCTGGCCTGGCCTGGTCATGGTCAAATCATGAGGAGCTGCCGACGCCGGGACCAGAGGGCTGAGACACCTAGGCCAAGCCACGCGTCAGGCTAGGCCAGGCCACGCGTCAGGCTAGGCCGGCCACGCGTTAGGCTAGGCCAGGCCACGCGTCAGGCTAGGCCAGGCCACGCGTCAGGCTAGGCCAGGCCACGCGTCAGGCTAGATCAGGCCACGCGTCTGGCTTGGCCAGGCCACGCGTCAGGCTAGGCCAGGCCCGGCCACGCGTCAGGCTAGGCCAGGCCAGGCCACGCGTAAGGCTAGGCCAAAATATAGGCTTATTAGGCGAATGGCTTCATTAATAATAAGACAGTATGTCTAAAGAATTAGTTGTAGGGTTGATTAATTAAATTGTTGATTTCTAATTTTTTGAAGTTGTTATTTAATTTCATAGTTTTAATAGTTGTTCGTCGGCGGATCCTCCCTAGCCAGGCCTAGCCTGGCCTGGCCTGGAGAAGCCGCCGACGCCGCGACCAGAGGGCTGAGACACCTAGGCCAAGCCACGCGTCAGGCTAGGCCAGGCCACGCGTCAGGCTAGGCCAGGCCACGCGTCTGGCTAGGCCAGGCCACGCATCATGCTAGGCCAGGCCACGCGTCAGGCTAGGCCAGGCCACGCGTTAGTCCAGGCCAAGCGTCAGGCTAGGTCAGGCCAAGCGTCAGGCTAGGCCAGGCCAGGCAACGCGTCAGGCTAGGCCAAAATATAGGCTTATTAGGCGAATGGCGTTTTTTATAATTTTATAAATATTAATTTTGTACTAAAAACCTCTATTTCCTCAGTAACAAAAGTAAAACCAAACAATAATTACCGTTTTTAATAAACATGTCAAACTTGTTTGATTTTTGTTTCTTTTCACTTCTTACCTTTTTCATTAGACGAAGGACATATATAAGTAAATTCGAAATCAACTCCCGATAGCGAAAAAACTACGGACGTCCATAGCCATATATAGTCGTCTGATAGCATAATTATATGAAAGTAACACTAGGAAAGGATACTGCAACATATGGACGCAGACAGATGCACATCGTGGCGCCAACGAAATTTGTACATGCTTATACAATGTAATATAATGTAGTAAAAACATTAACTAAACACTAAACTAACGCATGTGGTTCAGTAAAAACATTACTGCTCTACTGTGATTCTTGCTATGGCCAAAACATAAATAAATCCGTCCTTAGCATGATCCGATACGTCCTGTCTTAGTGCAAGAACATAAAGACCATTCAAATCAATTATTTGATTCCTGGCCATACATGCCAGTTGATAGCGTCCACGCCACAATAGAGACCAAAATAAGAAAATCTACAATATGGGCGCCGCACAGTGGATCGAAAATCGGCTGTAGAAGACATAGGATCTCGATTTCTTAAATGTTATTTTTTTTGCTGGAAATGACTTCTGCTGATCATTACTGTTCTATAAAATGTCATATGAAGTAATTGTGTGCACAAATGGAAGAGTTATAATTTTTATAAGAAAAAAATGTATGAAGCTGACATGAAAAATGAGGATATCTCTGGAATCGCAAAGTTGGCCGTTATATCCTTGCACACTGTTATAGTACTATTTATTTGTGAATTTTTGACATACTTAATATCGCGGCATCACTTGCGATTTTTTTTTTAAAAATCTTCAAAATTAAAAAATAAAAAAAGTATATGATACATTTTAATGCTTAAATATGGCTATACCAAGTGTAATTTACAATATTTTTTATGCTTAGACCAACACATTCTAAGAAATCACAAAGTCGTATTACCTACTTATTTGAAATGACATGGTAATTATGAATTACGTAATACGTAATCTTGTCTAATGCCTCAAGTCCACATTAGCTAATGATTAATAAAACTTAATACCTATATACGGTTTAGGCGCATTTGGGCTAATTCTCATTTTGGCAACCGACTCGCTAATGGACTACTTCTCATTATGGCTACTTCTCACTTGGGCTACTTCTCCCTTGGGCTACTTCTCACTTGGGCTACTTCTCACTTGGGCTACTTCTCACTTGGGCTACTTCTCACTTGGGCTACTTCTCACTTGGGCTACTTCTCACTTGGGTTACTTCTCATTAGGGCTACTACTCAAAATTTGGGAATGTTTATTGAAATAAGTACTGTCTTTATGTATATAAACATGTTTATTCATTCATAAGAGATCAATTACATTATTTTAAGAATAAAACAACATTAATTGAACCAATGTAATAGGTAAGTATACAATATTATAAGTATTACTTCTTGTAATTACTTTAGTCTGGTTTGAAATTAACATTTATTTATTTATAACAAACACAAATCAATATGACGGCGCGTAGTACACGTAGCGCCATCTGTTATTTCCTACCCGATTTTCTAGTAAAGGCACAATACTGCCATCTTATACGTCGACAATAAATATAAGTTATAGATAATAAAGTATATGCACCAGGAAATCATTGTATTTAATAATTCATTAGTTCTAAATACACGAGAGTAATAACTGGCATTATTAATGCATTATTAAAAAAATAAAAAGTTACATTCGTGACTAGGATTAAAATGTGGGTACTAAGTAATTTATGTTATCGAAAATGTGGGTGCCTTAATTTTATTTTTTGATCTATCGTAAAACGGTATATTGTCTCAATTATTGTTGTTTATTATTCGAAAAGATGGAAGAAGAACTTGTGTTTGTGAAAAATCAAAGAGGTAACGACGCTCTGTTGCACAATGGATATAGATACAATAAAACTAAAAAAGTTAACCAAGATAAAAGTGTTTTGTGGCGTTGTACAAACAAAAGGGAATGCAATGCATCTGTTACTTTGAATGAAACTGAAAACCGAATCATGAGGCAGTCCCAACATACTTGTCAGGCATATTATGATAAAAATGCTGTATATTTAGAAATGTGTACGCTCAAGGAATTGTTATGTACAAATTTAGAACCCATTAAAGGAATTTTTGAAAATAAATTAGATAATTTGACCTTTGAACCGAGCACATCTAAAGTATCAATTCCGACTTTTCATGAAAAAAAAGATTGTTTGTACCGAGCGAGAAAAAATTTTTTACATGCAGATCATCTGATTTTTCAAGATTTGGCTCAAGTGTCCATACCTGAAGCTTTAAGCGATGATTTTCTAGTGGCAGACGATGGAGAAAGCGACAAAATATTGGTTTTCGCATCAAATATTTCCAAAAAATTTTTGCGGCGCGCTCGACGTAAACATAACCGCCGATATTTTGCAGATGGCACTTTTAAATCTGTACCCAAGCCGTTCTACCAACGTTTTTCCTTACATGTGGATTTATGTTCAGATTCCAAAAGCACACAAATTGTACCTGTAGTGTATGCGTTACTTCCAAATAAAAATCAAGAGACGTATATAAGGCTTTTCAACATAATGAAAAGTGTATTGAAAATAAATATTACCAACTTTAAATGTGACTATGAATTAGGTATAATGAACGCGGTAAAAACCGTGTACCCTGATGCGCAAATAACCGGATGTTATTTTCACTATCAGAAAGCCATCTGGAAGAAGGCGAAAGAATTAAATTTGACTAAAAGAAAAGAAACAAGACAGATTATAAGAAAAATAGCTATTTTACCACTTTTACCCGCAGAAAATATTCCAGAGGGTTGCCAAAAACTAACAGAGATTATTGAAAATGAATCGTTGTAACCATTGTTTGAAACGTTTTTAAAATACTTTGCAAAACAGTGGTATCCAAGAATGAACCCTGCGCTTCTTAGTTGCTCTGGACATCGCCACCGCACTAACAACGCTCTTGAGGGGTGGCACCATCGGATAAATGTGAAAATTCCCAAGCATCCAAGTTTATTTTTATTCTTACAGAAGCTCCGAAAAGAAGCCAAGCATTTTGACTCCAAACTCAAGAACAGTCATATTCAAACAAAAAAAAAACGGCATAACAAGTACATTCATTTCGACAAAAAGTATAAAAAAGTACTTACGAAACTAAAAAATGGTCAAATAACAGTTATTCGATTTTTAAAGAAAATGACTTATTACCAGCTTCTTATATAAAGGAATCTAATTAATACTGATTGTTAATTATTGTGTTCATTTATGCTTATATAAAGATATATCTAATTAATATTGTTTGTTGATTATTGTGTGGATTTATGTTGATTTTATTGAAATTAAAGTAATTAAAAGAAGTGACACCTAGTAAAGTTTACCTATCCTTTAACTATTGATTTGTGTTTGTTATAAATAAATAAATGTTAATTTCAAACCAGACTAAAGTAATTACAAGAAGTAATACTTATAATATTGTATACTTACCTATTACATTGGTTCAATTAATGTTGTTTTATTCTTAAAATAATGTAATTGATCTCTTATGAATGAATAAACATGTTTATATACATAAAGACAGTACTTATTTCAATAAACATTCCCAAATTTTGAGTAGTAGCCCTAATGAGAAGTAACCCAAGTGAGAAGTAGCCCAAGTGAGAAGTAGCCCAAGTGAGAAGTAGCCCAAGTGAGAAGTAGCCCAAGTGAGAAGTAGCCCAAGTGAGAAGTAGCCCAAGGGAGAAGTAGCCCAAGTGAGAAGTAGCCATAATGAGAAGTAGTCCATTAGCGAGTCGGTTGCCAAAATGAGAATTAGCCCAAATGCGCCTAAACCCTATATACCTGTTAAAAGGATACGTACCATAATGAGGGTATTAGATAAACGTGATCATTAGTCAATAACAATAAATGGTAAACTATTGTATGATTAAAAATAAAAGCAAATTATTAAAAAAAAATATTAACTTAACCTAACCTACATAAACAATAAAGTTACAGATGTTCTATGTCACGAAGTCCGTTTGGCTATGAATGTTGTCAAGCGTGCACATGCACATTGTTTTTGTGTGCGTAACCTCGAGAGCGCTCAGTGTCGATCGGGACACGGTCCGGATCAGTAGTGGTTTTTAGTTCGCGCCGAATTGTTTCACGAAGTAAGGTCAGCATGGCAACAAAACGAAGAAGAGTTGTCCATAGTGAGGTAATATTTATTTATACATTTTCAATTAAAATGTTATACAAAGATACTGAATATAGCAATAGAAGTATTTATAAAATGAATGTTTTTTTGTGTTATAAAATGTTTATCCACTGGAACGTCCCAGTTTTGCACCTAACTACCCTCCGACGCGTCCCAACTCTCACGAGCGCGCACGCGCGGTTTCCGCGTCGGTCATCTCCAACATAAAGCGTAATAACTAGAAAACTACTGCCGCTATACCTTAATAAAAAATCAAGTGTATAGCTGAAACTATGCAGAATCAATAGGTGTTAAAACTAAATTACGACTTCATAGCCCAAAGTACCGTAAAAAAATGTTAAACTTGAGAACGCGTGTTGAAATTTCCGTAAAATATTTGTTCTTGCAGAATTTTTGTTCAGAATTTTTTGGTTTGGGTCAGTAAAACCTATTTATAATTAAACTAGACTATCTAAGCTTTCTTTTCATACCCATATGTCTATACCCTGGTTTGTTCAGAGTAGCACAGTAAACCAAAACACACACCCCATTCCCTCACCAATTTGATACCGCCTATAACAAATGTCCTGCATAAAACGTAATAACTAGAAAACTACTGTAGCTATTCCTTAATAAAAAATCATGTGTATAGCTGAAAGTATACATAATCAATAGGTGTTAAAACTTAATTACTACTTCATAGCCCAAAGTACCGTAAAAAAAAAGTTAAACTTGAGAACGTGTGTGAATTTCCGTAAAATATTTGTTCTTGCAGAATTTTTGTTCAGAATTTTTTGGTTTGGGTCAGTAAGGTCCTATTTATAATTAAACTAGACTATCTAAGCATTTTTTGATACCCTTAAGCCCTTAATTGGTTTATTCAGAGTAACACAGTAAATCAAAACAATCCCCCATTCCCTCACAAATTTGATTAAAAAATGTCCGGCGGGACGAAGTAAATCAGGTTAATCGTAACTATTTTTGTAGTATTTTAACGGTGTGAACGTGTTTAAATACTAATTATGAACATATGTCCTTAAAATAAGCACTAATCTATTAATTACATTATTTAGTAAAACTTACGTAATTAATACGAAAATGCCGAAGCACAGCGTGTCGCCATGCGCCATATTTTTCCTGACGATTTTATCACAACACAACACATTCACAACCTTGGACACTTGTAGATATTCGTAAACCTTGTTTAAAGAGGTTTCTTATGGAATATAACACTCGTACACTGGATTATTCACTATATTCTAATTAAATAAGTTAAAAAAATAAAAAGGAGCATGTTTTCATTATGTCAATGACAGCCAACTGAACGACGAAATCTTTTTTTTTTTAAATGTTCTCTTTGGTCTGATACCGAGTGTTGCATACGTAAAGAAGCGGAATTTAATACAGCGCCATCTCGTAAAATCATTTAAAAGCCGTACAGTGTGATTGCGGCACGAAATTGCTTAGTTTGCAGTCAAGCGTCCAGGCTACCATGGTAGCCGGACGCGTCGTGAAAGTGTTTTTCTGGGCTACTATGGTAGCTGGGACGTTTAATTATTTTGATTACATTTTGTTTTAGGGTCGAAACATGATAGCTAGTGTTTATCATTTTCTGCGAGAAGAATATGAATTTACAAAATCATTAATGGAACTCAACTGTGATTTGTCTCATTTACGAGACATTACACGCCGTACAGCTGAAGCTACGGGTGTGAGCCAAAAAACAGTTCAAAGAATATTAAAAGAAGATAAGGAATTGCCATCCACTTCATCAAAATTCACTTCACCTATGAAGAAAATGAGAAAGCGAGATAATAAAGTGGATATAGATAATTTTACAGCCGATGTGGTTCGCAGTACTGTACAAGATTTCCATATTGTCCATAAAGAAATTCCAACATTAGCTAAGTTAAGAATAGCATTGAATGAAAAAATCGGATTCGAAGGTTGTTTAGAAACTGTTCGCAAGTTACTGTTGAAATTAGGTTACAAGTGGCGCAAAACAGAGAACAACCGTAAAGTCTTGACGGAGCGTCATGATATACAAATGTGGCGTTTAAAATATTAAAAAAAAATAACAGAGTACCGCTCTCAAAGTCGGCCCATTGTCTACACCGATGAGAGCTACGTCCTTTCGACACACGTGCGAAACAACACCTGGGCAAAAAAAAAGGAAAGAACTCCGTTTTTAAAAAAAATTAGCACAGGCACTCGCTTTATTTTAGTGCACGCGGGAACCAAGGATGGTTTTATTGAAAATGCTTCCTTGGTTTATAAGGCCAACTCAACAGCTGGTGATTATCATTCAAATATGAGCTATGATAACTATGTAAAATGGCTAAATGAAAAGTTGCTACCCAATTTACTTCCGCGCTCTGTCATTGTCTTAGACAATGCATCTTATCACAACACACGGGCTGAACGACTACCGGCGTTTATAAAAAGCAAGGGTTTTGATGTCTTACGCCTTCCCCCTTATCACCCAGATTTAAATGCGATTGAAAATATTTGGGGGATCGTTAAAAATTATGTCGCATCTAAAAATATCGAGCAAAACATGACGAATACGGAAAGACTGATCAATGAAAGTTTGGGCCAAGTTAGCAGTGAAACGTGGCAAAAAACTTGTGCTCATGTTGAAAAAATTAAAAAAGACTACTTGAAATATTTTGATCTCGATTTTGAATTTATAATCAATGTACAAGATGATTCTGACGACGGCAAAACGGAATCGGAAATCGAAAATTTATCTGATAGTGATTGAAAATACTGAATAGTCCTACTTGTTTCGTTTCCATTCTGTAACACCAATGCTTAATTAAATGCCTACATATTCTTAATATTTTTGTATTTATTGCAACGTAATCTAATTTATTTACAAAATGTATATACTTTTAAAACCAAAATTTTATTTAGATTATTAAATCTCGACTTGAATATATATCAGATTTTTTTGCTAACGTTACCTACTTTTACACACACAAGCGCGCTTGTCGGGATACGTCACTACTACAATCAAAGCCGAACGGACTTCGTGAAATAGAATATCTGTAACTTATTTTATACTTCGTCACCATCAGAATCCACTTCAGAATCAGGCTCTACAATAGATATAACTTCTAAGAACTCTGTCGGAGCTTCCTGATCCTGAAGTTTCAGTAGTTCTACTGTTTCCTTAAAGTATGTCTGCCTCTTGTGGGCATTTAATTTTGGTCTTGTGGAAGAAATTAGAGGATCAGAAGAGACGATAAGCATATTGAGGATATCCTCGTTTGATGCTTGTCTACTCTTTTTCCTCGAATGGTGTTCTCTGAACCTCCTAAAGTCTTTGTTTCGGGCCTCTGAAGCTTCTTCCGAAAGACTTCCAATTGGTACAATAGCATTTTCTGCAATTATGCCCCCTCCGTGAATCAACAATTTGTGGACGGTTGATGACATGTAGTACCAATCGTACAGTTCCACGTATTTTTCAGCGGTTGTTCTAGCGTATTCTTTAAATTTCGGCACGTCTACAATCTCTCCAGATGTGATAGCTTGCAGAATCACAGCAAATCTGCGTATTAGGTCTTCATCTAATCCAATGATCGCTGCAGTTTTATCAGGAAATTCAAAAACCGCCTTGCTGTCTTCCCGTCGTTAGTTGTGCCTGATCCTTGCTTAACCATGTCAATCAAAAGGTTGAGATCATCTTTGAATCGATCTTGAATGAGTTTTTTTCGTGAATGCAATAACTCTTGATGACCTTCTCCTCTTGCAGACCACTTTTTGAAGTCGAGACGATACGCTACTCGTATGTGTAGAAGACATTCCATCACATTAATGCGGGCATGAAGTGATGATAATCCGAACTCATACACACCAGAAGAAATGGTTTTTGACGCAATGACATCTAACTTAGTCATTTCTGTAGGCTTAGCCAAACACAGGTAGCAGGCCGCATTTGACTTAGCTTCAGACAGATATGTACAAATTTTGCCGTCAATCATTGTCATCATTAACTTGTGACTAATTTCATGTCCTTGACATTTTGAGGGAACGAGAGCTTCAATTTCGTTATCCATTGCAGTTTTTTCATTTATGACAACGTCTTTGTTTTCTTTCACAAAACTAAACTGGACTGGACGGCAATACCTAGGTGAGCAGGGTTTTGGATTCACCCATACGGTATCACCGTCAGCTGTCACCTTTAATGGAACCAAAGAGGTCATAAATATGCTGGAATCATCTTGATCACTCTCTATGTTTTGCTTATATCTACTTTGGTTAGATGCACCGTCAAATCCCCACTTTGATATTAATATCAATTGTTTATCTTGTATCGCATCAGGACTACGAATAGTTAGGTAGTACTACGAGTAGTCAAAAATTCTGTTCTGTTAAATCTAGTAACGCTTGTAGTGCAATCTTAGCAGATGAATCCGTTACAGTCACAAAATATGTCTTCGGAGGGTAGCACTGTAGCTTAGCTTTTTGCACTTTATAGTAAGACGGATATATCTCCTTTGAATCTTCTCGAATAGTCGTTTCCCTTAATGTGATATATTGCCATTTCGATAGTTTTAATGAAAGTAGCAAACCCAGTGCTTTTTCTGGTGAAAATATTGTTGAAGGAGCTGGTTTGTTCAACATTTCCTTGATTTTTGCTGCTGCTTCTGGATTTTGGAGCATATGTTCAATAACAGATGCAATATCCTCACGACCATCTCCTTTCAAAAGTGCTGCAGCTGAATAAGCTACTTCATTAGGGTCATCGCCTATATGTTTATCAGATCGTCTCTTCTTCTGCTTGTTACTTAGATCTTTAAACGGCTTTCGAGGCTTCAAAGATCTTTTTGTCATCGTTGAAGTTGATTTCATTGTTGAAGTTGATGGTACAGGTTCAGGTACAGGTTCAGTAGAAATATTTTCACTTGTTGATTCTTGAATGAGCAAATTGGTTTGCACGCAGTTTGGCCAGTCAATATTTGCCTCAAGCCAATTACTGTAATCACGTCTAAAAACTTCACTTTTCCTGTGGGATCGTAACCATCTCTTTTGAACTGCCCGTGTAAATCTTCGACAAAATTCTTTCATGGTAACACTGTCTTCATCTGAAAGGCCCAGTCGAATAACAAGTGTGTTGAACAATATTTCATGATCGAAAGACGAAGCATCCTGATTGCTCAGAATAACAAACAAATCTAAATTTGTAATAATGCTTTCCATTATTCACGATCACTGAGTAAAAAGACACGGTAGGATAGATATTAGTATTAGAAATGCTCTAAATGAACTGAAGTTGTGAATCCAATGTTTGACTATTTATTGTTATTGACTAATGATGGTATCACATTTATCTAATTACTTTCATAAGTTAATCCTGCACTAATTGCTAAATTAGCGAGTACCCCAAATTATTTTGGTACGTATCCTTTTAACTAGGTAGATAGGTATTAAGTTTTATTAATCAATAGCTAATGTGGACTTGAGGCATTAGACAAGATTACGTATTACGTAATTCATAATTACCATGTCATTTCAAATAAGTAGGTAATACGACTTTGTGATTTCTTAGAATGTTTTGGTCTAAGCATAAAAAATATTGTAAATTACACTTGGTATAGCCATATTTAAGCATTAAAATGTATCATAATACTTTTCTTTTTTTTTAATTTTGAAGATTTAAAAAAAAAATCGCAAGTGATGCCGCAATATTAAGTATGTCAAAAATTCACAAATAAATAGTACTATAACAGTGAGCAAGGATATAACGGCCAACCTTGCGATTCCAGAGATATCCTCATTTTTCATGTCAGCTCCATACATTTTTTTCTTATAAAAATTATAACTCTTCCATTTGTGCACACAATTACTTCATATGACATTTTGTAGAACAGTAATGATCAGCAGAAGTCATTTCCAGCAAAAAAAATAACATTTAAGAAATCGAGATCCTATGTCTTCTACAGCCGATTTTCGATCCACCGTGCGCCGTCGCAATGGCCAACTATAATGGAAGTTGCAAGTCAAGATCCAGAGCCATATAAAGTTGAAGTAGGTACTAAAGGGTAAATATTTTATTGGATTTGATGATGCTGGTATTTTGAGATTGCAATTTTCTGTTAATTGCAATTTTGCGGAAATCGCGAAACGTCTAGTTGATGTAACTGGTGACCGAAAAGCTGGCGGCTTTCTCGCGCAACGCATCAGCATTGCAATTCAGCGAGGAAATGCCGCCAGCATCCTCGGTACAATGCCCCGAGGGCCTTTTTTAAGCCTAACTTAGTTTTAATTTAATTTAGTTAATGTTAATAATCATCTTGTAATTTGGTTATGTAAATAAATGATATTATTTTCTGTTTTTTTTTTTTAATATGGGGTACATTTAAAAAAAACAAAAAATTGCAATCTCAAAATTGATTGATGTACATTAAAAAGCAAATTACACTGATGCTACGAAGATTCATAGCTTCCGTTAGAAGGGGTGGTTGGCTTGAAGAAAAAAATATATCCTACACAATTAGGCATACAGATTTTTTAAATCTTTGTATTTGTTGACAGATGATGTCAACAAATACAAAGATTTAAAAAATCTTGTTGACAAAAATAATATTCCCTCAAGATTTGCTACAGAGTACAAGAATTTAAAAATTAATAACAAAGTAAAGGATTCTTCAGTAGATACAGATAAAGAAGGTGTGACTGTTTTCAAGATAATGATCATCATTATATTGAATAGAATAGATTATGTTGAAATAATTGTGTTGGCTCAAAGGTAACGCTATTATTTTATCAATCAATTTTAAAAACAGCTTAAAGTAGTAATTAAATGTAGTAAGTAACTGTAATGTGTATGCACCTGAAAAAGAACTTAAATACTAAAAATGTGGGTAACTGTAATGTGTATGCATCTGAAAAAGAATTTAAAATACAAAAAATGTGGGTAACTGTAATATTATGTATGAACCTGAAAAATAACTTATGATTTAAGTGTGTCATATTAATAAAAATGTTTGCTAAAATAAAATTTAATGACAGATGGAGCATAATAATAATTATAAAACTATACAACTCTATTAGAAGTTTAGAACTAATGATTGTTTTGGGTTGAACGACATTGGTCAAGTCTGATATTTGTCGAACCGGCAACTCGTCAAATTTGATATTGGTCAAATCGTCTGTTTGTCCAATTATGAAATTTACCAAATACGCTATTGGTCAAGTAATTTAAGTATAATCAACTGTAAAAATTAAAGTATCTCATGATATTTTTTTATTAACTTATTTATTAAATTCATATTTATTTACATAGAATTCATACCCAATACAACTGTTTTAAACACTTTAACGCATCTAATTTTACACTCATTATTTTTTTTTCTATTTTATGGCATGTTTTCCTCTGAGTCTCATCTTCTCTTTAAACTTTTTTTAAATAATATTTCGCTTCCTTTTTTAAAATACTTATGTACATACGGCTACACATCAAGCTATGCATTTCCAGTATAAGCTGATCTCGCATTGAATAGGATATGTGTACAGTGCGAGATCCGCGTAAACTGGAAATGTATAGCTTGATGTGTAGCCGTGTGTATACATGAAAATATTAACTTTAAACGTTGTAATCTTCTCTGTAATCGTATAATTCTCAATTTTTCATAGAACCAGTTCAGTTGAAATCTAGTGTAAGCTTGAACATTACTACACTAGATTAGAAGTTAGGCTTCAACTAGAAATTCATTGTGTTTATCTGTGTGTGAAGGAAAAAGGTCAATAAAACGTATTGTAGGGTAACATTCAAATTACACATATAATATCATAATTATCATGATTTGACCATGACCAGGCCAGGCCAGGCCAGGCCAGTCCAGGCCAGGACAGGCTAGGCCTGGCCTGGCCTGGAGGAGCCGCCGACGCCGGGACCAGAGGGCTGAGACACCTAGGCCAAGCCACGCGTCAGGCTAGGCCAGGCCACGCGTCAGGGCTAGGCCAGGCCACGCGTCAGGGCTAGGCCAGGCCACGGGTCAGGCTAGGCCAGGCCACGCGTCAGGCTAAGCTAGGCCAGGCCACGCGTCAGGCTAAGCCAGGCCAGGCCACGCGTCAGGCTAGGCCATTCCGCGCGTCAGGTTAGGCCAGGCCATGCGTCAGGCTAGGCCAGGCCACGCGTCAAGCTTGTCCAGGCCATGCGTCATGCTAGGCCAGGCCATGCGTCAGGCTAGGCCAGACCACGCGTCAGGCTAGGCCAGGCCACGCGTCAGGCTAGGCCAAAATATAGGCTTATTAGGCGAATGGCGTCATTAATAATAAGACAGTATGTCTAAAGAATTAGTTGTAATGTTGATTAATTAAATTGTTGACTTCTAATTTTTTGAAGTTGTTATTTAGTTTCATAGTTTTAATATTTTTTTTATTTTGTACTCATAATCTGGTCAATCTTGATGAAACTTGAAGTTTATCACGATTAAATCCTTTAGAACTTATCTCAAAGCTCAGTCCTACACGATGACGTATCGCAAGAATCTAAAAGAGAATAGCGTTCTGAGAATCTAGCGATGTGTCAACGTACCAATTTTGTGTGAGGGCCTTAAGCCATAATTTGATTCAGATCTTCAAAGCGCTAAAAATACTGTAAACATTATAATATTTTATCTTAAAAGAAGAAGAAAAAATGTAATTATGTATGTATGTGTCATTTAATACAGATTGATAAAACGCTAATAAACTCTTATGGGGCCATTGTAGGTACTCATCATTATAAACAACTTTTAATATGGGACCTAACCTGAAATTGCGAAAAAAATATCACCAGACCATAAATGTGGGGAACAGCCGATTTTTTGTCGCAATTTCAGGTTTGGTTACACAGTAAAAGTTGTTCATAAGGTTGGGTACAATGACTCCTTAAGAAGTTGTTAATGTTTTACCAATAATCCTGTATAATACATATATTGTCATTTTTCTTAGGACATCTTAAAATCAAATGTGTGTTAAAGAGTAACTTTTCTCAATTTAAATTTCGTTGTCAATTTTCTCTGCTCAGATGTTTTTCTTCGTATTGATTTGATGTGTTAATTTATCAATGTTTGATTGATGCTCTACAATTTTATAAATATTAATTTTGTACTAAAAACCTCTATTTCCTCAGTAACAAATGTAAAACAATAATTACCGTTTTTAATAAACATGTCAAACTTGTTTGATTTTTGTTTCTTTTCACTTCGTACCTCTTTTATTAGACGAAGGACATATATATAAGTAAATTCGAAATCAACTCCCGATAGCGAAAAAAATACGGACGTCCATAGCCGTCTGATAGCATAATTATATGAAAGTAACACTAGGAAAGGATACTGCACCATATGGACGCAGACAGATGCACATCGTGGCGCCAACGAAATTTGTACATGCTTATACAATGTAATGTTGTTACTGAACCACATGAGTTACCTACTCATGTGGTTCAGTAAAAACATTACTGCTCTACTGCGATTTTTGCTATGGCCAAAACAAAAATAAATCCGTCCTTAGCATGATCCGATACGTCCTGTCTCAGTGCAAGAACATAAAGTCCATTCAAATCAATTATTTGATTCCTGGCCATACATGCCAGTTGTTACATAGAATGCATACCCAATACAACTGTTTTAAACACTTTAACGTATCTAATTTTACACTCATTATTTTTTTTTCTATTTTATTGCATGTTTTCCTCTGAGTCTCATCTTCTCTTTTAACTCGGCACACAAGACGCAGGCCATGGTCGTGACTAGAAAGTTAAAGTTCGAGGAACCAAAATTTTCTCCTCGGAACACCCCTGGAAAACACCTACCGATTGAAACTTCTTGGTCTCACCATTGACGCGGGACTGACCTTTCTCCCACACCTGGAGGAAGTCATGAAGAAAACGGCCAACCTGTTCAAAATGGTGTCTAGGGCAACACGAGCGCAATGGGGACACCGGTGTGATAGAGCCCATAGTTACTCGTACGTACGCAGCCAGCTCATGGTCGGAAAACGCCGGGAAGAAATACGCTATAAAGAAACTGGACAGTATTACCAGGATGTTCGCTATTAAGATCTCCAAATCGCTTAGGACCACCTCATTAATTGTAGCGGCCGTCCTCGCAAGAGTGATTCCACACGACATGAGGGACGTAGAGTACCTCAAATTATACGAGGTGAAAAGAGGAAGGCCCTTGGAAGAACTCCTCGGCAGAAAACTGGAACGACGCGTGCACCCATCCGAGCTTCCGCACCCTGCTCTTCAGACCGTCCTTGAGTTCCAACACATCTCGAACAACAAAGACCTCGAGACCATTGATATCTAATGGCCCCTGCTTTACACCGATGGTAGCAAAATTGAGGGGAAGGTTGGCGCCGCGGTGTCATGCTGGGACCAGAAGGGTGAAATAGCCAAGTTGGAGCTGAACTGAAATTGGACAATTATTGCTCCGTTTTTCAAGCTGAGATGATCGCTATCCTTAGAGCGCTGACCTATGCTCAAGGAAGAAAGCCCTCAACATCCACTAACATCATATCGGACACCAGATCAGCACTGGAGTCTATTTCAGATCCGAACACCAAGAACCCCATAGCACTGCAGATACAGCAAGTTATTGCTGTGGCTAAGCGTACAGGACGAGAAATTAAGTTATACTGGATCAAGGCACACGTTGGAATACCAGGAAACGAGAGAGCAGATGAACTGCAAAGCACGCTGCTCTACACAAGAAAATTTTCCCAGCATATGACAGATTCCCATTTTCGTATGCAAAAAGAACCATCAGGGAGTCAACGCTAGATAGCTGGCAAATTTGTATTGCGTAATTTATACAACGCCAGATTACCAATTTCGACTGCGAAATATAATGATTTAAAACTACTTTGCGATAATTATACGATACCTATACCGTACGAGTATCAACAAGATTTTTTGTCGTTGCCTTATTATAAAGCAATACAAGATAAACTATTGCAAACCGACGAAGACGACGATGTAAGAGTGGAAGTTGAATGAAGCGGGTACATTTTAAATTACCATCAAGTTTGTTTCATTAAATTGCCTTCCTTAAAATACGTATTTTATACTACCCTACAGTGTCTATATATCACCCTGCTGTTACAATTCTCGTTTTCCCACCATAAAAACTTTAAATAGTCGTTGTCACTTGTAGGAATGCTAATTTGAAGGAATGCTTTCTGTATATCTACTGTGATACCAATTGCCCCTGTTCTAAAGCCGATAAGTAAGTTGGGAATAAGATCAATTAAATTGGTACCTTTTTCTAAGCAAGAATTCAGGCACAGTCCATTTTTATCCTTTGCTGATGCATCAAATACTGGTCTGATTGAACTCAGGCTTGACTCTTTAATAACAGCCCTATGTCTTAGGTAATGGCCTGTATCGTGATCTACTTTTGATGGTGGCACCTTTTCTATAATGCCTTCCTGATGCCACTCCTGAAAAACTTCATGATACTATTTGAATTTACCTCCTGATTTTAGTTTTCGAGTAGTTGAATCAAGCCTTTATTATCTAAGAAAACTAAAGTTGAACTTCATACATGGTTTCTTCATTAATCTTCACTGTTTCTTTGAATGATGTGAACACCTCCTTTGCGTCTGTGGCCTTGGATTTTGTCTCCGCTGGATCCTGGATGCCCAGTGTCTCCAAATCCCAGTAACTTGTCAACTCAGAACAGAACATAGAGATTGTCATATTACTTAAAACACCTACTTGCCTGCCCTGTAGTGCCCAGCCCGGCTTTGTCTTTATGGCTACAAGTCCAGTTTGCAATTGAATTATTGTGCCAGTCATCAAAAGACCTGAGAAATCTGCCCCAATTAATAACCCAATATCAGTGCTATCACCTTTGTCAGTCAGAGATATTTTATGTCACTTTAACAAATTACAAATAACAGTGTCATTACAATTGAATCTAAGAACATTAATACGAACACATGAGCGCCCTAGCGCTTCCAGATTTATTTTGAAACTGTTATCTAAGCTTCTTTTTTCTAGGTTATACAGGGTGTTTGGTGCATCGTGTGCCAAATTGAAATGGTCGACTGAGGGGGTCATCTGCTATCCTTTCATACCCTTAAACACTTCTCATGCCCTGTGGATTTTTTCATCGACTTTTTATTGTTTTATTTAAAAAAAATCCCAAACTTTACATTCAAGTACAAATTAAAAAAAAAGCACAAGTTTTAGACTCTGAATTTTAATTTTATATAGATGTGTATTGTATTACAGTACTTTTAAATTCAAAATTAGTGAAATTAGCCATCTAGTTTTTTTTAATTTACCCGCAAAGTTTCGGACTTCAATTAAAGCTGTCCATGTTACAACAATTTACATGGCTATAAAAAAAAACAAAAAGCGACCGGGATCTTCCAACTCCCTCAAAAATCTCTAGTCTATCCTCTTGCTAGTGATGTGCCACATGCCATACAAATCTTTTTACAACTTTGTGAATTCGCTAGAATTGTGAATAGAGTCACAAAATACTAAATTCCAAATTGTGATTTTAAAAAAATGTTTTGCTTAAATGATACCTGAAAAACGTATTAAATCTGTTATCTCACTCTTATAAGGTAAAATCTGTCTCGTATCTATCTTTTGGGGGGTAGGTTTACTAGAAATAAAAAAAATGCATTTTTAACATTTATTTAATCATTTTTTACATATTCTGCTCAAATTGTTGGCCTCTATTGCGAATGCAGGCCCGACATCTATTTCGTATTTCCACAGTTGTTGTACGACGTCGCTTTTCCTCCTTAATTTTATTGAACGTTGTTTCAATGCGTTGAAGTAGTACCTCCCTAGTCGGAACCTCAGTGGCGTATACCAGCTCTTTGGCACGTCCACAGACATAAAAGTCTAGCGAAATTAGGTCTGGGGAACGTCAATGCAATGGGGCCATCGCGACCAATCCACGCATTGGGGATCACATCGTCGAGATATTCCCTCACAGTCAAACGCCAATGCGCGGGACAGCCGTCATGCTGGAATACTTTGGACATATTTTCATTAAATACGGGCGCCTCGGACACTAATTCGGGCAGGTCATTTTGAAGGAACTCCAAATAATTATCGCCATTGTGGTTATCGGGCAGGAGGCAATGCGTCCAAATACCTGATTGCCAATCACTCCTGCCCAAACGTTTACACTAAACCTTTGAAAAGATTTCTGTCTTTTAACATGTGGGTTTTCCGTTTTGTTTATCCAGTGGTGCAGATTTTGAAGATCGAGAATCCCTTCTTTGGTAAATTTGTATTCATCCGTCCACAGTATTCTTTTTAAAAAAAATAGGATCATTCACATCCCTGTGTAACATGAACCGACAGAATTCCACAGGTCTGTCAAAGTCACCACCCTCAAGACCTACAAACAAAGAACTCTTTTAAATTCCTGTTGAGCAGTAAATAATTGCACAATAAGATTTTTAAGGATCAGCGGACTACCTGTATGGGCTAAATTCACTACCTGGAAGTGACGTCGTACCATACCCTGCTAAACAAAGGCATCGTCCAACAAAGCGTGTATGGGTTTAAAATTAGTTAGTTAACCCTTTAACGCGCAATTCCACTTTAGTTAAAAAAAAATATTATGTTCAATGTACATATGTTGTTGTTGTATAATGTATGTATGTACTCTAATACATCCAAAAAAATATTTAAAAAAATAAATACTAATTAATTTTTGAGAAAATGTATGATAAGTATACGCATTACGATACGCTCAGCAATCAATAGCTAGAAATAGTCGTTGAGTATTTTCAATAACGTCGACGTCGTCGATATTGACGAATAACGTACTTTTCTAATAAAACCAACAAATAAAAAACAAATATCTTTATTTTTCAACATGAAAATTATAAAAGCAATTCCTCTTACTAACTAAACACAGCCTCATTGAGCATTTGGTACAATTCACATTAGTGTATCCATTTTTACAGTTCTTGCACCTACCATATAGTACAAATACAGCTAAATGACCGGTGTTAATGTATCTTACTGCATCTGGGGAGTCGGGGTATTGCTGGTGTTTTATTAATTGTTGTGGGCTGTTAACGTTATTTATTTTTTCTTTACCAACTCTATTCTTCATCAACAATTCGGTGTAAATATGAGTTCTGAATGTTTTTAATGGCGAGCATTTTGTTTTCTTTTTATCTCTCTTATATAACAACCATTCATTATTAACGCATATATCTAAAGCTTGAGAGAAAATAGCCATGTACCACCTTTTAGTCTTAAACGTGCTGCGGTAAATCGCAATTAACATGTCCGCCAAGTCGACACCCCCCATATGCGTGTTATATTGCTTTATAATTTGGGGACAGTCGATTTCTACCCTGGACTTCAATTCTTTAGATTAGAGTATCGCTTTATTTTTTCTATAGGGTAGGAGTCCACAAAAGAACTGGCTAGGGTTACGCTTTTACTGCCATGCCATTTGACAACAGCAATTTTATTGGAATTGCAAACAAGCTTGTTTGCTTGCTCCACGACCTTTTTGCCAATTTTTTATCGGTGGGCAACTTGACCGCACAACCTCGTAGCCTATTACTCCTAATCGTACCTAAACTAAATATGCCAAAAAAGAAACAACTAAACACTAGGGCCTTGGGGTCCGAGTGCCCATCTAGTATTTCGGGATATCGCCAAAAGGTTGGTAGAGTCTTCACGTGGCTGGCCTTTTTCTAGCCCAAAGAATCAGCCAACGTGGCAATGCTGCCAGCCTTTTGAGCACTTTTCCCATTGACAGCGATGCGGACGAATTTGATGCCCAATGAGCTCTTTCGCCTTTTTGTTTGTGTATAGTTTTAGTTAAGATATATTTTTAATAATTAATTATATAATTGTGTATATAAAAAAAATATCTAGGTAAACATGAACTAAAAAAAAAAAAATCCCATATTTATCTCGCAAAAAATGAATTAATTCAAGGGACGTAAAAAAGTTGTCGAAGTGTAAAATTGAGGGTCTTTTCTCGATATATTCTCAAGAGTTAGGACAACTTTAGCTCCTAAACCAAGGCTGTTTTCATAATCTGTAAACGACATTCCTCGAAATGTATCTTCTCCTCCATAAGGTAGGAAATCATAAACCAGTCCAGAAACTCCAGCCCTTACAAAAATCTTAAATCCCCTTTTTTTTTGTTTTATTCGGAAGATACTGTCGTCAACTTCAGCACGAGTACCCTTGTATGGGACCATTATTTCATCGATGCTGTATCGCCCTTCTCCTTCTACTAATAAGCAGTTACGTCTAATTCTCTCTATAAGTGGACGTATCTTAAAATAGCGGTCATCATTGGCGTTGTTACTGTCAGCAAAATGAAGGTATTTTCTAATTTGCTCATACTTTTTCAGAGGCATAACATCCGCTATAGGAGCATACCTTAGAGTTCTACTCCAATAGTCCCTGTATGATGGCATTGGGACTACCCTCATTAGGATCGTAATAGCCAGAAAGTCACAGATGTCATCTCTTGTTATGTTTATGCATTTTGAAAGACCACACTGAACGGAGTATAAAGGACATGACCAGTGGGGCTGTGACCGCCTGCCTAGTTGTTAAAATCAATGTGCAGCAAATATTGTTTTATTTTTGCAATTGTTGTATTCTATAGTTTACAAATAAAAAAGTTTCACGAGTCCCAAAGGTCAGGAAACTGAGAAAAATAAAGATAATTGTTCATTAAATAACTCTGTTTTTCAATAAGAGATGGCGCTAGGCATTGTGGTTATCGAGTTTAAGAATGATTTTCTACTATTTAACACGCTATCGAGGCGCTAGGTTTTTTTTTATACCATGAAGGTGGCAAACGAGTATGCGGGTCGTTAAGGCTTATATTATTTGTGAAGGGATGAGGATAACATTGAATAATTAAACTATTAGTTGAATGAATAAACTGTTTTTAATATTCATAAATAAAAAAGATGTAGGAAAGACGAACAATATAAACAAAGTACAATTAGATGGTCTATCATTAACAAGTGGTCTCGGATTTGAAGTCCGGGGAACTTATAACTAATTACAATAAATTCATAAAAGTAAAAAAAAAAAACATTAAATGCTCTTCAATGGAAAACAAAACATTTTCTAAAAATTATTCTGGTGCGAGCACATAGTCTTGGTGCCCAGCCTGTATGGCTGGCGCCACATTATATTGTAAGCCCCTTGATGAATCTTGAATTAACTGACGATTTGCTCGAGTCCAACAGGCCCGACACGCATAGATGGTTACCGCATCCTAAAAATACAAATACTTATTAATATTGATGTTAAATACTGTTATAATGTTGATCATTGGTCATCCACCTATAGACTGAATGTGACAAATACAGCATAGTATTGTGGTTGTTACCAAACACGTTGAATTACTGCACCAACCAACTAAAAATAATAAATACCTGCAATTAGATGATCAAATATCTTACCTGATAATTATCATGGGAAATAATGGGTAGTAACGGGCTGTCTGCAGGAATCATATAGAAGAGCAGTCCTCTGACTAAGAGACCACACCCACGATCTACCATTATATGACCTAGCAATCTCTCATAGCCAGCCTGTTCGGTATTCAATAAGTTGAAACATGGGTGATAAACATATGCATCTAATGGCAGCTGAAAAATAAAATATCTTTTTATTTTTTTTAAGTACCTAACTGTTTAAAACAACCTGTTATATGAAATTCTATGAAAATTCAGACTTGTATGTATATTACACACTTGACTTAAATTCAGTGTCCTATCCAGCGATGTGTGGCAATAATCATAATAGATTGACTATTCCTAAACCTGGCTCATGCAATCCACTAAATAAACGCTGCTTTGTTAAGTTTTGATGGGTCACATGTAATCGAACCGCCGGCCGTGTCAGACTTTTTAGCTGTCTTGTTGCTAAATAGTATTTCAATGTGGTATAGGTACATACCTGATTGCTCAACCATCGGGCAAGTCACTCTTACAGGGGCATGGTTAACGTTGACATAATATGCCTTTGAACCCGCTTTACAGATATGCCACAGTTTAGGCATCTCATCATAATATCCATTTAACCAAATCGTAGGGCAAACAGATGAATCCTTTGAGAATAGCAATGGTAACCAGGTTTTGAAGATGTCCGTACAGAAAAGCAATGGTCGATAAAAATAGAACACAATAATCACACCGTAAACAACGAACGCATAAACACAACGTGGGTTGGGAACTGCAATGAAACCTGACGTGACGCCAAGACCGAATATGTAAATAGGGATGTGAATGGCAATCTGAGAACGATAAATCGATAATTAATTTTTTCTCGAACGTATTACACTAAAATCGAAATCAGTTACTTTTACTAGCTAAGAACTCAACCGAAGAACCATATTTTCACTCAATTATCCTACGTATGGAATGACATTAGGGCAAAAATCCCTCACTCTTACAACAAAAATAACAAAATGTCGACTGTTTAATTAAAGTAAATATTCACTCTGATACAACTATAATAAAGCTATACTTAATATTAATTAAACACAGTTCAAACCGGTAAAATAAAATATAAATACAAAAATCTATTTGATTTTTCACGCTTTCACTCGAACCCATTGAATTATCGATTTTATGTAAAAGATTGTAGCCCCATTGAACCCTACACAGGTGTCCGCCACTAATGTCAGATGCTTTGTCAAAGAAATAACACTCCTTTATAAGCAGCGGTTATTTAAAAAGTTAGGGCGTTCGATCTTAGAATTACATACACGCGTCAATAAAAACCTAATCTAACCTGTAGGCATGTCAATAAATAAAATAACTAATAACAAAACAAACATATTCCTTGTCATTAAAATTCACTTGATCGAAAATAACTCGGTCTTAGTTTATTGTTCCCATAATAGGTGTAGGTTATTACGGTTACCGGATGATTGTGGATACAATGGAACGTCAAAATCAGGAAGTGAATTTATGAGAAAAACGGAAGCAAATAAAATTTGTTTTTTCAGATATTTTAACCTGGGCTTTAATCGGAATAATATAACCATAATAAATTAGATATTTATTTTAAAATCTTAGTGTAAAAGCTGTAATCCTGCACATGTTCCCGAATTCGAAGGCAGGAACTGGTCATGTCCTTTGTTTGTTCTATTATGAGATCTTCAGAAAAAATGTAAAAAAGTAACCAAGAGGGGATTTATGGTCTGCTGGTGTGCTGAAATCTAAGTCTTCTATAATAGCTACGTGTTGGAATTTGCCTAACTTCCATTTAAAATCTAGTGGCTTTCGCAAATATTTTTTAATCTTTTTTGATGCGATTACAGGTTTATTGACAGCTTTTCTCTTAGAGCGGGTGTTTGGTTCCAATGGAGAAGATATAAATGGTGAATTTAAAATTGGTAGATCTGAACCGCCACCTGATGGAAATCTCATTTATTAGGGGCGTCAACAGAACAGTGTCTTTTTCATAAAGGAGTATGGGTGAACCTTGTGAAATAGTTATTCCATCGTTGTCGTCAAAAATATTCAGTCTCTCTAAAGAGGAATCTACTGACCTCGGCTCTGAACTAATATCGGATTCGTCATTCACCGCATATATGCTTTGCGGCTCTGGAATCAGATCTTCATCTTCTGAAGCTAATTGCTACTGTCTGAAGGAGCACGCATTGGTGGAACTAGCGCCATGATGCGCCTGGTTTTCTCCCATCGTGGCTTACTAAGCAAAGCAAATAAAAAAAGCATGCAAAACCCATTCCAAGACCAAATGCAAACAAATAACATACATTAACAAAACAAAATCAATTAAAATGCTGATATTATAAACATATTAATCAATTTATTGTTAAGAAATATATTGACTTTTGGAAATACGCAATTCGATTACTTCTCCCGTAATAACTTCTTAGTCAAAACAGTTCAGTGTCCAGGGAATAGCAAAACATAAAGAGTGGATATATCGGAACCCAACAACTATCGGTTATTAGTGCAAATCTGTTACAAAACATTATTAATTAAAATAACTTACCGCACGTCCGCGAGTTGCTCCTTTACCCGGCGCCATTTTGTCGCTAAATGTCAAATTTATTACATAAACTGTCAGTTATCCACTTTCACTTGTTGCGTTTCGTTTTAGCCATGATATAATGTCTAGAAGAATATGATGCCTATAAAAAACGCGAAAATGATGCTCTGACTATGAAAAAAGAATATAAGCAAATATGCTTGGATTGAAATGGAGTTTTCTGGGCTATAACATTTGATCTTCAAGCTATTCTATCGGTACCGTTTACCGGAGATTGCAAAATCTATTATTTACGCAAATATCGATGTACAATTTTACTATCCTAGATTGTCATAATAACACTGGCTACTGCTATTTATGGGACGAGTGTAATGGCAAAAAAGGTTCTACTGAAATTAGATCGGTATTGTTAAAATATCTTTGTAGTCTACCCGAAACTGTTACTCATGTCGCATCATTTTCTGACACTTGTGGTGGTCAGAACCGCAATAAATATATATGTTACTCTAGAGGCTTTACATGCTATCAATAACATACCTTACTTAGATACGATCGATTTGAAATTCATGAAATCGGGGCATTCGTATTTAGAAGTGGATTCATTCATGCGTGTAAAGAAAGAGCGCGAAAGTATAAAAGCATATTCACTTTGCGTGAATATGCTTTGGTGATAAGGTCTGCTAGAATCAAGCCGAAACCCTACTATGTTATTATTATGAAACACGGGGAAGTCTATGATTTGAAGGGATTTGAAAAACTTTGAATTCCAATACAACTAAAAATTCAAAAATGAGCAAGTACAGTGGCTGAAAATTTTTTACAAGTACGATTTCACCGATCCACGTTTTAAAGAAATATAAATATGTAACTCAAAAACAACGACAAAAAATAGAGAGACGTGCATAATCGAACTAAAAAAACCTCTAAAAGGAGCATATAAATCACTGATTGCAGTTTTGAAAACCAAAAAGAAAATCTGTTAACACTTTTAAAAGATGAGAGTCATTTCACCAGAATATGGCCAGTATTACAAAGATATGCCATCCACTTCTGCGGCTATTGTTAACAATAATTTTGATGATACTGAATCGTCTGATGATGATCAAGATGAAGAGTCCATTGTTGAAGAAATTTAAGTTTTTATTATTTTTTTCATTAACTAGTTAGTAATTAATCATTGTTACAAAACTGAAACTGGACTTAATTTATTAATTTTCTAATTTGTAATGTTTCAGAAACTAATTGTTTTGGGAAATAACTAAACATAAGCGTATAATTGGGCTTCAGTCCTTTTAATTTTTTTATTGTGACTTCATAAAACATTTTATTTGATTGCAACTTGAAAACTGTTTGTTTTATAAAAAAAAAAATAAACATTATGAATATGGATCACTGTTTTATTATTTTGTCTATTTAATGCAATACCCATACATATTATTATCCTTCTTCTTGGACCTTGAACCAACCTGGTAATGCTGTTAAATATTTTTGAGTTTTTCACTTAACGCCTATCAACATAATCAATCTTAGTGCACAAATGTATTAAATGGTGGGTTGTATATCTATTTAGCGATTTTGAAGAGGTTACGTATACACTCATTGTACGGTCTCATCACTACATTTACTTTGCGAATGCAGCAACCGACTTGGTTGTCGTGCGTCACAAATATTACGCTATAATTGTAACATTTCACGCAAGGCGGATCGAGTCAGACAACAACTGTGGAACTAACCACTTGCCTAGAAAAATAATCGCTACCACTTTAACTTGTAACTTCTACATTTTAATATAACTTTAAACATAACTTGTGGTTCTTTCTGTGCATTCCACAACTAAACCAACATCAACTAAGTGATAGTGTACGGTGCCTACAACCATTGGCTCCTACATTAAATGTGGTTCTTCGAGCCGGATTACCAATTTAGAGAGAGTTCAAGAGATGCTCTTTGAAAGCCTAACTGATGTCTACAACGGGCACATAGACATCTATCTACTTACACCTGTCTACTTGATCAAGCAACTAACTGAAATCGCAGGCAAACTCCCGAGGACCTCGTCGTTGCCAGTCCGGAACATCAGAGACGATATCAAAGGCATCTACAAATTACTATACGTGAGAGCGAGAGTCACCACTAACTACTTCTTGTTCGAGATACACGTCCCATTGACTCAGATGAAGAACTCACTCTATACCAAACTACTCCGTTGCCCATGAAAACAAGCACAGGAACAGTCATCGTCCAACTGGCTTCGCAGTACATAGCAGTAAATTTCGGGAAGAGCACTTATGTCTCCTTATCTGAAGATGACATGAAGCGGTGTAGTCACATTCAACCAGGCAATTTGATATGCAACAAGAATCTACCTATAATCAACTTGCATAACAGCAACGCCCCATGTGAAGCAAAACTATTGGGTCATCGAACGACCTCACCTTGTGACGTAAAAATGTGCTATGTAAGCAGGAGTGGATCGCGTTACATACTCGTACAACGAATACTTGGCTGGCGATTTGTTGCGGAACGTGCACAATACGAATTGTATGTGAAAATGACATCACTACACACTCCATGACTTCCGGGATACTGACCTTGGCACCGGAATGCTTGTTGCAATCAAAGGAATTAACAATTCACTCGCATAACCAATACAATAGCAACATTAAGATGGACCTTTCCATGAATATACCGTCGCTTAACTCGATGGTAAATAACATTATGAACATAACACATAATATGTCGCACGTGATGTTACCCGAAACTGCAAAATTGGAAGAAATCGACAAGCGATTAGCTATTATGAAAACACTAGAAAACCAGCTCCCATTAACCATTTCCACTCATGACATACACCAATACCCCGTCTCTTATACCATTGTGGGAGTAATCGTCGTTGTCTCTGTGGGGTGGTTTGTAAAGAGATACGGATCATTTTGTCGCTCAAAACAAACTAAGAGCCATTTAGCTACGAACAATCAGCTTGACGAGATTGAACTGCAACCGATACAACTCAGAAAGCAAGAAGAAAACATTCATACGGCGAGCCAAGCAGAACTGCAAGCGGAACGTCCACGTTATGCAGACAACATCGCATTCAATTTCGAATAATTTAATTTAGTATTTGTTTCTTTGTAATAGGGTTTCTTCTCTTGACAAGCTTTCATTTATATTCCATGCATCTTTGTAGGGTTGCCAACATGTACGGTCTCATCGACCGTACATTTACTTTGCGAACGCAGCAACCTACTTGGATGTCGTGCGTCACAAATATTACGCTATAATTGTAACTTTTCACGCAAGGCGGATCGAGTCAGTCAATAACTGTGGAACTAACCACTTGTCAAGAGAAAGAATTGCTACCATTTTAACTTGTAACTTCTACATTTTAATTAATATAACTATAAACATAACTTGTGGTTCTTTCTGTGTACTCCACAACTAAACCAATATCAACTATATGATAGTGTACGGTGCCTACAACCATTGGCTCCTACACTAATATTACATTATTGAGATATTATGATGGAGTTAAAAGACTAGTCTTATGAATAGATCCATATTTGTTTTGTAATTTTACTTTGTTTTTTAACTGTTCTTGTCTAAACTTTAAAAACTTTAAAGCTCTCTCCTCAAAATTGTCAATTTTGTAGTTAGTGCAATTGTGAACTAAGGCATCGATATTAGCTCAGGAGTATATCCTCAACATTTGGGTCTGCACCATATAAGCCGGAGTAATGCCATTACTAAAAACATATAGGGCGAATAGTTTATATGGCAGACCTGATCTCCCACAGAAAAGACCAAATGCAATTGTTATCTGTGATGCATCTACGTTTATACCCAAATAAAGCTCAAATTATTTATTTCAAGAAGAATATCGAAATCTAATAAAGCCATTCATGATAGTATGTTGCAATGGATACATTTTGGATGTTGCAGGGCCATATCCTGATACTACTAACGACGCGTCTATAATGATAGATTTATTAAATAAAAACATTTTTTTGGATTTTTTTAGAGAAGAAGATGTATTTATTCTCAGAAGAGGCTCTAGAGATAGTGTAGCTATACATCAGCGTAGCTTCCTCATCCATCTACCAGAAACCCTGTCACCAGGTCTATTTCAGCTAACCACGCTAGAAGGGAACAGATCTCGCTGTGTAACAATAAATAGACGGGTTGTGGAAGCCGTTAATGGCAGGATCAAAAGAGATTTTAAAATATTCAGGCATGAATATTTTAATCATGCATGCCCTCACATGATGAAGGACTTTTCGATTGCAGTAGCACTGCAACAATGGAGCACTGCACATGGTGGCACTCGCCACAATGTTTGTAGATCCAAATAATGCGGAACAAATAATAAATATTATAAATGAAAGGCTTGTCGCAAACAATACTTTTCTGAAGAGAATCTGAATAGAAAGAACTCTTTATTTACAACAATAACAAGCACAAATATTGTATTCCCTAACCTATCTATAGAAGAATTGGTCCTCTTTGCTTGTGACACTTACCAAAATCGACAAGCTAGGTCATATATAGGTGAACAATTACGTTTTCATGGCCTGTATACAAAAGAAGTTTTTTTTTTTATTTATTTATTTATTCATGATTCCAACAGATGTTACAGCGATACATACATAAAAAATATAACAATAGATCCTAGTTCTACTGCACACCCAATTACAGGTAAACACAATATGCGATTATACTAGTTTACAAAGGACAGCAAAATTGTACAATATGGTATATGAATTTAAACTAACAAAGTGCCAGCTTGAATGTAGGCTTAAACTATAACTAAAATGTAACTTAAACTTAACTTAATTTAACTTATTTATTTATGTTAGTATTGCGGATGAATGTTCCCAGTGTTTCTGTGTGAATATCGTTGAGATCACTGTATTCGTTAACTAATTTACACATCCGTGGAATTGGGGAACTAGTTCCTGACTTAGTTCGACGGAAGGGTAGGACTAGAGGAGTGATCGGCTTTCGTGGTTGTCCACGAGGGACTCTAAAAGAGACTTTACTTAGGAGTTTAGGACAATCAGTTTTATTCCTGATTAGCTTGTAGATAAACCTTAGATCCAGGATATCTCTCCGTTTCTCAAGAGACGTCATTTCGAAAAGGGCCAGCTTATAGCTATATGATCTCCTTTTAATTTTTTCCCTACTGAAAATCCGAGGTAATTTAAAGATCTTTTTTGCACTCGCTCTATCCTGAGGCAATGAACAGCGTAATGAGGTCGCCAGGCAGTACTACAATATTCCAGAACACTGCGAACTAAAGTGCAGTATAGCAATATTTTCGTTTTGGATTTTTCAAATAGTTTGCTGTTACGGATCACAAATCCCAATGCGCGTAACCCTCTTTTTATAATACCGTCCATATCTGGAACAAATGTCAGCTTATTGTCTAACATGACACCCAGATCCTGTATACGGTTGACTTCTGCTAGCGGGGTTTGATTTATATTGTAATTTGTATCTATGTTTCGCAGTTACCGGCTAAATTTGATGTGTACACACTTTGCGCAATTCAACAGCATTTGGTTACGGGAACACCATTCGGCTAGTCTATCCAAATCCTGTTGCATTAATTCAGCATCCACCGGTGTTGTCACTATCTTTACAATTTTCATGTCATCGGCAAACAAAAATGGAATAGTATTATGGAAGCATGTAATGACATCGTTAATGAATATTGTGAATATAATAGGACCTAAATGCGAACCCTGTGGGTCTCCTGATGCGATTGCGTAACGAGCTGAATGGAAACCGTTAACAACAACGTAAAACTCTCGATCGCACAAGTAAGTTTTGAACCAATTAAGAAGTGCACCGTGGACACCATACATTGGAAGCTTGTCTACTAGAAGTTTGTGGGGAACCCTATCGAATGCCTTGCTGAAGTCCGTATACACAGCGTCTACCTGAGCACCCGTGTCCATCACTGCAGACAATGTCTCTATGTAAGATACAAGATTTGTACATGTTGACCTAGCTTTAACAAACCCGTGCTGGTCTTCGCATAAGAATTTTTTGAAGTAACGCTGTATGTACGAACAGAGCAAGGATTCTAAGACCTTGCCAAACATGGACAGTATCGAAATTGGTCTATAATTGCCAACTACACGATTATCACCACTCTTAAGAGTGGTGGTAATCGGTGACCGTGGTGTTTAAACACCGGCACCACCTTTGCAAGCTTCCATACCTTTGGAAATTGCCCTGAGCTAAAAGATTTATTAAATGTTGCCGTCAAAGGAACCACAAGACTTCGTGCACAATTTACTATAAATTTTGGAGATATTCCATCGGGACCTGCGCCTTTGGATGTATCCAGCTGACTAAGCTTTTTGAGTATTTCCTCGTGGCCCACTTCTATGGTTGAAAAACTGTCATGAGTGTCCTGTTGCGTATAATGTGATTGGTTTACGTTGTCTGGCGGCTTGAGGGTGTTGCTATAAACCTCTGCGTATGTGGTTGCAAATAAGTCGCAGATTTCAGTGCCATCAGACGATTCAGTTAATCCGTTAGTCATGACAGCAGGGTAGTTACTCTCGCGAGCACGATTATTTTTTATATACGTCCAAAAGTATTTTGGATTTATATTTATGGCTTTTTCCACTTTATCTAAGTAGGATTTGTAACATTCTTTAGAAAGCAAATCGCAACGTTTAGCTAATAATTTGAATGATAGAGCGTCTAGTGGGTTATGATATTTTTTTTAAATCGTACCTTGATTTTATTCTTTTCCTTTAACAATTTTATTAATTTTGCACTAAACCAAGCCGGGTATTTTTTATTTTTTCTATGAATTAAGGGGACGTAAGTTTTTATGGTGGTTTCCAATACGTTGTAAAAAAATGTTTGCCATGTCATCAACAGTCGTACAGTCATCAAACAGTTCATCTCAATTTATACTACTTAAATGTTTGTTTATAAGTGCGTAGTCAGTCTTGTAGAAGTCTCTCTGTTCGCTATTTTTGTTAGGTTCAAGGTTCATTGTGTTGATTGTCGATAACTCTATTTCCAAGGGAGGGTGGTGATGGTCTATCGGACTTAACGGTCCTGTTTCTTGCACATGGCAAGAGGGGACATTTGTTAGTACAAGATCGAGGATTTTGCCACTGTCTTTGGTGACGTAGTTACATAGCTGGAAGTTATTAACAGCAACAAAATCGGTCAGCACATCGCCAAGAACAGATGTATTGCTTACTGCAATGGAATTATTGACTGCGACCCAGCCAATATCAGCAACATTAAAATCACCAATGACACAGGCATAAGTATCAGACTTATCTAAATAATCATTACAATTTGCTACGAAGTATTCAAGTTTTGATTTGTTGATGGGTGGAGGAAGATAAACTGCACATAGATCCAGTCAGCGTGGTGTAGTGCGTGGGCTAATGTTTAAATCGACAGATACCCAAATATCCTCACAATCGCTCTCTCTGCATGATAATCTTTGAGAATGGATTTTTTTGGATACAATCAATACTCCCCCGCCGTCCTTTTTACTATTATAACTAGCAGTCTCTCTATCTCTCCTATATACAATATATCTGTTATCAAATATTTCACTACTATAAACATTACTATTGAGCCAAGTTTCCGTTAACACAATGATGTCATAATTAGTGATGCTTACAGAGGTCATAAAATTGTGTGTTTTACTGCGCAACCCTCTAACATTCTGTTATAATATATTAAGCATTGAAAATAATATAAACTAAAAAACTTGCAACAAAGTAATAAGAAGAAACACAAAGTACCATCTACTCACGCTTTCAGGCAAGGTTTATCCTTGATGACCTTATAATCTGAAGTGGGATCTTTAAGCATTAGAATACGTCCGCCTCTCACACATACAGACATATATCCGAGGGCCTTGGCCTTGGCTCTTGCAGCGGCGTGGAGAGCTTTGTTTGATGGCGATAGGTGTTCCATGACAAAAATTGGTTTCGTCTCCCCGGCTATTCCTAAGTGTTTAACTTTTCCTTTCCGTTCTTCTTATTGTAGTCGATTGCAGCTGCTAAGTAACCGTCGCGAGCTCTGGGGGAACAAAATTGAACTACAATAGATCTAGGACGGTCAGAGTCACGGTTCAATTTTGCATCTCTGGTGCAATGCAGTATCTGATTCTCTTCCACTCTGTAGCCAATGACAGAGCCTAGCTGTTTAGTTACAGACACCAAGTTTTCAGATTTAAACTCCGGCACGCACTGTATCTCAATATTACTACTCCTAGCATGCTGTTCCATTTGATCCAGGCGGTGTGTTAAATCAGAGATAGTACCTTTCATATTCTCATTCTGTGTTTCTAAACTCTTTACTAAATCTGATGATGTCTTAAGCTCTTTCTTACTATCATTGTAGTGGACTGTATGGTGAATAAAAGAGTTGTTTCCAATTCTTCTTGTTTATTTTCAGAGTTCTTGATTGTTCGGGAGCTGGAGACCGACTGTGTCCCAGCCTTACAATGGCCCGTCTTATATATAGCTCTCCCTATGTTCCGGGAGCGAGTGGACCGAGTCACACAACTTACATTTATTATTTCCAAGTGACTCTTACATGGTCCTGACAGCTTAAATCACACTTACTTTTGTAAATTATGCTAATCCGGTTACAAATCACTAAATTAACTTATTCTAAACTCTAACTACAGTCTGTTGAAGACTTCGTAGCGAGGGCTCGTTTTTCGCAGTCCCGCCGCTACTTGTGCCCTAGTGCACAGATAGGGTCTTATCCTAAACTATCTTATCCTAATTCTCACTTCTTATATCTATGTGGAGGGTCAAAAGACACACAACACTGTTTCTCCACCTTGTATGCTTGGCGTTAATCACAGTCACAAACACACAACACTGTTTTCACACTTTGCACGCTCGGCGTTCGTTACAGTTCTCCCCCCGGCGCAGCTTGCGTAGCCTCTCCCCTTTTTATTACGACGACGAGCTTGCTCACGGGGCGTCGGAACGTGCCGGTTCTAGTGCGCACCTCGACGACCCTGATGCCGCCGTCTGGTCCTTGATGCATGCGCTCGACGACCCCCATCGGCCAGGTGTTTCGGGGCAGCGTGTTGTCGACCACGAGGACCACGTCGCCGGCCTGCACCGGTCGTACCTCGTTCTGTGGCTCGCCGCGAGGCACCAATGTGGGCAGGTACTCGCGTAGCCAGCGTCGCCAGAAATGGTCAGCGAGCGCCTGACTAGCTCGCCAGGTCCTTCTGTCGGCCTCGTCGCAGGGTCCCGTTGCTGGCAGCCCGTTCGATGATCCCAACAGGAAGTGGTTGGGGGTTAGAGCTTCGGGGTCGCTGGGGTTTACGCTGACGTGGGTCAGCGGTCTCGCGTTGATGGAGAACTCAACCTCGGTGAGTAGTGTACTCAAGACTTCCTCATCGTCTGGTTCACCTGTCGGCGTCGTGGGCCACTGCTCTTCTGGCAGGAGCAGGAATTCTAGCCCCTGGAACCATCGGTCCCCTTCATTGATGGGCGTGTCACGGAGTCGGGTAGCGTCGTCGGCCACCTTGCATGTGGTGGGCAGCCAACGCCACTCTTCCTTCCGTGTCAACTCCGCGATTTCTCCCAATCGGTGCGCGACGAACGGCGTGTGACGTCGCGTGTCGTGATGGATCCAATGGACTACGGTTGATGAATCGGTCCAGTAAATCGTTCGGCCGATGTCAATCCGATGTTCCTTCCTTATTGTATCAGCGAGCCTGGCTCCGATGACCGCAGCCTGCAATTCTAGGCGCGGTATGGTCTGGGCCCGACGAGGTGCCACCTTAGCCTTGGCGGCCACCAGCACGATGTTTACGCTCCCGTCGGCGTTCTTCACTCTCCAGTAGGCCACGGTCGCGTAGGCCTGCTCACACAGGACGTGTAGGTCGATGCGCTCGTACTTCTGTGCCAGGTAGCATCTTGGTAGTCGGAGCCGGGTGAGCTCGGTGAGGCGCGCGAGCCAGGATGCAAAGGGCTCATTCTCTTCAGTCGGTATTTGTTCGTCCCACGTTATCTGGAGGCGCCACAAACTCTGCAGTATTATCTTCGATCGTATGGTGTAGTGGCTCAGAAGTCCAAGTGGGTCGTAGATGGACATCACGGCGCTGAGGGCTTCCCGCTTCGTCGGCGCCCGTGTTCCTGTTCACACCACAGCTGGAACTCGGTTCATTGAAGTGTTGAATCCCAGCTCATCTCGTTCTGCGTTCCAATATAGCCCTAGGATTTTACTCTCTGGCTGTTCTCCCCCCAGTTGTGTGGGTAGCGTGTAGTTCTGGAGGTACGTCGCGCAGTACTGTTTTGTTGCTGGAGCTCCAACCTCGCAGCGTGAATCCCGCGTGCGCGTGTACCACCCTTGTTTCTTCGACCGCCCTCCACGCTTCTTCGGGGTCCTCGTAGCTGGCCTCCAGGTCATCCATGTAATGGCTCTTCTTGATGGCTTCTAGCGCGCGTGGGTACTCCTGCCCGTATATGTCCGCATTGTGGTTGCGGATATAGTGGGCCATGTACGGGGAGCTCGCGGCGCCGAAGATCATGCTGGTCATCTTGTATTTCTTCGGAGGCCCTTCTCGTTCGTCACCTCTCCACAGGAACTGTTGCGCTGGTTGATCTTCCGGCCTTATCCTGATTCTCAGGAACATCTCCTGGACGTCCGCTGTGATCGCCACCGCTTTCTCTCGGAATCGGAAGAGGATTCCTGGCAGCGACAACAGTAGGTCGGGTCCTTCCAGCAGTTCGTCGTTCAGGCACACGCCATTGCTCTTGGCTGCTGCGTCGAACACCAGCCTGTGCTATCCGGGTTTGTTTGGGTTTCGCACGGCGAAGTGTGGTAAGTACCAGCTGATGGCGCTTGTTTCCTCTGACCCGTCGCATGGCGTCGCGTATCCTTTATCCAAGAGGTTACTGATCTGCTTGGAGTATTCGACCGCGAACTCTGGATCCGCGTCCATCCTCTGTTCGATCTTCTTCAGCCGGCGGAACGCCTGACTGTAACTTGACGGCATGGTGACGTCATCTCGTCGCCATGGTAATCCTACTTCGTACCCGGTGTCGATCTTCTTTACAGTCTTTCTGACGATGTCGATGGCCCGTTGATCTGTATCCCTTACTCTCGGTTTTCCTTGTATGCCGAGCGCGTCGATCTTGAAGTGACCTTCGACTAAGTCATGGAGCTCTTGGTTGCTCGTGCCCATCATTCGGTCGGGCTCATAGACGTGCAGCACGTTTCCTTGTTGGTAAATGGCGCTGCGTGGTGCGGTTCCGTGCACCACCCATCCTAACTGTGTTCTTGATGCGGCCGGTTGATCAGGGCCGCCGACTCGTAGCTCACGGGACACTATACACTCCCAGTGGTCTGTCCCCACTAGGAGCCCGGGGCGTGCTCGTTCGTAGCACACCTCTTCTGGAGACAGGTCCCTCAGGTGCTCGTAGTCCAGCAGGGTGTCAGGAGGTATTAAGGAGTTTATGGTGCTTCTTAACTCTGCAAGCATTTCGGCTCTTTCGGCTCTCAAATTTTCACTGACAATAGTGCGTATTTCTTCCGTGGTTGCTGGGCTGAGCCTAGCGGATGGTGGTGAGGAAAGGGCCTGCCGTTTCTTGGATCGGGACGAGACATTGTCTGTAGAAACAGCACACATCACAGGATTTTTCACCGCAGATCTACACGGTGAACAACGCCAATTCGGAGCCAAGTAATCAGTCGGACCTGCTTGTTTTTGTGTCGACTGCAGACAAGTGAGATGAAATAATTTTTTACATTGGCAGCAAGTAGCGTATTCTTCCTCATTGTCCTCTTCACAACAGCTCCACGTAGCAGACATGATATGTTTTTATTAAGTAGTATTTAATATTTAGAAGAGCGAAAAAAACAGTGAAAATCTGATTTGATCTTCTAATGTACACTCGCGAGCAACCAAATCGACTCAAGCCTTGTCGGCGCACACATACATTGATACAACTAAAATTATGAATGGAAATTATTAAAATTATATGTCATTCGAAAGCTTAAGATGTCAGCTTTAATTTGATATCATTATCATTGAATCCATCCATCATTTTTTAAATAAATGATGTCTGAACGCAAGAGTACGAAAAACGGGAATTTAGGAAAAAGGGTATGTGTCTCGTATTTGACAAATTAAACAAAAAATTTTAAAAATAAAATTAGTTTATTTAAATCAGTATTTCGTATTGCCCCCTCTAGCCCTAATTACATCCTGCAGTCTGTTTTTCATGGACCTTATCAATTTTTTGACATTTTCTTGAGGAATGCCGTCCCACTCCTCTAATAATGCTGTCTTTAGCTCGTCTACGCTTGAAGGGACTGGATTTCTGGCCCGAACTCTTCTTTGAAGCTCGTCCCATAAGTGCTCGATGGGATTCATGTCAGGACTGAGCGCAGGCCAGTCCATCGTGCGTAATTCGACCTCTTGCAGAAACTGTCGAGTGACTCGTGCCGTGTGGCAGCTGGCATTGTCGTGCATTAACACGAAGTTTTCACCGACAAACCCTGCGTAGGGCACAACATGATCCAGTAAAATGTCGGTGATGTACCGATCAGCTGTTAGCCCGCCTCCTCGGCCGCCCCCAGGCACGAAAACAAGTTTGGTTTTTCCCTCTAAAGAGATACCAGCCCACATCATGCAGGAACCGCCGCGATATGCCACTGTTTCAGCGAAACAACATTGGGCGAATCGTTCCCCCGGACGCCTGTAGACTCGGCCTCTCCTGTCACTGCCATGCAGACACATTCTGCACTCATCAGTAAACAGGACCGATCGCCATTGCGCAACGCTCCAATTGAGATGCTCTCGAGCAAATTGAAGGCGCGCTTGTCGGTGGCCTGCAATCAATTTAGGGCCCGTCGCAGGTCTTTTTGGCGTCAAGTTGGCTTCCTTCAAGTGTCTTCTCACTGTCCAGTCGCTGACAGCCACTTGTCGTACACGTCTCAGTTCTTGCTGCACATCAACGCCCGTAAGGTGTCGATTACGCAGCGAGGTTGAGACAATGAAGCGGTCGTCTCTCTCTGAAGTGCACCGGTGGCGGCTCGTTCTTGGTCTCCGATTGAAGGCACCAGTCTCTTGGAACCGTCTGTATACTCGGGATACAGAAGACTGGCTCAAGTGGAGCTGGGCAGCGACTGCTCGCTGACTTAACCCTTGTTGCAACAAGGCAACAACTTGAGCGGCTTCTTCTGGTGTGGTATCCATGGGTTAGTGAAAACAAGGATTGCAATTTACGGAGATGTGTACCGGTCAACTTGTAACAAGCAACTGATAAGATAAACCGGAAGTGGGGGGGGGTTTTATAGCGGGAGCAGGTAGCGCAAGTCGTGGATTCCTAAAGAGGTAATTTACGCTGACAGCCAATTAAAATGTGTCAATAAATCAGCGCTTAGTTTTTTTTTAAGGTATTGATGTTAATTGAAAGCCTAATTCTTTAGCTTTCGAATGACATATCACTTTTGTAATTACCATTTATCGTTTTAGGAAAATCAATGTATATGTGCGCCGTCTAGGCTTGAGTCGATTTGGTTGCTCGCGAGTGTAGAAAACGTTTATCGCAATAACTTTACTCCTTATGATGCAGCACTCTGATCAACAACGATTTCAAAATCACGAAAAGTAACTAAGGCGCGAATGTGATTCGAACTCGGAACCTGCAGTTCACAAGACGAAGTCCCACGCTGCTCAGACAAACTGCTCGTACGATTCAGTGTGAATTAGACCACTATAGGATCGACGCTAAAGTAAGTGATTAGCGTTCTAATGACCTTACTATTGTTTGTCAATGTCAACACTGGCACTGCTTTTAATGAACACCGGTTATTTTGTACATTTATTTTGCTTATTGTGATTCAGTTAATGAACACTTCACTGAGAAAGTAACTTCAAATTGTTAAGCACTGTTTTAGGCACAGTCTGGTGTAAGTTTTATAGCAATTAGTACACTTTTTGCTAATGTTTTCGATTAAAAACGGCGACAACAAAAGAAGCACGTCCTTTTGAAACAACTACCTTACGTTTTACTTAAGTTTGTAGAGAGGACCATGTCAATTTAAGCAGGTTAGGGGGAATAAGTTCTTATTTAATTCGAGCGAAAGTAAAGTCCCGAAAATCTTATTATGTGTTTATAACAATAGATCGGCTACAAGTGGGTAGGAATGCCATCTCTGGATATTGTTGCAATTGCATTGTTGGTTTGCGCAATGTAGGTACCTGGGCTACGCGCGTCACCAGGACAATACGTGGGCTGCACTAAAAGTATCGGGAATGGAATATTTCCACTGTTCCTGTCATATTAAAATCTTTTTAATTGAAAACTCCTTGGTTTTAAAAATCGAATACCATTTATTTATTTAAAAAAAAGATTCTCGGTCTTGTCACAAGGTTTTGTCAAACTTGTTTAGTCGCTGAGAAAATGGAATTGACTCGAGAAAATTCAAGAGCGATGATTTATTATGACTTTCGAAGTGGTTTCTGCATTTGGTGATGAAGGCCCATCCAAAACCACAATTTATTGCTGGTTTGCTGAATTTCAACGTGGACGTGTCAAGCTCAGTGATGATCCCCGTCAAGGTCGTCCAAAAACTGCAATCACCCAAGAAAACGTTGATGCTGTGCGTAAGCTGATTGAGGAAGATCGACATGTGACATACCGCGAAATTCAGGCAACTTTAGATTGGCATGAGTCAAATACAAATAATCTTGCATGAACAATTAGGTGTAAAAAAGTTGTTTTCCCGATGGATACCGCATTCGCCCTGTGAAGATTCCACGCAGGATCCTCAAATGCTGTATGCAACATCGTATCAGGTGACGAATCCTGGATATACGCGTACGAACCCGAAACAAAAAACCAGTCACGAGTTTGGGTGTTCGAAAATGAGTTAAAGCCAACAAAAATTGTCGTTCACGAAGTGTTGCAAAAAAAATGGTGGCCACGTTTGTCTCCAAAACCGGCCTTGTTACGACTATTCCTCTTGAGGGACAAAGAACGGTTAATGCAGAATGGTATGCTAGCATTTGTTTGCCATAGGTCGTTTTTGAACTCCGTAAAGAGAACTGCAACCGCCGCATCATCCTCCATCACGACAATGCGAGTTCTCACACCGCGCACAGAACAAAAGAGTTTTTAGAGCAAGAAAACATAGGATTATTAGACCATCCGCCGTACAGCCCCGACCTAAGCCCTAATGATTTCTATACTTTCCCTAAAATAAAGAATAAATTGCGTGGACAGAGATTTTCATCACCTGAAGAAGCTGTGGACGCCTACAAAAGGGCCATTTTGGAGACCCCAACTTGGCCATTGGAATGGTTGCTTCAATGATTGGTTCCATCGTATGGAAAAATGTGTTAAATTTCGCGGAGAATACTTCGAAAAGCAATAAATACATTTTTAAATACTAATTTTGTATCACTTCCTTGATTCCCGAAATTTTCAGAGCCGCCCTTGTCTAGATACATAAATAATTATAAAATAATAAGTAGGTATTAAATGATCGAGGAAAAAAAGTGATTGTTCCATTTTATAAAATAACATCCTTTCATCAACATCAATTACCAACCTGCCGATTCTCTCAATTGACTTGGCTACTCCTAAAGCACGGCATTCATGCATACATTCAAAAATGTAAAACTTAATACAGAAAGGTTACATCTACTGAAACAATTAGATATGTATTCATTAAACTTAGAAAAAAGTACTAGGAAATACTAAATTGACACTGAAGACTTGCAGTATGAACTTGACCAACTACAGGAGAAACTTACTTCTATGACCATCAAATATACCGCCTCTGAAAACCAAATGAGGGAATATGTATTGGCAATGAATGAGCTGGTAAGTTCTCAAACAAACAAATGTGAACATTGTCGACCACCATCTATTGACCCCCCACCAGACCAATCATTGACAATATGTGATACCACCATACCGCAGTCTTGTGCTAGTTTGCCATTATCAATAACTAACTGTTTCCCTAACCAGATTGTAAATAATAATAATAATAATAATTTTTATTTTTCAAAACTTGAGTACAGGTTAACTTAAATACTACATCACGAGTGACAGAGAAGAAAGTTTTAATGGATAGCAGAGCAAAACCCAGTTCCGTGCTAGGAATTAACCTGTGTTACGGACACTAGGGCCGCTCCATCATCTCACTAAAAACATTAACACAAACGTCCGCAGTAAGAAAATTATTGAGTTACTGGATTCCCAATTTAGGCATGCCTGTATATAAGGAATCCATATAAAATTAGGTATTAAAATACAAAAGTATAGATGTGTCACAATTACGACGTGCAAAGGTGTGTGTTTGTATGTACTATGTGTGAGAGTGAGTGCTGGTGAGGGGGTGTAATATGAGTGTATTGTGTTATGTTATGACGCATGATGATTAATTAAAATAAGCTATTATTTAAGGGCAAATGGCGCGTTTTTTTATTTTTATTTTATTTTATTAAATATAAATACTTATTGATATTATTCAGTTTCATTAGCGATTTATATCTAAAATTTTATTTGTGATGATTTAGGAGGTTTTCAGTATCTGTGTAATTTAGTTTTAGGAGCCAAAATTTTAATTTTCTTTTTGACTCTATTTTTCCTAAGGGGTATAGGTTTAGAATTTTATTAATCTTATTGTACAGGAAACAGCTAATAACTTTGTAATGCCGTTTAGACATTGTCGTTCTATGTCTGATCGGGGGGCAGACTCTATTTGACCGACGCTTGCATTTATAGATAGAAGGGTCAAAAGTTAGCGTTGTGTGTTTCCTAATTATTGTTTGCTGAATAAAAAGCTGTCTCACGGTTAAAGCAGCTGTGTCGCTGTAAAGTTTAGCTGTTGGGTATCGAAAGGTCTTTTTAGCCATAACCTTAAGAACAGCTCGTTGTGCCCTCTCCAAAGGCAAGAGTATAGTCTTTGCTGCCCCACCCCATGTCGTGATGCAATAAGATAGTATTGATTGGCATAGCGCAACGTAGGTCAACATAAGGGTTTCTAAATCAGCTGCACTACGGAGCAATTTGAACACGTAGATCAGCTTTCTTACACGTGAAGTTAGGACATCAATATGACATTGATCAATATTGATTCCTAGGTATTTAATAGAGGTGGCTCGGGAAATTGCAACACAATCACAGTTAGAAGACGGCACATGACAAACATGGGATTTAATAAAGAACGCATTTAGAGGAGGGAGAGCAGAGGTTTTTAATGCGAAAGTTATGTAGTTGGTCTTATCAATGTTAAGCGTTAGCAGGTTACATGACAACCAACACGTGGTCTTACTCAAAGCAGTTTCTGCATCAGCTTTCACATCAGTCCATGTGGGTCCATGAATAAAAAGTGCAGTGTCGTCTGCGTAAGCAAATACTTGGCAGTTGGGAGATTTTAGCTCACACAGGTCATATGATCGCATTGAATGGAGCGCTTCAAGTTCCGACGATATTCTATTAATATTACTATCAATTGTAATTATGTTATATGATTCAAATACAAATAGTTAGATGTGCAGAACATTGAGCACTCCACTGCTCTCGTACAATGCATTAATGAGACAGTTATGGTGATATTGTTACACGTTTGTTTATCATACAGGGGAAAGGTAAACTTACTTTGTGAGAGAATTATTTGTAAAAGGAGAAGTGTGTGTAATGTGAAATTTGTAATGGGGTGATTTGTGTGTAAGTCGTAAATATGTGGCAAATACAAATATATCATGCTTAAAGAATATCGATATAAGTATAAATATAAGTTTAAAAATCGACATAGCGTCAATACAAGAATGACTACTTTTCGGTAAACAACGAAGGTTAGTCATATTGACCTTAAAGAAACAAAATCCTCCTCCGAGCGAATCCGTATGCGTTTGCTATCTTCATCCTTGCGTAGAAAGATCTTTTGGTTGGAGGTCCAACAGAATTAAAAATTAAATTAAAAATGTTTTTATTTATGCTTCTGTTTACATATAAAGGGTTTCATGTCTGGAGCCTCCTTTTAAGCAAACAATGCCTGTGTTAGGAGACTCCGCTCTTCCATAGTACAGCATAATCTTAATCTATAAAACAATTCCGTAGGTACCTACCTAAAATATCTTAAAATATCAAATAAAAACAAGTATGTTAGTGAGAGTGTGATTCGAGTGTGAATACCAGTGCGTAGTGTGTCTGTATGTGTAATTGTATGTGAGAGTGAATGGGGGTGTGTGCGCGAGTGTATGCGAGAGTGAATGAGAGTGAATGTTAGAGTGTAAGGAGTGTATGTTAAAGTGTAAGTGAGAGTGTATGTGTGAGTGTATCTGCTACTTTATGTGCTCTAAAAGTGCCTCCGTTTCATCATATGTAAGTGTCTTTATCCAACTGGTTATTGTTTTTTTACATTCATAACTTTTTTTTGAGTATATGTTAATATGTCTGTTTATTTTGTTGTACAGTTGAGCAGACCGTTTATTAAATTGTCTACAAGCAAACATGGTTTTGGTTTTAGGAATTTGTGCAACAATGTCGGTCCTCCTTTTTCGTAATAAGTGTGGATCATATTGCAGGGTTTTATGCTTTTTTAAAACTATTTGGATAATGTACAGTTTTCTTACGGAAAGCAGATTACTCATTTTATATAAGATATCAGTAGGATATCTTTTACTTTTGTAGTACATTATCTTTATCAGAGCTCGTTGGGATCGCTCCACGTCTATAAAATTAGTTTTCGCTGCACCTCCCCAAATAGGGATGCAATATAACAAGACAGACTGCACCAAAGCCATGTAGATCTCATTAAGAACATTTCTTGGGGGGTCTCGTTTACTCGTAATATTATTTGGAACAACATGTCGAAGTGTTTTAAAGATCCAGCTTAATCTCCTAACCCTATTTGAGACCTGTTCTAGATGTGGATACCAGGATAACCGCTGATCGACTATCACGCCTAGATATTTAATTTGAGTTACTTGTTTTATGCATGAACAATAACAGTATCTGTTATTGGTATCACCGCATGTATGTATTCTTAGATTGAGATCCTCGCTTGGTTGACTACTTTTGTTAATACTGAAGCAAATGTAATTGGTTTTTGACGTATTTAAAGTGAGCAGGTTATTATTTAGCCAATTAGTTACTTGTGCCATGCCCATCTCTGCTTTGAGTTTCACGTCTTGCCAGGATTTCCCAGAGAAAACGACAGCGGTATCATCGGCGTATGAAAAAACTTTTGCATTATTGATATGCATGTTGCAGAGATCATTTAAATATACCAGGAATAGTGTAGGGCCCAGTACGCTGCCCTGGGGAACGCCATATGTGACCTCAGCATCACTACTGGTCAGTTCACCCACCTTTACCCTTTGTTTTCTAGACGAGAGATAGTCTTTAAGCAATTTCAGAGGGGTATCTCTTATTCCAGCTTTTTCCAGTTTACTCACAAGAATAGGGGCAGAGACGGTGTCAAAAGCTTTTTTAAGGTCCAGGAAAACAGTCAGGCATTTATTGCCAGTGTTAAGGTGTTCAGTTACTAGAGAACTGAGTGCTGTAACTGCATCCTCAGTGGATAAGCCTTGTCTAAAGCCAAATTGGTTGAGGGATAGTAAATTAAATTTTGAAAAGTATTTTATTAGTCTATTATTAATTAATTTTTCCAGTATTTTAGAAATGGATGGCAAAACAGATATAGGCCTGTAGTTGTTGACATCGTCTCTGTCCCCGCCCTTATAAACGGGAGTAATAATGGAATGTTTTAGTAGGTCAGGGAAGATGCCGCTTTGGAAGCAGAGGTTTGCAAGGTGAGTTATTACTGGAACAACTTCCTTTCGTATGTGCTTTAGAAATTTAGTCGAGACATTATCCCAACCGGGGGCACTATCAGATTTAAGACCCATCAAGATTCGATCAACTTCATTGGGGTCAGTATCCAGGAGAACAAAAGAATTACATTGTACAGGTAGCTTCATATGTTGATTTATGGGGTAATTATTACTAGGCAGAATTTGCTGAGCCAACTGTTTACCAACGTTAGCGAAATGATCATTAATAAAATTTACTGATTCAAGAGGAGAAGACTTAATATTTAGTAGTTCAGAGTTGTGATTATTTAATTTGGTGGAATAAGTGATATCTTTAATATTTTTCCAGAGTAGCTTATTATTTGTAACAGATTTTGCTAGCAGATCCCTTTCATATTTACGTTTTAGTTTTTTTATCAAATTGTTACAGTAATTCCTGTATCTATTGTAAGTTATTTTTGTAATATCATTGTATGGATCAGATTTATAACGTTTTTGCAATTTATTACGGTTTCTTATACAACGTAGTATGCCGTTGGTAATCCACGGTTTAATAATCTGTTTACTGTTTGATATGGTGCGGGTGGTACTACTGCTTTTTAAAGTATTCGTGAGTTTATTTATGAGAAGGTTGGTCAGTAGATTTGGATCATTACAAAACAGCAATTCGGCTAGATTCTTTTCCTGTAAGTCCTTCATAGCTAATTCAAAGTCAATAATTGTAGCGGTTTTTTTTGGAATGCGGGTGTTTTTTAGTTTAGACAGGGACAAAAATGTTGTAAAGTGGTCAGTGATAGAGGTATGAAGTATGGCAATAAATGCCGATACCTTGTTTTTATTGATTTTTAGCATGAAATGATCCAGGCAGTTTCTTTCTCTAGTGGGTAGCGTATGTCCAGGTAATATTCCATACAATGACAACATATTAAGATAACTGTTCCTATTATTACGCTCATGAGACGATTCTATTTCTTTAGGTTTAATATTTATATTTATGTCTCCCGCAAGGATAATGCTTTTGTGAGAGTTTAATTTATCTAGGTAAGTACTAAGGGAGTTTATGAAGCTATCCGTGTTTGTGTTTGAGGGGGAGCGGTAAGTACATAACACTATGTTATTTAGAATGTCCAGTTGAAGACAGGACGCTTGTGATAGCTCAATTTCCGTAACTTTCGGTTTCAAGGATTGTTTTACATACACAACTACCCCATCATTTTGGTTTAGCTGCCGTTTAGTAAAGTAGGATTCATAATTATTCAGTTGTGGAATAGGTTTATTAGCACTTAACCTACATTCCGTCAGTATAATAATATCTGTGTCTGACGGAAAAGTTGATAAGTTGAGCACGAAATCATCAAAATTACAATAAATACTTCTTATGTTTTGGGAAATAATAGTGAGGTCATTCTTATTAATTTGTATGTGTCTGCCAAGCTCTGAGATCCCGCATTCGACTGAACGGGCAATTTCGATACTATCTATATCGGTTACGGTTAATAGTGCGTCATTCATTTAAAGTATTTGTAAGTAGAATATACGTTTCTTTAAGATAAGTGTTTAGGTTATTTAGAGTAAGTTGCAGAAGTTTATGTATTATTTTGATGACTGGGCACATTATGCTAGGTTTTAGGTTAATGTAAGTGAATGTGTTGTTATGGTATGTAGCATGTGTAAAGGGGTGAGTGTGTGTGTTGTACAAATGAGGATGCGTGAGAGTGTTGGTATGATTAGCAACGTACATTAAGTTCAAACTCATTGTGATATAAGTACACAGTAAAAATGCGAAAAATATTACAAAAAAAGTATAAAATAACAGGTTTGGGGTAGAAACTAACGAAAGTATTATCAGCAAATTAGGTAAACGGGGTGCACACAAGGTATTATAAGTCATAAGTCATGCACTCCCTAAGAGTTTATGTACCTGCTCTTCACAAGTGATAACTATAGATTGCGCATGTTCATCCTTTTTTATAAACGGATGTCAGCTTGGTGGGGAACGTTCTCTCAACACCACCTAACTACGTATTTCAACGTGCAGGGAAGAGATGCAGAGAAGATATGGATGACTCAATCAGTAAACAGCTGGATGATTTCAAGGAGGAAATGAGGAAAATGATGACCTTCTTCTCAGAAAAACATGGCAATGAGACACAGCATATAAACTAAACTTTAAAAGAAATTCAACAGTCTAATATTAAAATAGAGAGTTCGATTGCGTACCTAACCGCGCAAAATGAGGATCTTACAAAAAAAATCAACAAGCTTGAAAACAAATCTGTAGAAGACAAAAAACTCATTACTATTTTGGAGAATAAGATTGAGGATTTGCAAATGGGGGGACGGAAAACAAATTTTGTTGTGAAGAATGTACCAAGAAAAAGTCATGAAACCAAAGACGACCTCATAGAAATGATCATGTGTCTTTCCCGAAACTTAACCTGTAATATAAATAAATATGACATAAAAGGACATCTATAGAGTGCGTGGAAAAAACCATGACCAACAAAATACTCCTATTATTGTGGAGACAGGCTCCACTTTGTTGAGGTCTGAGATTCTGAGGATGGCTAAGACATATAATATCACAGCGCGACATCGTTCCGTGAGACGTAGAAGTGCTCAACTGACCGATTAGCCGTTGCAGTAAACAAATACGCGGGATCTCCCCGCGTACAAGTCTCGAATAACCGTTTGGCCTTTATACGTTTAAAATTGTGCCATATAGGCCTTTTTACTGTAGCAAAAAATAGTATTTTTACCTATAAATGTGTATTTTTTTTTAGTGCACGTTATCAACCACAGTAAAAGGAAGCATTTAATACAAAAAAGTGAAAATGCTCAAAATGTTGCATTGGCCCTTATACGTAGGACCCGTCGATATACGGAGACATTCTTCACACGGGGTAAGTTCTGGTTGTTAATACTATACCTGTTATATCATTTTGATTATTTATTTAATACTTTACGCACACAAATGTACAGAGGCGGACTTAATGCCATAGGCATTTTCTACCAGTCAACCTTTGGGTGATGCAGAGACAGACAGCGGTAGGTGCAATAACGAAAACTGTGAAATAAATATTTATTAAAATATAAGTATATACATACATATACCTATTAAAACATTATATATATATAATAGATATACCTAATTATACATAAATATAAGACTAAATAAATACACGAATATACTAAACAGTAAGACAAACAATGGGAAAACATTATCGTTGTGATGATACTGCCAGCTTCTTACGAATGTGCTCGCGAACTTTAACTTTAAAGGATAATCGGTTGGTTGCCATCCTGATTTCCTGGGGGAGCGCATTCCACAAGGAGATAGACTGAACGAAGAAGGAAGAGTGAATAAAGTCAGTGCGGTGAGTGGGACATTGAAGAAGACGATTATGTGATGAACGTAGATTTTTACTATGGTTCGCGCAAATGTACTGAAAGTGGGGGGCGAGATAACTAGGGGAAGAGGGAGAGTCAAGAAATGAAAACAAGGTGGTCAGCGCCCTTTGCTCTCTGCGCTGGCGTATGGGCAACCACTTTAGAAGCGATCGTTGCGCAGAGACATGATCATATTTACGCAGATTGAAAACGAATCGAATGCAGTTATTAAGAAGACGGTCTAGCTTGTCGAGGAGGTCTGCATTCAGGTCATAGTAGCACACATCACCATAATCGATGATAGGGAAAATTAAGGACTGCACAAGCATTGTCTTGGTACTTGATGGTAATAAATTTTTCAGTCGATATAAAGCCCGCAGAGTTCCAGTAACCTTCTGGCTCACCCTAGCGACTTGAGTACGCCAGTTCAGGGTACAGTCGATGTGCAAGCCTAGGTCTTTCACGTCAGTACTAAACGGAACAATCGTTCCATTGAAGAGAACAGGTGGCAAGGTTGAACCATCCACACTACCAATACTACGATGACTCCCAATGATGATCGCCTGACACTTATTAGGGTTTACTGCAACACCAAATCTATCAGACCAGGTTTTAATGGCTGTCAAGTCCCTATTTAACTTGTCGATAATGTCAGGTATTTCATCAACCCTCCCTTGAAAGTACAACTGCAAGTCATCTGCATACAGATGATACGAACACTGAAGCTCGGAAGTTATAAGATTGATAAAAATAGAAAACAGAAGAGGAGAAAGAATACCGCCTTGAGGAACGCCAGCTTCCAAATCACGCCAGCATGATGAAGTATCCCCAACATGAACGGACTGCTGTCGTTCCTGAAGGTAAGAGGAGAACCATTCCAGCGCTTCGGAAGAGACCATAACATAGGAAAGAATAGCTAATAGGATGTCGTGACTAACGGTATTGAAGGCATTCGAGAAATCAACCAAAACAAGAGCAGTCACTTTGGTGACTTCCAGTCCTGCTCTCATATCGCCAGTCACTTTAAGGAGAGCGGAAACAGTGCTATGCCCAGTCCTGAACCCAGATTGAAGAGGACTAATCAGTGAATTACGATGGACAAAATTGGAGAATTGTTTGTGGACACAGGCCTCGAGCACTTTGGATAGGAAGGGAAGTATAGAAATTGGACGGAAGTCAGTAGGAAGAGAGGGATTAGATACCTTATATAAATAATCTTTACCGTGTTACACTCTTTTAATAATAATCGTTAAATAGGTAGTTAGTTTAAGCTCCATACTGGATAGGGATTTTTGGGATACGAGTGTGACATTTGATGCTTAGGTATTCAAACAATATAGCTAACAGATATATTGTTTGATTAAGCATCAATTGTCATGTTTCATTTATAGATTTGTTATTTACTCAGCACAGGATGTATAAATGTGAGCATCAGGGTGCTCACATTTATAACATATTATTATTATTAATTCACACAACTTCAAATGACAAACGGAACGAGACGACACGTTCGACTTTACGGGAGCGAAAGCGAGACAAGTATATTACTTCGTCTTTGAAACTAAAGTAATCACACAAGACAGCATAAATAGGATTAAGGTGATCATGATGATCATTATCTTACTAAAAATCGATGTTGATTGATCATAGAATCATATGACAAGTAAAATAATTCCAAGTTTTGACCATACTAATAATGAAACTTAAATAAAAGCTTGTAAAAATAGCACGTAGTAGGTTTTAATGATAAAAAATGTCAAATGAGTTATTCCTTAAATCAGTACGTGAAAATAACAATAATAAACATTATTTCTTTCTTAAAGGTATCCTTCGATCAAGTTGTATTCACGTGTCACCGATGTTGGCAACGAATTAACACTGCCGAAAGGGCACAGCCAGCTGTTGGAATAATCGACAATGCTGTTAACGCAGAGGATATACCTGCAGTTCCACGTGCTATACCAGATAATTTACAAAATCTCGCTAGAACATCTAATACGGCGAGTCATTGCATATTTAGAGATTGTTTAAACGAGACACGACTCCGAATACCCAACAGCATAAAAGTTCATATGTTGTCTTATTACAATTTCTATATACCTTCAAGTGCTCGTGTTTGTAATGAACACGTAATGGCCCATAATTGGGACCAATTACTAAGCGGCAATGTCTCTCATGACTTTAACCAAGATCATATACTGGATATAATTTCAATTTACAGAATAGCACTAGAGAATCAATCGACTATGTTTGATTTTGATTTAGATACAGTAGATGAAAATGAGTTGCGACATTGGACTGGACTCACTATCGCTGAATTCAATTCGTTACTCGAACAAACCCCATCACTGCGACAGCAGTCAAATGTACCGAACGTGGTTCTGGGTGGATATCTCATGAAACTTCGAACAGGCGAACCTAACGAACGCCTAGCATCACTTCTAAAAATATCTCGTCGAACATTCGAACGCCAATTAGTGATAGCAAGAGAATGCTTATTGGCTGACTTCGTGCCATTGCACTTGGGAGTTGATCATTTAAGTAGAAACGAAGCGCTTGCCAAGAATTTGTTGATACCAAATGCGCTTTTTGGAGATCAGAATAACACGAGACTAATATCAATTTGTGATGGGACGTATATTTACATATAGAAGAGCAGCAATTTCCTCTTTCAGAGACGTAGTTATAGTCTTCATAAGTACAGGAATCTGTTAAAGCCTTTTCTAATTGTTTGTAGCAATGGCTATATTATCGACGTAACAGGCCCTTATGCAGCGACTACATCAGACGCTACGATTATGAGCAATATTCTACGAGATCATGATAGTGCATTTCCTTGGTTTTTTTTAACGAATGATGTGTTTATCTTGGATCGAGGCTTCAGAGACGCTCTACCTGATTTTGAAGAATGCGGTTACGAAACACATATGCCAACGGGCAAGGACAGAAATAGTCTGCAGCTATCCACAGAACAAGCGAATAAGTCACGTCTAATTACAATCGTAAGATGGGTAGTAGAAATAGTAAACGGAAGGTTCAAGCGTGGCTTCAAGTTTTTAAGGGTTGATAACTTTAATAAGTCCGTTCCGCACATGTTTACACATTTTCGAATTGCTGCGGCACTAATCAATGCATTTCATCTACCAATCAGAGACAATGCGTATGCTGACGCGATAATTACAATTATCAATGAAAGAACTAATTCAAACAATCATTTAGCTCAATACGTTATAGACAAAAACTTGAATAGGCAACGAGTAGTATTTACACGCATGGCAGCGAATCTTCCTGATTTTGAAGATATTCCTCAATTAGAAGAAGAACACCTTATCCTTATCGCTCTGGGCACTTACCACACTAAGATAGCCAAATCTTACTGTGCTGAACATTTAAGCGATGGAATGTATACAATTGAATTATACAGAGATAATGAACTCAATGACATCAATGAATACATCATTGAAGTAGAACAGGGAAGTTTTTTACTCAGGGCACGAATACAATCAAGACATACAAGGGCGAAACAGTATTACACATACGTGCTTATAAACAGAGGAGTTGAAGGAAGAGACGCATTCAGGCACTATTACTGCACGTGTTTGACAGGGCGTCGCACTATCGGAACGTGTGCACATGTTATTTCAATATTGTGGTACTTATGTTGGGCTCGTCATCAGCAAGGTCTCACACCGCCAGCTGCCCACCTAGATAATGTTATTTTAGATACTAGCATAATGTAAACCTGTATTAATAACATTACTTTGTAATAAATTACATTATTTTTATAATTCTTTTGTTTTCCTTTTTTCTGAATTCTGCCAGGCCCAGAACTTTAATATGATTAATTATTAGTTTGATTACATTATAATCTTTTCATTAGCATAGATGTCGTTAGTGTTGAGCAGGTAGACCAAGCTTCATATATTTTTGCCCATTCTCCTTTAGTCAGTGTGCAGACATGATGTGTAATGATGCCTGCCACTTACCTTTGTTGGATGAAATGTATATTGAACGTGCATTGAACGTGTAGTGGTTAAAACGATTAGTTTCTTAATTATATCTCTTAAAAGCTAATTGTAAACACTACGCACAATACGTTACATAACCTAACATAATTCCTCGTTCGACATGTCAGCTGTCATATTTACGTTTTGTTCATCATAGACAACAAACGAGGAATTATTGTCTATACCATGATTAGCACATTATATATTAATTGTCTCGTAGAGACTTCTTCTGACTGGTGTTCTCTTACCACGGGTGTGCCTCAGGGTGGCGTTCTCTCTCCTCTTCTCTTTTCTATTTTCATTAACTCCGTCACCAGAGTTATCTCTTCCCACTTCCATCTCTATGCCGACGATCTGCAGCTTTACAATCACTTCTTTAGGCAAGATGCGGAAGCAGCCGTGTCTGCCTTGAACCATGACCTGGATTTGATTAGCGAGTGGTCGCGTTCCTTTGGACTGCAAATCAACCCTAAGAAATCCCAGGCCATAATTATCGGTGGAAGGTATATGCGGAATAGGCTCGATATTGCGTCGCTGTCTCCACTCTGTCTGAATGGAGTTCAGATTGAATACGCAAATACAGTTAAAAACCTGGGGGTGACCTTGGACTCTTACCTATCGTGGACTACCCATGTTGCTCAAGTCAGTCGCAAAGTGCACAACACGTTCCATTCGTTGAAATGCCTCCAGAGCTTCTTGCCCTTGAATACCAAAATCTCCCTTGCTCAAACTCTCATACAGCCCATCATAGACTACGCTGATACCTGTTATTTGGATGCCACCGAGGAGCTTTTAAATAAACTTGAGCGTTTGCAAAATATCTGCATTCGTTTTGTTTTTAACCTTAAAAAGTATGATCATGTTTCTAAGTTTCGCAAGATTCTCAAGTGGCTCCCCATTCGTCTTCGCAGGAACTCTCGGATATTGTGTCTGCTATTTAACATCCTTCATAATCCTAGTACGCCATCCTATCTGCGGGAACGTTTTTCCTTCGCCCGTCCTTCTGATGCACCTTGCAGGTCGCATCTTAAAAATCTCCTTAAATCCCCTCCCCACTCTACCGACCTCTACTCCTACTCCTTCACTGTGCACGCGGTTCGGCTGTGGAATTCACTTCCGCCTGACATTAGGGACTGCCAAACTGTTGCTGTTTTTAAAAGAAGAGTGAAAGAACACTACGATATCTCGGCCTTCAATTAGATGCCTGCCTATCCTGGAAAAAGCACTTACAAACAGTGTCCGCACGAATACGAAAACTTATTTTTCTATTTAAGAAGCTAAGGGCCAACAGCGAAATCCTTAAGATTGTTTACTCGGCACTGGCCGAATCAGTACTGACCTATTGCATCACTGCCTGGGGAGGAGCCGCAAAGACCGACATTATACAGGTGGAACGAGCCCAGAGAGCCGTAATTAAAGTAATTTTAAAAAGATCGTTTAGATTCCCAACGCGGCAACTTTACAGGGACTTTAAAACACCAACGGTTCGACAACTTTACATACTACGCGCAGTCATGCGAAAACACGCGACTCTTCCATACAGCTTAAATAATAGCCCGACAATAAGAAGAAGACCCAAACCGGCTTGTCCCACAACGCATACTAAAACTACATTCGCTAGACGGCACTACCCTTATCTAAGTACGCTTATATACAATAAAATACATCAAAAACATAACATACATACACTAAACAAACACAAATGTAAAAAAATAACTAAAGAATTCCTCCTCACCCTAGATTATGATGAAACAGAAGCACTGATGAAACCCCATGCAAATAAATAATTATTAGTATCACGAACACTTACACACCCACACAGACACCCAAAATTATCTTCCCTCTCTACACACACACGACATACATCACACAGTTATACTCACATCACACACCACATACTCACACACACATCACACACACACATACATCACACACTCACACACACATCACACACTCATAAACTTTCCCCATTACACCATTACACGCGCTTACTCACACACTGTTGCTGCTGTTACACGTTTTAGCTTCCTTAATTTTGTAAAACAATCTTATTGGACGAATTGATGGCCCCTATAACACAGGATTTTCCTAGCATCGGGGTCATTATTCACAAAAATTGAGCACAAATGTATTATCATAATAACGTAACATGCATTGTATTTCTTCTTTTGCTAAATAAATTATTATTATTATTATTATTACTATCTTTCCACTTTGCCATAGTTGCATATTATGTATTTATTATTTTATACTATTAATTATAAGTATATAAGTATTTTAGTGATATTTATTTTAGAAGTATGTATTTATGTAAGTATATTCTCATAGTGTATAATTAAATTAGTGAATAGTTTAATTTTGTTTTTATGTATTTTGTTTTCTCTTTTACCTTACACACGTTGTCTACATCTCTATGTCTACTGTCCTATTGCAGGTATGCTGGAAGAGATTTCATTAGAAATAAGCATCACCTTTGTACGTATTTTTCTGTTCCTTTCTTCTTGTCTGTTTATATGTGTGTACATAAACTGTTAAATAAATAAATAAATACATAAATATTATTCACAACAATTACTTATTCACTATATTTATAACACACAAAATACCTATGGACATATTACAATATATATTACAATTATTATTACATACAGTTACGAGTATTTACACTGCACATCTTTAAATATGTAAACCGAATGCACGTCCAGATTGGGGAACGAAACACACATTCGGGCACGGTCGGAAATCTTCGGAACCGATCGTGGGCTGGACCATGATATGCATGTGCGGTTTATACCGTCGTGGGCCAGCTTGATCACCGATATATGGTGGAGGCGAGGGATATTATTGGAAACCCGCCAGCCCAGGACAAGTACGTAAAGCTGAAGGCCGAGCTAATACGTAGGCTCTCCGACTCACGCGAAAAAAGGGTGCAGCAAATCCTTACCCACGAAGAGCTAGGCGACCGTAAACCCTCTCAATTTTTACGGCACCTTCAAACCCTGGCTGGACCAAGTGTACCAGAGGCATTTCTGTCCACGTTGTGGGCGAGTAGGCTACCAACCAACATCCAGACGGTTACCGCGTCACAGCCTAATCTTGCCCTCCAGTCTGTCGCAGATTTAGCTGACCGCGTGCACGAGATCGCGCCTGCGCCCGCCCCGGCGCTCATATCACCTCCCGCCGTGGCCAGCACGAGCACCTGCAGCGAGATCAGCGAGCTGAAACAGTGTAGCTGAGTTAACTAAACAGGTAGCGGCGCTTCAAACACGTGGTCAGGTACAGCACCATTCGCGGTCCTCTGATAGGTTCAGGCGTGGTGGCAGACAACGGACCCCAAGTCGGCGCGGCCGCTCGCGCTCCAGAGGCCCGTGGAACGACGACCACTGCTGGTACCACAACAGTTTTGGCGAAAAGGCCACGCGGTGCACAACGCCGTGTACGTTCGCGGGAAATGCCACCGGCAACCGGAAGTAACGGCAAATGGCTGCCTCAACAAACCACGCCGCCTATTTGTCACAGATCGGTCCACTAAAACGACGTTTCTAGTGGACACAGAGTCCGATCTTTGTGTGTACCCACGTACATCTCTACAGCAGCGGCGCAGCAAGACGACGTACCAGCTTTACGCGGCCAACGGAACCGCCATCAACACATACGGTTGGGTCGAGCTCCATTTAAACTTAGGGCTCCGCCGTGTATACACATGGAAGTTCGTAGTCGGTGACGTCACAAAACCCATCATAGGCGCCGATTTCCTGGCGCATTATAACATATTGGTGGATTTAAAACATTACCGCGTCATCGACGGGCTAACTCAGCTATCCTCCACAGCGTCACTAGCAACCGGTTCAGCAGCTGACATTGCCTCAGTGAAGTCGGTTGGTGGCAACACGGAGTACCATGAGCTTCTTCGGCAGTACCCAAAGATCACACGGCCTGCGGGCTTACAACTCACGGCCGTTACCACTGGGCCACCACTGCTCTAATCGTTTTACTTACGGACAGTAAAATAATCTACCAGGCGTAAGTTTAAACCGTTCCTATAAGATACGACTCGTGAGTTAACTTACCTGTTGCCTACCAACAGATGGGAGGATTACCAATAACGATCCGTAACCTTAAAGTATGGAAATTATGGTCCGTAGCGTTCCTATAAAAATTTCAAACGTCAGTTAAACTGTCAAAGTTACGATGTTTTAGTTAAGATGTTTTACTTGGTTTGTTTAAGGAATCATGGAATATCTCCGATACACCAGCTATTATTAACTTTAAGGTTCTATGCATTGGGAACAATCTTCATATCAGTGGCAGATTTTATAGGAGTGTCGAAAACATCTGCATGTCGTATTGTACGTGATGTCAGTAATGCTATAGCACAGCTGTATAGCAGATATATATACATGCTTACCAATACCGAGCAAGATCTTTATTCTGTTTCTCGATTTCCACGAGTACTTGATGCTCTAGATGGAACACACATCAGGATACAATCACCATGTAAGTGCATTATATTAGACTTGTACCAACTAACTTTACTACTAACTGCAAGTATGAATAAGTCCTTCCGCCTGACGCAGGTCCTCACCGGACACGGCAGCTTCGGGAGGTTCCTGTGTCGGATAAGGCGGGAGCAAACGTTCGGGTGTCACCACTGTGTGGATCGCCCGGAGGACACGGTGGAGCATACAGTAGAGGTCTGCCCGGCTTGGGCAGAGCACCGCCGTGTCCTTGTGGAGGCGATCGGCGGCAGAGACCTCTCGCGTCCGGCCCTGGTTCAGGCCATGGTACGGAGCGGGAGGGCATGGGCAGCCGTCACCTCCTTCTGCGAAGCAGTAATGCTCGCGAAGGAGGAGGCGGGACGGTTGAGGGAATGGCACGTTTCGCGCCCTCTCGCCCCTAGCCGCCGCAGGAAATGCCTTGGGCGTCGGGAATCTCGGGCGGATTTCCAGCCACCGTAGGCGCGGGCTTGCGGACGGTGAGTAATGGTCACCATCCGGTAAGGACCAGGCCCGGGTCGACGGCGCGTCGTATTCCACGCGTGCCTCAAAGAGATGTCGTCAGCACAAAAGTAGGGGTCCACTAGGGCCGATGCGTGCCGGGGTTGCGGGAAGGTACTTATGGGCCACCGAGGCCCCTGGCAACACAGGCAACAGGAAGGAATACGAATAAGTAAGAGTCTGACACACCCTCCCGCCGCGAGAAGTTATTTGATGATTTCCCACCCAAAAAAAAAAAAAAGTATGAATAAGTATTTAGTAATTCTATAAGTACTTGCTTTTAATGCATTAATGTTTATTTCAGGTTCTCAGATTGGAGAAGAATTTAGAAACCGTAAAGGGTACTTTTCATTAAATGTACAAGCAGTATGCAATGCTAATTTGCAGTTTATGAATGTTGTGGCTTGCTGGCCAGGATCTGCTCATGATGCCACTATATTTAACAGGAACTGAGAGGTACATATTAATATTTTTATAATTATATTATTATTTTAAAACAAAGTAGATGGGTAATTTATTACTCCTTTACTAAATTATAGTTCTATTTTTCAGCACAATGTGAAAATGGAGTTTTTGGGAATAAGTGGCTGCTTGCGGATAGTGCATATCCTTTAAAACAATACCTCATAACTCCTTTGTTAAATCCAGAGTCACGAGGTGAACAACTTTATTATGTAGCCCATATCCGAACTAGAAATACCATTGAAAGGTACGAGTATGTAGAGGTTATGATATATGAGGAATATCTATCCTTACAGATTACAAAATTTGATTGTCTAGAATCCACTTAAGTATTATATTAATGTATTAGTTATTTTGTTATAGGTGTTTTGGAGTTTGGAAACGAAGATTTCCAGTTGTGGCTATGACTTTACGTCTGAGTTTTTTAAGAGCCAATGCAGTAATTATTGCTACAGCAGTACTTCACAACATCTGTAGGTTAAAAAGCCTAGATGATATTCCACCAGAGGTTGAGATTCCAGATCTAGATGCAGTGCCTATACATCAAAATACTTAGGCAAATAATCAATCAATAAGAGAAACTTTGATAACAGAATATTTGAATAAGTGAGTTATGCATGTTTATGTACTTTAATTAAGTATCTCTTCTTCGATATACAAGTGATTTACATTTGAGGGGTTTATTCAGTTCAGGGGTTGACACTTATGTGTAAAGGTAACCTTGATATAAGTAATTCCTAAATAATAGTCCCTGAGTTGTGGCAGAGGACACACTAGGTTGTAGAACTTATGTGCAAGATCTGTGTGTGGGTACTGCAGTACTACCTCATATGCTGCATCCTAGTGGAAATGTGCAAGCATGGTTATGTTTAGGTTTGCAGCTATTAAAATAAAATTACTGAGTGGAAGAGACGTAACAAGTGTGTGTACTAAAATATATTTTTTATAATGTTCAGTTTGGAGTAAGAAAGATTGCATCTTTATATTTTTGTGACACCAGTCCATGAAAATTAAAAAGAAGCCAAAATAGTGTTGTATATTAACTATAAAAGTGAACATACTTTTGTGAGACACTATTTAAATAGGTTTATAAACTATCGAAATATTTTGTAAAATAAAATAAAATAAATGTTGAGTAAAATATTTTGTCATTTAATTATTTTTACATACTTACCTTTACTTACCTACTTATGTGTTTATATATACATCAAATTATTTAATTAAAAACTAAATATCATTCAAAATTTCCTTATTAGCTAAATTTAGTAATCTTATCTCTAAATCTAACTTTTCTGCCTTCTTATTATAATAATTTGTCATTTAATTATTTTTACATACTTACCTACAACTTTACTTACCTATTTATATGTTTAAACGAGTATATACATCAAATTATTTAATTAAAAACTAAATATCATTAAAAATTTCCTTATTAGCTAACTTTAGTAATCTTATCTCTAAATCTAACTTTTCAGCCTTCTTATTATAATAATTTGCTATGGCCAAATTTTTTTCCAAGCATCCATCTCCAATTCTTTTCTTTTTGCCTGTAATATAAAAAATAATTGGTGTTTATATATTACATCTACAATAATAGCTGTACTTGCTATTAAATGTTAGAGAAAGAAGAAAATAATAAAGAAAGAGATAAATTAATAATTACTCGTGTTTTGAAGAGATTTTGCCATTGCAGGCATCCCATATAAATATTTGACTCCTGCATTGCCCTCTACAACACCTCCTGGGGTCAAAACATTTAGTTTTCTCTTTTTGACTGAAAATAAAGATAAACAATAAATTAAATATTACTAAGAATTACTAATCAAGCTCCGCTTCACCCTTTGGCTACACCACTTACTTCTTAACACATCGCACGCTGAGAACGAAAGTGACCTATCTCAAAATTTTAGTAAAATGAGTTAAATATACAAAATGACTCAAAAAAGTACACTCTATCAGACTTATATTAAAAAACAGCCCGTTTATGGTCTGAGAGGGATAGAGGTATTTTCGGTCCCTTTGTCTTTGAGCATTTCACTCTCCCTGCGCCGGAATGAAAGGGACGCAATCAGTTCTTGTTCAATCAGTTCAATTTCGACTTGAGTCACTTTCATTCTCAGCGTGCGACATGTGTATGAGCAGGGTTTGTAAGAATCATATAATTATTTTAACCGAGTAATGTAATAATACCTTCATTTGTATGTGGAAGGAAATCTTCCATGGACATTTGCACTGTTGCACTATCACCATTCTGTTCATAGTCTACATCAGTGCCCACCTCCAACTTTACAACCACACTACCACCACCACCGTATCCATCACCACCAAAGGGAACATCGAAGCCTGTGCAGGTAGACCCATTAAACTTGCCACTTTATCGAGGACTTCATCGGTTGGAATGAACTCTGCTTTTCCACCACCAGTCTGCAACAAAAAAATTTATATAATAAATATAATAGGATATAATATATTCTAATCCTACCTTTTTTCACAAGTACATTTTTAGATAACATTATGTATTTCCCTTGAATGTACCTAAAAAACCTACAATTGTATTACATCATCATTAAGTACAAATAAACTATGCAAAAGGACTAGGTATTTATTGTGATGATTATTTATACTTCATATTATAGTTACTAAGATAGGCATAGGGTAAATATGTATACCTTTGCCTAGTAGCTTAGACCTTTTGACACATGCTACAAATATTAACTACACCAAATTGATTATAGTATATTAATATTACGTACCTTCATTCAACCTGTTCATGCGAATTTGTTGGGTTCTTTTCCTGGTTGCCTTTTTTAAATTGTCCCATTTTAATTTTAACTGTTCCTTTTGCTTTGGGAATCGACCACATTTTGCGTTGAATGCAGCCTCCAAAGAGACCCACGCTTCTTGCTTCTTGCTCGTTAAAATAGCGCAGTTTTGGATTAACTCCACAACATAAAAGACTTCATCTTTCGTCATAGGCTTTTTGCTCTTCTGTAAATAGGTAAAACAAATCACACATTCATTATAATTTCGCTTTAGGTCACATAATAACGTAACAATGAACAATATTACTTACTGGTGTAGTATCCATATTACTAGTTATAAGAACAGGTAATGTATATAATAGAAAGATTTAAAACAGGCAAAACCGAAATCAAACGAAACGAACGACGCTCTTGAATTGGCTTGGCGTCATAGATTATTATTACAGCGTTTTGTTCACACTTTAGTAACAATATTAAATATGCTTAAAATGAAAGTTATAAGGCCAAAAAAAAATCTTAGCTAAGAACCGCAATATAAGTAAAGCTATCATTATTTAGTATTTAAATATCTCATAATGTTTGAAAGCAGGTCGTAGTTTCTGAATTACACATAACATAATTTTCGTAATAACGAAACGCAAAGAGGAGCATTAAGAACTATCGGTTAACAAGTAACCGACGAATGCTCGTAGGTGGTAGGCTAGATAAAAAGTTTTTGTGGAACACCAAGTAACGCCTCGTTATCAGTAACTTGGAAACGAGTGGTAGCTGTTATACTATGCCTGCCGGGGTCGCGGGAAGGTACTTATGGGTCACCGAGGCCCCCGCAACACAGGCAACAGGAAGGAATACGGGTGGGTTTTAGTCAGTAAGAGTCTGACACACCCTCCCGCTCCGCCCAGAGCGGGAGAAGTTATTTGATGATTTCCCACCCTAAAAAAAAAAAAAAAAAAAAGCTGTTATACTATGACGATCCGTTGCATATAGGAATCGGGCGTAAGCCATTTATTTTCATGTAAGTGTACTATTTTTAGAAGTTCGGATTAATTAAAAAAGATTTTAATAACTACACGTAATTTAGTCGAAATTACGTGTAGTTATTAAAATCTTTTTTGAAACTAAATGCAGTTATGTTGGTATTTAAGCTATGCCCGCCATGAGGGTATTACCCGACCTGCCCCCTTCTTAGATGAAGTAATATTAAGAATTAATTATTATAAATAAACTAAATGTACTTAAAAAAAACTATTAACTGTATTGTTTTATTTACTTACACTCAAAACCCCATCAGGACTTCATCATTATCAAACTGTTGCAGTAAGCTGCTGGACATAGTGACGCACTCCGCTGAGTAGGTACGATCCTCATCTCAATTTACCTACTTGATAGTAAGTAAAACACTACAAAAATAGCAACAAGCAATCTAGAACATATACTTTATTACCGAAACAATGTTTATGTGCCTATAAGTAACAATCTACATTGATACACTAGTACAAAAACTTAAAAAATAAAACTGGTTATAACTTTTATGTCCCAAGTTCTAAAAATCCAAGAATTTAAAAAGGGCTTGTCTATCGTATTAACTACCAATTAAAACAAAAAATATCCCAAAACACGAAATTTTATTAGCTGTACGAAAGTCCCATACAAGCCTGCCGTTCGCCTTACATAAATATTGACTTGTAAAGTATTATAATATACAGAGATGGCAAACAAGCATAGGTACGGTTCGCCTGATGTTCCAGTAAGATCCAAAGGCATATTTTTTTGGTGTAGGTAACAACCTCCTGTAGGTTACACGTACATCCTATCCGTTTCGCCTCAAAGGGAAAGGCAATTATTATACTTAAAATATAAAATATCTGGCCTACTTATGGTTACTGTAGATAAAAACAGTAATGACCCTATGGCTTCTCTGTAAGGAAAATCAATTTGTTTATTGTCAATATTTTTAGTTAACTGAACATTTACTAATTAACTGTTCAATATCATGTCTTTGACTGATACAAACAGAATTATCATCTTTTAAGATTTCTAAACTAACAAACCGATTTCAAATTAACTCTTTGATACTAAGCCCTGCTTTAAATAACTAACAATTTGATCTAATATTGAATTTGACTGTGACATTAATACAGCACCATCTAGATACAATATTAACAAAGCTTTTATACCATTAAAGTTACCAACAAATACACAATTGTCTGCTTGTGACTGAACAAAACCAAACTTTAATAGAAAATTAGTAAACTTTTGATTCCAGCAACGAGATGCCTGTTTTAGGCCATTCAGGGATTTATTAAATTTACATATTTTATTTGCTGGTGCTTTCACACCATCTGGAATTACCATAAAAATATCCTCTTCTAACTCCATATAAAAAAGCTGTCTTGACATCTAATTGTCTTAGGTTCCAATTATATTCAGCAGAGATAGATAACAGTATTCTTATTTATTTATATCTTGTAGTAGATGAAAAGATTTCATTAAAATCTATCCCTTAAATTTTCGTGAAACCACAGGCACAAAGTCGAGCTTTATATCTTTCTACTTTACCATCTTTGGTTCTTTTATTATTAAAAACCCATTTGGATGTTATAGTTGTCTGGTTTTCATTATCCACAAAACTCCAGGTTTTATTGGTACGATGAGCTTCTAATTCTTCATTTATGGCCTCTAGCCATAACTCACTCTCTTTACTATTAATTGCTTCAATGTAACTCACAGGTACATCCAATTCCATTAAATTTGCCTCAAAAACATTATTTCTACGTGGTCGCAAATTAATATTTGAACGATCCATATCTGTAACGTCAATTTCAATTTAAAAAAATATATCAAAGTTTAAGAAAATGTCTGATATCAGTTTAAATACCAGGAATAAACATAATCTTGCTGTACTTACATACACACTCGCCTCGTACTTATATACACTCGCCTCCACAGAGTAGGCAACTTGTTCATGGGTCAGTGTATACGCTTTTACAACAAACTTCCTATTGATATTCGAAATTTACCCATTAAACGATTTAAAAGCTGTATTAAAACCAAACTTTGTAAAAAACGGTACTATAAAATTTCTGATTATTTAGAAGACAAAAAGCTTGGGATTGAGCTGCTCGCTCTGATAAGCCTTGTGATAAAACCGTAAACTTGACATTTTAATTATGCAAAATCATCATTATATACAACTATATATATATATATATACTCGTATATTGACATTGATGAATATTATAAACAAAATTAACTGAATATTTATGTATCTTGAAAAGTATTATATTACTTTAATTATTGTGAATGTGAGCACTATGTGGGTCATTTTTATTTATTTCTCGTCGAGTCGTTGAGCTCCTTATGTTTTGAGTTGAGCTACACGATTACTGACAAATGCTTGCACTGACTGGACAGGTCCACTCAAAAGACCATTTCAGACATGGATCTACATCCATGTCTGACCCATGTCGTCCTCACATGATCTGACCAAGATTATTCTGTAAGTCTGGACTTTTTTTTTTTTGAGGGTGGGAAATCATCAAATAACTTCTCCCGCTCTGGGCGGAGCGGGAGGGTGTGTCAGACTCTTACTGACTAAAACCCACCCGTATTCCTTCCTGTTGCCTGTGTTGCCAGGGGACTCGGTGACCCATAAGTACCTTCCCGCAGACTTTGACCCTTGAGTTTGCTTCGCCATTTCTTCTCAAGTCAGATAGGAAATGTCGACTCGATCTAGCTTATTTTCTAATATTTTTTTAATTATGACGTGTAAAAGTGATTCTGATATCCTATTTACAGAATAAACAATTTCATTTGAATTCCAGCTCATTCCATGTGCCCAATGGCTAATTTTATAAAGGCGCAGTAAGAAAAAAATCACTCCACTATAAGTTGTGGTATGTGCCAAAAAGTATCTAAAGAAAAAGATGGCAACAAAGTAGGAATTGTTGAACGATGTGTGCCATCTGTTAAAAATGTCATAAAAACAATAGAGAGAATGAGGGCAATGCCCATTTGAGGCCCTCAGTGGACATCAGACTAGAGAAAAATACTTTATGCATTAATTTTGCCATAAAAAGATATGTATTTACCTTCTTCCAAATGAGCGCCACTATAATCTACAACAATTCGTTATAAAAAGTAACTCTATTGAAAAAAACAAGATGTTTTTTGATTTTGACCACTGGCAAAATATTGCCAGCATCAAAATCATATTTTAAGTATTACCATTTTGTCATTTATAAACAAATACAATAACCCAACGGCATACCCACGGGACTTTACTGGTATTGTAATTAAAAACCAACTAGTAGAAAACAATTACCTATATGAAAATAAAAACTAATGTGTACTCTTAAAAAAAAAAGAATAGGAAATATAAATCAATTATTGGTTATTTAAAAAGTTATCGATATAAATCTATTTAATGTAAATATTTTTTCGTGATAGTGACAGCACTGAATTGAATCTGACACTTCGCTTGTTGCTTACGCTCATTTTATTTTGCTTTGTTACATGGTTTTGATTCGGATTTTTACCAACGACTGGCTTTGTTTTATGGATTTTGCTCTAACCTTTTAACGATTTGGATACCGATCATCTATAACGTTTTATACAATGACTGAAGAACATTGTGTTAATTGTGGTTTTAACCTGACCGAGGTTCAAAATCATATATTAGAACCTGAAGAAATAAGCGTGATACAGCAGCGGGTTGCACCACAGCAGGTAAATATACAAACCATATAATGATTTTGTTATTGCCTACATCATTTTTCAATTATTTACCGAAAATAATATTGTTTTAGGTGTCAAGAGATAATCTTGTTTGCCACAACTGCTGGTTGGAAGTAACTGCTAGCCTTGCTCCTCAACAAGAGCCGGAAGGATCTGTACGTCAAAACAGCTGCATTAATTGTGGACGGGCTGTTAGACGGATAAGAAGTCGCCTATTAAGAACAGATACAGATAGAGAAAATCTCATTAGAAATGTAATTATGAAATGAATTCAACCTCAAGAGGCATTTTTAAAATAATTTACTTAGGTATGATAAAATATATGTTAAATCTGATTGCTGTTATTATTTAGTTTATAATAATATAATAAACTTTTAGGTTTCATCATTAAGTCGCAGCTGTCATCCTTGCTGGCAGAGAGCTGACAGGGCCACTGTTCATTTAGTACAAGGATCAACATCAACATCTTCAGCTGCAACTAGTGAATCAGAAATAATTCTACACAAAGGCTGCAAATACAGAAAGATGCCTTCCTTCCTCGTGGTCAAACTTAATGGTCAAACTGATTCGACCACGAGGAATTCGGTTCCGGATAGTCTAAATACTTAGTTTAACGAAAAATATCCACCCTTTGTTATAGTTCGTAAATATACTTGTACAGTCATTAACAAAAATAATTATCGATGTGCGATGTCTCTGGCCATAAACAGACCATTGTTTTCGGAATAACTTTGTTTTTTTTTTTAATTGATTTTGACTTTGACAAAAATAATTTGCTTCCTCGTGGTCAAACCTAATGGTCAAACTGATTTGACCACGAGGAATTATGTTCCGGATAGTCAAATTGAGTGGCTATTCAAACTTTTTATCGAGCTGTATACATTGCAGTCTTATTGTACAATTATAAAAAAAAACATTATGTCAATTTGATGACACATATATATTTACCTGTGTGAAATCGTTAAAGCCAGTTTTTGCGTGTTGCTATATAAAACCATTTTGACGCTATCAAATGATGGAATTTTAAGTTCAATATTCTCGTCTCGTTTGTCTAGCGACGTTTTCATATCTTGAAACGCCTCTGGGATGGGGACATCATTGTCTTTAACTTTTTGTTTTAATTCGTCAATAGCAATATCAACTTCATTTTTATAGTAATCAGCGTTACATGAGTGGTCATTACATTTCACCACATTGTCATCCTAAACAAAAAAAAATAGTATGGTTAAAATAATAGCTATCGATGTCATAATATGTAATTAAAAACGATATATAAACATGTTTTAATTATAAGCATACCTTCAGAGTAATTGAGCCCCGACATTTTTCTTTTTTGAGATGACTGCATGTCCAGAAAATATTTCCATTTCTGTACGTACGCAATTTGTAGTACTGCCGACCCTTGAAAATCAGTACCCTTTACAATGAACGTATTTTATATCTAAATCCATATTTTATCCAAATAATTACAAAATGCAAATCGCATAAAGGCTCGTGCAGACTAGCGCGCAGAAATATGCCTGATTCGCCCGCGATATCGCGCCCCAGTCTGCACGAGCCTTTAAACAGCAAAGAACAGGATAATAATTTGAGTGGTCATCAAATATTCCAGATATATATCAGTCCTTTCTTTTCGCTGATTATAATACTGAAAAATGTCGCATTATGGTTTTCTGCACCAAAAAGAATGTGGCAATAATAGAAAAATCCGATGAGTTTTTCGGTGACGGAACATTCTTTAGTTGTCCAATTCCGTTTAGCCAATTATACTGCATCCATGTCAATTTGACAAAATCGATCACAACCACAAATGCGGTTGCTGTGGCGTAAATTTTGATAACAGACAAAAAAAGAAGAATCGTATTTTATTTTATTTTATGATAAAGTCAAGATTGAAGGATTGGTCACCAAAAATTTTTCATTTAGATTTTGAATTAGCTGCAAGCAATGCATTAATACGAGTAATATTTTTTCCGGACATCCAAATTGTAAAATGTTTTTAACATTTTTCAAATAGCCAATGGCGAAAGGCAAAACAAATGAAAATGAAATCTAAAGATGACAGGAGAGTAGTGGGATTGCGTGCAGCACTCGCTTTAATACCCGAAAATAAAATTGAAGAAGGATGGGAGTATATAAATACTGATACTCCCAATACTACCAAAACTCAAAAAGTTCTTAAATATTTTGAAACAACGTGGCTTAAGAATAAATTATTCCGAAAACAATGGTCTGTTTATGGCCAGAGACATCGCACGTCGATAATTATTTTTGTTAATGACTGTACAAGTATATTTACGAACTATAACAAAGGGTGGATATTTTTCGTTAAACTAAGTAGTTTGACTATCCGGAACAGAATTCCTCGTGGTCAAATCAGTTTGACCTTTAAGTTTGTCCACGAGTAAGGAAGGGAAAGATGTTGTATTTTTCCAGACTGCCAAGGAACTAAAAGCTACTTTGTATATTAGGTGTCTATTTTACGTAAATTTTTATAATGTGCGTTTTGTTTGTGCAGAATAAACAATTTTTCTTTCTTTTCTTTCTTTCTAGAATGCACATTCCTACATCAATTCGTGTGAGATTGTTATGTGATTTGTCTTTTTATGTTTTTCAAAACTGCCGTATCTGTAACTTTCACCTTAGAAACTGTACATGGGATAGTTTAACTGTAGAAAATGGAAACCATGCAGCATTTATTGAAGATTTGCTATCATTGCTAAAAAATCGGATAGGTAATAATATTGATTTTGAAAATATTGAAGACAACGATGATCGCTTAGTTAATTATTGTCTTGGTATGTCTAAACATCAATTTAGACGAATACTGGATGAAGTTCCTCGGCTAATAGCCACAGAGGAGCTACTGGACTGGCAGCTTATTTAACAAAACTAAGAACTGGTGATTCAGATCAAAGACTTTCTACGTTATTTAAGATACCTAGAAGTACTTTGGAAATACTAATGATTAATGCGAGAGAACTTCTTACTCAAGGTTTTGTACCATTAAACTTGCGTCTATGGTACATTACTAGAGACAACATTGCTCAGAGGAATTTAATAATCCCTAACGGGTTATTTGGAAGCACAAACCAAGTTAAATCTTTTGTAATCATGGATGGAACTTATGTCTACATCCAGAAAAGCTCAAATTATAAATATCAAAAACAAAAATACTCTCTTCACAAGTTTAGGAATTTAAAGAAACCATTTATTTTAACTTGTTGTGATGGATATAATATATATTAGATATGATGGGGCCCTATCCGGGAACAACATCAGATGCCGAGATTCTTAAAAATTACTTTAGTACGCAAAATGCACCAATGAGATTCTTTGAACCTGGTGATGTATTTATATTAAACCGAGGTTTTAGGGACGCAGTACCACTTCAAACAGAATAATAGCTACTACACTTAATATATTCTTGTCTGTTTTTTATTTAGTTACAGATCACATTTTAAAACACAGCGAGTCGTATAGAATCAAAAACAGCAATCTGTCATTTTAACTAAAATCAAGTTATATATAGGGCAACACTGTTCCATTAGAATATTCTTTGCTTATTTAATAACATCGTATCAAAAACAGCAAATTACAACACTATTTTTTAATTTAGTTTACCTAACACATGTTAACACGCTTTGTTTTTCTTTTTAGATATTCGTCAAAAGGCATGCCAACTCGAGTATGCGATCATAATACGAAAGTATTGAAATGTGCAACATTGACAATGAATAATTTATCAAAAATACATCGGGATTTTTATAAGAACTCGACAAAGCATGACCAAAATATAATTCTTTTCAAACTGTGTTCAATAAAAGAAACTAAAAAAAGACCTAACTTTAAAGGCAAAAAGAAATTTAATACTAACTATTCCGTATTCATTAACAAAAAGAGGGTGCCAATCTGCCAAAAAATTTTTCTGAGTATTTTTGGCATTAAAAAGTATAGAGTGGAGTACTTGATGAAAAAGTTTTATGAAACGGGAGAATTTCCTCTTGAAGCTCGTGGAGGTGATCGGAAGACTGAAAAGTACGCAGAGAAAAAAGAACCTGTTCATCATTTTATTAAAAGTCTCAAATGTATAGAGTCTCATTATTGCCGAAAAAGCAAGGAAGCTGAAAGAAAATACTTGCCATGTGAGTTGAATATTAAAAAACTTTACCTAATGTATAATACTGACTAGCGTAATGCACAACTTGGGGTAAAATTATCATACTTTCGGCATATTTTCAACACTGAATATAATTTAGGCTTCGGAACACCACAAACGGATGTTTGTTCAAAATGTCTAGAACTAAAAGAAAAGATCAAAATGGAAAAAGACGAAAATAAAAAATAAATATTTATGACAGAGAAGAGGGTTCATTCTTTGAGAGCGAAATCATTTTTTGAAAACTTGAGAGACACTACACCTGGCTTGAAAATAATATCATTTGATTTCCAAAAAAATTTACCGTTACCAAAGGTGCCTGACCAATCATGCTATTATAGCCGACAATTATATTTCTACAATTTAGCCGTAGTTGAAGGCCATTCAAATTTGCCTCTAAATAAAGAGCGTGTATTCTCTTATTATTGTACAGAAGACGGATTTAGCAAAAATGCGAATTTGGTGACATCTGCAATTTATGACCGGCTTTGTAAAACTGATAAAACGGGCATAGCAAGAATTCGTTTGGTTGCAGACGGATGCGGCGGGCAAAATAAAAATTGTATTTTAATTGGTATGTGCTGCAAATGGCTATTAGAAAATAGAAACATTAAGAGTTTAGAAGTCATTTTTCCTGTCACCGGTCATTCCTTTATGCCTGCTGATCGCTTTTTTGGAGTTATAGAAAAAAAGGTGCGTAAAATGGAGGTAGTACTTCATCCCAAAGAAATCATAGATATTATGTCTGAAAACGCAACTTTAGTAAAATTTGGGGAAGATTGCACGGTTTTTGACTGGAAGACATCTATCAAAGACATCGTAAAACCCACCACAACTTGGAATATTCAATTCAACCGGTGTAAAAAATTTATTCTGCGTCGTTCAAAAAAACCTGGTAACGTGCTTGTGAGGGGCGAAATATATTATAAGAGTGACCTAGCTACCGCTCAAAATATTTGCAGACCACGAAAACTTATGAATATGATAAATCCGATTATACTGCTCAGCATAGTTGCTGTTAATAAAAGTAAATTAAGTGATGTGAATAAATTACTGAGCAAACATTTTGGTACCGAATGGCAAGGCTTATTGGAATTAAGTTTTTATAAAGAAATATTATTAAGACAGGAGACCTTACAAGAAACGCCTTCTGAAGATATATATTGTGATGAAGAAGTTCAGGAACCTGACGAACTTCGAATTTAATTTTGTGAAAACAATAAAAATGTTTGTGAAATAAATAAAAATTCAACATCTTTGTGAATTTTAATTTGAGTGACAACCCTAAATTACGTGTTGCATTATTATAATCAAAGACAGCAATCTTTGACATAGCTATTAACAAAAGCAGCAATATGGTGTTTGTTTAGAATCAAATCCAGCAATATTTAAATATAAGTATCAAAAACAGCAATCTGAAAAATTCATTAAAATTTTATTAATTTCTTCTAAATGCAATCTACCCAATGTAATATTTAATTAAAATGAAAACCTTTAATTTACCAAATTAAATCATAAATGATAAATTTATCAATTTTAATTGGACAGAGGGCGCTGCAGTGCGCAAGTAAACATTCGCTCTATGTATTTTTTACCCTTAAAAATAGATACAGTGCTTTTATTATAACTAAAAGTAAATAAAACTGGAAAATTAAGAAAGTAACAGTGCCAGTAGTTATAGTTTGTTAAAATTTATCAGGAAAAGTGAAGAAATATTCAAATGAAAAAATGTGACGTTAACGACCAAATTCAAATTTATACGATTATTCGAAATAACCTCGCCAGATATCTTTGTGAGGGAGTTTATATGTGAAGTATCCAATAAGCTATAGGTACTACTACCTTATTATAAACTGCGTTGCAGCTTCACGCTGATAAAATTGGTTTTCAGTGAAACTAGCTCCAGTGAATGACAGTTGTGATTTGAATATACAGTTAGATGTTTATATATACATATCGCTGTCCGGCAAAAAAAACGTCATAATACAGAAAAATTACGTTTTGACATCTTTGTACCATTTTAAATAGCAAATAATTATGTCATTTACCTGCTGTAAAATCGTCATTATTATGTTGTAATTAGTTACCGAGAGATGGCGCTAAGTTCTCTTTTTCACTAAGACGTATTGCACGGTTGACCGGCATGAATAGTGTCACATTTGTATTGATACAGAGCGGTTGTGTATTGTGTTGCCAAAAAAGTGTAATAACGTGTGTTGTGACTTTCTACCGGTAAGTTTTATAAGTTTATAATAGAATTACTAACATTAAAAGTGCATCAAATTGTGTTATGACAGTTTTCTCGACGAAAAAATATTCTAGAATGCTTAATATTTTAAAGAAAATAGACTTATCCTGTGTAGGTACTCTTTAGTAGACAGTTTGAGGAGTACGTTTTAGTTGAAGGTAAGGTAATATTGTCATAACACATTTAATGACATTTTTATTGCAAAACGTAACAATAACTAGAGTTTTATGTTGTATTAATTCGTTCTTTCTGCAAAAAACGTTAACTAGTGTTTTTATGCAAATGACATATTTTGTTATCTGTCAGTTTTCATGAAAAAACATTATGATTTGAGGCGAATAGTTCTTTACGTTTTTTTATCTTTCCTGACTATACCTACTTATTTAAATTTTTTTTCAAGGAAAACATGAAGACCAGTCGTGCCACTTTGTTGGTAAAAATGGCGCGTAAGGAAGACCAAGAAAACATTTCTGATCTGAGTAATATTCAAACTATATCTATAGGAAACGATGATCCGGAGCAAGGTTATTATTTTACCAGCAATATTCGTATGTATAGGTATGCGCAAGTCATGCAACCTAATAATTAATATTGTGTGTAGGTATTATTACTTTGGTATGTACCTCTTCTTTCTGTCATAGTCTTTTTCATTTCTAGGTACAAACAGTAAGCCTACTTCAGAAACTCATGAATATTTTAAACAAAATGCAACTTTTTTTTTTTTTTTTTTTTATTTGTGATGGGTTTGCTCTTGACCTTAGTCTATGTCAGAGGTGACAGAAACAAAGTCGACGATGGAGCGAGCTTACCCAGAAGAAGCCTGTTCACTCTCACTTTGAAGAGATTAGGGTTGTATGCGTTCGGAAACACAGACGCAGGCAGAGAGTTCCATTCCTTTGCTGTGCGCATTATAAAAGAAGTTTGGAAACGCTTAGTGCGAGCTGGTGGGATAGCCACCAGGAAGGGATGGTAACCTGAAGTGCGCCTAGATGACCGATAATAGAAGGGGGCCGGTGGAATGAGGTCGTGGAGTTCTTGGGCACACTCTCCGAAGTACAATCTATAGAAGACCGACAAGCAGGCAACCTTGCGACGATGGGCCAAACTGTGAAGCTTGGCATCCACCAGATTTACGTCGCCAATGAGCCTCTTAGCTCTGCGTTCCACCGAGTCAAGCGCGGCAAGTTGGTATTTAGCCGAGCCATCCCAAAGGTGGCTACAATACTCCATGCAGGATCGGACCTGCGCTTTATAAAGGGTCAAAAGCTGTCCAGGCGTAAAGTATCGCTTCACCTTATTTAGGATGCCTAGTTTCTTGGCCGCATTTTGGGCTTTGTACTCGATGGTGGCGCCGAAGTTGAGGTTAGATGTCAACTCCGTGCCTAGGAGCTCGAGCCGATCAGTTACAGGAACCGATGTACCCCGAAAAGTAGGAGTCAGGTCGAAACGACTCCTTTTTGTGGTAAAAAGACACGCCTGTGTTTTGGTGGCGTTAAAAGTGACCAGATTATCATCACCCCACTGGGAGACAAGGCTTAACGTCAACTCTGTCCGCTCTACCAAGGCCTCTCTCAAGGAACGAACTGCGGCCCCGTTGGTTTATGCGCTGGACAAGTATCTCTCTGAAACAGTACTGTCGTCCGCGTACCCAACAATACCAGTCTGTAGTAGGTCATTGATGTGCAGCAGGAAAAGAGTTGCAGAGAGAACAGACCCCTGAGGAACTCCGGCATCAATAGCCAAAAGGTCAGAGGAGCAGCCGTCAACGACTACTCTGATCGACCGTTCACTAAGGAAGTCTGATATCCAGCTACAAAAACCAGCTGGGATGCCATAAGCAGGAAGCTTGCTGAGCAGACCAGCGTGCCAGACCCTGTCGAAACTTTAGAACAAAACTCCGTCAATACCCAATGTGAAGGTCAAAGCATTGTGAATGATACAAAAAAATTTCTGTAAAGTAGGGCAGATTGATACTAAGCTAACGATTTTGTTTTTAGGTTTGAGATTTAATCTTTGTTGGTTTTTTATTTTAGATGTATATATCAGGAATCAGAATATAAAGAAAATGTTTATTTTGAAGATAGCGATGATAGCGTCAAAGACCCAAATTTCGAAATCAATTGTAATAAAAAAAGTTCAAGCTCAGATTGTAATAGTAGCTCTAGTCGTCTAACAGCAAGAAAGCGTGTTAGACGAGATTCCCATGTCTCGGCTATGCAACAGGAGCACCAAACACAACCTTTTGCAAATATTGGAACTCCTGGGCAATCCGGATGCATGATAGAAAACCATGATCAGACTCCATCTACGTCTAAAGGTATACTGCAGCGTAGGATGTCTTTATCCTCCGATTCATCTTCATCGACATCCGATGGTAGCAGTAGCAGCAACAGCAGTAGCAGATCTAGTTCTCAGTCAAGTTTATCCAATTCTAATGAGGTATTTGCTCTTTGCCATGTGAACAAGAAAACGTCGAAAATGAAGTTCCTGAGCTGGCTAAGAGTCCCGTGCGTAAATCTACTAAAAAACGTAAATCCTGCGTTGACGAATGGTTGTCAAATAAGGCAAAAACAATGAGAAATACCTTACACTTCTCGTTCTAAGTCAAGAAAAAATATTCCTGCAAGGTATTTGAAACCTCCGTGTGGTGAAAAATGCAAATTAGAATGTACTAAAAAAATAACGGATGCCATAAGAGCTAAATATTTGATTGTTACTGGCAATTAGGAGACTTGTCTCTACAGCGCAATTTTATTCATAAGCATATTAAACCGATCATCCCTGCATTCAGATTTACCGGTAAAGCTCAGCCCAGAAAAGTTAACCACAGTTTTTATTTTGAAGTTGATGGACAAACTATTCGAGTATGCAAAACTTTTTTCAGAGCAACATTAGATATCAATGATCGTGTTATAAGAACTGTGATTGCCAAGTCTAAAGATGGTTTCTTGGACCAAGATATGAGAGGTAAGCACAGTAACCATAAAAAAGTTGCGGAGTCTATTCGACAGGGTATAAGAGGTCATATCGAATCAATACCACGTATGGAATCCCATTACATACGAAAAGATTCATCAAGGGAATATATTGATGGAGGAAAATCACTTAGTGATCTTTACAGAGATTATAAATCCTTTTGCGAATCGAATGACGTGCCATATGCAAACGAAACTAAAATAAAAGTTTTTAAATTAATGCAAGATGATCCTACCAAGTTATTTTACAAAACATCTTATAAGGATGATCAATTTTCCGAAACAGATTTAACACGAAAAAAAAATTGAGTCAAATAACTCTGAAATTGGCATACAGATCAAAGCCTAAACTCAAAGAGAATAAAATAAAAGATCTGCAGGAATTATTAAGAAACAATCACATTCCGCAGTTTTACGAATCCTTTTATAATTCCCTTAAGTAATGTTTATGTTGTTACTTGTTTTAATTGATGTTTTAATTGATGTCGGTAGGTATAAAAATATTAGTAAAACTGCGGAATGTCTATGACTTAAAATTAAAATATTTAAATGTTCAGTAAAGAAGTTCCTATTTTAGTTCCTTTTAGCTGATTATTGCTAAGTATTGTTACCTGCATTTTGTTGCATGTGAGTTTACCCATAAGATTATTTTGATAAGAAGTTTATTATTTTGTTACTTTGTAATAGTAAAAGTAAATTTAAATATTTTTTTAATAAAGCTTATTTCTTCATACTATAAAAAGAGTATAATTTCCCAAAGTATGTTCACTTTCCACAAAAAAAGAGTCATAACATATCCGTCATTAAATATTTCTTGAAAGTTACTTAAAAAAATATTATAATTCTTCTGAAAATTATAAGCTATGTGAAGTGTATATAAACATACTATTTGTAAATACATTTTCAGTAATGTAACTCCTATATTTTTTACATTATCAATCTAGTAAATAGTAAAAAATCTTAAAAGTCTCGTTATCTCGAATTAGTCATTTTTATGTTATGACACTTTTTTTGCCGGGCAGCGATATATAGAAAATAGATATTTCACCATTGCGAGGCGGAGGGAGCCTCCTTCAAGCCCTTAACTGACCCGGCGCTGTCTCACGGCAACGGTTGCCAGGGCTCAGCTGCGCCAAAATTTCATACGGCGGCGCGGTGCCCCAGGCCGCCAGCGCGACTGCGCCGCTGTCACCGTGCTTCCTTCAAGATTAGTGTCAATTTTTTTTAAGTCATATTTGTTGTGTTTATTTTATTTAAGCTTTTTAACTTGTTTTACGTGTAATTTATAAGGAAAATCGTGTAACTATTTATGTTGAACAACAACGACAGTAGTGACGCCGTACGAAGCGCCAGTCAACCTGCCAAATCGCTGGATGGCCTAGTGAGATGCCCTCTTTGTTCCCAAGCACGCTTTTTTAACCCATTCGCCTCCGGCAACGCACCCCTTGCGTTCCGCGCACTTCTTGGTGGTTGCCACCAACGCACCATATGCGTTGTGTGTATCATAAACTAACTTAATATTTTTTGTGAATGCGTTCAGAAATATGCGAATACTTTTATCGAAAAACCATAGACAAACGTCACTGCTAACTGTCAAATTTGATGGTTTGTTATTTTCAAAACAGAAAGTGACATTTTCGATGGTCTTTTTTCAAGTGGTGTAAGTGCTGTGATTTTCGTCGTAAATTGTATGTTTATTCATGTTAAAACAGTGATTAATTATATAAAATCGAAAGGTAAGTGCTTATTATCATTCATTATTTCTGTAGATTATAGATTTATAATCAGATTCCGATAATAACGATAATATTTAAATTTCAACGCAAATGGTGCGTTGAATGGCACACACGAACAATAATTGGTGGGATGGTATTATGCTAACATTTTCATTAGTTTGTAATACTTCTGATTATTATTTGTGTCTACTTAAGAGAAGTAGTGTAATTAGTAATCAGTTGAGCAACAAACTTCTGTAGCTTGGTTTTATTTGTAATGTTGACTACCTACTACAAAAATATAATAAATAATACTTAATAGATGCAGTGCAAGTCATGAAAATGCACATTTCATGTGTTATGTTTTATTACTTATTTTTAGATAAATATCGAGAAAAATGGCAGATGGCAAAAAACAGCGCAGTGCTAGGCTGGTGAATTTAGCTCTTAATCAAATAGAGACTGATAACAGCTCCCTGAACACTTCAGATAGGTAAGTCAAAATTGTAAAGTTTAACTTAGAGGTAGGTAAAACCTCTAAGTTAAACTATATAATTTTGAAATTGGTTTGAAGTTAATTGTACATATATATATATATATATATATATATGGTTATTACAGACAGGTTTCAAACACTACAGCTTGTGGTTCTAGTCAAAGATTGGGGTCGAAACGAGCAAGATCTTTGTCAGCACAATTTCAAAGTACATCTGAATTTAGGTCTGATTCATATAATTCCTCCACATCACAGTCTCAAACATTTTTTCATTCTCATAAGTAAGTACCTACTTCCGCCTATTCCAAGTAAGCAACAAAAAATGTTTGTTTCATTTTCTTTAGTAAATGTCTTTTACAGGAAACGAGTCAGATCTGTTTCAACACATGTCAAACCAGCATCTAATATAGAATCTCTAAATTCATCACAAGAGGATATACTTTTGCCATCAATGTACGTACTTTTAAATAAACAGTTATTAGCATGTTTGTTTTGATTGTTCTTGATGTTGTTTTGATATTTTCAGATCCACTGACCAAAATTGGACCAGGAGACGAGCAAAGGTATTATCAACACATTTTGAATGTGAGGCTCATACAGAATCTTGCAATGCTGACCATGCAGAATCTACAGCGTGGCGATTAGGTTATCACATTAAATAGTACAGCGGTTATTACAAGTTGTTATCAGTCTATTAAAATAATAAAAACAAAAATAGACCTAAAAATAGAAAACTGATTTTTTCTAACAAACTAAATAGCGTAAAAATTGGCAATAAATAATCCACCCTTGATACTATTAGTTTACTGACCTGTAAAAGCGGCAACGCCGCGGCGCGCGGCGCGGGCGGCTTGGCGGCGGGCGGCGCACACGCCAAACGACAGTGAGACTAGCGGAGGGTAGGTACTTGCGCTCACGCGCGGGGCGTTGGTAATAGTTGATATCAACAATGCAACACAAACTTTATGGTATTGTTACCAAGTAATCACAAATTAAGTTTTAAAACCTCCACTTAGTTCACTTTATGCAATTTAAATTTTAAAATTTTCGAAATGTCCGCCGCGCACCCGAATGCATAATCGACACCGTCGTATGATATTATTACGGACATTTCTTAATAGATCACCATTCGCGGCTAAATTATTTAAGTTGTGGAAAGCCTGAATTATTCTTATTTTTAAATCTTCCACTGTCGTCACTTCAGTAGCGTACACTTCATTTTTTACATGTCCCCATAAAAAAAAATCCAGTGGTGTTAGGTCCGGTGACCGTGCTGGCCACCGAGTAGGTCCGTATCGGCCAATCCACTGCTCTCCGAACATTTCAGTGAGGCGCTGCCTGGCAGCCACTACTGAATGAGCAGGTGCTCCGTCAAGCTGGTACCATACCTGGCCATTGCCACCCAACGGTAGTTCATCAATGTACTCCGACACTGTGCCGTCAAGTAGTTCCACAAACTTAGGCCCATTGAGGTTGCCATTGATAAACACCGGACCGATTATGTGGTCTCCATGTATTGCAGCCCAAACATTCACGGCAAATCGGTATTGGTGTGCGGACTCTCGGATCAGGTGCGGATTTTCTCGACTCCAGTATCGTAGGTTCTGTCGATTCCATATCCCGTTGCGCGTGAATGTACTCTCGTCTGTCCACATTATGTTGTACAAAAAGTTAGAGTCATTTTCTATTTTGCTCAGTAGCCACTGGAAGTAGGCTTCCCGGACTGGCTTATCTCTTCCTAATAAAGCCTGCACCTTTTGGTATTTGAATGGCTGTTGCTTATCTCTTTTTAAAATGTTGTGTACAGTCCTGTGGTGTACTCGAAATAGGCGAGCTGCTCTACGAAGACTTGCAGTTGGATTACGAGCGAAATAATTAAGGATTTGCTCTTCCCGACCCACGGTTACTCGCAGAGGAATTTCAACCTGATGTGGAACCAAAGATTGGTTATCACGTAATCTTTGGACTGCCCGTGTAAAAATCCGTAAATCTGAAGGACATACACGTGTGGTATTATACCTCTCTCGGTATGTTCGTAACGCCAGCGCTGCGTTTTGATAACATTCTCCATAAATCAATATCATATCGGTGTACTCCGATGACGTGAAATTGACACGAGGCATCTTGAGAACACAACACAAAAAGGAACAATAAAAGCGTCTGAATTCGCATAAACTGTCACACCACTTTCAAAAAGTTACCTACAACTAATTTTACTATTGTAATTACGTGTCCTATCACAAAAATAGGAACCGCACGAACTGTCACAATACTTAACTAATCTACAACTAATAATAACGTACCTATCCTATTTCTATTACAAATAAAACAAGAATCTTAACAAAACGTCCTCAATACAAACACCAAAAAAATGCAAATAGGCAACTGCTGTCGTGAACGAACTATCCTCAAGGACAACGGCGCGGGCACTGGAGTGAGTCACACACACACAAAACACAAACAATCGCACACGCCGCCCGCCGAAAAAATACGAAATTTGACGACACACACCGGGGTTCCCCGTCCATTTCGCGCGTAGAGATTTATGCCGTAGACCGTTAGCAGTAAGAACATTTATCGCAGATGCTTTTTATTCCCCGCTGAGGTCCTTTATTTTTTAATTTTGCGCATAGCGAACGCCTTAAACTATTAGCCGTAAGGACATTTTTCGCTTGATTTGTTTACGTCTTTTGTAATTGTTAGTAATTCCAAGTAATTCGGAATGGCATCGTCTTACATCGTTTGATTGAACTATCTACGCCGGCCACGGGTCTTTGACCTACTAGTATTGGTCAGGTGATTTTCTTTATGCAATACATGATGTTGTTAAATACTAAAAGGGAAAAAAAGGTCTCACGGGTAGAATGTTAACTTTTATTAATTATTTTATTTATGTATGCTTAAAATACGTAATGAAGAATACGTGGTTTGAATTAATGTGATAGCTTATTCGCCACGCTGTATAATTCACAATATTCAGCGTTCAAAAAGGTAGGTATTTAATATACAACATTATTTATACACACTGTTATTCAGATTACGGTTAAAAAAAAATAGAAATGTCTTCACTAATTTCAGGGATGTCACTTCGCCTCATTTAAAAAAACTGGAATTAACCATTCCTATTTTTCATACAAAAAGATGTACATCAGAATCTACTCTGAGAGAATTCGCGCAATCTGCAATGCAATTTACATCAACATCTGGCCCATTACGAAGTTGGATTAGTCAAAATAAAATAATGAATCCTAAATTAATGGTCATGGATATTGTAGAAAATGATAACCCTATATCAGATAATTCACAGGGAACTATTTTTAACGTAAGTGGTACGTTACCACAACCAATAAATTCTGGAATCAATATAGGAGAAAACGCTGGAAAATCTGTGATGGTTAAAATAGGCGAAAAAGAAAAAATGCCTTGTTCTTTAAAGCTAGATACAAGAGATTCTGATACTTCTAGACAGTCTAGTTATGAACAAGTTTTGTCAGAGTTAAAAGGCAACCAAGAGAAAACACGCAGACATGTAAGAGTACGTGGTGGCAAGTTTGGTTCACCCTGTATTTCGAAAGAGAATATTTCAAATATTAAAACAACATTGATATCGGATATCGAGACCAGTTCAGAGGATGAAAAGCCACCAATTACCCAAGAGAGACCATGCAAACGTGTAAGGACACGTGGTGGTAAATCTTGTTCAGCTTCTACTTCCAATAGAAAGACAACAAGTATTGAAAAAGAATTAACAGACATCATTGGAACCACTTCAGAACATGAAAATCTCTCAAACAGATCTGAAAATGAAAACTTACCCATATCAGATGAACAACTACTACAAATTCTTGAAGACCCTGATGATAATTATGATGACGATATTTTTGATGCTGATTTCATTGAGAATATGATTAATTCTGACAATGATAGCGACACATCAATTGTAAGTGAAGACGAATTAGTCCCTAGAAATACTGAGGAAGATCAAGAATGGTCAAATAACTATAGACAGACTAGAAGAATTAATTTTGAAGGAAATTCTGTTGGATTAAAAATTCAACCTGAGGGTTCAGAACCAATTGATTATTTTAATCTTGTAGTGACAAATGAATGTCTTCAAATGATTGTTGAAAAAAGCAATGAGAATGCGTCTCGGATATTAGCGCAAAATTTTCCTGGAAGTAGGATAAAATATTGGAAAGATATAACTATGCCTGAATTTAAAGTTTTCTTAGGACTCTTATTCCATATGGGCACCATAAAATTGAACCGAATTCAAGATTATTGGAAAAAAAATCGATTATTCAATCTTACATTTTTCCGCCAACATATGAGCCGGAATAGATTCTTGCTTATTTTAAGAGTCCTTCACTTCGAAAACAATAATGTCGATGACAATAGGTTGGCAAAAATTTCGCTTCTCGTTACATATTTTAATAATCGGATGAAGGAAATTTATTTTCCATCTAATAATTTATGCATTGACGAGTCACTAGTGTTATGGAGAGGACGTCTTATATTTCGGCAATATATTAAAAACAAACACAATAAATATGGTATAAAACTATATGTCCTGACAGATGTTCACGGAATTATTCTAAAAACAATAGTTTATGCTGGTGCAGGCGATACGACTGTCGGTGGTACTAACCATTCTTCAAAAGTCGTTTTGAATTTATTACAAGATTATGTGAACAAAGGTTATTCTGTGTATATGGATAATTTTTATAACTCAGTTGAGTTAGCAGAAAACCTTTTGTCACAAAAAACTTATTGTACGGGCACCCTAAGACAAAATCGAAAAAAAAACCCTAAAGAAGTAGTTACCAAAAGGCTAAAAAAGGGTGAGTATATTGCTCAATATAATAAAAAAGGTATCTGCGTAATAAAATGGCGAGACAATCGTGATGTTCTTGTAATTTCATCAGAATACGATGCACAAATGATGCCAACTACAACACGTCGCAACACGGAAATAATAAAACCAAATATAGTGATAAATTATAATAAAAATATGGGCGGAGTTGATCATCAGGATCAAATGTTATCATATTACAGCTGTGAGCATAAGACTGTCAGGTGGTATAAAAAGTTGGGAATTCATATTCTACAACAAATGCTGTATAATTCTTTCACCATTTACAACCTACTATCAGGTACTAAGAAGCCTTTTTATGATTTCCGATTGTCAGTGATCGAGAGTTTAGTTCCAGATGTCAATATTACTAATTTTCGCACTTTTTCTAAAGTCCATGTAATACAACCTTGTCCTCGGAAGGGAAAGTCAATGCGCCGAAGATGTAAAGTATGTTGGGAAACAGAAAAAAAACGTAAAGACACCCCTTATTACTGTCCCGATTGTGATGAGCAGCCTGGTCTTTGCATTACGAATTGCTTTAAATTGTATCACAATTATTAATTAATAAAACATTTTTTATAAGTAGAATTTTTATTTAAGTACTTTTTCATAAACACATTTTCATTGCAGATTTTCAGTCATTAGTATTTTGCTAGTTACGCATGTGATTGCATAACATCATCCATTGTACCAACGCAAGGCTTGCGTTGCCGGCTCTGCCCAAAAAAAAAAATATCTGTGTGCCACCAACGCAACATTTGAGTTTACGGTTTTTTTCTGTATTTTGAGTTTTTTTCTTAATATTTGAATATTTATATAAATAGTTATATTTATTTCAAACCCAATAACAAAAAAAAAATAAGTGGATCATAATGAAAAGAAAAAAAAATCTGGTGGCATTGAGTGGGTTAAGGGTGAACGAGGCTTGAAGGTACATTTGGGCAAGAACCCCAAAACGTGCCTTCATCATGCCCTACAATACCCACTTACCTAACACCTGATTCACCTGCTCAACCCTTTTGGAAAACCCTTGCGAAATTAAAAAGTTCAACTCCAGTTTTGAAGAGAGTTCCTCGTGGCGCGAGGCCATCTGTGGCTTCATGTTTAGCGCGTTGTGCCCGCCTTGTCACCCGAGAGAACTCACAGAGTGCTTGGGAGCAATTACTCACCTTCCCGTTTAGAATTCTACATGTGCAAAAAAATTTGGCAAATAAAAAAACGTTAACAGCACAAATCAAAGATAACTGTAACATTTCGGCCCAAAGTTTCGACCCTAAATTAACAGCGCACCTCCCCCAAAGAGGTTTATTGCACCATGTGGAGTCTAAACTAGCCGAGGGTGATATCAGAGGTGCAGCTAGGATCATCTTTAGCAGCGATGTGGTTGCGCCGTACTCTCCAGAGACACTCACAGCTCTGGAGAGCAAACACCCCGCCCCGGCAGATGACCTCTCTTTCCCTGACCCACCCGATCCAGATTCCAACTTACTTGAAATTACAGCTCAACAAGTATGTGCGGCCGTGGGCTCCTTTCGAAGTGGCTCCGCCGGCGGCCTCGACGGCTTGGCACCTCAACATTTGAAGGACCTAATGTGTTCAGGCGCCGGGGAGGCTGGAGAGTCTCTTTTGAAGGAGCTGACGGCCCTCATTAATCTCATGATCTCCGGCAATGTGAACGAAGCCGTCGTTGATATCTTGTATGGGGCAAATCTATGTGCCCTACGCAAGAAGGATGGCGGTATTCGTCCCATTGCCGTAGGTTCCACTTACCACCGTATCGCAGCCAAAATTTACTGTGCTTTTTACAGCGAAACATTGGCCAGCAAATTCCAGCCCCTACAGCTGGGCTTCGGGTCTAAAGGGGGCTGTGAGGCTGCGGTACACGCTTTATCCACTTACCTCAATAGCGGTAAAGGTGAGGTCATCCTCATCCTTAAGGTTGACATTAAGAATGCTTTTAACTCCGTTAACAGGGACACCTTGTTGACAGAAGTTCAAAAAGAAATACCCAAAATTTACAGTTTTCTCTATCAATGTTACAGGCACCCCTCTAAATTACTTTATAAAGACAACCTTTTGAGATCAGCCGTTGGATGTCAACAGGGTGACCCTCTTGGGCCAGTCATTTTTAGTTTGGCAATAAATCCACTTATTCGACAGCTAAATTCTGAATTAAACGTATGGTATTTGGATGACGGAACCCTGGGAGGTGATGTAGACACAGTCTTAAAAGATTTAACTTTTTTAAAAGCAAAATTCAGTTCCATTGGCCTAGACCTTAACCTTTCAAAATGTGAAATTTATCTTCCCCAAACCACTGACAGACAGACTACCATAACAAAATTTAACACATTAGCACCAAATATCAAAATTACGGAAAGAAATTCTCTTCACCTCCTGGGGTCCCCAATTTTTGACGAATCCTTTCCAACGTTCATTGAGGAGAAAATACAAAATTTTAATGATGTCTCGGAAAGACTTTTCAAAATTAACATTCATTCGGCTTTCACACTTATTCGATACTGTTGCTTTGGACCAAAATTTACATATAGCCTTCGCTCCTCCCATCTATGGAAGCACCCACAACTTTTAGAAAAAGTAGACCAAATTATTAGAAACACACTAACTTCGATCCTTAATGTGGCTCTGGACGACCGAGCGTGGCAGCAAGCCACACTACCCATTCACCTGGGTGGTCTCGGCGTCCGCAAAATTTCAAGTATAAGTTTACCGGCCTTCATCTCCTCGGTTCACAGTACTGATAAATTAACCAGGAACATTTTATCTTCCTCACTGGTTGATTTTGAGGTACCGTGGTTTACCGACGCGTTGAACGCTTGGAAAATGGCTTGTCCCAATATGGATTTGCCAGACAACCCAACCTCACAGAGACGGTGGGACGTGCCGCTCTGCAGTGTTATACGGAATACCCTCATAAATACATCACTTAATACTGCTGAGCGTGCTCGTGTGCTGGCTGTGGGAGAGTGGGAGTCTGGCTTGTGGCTTTAGGCGCTCCCGTCATCTACCATAGGCACTATGGTGGATGACTCATCGTTTCGGCTCGCTACGTGTCTCCGCTTGGGCGCACCTTGTGTTGCTCCGTATCGGTGTCACTGCGGTGAAGCCGTCGACAGTCTTGGACACCATGGCCTGAATAAATTCCCATCTTACATCTTAAAAGGATGCAAGGAGATGTGGCTCCTGTACTTTCCTATATTTTTAACTTAGCTTTAAAAACCGGCTCATACTCTGAACAGTGGAAGATATCGAAAGTCACTCCGATACCTAAAACAAGCAATAAGACCTTGGTTGAAGAGTATCGTCCTATCGCAGTACTACTCGTATCATGCGCTGCAAAACTCTTTGAGTATATTGCTCACAAAGAAATATACGCGCAGGTAAATACGCGGCTTTGTGAGGAGCAGCATGGCTTCCGACCGGGTCGATCAGTAGAGACTAACTTGCTGTCCCTAGTTGACTATATATCCCATAACATGGATAAAGGTCAACAAGTAGATGTGATATATTTAGATTTTAAAAAGGCGTTATATACAGTGGATAACGATATTCTATTAAATAAATTATACAGCATGGGTTTTACCCCAAAACTTCTGAATTTTTTTGCGAATTACCTTTCAAATAGGAAACAGTATGTTAGCCATGGATCCTTTATTTCGAAGTCATATCCTACGCGGTCTGGTGTAAGCCAGGGTTCAGTTTTAGGTCCCCTTCTTTTTCTCATCATGGTTAACGATCTCATTAAAGTTGTAAAATACGCCAATTGCCTCCTATATGCTGACGATTTCAAATTAGTTCAAGTAATTAATAAGGATGTAACTCCCGAACATCTTCAAAGTGATATCGACCGAATCCATGAGTGGAGAGTGGATGATAAAATGATGTTTAATGCTAGTAAATGTTATGTCATGACCTTTAGCCGCAAGTTACAACCTACACATGCCACCTATTTTATTTCAACACCTTAGTAGGTGTTGAAATAAAGCGCGTGTCACCCATTCGAGATCTTGGCGTGACATTTGACTGCGGATTGACATTCCATGGACACATGTCTGCCCTAGCTTCAGAATCGTACGTGCGCCTAGGTTTTGTCCTACGCAATGCCTGTGATTTCAATAATCCTATTGTCATCAAATTGTTATTTAACAGTCTAGTTAGAAGTAAGTTAGAATTTGCTGCAGCCGTCTGGAATCCCCACGAATCCACATATGTATTAATGATTGAAAAGGTTCAGAAAGCGTTCCTGCGTTTTCTATATAAAAAAAAATACGAATATTATCCATTTATGTATCCTACTCATTTCCTGCTGGGAATGTTAGGATATAATTCCCTGTCAGTGCGTAGAGTCAGAGATCAGATTGTGATAGCCATAAAAATTTTGAGGAGTATGGTAGATTCCCCAGAGCTACACAATACTTTGTGTACACTTTATGTGCCAGACAACTACCTCCGTCATAGGCCTACTCGACGACACCGACTGTTCGCTACATCCCATTGCCACACTGTGTCGCGCGCGCAATCCCCGTTGTGTCGCATGCATGGTGCTATAAACTCCTTAATGGAGACAGTCCCGGAATGTGACATCTTTAATGACACAATCAGGATGATCATGTTAAATTGTCTCATATTTTGTGAAAGCTATGTCTGTTAGGTAAATAAGGTGTATGTTGTTATCATTTTATTCGATTTTATTTTAATGGCTAGTTTTAAAATTTATTGTTGAGTATGTTTGATCTCTTCTTTTTGAATTATGTTTTGTTTACGTAATATGTTTAGTTTTACTTATTAATTACTGTCATTGGCGCAACCCGTTGTAATTAATTATAAATAAATAAATACATTACATGGCTGATTTATGCTTTATTGTGGTTTCTACAAAATATGCTATTTTGTTTAAAACAGCCACGTCTAAAATCTCAATGATTAATATTAATAGCCACGTTTCGAAACTCTGGATAGGATACAATAAATTACAATAGTTATACCAATATTTTGCAAATAAAAAATAATCAGAAAAATAATATATAACCGTCGAAGTGCAACCATCGACAGAAAAATGCTTACAACTCTGTTTGTACTTTTCCCGACATGGCTGCCTTCTGCATAACACGGTCCTATTGAGAGCACTTTTTATTTATCACGGGAAAAGTTGGGTCCCTTAAAGTGTGGTATATAGTTTCAAATGTGAATATCCAAATATATTATAATTCAATTGAACTCAATGACCAATTTCCGTGTTTTTTTTTTAATTTCAGGTCCTTCAGATGTAAGACTATTAACCAACCAGAAAATACATTTTTGAGAAAATGCAACTCCAAGACCTACCTGATTTCAATAAAAAACTTGAATTTATGGAGAATTACCTACAAGGTAATTCTCCATAAATTTGGACCAATACTCCCCAGAGCAAATAAATGAAATAAAACACAAATTTTCATATGTAAAATCAGAATTAAAAAGAAGATGGAAGGCTTCAACTTATAAACTTGATAACTTTCTTACGAAAAATCGTGATTGGCTACAGGGCACTTTCGAATTACCAAAAGTTAGTAGGTCGACCAGCCGACCAGGGCGGCCAGTAAAAACCTTTGAAAGCTCCAGTGAGAGGTCAAAAAGAAGAAAGACGGAGGAGCTTTGAGGGGCCGACCTTGGTGTTCTTACCCATGCCACTCAATCTAGATTGTGATGTCTTCGACTCGGTGAGTTGAAAAAAATGGCGGACCGAAAAAAAACACCGACAGTGCAGACGCGCCGTATGCACAACGGGTCTCGCGTCCAGGCCCCAGATGCTACTCAAGATCCTGGCGGCGAGACGAATCTCTTGAGGTGCCTCTCCTGGAATTGACAATACGGAGACCTAATAATATAAGGGAAACTAATGTACCTTCCTGGAGATGACTGAGCTTGGAAATCTAAAAGGCTAACACATTAGCCGGTTAACATGGCCTTGTTTCAAATACAACATAAGGAGTTACGACTTCTGTTTGCCTGATCCTGAGTGGTAGGACAATAGGAATGAGGATTACCCACGTGGCATCCATCAACTCCACAGCAAGGACTTGTTGCGTTCCCCTGAACCAGAATTTAATACCGTTGTTAACACTGAGGAATATCCTATGGCAAATCTTTGGTAAACAGTCAGCGGATGAAATACTCACGGTTGGCTTAGGGAGAAAGCACTTGACTGTAAGATCCTCCTGGCTGGAAAGGTGTCTGCGTATGCGCAATTTTGAACCCTGTAATAAATATCCATGGATCACGAGAATATCCTTTTAACAACCAGGGAAGGGCTCACAGACCACTTCTAAGCACTATTACCACAAAATCCTTACCTTTTAAAACATGGAATCAGTTTTCAAGTATTACTCAAGCGTGTACAAGGGCAAATAGACGCCACCACTCTTTAATAATCCTGTCACGGATAACAAACCGGAATTAGATTGAGTGTCTCAAAAATCTCCCCTTTTCCAGGTAAAATGATTATAAGATCACTGAAGATATAAACTACACCAATATACCGTAAAATGGGGTTACTTTGATACTACGGGTTTACTTTAAAAACAAGTTTCGACTTATGAAAAACTATTTTTTATTCGGTTTGTGAACGCATCCAAAAGGATTTTATGTTTTGGTTGGCAGCACTGATAGTTTCTTTTTAATATGGCGTTGTAGATATTCCGTGTGTGCTCGTGTTTTTTATAATATAAAAAGGTTTTGTTGGTGTACCGGTTACTGGGCATTTTTAAGGTAAGAAGAACTTTTGATGCTTCCAAAAATCTATAGTTTTCTTCATAGTTTCGTCTTATTTGCGTAAAAAGTTGTAGTTTTGTAAATACGAAACTGGTTTTGACGGGTTCGTTGTTGATTGGCAGATTATTTGAAAAATTCAAATGTAACCGGGGGTGTCTTTGATCAGAGGTACGGGTTTACTTTGATCACTTGATCAATGTCACCCCGTAGATCAAAGTTACCCCATTTATAGTTATTTTTATACTTTAGTACAATATTTTGATAGTTTTTGATAGTTTAGGTTGTGTTTTTGTCTATTCCAGAACAATGCCTCGAACATATAAAAAAACACTTGGAAGCAGAAATTATAAAAACTATGCGGAGTCCAAACTAGAAGACGCGGTGCAGGCAATTGCTAATGGAAGTGTATCTATTCGGGGAGCCGCAGAACAGTTTGATATTCCTATGGAACACTATACAATCATGGTATCATGGAAAAAAGCCAGGTGCTCAGCCTGTTTTCTCTGAAGCACAAGAGAAAGCAATACTTCAGGCTGCAGATAAATGTGCAGATTTTAGTTTTCCGTTGAGTTTTTTAGATTTAAGAATGTTCGCCAAATCTTTTTTAAACAGAATGGGCCGTACAGTGGCAAAATTCCCAAATAATGTACCAGGCGTGGATTGGGCAAACTCTGTGCTAAAGCGCCACAAAGAAAATTATAGCCAACGTGTTGCAGCTAACATAAAGCGGGCACGAGCGCAGGTTTCTAGGGAAACTATAAAAGAATACTTTCAAAAGGTGAACGGCAGATTTCGTACAGCTTACTTTTTTTGTTGTTTTGTTATAGAATGTGTACCACATATTAAGGCAACTAAGCCATTTATTTTCATGTAAGTGTACTATTTTTAGAAGTTCGGATTAATTAATAGTATTAAAAATAAGATTTTAATAACTACACGTAAGTTAGTCGTAAACTAAACGCAGTTATGTTGGTATTTAAGCTATGCTCGCCATGAGGGTATTACCCGACCTGCCCCCTTCTTAGATGAAGTAATATTTAGCATTAATTAATTATAAAGAAAATAAATGTACTCAAAAAAACTATTAACTGTATTATTTTATTTACCTACACTCAAAACCCCTTCAGGACTTCATCATTATCAAACTGTTGCAGTCAGCTACTGGACATAGGTATCTCCTAATGCACTCCGCTGGGTAGGTACGATCCTCATCTCAATTTACCTACTTGATAGTAAGTAATTCACTACAAAAATAGTGACAAGCAATCTAGAACATATACTTTATTACCGAAACAATGTTTAAGTGCCTCTAAGTAACAATCTACACGGTACACTAGTACTTAACCTTAAAAAATAAAACTGGTTGTAACTTTTACGTCCCAAGTTCTAAAAATCCAAGAATTTAAAAAAGGCTTGTCTATCGTATTAACTACCAATTAAAACAAATCATATCCCAAAACACGAAATTTTATTAGCTGTACGAAAGTCCCATACAAGCCTGCCGTTCGCTTTTAGAGCCTACTATAAAAGACGTGCCGAGTAGCAACATTTTTAATTATGATGAGTCCAATTTAAGTGACGACCCTGGTAAAAAGCGATACATTTATCGAAGAGGGATAAAGTACCCTGAAAAAATAACTAACTTTTCTAAAAGTTCGACAAGTGTCATGATGTGTGGGTCTGCAGATGGAGTACTTTTACCGCCTTACGTCATTTATAAAAGCACCCATCTATACAACACTTGGAAAGAAAATGGACCTCGTGGACCGCCTTGTTGTGATGAACCATGTTGCTCCCACGGTACCAGGTATAACAGAACTGCAAGTGGCTGGTTCGATTCTGTTACATTTCGCGATTGGTTTATGACATGTTTTTTACCACATGCAAAAAGACTGAATGGATGCAAAGTTATGATTGGCGATAATTTGTCATCGCATTTGGATGATGACGTTTTACGCACATGTGAAGAAAATAACATCTCCTTCGTCTGTCTGGTGCCAAATTCAACGTATCTACTTCAGCCGCTAGATGTTGCTTTCTTTCGGCCCATGAAGGAAGCCTGGCGTTTTGTACTAACTAAATGGAAATTCGAGAATACGAGACTGACCACCATTCCAAAGGATGCTTTTCCAAATCTTCTTAATAAGGCACTAATAAGAATGAACGAATCTAAACCGAAACAGCCTCAACACTCTTCAACGCCATCACTAAATATAACATCTGCAATTAAACGAAATCTAACCAAGTCTTTTGATGCCACGGGCATATTTCCATTTAATCTGGAACAAGTTTTTAAGCGCTTGCCACCTGATGACAATAACGTTGTCGAAAAATCTGAAAGTGTTCTCTCAGAATTATTAAAAGAACAGAGATTTGGAAGACCATCACATAGCATTAGAAAGAAAAAGAGACTCGATGTGGATCCTGGTAAAAGTATTTCGGTATACAAAGATGAATTCAGTACATCTCAGGAAAATTTACAAATTGAAAGACGAAGGAAACCAACCAATAAAAAATATAGGGATATACTGTCCAGTGAGGAAGAGGACAGTGACACCTTCATAAACTCGTCTCCTTTGCCAAAAGAAGAGGAAGATAATGAATCGGCTGAGGAGCGATATTCACTAGCCAAGTTTTATTCTGGTCGTGGTAAAAAACATATCGTTATGTTTGTCGCATCATCCAAATTACACCCTTAGTTGTGGTTGGGTTAAAATCTGTCCAAAATAAAAAAAAAAACATTTAAGCTGATTCCAGATGACATATCTGATATAGAAATTTCAGACGTTCTGGCATATTTACCTAAACCTATTATAAAGACTGATGCAAAAGGGGACGAACTGTTTGTGTTTCCTTACGAAGTTAATATCTGTGAACTCAATTAGAGGGGCTCACAAATAATAATTTCTCAAATTTTGTTGATTTCGTTGCCTAATTAATGATGAAACGCCTTTATGTTAATTTAAATGTTATGTTGATTTTTTAAGATTATAAATAAGAGTAATAAGACTGTTAATTTAAATAAATATATAAGTATTGAACTATATATGCAGTTATTTGCATTTATCAAAGAAACCCCATCACCTTAAAACAACTGCAGCACAAAAATTTGTTGACCGATTTTTTTTAAGTTTTTTGTGTTTTTGTTCGTTTTGGGGTTACTATCAAAATGCGTACCAAAAACTAGTGTGATCAAAGTAGCCCCGATGTCAGTATGAAGTTGATCGCGATGATTTTTTTTTTTACTCATAAAGGAGTGTCCAAATAAATATTGCTTTAATGTAATTAAATACAACCGATATTAAATTTATTTTTTGTTTATATTTCAGCCTTAGTACAGAAATATTTAATTCCGAATTTTAAAATTGATCAATGTAACCCCATTTTACGGTACTTAATTCTTGAAAATCACTAACAACTTTCCAACGTGACGTTTAAACTCTGAAACAATAATAATCTTCATGATCTAGACGAACAACCAATTTATTTATAGTTCCTAATACTAAAACTTGTCTTGATCGGGGTAATTAAACCAAAATATTAATTGGGCTAATTAGCAACGTACAACCTGGCTACATTATGTCCAAGACAATTCACAGATTAAAAATGGATTTATTTGACAACGAATATTCTAGACAAAAGTAAATATTGAAAAAAACTATTTCATTTCCACTTTCGGTTACAGTAAAACGGGGTGAATAGAAATGCAGGGGTGAATCGGGACGAAACTTTAAAATGAATTTTAACGTTGAAATAATATAATTTGTTGCCAAAAAGGGCTCTAATGTGTTTATTGTATAATAATTAACGACGAACTTTCCTTGTTGGCGGCAAACTGTATTATTTCAACGTAAAAATTCATTTTAAAGTTTCGTCCCGATTCACCCCTGCATTTCTATTCACCCCGTTTTACGGTATTTAGTTTATTATTATTTTTTACTGAAATCTGAGAATTATTAAGGATTGCTCCATACGATATTAATTCGATGTTTGGCAATCAATAACTTAATAAATCAATTAAACTACAACTGTGACGGTGGTCGGCGACCACCGACGGTGATGTCGCCTCGAACTGTCAGAAACTGACGTTCGACTGGATGACAGTTGGAATGTAAACATTATATTTATTGTTCTAATTAATTGTGAAAACCTGCATAACAGGGTTTAGAAAAGTGATTTCACGTTAGAAAGTGTTAACTAAAAAATCCAGTGACGACATACGGTTGAAGGAATGAGTCCTTCTATCAAGTGCAGGCCTAAGTCACTTGTACAAACTACCATTTGAAATATATAAAAAAAACCAGAAAAAGAAAGAAACTCGGAAACCTCATAATGTCCTACTAATGTTTTCAGGTAAATGCTACTTTACTTATTAGTAATGCAGCTGTGTACGAGTAATATCAACCCTTGGTAGGTACTCAAATTTAGAACGTAACACTGTCCGTGCGTACAGTAACTTTCCCTGCCACGCGAACAAAGCCCATATGCGCTATTTACAGAGATCTGTAAAGACACGCCTATCGGAGCTGCGTAACGACGGCTGGGACAAGATACTGAGCGAGTTAGAGCCCACCCAATTAGCTTTCTGGGATCTTCAGAGGAAACTCAAATCCGAAGTAGTCCCTCCTGGTGCGCCCCGACAAGACCATCGCTTTCGTTGACGTCGACAAGGCGGAATGCCTAGCCGATAGTCTTGAAGTTCAATGCTCACCCAGCTCTCAACCAGTAGACCAAGTTCACCTGTCCCAGGTCGACGCAGAAATCGAACGTAGAGCCTCCCTCCGGCCCGTTGAAGACCCTGATTATCCTCTGCCTCCCGTCACTCTAGACGAAGTGCACGATATCATCAAGGGTCTAAAACCTCGCAAAGCCCCCGGCTCAGACGGAATCACCAATAGGGTGATGCAACTGTTCCCCGCTCACCTTATAATGCTCATGGCTACGATCTTCAATGGTGCCCTGAGCAATAACATCTTTCCACAAGAGTGGAAAAAGGCCACCGTCATCGGCATATCCAAGCCCGGTAAGCCAAAAACGGAGCCACAACACACCAGCTACCGGCCCATCAGTCTGCTCAATGTCTTCGGCAAACTCTATGAGATTATTTCATGGGTATAGAATCAGAACTGGATGTGTCCACCAATTTTATAAAACGACTTTTTAATGGTAACATTTTCATTTCGGGACTGCGTAATACCTCAAAAAACAATTTAGTATCAAACATGGCTGAGTTGCTAGTAATTTTGAATATAAAAATAGGTTGTATCAAACTTGGTTTCGTCCCTTTGAATTGAGTTTCAAAGTTGGTTACGTCCAAATTAACCAATGGGAGTGCTCCATTTGAAACAAAACAGTAATGGCTGCTCTATAGATTCTTTGCAAGGAGCTCGTTGTTTTTGTGCAATGTTACCCGGGGGAGGCCCAACGAAGACAACCAGCGACAGTGGAGCCGACTCGACGTTCCTACAGAATAGGTGTTTAGTTCCCGCCCGCCCCGCTTTCAGATCTAGCCGATTACGGTCCGGACTAAGGAAATGTCGTGTGTGTGTGAACGGCATTGTGTTGTGTAACACCGTTCAGTGTCTACGTGCGTCGCGGCCCGCGCCGCGCCCGCTCGTGTGAGTTAAATGTCTGTTGAGTGATGGCTGTCTGGGTTTATTACGTGACGCGTCTATATTAACTTAGTACACGCCACGTAATAGATGTGTGTAATCTGTAGGGTTCTATTGATTCGAGTAAGCCGCGTGTAACCTGGGTGCGACTTACTCGAGGCGTCCAGTCCGGTGTATGGGGTCACTCGTCCGCTACCAGGTCAGGGGGTTAGGGTCTCGCGTCAGGGGGGCGCGTATGCCAGGGCGCTATCTGCTTTACATGGGCACTTGATATTGCACGCGGGATGTGGGCCACTGCAATTGACGCAGGTGGCCGGGCCGGTTCCTCCCGCGGGCGCGGGTAGTCTCGTGCCGCGTGCTCCCCTCCGCACCGCACACAAGCGAGTGGACGGTGGCACTGGTGCTAGCTGTGACGAAAGCACTGGCACCGGTGACACTGTGCGGGCTTACGCTTTCCACGTCAAGCCTCTATCTTGACACCACGCATGTTCATAAATACCGTGGTGTTGAATATGGCCCGGACGTCAGGCGTCCTTTTTAAAATGCCGTGAAAGACACAGCCGTGTCGTCCTTGTGCGCACTTTATGTGGCGCCATACTCCGGCTGGTATCCTTACGCCCGGAGCTCCTCCTCTATCTCCGGGGGTCTGTATCAGCCGGCAGCCCCCTGATGGCTATCTTCATTTTTTTGTCCGCTGGTAGTGAGTAGGCGAACCAAGATACGCCGCTGTCCTTTTCCAGGCCAGTCAGGTACCTCTGGACCAGCCTACACTTCTCTTCGCTGTCGGGAGTGAACCCACTTCCGTATGGTCGAGCGTTACGAGACCGGCCCAGTTTGACACTGATGGCCCTAAAGTGGGCGGCCCAGTTTGGCAGCCTTTCCACCACCAATGGAGGTTATCGCAGCTTGTTAGTCCCCGGCTTCTGCTTGGTCGACGTAGTCGCTGGAACGGTGCCGGGGGTGACCACAGGGGGCGCTGTAGTTGCAGGGGGGGCAGGGGATGAGCGTGTTACACTTACCCCTGCAGATGTTTCATCCGGTAGCGGTGACGCCACCGGTGTGCGGCGCACCGCGTCGGAGAAGGTCCTCGGCGAAGGACTTCGGCGCCCCCCGACCCCGCGGCGCGATTTCGCGCTGTGGCTGCGTCGGGTCGAGGCAGTATCTCTTCGCCTCTTCCGACGCGGTTTCGCCGGAGCTCCTCCTCCGCCGCTGGGGTCTGGCCTCGAGAGCGAACTCAAAATCGAAGCCCAGCGACGGTGTTGGTGACGCCGGTGACATGGCACGGCGTCCTCTCCTCCTCCCACGTTGGACCACTGGCCGGATCGCGGGGTCGTGTCCGGGGAGACGTCGCCGCGACCGGAAGCGGCCGAGCCCACCGAAGCCAACGACACGCTCGACCCCACACGGGAGGAGCATGCCGACAGCATGGCGGGCGAGTCGTACGCAGAGGAACGGGGGGGCGCCGGTGAGGCGGGCACCCTAGGCATCATGCGTGTTGGCTGCGAAGATGGGCCGGCACTTGCTGGCCGCTCCTGCTCAGCCATTGCCGGTCCCGCCAGCGAGCGGCTAGGACCGGAGCTGGCACGGCTTGGGGCTTCATTTGCGTCTGCGCAGCCGCAGCCCTGAAAGGCGCGGGCGGTGACGCAAACCGCGGCGGAGGTGCGGTGGTGCGGATGGGGAGCGCGCGGATAGCGCCAGCGGGCGTGCTGGTGGTGCGGCGGCGGGCCCCGTCTGCGTCGCGTCAGCGCGCGCAATTGGCGCAGCTGCTCGCACGGACGCGGGCGCGCGGCCCAGCAGGCTGGCAGTCGGTTGCGGTGCCTGAATTGGCACCGGACGGAACGCAGCGGGGCGGATAGGTACCTCGTGCTGCTGGCTCGACAATGGCGTCGGAGCAACGCGCGCAGGCGCCGATGTCGTCGGTGGGCCGACGGCTACAGCGGCACCCCCTCCCTCCTCTCCTATCTTCACGGTGGCGGCGATCTCCCTCCTTCTTTCTGGGTGGACGTCGATGCCTCACCGATATTCGGCAGTGACGTCGCCCGGTCCAACGCCGGACGGTCCTCCAGCGACCCGGCATCACGGCCCAGCGAGCCGCGCTTGCCTGGTTTCGGCATCTCGGGGGCGTGGCCTCCGCGACTTGCTGCGGTGGATTTCCACCGGGCGACACGGTAGGCTCCCCCTGTGTCCGCACAGGTACTTGTTAGGAGGCCTGTGCGTACACAGAGAAAACAATTAAAATGGCGGTCCGCTCGTTAAAAGTTAACTGATGTCGACTACGAGTAGCCACGAGCTAATCCGACTGCCTCCCCCACCATTCGGACCGGTATTTATAACCGAGCGACGTGCGCGCCCGAGGCAACATCACAATACCGTAACGTAAGGTTATCGGTTTGTAGTGTGATATATTGATATCTACATACACTACATTCCCTTCCTTGTTTTAACTAGTTGTATGCAACCAGAATGATTAATAAAACATTTAACATATTATTATATATATATTTTTAATAGTTAATTGACATCTCTGGCATAACAAAATCATAGTACAATAATATTACAAAATCATTGAATCTGAAATCATTTGAACCGGCAAAAGATGTCGTGCGGTATCCCGCGGGGATCGGTCCTGGGGCCACATCTGTGAGACATCGGATACGACTGGGTGCTGTGCGCCGACCTCCCTAGCGGCGTCAGCGTAGTGTGGTACGCTGATGACACGTTGGTCCTGGCGCAGGGGAGGTCGCACCAGGCGGCGGCTGAAGTAGCGGCACGCGGGGTTGCGAAAATTGTCGTAAGGATCCGGCAATTGGGACTCGAGGTGGCCCTGCACAAGTCCGAGGCCATGTGTTTTCATGGTCCTCGGAACGCGCCACCGTTGGGGTCCCAAATAACGGTAGGAGGTGTTTCCATCGGCGTCGAGTCGACGATGAAGTACCTGGGACTCGTCCTCGACAGCCGGTGGAACTTCGTGGAGCATTTCCGACGTTTGGCTCCCAAACTGGAGCGGGCAGGCGCTGCATTAAAGCGGCTCTTGCCCAATATAGGGGGTCCAAACGCCTCCTGCCGGAGGCTCTACGCGGGGGTCGTGCGGTCCATGGCCCGCTACGGGGCTTCTGTATGGGCGCGTTCTCTGGCGCTGTACACCTTCAAAAACCACTTTCCGTTCAAAATTTGCAACCGTTTCGGTCGAAATTTCGAAAAATAAGTTTGTATTTGTAAACAAATAAGTAATTAAAATTAGGTTAGGATTAGATTGACAATGACAGATGTGAGATGGATGACGTTGTGTTGTGAGATTATTTTTTTTAATTATGTACTATTGAGGCAACGGCACAATGTTGTGTGCCACTGATGACGTCACCTACTTTCAATATTTATAATATTTTAATATTAAAAAAAAAAAAAACTATTAAGCCAATCATCAAATTAGTTTCTCATAATGCTCTAAATTTTCATAAAATAAAATAAAATCGAATGGTTAAAAATTTTAGGCAATCCCCATTAAAGCGGCATAATTTACAACAGAGTGTCGTTTGAGTATGGAAAATTCTCTTACACGCCTGATAACTCTTTCAACATGGACTCTTAAGCTTGCTATTACTTTGCTTTGTATAACTTCGGTAACAGTTTGTTTGGTACCTGAGTAGACACTTGGTGGCCTCAAGAGTTTAATACCATGTGAACTTAATACCGATTCAATTTCTTTGAATCCTCTATCAGCTAAAACAACAGCATTTGGTTGCAAAACATTTAATAAGTTACTTTTATCAACTATGCCTTCGTCAGATATTCTTCCTCCATAACCTTTTGAAATGAAGCTTACAAAACCATTAAGGGTACAGCCTATCAAATATTTTACAGTATTGCAACTTTTGATAATAATCAAATACTTATTATTTAATTAGCTCGCTCGTCGGCACCCAAAGTAAAGAACTCGCATCTATATCCAACAAATTGCAGGAGTTAACCGAGTCTAATGCTAAAATTGACGCGGCTGTCTCACTCTTAATAAATTTACCCAAAGTTCAATTCCGTGCCTATTCACCCCGTTTGACGGGTCAAACGGGGTGAATAGGAATCGAGGGGTGAATAGGGAAAAAATCGGCATTGAAATAATCGTGGTAATAACTCTGAAAATCTACTAACTATAGCCTATAAAATGGCAAGAATGTGTGGTAGAATAGTTACTTTTTGAACTGGTAACACTTATTTGACACAAAGTTAGAAATAAATTGTCAAAACACAATTTTATAGTTGATTGCTTGGATACCTGCTTTTAAAGTGCGTGTTAACTTTATTCAATGAAGGTGTTTTTGTGGTTAAATTTGCAACAAAACGACTTTCTGTGAGTATCGTGTTTATTCTGGAATCTGTATATAGTAGTGGAAGTACAATTAAAAGACTTTTTAACTTATAAAACAATATTTTATTAAGACTCATAATTTGTTAACATATTATGAGGTTATTCGGTACACGTCGGGGGTTTTTAGGTACGGCTGGGGGGTCAATAGGGACGGGATAGTTAATAAATAGGGACGTTGCAGTATGTATAAGGTGTCATTTTATTTTGTTTTATCTTCGTTATCTTATTATCAGCTTTTTTGCTATTGCTAGGGCCAGGTTCTTCCAATATGTTTAAATTATAACTATTTCGATTATTATCCTGAATTTCTTCTGTATTACTCTCATCATCACTTAATTCTTCTGTTTCGTCAAGATCTTCTGATTCTTCTGTCGATATTATATTTTCTACGCTTCTTCCTGGAATAACTTCGATTTTCTTTTTTTGTTTGATGTCTTAAAGCTACCTGTGCCATACCTCATTTCTTTGAGCATAGAAAGAACTGTTTGATCAATTGCATCTTTAAAGTTTTTATTTCTAGCTTCTGGATTTGTACTTGGCAGTCTATCTAAAACTTTATTTCTATTTATTGGACTTATGCTGCACTTTTCAAACCCAGCTATAATATTTTTGTGGACGTTGCATTCTATTTCTTTCATAAGTTTTTTAAGAAGCGACGGAAATATATTTTTGGGTATGGAAGCCTGCATTCTCCCGTCGGTCTTTTTCCAATTATAGAGTATGTGCCGCCAAGCACTTTTAAGAGGCCTGAAGAAAGCAACGTCTAAAGGTTGGGTAAGGTGCGTAGAGTTTGCCGGTAAAAAAATAAACCGAATATTACGTTTTTCACACTCGCTTATGATTTGAATTGAAAGGTGAGAGGCGAGATTATCGCCTATAAGAATTTTTGTGCCAGTTTTATCTTCAAAATAGTTGAAAACAATAGTCTTCACCCAGTCTTCAAAAGTTATTCCATCAAACCAGCCAGAACTGGTACTATTATAACGGCAACCTTTCGGCCCATTTTGTCTCCATGTGTCATAGACATGTTGTGCCTTATATACCACATATGGTGGTAGTAAGGTTCCATTTGCAGCAGCAGCCATCATAATAGAGGTTGCACCTTTAGTGTGATTCATTACTCTTTCTGGATATTTGACGCTCCTTTTTACTAGAACTCTTTTTCTGCCTGGATCATCAACCAAATTGGTTTCATCATAGTTGATGATATTACTTAAAGGAATTTCCTGTAGTGATACTTCCAACTCATCAAAATATGCCTTTATCACCTCTGGGGAGACTGCTGCTCTTGAACGTTTTATATTTTGGCTCAATCTACTGGTAATTTTACACTTATTTCGTTTCAAAAAGCATTTTATGTAGTCAGGACCAGGCATATTGTTTTTGAATCTTTTTATTGCTACTCCTAAATTGTCTAAGTATCCCTTTATTAATAATCTAAAGTCCATTGTTTCAAGGGGATATCCCCATTCAGAACAAACATTTATATGTTGTATGAGATATTCCTCTACATCCGGAGCTAAAGCTGTTGGCCACCTTGCTTTTTCATTATAAAAGTATTGTGTCTATGAAGGACTGATTTGGAGATATTATATTTTTGCGCAATTTCTATCAAAGGTTTATTCGTACTGTTGTACTCATTTAGTGCCTGTTCTATAAGTAGCTCGTCATATTTTTTTATAATGTTTATCTCTGCTCGGTTTATATGTACGCGGCATTATCGGAAGTTCGGAATCTGAAAGGAAATAAGCTTAATGAAATTTCTATAATTATAAAAATCCCGCGACACATTAAATCCTTTCACCCATTAAGAATGAAAACTGCGATCGATCTTCAAAACGGCTGATGGTACCTACCTAACGCATCGAAATCGGTCCATCTACTTGGGAGCCACAATGGCACAGATATAAACACAAATAAATAAATGTTATGCTTATTTTGTGTTTGTGCTTTCAACTTTTAACACGTTACCTACTTTTTACATCGGTGGCAATAAATTGAAAATGTTAATAATTATATCGGGAATAAGTCATTTAACCCTTAAATGCATGGCGTATCAAAACTGAAACACTAACTTCATAGCCAACTGTCAGCTACAAATTTTACCCGACGTCAAACTTGGCTGAATGTATAGTTTCCTTTACTAGTGCACATGACGAATTAAAAAAAAAATAACGGTATTCAAAATACGCGCGAACAAAACTGTCATTTTATAACCAACGTACGACTTTGGCGCGACTGGTACATACTTACAACTTTAGAAAAACAATAAAAATTATTTTAGAGTGAAGTTTACTCTATAAGAAAAAGTGTATTGTATTGGTAAGTAGTTCTATTTTTGCTTTTTCTGGTTTATTTTCTCATTTTGCATGAATTCGATAGTTTTTGTCCCAAAATTCATGTGTTTCAAAAATGATACGGTATGCAGTAACGACAAAATAAATTGCATTATAGTCTTAGCGGTAATTTGGTGGCAGATGGGTATTTGTGCATGGCTTTATATGTTTTTTACAGAGATGGCTGCTAGAAATTGCAAGGACGATGATATAGAGGATGTACTTCGAAGATTGGAAGCTGGTGAATTATCGGAGGATGAATGCGAGTCCGATGGAGACGACTTAGACTTCTATCCGTCGAGAGAAGATCTGCTGCAGGTGCTAGAAGATGAGCCGACGGATGACGTAAATAACTCAGATTCTCCTAATTCGAATAATAATAGTACCAGTAATGACAATCAATCAACTGTTTCTGGATCAAACCAGCACATTCCGGCGAGTACACCTATCAGCAACCGACAACTTATTTGGAAAAAGCAAAGCTTTCAGTTTGACGAGAATAAAATATTGTTTGACGGCAATACTGCTTATCTTTCCGAAGTAACAAGCCTAGAGACACCGACTCGAGGTGGCCCTGCACAAGTCCGAGGCCATGTGTTTTCATGGTCCTCGGAACGCGCCACCGTTGGGGTCCCAAATAACGGTAGGAGGGGTTTCTATCGGCGTCGAGTCGACGATGAAGTACCTGGGACTCGTCCTCGACAGCCGGTGGAACTTCGTGGAGCATTTCCGACGTTTGGCTCCCAAACTGGAGCGGGCGGGCGCTGCATTGAAGCGGCTCCTGCCCAATCTAGGGGGTCCAAGCGCCTCCTGCCGGAGGCTCTACGCGGGGGTCGTGCGGTCCATGGCCCTCTACGGGGCTCCTGTATGGGCGCGCTCTCTGGCGCTGCGGCCAGCCCGCCGGTTGAGCGCGGCCCAAAGGGTCATGGCCATCCGGATGGTCCGAGGATACCGCACGGTCTCCTGTGAGGCAGCGAGCCTCCTTGCCGGATTGCCGCCATGGGATCTTGAGGCAAAAGTCCTCGCGCACGTATGGGAGTGGCGCGAGGAGGCGAAACGCCGGGGCGTAAGTCCGCTGCCGCGAGAAATCGCGGCACAGCGGACGGAGCTCCGGCGGGATCTCATGGCGTCATGGAAAGTACGGTTGTCGCAACCTAGTGCTGGGCACGCCACGATTGCGGCGATAAGTCCCCTCTTTGAGGAGTGGCTGGAGAGGCGCCACGGCGTCCTCACCTTCCGCCTGACGCAGGTCCTCACCGGACACGGCAGCTTCGGGAGGTTCCTGTGTCGGATAAGGCGGGAGGAAACGTCCGGGTGTCACCACTGTGTGGATCGCCCGGAGGACACGGTGGAGCATACGGTGGAGGTCTGCCCGGCTTGGGCAGAGCACCGCCGTGTCCTCGTGGAGGCGATCGGCGGCAGAGACCTCCCTCCCGCTCCGCCCAGAGCGGGAGAAGTTATTTGATGATTTCCACCCTAAAAAAAAAAAAAAAACACCGTATCAATTTTTTTCCTACTTTTTTACCGATCAAATTTTTGAACACATAGTGCAAGAAAGCAATAGGTACAGCATACAAAAAAATCCAGCTCGACCGGAATCAATTACGACCACAGAAACCAAATTTTAGTTTTCTGAAACCATGTCATTAAACAGATTTGAAAAGATAAGAAGTTTCATTCATTTCAATGACAATGACAAACATTTGCCTACAAGCCATATCAACCATGATAGGCTCCATAAACTAAGACCAATAATCGATCATCTAAATAACAGATTTGGTTCGTTTCCATATGAGCAGAGGTTATCAGTGGACGAGCAAATGTGTGCCACGAAAATAGGGCATTTTTTAAAACAATATTTACCAAATAAGCCACATAAATGGGGCTTCAAGTTATTCGTTATGTGCTGCTTGCAAGGCTTTGCTTACCAGTTTGAAATTTACTCTGGTAAAATGACACACGAGCGTCTCCCAGCAGAACCAGAGCTTGGTGTTGTTTCAGATACAGTTATTAGACTTACACGTGGGGTGCCGAGAAATCGGAACCACATAATCTATTTCGATAATTATTACACAAACTTGCCCCTGATGCACTATTATGCACAGCAAGGAATTTACTGCCTAGGAACAGTGCAAAGAAATAGGTTAGGCAAGAATTGCAAATTACCAACAAAATCTGAGGTAATGAAACAATCCGTACCTAGAGGTCACTACGAGGAAAATGTGTCCAGTTACGAAGGGACAGAAGTAGCTGCGGTTAGCTGGAAAGACAATAAACCAGTTATTCTTCTGTCCACGTATGTTGGAGCTGAACCGTCGGAGACTATAGAGAGGTATGACAAAAAAGAAAAAAGAAGGCTGCCTATTTCCTGTCCTAAGGTAATACTAGAATATAACGCTCATATGGGTGGGGTCGATCTTATGGACAGTTTTTTAGGTCGTTACCGCGTCCATATGAAGACAAGAAAGTGGTACCACAGAATTTTTTATCATCTCTTGGATATAACTATTATAAACGCCTGGGTACTATATCTAAAAGTAAACAAACAAAAGGGAGTGAACCCTAAAAGCCTTATGGATTTGGGAGAGTTTCGCAGTGACTTGGCTGAAACGTTGACAAAATATGGAACACACAGAGAGAGTAAGAGAGGAAGACCAAGCTCAAGTCTGGAAGAAGCTATTTGTAAAAAGAAAAGGACAGTTAACTTACCTTCTATGCCTACCAAAGACGTTCGACTTGATAGAGTTGGCCACGAGCTTGTAAGAACAGATTCAAGAAGACGTTGTCAATTTCCTGGATGTAAACTTTTGAGCTTTATAAAATGCAACAAATGCAATGTGCACCTATGCTCAAAAAAAAATTCTAACTGTTTTTCCTTATTTCACAATAATTGATGTGTATATACGACATAAACACACCGAAAATATTATACTTTTAAACTTACTATATTTTAGATCCCTAATGCATAGTGTTTCATTTTTGAAACATACCTTTTTAAAAAAAAAATATATTAAAATATTTATACGGATTTTTTTTACTATTTTTCCATGAATCTACACATTATCTCAAATGTAATATATTTTTTTCATTTTTATAAAAAAAAATCATGCATTTAAGGGTTAAATTACTTCACAAATCAAGTGACAACCCTGTCCCTATAGTCCCTTTACTGTCCCTTGACATACTGCAACGTCCCTATTTATTAACTATCCCGTCCCTATTGACCCCCCAGCCGTACCTAAAAACCCCCGACGTGTACCGAATAACGTCATAATATGTTAACAAATTATGAGTCTTAATAAAATATACTTTTATAAGTTAAAAAGTCTTTTAATTGTACTTCCACTACTATATACAGATTCCAGAATAAACAGGATACTCACAGAAAGTGTTTTGTTGCAAATTTAACCACAAAAACACCTTAATTGAATAAAGTTAACACGCACTTTAAAAGCAGGTATCCAAGCAATCAACTATAAAATTGTGTTTTGACAATTTATTTCTAACTTTGTGTCAAATAAGTGTTACCAGTTCAAAAAGTAACTATTCTACCACACATTCTTGCCATTTTATAGGCTATAGTTAGTAGATTTTCAGAGTTATTACCACGATTATTTCAATGCCGATTTTTTCCTTATTCACCCTTCGATTCCTATTCACCCCGTTTGACGGTACTTAGTGATGACTTATTCTCAGTAATAAGTATACTTAATGTACCGCCATTCCATCAGGAATACAATAACAAAGATAGTTACTATAGGCAAAATATCTCAGAAGGGGCACTCTGGGGGCACCATGTGTCCTTGAAGAAAATGTGGCATAAAATGGGTATAACAGTAGTGAAAACCGCAAATGAAAATAAGGAGGGATACAGATATTTTTGTGTTCGTTTCCATACAACAATAACAGTTTTCATCGAATCAAACGTCAAATAAAAAAGCGTAGTAACAATTTTTGTTGTTCTTTAATAGAGGAATGCAACTGTATATTTTTTTTTAAATTAAATACTTTTCTATTTTTGATTCTATGTCACACCTCTTGTATGGGGACGATCCACTGTGCGACGGTACGTGTTAGGCAAGTATCACGCCTCTGTACTGACTCCCTTCGTTGGTCGCATACAAGCTCCAGTACAGCGATGAAGTACCTGGGACTCGTCCTCGACAGCCGGTGGAACTTCGTGAAGCATTTCCGACGTTTGGCTCCCAAACTGGAGCGGGCAGGCGCTGCATTGATACGGCTCCTGCCCAATCTAGGGGACCAAACGCCTCCTGCCGGAGGCTCTACGCGGGGGTCGTGCGGTCCATGGCCCTCTACGGGGCTCCTGTATGGGCGCGTTCTCTGGCGCTGCGGCCAGCCCGCCGGTTGAGCGCGGCCCAAAGGGTCATCTCCGTCCGGATGGTCCGAGGATACCGCACGGTCTCCTGTGAGGCAGCGAGCCTCCTTGCCGGATTACCGCCATGGGATCTGGAAGCAAAAGTCCTCGCGCACGTATGGGAGTGGCGCGAGGTGGCGAAACGCCGGGGCGTAACTCCGCTGCCGCGAGAAATCGCGGCACAGCGGACGGAGCTCCGGCGGGATCTCATGGCGACATGGAGAATACGGTTGTCGCAACCCAGTGCTACGCCACGATTGCGGCGATAAGTCCCCTCTTTGAGGAGTGACTAGAGAGGCGCCACGGCGGCCTCCCCTTCCGCCTGACGCAGGTCCTCACCGGACACGGCAGCTTCGGGAGGTTCCTGTGTCGGATAAGGCGGGAGGAAACGCCCGGGTGTCACCACTGTGTGGATCGCCCGGAGGACTCGCTGGAGCATACGACTCCACCGTCTGCCCGGCTTGAGCAGAGCACCGCCGTGTCCTCGTGAAGGCGTTCGGCGGCAGAGATCTCTCGCGTCCGGCCCTGGTTCAGGCCATTGTACGGAGCAAGAGGGCATGGACAGCCGTCACCTCCTTCTGCGAAGCAGTAATGCCCGCGAAGGAGGAGGCGGGATGGTTGAGGGAAAGGCAAATTTCGCGCCCTCTCGCCCCTAGCCGCCGCAGGAGACGCCCTGGGCGTCGGGAATCCCGGGCGGATTTCCGGCCACCGTAGGCGCGGGCTTGCGGACGGTGAGCAATGGGTAGCTCACCGTCCGGTAAGGACCAGACCAAGGTCGACGGCGCGTTGTATTCCACGCGCGCCTCAAAGAGATGTCAGCACAAATGTAGGGGTCCACTAGGGCCGATGCCCGGGAAGGTAGTACCTTCCCGCAACCCCGGCAGGCATCGGCCACCGAGGCCCCTGGCAACACAGGCAACAGGAAGGAATACGGGTGGGTTTTAGTCAGTAAGAGTCTGACACACCCTCCCGCTCCGCCCAGAGCGGGAGAAGTTATTTGATGATTTCCCATCCAAAAAAAAAAAAAGCTCCGGTACAAGAAAAACGTAAGAGGGGAGGCCTCGTAGAAACTAACTCAAACGCGAGGACGTTCGTTAGGGTTAGAGGGGGAGACTATCACTCGCATTTTAGGGTTGAAACGTGGTACAGTGCGCGGTCGCAGGGTTAGCTTAGCATCGACAGAGCGCCGCGCATGCGCGCTGCTAGTGCGCCGCCTGTGTCGTCCCCCCGTCTACGCCGTCGCGCGCCCGCTACGACGAGCGAACGTCACGTTTTTCTATTGTCCGCGGCTCTCGCTCGCTCCCGCTAATATCTTATAAAAGGTTACGCCAATAGAACTGTTAATACATAAATCTTGTGTGGTGAAATTAAAGTGTTTGTCGTAGCATAAAACTCATCTTTCACCGTCAACACCCCACGCCTCATTATATTATTTTATTACACTGGATCACAATCATTATTTTAACTATAATAAAAGGCCTTTAATTAACAAGCTTACTACATGCAAATTAATTTACAGGGATATTTTGCGATTACAATTCAGAATCAACTATCAAAATTATGTGCATAATGTGCTTTTGGATGAAAAGGCAAAACGAGTGGTTAAAAATGTTACTACACAAACAATTCCTAATTTGGTACTCAAAGCAAGTGAAACGCCGACTACATCTAGAGTGTTTGTAAATTCATCTTCACAAACAAATATTTCACCTGCAATTATGAATAATCGTGATCTTTTTCGAGAATAAAAAGGTAATACTAGATGATGTAAGTAGTAGCACACTATTATCGGATAGTAGTTGTTTAAAGATTTTTCATCAAAATTTATGTGGAATAAGCAATAAAAAAAATGAACTCGAAGTTTATATTGACCCTTCAGGTAATCTCGTGGACTATCTATGTAGAACATTTCTTAAATGACAAATCTGCCAAAGTATTTACCATGTCAAACTATAATTTATTCGCATGTAACACACGGACAAAAAAGAAAAGGGGGGGGGGTAGTATTTTAGCACATCAATTGAAAGAATGCGAAAACATTGAGTCAATCAGCAAGTTTTTACAGAGCCGAAAGTTTCGATATATGTGGTGCAAAAGATGTTGCAACAGGGTTATACATTTGTTGTTGTTACCGAAGTCCCTATGATAAAAACTTCGAAAGCTTCATTTCTAGCTTAGAAAAATTGCTAGAATTTTTTCTGGACAAAAACTGTATTATATGCGGGGACTTTAATGTTGACGTACTTGTAGAAAACAAAAAATCTTCTGAGTTTTTGAGTATATTGACATGCTATAATTTTAGATACCTTGTAAGAACTCCAATTTTTATCCGAAATAACTCTCAGTCGTGTTTAGATACTCGTATAATCACAAATCTCGATACTGACCACATAGAGCAATATTTTGTGGATCATAATGGCTTAGTTGATGGTTATGGTGGACTTTTTTGTTATGTAGCTCTTGATGAAATCAGCAAAAAAATCTAAAAGCTTCGAGTACACCACAGTAATTAAAAGATGAGAAAAACAATTCCGTTTTCAAAAGAAGTATTACTGACAAAAATTGGATCAACTTGGGAATAAATCAGTTTCTAAACTATATCAATAAAACATTCCAAGATTGTTATCCCAAAAATCAATCAGGATAAAGTCTAACAAGAACAATAAAATAAAGTGGATTACAAAAGGTATTAAAGTTTAAAGTAAAATGAAAAGAGTCCTATGCTCTGGAACACTAAACAATGTCACCGTCACAAATTATAAAACCAATTACGTCCGCATTCATAAAAAAGTTATTAAGCAAGTCAAAAATCAAGCTATATCAAGGTATTTAAATAGCGCAAAAAATATAGCGAAAGAAACATGGAAAATAGTAAACGAACAAACCTTAGTATGTTCGTTTACTATTTCTTAAATAAGTAAAAAAAGCAACGTAGAAATCTTACCTTAAACATAGTCAATAAGGTAATTACTGATCTTCAGTATGTTGCAAATATATTTTTAATCGAAAATTTTGTATTCAAATAATCAATAGCAAATAAAGATAAAGATAGAGCTGTGACTTTTCTGATGGACGCGACGAAGAGAGTTGAAAGTGATATAACTTTCAAGCCATCTACACCAAATGAAATAATAAAGTTGGTTAGTAAAATAGCTAATAAAAATTCTTGCGGCTACGACGACGTACCAATATCGATAATAAAGAAGAATGTAGAAAAATATTTCTACATTCTTAGCTAATAAGCTTCTTCTCTTTCTGATTTTTTCAATAAATACATCGAAGAGTCTGTCTTTCCTGATCGGTTGAAATTGGCCAAGGTAATTCCGATACACAAAAAGGGCACTAAGACCGATCCGAATAATTACCATCCCATATCCCTATTACCAACCTTATCAAAACTCTTTGAAAAAAATATTAAAAGTAGACTGATGCTACATTTAGGTATTAACAAAGTTATCAATCTGAGACAGTTTGGATATCAGAAAGGCGTTGGTACCTCGGATGCTACGAATACATTAATAAATGACATAGTTAATAAATTAAATAAAAAAAATGAAAGTAGTTGGACTATTTGTTGACCTCAGTTCCAATTTTGACACGATAGATTATGAACTACTACTTACTAAACTCGAACATTATGGTATTAGAGGCAAGACATTACAACTTATGAAATCGTCCTTACAAAATAGACGAATGTATGTAGAAATTAAAAGTATAGACTAGAAAATCACGAAGTGATATACAAGTCAAAAATGACATATTTAAAACATGGTGTGCCCCAAGGGTCAATTTTAGGACTTATACTCTATATTATTTTTACAAATGACTTACTGAACTTCATTAATAAAACCCAGCCGAATGAGACACTTGTTGTTTTCGCAGAAGACACAAACGTAATAATTGGAGCAAAAGACATAAAAGAATTGACTTTAAATACAAACATAATTATAAAAAAGTTTGCGAATGGTTTACAGCCAATAACTTATTACTAAATACAAGTAAACTCTACCTCATGTTATTTAAGACTACGACTCGTAATAATGACAACTTAGATATACAAATAAATGGAGATAATATTGAATTCGTGGACAAGGGTAAATTCTTAGGGATTAACATAGATTCGCATGTAAATTGGAAACCGGAGCTTGTTGTTATTGAATCAACCATATCGTCAGCACGTTACGCACTTAGGAGCCTTAGGGATGAATTCAATATAGAACAGTTAAAGGCTATTATGCGTTGGTCGAGTCTAGGACTTTATTTGAACTTTGCTTTAACTAATAATTCATAGATTTATTTTGTATTTTTTTTTTGTATTTGTATGTAGATTGCATGTATTCTGTATTCAACACAATGTGAATTGTTTATGAATAAAGAAAATTGATTAATGAATGAAATAAAATTCGTCAGTTTTATTTCCAAGACGATGTAAGTCGCTCTTCTGCAGGGAAGAAAGAAACAAAGACGGAGAAATAAATAAGGATGCAGAAGCGTTACCTTCTTAATACTGTAATTAAATTACACAAAAAATTCAAGGAAGATACGGGTATCCAAATATCTTACGTCACATTTGTCAGACACAAGACATTCCATATTGTCAGCCCACTCCTTAGAGACCGAGATACTTGTGATTGTAAAATTCATGCCAACATGGAATTAAAATTTATTGCATTGAAAAAAATATATATTAACATCGTTTCATGAATTAAGTGTCCTTGTAGAAGCTACGGTATGTGATAAAACTTCAAAGGAGTGCATGTATTCTGAATGTGATGTATGCAATAAAATATCTTTGCAGTATGACAAATTAAGGAAAGAAGAAAATATTTCGTGGTTGTAGTGGTCATTTAAAAAAAATCGAATACGAAAAGGATAACAAAACTAAGAAGTCAAAACGAGTAGTGACAGAGACAAAATCGGATAGGTTAGAGCACTTTCTATGTCTGTTTGAAGCAGAATTGAAAATGTATTTGGTACATGTTTTTAGTATTGCCCACCAATATAAAACTTAAGAAATCTAAAAGATCAGATTAAAGATAACGAAATAGTTCTTCATTGTGATTGTTCGGAGAATTACGCATGCAAATTCCACGAAGAAATTCAAGCCGTTCACTTTGGCGCATCTCAGTACCAAATTACTTTACACACTAGTGTTGTGTACAAAAAAAAAAAATACGAGGCCTCAGTCTTATTGCACATTCTCGGATTCAACAAATCATGCACCAGAAGCCATTTGGGTACACTTGAATCCGGTTTTATGGATATCAAAAAGAAGTACCCTAAAGTGACAATTCTGCACGCATTTTCCGACGGGCCTACTACCCATTACAAACAAAAAAAGAACTTCTATCTATTTATGAAAACATTGAACGATTTGAATTTTATTAAAGGGACTTGGAATTTTTCCGAGTCTTAGCATGGTAAGGGCCCTGCTGATGGTATATGAGGAGTTATCAAACGACTCTTAGACCAAAAAGTCTCACATGGAAGAGATGTTACGGATGCTGGAACTGCACTTGCTCTTCTGAAAGATGAATGTAGAATAACACTTTCCATTGTCAATGACATACATATACATATTATCAAAGAATGCAATGAAACTGCCCTAAATTCTTTAATACGTGTACCCAACTCGCAAAAACTACACCAAATATAGGCGGTAAATGATCATACCAATGACATATGTATATTATAGAAATTTGAGTTGTTTCAGGAAAAAGAGGGTTTAGCGATTGCTTATTCCTAAAAAAACATTGCACATGTGGCTTCCCTGGTACATCAGAGACGACATAACTATGTAAATGTCTATGAACTGCTCCCAAATTACGATGTTTATTATTATTATCTGTTAGACATACTTTTTTGACATTATATTTTCATTATTTGACATTATATACAATGGTAAACATGTCATTTGGTTTAAAAGGGTTTTTATTTTTATTATTTTAATATTATTTTACATGGATTCTTGTGTACGTTGTAAATGTGAGAACGTTGTAGGCTTAATAGACTAGATCTTTTGTAGACCTTTTTCTTTCTTTTTTTTTTGTTAAGGACTTCTCGACAGGCCTACACTGTCCTCCCATACCTATGAACACTGTAATTTGAGAACATTGTAAAAGCCAATTATTTTTAAAAGAGTCGCCGTGGAGTTTCTTGCCGGCTCTTCTCCATAAGAAACGACCAATTGGAACCGTGCACCTAGCTTCTGACGTTTCATAAGTGCCCATGTAGGTTTATGTGAAATAAAAATATTTTGATTTTGAAACTTCCAGCGATACCGATGACGATGGTTCCAGTTTACAAACACAGAATCAGAAATCCGCTCCATTAACAAAGATAGTTAAACGAGTTCACACTGGCCCTCAGACAATATTACATCCTACTAAAGTACTCTCGGAATCTAACATCAAAATGAAACGAACTAAACCAGCATCTGATAAGAAGACAACAGTAGCATAATCAGACGCGCCCACTATTTTGTCAAATATTAGAGTCAATCATTCAATAATTATTACAATGTATTAGACATCACAAAACCTCTGAAAGTCCTCGCAATGTAGCAATATCAAATCTTCATAGAGATATTATTAACTGTGTAGCACATGCTTTCGGCGACCATAGAATGTGCCAAGAATATTATTGCACTAAAGATAGAAATGACAACGAAGAGCTCAAAAAGATCCAGAATTCCACATTCATTTTCCGAATAAACGCGATTGTTTCAAACGTTGCTGCAAAATCACGCAGCTTAATCGAAGACGTTGACACAAACACTGTTGAGTGTTTTAATAGTGTCATCGCTAAATTCATTGGTGGCAAACGAATCAATTTTTCATTAAAAGGAGGTTATCAAGGGAGGTGCTCAGCAACTGTTCTTTCGTTTAACAGCCAATCCGGACTTTCAGCCGTCCAAAAAGCTTTTTTAAATAAAAGTCCTAAAGGCAGGGTTAAAATAATTGAAAGAAGAAAAACGAAAGCTAAACTTCGAGCATCCCGTAAAAAAAATACGAAAATTAAAAGAAGGCAATCAGAAGCAACATGACTATGGTCCAGCGAGCACAGCACCAGATATGTCTCCACATGAATTAAAGAAAGCTGAAGAAGAGTTCTTAAATAATTAAAAAATGCTTACTTCTGATAGGCATGCTATCGAAAGAGCTACAGTTTTGCAACGAGATAGCAGTGAATGGTTAGAAATACGGAAAAACCTAATCACCGCATCAAATTTTGGTCAAATTTGTAAAAGAAAAATTAGTATAAATACTGCTCCTTTGGTGAAAAACATATTATACCAAAAAAAATTGACATGTGTAACTGCTGTTGCACACGGAATAGAGCATGAAAGGCAAGCACTTCAACAGCTTTAAAAGCAAGAAAATATAAGTATTATGCCTTGCGGTTTGTTCATTGATAGGACTTATCCATTTATTGGAGCCACTCCTGACGGATTAGTAGGCGATGATATGCTAATTGAAATCAAGTGTCCTTTAACTGCAGTAAAAAAAGGTCTAACCAATGCAATACAGCAAAACAAGATACAAATGTTCAAATACGACAAAAAGATTTGCACCAGCACAATAAATACAAAATCGAACTGGTTTTATCAAATACAAGGACAGCTTCACGTTACTGAAAGACGATTCTGTCTGCTCGGCATCTGGGCTGGAGAAAATGAACCCTTGCTTACAGAACGTATCGAAAGGGACGATAATTTCTGGAAGACGCAAATGGAGTCAAAGCTGGTCAAATTTTACATGAAATGTTTATTACCGGAAATTGTGGATAGTAGATACGCACGTGGAATGCCAATAAGGATGTTAACCTTACAAGATGACAAGGAAAATGAAAATTTTAATTATGTGGACTCTACAACGATGCCATCACCTGCGCAACAAATCAGCAATTCTGTACAGTCCATAGCCCTATCATCTTCTGAGACACAATCAGAATTACAACCGGCCACCAGTTCAAGAGAAATAAATTTTGAAGAATTTTAAGATGATTAATGTACATGAATAATAATTTTGACACATTTTATGATTACCGTATGCGTGAGATACAGAATTAATAATATTATCGTTGTTGTATTAAAAAATATACGATTTTTGAATGAGGTCTCCATTCAAATGTCGAGTTCTTTTTTAATATATTTTATTTTATTTTTCGTATTTTTTTTCGTATTATTACCCAATGCATTTGGAGCACCCGACCTAGAAACGAAAACATCAATTTATTTAATAAATATAGTTCAGAGTTTATTCCATTTAAAATATCTACTCAAATGAATTTATTACAAAAAAAATGAAAGACTTCGCTATTACTACAAATTATAATAAAACAAGTTTTTAATGAAACAAATATCTTATTTTATTTTTAAAATAAATCAATAAGACAAGTTGACCTACTGCCTGCTTATCTGTAATGTGACTTCCCGCGACGTAAGCGCACGGCTCGCTTTGCGGCAATCGCGGGCAACTTTTGGTAGCGTTAAATGCCTATTTCGCTTGGTCTACCCGCCCTTAAAAAGGTGTTGATGACCATAAGAAATACACAATTTTGAGACTGATTTTATGACTAATTCAAGACTGATTATATTATTAATAAATGATATAAATGCGATTTCGTTGTTTTAATTATCTTCTGTGAAATAGTCCTGTAGGGTACACACCTACTACATCCTTTATTTATTTATTTATATTATAAACTCACCCAACACAACACATTTACATACATACAAACACAATCCATATTCACCGGCATTAAATATTATTTGCATCGATGTCGGTTGATGACGGACCACCGGTAACGCATACTACTGGACTCGCGCACGCCGAGCTACGTCGTCGTGACGTAGCCAGTAAGCGCCGAGGTGGCAATGCGCGGTAGCGAGCGTTCGATCACCTTGCCGCGACCTTCAGTCGAAACTACCTCACGCGCCGCTCGGCTGGATGTGATTTTGTGACACCTCGTTCGCCTATTGTTTATATACAGGGTGGAATTTTGTAATGCCACCTGGAGGGAAAGTACTCTTAATACTGCAGATAGAAAGTTTTACTCAAAGGAAACATTCCTTTATTTTTGAATAGAAAGCAAACTGCATTCAAAGATTTCCGAAAATTCTCTTCTCCCACACCCGGGAATCGAACCGGCTAAAATCTGAAAAAAATATACCCTGTACTTTTATTGCATCGATCGTTAGGGTCAATTATAAGGATGAAATCTCTCTAACTAACAAACATAAATTAACTCTTTTCTTCACAGTGGTCAGTAGAATTAACCACATATTTATTCGCGTGATTTATGATATAGCGACATCTATTGGTTAATGTTCGTATTAATATCAACGACACGAGCATGTGACATTTGAAAAGTGCTAATTGTCATACTCTGACGGCCAAAAGGAGAACTAAACTATCAAACGAAAACTGGTGAAATTTGAATTTCGTTGTTCTGCAAGTGTTTTATTTCATTGGTAAGTTAATATTTACAAATACGATTTATTTTTATGCTCAAATTGTTGAAATATGAATAATCTTGTATAATAAGTATAAATATCACAAATAAACATAAGAGGTTTTTGAAAATTACACCTAATTTAAAGTGGTTAGCAGCGGTGACCACCGTACTGTAAAGGTATAATTTTTTCTATAACTTAGTTTTATTTCAAATTGGTTTTATTTTTGCAGATAATGAAAAGAACGGCTTTATCTACCCAGGAAATCGAGAATGTTTTATCGGGATATGTCGATATACCTTCTGATGATGACAGTTATGCGGGTGGCGATGGTACGGATATCGAAGATGAGCTCATCGTCGAAGGTCCAAGTACGACGACTCAAGAAATTTTACTCGGTGAAGACTTCGAAGGTACTAATCAATCTAACTCTGAATTTTAATCAGAAGATGACACGCCTCTAGCCAGATTATCTTCTTCTCAGCCGTTACCTTCATCATCATCATCAGCAGCAGCTCCACAACCAGGACCATCTACTGCGCGGGCTGATATACAGGTTCCAAAATGGAAAAAATCGTACTCCATTATACCTCCTGACGATTATGACCCCTCCTCACATCACATACCTACTACTGACTTGTTATCTCTGGCTGCTCATAAAGAACTATCTCCACTTAGCATTTTTCAATTATTCTGGACAAAAGAACTCGTTCAACTTATCACCTTTCAGACTAACTTATATGTTCAACAAAAAGGAGGATCTTATAATCCTGTCACAGAAGAAGAAATGGAAGTATTTATTGGTCTCAATTTAGTCATGGGAATAAATAAGAGTCCAAGTTATCGAGATTACTGGTCTTCTTCAACCGACTTACGAGACGAATACATATCTTCGTTCATGCCTTTGACGAGATTTTCTTGGATTCTAGGAAACCTTCATTTGAATGACAACAATTTGATGCCAGGAAGAACAGATCCTAGCTATGACAAGCTGTATAAAATTAGGCCATTTGTTAATAAAATTAGAGACTCATTTATAAAAAACTACTACCCTACAAAGAATATAGCTATAGATGAGTCTATGATAAAATTTAAAGGAAGAAGTTCTCTCAAGCAGTACATGCCCAAAAAACCAACTAAACGCGGGTACAAGGTTTGGACTAAGTGTGCATCCTCTGGCTATTGTCTTTACTTTGAGATGTATACTGGAAAAGTTGGAGATAGAGAGGAGACAGATTTAGGAGGTAAAGTTGTAAGGAAGTTTTGTGACGGCCTGGAAGGAAAACACCACCGCGTGTATTTTGATAACTATTTCAATAGTTATAGTTTACAAGTAGATTTACGAGAGAAACAAGTTTATGCTTGTGGAACTGTCAATGCTTCTCGTAAACATCTGCCGGAATTAAAAGCAGACAATAAACTGCAACGCGGTGAATCTGATTACCGTATCAGTGATAATGAAATGGTGTCGTTTATGAAATGGAAGGATAAGCGGTGTGTTTATTTGTTGACGAACTTTCATGACCCTAAGGTTAACGTTAAGATTACCAGACGCGAAAGAAATGGTGAAGCTGTTGAAATTAACTGTCCGGAAGCTATCAAAGATTACAATAACAATATGAACTTTGTTGATAAGTTTGACCAACTGAAGGGGAGTTACGCAATTGATAGAAAATCTAAAAAATGGTGGCACCGCATATTCTTTCATTTCTTAGACTGTTCAGTAGTCAATGCATTTATTTTGTACAAGGACCTTCAAGAAGATCCTAACACATGACGACAAACTCTGTCTAAAAGATTTTAGACGCAGCGTGTATCAAGATTTGTTGGCGCCTGCTTATGTAAGAAATAAAACGCTTATGAAAAATAGATCTGGAAGCAATCCAGCCTCACCAAGATTGGTCTCCATAAAAAAACACAAACCTGAAGTTCCTAAATCTGTTCGCCTAGCTGTCGCAAATCATCAGCCAGTTAGAGGAACTTCCAGGCGTTGCAGTAGATGCAGCACGAAAAAAGAGCCCGTGCGAACAATTTGGGGCTGCAAAATATGCAAAGTTCCCTTATGCTACCGAGAGGGCAAATCTTGTTTTGAGGACCACCACAAACAATAATTTGTGTTTAGAATACTTTGCAATACTCACGTTCTATCACCTAGTAACAAAATGCGTACATACGTACGCATTTTGTGTAATAAAAAATTGTTACTATATTTAGCTGTTTTCTTCACAGTGGTCACCCACAGTAACCACCCCATATCTGACCCCCCCATCAACCCACATACGTAAAACCGCAAAATCTACTTAAAAGTAAGCCTAAGTAATACAGAATACACAAAAATATTAGTTTTACTCTTAACCTAAAAATCTGTGCCGCAAAGAGTTAAATGAAAGGAAAACCAGGAAATCTTAAATTAATTTAATTATTTACAAAAAATGGTAAACTAACTAATTAGTTGCTCGAAATGGGCTCCATTCTCTTGGATACACAAATTTATTCTTTTAACGAATTCATTTCTAGTAACCTTTAATAAAGTGTTGTGGTGAATATTATAAATCGTATTCAGAACTTCAACTCTCAACTCGTTGTCATTCGCATAAGATTTCATGTAAATTTGATTTTTTACATATCCCCACAAAAAAAAATCGAATGGGGTGAGATCTGGCGATCTCGTAGGCCATCTGATTGTGCCGTTTGTACCAATCCAGGTATTAAAATGGTCAAATATAATTATGTGGTCGGTCATCTCGACCCCCAATTTTCAAAGGAGGTGAAGGACGTCAGCCTCCCAGGAGAAGGTGAAGCAGCTGTTAATGCACGAGGAGCTGGGAGACCGGAAGCCGTCGCAGTTCCTTCGCCATCTGCAGGGGTTAGCTGGACCAACTGTGCCCGAGGACTTTGTGCGCACTATTTGGAGTAGTCGACTCCCCAGCAGCATCCAACCTCTCCTAGCATCGCAACCACATAGCACCTTGGAGGCATTGGCTGAGCTGGCAGACCGCGTCCAGGATATCGTCGCACCACCAAGCCACGTAGCTTCAACTTCGGCAGCAGGACCCAACGTGAGTGAGATGGCAGCCGAAATAGCAGAACTCAAGCGTGCGATGAAAGACCTTACAGTGCAGCTGCGAGACTGTCGATCGCGAAATCGCTCTCACAGCCGTGATCGAGACACGAGACGCAGCTCACGTCAACGATCATCAACCCGCTTAAACTCCAGCTACTGTTCGTTAGCCTTAGTTCTTAAATGTATTACACACTAAAAACCTCTGCCTAACACTTCGGGGATTACAGAATTCGTGATGTTATGTTATGTTACATATTAAACTTGTTGTTTTCATTTTAACACAAAAATAGTAATGGAAGATTGTATTGTTGTACAAAGTAGTAGCGTGAATCTATATTTATACTGATATTAAACAATATGAAACAAAAACCCTGTTGTTCCTTCTACCTACGTTTTAAGAATCGGTTTACTGAGCAATAAAGCAAGTCATTTATACAAAACTGATCAACAAAAACAATTAAAATAAATATTTAATTATTAATATTTGTAATGTTTAATTGATTTGTTACCTCTGCAATTCTGCATGAAGCGCCGACGCGAAACCAGAAGTAGAAATAACGTTCCTGCCACTCTGTTTGATCGATGCCGCCGCGCCGGTTCACCACCGCCGCATATCTACCTATTTTTCGTTCGTGACCTTTTCAGCTGTTGTTTATCAGTATCACTTTAACGAATAAATCTTTGAAAATTTTGGTTTACACAGTATTTTTATGCACAATATTGATAATTGATAAAACTACATTTAACACTTCACTACGTTAAAAAAAACAAATTCGCCGAGTCTGTCACATAAAACCTGATGTACCTATTTAAATTTTAATGCATTAATTTATTACGATGTCTACTTGACAGCCACGGACTTGCTGTTCGATATGACCACCTCGTACCTCTACACTTCTTGGCTCATAGTCGGAGGGAAGTAGTGATTGGACGCGACGATAGTGAAATGGGTACTGGCCATCTGCTTTAAGTACTAACGCGCATAATATGGTTTACTCCGAGTTCGTGTCCTACTAAGCGTGTACTTCACGCTGGATCGTGCTCAAACCAGTCCAAGACTTCTGTCTCGAGTCCTCGGTCTGCTTGCGTCAGCTCGATGTTGGTCTTGCCCATGCACATTGCCGGTATTGTACGTACGTGTGTGCAAACGTGGAATGCCATCGCCGACGGTAATGGTAGACGCAAAACGTTGTTGATAGAGTCTGCGTGCTTCTGCATAATTGCAGTCACATTTCCGAAGACACATCAACATATTAAAGTATTCTACGTTAGAATAAGACATGGTCAACGTTTACGTAAACAAAACACAAGTCATTCACTACGTAGGTCAACAATAACATCCGTTCGAAAGTAAGCTGCGCGGGAGACTAATGGAGACTAAAGGAAGTGATTCGCAGGGTGACGGGTGGCGGAGTAAAGAGGTAGGGGTACCCACCCAGCAATGGGTAGCTCACCGTCCGGTAAGGACCAGGCCCAGGTCAACGGCGCGTGCGCGTGCCACTTGCGCCTCAAAGAGATGTCGACAGCACAAAGGTAGGGGTCCACTAGGGCCGATGCCTGCCGGGGTCGCGGGAAGGTACTTATGGGTCACCGAGGCCCCCGCAACACAGGCAACAGGAAGAAATACGAGTGGGTTTTAGTCAGTAAGAGCCTGACACACACTCCCGCTCCGCCCAGAGCGGGAGAAGTTATTTGATGATTTCCCACCCTAAAAAAAAAGGTGTACCCCCCACCCGGGGCACGTGCGCCGCGGCAGTGTTTGGCGGCATCTTTTATCGAATCAAAGAAAGCCGCCGAACTCGTAGGCTATTTAGCGAAATAAAGATGTACTTGTAAAATCAGATACTCTAAACATTTTTTTGAATGTGTCGATTTTAATAGTTATTTGATTTTGACCTCTCGACTAACCAATGCTTAATTTTTTTAAATTATAATTTCATCAATGATATGCTTGTAGGTAAATGTTGTATACGTTCCTAAAAGGAACAACAGGGTTTTTGCTACATATTGTATAGAGATTTTGTGAGTTTGTGGACGGTAATCTTCGGACCCAAAACTCCTATTTGAAAAAGTACATTATTCCAGTGGCATAGGGCAAAATATACAAAAACAGGTACCTAATAATACTAATGAAATACTATCTTGAATTTAAGAAAGCCTAGTGCTTTTTGTTAGGTTCCTGCTCGGAACTCGTCTTCACATGTAAATTGCACCCGTGCAAAATAAAATATGTATGTAAAGTAATATGGTGCAATATTTTTTTCAGGAAAGCTGAAATCTACTTCATCTTTTATGGAGAATCAATTGAAAATATCAAGATTCCAGATATATTTGAAAAATGAAATTATACGATTACGTAAGAGGAGTGGAAGTTTCAAAGCGAGACTAGCTAGCGCTGATAAAATTAGTAAACAAAATTATTTCGAAAAAATTACAAAAAATATGACGACAGCTGCAAAAATATTTACGAATATGCAGTACACCCAAACACATAAGAGAGCTCGTGGGCGGAGATTTACTTTAAAGGAAAAAGTTTTGTCTCTCTCCATGTACAAGAAGAGTTCCAAAAGTTATATATACCTTTTTATATAAATATTTTAGTTTGCTTTCTGTAAAATCTTTAAAAAAGGCTCTGGTGAAAGTCAAAATAGAGTCAGGGTTAAATAAGTCAATATTCTTAAAAATGAGAGGTCTCTCTCATTTTTAAGAATATTGACTGTGAAAGAATTAAGTCAGAAGATAGCCTCTGCTGCTTAATTTTTGACGAGATGTCAATATCGCCACAAATCCATTATGATGGATTTAAAGACAAATTAAAAGGATTTGCTTGGCACGGTAAAAAAATTGCTGACCATGTTTTAGTTTATATGGTCAAAGGATTTAAATGAAAATTTAAGCAGCCTGTGGCATACTATTTTACGAATTCCTTAAACAAAGTTCAATTAAAAGCCTCGACTATAAGGTCATCACATATGAACAGGGTACAGGGCTTAATATTTTGTGCACAGTATGCGATCAAAGCACTATAAATGTGAGTGTGATAAAAGAAATCGTCGAAGATACATGAAAAAAATTCATAAAAGAAAAAAAGGAATCGAGACACGAAACTATGGAAGTAGGGAAATCTAAAATTATTCCAGTATTTGATGTCCCTCATTTATTGAAAGGGGTAAGGAACAATTTACTAACAAAAGATTTGAAATATTTCGACTTTGAAGGTAAGGTCGAAAAGACCATTAAATAGGAATATTATCACAAAGTTTATGAAGCAGACAAATTATATGGGGAGTCAAAAATATGTCACAATTTGATTGACGGACATATTTATAAATTAACTTGAATTTGAATATTTATAAAAAACATATATAGAAAAAATAAAAAAAGTAAAAGATGCGGCCCAAATTTTTAGCTATAGTGTTGCTGTGGCTGCAGAACATTTAACAGGAAGAGGTGATGTACGAAATGAGTGCCGTCAAATAATAAAATTTACCAAAATGATGGATAATGTATTTTATTCTTTGAATGCAAGCACATTTAATATGATGCATGAAAAAATGAACAAATTTGGTGTAAGAAACAATTCTCCTCACCACGAATTGTGGGTAAATGCGAAAAAGTTTTAAGATCAGTAAAATTTATTCAAATCAACAAAGATAAGAAAAATAAAATCTGATTAATTGAAACAAGTTCCATACCATCAATAAAAAAAACATCCGCACTATTGAGGGCATGCAACATTTGTGGAAAATAGTATCCCAAAAGTATTTATTCGATTCAATGTTGACTAGAAACTTTACCCAGGACCCACTGGAAAATTTCTTTGGGAACATTAGAAGTTTTGGGGTGAGGAATACGTCACCTAACACTATTCGCTTTGAAGGTACCATTAAATCACTTCCTTTAAACAACTATAACTCACCCAATTCTCTAAAAGCTAACTGTGAAAATGATGATAATGACTGCTAACAATCTTGTGAGCTTATTTTTAGAAGACAAAGAAAAAACTTCTAATATTCCCAGTGATGAGACACTATCATTTCAACATGAAGAAAATGATGAAATTGTGGTGCCTTTTATTAATTTAAACACTGAGACTGCTGAATGCTGGCCAGGCTAATTATGTATGCGCGTGGGTGCTGGCTAAATGTTTGAAAAATATTTCCAAATCATGCAGACATTGCAAAAATCAAATAAATGGCGATAGTCAGTTAAAATTAAATGAATATATCAGGGCAAAAGAATATAAAACAGATAGACATTGTCTGTTATATCCCACTCAAGAGGCGCAAAAAGCTTTTAAAGAAATCCAAAATATTACTCTGAAAATTTTGAATGTGCCAAAAACTAAGCTGAAAGAAAAAATTAAAATGTTTTTGGTCATATTTATGGATTATCCTTTCACATGTGAAATCCAGAAGAAAGAGTTGAAAAATGTTTTTGAAAACACAACAAAAAATGTCTTGATTTATAGCTGGTGCCAATCAATTAATCGAATTTTATCTGGCAGAATCCAATACCGTGGTGAGGATGATGAAATTAAACTTTCAGCACAAACGTATTTTAATAAACATAAGCATAAATAAGTATGATTTTTATTTCATTCCAGGTTGCCTAATATTTCCCAATGTATTTTCTCAATGTACATAATATTTTTCTGTAGCATGTCCGTCTTTATTTCCGATATTGTACTAACTACGCAATGCTAAATAATTATTTGCTAAATACAGATCAATAACCAGTGTACATTTTGTAAAGTACTTTGTAGGCATGAACGAACACCCTTTTCTATAAATAAATATCTATAAACATTATATTGAGGTATAGGTATGTATGTACATCCAGATTAATTTAGGAGGACGATACCAGAAGGCGCTTCAAATGACATTTAGGAGAAAAAAATCGGAGTGGGTTCTCTATTCCTAATATATTACTATGCTCTAAGAGCGCTTCCCACCACGCGTCCCTGATTTTTTTTTTTGTAAGAAGTTTTGTACAAACACTTTTACACGTCAATCATATTTTTAAAATAAAGCTAGATGAGGTTGGCGTTTCCTATCTGACTTCTCTGAGAAGAAAGGCCGAAACAAACTCAGAGGTCACAGTCTCCTTTAAAGTCCAGACATAATCTTGATCAGATCATGTGAAGGCCATGTAGATTGGTGTCTGAAATGGTCCTTTTGAGGAAAGAACCACACAAATTGAGTGGACCTGTCCAGTCAGTGCACGCATTTGTCAGTAATCGTGCAGCTCAACTCAGAACTTAAGGAGCTCAACGATTCGACGAACAATACCAAAGAAAGAACATTTGGGTAGGCCGCATAAATTACTCAAACTGCCAGACCAAGATTAATACTAAATGAGAAAAAAAAAACAACAATGACCCACATAAGCTTCACATTCACAATAATTGAAAACAATATAATACTTTACAAGTAAATATTAAATTCCAAACAGTATATTGAACTCCACAAAGTAAATATGTCAAAGTGGTATATAAATAAAATAAAAGTTTCAGTATGCAATAATTGCAGCAGCTTAATCCCAAGCCTTTTTGTTCTTAATATAATCTTTAACAGTATAAAAGGCTTTCTGGCACAACTTACTTTTAATAAATGATTTGAATTTATTAACACATTCCGGCGCGGTAACGGCTGTAACCGTATTTTAAAAGTTCGTGGACTGACAGTACGGCCACAGCCGTATAGTTAGCTACTTTTTTTACGTCAAACACAGCTGCCGCAGTGTAAAATTTATTTGCTTATTGTATAGACTTTATGCTTAATGCAATAAGGCTGAAATCACGTCGATTTATTGTCAAAAACAAGTTGTTTACGTGCTCTCAATGTGTGCCATACCCTCACATAAACAGATTTCATCCACAATGCTAGTACGGCTACAACCGGGTTGGTTACTATGAAATGTCATACTACTGGAAAGTCAGTGTCACGCTAGCGACGGTCAGAGTTGGGTGTGTGGGCGTCGGTTTGCGCGGGAAAATTACCGACAACCAAAGCTCGCAGTAAGTGATAACTATTGACTTCTTAGCCTAAACATTGGCAAATACTTGCATTATTATGTTTTATCTGATATTAGATGCTTCATTTTACGTGAGTGTTGCATATTTTCAACATGAAATCTGTTATTTTATAGATGAGTTGGCGCAAAGTTGATGATGATCGCATTATGAAGCTTTTAGATGACACACGTCTACGCCTGAAGTATCTTGTTCAGAAGAAGACCCTTATTGCGACGACGGAGAATATGGCTCTGATAAAGATTTTGAGCCGGATTACAACGAGCTTTCTTCCGATTCGGACGGCCTACAAAAGAGACAGCGCCGTGCAAATTTGAGTGTGCAGCATTCAACCAGACATGAAATAACAGGGCAATCTGATACAGATGTGGAAGACGAGGTGAGTGACGTTGATACCGGTTTACTGGATGACTATATTCCTGTTGTCGACAGAACCCTAATCCCAGACTACAGCCCAGCTCACAGCCAAACTTCGCTTGACCAAACAAATTTTACTCCTGGATTGTCACCAACAAATTGTTATATTATTTTTTTGTTCCCCCTAGCGGTAAACTAACATAAGCCCAGAGGCCAGGTGGTTGGGTATTGAATTGAAAACAAACAAGAAACTATCTTCAATACAGTATAATTATAAAATTAATTCTTCACAACATAACACACGGTAGCCGATACGGGGCTACCATCTTAAAAATAAGGTAGGTGACTACTGTGAAAGCCTACTTTTGCCAGCCAGCTTAGAATTCAGTGGATAAAGCTACGGTCGTGGGGAGTTGGAGATAAACCCAGTACTGTTCCTTTTAAAAGTTCTAATTTAATATTATTAATTTGAATATTATTGTTTAACCTTCCAGTTATTATGTATGTTAATATTTATTAAATGGGCGCCAGGGACTTTGAAGAGTCCCGGATCCTGGAGCCGACGAAGGTGTCCAATATTCGTCTGGATGAACGAGGATTGTCGAACCCAAGATCCTCTATTTCAATTTAGTTGTCAGACCGGTTTCCACTACAGAAAACCGGACTGCGGTAAACAATAGGTTCCTACTGAAACCGTATTATAATAGAAAAGTAATAAGGTATAAAAAAAAAACCGTCCCGCCTGCGCTTTCGCTAGACGGGGTCTGCCAGCCGCACAGTCGTCTCCACAAGAGGCTTCGAGTGGCCTCGAGGAACGGGTCTCGCGTCCAGGTCCCAGACTCTCCTCTAGATCCTGGCGGCGAGACGAATCTCTCGAGGTGCCTCTCCTGGAATTGACAATACGGGGACCTAATAATATAAGGGAAGCAAATTAACCTTCCAGGAGGTGACTGAGCTTGGAAATCTAAAAGGCTAACACATTAGCCGGTTAACTTGGCCTTGTTTCAAATACCACATAACGAGTTACGACTTCTGTTTGCCTGATCCTGAGCGGTGGGACAATAGGAATGAGGATTACCCATGTGGCATCCATCAACTCCGCAACAAGGACTTGTTGCGTATCCCTGAACAAGAATCTAATCCATTGTTAACACTGAGGAATATCCTATGAAATATCTAAGGCAAATAGTCAGCAGGTGAAGTACTCACGGTTGGCTTAGGGAAAAAGCACTTGACTGTAAGATCCTCGACTGGCTGGAAAATAGTCTGCGTATGCGCAATTTGGAATCCTGTAATAAATATCCATGGATCACTAGAATATCCTTTTAACAACCAGGGAAGGGCTCACAGACCACTTCTAGGCACTATTACCACCAAATCCTTACCTTTTAAAACATGGAATTAGTTTTCCAGTATCACTCAAGCGTGTTCAAGGGCAAATAGACGCCACCACTCTTTAATAATCCTGTCACGGATTACAAACCGGAAATAGACAGACTATTTCTAAAATCTCCCATATTTCGGGTAAAATGATTATAAGATAAATACTACACCAAGATAATAAATTCTTGAAAATCACTAACAACATTCCAACGTGACGTTTAAACTCTGAAACAATAAGAATCTTCATGATCTAGACCAACAAACAATTTATTTATAAATCCCAATTCTAAAACTTGTCTTGATCGGGGTAATTATTCCGAAATATTAATTGGGTAATTAACAACGTACAACCTGGCTACATTATGTCAAAGATAAATCACAGATTAAAAATGGATTTATTTGACACCGAAGTTTCTAGAAGAAAAGTCTATATTGTAAAAACTATTTCATTTCCGCTTTCGGTTATTTATTTTATTATTAAGTTTTACTGAAAGCTGAAAATTATTAAGGATTGTTCCATACGATTTATTTCGATGGTTGGCAATCAATAAGTTCAATTATCGATTAAACTACAACTGTGAACCGGCGACCATCAGATGTCGTTTCTAAACGACAGAATCTGACGTTCGACAGGATGACAGTTGGAATGTAAACATTATATTTATTGTTCTAATTAATTGTGAAAACCTGTTATCAGGGTTTAGAAAATTGATTTAATGTTAGAAAGTGTTTACTAAAGAGTCCAGTGACGAAATATAGTTGAAGGAATGAGTCCTTCCATCAAGTGCAGACCAAAGTTACTTGCACACTACAATGAAATAAATTACTCAGAAACCTCATAAGGTACTACTAATGTTTTCAGGTAAATGCTACTTTACTTATTAGTAATGCAGCTGTGTAATACCAACCCTTGGTAGGTACTCAAATTTACAACGTAACAGTACCTCCCCAACCACCAGAGATTTGACCCCTAGGGCAAATCTCGACGCTGGCCCTCCAGCGTCAAAGCAGACTCCAAGAGTCAAACACGTCTACAACAATCTACAATGTTCATGCCTGAAAACAGGAACAGAAAAAGAAAAGAAATAAAAAGTACGTGGAAGCTGGTGTACGATTTCTATTTGTCATACCTGATGTAAACTTAAACAATACTATATAGGTAGATAAGGTATATACATAAACAATACAGAATTCTAGTTACACTTCAAATATAGAGTAACAGACCGCTCTATTAGGCGTCATTGTAGTAGGCTTTGGTTGTCGGGTCTACAATTCCGCCCGTGTTTTATGGCTTATTTTTAATTATCCATGTAACCTTTATTAAATATACTAATTTGGGTTTTCGTTTTAAACTACATAAACCTACGACCTAAAAGAATTCTGGTCACACTTCAAGTATAGAGTAACAACCCGCTCTATTAGGCGACATTGTAGATGGCTTTGGTTAACGAGTCTACAATTCCGCCCGTGTTTTATGGCTTATTTATAGTTATCCATGTGACCTGTGTATTATATACTATTTCTCCTGGAGCGAGTCTAATCCATTTACAAACATGTAAAAGACAAGCTCCAAAAAGAGTAAAAATATAAGTCTGACCTACTATATTTATATAGGAGAGACCACCCTACTCCATCGTACACCACCTTTTACAATGAGCTGACAGCCTATAATAATGCTGAGCTGGTACACAAATAATACCAAAAGAAATTAGATGCTACAAAATAATGAAAATTGGCTAACCGTCTTCCATAAAATGAACGAGACGGTTATTCGCCCCTGAAAAAAAATACCAACTTAAACGTTTTCCATCAATGCAGCCTACACGCCCGCCATTATGGCCTCCAATCTCAGGACTATCATTTTGCTGCCTTACCAGCAGTCCGGAGGTTTTATACACTCTACAGGGGTGTCAAACCTGCAACAACCACAGACTACAAACAACTTTTAAACAATCTCCTTCTCTACTCCATATAGCTCACAAATGTGAACCTACGGTTTTCTAGCACCGTGCATATACAGCTACCAATGCTAAATTAAAAACCAGCAACCTCAAGGCATATACAGCCCTCAATGGTCACTGCGACCAACGAATTTAAATTATATTTTAAATTCGAAGAAAATATACAAAAAAAATAATCCTTGTTACATGGTGATTTGAAATCCTTGATATGCCATGTGCCAAGGTTTTTACCGGAACTACAGCCTTCCAATTCATACACTAAGGGTGAAAGTTTTTTCCTAATTATACATCTCTCGTATTTAGGTGCTAATTTGGCCATAAAGAATTTGGAGGCGTCACTCTGGGGATATGTTTTCTTCCACACAGTGTCGCCTACCTCAAACTCCGCGTGCCTCCTACTACTATTATAATAACGAGCACTACGTTCATGAGATTTGATGAGCGCGTCCTTTACTTTATCGAAGATACTATCCAATGCCCCTAGCTGATTTGCATATGAACTGCGGGAAGCGCAGGCTAGAGTGGGCTGTCTAACGGTATCATTGCCGAAGACATCACCACAACTAACTGCCTCTCTGCCATGTACTAGGAAGAACGGTGTAAAACGAGTGACTACATTTGTGGAGGTGTTCATAGCGAATTGGATCCTTGAGATGTTCACATCCCAGGATCGATGATCATCCTCCACGAGAATTGATACCGCGGTCATTATGGTACGGTTATAGCGTTCCACGGTGTTCACGCTTGGGCAATAACGAGGTGTGAAGTGGATTTGAGGTATTTTGTACCTCTCCAATAGTGAACGAAACTCATTACCCGTGAATTGCGTCCCGTTGTCTGTTATAACCGTACGGGGTATACCGTGTACGAGGAAAACGCCGTCTTCTAGTTTCTGTGCTATAGCTTTACCAACAGCTCTACGTAACGGAAACAGTAAACAGTACTTCGTAAAGCAACACACGACAACTAAGAGATATGTGAATCCCGCTCTAGACCGTGGCAACGGACCTACCAAGTCAATGCTTAAGGTTTCAAATGGTTTGGAACACTCTTTCGCATCACCTAAGAGACCGGGAGGAGGTAATTGTGAGTGTTTATATGCGGCGCACGTATCGCATTTACCAACGTAGTTAATCACATCCTTATACATGTTAGGCCAGTAGTATCGGAGTGCAAGTCCTTTATAGGTTTTATACACTCCAAAATGTGGTGATAATTCGCCACTATGGTGACTCTTCAATAATTCTTGACGATTGCCCTCCGGTACTACCTGCTTCCAATCATAGTCACTAGCCACCCCGAATTTATTTTTTGAATAACGGTATAGTTTATCCTCCTTAATAATAAAGTTAGGACACGATCTGGGGGTACTGACACATTTATCCCACAACCCCTTAAACCAAGTGTCCGTGTCAGGCACTTTAATTTCCAGCACCGGAACGCCACGAGATAAGGCATCTGGAACCACATTGTCCCTGCCCTTGCGGTGTTCAATAGTAAAGTTATAAGGTGATAACCGACAACCCCAACGAGCTAATCGACCAGAGGGATTGTTTAAATTAAAGAACCATTTTAAACTCGACTGGTCGGTTATCACCTTAAATGCAGGACCGCCTTCTACATAGGGACGATAGTGTTCCACGGCGAAGACTACAGCGAGAGCCTCACGCTCCGTTGCTGAATAATTGCGTTCCGCCGGATTAAGCGAACGACTGCAGTAGGCTATTGGGTGCTCCTCCCCATTCCTAACCTGAGTCAGAGTGCCCGCTATCCCAAAACTGGATGCGTCACAATGAATCTCAAAAGGTTGTGAGAAATCTGGACAAGCCAATACTGGAGCAGACACCAATGCCTCTTTCAAGGTTGAGAACGCGGTTTCTGTTTCAGCCGTCCACTCAAAAGGCGGCGCTTTTTTGCTTGTACTTGTTAGTGCGTTTAAAGGGGCTGCTATCGAGCTAAAATTTTTAATAAAACGTCGATAGTATGATGCCGTTCCAAGAAACATTTTCACTTCCTTACGAGTTGTAGGTGTTGTAAAGTCGACAATTGACTGAACTTTCGACGGATCAGTGTGTAAGCCATGCTCATCCACTTTGTAACCAAGATATTTTAGTTCTCGTCGAAAGAAACAGGACTTAGGTAAATTAATTGCCAAATTAGCCTGCTTTAGTTTGTCTAAAACTCGTTGAAGAAGCGAAATGTGCTCCTCGAAGGTTGATGAGCAAATAATGATGTCATCTAAATATACGAACACCTTATTATCAAACTCCGGGCCGAAAAGTCTGTCCATTAATCGCTGTTGGGTGGCGGGGGCTCCCGTCAACCCAAAGCACATAACTTTAAACTGGAACAAACCTCGTCCGGGAACCGTGAACGCGGTTTTTTCTTTGGATGAAACGGAGTCCAATTCGATTTGCCAAAAAGCAGATTTCAAATCAATCGATGAAAGGTATCGCGCGTCCCGCAACTGGTCTAAGATGTGAGAGACGTAGGGTAGTGGATACGCATCCTGCTTGCTGACCGCATTCAGCTTTCGGCTGTCCAGGCAAAATCGCCATTCCCCATTAGGTTTAGGAGCCAGTAGAACCGGGTTATTCCACGCACTATTGCTAGGTTCCACCACTCCCATCTCCAACATCTCATCCAGCTGTCGGTTTAGTTCCTTGAGGCGTTCAGGTGATAAAGGATAATAACGCTGTTTAATAGGAGGAACATCTCCTGTGTCTATTTTATGACGCAGCAGATGGGTACGACCCAATCCTTTAGCCTCAAAGGAAACCTTTTTGAAATCTTTAATTAATAACTCCGCTTCATTCTTTTGTTCCGCTGTTAATTCGTCAAACGGCTGTAGGTGCCTAACCTCCGAGACACATGTATGACCTCTATTGTTTTGTATATATTTAAATGGTAATTTATTAAAAATTTTAGGTGCCAAATTAAAGGATTTCCAAAAATCAACGCCAAAAATCAGCGGCGTGGTAATGTCTGGAATAATATAGAATTTAATAACCTTAGTCACTCTCATGAGAGTCACTGGTAAAAATAAATAACCCTCCACGGATGCCCGCGAATCATTGGCAGTTATGATGCTGCCCAACTGTCTATCGGCGTGTAGAGTCGCACCAGCCCTTATGAATTGTTGGCCAACATCGGAACCCAACACTGAAATGCTAGAACCCGAGTCGAGTAAACCGTAATATTGCACATCATTTATAGAAACTGTTAAATGTGGACGACTATCGCCCGTGGTCTTATAGCGTACTGTTTCTACCCTTAGTGAATGAAAAAATAATTTTAAAAATTTTAAATAATTGTCCCAATCGGACTTATCAAAATTTTGGCTGTAGCTCCGTAAATTTAGTTTTTTGAAGTGCAGGTTGGACAGGACTGAGCATCCTTCTGCTTTTTACTGCACGTAGGGCACGATGGTGCACGTACGCCCTTCTTGCCGCAACGGTAACACACAATTGCTTTGGATTTGCATTGTGATAACAGTACAAACATAAACATGAACACGTAAACAAAGGATTCCGCGCGACGGTTTTTTTTTCTTAAAATTAGAATAACTGGAAGGCTCTAGAAACAGTACTCTGGTTTGTAAGGTACAGCAAAGACGTAACCTCTATCTCCAACTAATACACACGTTGGTCGCCACTGTTATATTATTTTTTTGTTCCCCCTAGCGGTAAACTAACATAAGCCCAGAGGCCAGGTGGTTGGGTATTGAATTGAAAACAAACAAGAAACTATCTTCAATACAGTATAATTATAAAATTAATTCTTCACAACATAACACACGGTAGCCGATACGGGGCTACCATCTTAAAAATAAGGTAGGTGACTACTGTGAAAGCCTACTTTTGCCAGCCAGCTTAGAATTCAGTGGATAAAGCTACGGTCGTGGGGAGTTGGAGATAAACCCAGTACTGTTCCTTTTAAAAGTTCTAATTTAATATTATTAATTTGAATATTATTGTTTAACCTTCCAGTTATTATGTATGTTAATATTTATTAAATGGGCGCCAGGGACTTTGAAGAGTCCCGGATCCTGGAGCCGACGAAGGTGTCCAATATTCGTCTGGATGAACGAGGATTGTCGAACCCAAGATCCTCTATTTCAATTTAGTTGTCAGACCGGTTTCCACTACAGAAAACCGGACTGCGGTAAACAATAGGTTCCTACTGAAACCGTATTATAATAGAAAAGTAATAAGGTATAAAAAAAAAACCGTCCCGCCTGCGCTTTCGCTAGACGGGGTCTGCCAGCCGCACAGTCGTCTCCACAAGAGGCTTCGAGTGGCCTCGAGGAACGGGTCTCGCGTCCAGGTCCCAGACTCTCCTCTAGATCCTGGCGGCGAGACGAATCTCTCGAGGTGCCTCTCCTGGAATTGACAATACGGGGACCTAATAATATAAGGGAAGCAAATTAACCTTCCAGGAGGTGACTGAGCTTGGAAATCTAAAAGGCTAACACATTAGCCGGTTAACTTGGCCTTGTTTCAAATACCACATAACGAGTTACGACTTCTGTTTGCCTGATCCTGAGCGGTGGGACAATAGGAATGAGGATTACCCATGTGGCATCCATCAACTCCGCAACAAGGACTTGTTGCGTATCCCTGAACAAGAATCTAATCCATTGTTAACACTGAGGAATATCCTATGAAATATCTAAGGCAAATAGTCAGCAGGTGAAGTACTCACGGTTGGCTTAGGGAAAAAGCACTTGACTGTAAGATCCTCGACTGGCTGGAAAATAGTCTGCGTATGCGCAATTTGGAATCCTGTAATAAATATCCATGGATCACTAGAATATCCTTTTAACAACCAGGGAAGGGCTCACAGACCACTTCTAGGCACTATTACCACCAAATCCTTACCTTTTAAAACATGGAATTAGTTTTCCAGTATCACTCAAGCGTGTTCAAGGGCAAATAGACGCCACCACTCTTTAATAATCCTGTCACGGATTACAAACCGGAAATAGACAGACTATTTCTAAAATCTCCCATATTTCGGGTAAAATGATTATAAGATAAATACTACACCAAGATAATAAATTCTTGAAAATCACTAACAACATTCCAACGTGACGTTTAAACTCTGAAACAATAAGAATCTTCATGATCTAGACCAACAAACAATTTATTTATAAATCCCAATTCTAAAACTTGTCTTGATCGGGGTAATTATTCCGAAATATTAATTGGGTAATTAACAACGTACAACCTGGCTACATTATGTCAAAGATAAATCACAGATTAAAAATGGATTTATTTGACACCGAAGTTTCTAGAAGAAAAGTCTATATTGTAAAAACTATTTCATTTCCGCTTTCGGTTATTTATTTTATTATTAAGTTTTACTGAAAGCTGAAAATTATTAAGGATTGTTCCATACGATTTATTTCGATGGTTGGCAATCAATAAGTACAATTATCGATTAAACTACAACTGTGAACCGGCGACCATCAGATGTCGTTTCTAAACGACAGAATCTGACGTTCGACAGGATGACAGTTGGAATGTAAACATTATATTTATTGTTCTAATTAATTGTGAAAACCTGTTATCAGGGTTTAGAAAATTGATTTAATGTTAGAAAGTGTTTACTAAAGAGTCCAGTGACGAAATATAGTTGAAGGAATGAGTCCTTCCATCAAGTGCAGACCAAAGTTACTTGCACACTACAATGAAATAAATTACTCAGAAACCTCATAAGGTACTACTAATGTTTTCAGGTAAATGCTACTTTACTTATTAGTAATGCAGCTGTGTAATACCAACCCTTGGTAGGTACTCAAATTTACAACGTAACAAAATATACAGCAAAATATAGTTATTGCCGAAGTACATAGACCAGAATATGTTGAGCCGAATAAAAACTCCACCTCAAGTCAAAGTGTGGAAAAGTCTTTGCAGTTACCAACCTTGATCCATGCGTTAGGTAGCTCAGTTGATATTCAGTACGAGAAAACAACTAGCGATAATCAACCTGCAGAGAATCCCAGAATATCGTCTAATCACGATGAAATTACTACAATTGCAGATGAAGTTTTCGATGAGCCCCAACTTTCATCTAAACAAACATGTCTACAAGAAAGTGAAGCAGCCCTACCAGCCACTAGAAGAGGTGTATCTCCTATACTTCTATCAGATGATATATGGCATGAGACTACGGAACCTATTCCAGTATTTGATTTTGACTATTTATCTGCCGGTCTTCGCGTAGGCATTGACGAAAATCTTTCAGAACTTGATATGTTCAAATTAATGTTTTCTGACGAACTGCTGGAGTATCTGGTATTACAGACAAACTCTTATGGATTAAACTTGACTTTCACGGAAAGACCGCATACAAGAAATAGTAGAAAACAAGTTTTTCGTCACGTAGATAAGGAGGAAATGCTTGCCTTTCTTGGTCTATGCCTCTTGCAAGGGCAATGCAGCATTCCGAAAACGAGGTCCCTGTTTTCGTACTCGAATGCCCTATATTACCATCCGTATTTTTCTTACACAATGTCTCAACGGAGGTTTGCACAAATTTTGAGATGTGTATACATAGGTGAAATTGGCGCACAGCGGGAGAAGAAAGTTGTGGACTTTATCGAGGCATTGTGTAACAACTTTCGCAGGGTGTATGGACCAAATAAAGAGTTGTCCCTAGACGAGTCCCTGGTCCTGTTCAGAGGTAGACTCGATTTTCGTCAGTACATCAAAAACAAGAAGGCTCGTTATGGAATCAAATTTTATGAGTTGACATCTTCAGATGGATTTGTTCTGAACATAATAATGTACAGTGGAAAGGAGGAAGACACAGATGTGACGACAAAGAAAACCGAAAAGATAGTAATGAAGCTGCTAAACCCATATCTGATGAAAGGACATCACGTTTATATGGATAATTTCTATAATGACGTTGAGCTGAGCCAAAAACTTTTAAGACTGCGGACTCATACATGCGGTACATTGAGAAAAAGCAGAGTTTCTAATCCAAAGGTTCTTACCAATGCTAAATTGAAGAAGGGCGAACATTTATGGCGTCGTAAAGGGAATGTTTACGTGTCTGTGTGGAAAGACAAAAGGCCTGTTTATGTAATTACTACCATCAACCATCCAAAATTGCAATGGGTGTCCAACCGATTTGGCAAATATTCAAATAAGCCTAAAGAAGTGGCTAAATATAATCAGTTCATGTGCGGAATAGACCGCAAAGACCAAATGGTTTCTTATTATTCGTCACCACAAAAAACCATTCGGTGGTACAAGAAGGTATTTTTTCACATGTTTGACGTGACAACGTGGAATGCTTTTTATACTTATAAGAAATACTTCAAACCGGATGGCAGGTACGAATTCCTTGACTTCCGAGATGCTTTGATAAAACAAATGACCAAAGTTGACAAAAAACTCTCAGGAAGGGACTTGGTGAGACTTGGCAGTATATATGCTAGCAGAAAAACAAATACTGCACAACCAGAAACCTCAGCAGAGTCACAAGTCATTTCTGGCGGACACTGGCCTGAACTAATCCCATGCTCTGCAGGCGCTAAACGAAAGTTTAAGTTTCTGAACTGCAAGCTTTGCACCAAAAAAAAAGTTAGACGTGAAACAAGATACAGGTGCAAGGGTTGTGAAAGTAATACTCCTTTTTGCCCTGATTGCTTCGAAGAGTGGCATGCTATAGAGGATGCCAAAGATAATTGAAATTGTGATTTAACATTTTGCATAAGACTGATTTAACTGATTCCAAACAAATGAGACTGATTAAAATATATGTTAAATTAAGCTAAAACAAAATAATATTTTGTAAAAGATTTTTATTCGTTATTAATTTGCTATGTTAGAGCGGGGGGGCACACGATGCGTTGCGGCGGCGGTGCGGCGCCGGAGCGGTGTCGCTGCGTCGTCTTACATAGAAATATCTGTGGCATGTCACACGATGCGCTCCGGCGCCGCACCGGACTTGCAACCACCAAGACGAGGCGGGGAGGGGCGAATGCGTTGCGACGTCGGAGCGGCACCGCTCAGTTGTTTTGCGTCACAAGGAAGGACACACGCTCGCTCGTTTCGATTTTTTTTCTAAGTATTTTTGTTTATTGTGATTGAGGTTTTAAAAAATGAGTGCCAACCTAGATGTTATTGATATATACTACCTAATTACATTAGTCCAAGAACGGGAAAACCTTTGGGATAAGTCCAATGAAGACTTTAAAAATAAAACAATGAAAATAAAAGCATGGGAGCAAATTGCCAAAATTTTATTTCCAGACTATGATAATTTTGCTCCTGATATAAAGAACCAGATAGGTAAGTAATTATTTAATGTTTTTATGATGATCAAATCTTCTGTAACTGCCATTGTAGAGACCCTCTGTTGCTCATAAAATAGCTTGCAAATTCATCTCTAATGACATTTGCTGCTGTCATCTCTTGATTTTGAGGTTGTAATGAGTAAAATTCATCATCAGTTATTGCCAATTTATCCTTTTGCCGAAAACCATCCCGATCTGCGACAAAATTGTGTAGGACACAACATGCCTTCACAATGTCAGTAGCAAAATTATAGGATACGTCTATCGGTCTGTGAAAAATGCGCCATTTATTCGCCACAATCCCAAAAGCGCATTCGACATATCTTCTGGCTCTGCTGAGACGATAATTGTAAATCTTTTGTTTAACATTGAGATTGTTACCTCCATATGGACGCATAATGTGGTTGCTCAATCCAAAAGCTTCGTCACCCACAAATACATACGGGGTTCGTCTATTGGAACCACACAGTGGCTGGGGATCAGGCAATGGTAGGTCATTGTTAATGAGTTTCTCATATAGTTTTGAATTTTGAAAAACAGTTGAATCGCATTCTTTACCGTATGCGCCAATGTCAATAAAAATAAATTTGTAGTTTGAGTCCACAACAGCTAAAAGGACTATAGAGAAAAAGGCTTTGTAATTAAAAAAAAGCGAGCCACTATTAGCAGGATTACGCATGCGAATATGCTTCCCATCGAGGGCACCGATGCAGTGAGGAAAATTCGCCCTTAAATCGAAACTAGATGCAATATTTTTGAGTCTTTCTGTTGTTAGTTCGGGAATGTTGTCTTGAAGAAGATTTTCCATATAGCACGACAAACTCTCCTAATCATATATCTAATCGTAGATTTTCCCCGTTTGAATTTGTACTCCAAATCTTGTAGTGAATTTCCACTTCCTAGATACCTGTAACAAAAACGTTTATTTAAATAATAAAATCTCATGTAATCTTAATGTTAATATTTTATTTTTAGGTAATGATATAGTGAAGAAATGGAGAAGTGTCAAAGATAACTTCTATAAATATTTAAAAAAGTTAAAAGAAGCTTCTAAATCTGGCTCAGCCGCTAAAAAACTGAAAAAATATCATTTTTACAATCAACTTTTATTTTTAACAAAAGTGGCACAAAATGAGACATACAGTAGCTTAGACGTAGCTGGAGAAACCAACACCGATTCTACAAGTGATATTGCACCGGAGTCTTCACGTTATGTTCCTATCACCCGTAAAAGAACAATGCAAGCTGATGATTTCGAAAAGGAAGCATTAAAAGCCCTTAAGGAGCCCGAAGATCGCCACTTGTCATTTTTTAAGAGTATTTTGCCATCAATTCAAGATTTCACAGACCTTCAAACTCTCACCTTCTAAAGCAAGGTGTTACAAATTATCACTGAAATGCGGTATGGCTCAATGTCCCAACAATCATCATCATTTAGGTTTGAACAAACGTCTCAACAGCCTTCATCACACGGGTATCATACAAGAAGTTACAGAAGTACATACACTCCAACAGACTTGAGCTCAGATTATAATTTATTGACATCTCCAGGTGAAACATCTCAAGACAGCGTAGAGTACGATTTTGTAAATTTGTAATTAAGATTTATCAAGATTACTATTGTAGTTGTGTGGTAGTGAGGTGGCTAGTGTGTCGGGTTTTCCGGGGTGTGAAATGACACAAGTTTATTGCACTCACTTCTATTGTTTATTACGAGTATTAAAGTTCACAAACAGTACGGCAAGAAGGTGAAGGAAAAAGCATAGATAGCACTAAAAAGGCACAAGCGTTAGTGGGTGAGCAGTATCACAGCTTAACGGTTCGCGTAAATAGGCTTAGGCGCATAATACAAGAAAGCTAGCGTTCCGCGTCACAGATGTTTTAGGACTGTCCGGTGCGGCTCGTGGCGCGCGCGCTGTCGAGGGCCCTTGTCCCGCGACCGCGCGCTTGCACCTCGGCCGCCCGAAACAAAAGAACCGGTTGCTGTGACGCGCTCGCTGGTGTCTACTGTTAATTACATTAGCGCTGTCCGTTTGTTTGTTGAAGTGATTTTTTACATATTTGTATTTTATTAATTTAACATGTCTGTTACACACTAACACTTATTCTAAATATAAATAAGTTGGCGAGTGCCACACTATTAAGAATATTAATAAGATTGATTATGATTATTAACATTTCCTTTTTTGATCGTTTTGAAAATTAAATCCGGTCTTTCAGGCCGGCGCCAAGTGCTCTCAACTTGTACCACCTATTCGCCTGAATGATGTACCGTTGGAACGGGTGGACCAATTTAAATACTTGGGGCATTGGGTAACAGCCGACATGAGGGACCATGTGGACATCGAAAGGGAGCGGAGGGCACTGTCGAAAAGAGCAAATATGATAGCCCGTAGGTTTGCACGTTGTTCAAATCAAGTTAAGATAACGCTTTTTAAAGCCTTTTGCACTTCTTTATACACGTGCAGCCTATGGATTTCCTACACACAAGCGACTTACAGTGCCCTTCGTATCCAATACAATAATGCGTTCAGAGCGGTGTTGGGGCTGCCCCGCTTCTGCAGTGCCTCGGGCATGTTTGCGGAAGCGCGCACCGACTGTTTCCACACCACCATGCGCAAGCGGTGCGCGTCCTTGGTGCGCAGGGTGCGGGGCAGCTCCAATACAGTGCTGGCGATGATCGCCGGGAGATTTGACTGCCCGTATATCGGACACTGCTGTAGCAGGCATGTTGCTAGCTGTGTCCGTTAATATGTCTGTTTTGTGTATTTTTTATGTGTGTATGTGTCTTTTATGTATTCTGGTTGCTGTATGGGTGCTTTTTTTGGTTACCTGAAATAAATACTTTTTATTTTTTATTATTATTAAAAAAAAAAGTGATGCCCAGCATTTCTATTGGCTCCACTGGATTCCTCATGTTAGTGTACTGTTTCCATATATGTGGTTCTAAAGATTTCAATAAACATTCGAAACTTAACACACTCATTCGAAAGAAATTGTAAAACTTCTTTTCGTCTAACAGCAACTCTTTATATTCTTGGAGAAAAAACTGTCCATCACTGTTCCTTAGTGCAATAAAAGGACAGATCCAGTATCGTCGTACGCTTCTACGTCGATTTCGGCGGTGGCGTAATAGTAGGGCCAACAATAGACGTCTTTTACGATCCATTTTCATTATCAGACTGTCCAACGGTGCTACGGCGCCGCTGCGACATAACAACGTTACGGCGCCGCACCGCTCGTGTGCCCACTGACACGGTGAAATCTTTGCGGTGCGGCGCCGCTCTTATGTATGACATACTTCTAATAATAAAAAACCTTTGATTGAATTGAAATGTATTATTAATTATAAACACCATTTGATGCCATAGCAGCTAGATAGTACATAAAAACTAAAGTCTAACCTCTAACGGTCATAGCCGTATTGTCATTAGTATTTGCAGATTGTCACTTGATATGGTCAGTACGGCCACAGATGTGTTACTACTGGTGCCGTACTTGCGCGTGCTATATGTAATATTGCATACAGTTATGTCAGTACGGCTTAAACCGTTAAACGGTTGTACCCGTACTGACGAATAACAAAGATTTTATTTCATACGACCCTGACAGTACGGCTATACTGCCGTCCTCTAACTAAAAGGCAGCTAAGCCACAGTTGGTCGTTTTTCACTTTTTAATGTAGTCTTATACAACTTTCGATGCTCTATCTTTTGGTCAAAGAATCATTTTTCTATGATTAATAGTTTTAGAGATACAGTACATTGCTGAGCAGTTAAACCACATAAATTTCGTTACTTCCTTAATTAAAAAGCGGCTAAGCCACAATACTTCTCTAGAAAGACGTTAACATACTTTAACGGCAAATTGATGTATCATTTTTTCTAAATTTACTTAACTAAAAGTACGTTATCTATTCATGCTTGACTAAAAAGCAGCTAAGCTTCTTTAACTACCTTCATGTATTGTGTCATACAAATAACCATCGGAACATCGTACCTTAACTATAAAGCAGTTATAAAGAAAAATTACACTAGAAAGCAGTTATACGCCAATAGCGACTTTTAATTTATGTATTGAAATTAGTATTAGCTAAATATCAATCGCTAGAGAGCAGCTAAACGACAATACTAGACTAAAAAGCAGTTACACGCTTGTGACTTGCGTTTGCGTTTGAGCTGCTCAGGCTATAATTCCTTCCTTTTCACTTCGGGTGGTCCTAGCGGACGGACGTGCGGCGCGTCTCTTGCTTTTTGGGCCCACGATTACGAGAATGGCGCAAAATAGGCAAAGGTAAGCTGACATTATAATATTATTGTAAATGCGAAAGTATGTTTGGATATAAATGGATGTTTGTAAGTAACTCTTTTAAGCAAAAACGAATGGATGGTTTTTAATTTAACTAACTGTATAAATACCTGTTTTTGTTACCATACATTTTTCTGTATTCCGTAATACCTGCAAAGGTAAAACACGTGCTGCTAGTTTTCATTATGTAATAATGTAAAAGGGTTTTGAAGTACCTACCCTGTTTCTAAGTTCATCGTAGTTGTTATAGGTATCTGTTTCGGTTGTTGATTGTTTTATACCTACTAGTGCGAAAGAGATGTCGTTTAATTAGTTCATTACTTAATTAACTGATTATATTTCATTGTATTCTAGACGTTCCTGTGTTTTTTCATCAAGGATCCAAACCATGATGAATAGTGTGTTGGTGGACCAAGACCAGGCGTTGGAGGACCAACGCCTTGAAACTAACAGCATGCCATCTACACGCAATTCGTCTTGCTCTAATATTAGCCAAAAAGAATCAAAGTACGCCCGCATGAACATTAAAGATTTAGTTAATGTTCTCTACCAAGAACCTTACTCGATGACATCACAAGTATTTCAAAAATTCAATGAAACACAAATCACATATAATTATAGCCAGTCAGAAGAAACTCTGAAGCTTACAATAGAAACATTAACTCAACAGCTTGAAACACATTCTTTATACTGCCACGAATCGATACCCCCTAGTCTTTCTCCGATGCCATCTTCTTCTCACTGCATTATACCAGAAATATTAGATTATGACAGTGATGACTCCGTTAAGGATAAGAACTACCAACCATGTGACGAAGTTTTTAGTGATGATACTGAATATGGTTATGACATGCAAAGACAAAATACAGTTTCAAACCCTAAAAGTAACCCAATATTGAAAAGGAAAACCTCAATAACTGAAACGATTCCCAAAAAAATAATAACGCGACGACATACTCAAGAATTTACAAGAACAAAAGAGATTATTGGACATCGGTTACCTAAGAAAAGACATACATCTTTATCTATTATTGATTGTTCTATTTCTACAGATTTAGTAAATTTAGCACCACCATCTTCCACACAGAGAAAGAAATATGATACCAGCTTGAAAGATAGATTAGTTGAGAAGGAAAAGGAACGCAGAAGCAAGTACAATGTAAAAACAGGCTGTGATATGAAGTGTATAAAATGTTGTTCATCTATATTTACTCCCGAGGAACGTTTGGACATTAACAACAAGTATTGGATGATGACACATTCTGAAAGAAGATTATTTATAAGAAGTAATTATACGGTAGCAGTTCCTAAGAGAAAATATGTTCAAGAGCCTAAGAGAAACACAAAAAGAGCTTTTACTTTACAAAAGAGTGATGGACTTTTAATGAAGGTATGCAAAGTATTTTTCTTAACTACTTTAGGTTATTCCAAAAAAAATGATAAAATATTGTTTAATTCTCTTAATCCTGACAAAGATATTGATAAACGGGGCATGCACGTAAAGACTCCAGCTCTGAATAGAGATATTATTACGGAACATATTGAATCTTACAATCCATCTGCACCGCACTATCGTCGTGAACACGCTCCTCATCGACGTTATTTGCCCAGCGAAATTAATATTACGTTTATGTATTCTGACTTTTGTTCAAAATATCCAGAATATAAAGTGAGTTATGAGTTATACCGAACACATCTAAAGAGTCTAAACATATCGTTCACTCGACTAGGAAATGAGGAATGCGAAATATGCGAATCTTACAGATTGCATAGTCTTGATACAAACCATAATGTTCGCACGCAAGCTATACCCGATTGTAATGCATGTTCGACATGGGCAAAACACCATGACAAATATAAAAAGGCAAGAGAATTATACGATTTACACAAAACTTTGGCACAGAATACTCAACAGATATATTTTAGTTGTGACTTAGAAAAGGTAATTATGTTACCACGACTAGATACGTTTAAATCCATAATTTTTTGCCCTAGACTTACAGTATATAACCAGACATTCGCACCAGTAGGGAAAATCACAAAGGATGTGAAACCTTTAGCCGTCATATGGCATGATGGTATAGCAGGCCGTAAACAGGAAGATATCATGAGTGCTTATTACAGCTTTTTACTTAAATTTCGAGATATCCAATCAATCCATTTGTGGCTTGATAATTGTACATCTCAAAATAAAAACTGGTTATTGTTTTCTATGCTAATCGACATCATCAATAGTGACTTAATAGCCACAAAAACTATCACTCTATTTTATTTCGAACCGGGTCACACATTTATGAGCTGTGATCAATTTCACCATCAAGTCGAATTATCGATGAAGCGGAAAAAGACCATCTATGATTTCACAGACTTTGAAAATGTAGTAGCCTCAGCAAATAAAGGTAAAGTTCTGGTTAAATCCATGCAGCCTCAAGATTTTATAAACTACGTAGGTAACGTATCAGATCGACGCATACAAAATTCAAGTCCCAGAGCGTATCTTAAAAATATGAATCAAGTGTGTTTTAAACGAGGAAGTTTTGATCTCCATTATAAAGAAGCTTTTGATGAAGAATATGTATCTCTTAAATTTTTAAATGATAAATACTTGAAGAACCCGCATTTTGTTTTAACATATCGTACGCAACCGAAAGGAATAGATGAGGAGAGAAAGCTTAATCTTTTAACAAAGTTATCGCCAATTGTACCTAAATATAAGATGTTATTTTGGCAAAATTTACCGATCGTTAAAGGAAATAATATATCTGAATTGAACCAGAAGAAAAACAAAAGAAACGTTACTTTATAAATTAGGATACGTAGTCTGTAAACATAAAGACTGAAAAAGTGCCTTTAGAATAATGTTTTTTTTATATATTTTATTAACTATTTGTGTTTACGTAATAATTACTTAATTTTGATGATACTACACAATTGTTACTAGGTACGTGCTTATTTACCTAATTTGACTCATTTTGTTTAACTTTTTAATTAGATAGTATTTAAGCATAAAAATGGCCAAATTTATATTTTTTTATATTAAGTCTAATATTTAATTGATTATGACGTTATGTGTTACGCACAATAATTATATTATTTCAACTTTGCAATAATTATTGATCTCTGATTGTGATATTATTCATAAGCGCATAAGAATTTTAATCCAATTTGTGTCATGTGCCATAAAGCTTTCAAAAACGCTACTTACATGTTTATTTTTTATAAAATAATTATAATACTGAATACGATTTGTAAAAGTTTCATTAAACTTGTTTTATTTTATTTTATATTGTTTAATTAATAATAAGTTATTTGTTATGTTTCAGCGTATAATTTAATAACCTACACAATTTAATTAGTCGTACTGATTGTCTATTATTTTTTAATAAGTATGTAAATAAAGTTCTGATTTTCATAAAATAGTTTTTAACTTCTCAACTTTTTACCCGCAAGTGTTTACTTAAAAGGCAGTTAACTGCGAGCGAGATGTCTTTAACTGCTTTGTAGTTAAGCATTAAGAGAAGTAGTCTAAAAATACGTTTTACGTTACCAGGCTTAAAAGCGTTTAAAATCCCTTATCTGCTTTCTAAGTAAGCAAAGTTACTCTTCCAAGTGTTAGTTACTAGGCTATAAGTCTGTTAAAACCCTTTAACTGCTTTATAACTAAGTATATTTTATTAAATTTTACTATAAGTACAAGACTTAGCGGCTACAAGAAATTGCTTTGCTATAAAGCAGTTAAGGTACGGTTAGCGGCCTTATAGTGCAGTATATTATGTAAAAATGATCAAAATTGCTTATCTAAAAGTTAGAAAATGAATTTAAATAAAGTATGATAAATATAAATAAGTGAAATATATCACATAATGTGCAGAAAGACTATGCCTACATATATAACTTGCAACCTTGGTCTTAGGTAGCATACTTTTCAAGAGACATCAATTCCCGCTTATTTTAGCGTTTTCTCGAGAACTACTTTTTGCGCTTAGCTGCCTTTTAGTTAGAGGACGGCAGTATATACGGATGCGGTTGTAGCCGTCTTCCGCCCTATGTAGACGATTTGATTTTCCGTGATATTGTAAGTACGGTGACAGTATTGTGATTTTGTATGAAAAATTCTACTGTCTTTCCGTAATAAAGGACCGCGCCGGAAGGTGTTAAGGCTTAGATCTTGAACGTGGCTTGGAAGTTTATTATAAAAACGTATACATTGACATTTGAATGAGCCACCTATTTTCTTGAGCCTTGTTGTAGGTACTATCGGCCCAAGTTAAGCATGCTCACTTAAGAAAATATTCCTGCGAGAGCGCAGCTAGTGAAAAACCACACCCCTTCCTAGTTTCCCCCAATTAGAGACAATATGCATTTGTGTGAGTAATGAGCGAGTAACATAAAATAACAAACATTAGCTAGAGCGCGGCAGTGCCAATTTGCTCTCGCTAATTGTTGACGCTTCCCTTAAATTCCTATCGCCATTTCATTTTACGACCTGTTTATTTCTATCGGACTGATTGCCTGCCTAACTGTGACCTCTGCTTGTATACCGGACTGTGATCGAAAGCCTCTTCTTGACCCTAGCTTGTATCCTGGACTGTGTGTGTATTGTGTGTGGGCTGTGACTAACGTGGTGCAACCATGACGACCCGAAACCTGATTCAGGAAGAAAGGAATCAAATTATTGTTTTGCATAGACAAGGGTTAAATATATCCCAAATAGCAGTGGAGTTGAACATGCAAGTAAGTTATGTTTTTGTATTCAGATAGAGGGAGAGATATAGAAATAAATAAAGTGATAGTAATATTATTATTTCATAGTTTGCATTTTTCCTTATATTGCAATTTAAAAACAAATTCCATGAAAAATATTGGTATTCAGCTGCATCCGGTTAGACTGGAAGCCGACCCCAACATAGTTGGGAAAAGGCTAGGCAGATTTATGTATAAAAATAATAAAATTATTATAACTTTCAGATGGATTCTTTTTAAAAGTCTCATAAGATATTACCTACTTATAGTAATGCATTCAAATAAGATTGTTCTTTTTATTTATTTTTGCTTTCAAAGACGTTGTTGGAGCCTTTTATGACCCGATAATAAATCCTAAACCAAAACAACCTAAACAATGGTGCCTTATCTCACAGCGTCGTTGCCGCATTTTAATTAGAAAAACCAGAGCGCATTCGTCGCATTTCTAGAGGCTTGATCATTATATTTCAAACTACAATTTTTTTTCGCCCAAGCACAAGATAATTGTTTTTTATAATTATTTTTAACATTTATTTTATCATAATACTGCAGATGGAAAGTAATTGACAATAATGTAAATTTTTGTTAGTAGTGCTCGTAAATACTTACCAAAAAAACTTAAAAAAAATTGCACACATAGTTTTAAATACTAACGATTTAGTGCTTGGCTGGCCGATAAAATAGCAAGTACTTACTATTTTTTCGGCCAAGCACTAGATCGTTGGTATTTAACCACGAAAAACCTTTAGAAATGCCACGTTGCCAGCCCGCACGGGATAAACACTTTTAAATAGTAGAGATAAAGCACAAATTTGCTTGGGGCAGTTTCATACAATGTTGGAATTTACGCTATGCCATTTTTCTTACTCATAGGTATACGAGGTGTAAATTGCAATATCTGAAAACCTCTTAAGGGGTCATTGTACTAATCATTATGAACAACTTTTACTACGGGACCAAACCTGAAATCGCGAAAAAAAAACAGCTGTTCCCTACATTTATGTTCGCGTAACTCGTCAAAATGTATGGACCAGCTGCTTTTTTATCGCGATTTCAGGTTTGGTTCTCATAGTAAAAGTTGTTTATAATGATGAGTAATGACCCCTTAAGAGATTTTCAGTTATTGCATTTACAACTTGTATTTTAAAATATAGTTATGAATGTTATAACTACTTAAATTAGTTATAGAAAAGTTAAGAGTTTATTTATCATGAAGTCAACCAAAATGCACACCTTAAGTATTTCAATACTTATAATTTTTATTTATAGTGTACTAGTTGTGCCCTTTGAATAAGACTTTTGTAGTGTACTCGTATTATTATACTTAGTTCCTATATTATGTAAAAAATCGATGCTGATTGTTTTTTTTTTTTTTTTTTCGTTAGAGAACAACGGTGCGCCGCTGGGTGCGAAGATATGAAGAAGGAGAAATTACAGAACGCGTTCGTGCACCTCGACCCCGGGCTATAAACGAAAACGAGTTAAATAATATGATAGCCACGTATGAAGAGAACCCGTTCACACCCACTCGCAGTTTCGCACAAGAATACGAAGTTTCGATGCAAACTATTAGAGACGAGTTGCATCGAGCTGGAGTCCATCACAGACGTCCCGCAAAAAAAAATTATTTTGACGCAGGAGCAGAAAGCTGCTCGCGTGCGATTCGCTCGTGACTACAGGGACTTCGATTTCTCTTACGCCATATTTTCTGATGAAAAGTGCTTTAGGTCTAGCCAACAAGGTCGTCGGAATTTATGGCGTGTAGATAACACAAGATACGAACCTCGAAATGTGAACCCAAATGCAGAATCGGGAAGAATTGTAGTGAACATGTGGGGCTGGATGAGTGCTGCTGGACCAGGCGAGCTCGCTTTTATACCAGGGAGGGCAAACGGCCAAACGTATTTAGAGGTGCTACAAACCATCATGGTACCCACAGTGCGCACGGTGTATCCACAACTGGACGTGCCAGAATTTTATTTTTTCCAGGACAATTGCCCGATACACCGTGCGCGGGTTGTTCAAGAGTGGTTGCGAGGGCAACCACAAATTAAAACAGTGCCATGGCCCTCCCGATCGCCAGACTTAAACCCCATTGAAAATTTGTGGGGTTTAATGGTCCAGAGATGGGATAGTAGAGCAGAAAGAACGAAGGAAGCACTTGTCACACATTGCGAACAAGTTTGGGACACATTCAGAGGTTCGAATTTGTGCGAAGTCCTGGCTAGGTCCATGCGTAGCCGTTGCGATGCTGTGATAGATGCGGGAGGAGCAGCGACGAAATATTAAGTTAATATAATTTTTAACATGCACTATGTTAATTAACGAAAGGCGTTCCCGTTAACCCGCAATAGTCCAAACATGCTACAATTAATATTACCATTTAAAAATTCGCGAAAAAAAATCAGCTGCTCCCTACATTTTGTTAAGCTAGGTATGCGAACATAAATGTAATGAACAGCAGATTTTTTTTCGTGAATTTTCGAATGGTCATATTTTGGTAGCATGTGGACGCTATACTATTGCGGGTTAACGGGAACGCCTTTCGTTAATTAACATACTGTATAATTACATTATACAGGGTTATTTTTCTAACACCTGGTAGGACTATATTAGTACAACCACTTTTGATCTATGACTTTTTAGAATACCAAAAGTAAACTTTCAAGTTTTTGTTGTAATATTTGTAATAACACTTTTTAGATCTGTATTTTGTAGTAAGTACCGCTGCGACCCTGCATTCGCAACGCACTGTTTGTTTATTTAACTACTTACATATTTTGGTACCGCGTAGAGTTGTTCAAATTTAGAGCGATCAAAATAAATATTTTTAATTTTATTATGAAATTATTTTTTTATGAATTATTAAAAGTCATACAACAAAAGTTGTTATTTATGATGTTAGTATTATAGTCCTACGAGCTTATTAGTGTTTTATCATCAAATGACTTCTCCCGCTCTGGGCGGAGCGGAAGGTCGTGTCAAACTTTTACTGACTAAAACCCACCCGTGTTCCTTCAGTTGCCTGTGCCAGGGCCATGGTATCTCTTTCGAACAACCCGCGACTCCGGCGGCTTGCAAATAACCCTGTATAGCTATTTTTATTAGGTTTATTTTTATTATTCCAATTTGTATTATATTACTTCGTTGATTAATGTCACAGGGTAGACTGTAGACCGTAATCATAGTTTAAAATATTGCCAACGATTTTGAAGTCTTCTTGTAAAATTATTGATGTCAATTTAGTGTCATGTTGCCTTTATTGGTGGATTTGTTGTTTTATTTACAATCAATGTTGTCATAAGCCCCGATCTCGTTAGTTTGTTATTTTACATATTCAGTAGTGTCATCATATCCGTCCACCTCATAAATAATTGATCTCATTTGCTTGATAAACCTAGTCTGTAGTGTAATGTAATTATTGCAAATTATAAAAATTATTAAGATTCTTAAATTGTACTAATCTTAAAACTTTTCAATTTCATTAGAACTGCACGAGCAATATTCTCCAAATCTTATTTACTGACAGGCTTTTTGCCTGTTGTTGTTGTGTTGTCTGTTTGTCATTGTTGTGTTGATTTCATATTTTGAACTTTACGATATAAGTGTAGATAAATACAGTTTATAAATGATATTATGAGTAAGAATCTTTTCACTTATAATATTTTGCATTTTGATGATAATTTCTGTGTAATTTTTTGTTATAATATGTTAATTTCTGGATGAATCTTTAATGTTTTGAAAAAGTCTATTAAAAATAAATTAAGTTACTTATATTGTTTTTTTTTTTCTACAACAGCAAATCCTTAAAATTGTTCTCAAGTAGATTTTAACTAACTGTTTATTTTTTCACACTGAGATTACAGCCGATAGTTTCATACAAAAAGCACTTACTATACATCTTTTATTATACAGATAAGATTTAAATATCAACCTAAATAAATCTTTAATCCTGCATAATGTTAAATGAACACAAACTAAAAATATATATTTCACTAGTACCCAACAATTTATTTCAATCCTTTCACTCTCACTGCTGCCAAGGCACAAATTATAGTTCAGTTTAATTACTTGATAAGCTTCTGAATTTTAAAGTGGCGTAGGAACTGAATCATTGTTAGATTTGTCAAAAAAAAACTTGACATGCATGATTTCGCTTAAAATCATGAATTGTCAAACTATGACTAGAGCATGAATTATAAAAGAGTAAAGTGTTGATTTGATTATAATCCAGTCTTAAAGTGCTCATCCTGCACGGCATGCCTGGGCATTTTAATTGCAACGATACCTTGTTCGTTATACAGGCTGAAATTTAATTCATGGGTATCCTCTTAAGGGGTCATTGTACTCGTCATTATGAACAACTTTGACTATGGGAACAAATATGAAATCGAGAAAAAAAAATTGCTGTTCCCTACATTTTGTCGAGTTATGCAAACATAAATGTAGGGAACAGCTGATTTTTTTTTCGCGATTTCAGGTATGGTCTCATAGTTGAAGTTGTTCATAATGATGAGTACAATGACCCCTTAAAAGGATGCCCATGAATTCAATTTCACCCTGTATTATTTTAATGAATAAAAGGTAATATTACAATTACCTACTGTTAAAAGTATTAAACCAAATACAAGGAACAACTGCAAAACATTTGAGATAATCCTAAGGTAATAAAAAAACGTATGGCCCTTGTATTAAGCCGTCCTCTATTGTTTAACCGAATTTCCAGACATTCCCACTAAATAACAATGGGTCTTAGATAATGAACTTATTTTTATTTCAGTTGCAAGAGTTGTGCGGCTTGCGGCCTTGCGTTAGCTACAAACAAAAAGCTCTGATAACATTGTATGAACTGCGCAGAGTATTGGTTCAAATATTACTGTAATTTTCAAGTATTCCCAAATTGCCCAAGTATAAACAAACACATAGAAATTTAGATAGTTATTTACTTTTAATAAAGTCGATTAAACACAAAAAAAATCAATATAAACATTTGATACCTTCATGCAGTGCCGGTCAACGCACCTATACCTAACGTATTCAGGGAGCCGTGAGATAAAAGGTAAACAAACCATAATTGTCCGTTCAATCGATTTTGAATGCTATTGTGTTGGTGGCATGACAAATGGCAGCTGCAGTAAACAGTTGGTATTGTAACCACTTTTTTGCCTTTAATGCCATCCATAAGCCTACGGAATAGAAGTCAAAATCGGTGGAACGGACTGTAATAAAACGGTTCGTTTCAATGTCTCATCTTATTGTGAAGGGAATATGGTGCGGTTGCTGCGGCATGCGGCATCACATAGGATATGGTGAAAATTGGAGAGGCAGTGAAAGTGTTCATAAATAACCTAGACCCGATAGAGAGAGGAAAATATTAAAGTGGATTAATACATATAAATTGTAGTTTATTAGTTATTACAAATTATTTTTGTAAATACTGCAATATCAATAATACATTTTCTAAACCAAACAAACAGAAGATATGAGTACTAAAATTAATTCTTGTCAATAATAAAATAACAATTCAATTCAATAACAAAGAGCTCACGCCGCCGCCGAGCCGCGCTGGCCGTGCCCATTAAAAACTCGTCTCTTAGCAGAAACAAGTGAGCATAGTACGCTCCTAGTGTGAGTGTCACACATTCTATACATGATTATACTAATACGAACACCACTAAAATACGCTTTGTGCATCCTATTGGTCAAAACTCGTGCATTGTGCGATCGAGTCGTGAGTCGTGCTATGCGATTATCGCCTTTAAGGTGAGCATGCGGAACTTTGGCCGATAGTACAACAAATTTGTGTTTGTTCCTAGTATTTATATTATGGATATCACTGTATTTTTTAAACAATTTTATATTTTTATGGGCATATAAAAGATTTTCAAAAATATACTGAGAGGGCACAGTCATTACATTAATCTCCTTAAATTTCTCTCTGAGAGAGTGTCTCGGACTTAATTTATAAATTGACCGAACAGCTCTCTTCTGCAAAACAAAGATAGTCTGAATGTCAGCGGCATTTCCCCACAACAGAATACCGTACGACCAGTGGCGTGCCTAGGGTTTCAAAATAACGCAAGCCCAATAAAATTTTAACCGATTTCAAAAAAAGAAAGTTCAGTTTTCGACTGAGTATGTAGGTACCTACGTATCTACGTATGTATCAATGCAATTTTCTCATAAACTACTGGTTAGGTATAATAAATTCTCTATCGAGCATTTTAGTAAGGCATTGGCTTTTGGGCTTATATGAGGGTACCGCCACTGCGTACGACATTACACTATGAAAATAGCTAAAGTACACTAAACGGGTTGTCTCTATATTAGTTAAATTACGAATTTTTCTAACAGCGTATACTGCGGAGCTTAGCTTTTTCGACAATTTATCTATATGTGGACCCCACTGAAGCTTAGCATCCAAAGTTAAGCCCAAGAATACTGTGCTATCTTCAGGGTTCAATTTTTCGCCCTTTATCAACACATTAGTTTTCACCTGCCTATCGTGAGGTAGCGTAAACTTAATGCATTTGGTTTTTCTTTAATTAAGAAGTAAATTATTAACATTGAACCAGTGAACTACTTTTGAGATCGCACTATTTACATCGTCAGTAACCAGCTGCTGACGTTTAAGTTTAAACAAAAGTGAAGTGTCATCCGCAAACAACACTATATCATGATTATCTTTTATGAGGTATGGCAAATCATTAATGTAAATAAGAAACAAGAAAGGACCAAGAATTGAGCCCTGTGGGACTCCCATTGTTACTATAGATCCGGGAGATCTTTTCCCATTAACGTCAACGCTTTGAATCCTATTACTCAAGTATGAAGTAAGAAGATCCAGAGCGGTGTTCCAGATCCCGTAGTGGCGGAGTTTCCTGATTAACGTTTCGTGAAGAACGCAATCGAATGCCTAGGACAAATCACAAAAGATGCACAATGCATCGCGTTTATCTTCCCATGCATTATAAATATGTCCTAAAAGTTCCACACGAATATCAGTAGTCGAACGACCCCTTGTAAAACCGAACTGTTTATTGTGCAATAATTTATGTTTATTAAAAAATCTTTGTAATTGGTCTAAAATTATTATTTTTTTAAATTTTGCTAAAGGTATGTAGTACTGAAATAGGTCTATAATTGGTGGGGTCTGATGTACTACCTGATTTAAACAAAGGTATTATTTTACTATTTTTCATAAGGTCAGGAAACTCCCCACAGTCAATGCAATTATTAAAGATAAGAGATAAAGTAGGAGCTACAATGTCAATAATTGACTTAGCAACTTCTACAGAATTACCCCACAGATCTGCAGTCATTTTTACATTTAAAGTGTGAAAGGTTTTAATTATATCTCTACAGGTAATATGTTCAAAATGAAACTCCGAATCGCAAACATTAACATTTTCCTTGAGCAAAGACTCAGCAACAGAAGGTGGCGAGTTAAGGGATTTAGTAGTTGAAACGGGAATATCTGAAAATAAATTTTCAAAGGCCGCGGCGACTTGCGAGTCTGATTTTATTATGTTGTCATTAATTGACAGGCTATAGTCAGTATTTCGGTTACTAGACCTTCCCGTTTCACTATTAATAATACTCCAAGTCGTTTTGATTACATTACTACTATTTTTAATCTTCGAACTCAAATGACGCGATTTCCATACAACAAACTTTTTTTAAATAATTTTGAATAGTTTCTAACATATAAATTAATGTCAGCAGTGTTTATGTATGCCCTTTCATTGTACAGCTCATAAAGCCGTGTTCTACTTTTATGAAAGATGCGTTATTATTAATCGAGATAGTCTTGGGAATAAAAATGGAATGAAATTGTTTACAGTATACATATATTAAAGAAATCATCGAATAGATGATTAGGATCAGCAGGAATAGACAAAACTGGTAATTTATTAATGAGTTTAACTTTAAAAGCTTCCAAGCGACTTGCAGTTTTAGGGTTAACAATGATATCTTTTTTAGCCACCATATTGTTTTGGTTTTGAATAGTAATCTTTTGCCCACAATGATCTGAGTCTAGTAAATTTATAATTTCTTTGTGGCTTGGTATACAATCTGTATAAATATTATCTAGGCATGTGGCACTCGTAGGGGTTATTCTTGTGGGCTCTAGAAATAGATTTACAAGATTGTAGGACTGAAACAGACTTATTATTTTACTACAAGAACCTGAGTTTTCTAATAAATTAACATTAAAATCACCACAAGTGATAATAGACTTGTTTGAGTCACAAATCTTATGTAACACTTCATCCATTTCCTTTTCAAAGCAGTCATACAATCCTGAAGGGGGTCTGTACACACTTATACAATAAACTGCTCCAATTCTATACAGGCTATTTCAACTGTCCGCTCAACAGATAGGCTCACAATATCCTTACGGTCCTTAAATTTAAGCTGATTACTTACTAAAATTAATGAGCCACCGTGTATAGCATTTACTCTGCTGAACGAACTACCAACCTGGTGATTATTAAAATTGAACAAGAACTGGTGGCTTTTAAGCCAATGTTCTGTTATACAAAGAATATCAATACTGTTAACATTCATAAATAACTCTACCTCTAAATCTTTGTTTATAAATCCTTGAATATTTTGATGCACCAGGTTGATACTATTGACTGATTTTAAACTTTCATTTGATTTATTTTTGCAGTTCTGTACATTGCTAGAGATTTCCTCTATTGTCTTAATTTCTAATTTAAATTATTATCAATGTCAATGTTTGATACCAAATTATTGGCTGAATTATTTAAAATGTCATCATTGCATTGCTCAATAGAAGCAATTTGTTTAGCCAAATTCTTGGCTGTAATAGAAAAATAGTAAGATAGCGACACAGCTATCTGTCTTTTACAGTACTTTGAAAGATAATACCTATCCATAAAAAATCTATCTTTTGTCAAATATAAATGATTACCAACATAATTGTTAGTATCAATTAATTGGGATAAATTATTATTATAAGTCAAATTATGCAAAGTCATATTAATTTCAGACCTAAAGATGTTTTCTTGCTGTGGCAAACTTTGGCTGTATGGGAATGTGAACATCACAATTTTTCTTAAATTAAGGTTGCACAATGATCTATAATATTGGAGTAATTCTCCTTTGTTCACATTTCCCCTATTGCCAACAAATATTAATAGTATAGTATCCTGGTTAAAATTGCATTTTATAACTTTTTTCATTATGTCAAATAAAGAACAACCAGGCATGCAGTAGTTCATTATTGAGTGTCCTGGATATTTATTTGTCAACAAGTGGCCTAGATCCTTTCCAATTTCATCACAAAATAATACTATTTCTTTATTTACAGTATGTTTAGGGAAACAGTAATTCATAATGACAAACTAGCACAAGACTCCGGTATGGTGGTATCACATATTGTCAATGAATGGTCCGGTGTAGGGTCAATAGAAGGTGGTTGACAATGTTCACATTTGTTTGTTTGAGAGCTTACCAGCTCATTCATTGCCAATACATATTCCCTCATTTGGTTTTCAGAGGCTGTATATTTGATGGTCATAGAAGTAAGTTTCTCCTGAAGTTGGTAAAGTTCATACTGCAAGTCTTCAGTGTCAATTTGGTATTTCCTAGTACTTTTTTCTAAGTTTAATGAATACATATCTAATTGTTTCAATAGATTTAACCTTTCTCTATTTAGTTTTACATTTTTAATGAAGAACCTTTGTTTTTTGACCATTTTCTTAGTTTTCACTATGTATTTGTTAATTTTGATATATTTTTAAGTTTATTTTTACTAGTAACTACCCTCACTGATTTACTTGATTTTGAATCATTATGACCTGTTAAATCTATTGTGTAAGAGGGGTTTATTACAGAAACAATTGATGGGGATAGGCACCAATTCATTGAATAGACTTTGATTCAACGAGGCGGTGATGTTTAGATTTGTAGTCTCAAGTTGTTCAATCTGACTTTGAGCCTCATGTAGCTGCTGTTGTAGTAAATATTTTTGACTAAGAGTTTGTTCATACTCATTGCTACACAGGCTGAACCCGTCCACAACAACTTGGAGCCTATCCCGGGCTGCTATGGCATCAGTGCGTTGAATATATAACTGAGCCATTTCTGTTTTCAACTTGCTATTCGTTTCAAGGACACCAAGGAACTCTATTTCATTTTCATCTCTTTCCCTAATCAGTTGGTCACAGTGCTCCTTAGACGCCTTTAATTCGCTCAAAGCCTGAGTGAGTTTGGACTGTTCTAGGCGAGCCCGCGCGCTGCGAGTCATAATCATGATTAAAGAGAAAAGAGTAGTGGATTGAGTAACAGATAATTAGTAGAAACGGAAAATGAAATTTACATCGTAAAGGAAAAAAATAAAAAGTTCTGTCACCAAACTAATTAAGGTTATGTTTACGTGTTTAAGGTCATAGGCATCAACTTGTAGCCGTATTAAAATTATATTATATAAATATATATATTATATTAGTATGCAAACTTTGTTCAAAGGCATACTATTCTATCAACGACTACTTAAACGATAAGAATAGTTGGTCGCTGTGTTTAACTCAAGACAATGTTTATGTACTTTCCCCAGAATTAGCTTACCTAGTGACAGGTTATATGAGTTCATATATTTTTTTTTTATTTTATTTGACTGTATAAGTCAATTAATTTTTAATTTTATTTTCGTGTGTTATTGATATAATCTTCTCATTACAATGTTTTTTGTTGAGTTGTGTTACAATATGTGGTCAGCTAGCGACCTCGATAACTGATTATTCTTACAACCGGCAGTAAGTTCGTCATGCTCCCTTAAATGTCACTCCTTGCGGTAGAGTCGGGGGTCGGGTTGCCTCCTTCCCTCAAATATGGCGAGGGGGGTAATGACTGATTTTTGCGTTATGCTCGTGAACGGGTGCTGTGCTTGTGGTGACTGGTCATCTTGCTTATTTTACTTTGATGGTCCTAGTTCATAATTTGTGACTGTTACAGCTATAGCTGTATATATGTAGGCGGGCACGCCCTTTATGCTTGGATGCTTTTATTTGGTTATTAAGTTCTGGTAACGTTTTTATCTGTGCTTGAGAATAGTTTTAGGTGTTTTTCTTCTTTTTTTTTGGTTGGTATAGTGGTGTTCTAGCTGACATATGGCTAATAAATTAATGTTTTGTGTTGCACGTAATGTAAATTGTTTTGCATACTGTTGTATAAAATCCATTTTTTTTCTCTAACTGAACAGACGGCTGTGCTGCTGGGGAGTTTGTTGGCCACTTCTTCCCAGCTAAAGCACTAGGAAGTGGTGAAGGGTGGGCGTTTGGGGGACTGTCTTATGTAATTTTGACGTTCGAAAAGTGCTGATTCTCAGCCAAGTTTGAATAAATGACTTTTGATTTGATTTGATTGATTTGATTCATGCAGCCTACACTTCTATCTTCTATTATTTTTTCAAGGCTTTTTGATATCATCGAAAAAGGCATTTCCCACGCATAGAAATATATGTTTGACCATGAAAAAGTGAATGCATCAATTTTGAATGCATCAGGATCAGGGTGCCATGACACATACTTTATGCATTTAGTATTTGTACGAGATCCAAATAAATCAATCTCTGGTTGAACAAAATTATTAACCACCTATTCTTTTAAAATATTTATTGCCTAGTTCCCATTCTGTGCGTGTCCTAACCCCTTCCGTGATTGAAAATCAGCAATAACATTATCCTGTGTATTGATGTAGGAAGCAAAAATCCATAAGTTGTGTGTTTCGCACCACTGCCATATTTATTTTGAAATATTATTAAGATTTTGGTGTTGAATTCCACCTAAGCGATTTATGTATGAAATGGCAGTGGTGTTGTCAATCCTTAACAATATCTCACAATTATACAGATCTTTAGCAAAACTTTTTAAACCTAAAAATACGGAGTTTTGCTTCCTTTTGGGTCCATGACCCACTGAATCTATTACCAAATCTTGCGGGGTGCAAGATGTGGTAATAGAATCATATTAGTACTTATATTTTCCGTTTTTTTGGGGAATAATATGTCCATAAATTTCTGAATCGGAGACAGAAATCGGACTTTCTCAAGTTTTGAGAAATTTACAATGCGATCTCTATAAAAAAAAAAATACCACGTGAAGTCCCAAACATAAAGAAAACAGGAGTTCCGATACTCCTGTTTTTCTTTATGTTTGGGACTTCACGTGGTATTTTTTTTTATAGAGATCGCATTGTAAATTTCTCAAAACTTGTTGTCAAAACTTGTGTTGTCACGTGGTAAGTTTAACAAATATTATCGTGCATAACAATAGATACTTAGTTTGGTATCAAGGTATCCATTTTTCTTTTCAATTTAAGTTTTAATCAAAGATTTCAAACACTTGTCGGCGTTTTGTTATTCTCGTTATTTCTCTAAATTTGAAGTGAACGGCGAAATATTGCCATAATATAAAAATCTCCCAACCATCTTTATTGGGAAAAAGTATTGCTTTTTACTGGCCGCCCGAATAAGTTTGACAGTCGGTTTTTTATGCAGTGAAACAACAACGCTTTGTATTTAACGAACGTTAAACATATTACGTAATCGTAAGTATTTGACGTACGTATGTTACATTGACCAACCGTTTAAAACAACCGACCCTAATTCTATGCACCTCTGTCTTTTGTCTTGGCCTATAGAAATAGTCATATCTTTACTATTGAAGATAAAACCAGAGAATTTACATTCTTGTTTAGGTATAATACTGCATTTTTTATAGTTTACTAGAAAACCCAGGCTTTCAAAGAGGTTAAGTATATACTTTACTTGATTCTTACATTTTTTTATGTGAGCTTGCCATAATACAGGTATCATGAAGATATTGTATTAGTCTTATTCCTCTTTTTCAAATTACTGAGAGTATAGGTTTAAATATTTTAGTAAACAAAAAGGGCAAAGGCCAAAGGTAAAACTGAAAACTCATACAATAATTTCTTTTCAAAATAAAAACGGGGGTATTTTCTGGAGCTATGGTCTATGTTAATCATATATGAAATGAAATGAAATGATTTTATTTCTGTAAGTAGGTTTATACAAACACTTTTACACGTCAATCATATTTAGAAAAAAACTAGATGAACTCGGCGTTTCCTATCTGACTACTCTGAGAAGAAAGGCCGAAACAAACTCAGAGGTCACAGTCTCTTTTAAAGTCCAGACATAATCTTGGTCAGATCATGTGAAGACCATGTAGATTGGTGTCTGAAATGGTCTTTTGAGGAAAAACCAAACAGATTGAGTGGACCTATTTAGTCAGTGCACGCATTTGTCAGTAATCGTGCAGCTCAACTCAGAACTTAAGGAGCTCAACGATCCGAAGAACAATACCAAAAAAGGACATTTGAGTAGGCCGCTTAAATGACTCAAACTGCCAGACTAAGATGAAAACTAACTGAGAGAAATAAAAAAAACAATAATCCACATAGTCTCCACATTCACAATAATTTAAAAAAGAATATAAATACTTCAAAAAGTAAATATTAATGTTATAGTGTATGTAACAAAATCATCAATTTCACACTTACTATAAAAATAGATTTAGTATAAAATTAGTTTGTTGCCTGGGGGTACATTGGAGTAGCTTAATTAATCCCAAGCCTTTTTGTCGTCCAAGTAATCTTTAACTTTATAGAAACCTTTTTGACAGAGTTCCCTCTCACAGAGAGGAGGCCTGTGTCCCAGCAGTGGGAACGTTATAGGCTGATTATGTAAATTTTTTGGAGCCTAGTCTTGGGCACAATAAGTAAGTCTTTGTTTCTAGTATTTATGCTATGAATGTCGCTGTGTCTAGAATATAGGTTTTGTTTTCATTCTTTTTGACATAAATCAGGTTCTCATATACATATTGCGATGCGACTGTCATTATGTTTATATCCTTAAATGTATCCCTCAGTGAATGCCTACAACTTAGGTTATAAATTGCTCGAATGGCTCGTTTCTGCAGCACAAATATAGCCTGACTGTCGGCTGCATTTTCCCACAGCAAAATGCCGTACAACATTACACTATAGAAATAACTAAAATATACTAATCGAGCTGTTTCTACATCAGTCAAATGACGGATTTTATACACCGCATACGCTGCAGGGCTTAGCCGCTTCGACTATTTGGTTATATGTGGGCCCCACTGTAGCTTCGAGTCCAAAGTAATACCTAAGAACACAGTGATGTCCACAAGATCCAACTCCGCCCCATTTACTAGTACATTGGATTTTACCTGCTTAACGTTAGGTGTCAGAAATCTAAAACATTTGGTCTTTTTCTCGTTTAAAAGTAAATTATTAACACTAAACCAATGTACTATTTTAGAGAGAGACTATTTTGACGATTTACATCGTCAGTAACTGTCTGTTGTCGTATAAGCTTAAATAAAAGTGATGTGTCATCTGCAAATAACACTATTTCATGACTGTTCTTTATAAGGCAAGGTAGGTCATTAATATATACGAGAAATAAAAAAGGGCCAAGAATTGAGCCCTGCGGAACTCCCATAGTGACAATAGAAATCGGCGATCGCTTACCGTTAACGTCCACTCTTTGGATCCTATTATCCAAATAAGAAGATCCAAGGCAGTGTTTCTAACACCATAGTGATGCATTTTCCTGATCAATGTATCATGAGAAACACAATCGAAAGCCTTAGATAAGTAACAAAAAATACCTAGGGCATCATGTGACTTCTACCAAGCCTCAAAAATATGTGCAAGAAGTTCCACACCAGCGTCGGTAGTCGATCGACCCTTTGTGAAACCGAATTGTTTACTGTTTAATAATTTATGTTTATTAAAATGTCTTTGCAAATGATCTAGCATCAATTTTTCAAATATTTTACTAAAGGTGGGAAGCACAGAAATTGGTCTAAAGTTTGGGGGGTCTGATGTGCTGCCCGATTTAAATAAAGGTATTATTTTACTACTCTTCTAAGTCAGGAATTACACCACAGTCAATACATTTATTAAAAATAATTGCCAATTCAGGCGCTACAGTGTTAATTATGCATTATGCAACCTCCACAGATTTTCCCCATAGATCAGCTGTTTTTTTAACATTAAGTGTATTGAAAGTTTTAATAATATCCCGAGCACTAACATAGTCGAAATTAAATTAATGGTTTCAAATATCAACATTTTCTTTCAATATGGACTCAGCAACAGTGGGTGATGAATTTAAGGATTTAGTGGTTGAGACTGGAATATCTGCAAAGAAATTTTCAAAAACTGTGGCAACCTCTAAATCCGTTTTAATAACTGTATTGTTAATATTAAGGCTGTATTCACAATTACGCTTCCTATCCCTTCCAGTCTCATTGTTTATAACTTCCCAAGTCGTTTTTATTTCATTTTGACTATTTTTAATTTTAAAACTTAAATATCGACTCTAAGCTTCGCTACAAACTTGTTTAAATAATTTGGAATAGTTTTTAACATATTGATAAAATTCTTTACTTTTATTATAATTTCTTTCCTCATAAAATTCAAAAAGTTTGATTCTACTATTAAATATCCTTTTTAGTTGCCCATTCACTGAAGGTTGCAGAACCATTAACTGATATCTGCTTGGGTATAAATGTTGAGTTAAATTCTTTACAATACATGGAAAAAAAGGAATTGTATAGTTCATTAGGATCATGACTATAAGGCAAGTAGGCTAACTGACTATAAAGTTTGTTTTTAAAGCTTTCCAAGCGACCGGCAGTTTTGGCACTGATATCTCTCTTAGCCACTTTTCTATCTTGCTTACTAAATGTAATCAGCTGACCACAGTGCACATAGTAAGCATTCTTTAAATCAATAGTTGGTAAGTAATCATTGTTTTGCATTAACTTGCAGATTGTACGGTATTCCTCTAACTTAAAATGGATGGGTTGCATAAATTCACTTTTTTGAGGTTTAGAATAAAGCGATATTCTCCATTGGGTTTTTTAATTAGGAAGATTGATGAACAAAATTGGTCTGCTGTTGTTGTACAAGTTTCCAATGTCTTAATTTTTAGCAAATCACTAATTTCTTTCGAATGAGGATTGTTTCTCTCTGTCCTGGATCACTTGCGTTGGTTGTGGTTCCACTCTCGTTGCCGCTGGGGTGGCTGACGCCGTTTCTTGGGCATATATGGAGTCTTCTTCACCCCGCCTCCGCCTTGCTGACTCTCGTTGTTTATCTTGAACCCTGGGCGTCTGAACCGTGGCTGAGGAGGGGCCCGCAAGTTTAAAGTCTTTGGTTTGGTTTGGTTAGCCATTACGTTTGACAGGTCCTGTGCAAACTTTTGTACGGCTTTCGCCGTCCTGATTCTTTCAATAAGGTCAATTCAAAATAGGAATTCATCCCGAACTCCCTGCAAGGAGTCTTTTAATTCTTTATTTATAACCGCTTGGATCTGCGCTCTTCTGCCTAAAGTTTCATTATGTATTAACTCGCAGAGAATCTTTGATGCATCATTAATTTGCTTGATTCCGTCAACTTTGTTTCTTTTCATTATAAAACATTCTAATCCACATCCAATGGCTGCTAAGGCTGCTGTTACATTTCTTTGCCTGTATTCTATTATGATGTCCGTTTCACCTGTTCTGAAACAGCAGCTGCTACTTCAGGGTTCAGTTTTGGAGGCATCATTGCTGGCAAGTTGTTTAAAACGGGTAGTCTTTGGGGGGAGAACGTTCTCTAATTCGTTTTTCTTTCATTGTACATATTATTACTACGATACGATACAAAGGTGTTTAGCGTAACATATTATTGTAAAATACTGTTAATATGGCTCCGCCAATAAAATCAAACGTTTGGACGTTTTTTATTAAATGTGACACGGGTGGACAATGTAAATTATGTAAACAGAGTGTTAAAACAAAAGGAAATACTACGAATTTAATAAATCATCTCAAACGGCATCATAAAGACAGTTATTCTGATATAAGCAAAAGTGGAGAAAGTTCTACTAAAGGAACAGCCGAAATCGTAAGTGTTAAATTTAAAGTTTAAATTGTGATGATGCGGTTTTCTTAAAATATTTAGTTCATTAAAATATTTAAACTAGTTTTGTCTTCATAAATCTTTACGTCTTGTAGGTATATTTTTATCTTTGTCAAGTTGTGATGTTGCGGTTTTCTTAAAATATTGAAACTAGTTTTGTCTTCAAAGATTTTTATACGTCTTGTAGGTATATTTTACTTTAACCACCTTATTTTTACTATAACCATCTTTTCCTTTTTAGGCTATTGAACCCGCCCCTTCGACCAGTCGGATGAGTATTAGTGATGTTGACTCGGGTGAAGAAACATTGAATATTACTCCACTCATTACATCAACGCCAAGGAAACATCAGCCACGTATTGATGACGTTATTTCTAACATTCAAGCATTTCGAAAAGGTGGGTCCAAAGAACATAAATTGACTAACACATTGCTATATTTTATTACGGTTGATGATTTGCCTCTAAATACCACAGAAAAAAAAAGGTTTTAAACACCTGATGAAAGTCGTTTGTCCAGCTTACTCGGTACCAAGCAGAAATACAGTTACGAAACTTATTGACGAAAAATATGAGAGCATTTCTAAAGTCATAAAAGCGCAACTGAAACAGGTTCATAGCTTTTGTTTGACTGCTGACGTTTGGACAGATACGATGAACACAAGGAGCTACTTAGGTTTAACTTGCCATTTTCTGCATAAGAACGCTTTAAAATCAATAGTTGTAGCCATAAAAGAATTGGATGAACGACATACTGCTGAATACCTCAAACAAGTAATTGAATCGCTCTGCAATGAATGGAACATTAGTGAACAAAAATTTTAGCAGCGGTCACCGATAATGGTGCAAATATTGTCAAAGCCATCCACGAATTACTGGGCAAAAACAAGCACTTACCTTGTTTTGCACACACTCTTAATCTAGTTGTGCAAAAAGCTGTGGAAGAGACCAGAGGTTTTGAGACATTGGTAAATAAAGTCAAAAGCATCGTAACTTTCTTTAAACACAGTGTTTCTGCACAAGACGAATTAACGAAACTACAAAAAAATAATAATGTATCACCGAAGAAATTGGTACAAGATATAATCACCAGGTGGAATTCAAAGCTGTATATGTTACAACGATTTATCGAACTTTGTGACTACATAAGCACTATTTTACTTCAAAACCCAAAGGGCCCCGCTATGCTTGGGGGGGTAATGACATTGCGATCATAAAGGAAATTATTAACGTTTTGACTCCTATAGAAAGTGTTACTAAAGAAATCTCGGGTCAAGATTATGTAACGAGCAGTATAATCACACCAATTATTTTCTGTATGACCAAATCCATTGAATCTGCTAATACCGAAGCCACTTCTGATGTTTCTGACGTAGGTTCAGAATTCAAAGCGAAAATACTCGGAGAAATTAAAAAACGCTTTAAGAATATTGAAAAAGTGCATCTTTTGGCGATTTCAACAATTTTAGATCCCCGATTCAAAAAATTATATTTTACCGATGCTCAGTCTTGTGCAAAATCACTGAATGATATCACCGATTTGCTCAAAACAGTGGACAGCAACAAAGATTCGCCAGAGCATGCACAAAATGTTTCTATACCCCAAGATGAAGATAACATTTGGAAATTTCATAGCTAGTTGGTGTCGGAATTGAGTCAAAATATTCCAAAGGAAGGTCTGGATGACATTTTAAAACAGTACCTGAGGGAACCGTTACTTGCTAGACAAGCTGATCCAATAACATATTGGACCACCAGGTTTACTATCTGGCCGCACTTAAGCTGCTTGGCTTTAAAGTATTTGACGATTGTCGCAACATCTGTTCCTTCAGAACGCCTGTTTTCCTTAGCTGGAAACACTTTGACCGATAGCCGTAATAGGCTAGATCCAGTACGTTTGTCCAAATTATTATTTATGAAAAGTTTAAATGAAGACAGTTGGGATTTATAGTTTTGTAAACTTTGTTTTTGTTAATATGAAAACCGAATTTAAGTACATTACATTACATAAAAATAAACAACTTTGCATGCAAACTGTGCCTTTTTTTTTAATATACCTTTATAATTACGATACGATCTTCAGAGATCGAATGAGATCGATTCAATGCAATACGATTCAGATCGTAGATCGATTCACAGAGTTGCGATCCATTACGATCCAAAAGATCGATTCAAAGCTAAAGATCGGGCCCCTACCTGGCAGTATAGTGACAAAATGAAGTAAGTTCGTAAGGTCACTCATAATAGAAATAGGTAAACGAGAATGCCCACCAATGGGCCCCTTAGATCGGTACCGTGTCAAGACTATTTACTTCTCGAAAATTAAGTCGTATTTTTACATGTTCAAGTTTTTTTCATCATTCACTCATCAACATTTATTTTACCCTAGCATTGGAAAACATAATTAATATATAATTGAATTTATATCAGTTCCGCCATTCAATCATAACCTGAATATTGCCAGACGACAGATTATGTCAATTAAATAATTGTGATCGATTGAAAATATCGATATTTTACTAATCCGCCGACTAAAATGACCGGAGATAGGTTACAATAGCTTTCCTCCCACCGTAATCTAGCTAACACTCTCATGTAACTGATTAGGTACGAAATAGGTGAAGGGCGGGCTCAAATAAAGAAAACAAAGGTAGTATGTAAACTAAGAAAAAACATGGAGGAATTATAATTTGAGGGAGTGTATATTCTACATACAGACATATAATATTATAGCTAGCAGATTCTAGCGGTCTTAGCTCTGCGGTGCTTAAAGCAAAATTACGATCCTGAAGTGATGTGGAGGTCCGATAGCGAAGAACTCAGGCGGAAACAGACGCTCTGGTTGCCCTTCCGATTGTCTGATTAGAGTTTTGGAAGGCGTAGGTGCCATAGATGTTGTACACAATACAGACGCTCCGTTCCGATAGTCGGTGTTTCCGCCCATAATCCCACATAATTATCATGTGTTTTATGGTATTTTCCTACCGTCAGAAATATTCCGCTACATTCATACCTGATTAGTTTCTTTAAAAAATAAAAGTTAGTACCACAGACATTATAGTGTTTATAACTATATTTTAATTATGTTAATAATATTATTTACAACAAATCGATTTCCAACATATTTAACATGGTCACATTTGACAGACCTATTTGTCAAATCAATGCATCAATCAAATTGTTTCGTGCCGTTCGTTTTGCATCGAGTTGAATTTATTCCTCCGTATTTACTTCTGTTCGTTACAATTTGAAGCTGTCGAGTTGAGCGTTTACGTTCCTACAGTAGATTTGTTTGAGATATTGGACTCTTGTTTTAGTGGCAAGTGAGCACATTGACTCTATTTAGCCTTGGACTCTTGTTTTACTCCAGAAAAATGTCTACACCTGCAGGCTTAGCATGACACTCTCTATTTCTTCGAAGAATAGACACGGCTCTTTCTATACAAAGTGACATTTCGTTTCTCAGTTTTTGACATCTCACCGTAGAAATCCTGTCATCTTGTCTTTCGTTTCTAACGATCTTTGTCTAGGTCCTTTTATAAGTAGAAAGATTTCTACGGTGGGATGTCAAAAAAGGAGAAACGAAATGTCACTTTGTATGGAAAGAACCGTGTCTATTCTTCGAAGAAATAGAGAGTGTCATGCTAAGCCTGCTGGTAGAGGTCGGGTAAACTGCCCTCTCTCTCGCCGGCGTGTCTATTGCTCCCTACGTTTGGCGTCGACGTCTTCGTAGACGTCAAACCGAACCGAAGAATTAGATAAACCAATGCTCATCCTTCTGAGATCTTGGGTAAACACCTACACCGGTAAGTTTATACTGTGTTATTTACGAGATTTATACGAACATTTAGGATGCCTATGTTTGGTCAATCAAGGGGTCATCGTCAACTTTAAATCTCTATTATATCCGCTATAACGGAAATTAACGTTTTAGGCAGTGTAAGGTGATCTGTGAGAAAACCTAAACCATTGCAATGAGCACATGAATACATGAACGTATTAACTATTTATGAATTCACTGATTTATTTTTGTTATCTTTTCAGATATCCTCCGATGACATCCTGTGTGTTGAATGTTTTGTATTATTACAAAACCGGTCATCATCAACCACAATTCTATCCCTTGTATCCCTTGCTCTTGGACATCTCAACATATGTATTGTATGTGGTACGTCAATTGCAAATCGCAGAACTCATAGGGTTATATAAGACTGTCCTCAAAGGAACGTTATAATAAGATGGACACCAGCTCATCACTTAAGTGTTTTAATCGTGGCAGATTAACTATGATTGAACTAATTGAACAAAAATAAATAGTATAAATATAATATTTTTCTTTTTTAGGTCTTGCATTTGGAACGAGTTTGTCGTGCGTGTCGGGAGGCTGCATCGAGAGAAATACAGAGCCAGGCCGATGGTGGCGTCTGCGCCAGTTGATGATAATATGAACGACAACATCGCAGATGCTGTGATGTACCACCTCCACTACCACTGGCGGTTCCACCACCTCGGGAACAACAATTACCTCGAACATTTACAATATTTATATACGTTATGGCACATATAAATATATGCAAATCAGCAACAATTATTCATATCAAAAACAAACTTACAGTCCGCATAAATATGCCAATCTTGTCAAATCGTTTTTATTTGTTTGCTGCTATGGATATATTTTAGAGTGCGTGGGGCCACAAAAAATGACTCATCTTAATTTAACTAAGCTTAATTTAACTAAGATGGATCCGTGCTGTTGTTGTAACTTAGCCATGAGCTCCTCTAACCTAAGGCTTTAGTAGAAGGTAAGTATTTATTTTTAACAATAGTACCTATAATACTACCTACTAGTCTGACTGCCTCGTTGGCCTAGTGGTCACAAGCGTTACTGCTGAGCATGAGGTCCTGGGTTCGATCCCCGGGTCGGGCAAAGTGTTATTGGGGTTTTCTTTTTTTTTGCCTACTAAACATTACACTTAAACATAACTGGCGAAACGTGGGTGTACTACAGGTACACCTCGGCCCAACCCTTTGGGGAAAGAAGGCGAGATGTTATGTTATGTATGTTTTTTATGTGTAGGTACCTACTACTGGTGAGGGCACAACCTACCTAACGCTAACTGCCGGCACGGCATGGCAAGGGATATTTGTAAGCGCAAGTACTTAACTTACATATCTAGCAAGAGAAAAAGAGCTATGTAGTGTTTTTCAAATTCAGGGATCAATATGTACTTATGAAGCCCACTTGATGCCAAACAATGGAAAATCAATTGTGCCTCATTAGCTGTCCTTGACCGATTAATACTTAAATAATAGGTATTATATTTTAATTGAAAATATGTTTAAAACAAAAAAAAAGCTTGTTTTATAACCTCAATTTCAGCATCCGAAAAAATAAGATTTCTCTTAAATTAGGGTGAAAAATTGAAAATCGATTTCAAGATATGAAACGGTAATTCTAGGTCTACAAAACCAAGTTAGAACCACCGTGACACGCAAAGTTTTTAGGGACCTAAATCTCCAAACAAAATGGGCATTGTCTTTTGTTGATCGCTACCCTGCCGGTATAGCAACAACGACAGTAAGTTCATAAAACTTGTATCAGTAGGTACATTATAGTAAATTTGTTGTTCGATACCCTGCCGGTATAGCAACAACGACAGAAAGTTTTTAAAACTTGGATCAGTTGGTACATGTAGGTACCTCTAGAAAAAGTTATTCGATACCCTACTGGTATAGCAACAACGGAGATTCAAGTTGGCATGTCACTCATTGTGAATATTATAATCTGTTGTCCGATACTCTGCCAGTATAGCGACAACGATAACTTAGTATTATAATTTGTATTGGATTCTGTATTTTCAAATTGAGATGACCGGTTCTAACCGGTTTCATAACGTGATAAAATTGTTCGGTACTCGTATCAGTAAAGCAGCAATTATCACATTAATCATCTTAACGATAAATCTACGTAAATTTATGTTACTCTCTAACAATAATAATATAGGTATTATTAGATCTAAGGCTGAAACTAGAAAAAATAAAGACCATGTCGTCTGCCAAACTAACCTTTTTTTTTACTAACATTTTCTTTTTCAATTTGCACAATGCTCTTTTCACGTTGTCTTTTCCCATTATTTGATGAAAAAACACTTAAAAACTTCTAAAATATTAAATAAAATAATTATTTTAGCGGGAACGGTGACGCCTCACAGTGACATAAGAAACGAAGGAGGTCCACAAATAGTAAAACGGTGAGCAGGAAATTCATTTCAAGATTTAAACTATATGTAACGCCGTGCAGTAGCCAGGAAATATACGAGGGCGGCACTGAAAATTTCGGGAATCAAGGAAGTGACACAACATTACTATTTAAAAATGTATTTATTGCTTTTCGAAGTATTCTCCGCGAAATTTGACACATTTTTCCATACGATGGAACCAATCATTGAAGCAACCATTCCATTCGGAAGTTGGGGTCTCCAAAATGGCCGTTTTGTAGGCGTCCACAGCTTCTTCAGGTGATGAAAATCTCTGTCCACGCAATTTATTCTTTATTTTAGGGAAAGTATAGAAATCATTAGGGCTTAGGTCGGGGCTGTACGGCGGATGGTCTAATAATTCTATGTTTTCTTGCTCTAAAAACTCTTTTGTTCTGTGCGCGGTGTGAGAACTCGCATTGTCGTGATGGAGGATGATGCGGCGGTTGCAGTTCTCTTTACGGAGTTCAGAAACGACCTGTGGCAAACAAATGCTAGCATACCATTCTGCATTAACCGTTCTTTGTCCCTCAAGAGGAATAGTCGTAACATGGCCGGTTTTGAAGACAAACGTAGCCACCATTTTTTTTGCAACACTCCGTAAACGAACAATTTTTGTTGGCTTTAACTCATTTTCGAACACCCAAACTCGTGACTGGTTTTTTGTTTCGGGTTCGTACGCGTATATCCAGGATTCGTCACCTGATACGATGTTGTATACAGCATTTGAGGATCCTGCGTGGAATCTTTCCAGAGTTCTGACGCACCAAGTAACGCGAGCCGCTTTTTGCTCTTCACAGAGCGAATGCGGTATCCATCGGGAAAACAACTTTTCTACACCTAATTGTTCATGCAAGATTATTTGTATTTGACTCATGCCAATGTCTAAAGTTGCCTGAATTTCGCGGTATGTCACATGTCGATCTTCCTCAATCAGCTTACGGATAGCATCAACGTTTTCCTGGGTGACTGCAGTTTTTGGACGACCTTGACGGGGATCATCACTGAGCTTGGTATAAATGGTATTCGATTTTTAAAACCAAAGAGTTTTCAATTAAAAAGATTTTAATATGACAGGAACAGTGGAAATATTCCATTCCCGATACTTTTAGTGCAGCCCTCGTACTACAATAGTAAAATTCTTCATCATTGAGGACGAGACAACAACAGCTAGAGTGATTGCTTTTAGACTTGAAAATAATTGGCACAATAAGACAATATGAAAAGTAGAATAAAAGACAAAGATCACGACCAAATAATTATTGATTAATTATCATGATTAAAAAAAGACATAATTGACATTTATCAGATATTAGAGTGTATAATAGAATGATATAAAATGTGTAATGTGAAAAATAGAAGCATTTGCCCGTGTGGTGCCGGACAAAAAGAATAGCACCACATGGGCAGTAGCCGCAAGTTTTTGGACAATTATACTGTGAGCGCCAACGAAAGCGGAAAAAAATCCTAAGGCGAATTGATGTCAGGCAGGCTTGTCAACCTAGCCAAAACCCTAAGCAGTAGGTATGGATATGGACGTACTGCGCCGACCCCAATTAGATTGGGATAAGGGCAGTAGATGATGTGAAAAATAGAAGCATTAATTGTATTGCCATGGAAAACAAACAATTAGTTATAAAAAGCACAATCTCTCACTTAAAGTTAATATTTTAAAATTAATAACACCTTGTAATTGAAGTCAACATGTTCATTACATTTCATATTACCACATATTCAAATAGAACACTATGAAGTCACATAAAATATATATCAACTCACATACATACCTGCCTATAAATATATCATAGTAAATTATGTAACGTAGTTTCAGATTTTCCATAATGGATTCCCCAAATTTTGTAATTGTCACATTTGTGGATGAAGATGATGCTCCTGGCACAGTTTCTTCGAATTGGATAAAAGATAGCACTAATTGTTACTTCCCCAATGCGGAGTAAAACGCACTGAGGAGATGAAGAACAAACTTTTGAAAATGATGCTGAACCCGAGATTACATGGCCACAATATCATATAAGAATTCTTAAAACATATGGTAGGTAAAAAGATAGTAATTTAATTTCTCTATCTATAACTTAATATCTTTCCCATGGGAATAAGATTTTATCCCTTTGTAAAAAGTTGCCTTTGTGTTCCAGTGCTTGGTAAATTGAATTCAAATCCATCCAGCCAGTTAGATATGAAAAGGCAACAAACAAGCAATACAACATCCAGATTTTGCTTTTGCTGCTTCCGCATACTACCTACCAAACTCGCACAAACACTCACTCAAGCAACCTCTCACATTCACTCTTACATCTCTCTCATACACTTTCTCCGGTCACTCACACACACACACACTGGTATTTCCCCGAAACTTTTGTATTTTTTGTATCTGTTACTAAATTTTAAATTTTATACTATTATTCTTAATTTATTTTTCACAAGTAGATACTTGAAAAAACCATACACATTGCATTATTATTATGTCGTGTATGCAAAGAACAGGCTTCTAGCCGCGGGAGGGCCCTGGTGACCTGTAATACAGGTTTTTATAAACCTACCTCAGGCTCCAGTCTCTCACAAAGTTAGCTCCTCGTGCACTACTGTAAAATTTTAGGATTAAGTTCATAACTTGTGAAGAGAAAATAAACGGTTTATTATTATTATTTTGGTATTTGTAATATTAGTGTGATTAGTATGACAATCCCCTTATAACTATTTATTAATTATTAGTTTTAATTATCTTAGTAAAGTTATTTTAAAATTTAGACAAGTTTTTTTTTAAAATACATTTCTCATCAGAAACACTTCCGTTTTTATGGTTTCTGTCCTAATTTAACACAAAAGAGTTTTCATTCCATGAAATAAATCACATGATTGTATAGCTGGCAGTTTGGCCATTACCGTGATAGGCGAAAATTCAAAAAACAAAAATTAGAATTTCATTTGTTTATCATAAAAATGAAATTATTCACTGTTTAGAGACAAATGTGTGTTTGAGTACATATCACCTTTGAAAACTAAAAATTTGCGCCTATCTTAAAACTTTTTGCTCTGTGTTCTCTATACCGTCTGTGTACTGTGACTTTGGGACGTCTGAAAAAGTTTTTTTTCTAAAACATATGGATAAACATATTTCGCCCGCAGAGCCACCCACGTTGTGGCATTCCTTTTTTTTTTGGAAGGGTAGTCATCAAATAACGTTCTGAGTCTGACGCAGGGTGCGTCAGACTCAGAAAGTTATTTGATGACTTATTTTTTTTTGATAGAAAATCATCAAATAACTTCTCCCGCTCCGCTCAGAGCGGGAGGGTGTGTCAGACTCTTACTGACTAAAACCCACCCGTATTCCTTCCTGTTGCCTGTGTTGCCAGGGGCCTCGGTGACCCATTAGTACCTTCCCGTGACCCCGGCAGGCATCGGCCCTAGTGGACTACATTTGTGCTGACGACATCTCTTTGAGGCGCGCGTGGAATACAACGCGCCGTCGACCCGGGCCTGGTCCTTACCGGACGGTGAGCTACCCATTGCTCAACGTCCGCAAGCCCGCGCCTAAAATGGTGGCCGGAAATCCGCCCAGGATTCCCGACGCCCAGGGCGTCTCCTGCGGTGGCTAGAGACGAGAGGGCGCGAAATTTGCCTGTCCCTCAACCGTCCCGCCTCTTCCTTCGCGAGCATTACTGCTTCGCAGAAGGAGGTGACGGCTGCCCATGCCCTCTCGCTCCGTACCATGGCCTGAACCAGGGCCGGACACGTGAGATCTCTGCCGCCGATCGCCTCCACGAGGATACGGCAGTAAGTGGTGGCATTGCTGGATTCTTGACCTAGTCAGCGTGTTGTGGCTGAAAGATTGCATCTGAGCTTGTCTTCTGTTCATAGAGTCTACAAACGCTATCTGGAGACTGGTTTGTTCACGCGCCGTTCAGGATCTGGCAGGAATCGGGTCACTTCTGAGCGAGATGATCGATTTATTGTAACAACTTCTTTACGAAATCGACGCCTTAATGCTTTTCAACTGCAGCAGCAGCTTCATATTGTACATAGGGTGGCTGTAAGTGACTCTACAATTAGAAGAACGTTGAAGGAACGTGGACTGGTACTGCACAAGCCAGCAAATGGGCCGAAATTAATTGCAGACCATCAAAGAGCATGCCTTAACTTTGCACGTGAGCACCTAAATTGATCATACCTTCAGTGGAACAAAGGCCTCTTTTCTGATGAGTTTAAAATTATGCTATATGGTAACGACGGAAGGAACAAGGTCTGCAGAAGAGACGGAGAACGCTTTTCACAATGCTGCATTGAAGAAAAGGTCAGCTATGGTGGCGGTTCGTGGGTTGTTTGGGGAGGAATCAGCGCCGACGGTAAGACAGAGCTTGTTTTTGTGTGTGGGCCACGTGTACCTGCACTAAACAGTCATCGGTACATCGAACAATGTCTTGACCCTCACGTGATGCCCTATGCACATTTTATTGACAACGATTTCATATTCATGCACGACAATGCTAGGGCTCACACCGCGAGCGTCGTACGAGATTATGTTACCGAAGTCATTATCTCCATTATAGAATGGCCAGCTAGAAGCCCGGACATGAATCCGATTGAACATCTATGGGATGAATTAAAGAGACGAATGCGTGCAAGAGAACCTGCCCCAGAAACTCTTAGCCAGCTGCAAAATGCAATCTAAGAGGAATGGAATGGATTGCCACAACATTTGATCGTGACTCTCATCCGATCGATGAACAACCGTATGGAAGCAGTAATAAGAGCTCGGCGAGGGAATACAAGTTATTAAATAAACGTTTCTTAGCTTTTTTTTTTCATTTACGTGTGTTGTTTAATCAATTTCCTTCATACTCAATACAGGGTAAAAAGGACTTGTTAAACAAAATACGAAACCTATGAAAATTTAATTTGAATTTAGAACATTAACATTAGGATTTGAAAACCTCATATTATTCACTATTAAACGACATTTGACATATATTCCTAAATATACACATTTTTCTGATAATCCTTACAAAACATAAACTTGCAAGGTGTTTCGATTTTTCTGATGAGAATTTTTCTGATCTGAGATAAGCAAAACTCGTGAAACTCCATCTATTATTTCAGAAACTTATGGCGAAGCACAATTAAATTTAAAAAAAGCTGAAGAAACTTCCAATTTGGACTCGAACGAAGAAAAATAAAGATTTAAAAAGTTTATTTGCCAGAGGATTCTAATTCGTCCGAAGATTATCCATCTCTAAAGATGACTAAACCTCAACAAGTTTTATCTAAAACAAGTAATGAGTATTTAAAATACCCAACTCCTCCTAAACCTAAAGAAATGGAAATCTATACATGTGTGTGTTTTTGTGTCAATTATTAGACTAGAAATAATATTTAAGTTTCAATACTGCAGTATTGAAACTTAAATATTATTTCTTGTTGCATGCACTTGCTGTAAATATGGAATCAGATTCGGTTGACCTTTCTTATATGCCAATGGAAGTAAAAAATTCAACTGTGAATTGCCGCTCTGACGAAGCTGTAAACTGTCCACCTGGTAAAGATGTCAATTTATTTTTATATTATTTATTATACATGAGGCACACAGCATTGAATAACAAGGTATTTTTTTGTTGCATGCCCTTTAAAATAGTCGAAGCAGAAATTAAATGTTCAAATGAAATGACAGTGGATTTAAGGTCTGCATTCAATTACTCAATTGTCTCTGCAATATTAGTTAAAACCAAGAAAATAAATTTCTGTCAGATTTAAGCCCAGGTGTACAAATAAGATCCCAAGAAGCCAAGAAAACTCAACTCCGTTCTGGTGAAGCTATGAACTGCCAATCTGGTAATGGGTTTTTTTGTTACATCCAATGAGACATCATGTTCAATTTCTAACATTATGTTTACTTACATTGAATTTCACATATTTTGTCATAGATGGCGTATATTTAATTAGTACCCAAGTCGAGTCATAAATGGTGTTGTGCAGTGACGTCATATTCTATAAGTCGCTGTTAAGATTTTCCGGGATTGCATGACCCCCTGTGGTATGTCCGAATTTTGTAAGTTAATGAAAATAGTTCAATAAAAGAAAATAAAAGAAGAATTTATCCAGTAGTACAGTGTATTATTTAGTTATAAATTCAGTGCTGCGTGACCAGACCAAGCATTGGTCCTACGAGTCGTAGAGTGACTGATGTCACAAAGTTAGGGTCGTCGGAGAAAGGCGCCGACACAGTAGTGGATCGCTGCTGATGATGCCAAGGTGCTGGTGAGTTGTGCACCGAGGTGGAAACACTCATTTCGAGACGAGTGGCGGCGGGTGCAGCCGACGGCAACAAGAGCTGCAACACCAGGCGTCAGCGGTAGAACAGTTCGAGAGCGGCGGCGGGAGCAGTTCGAGGGCAGCAGCGGAGGAGCAGTTCGAGTAGAGTGGCGATCAGAAGTTGAACGAGCAGCGGCACGGTGTGGTGCCAGCCAGTGCGCGTGCAACTCAGCGTGTGCGTTCAATAGCACCAGTGCGCGCGTTCAGCAGCGCCAGTGTGCGCGCTCAGCAATACCAGTACCTAATAAGATCGACATCTTGTTGAGCGCAGATATTTATAGCAAAATAATTACACAAGGTTTAAAGAGAGCACCCAGAGGGTCGGTAGTGGCACAGTGTACAAGATTAGGTTGGATTCTATCTGGTACAATACAAAAGAATAACAATGCACATTTATTACCCGAAATTACTTCTTTGTACGCCCACGTAGAACAAAAAGATCTCTTAAAGAAGCTCTGGGAGATTGAAGATCAACTGCCCCACACTAAAAGGTTATTTACAGAAAAAGAGCAGAGATGTTAAGAGATGTTTACATCTACAACGATGAGGTCTACTGACGGTCGTTACATAGTGCGAATGCCATTACACGAGTCAAAACCGTCTTATGTACCGTAGTAATATAAGAGAAATAGCAATGCAACGATTTAGAGCATTGGAAAGGAAGTTTGCAAGAGATCAAGACCTAAAAAAAAATATACAAAGGTCATGGAGGAATATCTACAATTAAATAACGTGAAGAAAGTATAGAAACCAGACCGTAAGTTAAATGAAGCTGTTTACTTACCACATCAAGCGATAATTAGAGAAGACAAATCCACCATCAAGGTCCGCGTAGTGTTCGATGCTTCCTGTAAAAACAGCAAGGGTGTATCACTTAATGATACGCTGATGGTGGGCCCTACCTTACAGTCCGATTTGAGGCACATTGTACTTCGTTGGAGACTTCATCGCGTAGCAATTACAGGGGATATAGTTAAGATGTACCGACAGGTGAGAGTGGCTGAAGAAGATGTGGCATATCAACGCATATGATGGCGCAATAGTCTCGAGGAATAGATACAGCACCCTACGCTCCGAGGCTGTAATTATTACACTGCAGCCCGAAGCTTCTAACAGGGGAATGACCTGTCGGTCCTGGCGGAAATAAGGCAGAAGCTGAATTTCAGTGAATTTGGCACCCCGGCTGGCTTTGTTTATAGAACGGCAGCTACGGGTGCCAAGGTATTTAAGGAATCGGGTGCTGCGAGGCAGGAAAGGGCGGACGTTCTGGCCGCCAAAATACGAGAAGTCCTCAAACCAGAGGATGCCCGGGTGTCCAGGCCCACTAAAACGGCAGAGTTGCGCATAGATGGGCTGGACGACTCTGCAACCGCGGAGGACGTTGTGGCGGCCATTGCCAAAACCGGTGAGTGTCCGCCTGAAAACATAAAGGCGAAATTCGATGCAGCGTGGCCGGACTGGGCTCAGTTTGGGTGCGATGCCCAGTAGCAGCTGCAAAAGAAGTTGCAGACGGCAGACAGTTACTGGTGGGATGGGTGTCGGCCAGGGCAAAACTCCTGCCTACAAGGGCTGTGCAGTGCTTCAGGTGCCTGGAAAAGGGGCATGTCCGGGCACAATGTACTGCACAAATCGATCGCAGTGGTTTATGCTACCACTGCGGTCAGTCCGGCCACAAGGCGGCCCAGTGCTCCGCGGCACCAAACTGCAGTGTTTGCGCAGCTGCAGAAAAGCCAGCAGAGCACAAACTTGGCGGGAAAGCCTGCAAGGCATCTAAAACAGTTGGCAGGAAGACAAGGGCCGTCGGAGGACTTGCGCCCCTCCCATTACCTGGCAACCTAACAGCTGACTTCCGATCCGGGGAAGGAGGAAACGCCGAGGAAATGGAATGCCAGTAATGCCACATTTCCATTTCCTCCAGGCAAATATCAATCACGCTGCCAGAGCTCAGGATCTCTTGCTCCAGAGCATGGCAGAGTGGTCGATTGACGTGGCTGTGGTCGCCGAGCCGTACTTTGTCCCCCCAAGGATAACTGGCGAGTGGCTGATGCAGCGACATACGGAGTTGCGTCGGTCACAGCTCCGCGCAGCCCTGGTGGCGGAATGGCGGGACAGGCTTTCACGCCCTACCGGCGCCTCTTCACCATCGAGGCGATTCGGCCAGTGCTCGAGCCCTGGCTCGGGAGGAGGCACGGCTCCCTGTCGTTTCGGGTGACGCAGGTGCTCTCGGGGCATGGTTGCTTCGGGAAGTACCTGTGTCGCATAAACAGGGAGCCGGACGCCCGGTGTTACCACTGCGTTGACTGTCGGGAGGACACGCGGCATAGGCTGGCAGTGTGTGCCGCTTGGGAGGAGCCAAGCCGTGCCCTCATCTCAGGAGTGGGCAGTGACCTGTCGCTGTCGGCCGTGGTCGAGTCGATGGTCGGCAGTGAGGAGTTCTGGGACGCGGTGGTATCCTTCTGCAAAACAGTCGTGTCGCAGAAGGAGGCTGTACAGGGGCGGCGGACTTGGGGACGACCGCCGCCCCCCATCACACTGGAATCGAGGTGGCGGCGCGTAGTGTTCCACGCGCACCCCTTTCAGACGTCGCGGGGGGGGGTTTAAACACCTGACCCCCTCCCTTGACTTGAGGTGGCCCGCAGAGGCGGGCCGGCACTAGCCGGGGATCGCGGAAGTCGCATTAGATCCCATGATCCCGGGTGCAAGTGTGGGAGGTGAACACCGGGGTGGTTTTTAGTCAGTAAGAGTCTGACAGACCCCTCCGCCTACCCCAGGGCGGAGGACATCCATGAGGATTTTCTACCCCGGAACAAAAAAAAATATTAATAGCGTTAGAATTTTAAAGGTAACGCTAGCGCGGTTGCCAACCTTAGGTATGTATTTATTTATTTTCTTATGTTGAGCATAGACTAAATTAAAGTGAATCAAACTTAACGTTTTACAGAGACCCAGATTAAAAAACCCGTCATACGCACCAACCGACACCAGCATAGATGACTCATTCGATACTACTATTAATGATAAGAACAGGGATACCTTGTGCGGAGAGTTATACTGCAAATTCGTCGCTTTCTGTTACAAATATTTCAAACTTATCTACTTATTTGGATGAAACGTATACCACGTCTCCAATAAACAAAGAAGCGTGTATGTTGTCTGGTAATCCTTGCAGTACCAAAGATACTGTATCTAAAGAGAGAGGCTTTTCAGAGAACCCACAGAATACTTCGATATCTGACTCATTTGCTATTAGTAGTACTCCACTAATGGATGTCGCAAGTAATATAACTATTGAAGAAAATGAAGATCAATTTATTGAACCTTCTCCCGCAAATCAACAAATTATTGCAATGTGTTTGACCAACGTTCTTGCTGATGACAGTTACAATTTAATTATGGAGAATACAGACCTTTCACACATGATGCAATCAACTCCACTCCAGAATGTATATATTCCTCCTAGTGAAAGTGAAGAATCCTATCAAGTTACATGTAATAATAAAATAGCCACACTGCCATTTCATTCTACATATAGGCAAACCAGTCTGTAGTCCTGAAACAGATGTCACTAATATCAGTACTATTGAAGAAAATTACAAAGATAAATTGATAGCACTTTCTACCTCAAATCAACATATCATTTCAAAGGGTATGGTTCAGATATCGACAAATGATCTTGCTAATGACAGTGATAACTCATTTATACAGAATTCAAACAATTCATTAATTATGCAATCATCTCAACTCCAGGACCGACGGTTAAAAGGTAATTGGGCATAAGCGACATTTTGGTCGAAAATGAGTTATGAATGCCATCCTACTTAAAAAAAGAGATTAAGTAGGATGGCATTCATAACTCATTTTCGATTAAAATGTCGCTTATGCCCTATTACCTTTTAACCGTCGATGTGTATATTCCTCCTAGTGGAGGTGAAGAAACGTATCACTCACTTTTTACGCATGGGCAAAAAAATGTTCCGGTGGATTGCACCGTTCCTTGGGCACCAAGTGAAAATAATATCGCTAATAGCGTTCTTAATTCATCAGACGAAACTTTATCGGAGTATGTTGATAGTGATAGAGATCCAACATTCTATCCAACATTAACAGTGTCATCAAGTGACTCGAGTAATGAAGAAGAAACCAATGATGGTCTAATCTAAACGTATATGAGGATGAAACTTAACCAAGTCATCGTGGCTTAGAAAAGTTTCAGGTATTTTAACTCATCTTTCTTTCTTACTGTGAGAGTAGGTACGGTCTTTCTTCCAAAGGAAGCAGGCTGGCCGTAAAATATTAGTATTTCGTTTATTAATTAAATAACATATTATTTACATTTGTAAATATTTTATAAAAAGAAGAAGATTGTGAGTATATTTACGATAGGACATGTGAGAGCAGCTGGAAGGCTGATACTGTTAGTCCAGAAGAAGTTAATTCCATCATCCTTGTTGGTACTACGCCAGAAGCGTGGCATAAGAACGTGGTGGTGCCTTTCTTTAAAAAAGGAAATAAAACCTCACTAAAGAATTATAAGCTCATCTCGCTCTTAAATCGCCTGTATATGCAGTTATCAATACGAATCGTTACGCACGTAAGTTTGACAAATATATATTAGGATAAGCAGTTTATTGATTCTTGGAGTGAGCTTATTCGTTGATTAAATAAAGTTTTATTTTTCAGAATCCGACTGCAAATAATGGAGATGAAATTATTACTGCTAAATCAACCAGCACGACTAGAATAAGAAGTAAGAATTTTTGTTTTTTTTTGTGAGGTCGATGTTTTAAACTTCGCAAGACATATCATGCGTAATCACACAATGGAACCCGAGGTACAAAAAATCTTATCCTAAAACAAGTTGTACTCGTAAAAATCTTTTCACTGCCTTGCGTCAAAAAGGCAACTACCGTTTGTTTCAGCTTATTGTCTACATTTAGATTACGCAACATAAAATTTTGCGCATCTACTTGGGTATTAGAAGTATCAGATAATGGTTGACATGTCCTTCTATGTTTCCACAATTGTTTCCTAGAATAAAAACTCAAGCACTTCTCACATGGTAAATAATCGACATGTGGGTAAATTTTACTCTTTTTCATAGGTTAAACACATTTTGTAATATTAGCTATGTAGTTGCCTGTTTTACGCAAGAGATACGTGTAGTAAAAGATAGTGTAGGTTCAATACGAGTGCAACACTCACATTCATCTTTGGGACAATGTTCATAAACAGCAAATTCACAATGAGTGCACCAAAACCCACTGAATCTAAGAAAACGAGTAATATTTCCAGGACAGTAATGCTTATGAGGAATTTGATCGCGCCATTTCCGACACCGAGAGGTAAAAGAGGTCGAGGTGTGCCTGTTTTATTTACAGATGACGTTGTGACTGTCTCACGATATTAGGCTCTTACAAATGAAATGAAATGAAATTGTTTATTCTGTAAATAGGATATGAGAATCACTTTTACACGTCATATTAAAAAATAAGCTAGATGGAGTCGACATTTCCTATCTGACTACCCCTGAGAAGAAATGGCGAAACAAACTCAAGGGTCAAAGTCTCTTTTAAAGTCCAGACATAATCTTGGTCAGATCATGTGAGGACCATGTAGATCTATGTCTGAAATGGTCTTTTGAGCCAAGAACCACACAAATTTGAGTGGACCTGTCCAGTCAGTGCAAGCATTTGTCAGTAATCGTGTAGCTCAACTCAAAACTTAAGGAGCTCAACGACTCGACGAACAATACCAAGGAAAGGACAATTTGGTTGGCCGCATAAAGAACTCAAAATGCCAGACCATCATTAAAACTAAGAGAAAAAAAAAACAACAAGAAATAAATAAAAATGACCCACATAGTGCTCACATTCACAATAATTAAAGTAATATAATACTTTTCAAGGTACATAAATATTCACTTAATTTTGCTTATAATATTCATCAATGTCAATATGTACATATAGTTGTATATAATGATGATTTTGCATAATTTAAATATCAAATTTTATGGTTTTAGCACAAAGCTTATCAGAGCGAGCAGCTCAATCCCAAGCTTTTTTGTCTTCTAAATAATCTGAAATTTTATAGTACCCTTTTTTACAAAGTTTGGTTTTAATACAGCTTTTAAATCGTTTAATGGGTAAATTTCGAATAGCAATAGGAAGTTTGTTGTAAAAGCGTATACATTGACCCATGAACGAGTTGCCTACTCTGTGGAGGTGAGTGTGAAGTAGTAAATACATTAAATCTCAATTTTATGGGCTGACAGTTCGACATGTTACCGTAATTAATAACAAAACATCCTATTTCTTTGGAATTGTGAAACCTTTTAGAAATGCATTCCATTTATATTTTATGGGAAACAAACTTCAGACAATTCACAACGGACGGGTCGAAAGCAATAATTCAACAAATTCTAAAGATACGACTAAAGTATTCGATTTCTTATCGCAGAGGACAATACTAGTGCCAACATCTGCTTGGGATAAATTGAGTTCGGGCAAAACCCAAAGTGGCCCTTAAAACAATTGAGAAATGGTACAAAAAAGGCAATAAACCTATTCTGCGTATTCGGTTGGCATGGGAAAAAAAGACCACGCTCCGGTCGTTTTGGAGATGGAAATGGCAAGGGTAGGCTGGGAGAGTCGGTGATGAGCCGCGACAGGGGACGGACGCGATGGCCTACGCGAGTTAGTGAGGGGAGTTAAAGACCCCGACTAAGGGCGGTCAAATTAGGCTTGGTTAGGAGAGTTACAACTAGGTCGATAATAATGACACAATGTCACTTTGGAGAGATCGCGATAGTGAAAGTGTTATCAGTTTAATACCTTAACTTGTAATAATGAGTGTAGATTTAGACTAGGTTATATTAGTCAAGTATAATGTAAAATAAAGTAAAGTAAAGTAAAAAACTTTAATGACAATATAAAAGAACAAACTTTACACAAAAATCCCAACAATCCTGTGATTTGTGTCTACTAATACAATTACATGTGTGATTAATGTGATGATAAATACCAGTGTACGTTATGCGGTTGTCTGAGCTTAATTCACACTGACCTCCGTACTAGTGAAAACTGTATCACGGCAGGTCAGTCTTCCTCGTTCACAAACACACACATTACCGATAATTTGCATTTGACTGCTAAATAAAACATTGACTTATGAGTATGGCTACAAGAACACAGATACTTTGTAGGTATTATTTGATAATTTGATGATTTGATGACAATAATAACGAGGGTAATTATAATACATTAAAAGTATATGCAAACATTTCAGACAAAAAGTTTGGATCTTATGAGCTACGGTTATGAACTTATAACAACAAAATATCAAGATACAAATAATAGTTGCGTTATTATTAACGACTAATACTACAAAAACAACCAAACGGAGATTATAAACATAAAGAAAAAATAATAATAATAAGAAATGGTCTATGTGTGTGAAATGTAGGTTAGTGAATGCGTGTGTAGATGTGTTTGCATGGAATAAGAATGTGTATGTATTTCTGTAGATGTATTTATGATGTGGATATTAATAGCTTTTCTGTGTTATTATAGTTCATTTCGATGAGATGTTTATTTAAATATTGTTTGCAAACAGAGAGAGTCAAATCGCGTAAATTGATGGTTTTCGACAATTGGTTATATAAATGTGGCCCGAGATGGTCAAAAAAATTATCTGAAAAGACCGTGTTATGTTTAGGTATGGAGTACACCAGATCTTTTCTTCGCCTTGTAGTGAAATTAGGTATCGGTAACTTGGAGTGCTGAAGTAATATAGCATTGTTTATAAATAATTGTCTTACTGTGAGCAAAGATAAATTCTTATATAATAGATGCGTAGGATATCTAAATTTCCTGAAGCTCATTACTTTTAATATTGCTCGCTGAGCTCTTTCGAGACTTATCATAGTGGTTTTTGATGCACCTCCCCAAACAGTGATACAATATGATAATACTGATTGGCATAAAGAAAAATAAATAGTTCTAAGTAGTTTGAGGTCACATATATTACGAAGATTTTTAAATACATGGATCATTTTCCTAGTCCGAGTTATTACGGTACCGATATGTTCGGGGGAACATATCGGTACCGTAATAAGTTAAGGTTTTGGTCTACTACCAAGCCCAGATATTTGATAGAAGATCCTCTTGTGAGACTATAGCAGGAACAGGCTATAGCACTTTTGCAAGTATGCAACCTTATTTGCAAGTTATTTGGTGGTTGCGTGTTATTCCTAATGCTGAAGGTTAAATATTTTGTTTTCTGTGCGTTCAATGTGAGAAGGTTGTGATCGAGCCAAGACGTAACTAAAGCAAATCCTTCATTAGCCAAGCTGAACACTTCAGTCCACGTGCGTCCATGAAACAAAAGCACCGTGTCGTCAGCAAAGGAGATTATTTGTCCTTGGTTCAGATTAAGACTACTTAAGTCATTGATATAAGCGAGGAATAATGTAGGGCCCAAAATACTGCCCTGTGGCACGCCGAATTTGACATTTTCCTGTTGACTGGTGTAGCCATCAATTCTAACACATTGAGTTCTGTTCGTCATGTAGTCTTTTATAAGGTCCAATGCAATACCGCGGATACCAAGGTGTTCAAGCTTATTGAGGAGTATGGGAACAGAAACCGTGTCAAACGCCTTTGCCAAGTCCAGGAAAATTCCTAGGGTCTTATCTCCTCTATCCAAACCATCGACGGTAAATGATAAAAGCTTGTGTACGGCATGAGCAGCTGATTTTTTTCCTCTGAATCCAAACTGGTTTTCTGAGAAAAGCTGATTGGACTCAAAGAAATTTTTAAATCTAGTGATGAACACTAGATTTAAAAAATTCTAAATCCGTTCAATGACTTTAGAAAGGGTTGGCAGTAATGAGATTGGTCTATAATTCGAGACACAGTCTCTGTCCCCAGACTTGTGAATGGGAATGATGACTGACTGTTTCAGAGCGTTGGGAAAGACGGCGATGTAAGTTGTGTATAAGGCGCGCGAATCTCAGTGAGTGTATCTGTGAACGATTGGGTGAGTGTTTACTATTCTATTCCTCCTTATTCCTTTCTATGACGATCGAGGTATCCTACACCAGCGTTTGGTTCTAGGGACTCGGAGAGAGCCTTCCATTCGGTGTGACATTTAACAAGAGACGGTAGACTACTCTACCAACAGACTATAGACAACCACAACCAAGACATGACACTTACGGCAGTCACACAGCTTATGGATGGCTGAACCGAATTAATACTCGCAACTCGTTAGGGCCAATTTGAGCTATAATGCTACTTTGTAATTGTTTACGAACACAAACAAACCAAATGCTAGTAATGGTTACCTTATCCCTATGGACTGACTAACTGCAGGATATTTTACATTGCCCTTGATGTATGCACATTCTCAGGGAGATGAGTTAGGCCTCAAAAAGTTTCCTAAACTGGATTGATAGTTCGTTCTAAGGAACGCTAGGGATTGTGTCTCGTTAAACCACATCTGGCTATCGGCCTCTCACAAATTATCATTAGCGAGACACGACATTTGGATGCCCAGATAGAAACGCTCCGATGCTTGACTTAGTCGCACAGCTGCCGATTACATTGAAAGCATCTTCTAAATGGGGGAGATTAAGAGAGTGAGAAGTGACGATTTGGAATAACCACTTCGGCGTATAGCAGGAGCAATTTTAAAGAATTCTACTACTGACTGACGATGCGGTACGCTTGTGCAAGTTTTGTATTGTCTTTGTAACGGGTGATTAGGCCGTTATAAGGGGATTATTATATTAGTACGCGCCCAGTGATTACTGGAACGTGTCTCGCTCAATGACAATTGAACTTCGCAGTACTCTGCCTTAGGATTGAGTAAGACATGACTAGAGCTTAGGGAATGTGGCTTGTTAGAATCGTAGCAGTGTCCTTAGTGGTCCTATGCGTTCAGGTCTAATAATACACGCACGACGCTGTCAGCTGCTGTAAAGCAGTCCCACGTCACTTGGGGTTTGTCTGTAGTTATCGTAAAGATATCCATCAACGTAACTTAGAGTAATATACTCGTATTCCCCAACGCAAGCGTTACGTGTCACATACCTACCCTTTTATATTACTGACATGTCCTTAGAGGACATGTCAGTAATATAAAATATAATTTCATAATCAAAAGAAAAGTAGATAAATTAGATTCCTTTCCATAACCTGTGAATTCCCAACCTCATTTTATATTGACATTGTTCACTTGTAATCCCTCCTTGTCCTAACTATCCAAGACGAATGCAACAAGACGATTTAAGACTACGGAAAGATACAGACGTTGGAGTCTAGGCGAGTTAAGTTAAGAGGCTTGGTGAATACCAAGGGCCATGTCCGAGTGGGCTGTCGCTAGATAGCGAGTATGAGTTATAGTTGGGTTAAAGCCCCGATTAGACTAATTTAGTACTTAATATGTATGTGTGTGAGTTTGTTGCAACGACTGGGAGAGTCTTTCATTATAATATTTATCCTAGTCTGATAGTATAATTAAAGTTCTTATAACTAAACAAACAGAGACGTGTTGCTGGGGAGTTTGTTGCGTCACTTCTTCTACCCAGCTCAAACACTAGGAAGTGATGACGGGTGGGCGCTTTGGGGCTGTCTATAAATCTTTGAGAGAGTTGATCCACAGCTCTATTAATTAATAATTCTTGAGTTTCGATTCTCAACTCTTATTATCTAGTAATTCTTGAATGTTGTATTCTTTATCACAAATCAATAATTCGGTTAGACTGATATGAACACGTGTCTTGCAGATATGCTTGTTGTGCAAAGGGTGAACTTCCAGGGGCTCGGGAAACCATATTTATCTCATATCCAGTCCAAGGACTGATAGGGACCATGTCTCCTTAAGAGCATGTTGCCGACGCAATGCCGCTAGAACTAGCCGCCCCGTTGTTAGACAAGGACGGTCCACACGGTTGCCGCAGGGAAAGCCACTTCGTCACGCTTATCAGTTTGAAAGAACTGCTAGGGACCATGTCTCCAAAAGAGCATGATGCCGATGTAATGCCGCTGAAAAGCCGCTTGCGTCACTTTATGGAAGTGTTGCTCTGAGTACTCCAAGTACAGATGTAAAGTATCGTGTGAGTAATGCCTGACCAAATACCTCTTACGCTAGCGTAAGAGTTACTCACAAATCTATATAATAATATACTTACATCCCTCTATTATTTATTGTCTTTCTATAACCACATCCAATTTCATAACTATGAATTCCTAAATCTTATTTACTATTTCTTTCAATCCTTTCCTTGTTCTATTAATGGGACAAGGCGTTGGACTGCTTCATATTTGGAATTCATTTAATCTCTGTCGGTGGGAGAGTGATCAGTCTAGAGACGAGCTCTACAGAGTCGCATGGAGGTGAAGTGCGACTTTCCCTCAAAATGAGGCACCCAAACTTTCATATTAACAGAATTAGGAAAAACGAAAATTTTATCAGACTAGGGTAGCTTAGGAACAGTCATAACGTCCAAAGTGATATTGATTTGCTAATCTCAGTCCGACGTCATTATATACCTGACGAAAACAATTACTTGTTTGCCAAACCAGAGTGTGAAACACCACTGTATGGTTATACAGTATTGGAGAAATATGCAGTCTTGTGGAGCCAAAAATCCCAAAGCAATAATAACGACAAAGCTCCGTAAGCACTTAGCTACACTTACACAAATGTTGAACTTGAAAGATTCGGATATTGAACAACTGGCGAACTTTACGGGGCACACACAATCTGTACACAGACAGAACTACAGATTACCCGATGACGTTTATCAGACGGCTAAAATATCAAAGTTGCTGTTACTTATGGAGGGTAGCAATGCTGATATTCACAAAGGTAAAGCTTTGGATGAAATCGAATTAGATTTAGAGCAAGATTTGTTACAAACCGAAAGAGATGAGAACAATGATAATGATGACCCAGTGGAGTACGACGTTATAGCACCAACCGAGAAGCCCAATATAACTGCTGCTGATACAAGAGAAGTTGCCCATCTTTGCGATGTTACCAATGTTGCAGAAACCACGGTAAAGAAAAAAAGAAATCTTGTACCTTGGACCCCACAGCAAAAAAATATAGTTTTGAAATATTTTTCCAAACATGTAAAGTGCAAGCGACCACCTAAACGCCATGAATGTGACGAACTTCGGAGCATACATCCTGAAATTCTACACAACAAAGATTGGTTGAAGATAAAGGTTTTTGTACAAAATACATACACAAAAAAATAAAAACCTTAGTAGCTATCTTACGTGTTCATACTGCAGAAAATTATAAAATACCTACCTATTTATTTGGATATGATAATTATTATAATAAGTGCCTTCGATACCTACTCAATCTTATTTCAGCGCTTCGGTAGTGTTGAGATTGAGTTAATACCTATTCGCTGCATATTAGGTACCAGTTCAATGCCAGCTAGCGCCAGCTACGGTCGTGTTCTAATTTTTTGGGTTACTAGTTATTTCAGTTTTAATCTTGGTTATTTTTTACCTACCAATATAATACCTATAATATCTATCCGGCGCACTATCTAACTTAATGGGTGAATAGAAACTAACCCGGTTACATATTAATCTGTTTTGTAGTTTATGAACGTGGCTTATAAACTACCTGATTCAAGTACATTCTATAAACTTTTCCGAAACAATAATTTTCTTTCGGAAAATGGAAGAAGTTGCAGATGTTGACATGTTTTTAGTGAAAAGGTTATTTTATCATATTTTGGAAAATGATCTTAAATGGCGTTGGCAAGAAGTTCATTTTAATTTAAGATTTGTTTTAACTGTCGAAAAATTGTTATTGCTGCCCACCGTCAACCTCCTCATATTGTTGCCGACATGAACGTTCCTGGAAATATTACTCGTTTTCTTAGATTCAGTGGGTTTTGATGCACTCATTGTGAATTTGCTGTTTATGAACATTGTCCCAAAGATGAATGTGAGTATTGCACTCGTATTGAACCTACACGTATCTTTTAATGTTATTAAATTCTGATTACAGTTAAACTTTTCATTTAGGTTGTACCTGATAGGATATTAATTTTGATTTATTTTCTAGTGCATTAAGATGGTGCCGATGACTTAATTAGAATTTAAACAAAAAATATTACAGGCGTCACATTAATGTCGAACATACATTTTGCTTGTCATTGAGTAAAATATGAACATATCAGCTAGTACATGTGATCATATTATATTTCATGTTTTGGTCCCTAGTGCACTGCGTGCATTTTAAGTATAATAATAAATAAATAGAACTTAAAACACAAAAAGATCGCATATATTAGCAATACGTTCATATACGAACGTCCAATATCAAGCAAAATGTATGTTTTAAGCTAATCTGGCATCCGTATACGTATCCATCTACGTAAACATAATCACATGTAGAGGTACATACGGATACACACGGTTGCCAGATTAGCTTAAAACATACATTTTGCTCAATACTGGGCGTCTGTATATGAACCTATTCCAAAACTATAGGGTATTATTTTTTTATGATTAATTTACTTAGTGCACAGTGATGCCATTTAAGCTTAATTGTGTTTTTATACAAATTCTGCTAATGTTAAACCAGATTTGATGATTTTTTCTTAGAGGACTACATATACGGATGCCAGATTTGCTTAAACATACATTTTCCTTGATACTGGACGTCCATATATGGACATTTCATTAATTGATGTGATCTGATTAATTTACTTAGTGCACAGTGATGCCATTTAAGCTTAATTGTGTTTTTATACAAAGACTGTTAATGCTGACCCCACATATGTCGAAGATGGCTACATACACAGATGCCAGATTAGCTCAAAACATACATTTTGCTTGATATTGGACGTCCGTATATGAACGCATCGCTAATTGATGTGATCTTAATAGATTTTATGTTTTTTTACCGCCGCTGTCGCATGAAGTCAAGATCCCTCGCGCCCCGATCTCGTTCCGCGGATGAGCACCTTATTGCGTTACAATAGAGTTGCAAACCGCGTGGCCCAAGACTCCTATTCGGTGTCAGTGGGGACTGAGGGGTTCGGGATTGCGACTCCTATTCGGAGACAACGGGGACTTACCGGAAACAAAAAATATTACGGGTGTCAGATTAATGTCGAACATACATTTTGCTTCTCATTGAGTAAAATATGAACATATCAGCTAGTACATGTGATCATATTATATTTCATGTTTTGGTCCCTAGTGCATTGCGTGCATTTTAAGTATAATAATAAATAAATAGAACATAAAACACAAAAAGATCGCATATATTAGCAATACGTTCATATACGAACGTCCAATATCAAGCAAAATGTATGTTTTAAGCTAATCCGGCATCCGTATACGTAGCCATCTACGTAAACATAATCACATGTTCTCAATTGCTGTACCTGATTCCTGGCAAGAGCAAAAAATGGCTGGTAAAGACTGGATGACTGCTTTTTTAAAAAGAAACTCTTCTTTGTCTATCCGAAAACCGGAAGCTACGAGTCTCAGTAGAGCCACTTCATTCAACCGTACCAACGTTCAAAACTATTTCGATAAATTAGCTGAAGTTATGGACAGGTATAAATTTCAAGCCAATACCCTATGTTCAAAAGAGGGAAATATGATTGGGAAGTACTGTGCTCAATTTGTTCTACACATATTTCTATTGCAAATAAAGGTATTTCCGACATTAAAGAGCACCTAAACACACAAAAACACAAAGCTAATTCGAAAGGCCAAGCTAGTAGTTCAAACATTACGACATTCTTTGAAAAAAGTAAACCTACGAGTAGCTCAGAAGAAAGTCTTATTCGAGCAGCTGAAGGTGCGATGGCTTACTATACAGTTAATCACCACATGTCATTCAATTCTCTGGATTGTAGTAATTCCCTCAACCAAGTAATGTTTTCGGAGTCAAATACGGCAAAAAATATGACATGTAATCGCACGAAAGCTACAGCTATTGTAAACAACGTCTTGAGCCTCCTATCAATTGCTGAACTCAAAAGTGATCTAATCAATGTTGCTTTCATAAGTGTATCTACCGATGCTAGTAATCACGGCAGCACAAAATTATTCCCCATCATCATTCAGTATTTTAATATGCAAAAAAACGGGATCACATCGAAGCTCCTTGAAATCGAATCTACAGAAAATGAGACATCTGATACAATTGTTGACATTATTTTGAAGCAACTTCGGGGGCATGATCTACTATCGAAATGTATAGCGTTTTCTGGCGATAACTGCAACACAAACTTCGGCGGGTGCAGTCGATCAGGGACAAATAATGTCTTTTACAAGCTGAAAGATAAACTGAATCCAAACATGGTTGGTATAGGATGTTCTGCACATATAATTCACAACGCTGTGCACCATGGATGCGATCTACTTCCTATTGACGTAGAGACGATGATTTTAAAAATCTATAATTTTTTCTCAATTTACACAGTTCGCACAGAAGCTCTGAAGGAATTCTTTGCAGCCGCGGAATCGGAATACAAGCAACTATTATTCCACTCAAAAACGCGATGGCTAAGCCTTTTTCCTGCAATTAAGCGGTTTTTAAAAATGTATGATCCATTAAAAAGTTATTTTGGAAGCTTGGATAGACCACCAGTTTTAATTTAAAACTTTTTCGAAGAACCACTATCAGAAGCATATCTGTTTCTCATTCACTCAGTGATGTACGTTTTCCACGGAAAGATCGAAAAATTGGAAAAAAGTGATAACACAGTTATTGAAACTAGAAACATATTGGCGTCATTGAATAAGACGTTAGAAGAGAGAATAAAAGAAAACTTTGTGCCCATTAAGGTTCAAAGTATTTTGAACAAACAAGACGAAAACACGAAAATTGAATTCAAAACACACTGTGTACATTTTTACAGAGAAATGAAATCCTACATAGAAAAGTGGGAAAAACCAATGCAAGACTTTGACAAATTCGACTGGATGATTTTGCCAAACATCAGTGAAAGTACTCCATGGTCTGATGTTGAAAAAACAGTTATTTTCCTCAAGGATATTAATATAGAAATCGATGACACGAAGTTAATTGACGAATGGGTAAATTTAAAAGCTTTTAGCTTGAGCCTTAGTGACGGAGATAAACTGTTAAGCGCAAACCAGCTATGGCTGAATTTTTTTAAAACGCCTAATGCCCATTTATATTCTGAACTTCTTAAAATTGCACAATATTATTTTTGTATACCAGCTCACAATGCGAACGTAGAGAGTCTTTTCACTAATCTCGCAGCAATGGACGAAGGAGAGAAACTCGCTAAACACACACACGGTTTCTTCTCTGATCAAAATTAAATATAATTTTAAGGACCTAAGTTGCTCCGACTTTTACAAATTCTTGTTGGAAAAGAAAGATATTTTAAAGAAAATTGGAAAGTCTGAAAAATACCAAAACATGTAAAAAAAATAATTATTTTTTATTTTTTTTGTGTTGATTTTGATCTCGTTATAATTTTAACTTGTTACTAATTTTTAATTTAGAATTTATGAATACCTTAGGGTTTGGATAGGTACTTAACCTACCCAACGGAACTACATATATGACATAAAATTTGTTGAGACATATGTATGTAGTTTATTTGTTATTTAAAAAACCAAAAATTATAATTATATATTTTTTAATTACCTCATAAATAGAAGAGTGTAAAATGTTGACTATTTTATTTGTTAAACAGTAGATTAAGTTGATTGTGTCAAACATTGTTAAATAACTAGCAAACAAGCTGTTTAAATGAATACATTTTATTTTTATTTTTGTTATTTTTTTTTCTGGGATGTCCGGGATAAATACTGAATTTCATCCAAATGTCCGGGGTTTTTGAAGTGTTTGTCCGGGGTCGGCAATTTAGGTGATGGCAGCCCTACCTATATTAGACAGTAAGTCAGCACTTACAGCAATTAAAGAGTGTGATATCTGCAGATTGTCACTTATTTTACGATAATTTACCATTTAATAAAAAGTAAAGTTTTATTGATCTTATTTTTTAACAAAGACCTCAAAGTGCAATTATTATTCTACTCAGAAGTAATATTTTTATACATTTTGTTTATTCATTTTTAGTTTTAACTGTTAATTAGTAAGTACCCTACAACAAGGTATTTTTAACATACTTAGCTATAGAGAGCAATTTTTTTTTAACATTATGGGTATTTATGGTGTTATTTTCTTGTATATTGTTGATTACGTAATGTACCGATGATAATTATGTGCCAAAAATTAAACTGAGAAGTTGACTGAATAAATAATAATAAGATTTTATTTTGATTTTATTTGTGATGATAAATCCGCGAAAGTCGATTTTCTAACTCATTAATACATATTTTACATAAATAATGCCTACAATATTAAGAGGAGTAATATAATTTGACAATTTAAAAGTTTAAACAATAGAAAGTCAAGTGGTTTAGTAAATATTACGTTTTTCCTCGTTCCTGTAAAATTCACTGCACCTACCTTACGCGGTTTTAAACACTGTTAGTTCCGCGGTTTCAGAATATCACCGACGATATACATACATATTATTAATGTTACCCCACATGTGATTTTGTTTTCGTAGATGGCTAGATATAGGTACGAATGCCAGATTGGCTTAGAACATACATTTCCATTGATATTGAATGTTCGTATATAAACATTTCGCTAATTGATGTGATATTAATAAGTTTTATGTGTTTCTTTGTAGTGCATTACGTGCATTTTACGCATTATTGTGTTTTTGTGCAAAGATTGTTAAAATTAAACCAGATATGATTATGTTTTCGTAGATAGCTACATATTATACGGATGCCAGATTAGCTTAAAACATACATCTTGCTCGATATTGGTGCCGATACTCTTGTCACAAATTTCTCTCAACTAGACCAAAAATCACCAAAATTTATTTTATTCCTGTCAAACGACGTTTCCCATTCTGAAATTAACTAAAGTGACATAAATTAACTATATTATAGTTTGACAGCACTAATGTCATTTTAGTTATTCAATTTAATGAAAATGGCAATTTTGCTATTCTGAATTTAACGTTTTCACCTAAAATTTTAATTTTCAAACTAAATCAGACTATTTTTAATCGTGATTAAAAAGGTGTGGAATAAAATTTGTTGTCATGAACTAAAATTTACAAACCACATTTCTCTTAGATTTCTTGAAAATTTGGATGCTTGTGGTTTTGGAAAATCTTAGATCAGTAAGGACGCTTATGTGATTACAGCTGTTGTCGATGCGGCAGAAAGAAATAATAAAATTATTGATATTAGAACACAATACGAAATTCATTCGTGATAACTTAGAGGTATTTTTGTACTGAACATCTAATGACTTCATTATAATTTGGAAAACAAGTGGACCATTTCCAGATTCTGTGAAATAAGAAACTATTTTTTTTTTAACTATCAAGAAAGAGTTCAGTTATTATTAGCTCAACTATCAGTTGGAAACAGAGACCTTTCCAACCCATTCCAAATGGCTGAAGAAAGATTTTTAGACTCCCTAGATTGGGACAGACTAATTCAAGACGTCCTTGATAGCGTTCCTACGGCGACGAGAATACCGGAGACTTTTTACTGAACGATAAACTGGATTTATAGAGTAAGCTCAATCAGGAGGAGGCTCAGTAGGTGCTCAGGTTTGAATGGAATGAGTTAGTGAGGAAGCTCATCGGAGATAGTGTAGTACCCATATTATGACGCCAACTCAACAGAACAGCAGAACTAAAGCCACGTTGTGGTAGTTACACACAAATAACAAAAGACATTTTTCTAGAAAACAATATATTTTTATAAATAATAAAGCTACATTTTTGTTTATTTTTTAAGTTTTTATTTCCAATATTATATTCTTCCTCCAAAGACATGGGTGCCATTCATTTCTCATGCCACCCTCATTCCTCATCTTTTTCACATAGAATGATCTCCCTCACTGTCTATGCGAGGTTGAATAGTATTGGTGCTTGGTGTGGCTTTCATAGCAGCAGTCAAACTCGTACCAGTAAACAAGTATAATTTGTTATTAAAAGGCACTGAAACCCTGGTGCAAAAGCAATAGGAATAAAATAGACATTTTATATTACTTATTATATTATTATACAAATACATATTAATACCTACATATATTTCTAAATAGTATATTTGTGTTAACAAGCTTAAAGGACATGAAAATACTTTATTTGGTCAGTGTACATTAAGTAAGACAGTTCTAGTAAGTAGAAATAAAATCAGAGATAAATACCTTTTCATGTTGGACTATTTCTTTATGTCACCTTTTTCTTACAATCTGTCACTATGTATTAGGACATTCAGTATTTTTATGACATATTCTAATGCCTTGCTTGGTATATGTCCTTTGACACATCCTAGTAGTTATGAAACAACAATCTAAGTTCGTCCAATGAAATCCTGTGGAATTTTGTGTTTTAGCCTGTGTATTCCTTTTTTATCCATTAGGTGGTTAGCCAGGATATGGTTGCCGAGTAATTCTTTCGTTATACGACTTGAGATAGCTTTTTATTTCCTCTTTACTGTCGGTATTTTTATATCATGGTGTAGAGCTTCATTTGGTACAAACAATGGAGCGTTTGTGATTGATCTTAGAAGATTGTTCTGAAATCGCTGTATGATCTCTATGTTAGAGTGTGATGCTGTTCCCCATTGCTGAATGCCATAGGGATAAAGGCTCGATTATAGCTTTGTTTTATTTTCCAGGTCAAATTGTGACCAATTATCCAGTAGAACTTTCTTAGTGTCATTCAAATTTGCCTCCGTTTTGTGAAAATGTGTTTTTTTCCAAGGAAGACGTCTGTCGAAGTTTATACCAAGATAGTTCACATAGTCAGTTTGAGGCACTTGTATTCTATTTAATGGAGCTTCAATTTATTGGAGCTTATTATTTTCATTACTACCATCGAAAACACATTGAAATACACTTTTTTAAATTAATAAAATCAAATTCGAATTTTCCAATGACATATTTTACTTTTGTCTGTCGAAGTCACGACAGATACAAAAATCACGGTTTTGTCAATTGTATTCTGTTTTTATTCGACTATTTTGAATATGATCTGTGCTGAACGCAAAATGTCACCTCTATTTTGGCCTATGGTTTACTCAACTTACGACTGTCAAACTCGAATATAGTTGTGTCAAAATTGTTTTCAATTTTAATGAAACTTATTTGCAGAATAGCTTTTAGGATTCTCTTAACCAAAAATAAGAAATTTTAGTGATCGTTTAGTTTAGTTCGGTGAACAACAGAATCGGCACCATTGGCCGTCTGTATACAAACATTTATCGCTAATCGATGCGATCCTTATTATATTTTACGATTGTTTCCTAGTGCACAGTGATGCAATTTAAACTTACGGGTCGATTTACAGTGACCCAGAGTCGAAACTCATCGAAGCGAAACTCAGTATAATTTCATAGCAGCAGACACTTCTGTCTCCATAAAACAAAGTAAAATCGTCTGGAAGAAAAACAACCACATGAATGCGCGCGTAAATCTGGGGTATTTTGGCGTATTTTCTTCAATTAAACTTGTGATGTGTCTTCTGAAGATAAAAATCAATATGCCGTGTAAACATTCTGAGAGTTTTGCTTCGATGCATGTCGACTCTACGACAATGGGTATCGATCCTAAGAGTGTTTTTATATAATGATTGTTTAATTTTACTCCAGTTAGGTGATTATGTAATGTTCGAATGTGAATTTCACTCATTTGGGTATTAGATCACATTTCGAGGTTGGCCTGATCTATTTTACGTATTTGTCTAGTTTGGTGAAAAGTTGCGACGTATGTGTGTATAGGCATACTTTTTTGTATCTTTTTAATATTTTGCAATAAATAACTATTGATCTCACTATATTTCGTTTTAATTATTGGTTCTGGAAAGTCTCCTCTTATATTCACATTCCACATGTCGACAACATCGTGAGCCAGGTCAAGAGTCAGCTTTCACGAGGTTTTAGTCATGCGAAACCGCAATATCAATAATCATTATGCTATGACCACTATGTCTTGTTGGCAACAATAGTCCCATATCCCAATACAACATGATATTGCCATTTTAGAGAACTAAGTCGGCACATACCTATAGTATTGTACTTCTGAGTCCACAATACTGTATTTTAGAGCAAGTTGCTGGTGGATAATCCTGGCTACAAGGTTGTGCTTATGCATGTAGTCTCAGTTAACCAGACGAGAACAGCCAGAAATAATGTGTCAGTTTGACTGTCCCGGAGGATGCATGCCCGACATATTCCTTGCCATTCTCTACATTATATTTCTGGTAGTTGTTCGTCATCATAACTTCGCCCAGAATCGCAATGACAAAAAGTCATATAGTATCAAAACCGGCAATCTAAGATTTAAGAGAAAATAACTTATTAATGCCAAAATAATCTCTAGTAACTAATCTTCCATCTTGATTAATAAGTTTTTTACAGAAACGGCATTCTCCCTACCAAAAATGACTAAAGTTTTGAGTAAGTTTCAAAAGGGGCAATCTCCTAGAGCGTTGATTTCAAACATGGCAGTCTCCACTTCGACCAATCAGAGCGGAGTATTTAGTATAGGATCGGCGTCGTTACACAGTGAAACCGCTCGTGGTATTTTTAAGATTTTATTAGGATATTCTTAGTGAATTAAGTAAAACGTGTGTTTATTTTAAACTATGGACTGTAACACCTTGTCTACCCAGACAGTCAAGGAAACGGCAGAGGGATCCAGAAAAATGGACATGTAAACATCGAGAAACGGGCAAGGTGCATATATAGTGCTTACACAATTTAGGTACTTGAATATTGTTTTAAACTATTATTGGTAGTGACTTTTGATTTATTTAGAAAATTTATTAAATAAAAAAACGTAATTTTTATTTGTCTATTTCTACAAAACAAATAAATGTTGTTAGGAGTAAAACATTCATTCTGGGCGTCAACGTTTTTCTTAAGTTTGCACTATACAGTGATGTTTGAGACATTATTGAGTAACAACTTAAAGCACCTACTTTTTAATAAAATATAAATATTCTGAAAACAATTTTGTTATTTTATTATTAATAGTGCGTATCTTATCAGATTCTGTTATATTACAGGTATTCTTCAAAGAGTCTACCAGAGCGTCCAGTTTGTCAACACAACACAAAAGCTTTTAAATGCAGAACATTATCTATGGCGGATATCAAGTATTTTCACAACATATTTTATAAAAAAACCCGAAAAAACATCTCAAGATGCATTTCTTTTAAAATACTGCAAACCTAAACAAATAAAAAGGCGCAGAGTCCAGCAAACTACAGACTAAATTTAAGGTATTTTGTTTAAGTCAGAAGTGCATTGTTCCTGTTTGTCAGAAAGCCTTTCTTAATATATTGCAAATTACAAAGCATAGAGTTCAAGCAATAATTAAACATTTTTTTTTAACTGGTTCTTTGGTAACTGAACGGCGTGGTGGTAACCGCAAAGAATTACCATTCAGAGAAAAAGTTGCTGCTGTAAAGGAATTTATTTGTAGTTTCAATTGCGATGAGCCTCATTATTGTCGGGGGACAACACAAAGATTTTATCTAGCCGCTGAACTTAACATTAACAAGATGTGGCGTATGTATAACACTCGAGCACAAAATAATTTAAAAGTGAAGAAGGGATATTTCAGAAAAATATTTAATACGCATTTTAAATTAGGGTTTGGCTCTCCTCGAACAGACGTCTGCTCAACTTGTTTGCAGCATGATGAGTTATTAAAAGTAGAGAAAGATACATCAAAACGAAATGCTATTATGATAGAAAGAAGAGTTCACAAATTGCGAGCCAAAGCATTTTTTGATTTAGTTCGCGAAAATAAAGCTGATATTGCTTGCTTATTATTGATGCTGACGTTTTGTTTTGACTGTCAAAAAAAATGTCCCATACCGGAACTTCCTGATCAAACCACGTATTATTCTAGACAATTATATCTTTATAACTGTACCGTTATCCAAGGAAAATCAAAGACAAAACCTTCAAAGGAAAATACTTTTGCTTACTGCTGGACTGAAGACACTTTTGCGAAAGGCTCAAATGAAATAGCCTCTATTGTATTCCACCGACTTTGTTCAACAGATTTTGTTGGGATGAAAACAGTACGTCTGATTGCGGATGGCTGCGCTGGACAAAATAAAAACTCGTCAATGGTGACAATGATAGCTAAGTGGCTGACAAATTATGCCCCAGAAACAGTAAAAGTTGTTGAAATAGTGTTCCCCGTAGTAGGACGGACGCGGTATAAATGATACCGCCGGATCGAGTATTCGGATGATTGAAAAAGACTTACGCAAACAAGAAATCATCAAAAATCCCGAAGAATACTTGAAAATTATTGAAAATTACAGTACTGTAATTAAACTAGGAGTTGACTTCAAAGTTTATGACTGGAGAAGCGCTATGAAGGCTTGTGTCAAAGATGTCGATCAGTGGCATTTTCAATTCCAAAAGTCTAAAAGGTTTTTTATTAAAAGAACAAAGAGTAGAGTTGATGTAGTAGTTAAGGGAGATTTATTTTATAAAACAAGTGACGGACTGTACAGAGGGATAACAAAAAAAATAAAAACTTTCATACCATGACTTGGTGAAATTATTTCTTCTGGGCGTGTAAATGCGAATAAGTTAACAGATGTGAAAAATTTAATAATAAAACGTTACGGAGACAATTGGACGGAAGATGAGGGATTGATGGACTATAAATCATTAGTTGAGAGACAGAGAATACAGATGTCGATGAAGTTTTATGCGAATCTCAGAATGAGGAACCTATTTTATGATTATTATTATTGTGATTAAAAGTAAACATTTTACAGATAAAAGAGCTTTCCTGTACTTATAATTTTGTTTTACAGCTTACCTCATGATGATGTTATAGATCATGATGTTCCTACGTATAGTTTTGTCAATACAGGATGGCCCAAAAGTCGTGGATCAAACGCAACTAGGGGTTAGATGGGGTCATCGGCTGCAAAAAGTTGTTCTACGGGAGGACCTTAAGGTCAACCCCTGCAGAGTTATAATTTATTTTGTGTTTTTGTGAGAAAATTGACTTTTTTTTTAACGAATTCTTATAAAATTCGAAAAAATCTACATCCTGTATCTTTTTCATAATTTTCACTAGATTGGTACTGATGAGTCCTTGCGTTAGACATGTTATTTATGGTTGTTTATTGGGTGTGTTGAAGATAATATTAAGTTTTACAATTTTTTTTTTTCTCAAATCATAACTTTTTATTTACTTCGGACCCCACTGTGAAAAAAAATACTCTACCGAAAAGTGACCCTGTATTACAAGTTTTGGCGCATTTAATAGGAATTCTGAAAAGGACGATTATTCGTAGCAAGGCCAAAGTTAACCCAACCATAAAACTCGGTTAGGCTTATTTAAAAATAAACTGGAACTAATACAATTAATGACAACGACTCTCTGCCTCTCTTTTACACTAACCATTTAATCCTTTGTCAATAAAAGGCCGGTTCACCCATCAGTTAAGGTAGCGATATCTTTTCTAGGAAACAAAAGGCCGGATCGACCGGGGCGGAGGCCGGGGGATGCGCGTGAGCATGTTTCTTTAGAATGTTTAGTGTTCTTTAGTGACTCGCTTCCTGCCTGTGAGTACGCACGTGTTCTTTTTCTCGGTTTTACGACGACTTGTGATCAGTTTGTTTCCTTTGACCTACGCTTTGTTTTTCGGACTTGTGATAGATTGCCTACCTGTGACCAGAGCTGTGTGAATCGGACTAGATTCGGAATCGGACGGATTGGCTACAAAAGTGGACAGATGGCTGCTGCGAGGAGAGAATACATCCAACGGGAGTATGCAGAAATGCATTACCTGTATGGCTTTTGCGACGGTAATGCCCGGGCTGCTGCCAGGGAATATCGTCAACGCTACCCTAACCGTAAACGTTTTCCGGACTACAGCGTCTTTATGCGCATACATAATTTGTACATGGAGGGAGTCTTACCCGGTCAGCATGCTCCGAGAGCAGGCAGACCAGTGGTGCAATTTGAAAATGAAGATGAAGTGCTGAGAGAATTAAGATTGGATCCTAGTATAAGTCAACGCCAAATATCCCGTAATCTCGGGATTCCAAGATCGACGGTGCAACGTGTCATTAACAGAAACAAATATCACGCCTACCACGTGCAAAGGGTGCAAGCTTTGCTGCCCGGTGACTATGAACCTAGAGTGCGGTTTTGCAGAGAGATGCTAAGATACCACAGAGAGGATCCGCAGTTCTTCAAAAAGGTGTTATGGACGGATGAGTCAACTTTTAGAAGAATGGGAGTATTCAATATCCACAATCTACATTTTTACTCCAGAGTGAACCCCCATATCATAAGAAATGATCGATTCCAGCAATTGTTTGGTATTAGCTGATATAATTGGCCAGCAGTTGGTGCTGCATGAAATGCCAGCAAGGCTGAATGGTGCTCAGTATTTAATTTTTTGGCAAAATAATTTAAACCATATTCTTAACGAAGCTGAAGTTCCAGAAGAAAGAATAGCAGAAATGTGGCTACGCTCGAGCAGTTAGAGATTATTTGAACGAGCACTACCCCAACCGGTGGATTGGTCGAGGCGGACATATTGCGTGGCCACTCTGGTCGCCCGATTTAAATCCATTAGATTTTTTTTCTTTGGGGCTATTTTAAAGAAATAGTTTACCAAGGAGAGAACAATAGCGAAAAAGAACTACGGCAAAAGTTCGAATTTGCTAGGGTACAAGTTACTAACAACAGAGGTGCATTCCGTAGGTTACGTAGGAATTTTATTAGACGGTGCAGATTATTATGGTCAGAGGCAGGAATTTTGAGCATTTATTGTAAAATGTTTTGCTTAATAAAACAATTATATCACAATGGTTTTTTTTTTGTCCTAGAAAGATTTTAGAGCCACTCATGGCCATGTGTAATACCTTTTCAGAATCCCTATTAAATGCGCCAAAACTTGTAATACAGGTTCACTTTTCGGTAGAGTATTTTTTTCACAGTGGGGTCCGAAGTAAATAAAAAGTAATGATTTGAGAAAAAAAAATCGTGAAACTTAATATTATCTTCAACACACCCAATAAACAACCATAAACAGCATGTCTAAGAGCAATAGCGCACTAGCGGCTTGGCCGCAGCGGCCAGGTCGCAGCGGCCATCGAGATAGATACCTTAGTATGAAATCGCCACAGAGCGCGCGCACCTGGTCGCACGCGACCAGCGGCCACACTCAGCCGCAGCGGCCAGCGAGATCGGAGCGGCGCGTTTGCGGCCAGTGTTCAGTCGCTGGTCGCTGCGGCCACTGAGATCTATAGTATTGTAGTAAAATCACCAGTGTGCGCGCACTAGCCGTGGCGGCCGCACGTGTTGTAGAGCTATAGCGTGATTTGTAATTATCGCGATGTCTTTCGAAACGGAAAGATTTATAACAGAAATCGAGACGAGGAGGGCGTTGTGGGACATGTCCTGTGAAGACTATGCCAACCGAGATATAAAAAGGATAATGTGGGAAGAAATAATTGAAATATTTGGAAATGAAAACTTAAGGACAACTGAAAAAAACGAACTCGGTAAGTAATGTTTATTTTATTGTGTTCTCAAAGCTACTCGATTTTGCCACGGGAGTTGTCCTTCACCCACGAAGTAGTCAGCAAATAGATCTCTGTTTTGAGTAGATGTTCTATTTCCTCTTGACGGCTGGCAGGGAGGTATTTCTTCAATAGTCGGAGGAATATACAAGGTGTCTTCGAATTTGTACCCATCTCGCTCCCGTACGTAGTTGTGAAGGACGCAACATGCTTTTATGATTGCAACAGCAAATTCTCTGTGTACATCAAGAGGACGATGAAAAATTCGCCACTTGTTGGCTAGTATCCCGAAAGTACATTCTATGTACCGGCGTGCACGGGAAAGGCGGTAGTTAAAAATTCTTTTCTTGTCTGTCAAATTTCTTCCGGCATATGGTCTCATTATATTTTCTGACAAAGAGAATGCTTCATCGCCAACTATGACAAAAGGCAGAGGCACACCTGTTTCAGTTATCGGTCTTTTGTCTGGTATGTCTTTTTTTTTTTTTTGGGTGGGAAATCATCAAATAACTTCTCCCGCTCTAGGCGGAGCGGGAGGGTGTGTCAGACTCTTACTGACTAAAACCCACCCGTATTCCTTCTTGTTGCCTGTGTTGCGGGGGCCTCGGTGACCCATAAGTACCTTCCAGCGACCCCAGCAGGCATCGGCCCTAGTGGACCCCTACTATGTGCTGACGACATCTCTTTGAGGCGCGCGTGGAATACAACGCGCCGTCGACCCGGGCCTGGTCCTTACCGGACGGTGAGCTACCCATTGCTCACCGTCCGCAAGCCCGCGCCTACGGTGGCCTGAAATCCGCCCGGGATTCCCGACGCCCTGGGCGTCTCCTGCGGCGGCTAGGGGCGAGAGGGCGCGAAACTTGCCTTTCCCTCAACCGTCCCGCCTCCTCCTTCGCGAGCATTACTGCTTCGCAGAAGGAGGTGACGGCTGCCCATGCCCTCTCGCTCCGTACCATGGCCTGAACCAGGGCCGGACGCGAGAGGTCTCTGCCACCGATCGCCTCCAAGAGGACACGGCGGTGCTCTGCCCAAGCCGGGCAGACCTCCACCGTATGCTCCACCGTGTCCTCCGGGCGATCCACACAGTGGTGACACCCGGACGTTTCCTCCCGCCTTATCCGACACAGGAACCTCCCGAAGCTGCCGTGTCCGGTGAGGACCTGCGTCAGGCGGAAGGTGAGGACGCCGTGGCGCCTCTCCAGCCACTCCTCAAAGAGGGGACTTATCGCCGCAATCGTGGCGTGCCCAGCACTGGGTTGCGACAACCGTACTTTCCATGACGCCATGAGATCCCGCCGGAGCTCCGTCCGCTGTGCCGCGATTTCTCGCGGCAGCGGACTTACGCCCCGGCGTTTCGCCTCCTCGCGCCACTCCCATACGTGCGCGAGGGCTTTTGCCTCCAGATCCCATGGCGGCAATCCGGCAAGGAGGCTCGCTGCCTCACAGGAGACCGTGCGGTATCCCCGAACCATCCGGATGGTCTTTTGTCTGGTATGTCTAAATTATTATTTGTAAGTTTTACATAAAAATGGGAGTTCTTGAATACCGATGAATCGCTGCATTTTCCATATGCGCCGACGTCTATGCATATAAATTTGTAGTTGGCATCGCATATAGCCATCAGCACAATAGAGAAATAGTTTTTGTAGTTATAATATAGTGACCCTGTATGGGTCGGCTGAATGACTCTTATGTGCTTTCCGTCCACAGCTCCAATACAGTTAGGAAACTGCGAACTCTTCCTGAATCCTTCACTTATTTCTAGCCATTTGTCTCTATTGAGCTGTGGAAAGGCAATGTCTTTTATATTTTGCCATATGGCGACGCAGACCTCAAGTACAATTTCTCGAATAGTTGTGTGTCCAATGCGAAATGAATGATTTAGTTCTCTGAAGGAGCATCCAGATGCTAGGTATCTGGAACAAACAAACACGTTATGATAACTTTTTTTTTATTTCCAGGTAAGTCACTCCAAAAAAAATGGAAAAATATAAGGGACTCATTCCTCAGGGAGCTACGACGTGTCAAAGGCGCAAAAAGTGGTGCTGCAGCGAAACGTAAATCTCCCTATGTATACTTTCAAAACCTGATGTTCCTTAAAGATACGGTAGAACCGAATACAACATAATCAAACTTAAATGATACGGAAAATATAGTCCTTCCCACCCCCGAATCAGTATCTCAAGGACAACCAAGATCGAAGAAGAAAAAGGAAGACAATAATTTGGAAAAAGAAGACCTTGTTTCGGTTTTAAAAGAAAGCATTAATTCAAGAACTCAACGTGAATCATTTCTCGAAGACGAAGACAGATTATTTATGCTTTCCTTAGTAAAGGATTTCAAAAAAATACCCGAATCCGCGAAGCTGACAACTAAGATGGAAATAATTAATCTAATCCACTGAGCACAAAATACAAGATATGATCCAAGCCACTATGAACCTATGACCACTATGACAAGGCACAACCAACCTACTTACCCTCGAAGCAGTTATACCAGCCATCAAGAATATCAACAGGGATATTTTACTAAGAATTTGGATAATGAACCACTTGCCACAATGAGCTGCCGCCCTTCTCTGTTACGTCCCAGTGAACCGGCGCCGCCTTTGGATTCACAAAGAGCAGAAAACTCTACCCAATCACCCGAATCAAACTACTCGCAGGCCTCGCAAGATTCAGAAATAATTGAAACTTTTTATGATAATTATTGAACAACTGCACTTTTGATTATGATAATTACAGTACTTAAATACTTTTATGTACCTACTAGTTTTACTTATCTACCTGCATTCTTTTTCATAAAATAGACAAAGGGACCGCAAAGAAATTATTTAAATAAAAGTAGATAGGCATAGGCTTACCTTAAAGTTACAACAAGTTTTTCCTCAGCAGAAATGCAGGGACGAAATTTAGTGACGGTGCCGGTGATAGATGGTCTTAATATTCTTAACAGTTCTTCAAACGTAGACTTGCTCATCCGTAAATAATTAAAGAACTTGTCATCATATTGCTGAAGGTCCGTGAAATAAGTATAAAATAATCCTTTTGTTCGCCTTTCATGAAGCAAGGGATGAACCCAATATTTTTTCCTTTTCTTTTTCCGCTTCTTACTTATAAGATACAAAAGCACTGCTATTTCCTCAACGTCCATTTTGAAGCGCGCTGTACGTGCAACTGACGATCGTAGCCGTGGTTTTGGACGCGTTGCAAATCGATCCCTGCGGCCTGGCCGCGCGACCTGGCCGCTGCGTCCAAGCCGCTAGTGCGCTATTGCTCTAACGCAAGGACTCATCAGTACCAATCTAGTGAAAATAATAAAAATGATACAGAATGTAGATTTTTTCGAATTTTAATAAGAATTAGTTAAAAAAAGTCAATTTTCTCATAAAAACACAAAATAAATTATAACTCTGCAGGGGTTGACCTTAAGGACCTCCCGTAGAACAACTTTTTGCAGCTGATGACTCCATCTAACCCCTAGTTGCAATTGATCCACGACTTTTAGGCCACCCTGTATAATAATACGAACCATTTCATGTGTTTTCTTTATATTCCTTGACATTAGCGGCCCATCCACTAACGTTCATTCCTGCCGGAATCTACAATCCTTACGGAATGAACGCCAGTGGATTTGCAAGAGCGAGAAAGAATGACGGTATTAAAACCCCGCCACCCCTCCCGTCCCGAAGGACGCGATGCGCTCTGTGATCAAGTTAGTGCCTGTTTATTTGTCCGGCGTGATTGAGCGCTCGTTTGTTATCATTTTGTGTTCGTCTTCGTCCCGGAAGGTTAAAATGGATTCCCAAGAAATAGACGATAAAGGTGATATTAGAAATGTGCCCAAGCACATAATAAAAGAATTAATATTATTAATATTATTTTACATGGATTCTTGTGTACGTTGTGAATGTGAGAACGTTGTAGGCTTAATAGACTAGATCTTTTTTTCTTTAGACCGTTTCCTTTTCTCTTTTTTTTGTTAAGTACTTCTCGACAGGCCTACACTGTTCTCCCATACCTAATTTGTGTAATTTGAAAACATTGTAAAAGCCAATTATTTTTAAAAGAGTAACCGTGGAGTTTCTTGCCGGCTCTTCTCCATAGAAAACGAACTTAATTCTAGTAATATTAGTTTATTGTTATTAAAGGTATGTAGGTACATTAGGTTGATAGCATAGGCACATACTTATAATAGATTAGGTAGGTACATACATTGTGTTACAATAATAGGTACCTACTCGTATGTTTATATTTGTAGATCAAAAACTCTCAGAAATCGGGAAGTGGCACAGAAGAGATATATAAGTCGCAATTATGGTACTTCTCATTGATGACCTTTTTAACCGATCATGAACAGCCAACAGATAATTTAGATGAACAAGAATTGACACAAGAAGCAGTAACACGTCAAGACAATGATAATGAATGGACTGCTAATGAAGAAGTGGTTAGTACTTAAGTACTTTTATATATTTTTTTATTTTCAAATGGCCCATTTTTTTATTTTTGCCAAGTCAACCTTCCTTTGTTACTGAAATAAGAAACATATCGATCTCTATTTTCCCTTGGAAGTAAAGGCGGACGACCACGATTAACATTTTGTAATTCGACCAATAGAGGCACGTTTTCTTCGTACCTCCATTCGGCATTGTGTCGGATTTCGCCAGTTCGCTTGTCGATGCTATCGACAGTCTGTGGTGATAAGTAAAATTTGCTTCGGCGACACAAATAATTGTGTAATGCACAGATCGCTAAAACAACTTTGTTTACGTTTTCCACTTTAATATTCATTGGTGAATTCAGTACTCGAAATCTAGAATTTATAATGCCGAACGCATTTTCGACGACATTACGCGCTCTAGAATGGCGAGAATTATATCTTTCATTTATAACATTAGAAACACTTTCATTCTGACTGAAACGTCTTAAGATGTGTTCATGTGCGGGAAAAGCATCATCGGCCAAGAAAACGAAATTCATTTTTTCAACATTTTCTTCACGTTTAGGTATATGAAGCCCGTCATTTGTTAGCATCCGCCAAAATGAAGTGTATTGATCCGAATTTCTTCCATTTTTTCCTACATCTGCGAATATAAATTCATAATTGGCATTAACTATCGCCATGAGAACTACGCTGCAAAAAATTTTATAATTGTAATACAGTGCTCCAGTATCAGCGGGGCATGTAATTCTTATGTGTTTCCCATCAATTGCACCTCCGCAACTGGGGAATTGCCATCTCTCATCGAATATTTTGGCTATGTCCAACCATTCACGCTCAGATGTAGGGAACTGAAAAAAAAGAGTAATAATCTAGGTATATTTTGCGTTTCGTCACAACTGATAAAGGTTTATTTTTTTCAGAGTGCAGAAGCTACTGATATTGTATATGGTGATAAGCATGTGCCCGTAAAGAAAAATAAGAAATTAGAAGAAGAAGAAAAACGAAAATTCTTAAATGCTTGCACAGCCGCTTTAGGAAATAATGAAACAGATAATGACGCGTTTGGGAAATTCATTAGTAAGAAATTAGAAAAAATATCGAATGCGGAGCAAAGAATGTATGCGGAATCATTAATAACAAAAGTAACGAATTATGCTATACTCAATAAATTGACCGAGTTTACGGATATCATCGGAAATTATTCTCTTTTACGTGATACAAATACCGGCTTCAGCAACTACTCTTCTTCTACGTCAGTTTCAGTAGTTTATCAGCCAACAACGGAAGTTCCAACAGCTACTATGCCAAACACATCAGCGAGTGAATATTATGAAAATGTTGGATCTTATGAAACCATCGACTGATAATGATTAGTTTGTTTTTACGAAATTGTTTTTCCAAGTTGTTTTTCAAATAATAAAATTGTACCTACTATCAGTGTTTTCATTTTTATCAGATCATCCAGGTATTTTTAATTAGGCACTGCCATACGCTAAATAGTGCCAATATTGAGAAAAAACATTAGTCGGAAGATTTAAAAAGTTCTTCTTACCTACCAAACATTTTAGTCAGATGTAGAATTTTTAGTAAACATCGACAATAAATCAAATTTTGGCGTATATCCCTGAAACGTCCAATCAAGAAGCTCTAAAATAGCTTTCAAAATGTTTAGGTAGGTATATAGTGAATTATATATTTTATTTTCAATAATGGCGCTAGTTGACGTACGGCAGTGCCTTAATAAATAATGGAGGTTTAAATACGAAAATGTACTTACTTTGAAGAAGTTATTCTTTAATACGTTAAAAATTACTGCACATGTTTCTGGTATGATACGACCCAAGCTTTGCGGAGATATACCATAGCTAAATTTAAGACACTCATAACTTCTACCCGTTGCTAAAAACCGCAATGTTACTGTAAGGCGCTCCTCGGCTGTAATGCAATTTCTCATTCTGGTGTTTTGTTTCTGCAAATACGGTGTTACCATCTTGAGCAGTTCGTTAAAAATCGAGACATCCATTCTTAAATAGTTCTTAAAATCATCAGGTTCATCGCATGCCAGATCTTTTAAAAGTCTTATATCACTATATTTCTCCTTTTCTAATAACCACTTTTTTACCCACATTCTATGTCTTCTTTTAGGTTTAAATAGATATTCACTCGCAATAAAACTCAAAGCAATAGCAATCTGTTGCTTACGGGTACACATGTTGTTGCAAAATGAAAATAATCCAAATAAATCCATAAAGATAATTCAAAATGACGAGCATTCCTTTTAAATGACAACAATCTTCCTATAATGATAGGATTATAACCATCCACAGACACGCAATCCCTCGGTATGACTGACAAGATGCAAACTGACAGGAATGTACCTAAACGTGTGTATGGTCACTGAAGGATTGTTTTTCCTGTCGAACTGGCGTGTTGTGATAAAGTCAGGGGAAATAACGTAGGATTGTGGTTTAATTAGTGGCTTCAACGGTTTTATTTTATCCCGTCGCTTTTCTGTACAGTTTGCACAACAGGACAAGTCAGAAGAAATGAACGTTAGTGGATGGGCCGCTATTAACTTTGGATTTCCCAAAGTATTAGGATAACATGCTCACGTATTGTTTGATTTCAAAGATGGCGTTGACTGTTTCAAAAATGGCAGTCTCCAACACAGTTACTATCAAACCTGGAAGTTTCCAATAATGCGTAACAAAGCCAGCAATCTCCATTTGTTTTTTATCGATTTCTTTAAATACTTTCTCGATATTTCTATTAAATTGCTTCAAATTACTAAAACATATTGCTAGTAAGTATAATTTCGGGAAATATAAAGTATTTTGACAAAATAATAAATCATAACACGTTTTTCATGTTTATTAAAAAATGTAAGTGGAGACTGCCGTTTTTGATATTATATGACTCTTAGTTTCCCCGAAGAGATCATCGAATCGTAACCGGATACGGACACTAAGAGGTCTATATCGGACCCATGTAGGACCCGGTAAAAGGGCCCGTGAAGCTCTTTGCTCTGCCTTACATAGCCAGTTTGCGCCAGTTTTCGTTAGACAAGAAGAGCGGAGTGAGGCCCTTTTCTACTGAGACCACATCTGAGAGCATATCTACGTCAGCTTCTAGGAAGTATTCCCTGAGACTGCATATCTCACGGTTGTGCAGGTTGTTAGCAAGCCTCGACCTCCGTACTTCCGCGGGATATACAGTGTCATCACTGATGACCATGGGTGATGCATCCGATTTGCGGTCAGCAGTGTGCGGACCCTCCTATCCAGAGCGTCGGACATGTCAAAGCCGGCTTGACCACCTGATAAAAGACTATTTATTACTTTATTCAGGCGGCCAAAGAAGCGGTTTTATTCAGCAGCGTTGGTGCATAACGCTTTCGAAACACCACGTTATAAAAAGTTTCGATTGAGGAGAGGGATCTTAGGTGTAACGAATCCGACAGTTGGGTTTCCACGAATTCCACAATCCCCATCCACATCCACATTTGTCAACACCAAATTCCATACTGATGATGCTACTGAAAGTTTCGGTTACCTTCAGTAGCTCCATCAGTCGCAAATTTTTTGAGCTCTCTTCAATCGATAGCCTACATCTGATCCTGCAGCAGTGTGATTAGAAGATTCAAGGCTAGGCAGAATCAAAGTGGACTCAACTATCGCCTTGGAATATACCTCGGCCAATCCTAATCAGCTCGCTATTCCTGTGAATATGTCGACATTCTGGATAGCGAAGGACCGTCCCCCACTGCCCCATACACGGCATCAGGAAAGTGCGCAAATGTGAATCTACTTTATAAAATTCCAGCACCCTCATGACCCATGTATGTGGCACCGAGTCATAGGCCTTCTTATAATATATCCAACATGTCGACATATCCCTTCGGGAATGACGACCCTGTTGATTAATGGCCATATCGATGTGGAGAAGCTACTTAGTAGCGCGGGACCCATTCTTACATCCATATTGAAAGGCAGACATGATGCAGTTGGTGTCTATATTATGTTTGCTAATTTTAACTCTCAAAATGGATGCAATAACTTAAAAAAACCGCTGGTAGACAAGTGGTCTATAATTTTTGGGCTCCGCAGTATCACCTGATTTATGGAGCAGGTGGGTTATTCCTGTCGTTAGGAACTGGGGCAGCGACCCTAACTCTAAGGCTGACTAGAACTGGAATACCAAGCGGGTGTGCGACCTTTGGACCCACTTTATCCAAAAGTTGTGCAGGCCGTCCGGACCTGGAGATTTCCAGTTAGGCAACGGACGGACTACACGAGTCACCAGATATGGGGGCACTTACCATCATTAGTGCTCCCATTTCTGGTATTTAGATAGATAGATAGAATACTCTTTATTATGTACACCATAAAAATTACAGATACAAATGTTGAAATTTTACAAGGGGTGACACAATGGGCGGTCTTATCGATAAAAGCGATCTTTTACAGACAACCTTTGGATGGATTAAAGTATTTGATCGCAAGCTCGCTCGATCTCCCCAGTCCAATCACCCTCGGTGTGGTTGACAGGCACCGATCAGATGCTTCGCCAGAATGAACACATGGTCACACAACACACGTCATCATTCGGCAGGTGCCTGAAAGCCACACCTTGGTCCGGCCGCTCCCAAGCCCTACAAACCCACCTTTCATAGCTCAGGAATGTGCGATTCTTAGTGTACCGCTCCACTCTTCGCATGTACAGACGAATATGGTTTGCGAATGCAAAGATCTTCTGCTTCAGGAAATCTATACGCTTTGTGACGCGGGTCAAATTATCTCGAGAACTAATATCACCCGAGAAAAACCGCCTCACAGAGCGTATTTTTGTAGATGGCTACATATACGGACGCCAAATTAGCTTAAAACATACATTTTGCTTGATATTGGACATCCGCATATGGGCATATCACTAATTGACGTGATCTAATACATTTTATGTATTGTTACCTAGTGCACTGCGTGCATTTTAATCATAATTGTGTTTTTGTGCAAAGATTGTTAATGTTACCCCACATGTGATTATGATTTCGTAAATGGCTACATTACGGATGCCAGATTAGCTTAAAACATACATTTTGCTCGAGCAAAATGTATCAGACGTCTGTAATGAACCAGTCCCAAAACTATAGGATGTTTTTTTAATATTAATATATTTAATGCACAGTGATGCGATTTAAGCTTAAGTGTGTTTTTTATGCAAAGATTGTTAATAATACCCCACATGTGATTAAGTTTGCGTAGATGGCTATATAGCCATGTAAATGTATGTTTAAAGCTAATCTGGCATCCGTTTAAACGGATGCCAGATTAGCTTTAAATATATATTTTGCTTGACAGGGGATGTCCGCATATATGAACATGTCGCTATTTGATGCAATCAATAATTTCAATATGCTTTATGTTTTGTTTTCCAGTACACAGAGTACATTTTAAGCATAGTTTTATTTTGTTTTCATTCAAAGACGGTTAATGTTAATCCAGATTTAATTTACATTTTCGTCTAGTTTTGTGACAAAGTAGCTACGTATGTGTGTGTTCACGTACTTTTTTGTACCTTTTTATTATTTTGCAATAAATATCTTTTGATCTCATTATATTAAGTTTTAATTCTGGGTTATGAGAAGCCTACTTGTGTAGCGTATTGATTCACCAGTCACATTAATGAACCGAGCGCTCGGTGCATCTTGGACAGTCATACGCAAAACCTCGTCTCGCGACCACCGGAATTCGGCACCAATCAACTTACTGTGTTCGGTAGGTGGGCGGCAGTACCACTCCAATATAGGCCTATTCCGGGTCCGCTTGTTCCATAGTAGACATCATTCATTGCTTTCCATTAAGCGAGATTGAGGTCAAGAGAGGGCTCAAAAAATGATAATGATAAAATATGACCACGTAATTAATTGTGTACAACATAATAATATTCCTTATCCACTACATATCTATCGTATATAGGTATTGTATAGGCATAATAGAGATACAATTCATAACTTTCTGTAAGTTTGGCAACGTCGCTCGCATTGCTTCGTAAGTACCTAGGAGCTGGAGTACTAGGGGTAGTAAACATAATAAATTAATATTCAAAGAAAGTCTGATGTTTTTAATTATGGAAGGGAGTTCTAAATGAGTGTGATGTGTTTAGTGATATACGAATATTTGTATATTAAAATAGTATTATTTTTGAGAGAAATAAATAGCAGGGGAGAGCGGGGGTTAGAAGTTACCGGGGTAAGTTGTTCCGACTGAAATAGCTCTAAGAAGAAAAGAGAAAAATATATGCACGTAGTGTGTCGTCAAAAGGAACGAAGCAGCGCACCAGCCGCCATCTTATTAACGCCAGTGGCGTCCTGTGAAGTCATCGTGTGTGTGCATATACGTCTGACCCTCTGAGTAAATATATTCTTTTTTAATGTTTTTGGTCTATTTCTGCTGCTATGATAATTTGCTTTTACGTTTTTTGTGTGTTTGTGTAAAAATAGATCTGATAATCATATTCTAACGTCAAAATTAAGTTCATTTTATTACTGAGCCTAATATTTGCCTTTATGTAGGAGCATATTATTTGGGGCTAGATGTTCCCTGTTTTTGAGGCATGTTGTGACTTCGGAACAACTTACCCCATTGAATTGTAACCACAAGTGTTACCGGGGTAAGTTGTTCCGACTGAAATAGCTCTAAGAAGAAAAGAGAAAAATATATGCACGTAGTGTGTCGTCAAAAGGAACGAAGCAGCGCACTGACAGCCGCCATCTTATTAACGCCAGTGGCGTCCTGTGAAGTCATCGTGAGTGTGCATATACGTCTGACCCTCTGAGTAAATATTTTCTTTTTTAATGTTTTTGGTCTGTTTCTGCTGCTATGATAATTTGCTTTTACGTTTTTTGTGTGTTTGTGTAAAAATAGATCTGATAATCATATTCTAACGTCAAAATTAAGTTCATTTTATTACTGAACCTAATATTTGCCTTTATGTAGGAGCATATTATTTGGGGCTAGATGTTCCCTGTTTTTGAGGCATGTTGTGACTTCGGAACAACTTACCCCATTGAATTGTAACCACAAGTGTATCCTATTATTTTTTTTTTCAGCTTGCGTACATATTAGAGAATATTAAGTCGGGGTACAATCTCTCAACAGTTGATCCAAAGAGCTGCAGATGCAGTCATTAAAGAAAAATAAAAACTGATGCTAGGGAGCTTGAAATTTGTCACATGACACTATACATTTTTCGATTGTAGAGTATTTACTGAAATGTGCATTAATTTTTTTTTTGTCTATTACCAGACGAAGTCAGAAAATTTGCTTATGAGTGTGCGGTGAAGTTCGACGTGCCTAATATTCTACAGTCTTAGCATAAGAACAAAACAGCTGGCCCAGATTGCTTGACTGGTTTCTTAAAAAGAAATCCCAAGCTTTTAATCCAGGATCCCCGGAATCGACAAGTGCGAGCAGAGCAACATCTTTTAATAAACATAACGTTAGTGAGTTTTTTACAAAACAGAGAACGGTATTGGATAAATACGAGTTATCGGTATACGGTAGTATCCGCTGAACGAGGGACGTTAGTTACCGTGGAACTGGCAGCAAATGCTTTAGGAAACACAGTTCCCCCTATGTTTATTTTTCCAAGACTTAAATACAAGGATTTGTTTTGTGGGCCACCGGAATCTATTGGAGCAGGAAACAGCTCTGGATTGGTGACATCTACCGAGTTCAGCATATATATATAGATCATTTTATAAAGCACACCAGACCAACTCCTTCAGATCCGGTATTATTATTGCTTGACAATCACCAATCTCATATTGACATTGATGTGGTAGAGAAAGCCAAAGCTAACTCAATTATTATGCCGTCGTTTCCATTGTACTCACCGTCTACAACCACTGGATGTCGGAGTGAATGCGCTATTCAAAAATTACTGCTCTAAAGCCCAAGACAATTGGCTACGTAGCAACCCAGGTAAGACTATGTCTATTTATGAAATTCCTGAAATCGTCAAATATGCTCTGCCCCTTAGCTGAACTCCCATCAATATAATGAGCTCTTTCAGGAAGACTGGCATTTGGCCTTATGATCCCAACATATTCACCGATGATGACTTTGCTCCTTCTTTTGTCACTGATCGCCCTTTGCCTACAATGGAGGAACCTCAAGTACCCATAGGAGATGTAGTTCCGAGCAACAGTGATGTGAATACGTAAGATAATAACTCGAGGATGCTGGAGGACGAGAACAGAAGAAATGTGCCGAATAATAATTGTTCTGAAAGTGCTCCGATTACTGAAGAGGAAATCTGGAATCAGCCAGGGCCGTCTTGGGTTGGAAATCATGAAGAACCAACTGTTGTTTTCTCCCCAGAAATAGTTAGACCCTTTCCAAGAGTTGGAAACAGCAAACGACGCATTAGAAAATCTACAGTTTTAACAGACACGCCTGAGAAAGAAGCCCTAGCAGCAGAACAAACCAAGAAGAAAAAGAAAACCATTGAGAAACTGTCTAAAAATCACGGCAAGGGCAAAGAAAATCAACGGGATAAAAGAAAGTGGAAAGGCAAGGGTAAGGGAAATGGGAAATCTGTTAAAAGTTCTACAAAGTGAGAATGAAAGTTCTGACGAAGAAGATAGTTTGGAGTATTATTATATTATGTGCTGTGATAGCTACTCCAACTCGCGTGCTTGTGAAGAATGGGTTCAGTGCCAAGAATGTCAGAACTGGGCCCATTCTAAATGTCTGAAAAATTCTTACTCGAAAGAGAAATTCTAACGAGGGTGCGTTTTTAAGTTCGCGGAATGGGGGAGGGGATAACAATAGGTCATTATCGGGATGGCGACAACTTCAGCCACTCAATATTAGTATAAATACCAGGTTTTATCTTAATTGGAGCCCGGCTGTGTCCTTCACGCCATATTAAAAGAGAGGCCTGACGTCCGGGCCATATTCGACACCACGGTATTTTATGTACATGCGTGGTGTCAAAATAGAGGCTTGGCGTGGAAAGCGTGGGCCCGCACAGTGTCACCAGTGCCAGCGCTTTTGTCACAGCTCGCACCAGTGCCACTGTCCGGTCGCTTGTGTGCGGTGCGGAGGGGAGCACGCGGCACGAGACTGCCTGCGCCCGCGGGAGGAACCGGCTACCTGCGTCAATTGCGGTGGCCCTCATCCCGCGTGCAACATCAAGTGCCCTGTGTTCCAGGAAGAAATCCGGATCAAGCGAGCGGGGACTACGGTAATAAGAACCTGGTGAAGGACAACCAGGCTAAAACACCGGTAAGGGCGCGTACACCAGCGCCGGTTACACATGAGGAAAGCCTCGTTAACCTGATGGATACCAGCCCCATAAACAGCACAGCCCTAGACGCCACACAGGACCTCAATCTAGACATCCTCAGGGCAGAGCTAAACATTTTTAGGGAGGAACATTTGAAGACGGTGCGGAATTAATTCCAGCTGCTCCGTGATGATCTGTCTGAGCTAAGATCCTCTGTAAACGCAACAAATGATAGGATGAGTAATCTGGAGGAGAGAGTGGCTGTGTTAGAAAATAAACATACTCAGCCCCAGGTATCATCGGATGGCAATCATTTGATATCACAATTGCGGAGCGATATTAACGACCGAGATCAGGAGCTGCTCGCAAACGACATACAGATCACTAACATACCGGAGACAGTGGTGAAAATTCAACCCACACGGTGATATTAGTTGTGTCTAAGATTGGCGTCAAAATCAAAGCGCGCGACATAGTGAGCGCCGAGCGTGTCGGAGGTAGGCGCATCAACGCGACGCAGGCAACGCCGACGGCGCCGGTAGAGACCCGACCCCGCTTCCACGTCGTGCGCCTCGCGCGCCGCGACCTGCGTGATGAGCTGCTTGAGGGTGGGTGCACGAGTGCGGCGAGGCATGACTTCTGCGGAAGAGGATTTGCCGGGCGCTGCGACGCGCTTTTACGTGAACGAGCGCCTTACGAAGGTGAATCGAGAGTTGTTTCGGTGTGCTCGTGAGGCCGGCAGTCGCCTCGGCTGGCAATAAAAAAAACCTTTTTTTCCAAATAATGACCGAACCTAAATATTTTTTAATATTGACGACCCAGATAGCGCGAAAAAAATCAAATAAGAGTCGGGTTTTATTCCCTTACCACGACTAATGCATGTGTTGATGAAATAATATTAGTTTCGGGTCTGGATATTTGTGATACCTTCGTTGTTACTGTTTATTGACTCTTTATAACCTGTATATTTCCGTATAGGAAAGTCAGATTTTAAAGGAGACTTTCCCACACATGTACTCCGGATTTTAATAAAAACCTGCTCCACTGTTACATGGAAGATTGTAAGAAAATAATTGTCACATCGGATGTACCTTTTTTTTTGGATGGGAACCATCAAATAACTTCTCCCGCTCTGGGCGGAGCGGGAGGGTGTGTCAGACTCTTGCTGACTAAAACCCACCCGTATTCCTGCCTGTGTTGCCAGGGGCCTCGGTGACCCTTTAGTACCTTCCCGCGACCCCGGCAGACATCGGCCCTAGTGGACCCCTACACTTGTGCTGACGACATCTGTTTGAGGCGCGCGTGGAAAACAACGCGCCGTCGACCCGGGCCTGGTCCTTACCGGACGGTGAGCTACCCATTGCTCACCGTCCGCAAACTCGCGCCTACGGTGGCCGGAAATCCACCCAGGATTCCCAACGCCCTGGGCGTCTCCTGCGGTGGCTAGGGGCGAGAGGGCGCGAAATCTGATCGGAAAAAATTTGATCGGATGTACCTGCCATACCAATAGTTTTTAACGCTACAATATCAGATATAAAACTTGGGACTCGACAAGGCAATTACAATCCCTAAATTTGAAAGCAAGAAAAGTTCTCTCTACCGCTACAGAAATAAAGCTTTTAGAGTTGACAAGCCTATTTTTAATGACGTGAAACATGTTACAGTTCCTACAAACTAAAAAAAAACTGTTGCTAGCTGACTACTGTGAGGGTAATACACGAATCATGGTGTTTTGTTCGGATGAGGCAAGAAAGAAAATGGGCGTTCTTAAGTATTTTTTTGGTGACGGGACTTTCAAAAGTTGTCCAATGCTATTTTATCAGATTTTTACTATACATGCTGTTTGGAAGGAACAATGAAAGTACTGCAATAACTTCATTAGAATATGCTTTAATGACGGACAAGAAAAACAAAAGCTACAAAATGCTTTTCTCACTTATAAAGTCACAAATTCCTAATTGGAATCCATCAACTTTTACTTGCGATTTCGAAGAAGCAACTATATGCTATAATGATTTTTTTCCAGATACATCTCCATGGTTGTTACTATCATTTCAATAAATCTGTATGGAGAAAAGGTCGTCAATTAAGCCTTACCAAAACTAAAAACTTACGTCGTACAGTTGCACTTAGTGCAGTGCTTCCATTATTGCCTGAGAACCTCATAATGGAAGGGTGGTTTTGTATTGCTGATCAAAGCCCAGATGAAAGCCAAAGCACTAAATTTAGAAAATACATGTTGTCATAACGGATTCACCCGGACGTTTTAAAAGTATGGTTCAATTTTGGTAAACGGCACCGTATTTGTACGGTGCCGTTTACCAAAACTGCACCAATCTGCAGTTGCTTTTGCAACTTTGCAGAACAGTGCCACCCACTGTGAATTAAATAACGCAGTTGGCAAAAAAAAAACCCACCATATTAAAACTTCTTACGGATTTAAATCAAGATGCCAATTTATTCAGCGTTAAAAACAAGCAATCACCAAAACGCCGCCGCACGCCTTATTCGATCGAGATCGACAAGTTTATAACAGAGGTCCAAATGCAACTTATTAACTCGGAAATAACTACATGAAATTTTCTTGAAAAACTCCGCTAGTATTTTCGTATATTTATATTATATATAAAGATAATATATACATGTTGATTATTGCCAATTCTGTAATCTAAATAGATAATTGTGATATTATTAATAAGTATAACATTGAAGTTCTGTTTGTAGTAAATTTTATTTTAATGGTTTTTTTTCATTATGTTTAAACTTTAATTCAATCCTATTTTTGTTTTTATCATCTAAATTGTTTTTATACCATGTTGATTCTGTGACGTTATAGTTAAATAGGTAAATTAATGTGGTATGTTTTTGTAAGTATAACATTTAAATTATTTGTGTTTCATTCCACTCTTTCATTTAAAACTAAATCAAAATAAATAAGGTAATTTAGTTATTCTCATTTGTTGTTCTGTTGTGTGCCATAAATAATTTGAATCATTTGAACATACCAAACACAAACAATTTTTTTAATATTATTATTATTATACTTTATGGGTAGTTGCTTAGTTGATTGTGTGAACTAAATAAAAAAACTACTTAACTTTTGTTGTTTAGATTTAAAAATCTAGTTGTGTTTTGTGTGTAAACAACATCTCTTATTTGTTTCTATATTTTGAATTAAAATCTATTATGTACAAAATCCATCTAGCTGGGGGGCGTCCCACACTACGCTTGCCGACACGCGGTCTCCACTCTAGGACTCGTCTGCTCTACCGGCCATCGGTCCTTCGACAAATATGGCCAGCCCACTGCAACTTCAGCTTGCTTACTCTGCAGTCTATGTCGGTAACTCCGGTTCTCTTCCGGATAACTTTATTACTGCTCTTATCCTTCAAAGAAACTCCGAGCATAGCCCGCTCCATGGCACGCTGAGCGACCTTGAATTTCCCCCCCAGCTAGATGGAACGACGACCTTAAAAAGGTGGCTAGGACAGACTGGATGCGGAAGGCGGAGGACAGGGTGTTGTGGCGCAGCCTGGGAGAGGCCTATATACAGCAGTGGACTGATATAGGCTGAGTTGATTGATGTACAAAATATGATAAATTACCAACGTTTAAAAAATAAATAAAAAAATAAAGTGGACAACGATACGTGAAATCTTAACTGTCTGTTGTCCCCGTTGCCCATATGACATGGGTAAGGAATTAAATGACGTTGTGTTGTCCCCGTGAAGGGGACACAGATAACACACAGGGACAACGGGATAAAATAACATACATTTTTATTTTATTATTTTTATGTGCAGAGTATTTGCACAATGGCCTATATATAATTGAAGTAAAAAGAGATGATTTAATTGGGGATATGCAACGGTAAATTATGCCTCAAAATGTCTGGTTTTTAAGAGGCCGTATACAGTCTTGCCATGTAAGGGTAAAAATATATCTATGGTAATAATAATAATAAAACCTTTTATTCCGAAACCAGAAAAAAATCAAGTAAAAAAAAAATCGAGTTATTAAATCGAGTAAATCTGTAGAGAAAAAAAAGTGAATAAATAAATAAAAAAAAGACAATTAAATGGTCAAAACAAAAATCACAAGATGTCTCGAATTTCTGTATGTTTTCCTTGTGGCATAGGCTTCCTCTAACAATTTCCATTGACGTCTGTCGTGAGGCACTCTCCTCCAGTTTGGACCTGCTGTCAGCTTTATTTCTTCCTCGCAGCGGGTAGGCTGCCTTCCCGCTTACCCGATTACCTATTTTACTGTGTAGATATGGTCAACTGTCGAAAACACTTTTCTGAAGCCTGCCTGTTCAACCGGCTGTTGTTCGTCCAACATTGGGCTTATTCTATCCAGTATGACCTTTGCAAATATCTTATACACATTCGGCATCAGGCTTATTCGTCTGTAGTTTTAAATGTCCTCTTTGTCGCCTTTTTTATGTATTAAGATGATGTGAGACCCATTTCTCAGGGGTATCCCCGCTCCTCAGAATCTCGTATGTGATTTAGAACGGGTAACAGTTCTTCCTTTAAGCCCTGCAACAGCTCATTTGTGATTTTGTCTGGTCCTGGATTTTCCCGATTTTCGACTCCTGATTGCTTTTTTTACTTCTTCGGGTAAGATTGAGGGGACGGGTTCCAGAATGGCGTCGAGTATTGATTCGGTATGATTTTTCCTTACAGCGTTTGGTGTTTGTTTTGCATATAGACGACGGTAGAAGTCTGTTGGCAGTTCTTTGATGTTCTTCCTCTGTGTAGTAATCTTTAGCCTTGTTTTAAGCTTTGGTATCCATTCTTTTCCTGCATCCCGTAATTCCTTTAGAGCTTTTTTGACACCGCCGGTTCTTTGTATATGATATTCTAGGGTTTGCAGTATTTTGATTTTACGATCCCTTCTGATGCTTGCTTTTAGTTTCTTACTTGTTTCTGTTATCAAATGTATGTTTTCTTTTTTTATTTGGTTCTCTAGCAGTTCTTTCCTTTCGTTAATCAGTTGCAAAGTTTGGTCGATGTATTTTGTAGATTTCTTGGTTGATCAAATCGGTTAATGTTTATATGATTTCGAGAAGTTTTAGTGGGACACTTTCTTAAGGAGTTGCGTATCAGGCGGTGGTTTCTGATAAAGTTCATCTTGCATATAAAGGCAGTGTCTGTGAATGCTTTGGGGTGGTTGCTTATAATGTAGTCGATTTCATTTTTGTATGACCAATCAGGGGAAATCCATGTCCATTTGGTTTTTTTTGTCTTTCTTGAATCGAGTTCAGTAGAGTTAAATTACGTTCCATAAGAAATTCATCATGTTTCTGGCCGTTGCAGCTTCTCTTACCGTAACCAAATTTTCCGAGAACATATCTTCAGTATTTTTTCTAGTCCCCACTTGTGCATTAAAATCCCCCATTAGGATAAAAAAATTGTCTGAGCTATTTTTTATTGCTTGTGACATCTCTTCATAGAACGACTCTGACAATGACAATTCGGCTTGCTCAGTTGGAGAATAAACTTGTATAATTGACCATTGTTTCTTATAGCCGTACAGTTTAATGTTAAGTACAGCTAATCTGTCTGAGATTACAATAAATTCTTGTATATGTTGTTTTAGGTATGTTTACACGTTCCCTGTCCTAAACAAAAATGCAAAATTGAGCCGGAAGTCCAACATACTTTTTGCAAAATACTGTTTTTATGTTGTCAGAAGAATACAAAAAATATATTTTTTTAAATTTAAATAACCGTACCGTAGGTATTACTACCCTGAAACACATATGGCTCAGGAGCGTAGTCATTTTTGTTCCTGCACGTCCATGATCATATGTGGTTCAGGAAAATTTTTATATATTTTAGGGGTTTTTATAAATATTTATTGATTGTTTACAAATTAAATACAAGTAAGTAAGTTATTTGTACAAATTAAATATGTTTACGACTTAGAATAATGATATTATGTACTTATCTACAAACATGTCAGTGTCAAATATTGTTTGATTTCATAAGTAGAGATCGGATATTCGGATGCATATTCACCTAAAGTTGAGATGTTGGCTATTATGGAATGCGCTTGTATCGAAAAAATCCCGCAGTTCCGGGATTGACAAATTTAGGTTTCTGATTATAGAATCGGATGTATATTTATAGGTCCCGTCACGTAAAGCTCCACGCTGAGCGACAGTGGAGGGGATGTTTCTGCGCACGGGTACAGTCACGTTCAAAATTTCTAGGCTATTGTTTTGTAATATACGAATAATTATTTTATTGTAGAATCATAAGAGGTACTTTACTAGCTACATAATACTTTGAAAGAGGCTGGAATTAAAAATAGATAATGTTCTCTTGAGCATTATTATTTATTTTGATCTTAAAATATAAAGTAGGTTGTTATTAATGCCCGTTATTGGTTTATTTTTTATCCTTTTGCTTTTGCCGGGAGTTCAAGACACAAGCGAGTATTTCTGAACTTTTCGCATCTTTTACGATACGTCTACGTTTGATGCATTGTTTTAAATTATCAACTGCTCCTTTGTCAGCTTCATACTTCATTAAACACTATAAATTATTATTATTTCCTTCCTTTTTATAACCATGGTCGCGTCGTGCAAAGAAAGTTGTGTGTACGACTGTATTTTGGGAGCGAACGAAGCGTGATCTCAGCGCGGGAAGCATGTGTCAACTGACGAACCAATTTTTTTTTTTTTTTAATGTATGGCATCTTGTAGTTGACCTTGAGAGGTCGTGACTACTTAACCGGACTTTCCTGTGGCTGCCTTAAGCGAACTCAAAGCCTCCAGCCAGGGGCGAATTTCTTATAGTACTAAGCGACTGCACGCTAAGGGCACCCCCTGTGGGGTACGGATCTCGGCTTAGGGCGTCGCTGGGGGGAGGACAGCAAGATGGGACAGGCTGGATCTGGTTAATATTATTATTAATAATCGGGGAATTTAAAGCTACAGGCTCAGCTGCGGCGCGGGCTGGCACTTCGTCGAGCAAGGGTCGGGGGGGACAATTACGTCGGGGTTTACGCGAGGGACCTCGGCGGCGAGGTCGGAACGTAGGTCGGTGTGATTTGTGCACTGTACTCGTTGCCCTACTGCTTTCTTGGAGGAGGGTAATGGGGTCATCGGGGTCGGTGAGGGTATGCCTTGGACGGCGAATAGAGCTAATGGTGGAGGGCCTATAATTGGCGGCCTGCACAACCAGAGGGTTGCGGTGGGTGGTGGCGGAGTCGAAGAAGCGCTTCGTGATGCGCTTCATGAACTGCTTGATGGTGGGGATTTTGAGATCGAGATGGAGGATCTCGTTTCGGACGAACCAGGGGGCTCCCGTTGCCTTTCGGAGGAAACGGTTTTGGAGGGTCTGCATCCTGTGGATGTGGTGGGGTCTAGCATGTGCGAAGACTGCACAGGCATAAGTCATGATGGGACGGATACACGCTGTGTAAATACGCAATTTGCCCTTAAGGGACAATTTGCTGCGCGCATTTAGGACGGAGTGAAGTCTACCGAGAGCGAAAGCGGCACGCGAACGCACCTGCTTGATGTGCTCTGAGAACGAGAGATGGTGGTCAAGGGTCACGCCTAGGTATTTGGCTCGCTTCTCCCAAGGGATAGGCTTGCCGAACATGGTGAGCGGTCGGGGGGCGATGAGGTTTCTACGCTGTTTGGTGAAGAGAACAGCCTGACTTTTGTCGGGATTGACCTCGATTCTCCACTTTCTAAACCAAGCGCCAAGCTTGTTGACTTCGGTCTGGAGAGTGCGAGATATGTGGTCGTGGACTAACCCGGTGTAGTAGATGGCCGTGTCGTCTGCGAACAGAGCCAACTGCGCCTTTCTACTTTTCGGGATGTCGCTGGTGAAGAGAGTAAAAATGAGAGGGGATAGTACAGAGCCCTGAGGGACGCCTGCACGGATAGGGTGAGGGGAGGATAGCGCTCCTTCGATGCGATAGCGGAAGGTGCGGTTTGACAAGAAGTCTCGTAAGATGAGCACGAGACGATCGGGCACACCGAGTTTGTAGAGCTTATATAATAAGCCGTTGTGCCAGACCTTGTCGAACGCTTTCGCTATGTCGAAGAATACAGCACCGGTCATAAGACCACGTTGAAAGCCGTAGCTTATGTGTTCAACAATGCGGTGGACCTGTTGGACGCAAGAATGTTGGGCTCTAAAGCCGAACTGCTGGTCGGGGATGAGGCCCTTTGTTTCCGCAAAATCTCTGAGGCGCTTTAAGATGAGCCTCTCATAGATTTTGCCGAAGTTATTGAGCAGACTGATGGGCCGGTAGCTGGTGGGCTCCGTTTTCGGCTTACCGGGCTTCGGTATGCCGATGACGGTGGCCTTCTTCCACTCTTGTGGGAAGATGTTATTGCTCAGGGCTCCATTGAAGATGGTGGCCATGAGCATTATGAGGTGAGCGGGGAACAGTTGGAGCACCCTATTGGTGATTCCGTCTGAGCCGGGAGCTTTGCGAGGTTTTAGACCCTTGATGATATCATGCACTTCGTCTGGAGTGACGGGAGGCAGAGGATAGTCAGGGTCTTCAACGGGCGGGAGGGAGGCTCTACGTTCGACTTCCGCGTCGACCTGGAACAGGTGTGCTTGGTCTACTGGTTGAGAGCTAGGTGAGCATTGAGCCTCAAGACTATCGGCTAGGTATTCCGCCTTGTCGACGTCATCGAAAGCGATGGTCTTGTCGGGGCTGACGAACCAATAGCGTGCGCGCACAGATATACGGGCGGAGCTTTCCCCCGCGCACCCCCTTCATGCCACCAATTTGATCGATAAATAGCCCAGTGCGCAGGTTCAAGGCCAGCGTTCTTTTTACGTGACGGGACCTACACTTACTTTTAAATGTTGGCTTATATGGAATGAACTTTTGTATCGATCGTAAAAATCCCGCGATTCCGGAATTTTGTGTTTTTTCTGACTAGAATCGGATGCATATCTACCTACCTAATATTGAAAAGGAGATAGGTAGATACTAAACTGCAATAGCAAATAACGTCAAGATAAGATAACGGACTACATATGTATATTTAGAATAATTTTATCTATATAGTTATGCAATTCTCGTGGATTGTGGATTGCATAACAACAACACAAAAAAACCCCGGGTTTTTTTTAATAAATATTTTTTAGAAGTCGCTTCCATACTATACACCCGACTAGTTATGCATTCTGGTTTCCTGGCATCCGGGATTTTTTTTTACCGGAAACATATTTTAAGAAGCCGCTTCCATATTTCATAGCCATAAATTCACTTTAGGTAAATATGCATCCGAATATCCGATCTCTAGTCATAAGTGACGTCTGTTACTTTTTTCTTTTCGAAATTGATTTCAGTGTTCTTTTGAAGTTATCATCGTGTTTTTTTCGTCGAAAATGCCCCGTAAACTTACTACTGAGAAATTGCGACACATACTGGAAGAAAGTGACTTCGAATTGAGCGATGACGAAACGGATTCGAGCGGTAGAAATAGTGATGTACAAGAAGAGCCGGATTTTATCGATTCGGGTGGTGGTATGCAGGGTATTTTTTGCTAATGATGATATCGTCTATATCATCATTATATCCTGACTTTGATCCAGGTAAGATTTCCCGTTCAAATATTGTTACCGAGGCCTTTTATGGTGACTATGGTAGAGACTCACCTGAAGGTTCCCCCGATATCGTTACAAATCCGCCCCAACCATATAGATACGAGCAGCGTATCGCAGCCACATAGAGCCAGGTGTGGTTATGCGCCTTTCTCCACAGGGAATAAATAATATTGATGAGGATAGTGGTTGGAAGCAGAAAATACTACCACTGTCACGTTCTCCTTGTAACACAAGCTCAACCTTCACATCCAACGAGAGCATTCTGTTGTATCCATTTATCGACAAATAGTGACCGATGAGGTATTAGATCTTATGGTCACTCAAATAAATTTGTATGCAATTCAAATAAAACAGAACCATAGTCGCTTTAATAATATAATATTGCGATTGGCACTTTGTCGACAATGAAGCTCCCAGAGATCCGCAGGAACGTTTGTACAAAATAAAGCCACTTTTAGACCTTGTCATCAACAACTGGAAGAGTTTACATACACCTGGTGAATGTGTTGTCATTGACGAATTAATGATGCCTTTTAGAGGAAGGATATCTTTTCGTCAATACAACCCATCAAAGCCCACAAGTACGGCTTGAAAATTTATGAACTCTGCACAGAAGAAGGATTTGTCTGGAACTATGTCATTTACTAGGGCGGGCATAGGGCGCAATCCTAAAATTGCTGATCTGGATAAGCCCGGAAGTGTCGTAGTTCAGTTATGCGATAGTCTTTTAGACGCTGGACGGGTTGTTGTGTGTGACAACTTGTACAACAGAGTAGGACTAGCAAAATATTTACTGCAGCGGAAGACAGACTTATGCGGCACACTACTAATAAATAGGCAACCCTATTTATTCGTAGAGTACATCCATGGGCAATAAAAATAAAGAAAATGGGCCCCAAAAGACGTGAATTAGTTGCTAGTCACAAAGATAATGTCACTGTGATGAAATGGAGAGACAAACGTGACGTCGCAATGATATCTACTTGCCACTACGCTAGCATGCAAATGTCTTCTGGGTACCATCCAATGTCGAAGTCGAAAGCAGTGTTTATCTACAATGATAGAAAGAAGGGCATAGATCTATCGAACCAACTCTCAAGCTATTACGACCCTAAAAGAAAATCTCTAGCGTGGTATAAGAAGATTGCTTTGGATGTTTTGATTTGTGCGTCGATTAGAAACGCCACGCTATTGTATCAAAAATGACACCTAATTGCAAACAGAAAACCTCGCAAAACGATATTACAGGGGCAGCAAGACATTATCAGGCAGTTCTTGCTATTAGACAATTCATCAGATACGAATGCCAACACAATGAGTAGTCCAAGACCGTCTACTAGTTCATCACAAGTCAACATTTTCTATCAAAAATTCAGCGAAATGAAGACAATATAATAATCCGAAAACGTTGTAATGTATGCTACGAAGACTTGCGAAAAGGTGGTACCAGCTGGGAAATTGCTGCTAAACAAGTCAAACGCGTAGATACCGAGTGTTTGCAATACAAAAACCTTTTGATTGCCATGTTTTAAAAATAAACAGAATTAGAAACAGTGTAATTTCGTAAAAAATAAAGATGTTTTTCCGTACGTCTTGGCGTTTTTCTTTACTATATGATCATATAGTAAAGAAAAACGCCAAGAACGCCAAGCGTCTTAGCACGTGTCAAGCATATTTAACACAGTCCCAGCGCTTCCCGTAGAAATAATCGCTATAGAAGTTGTATGTGTTCCCTGACCCACACATGTGGCTCAGGAACGTATAAGTGCTTTCCAAGCGCAAGTTTCCTGAGCCATTTTATTTCCATCAAGCTTTCAGGTGTCCTGAGAGTTCTTGTGTTTAGTGTTGCAATGTTAAAAACTTCACATCTTTTAGTTAGAGGGTGGGTGGTGGGTGGTTTAGTACTCCCGCGGGGACCAGCCGTGTTGGGAGACATTTTGTTGTTAGCTGTTTCTCATGTTGTTGTGGATGTACGGTTCGTGGTGCTCGGTCTCTAATTTTTGTTTGTGAGTTTGTCCGAGAACGAGATTGATCTCCCTGGTAAGTACTGAAAGGCATCTAGCTTCTGCATTTTCGGGTTGTTCTTTGTACTACCATTTCTGTTCTTGGGACTCGGGAGTTTCAGATCTTTCCTTTTTTTCGTTTAATGCGCTACATGTTTCTTTTTTCTTAAAATATGTGTATTTCGGCAAATCATGCGTAATATAAGCATTGGGTTTCATTTATTTTTTATTTTTCAGAATCTGGATCTTTTTGCCTAGGGTCGTGGTAGCAAGAAGAATTGGTCTTGTCTTACGGTCTTCGTTCCCTTTTTTGCCCAATCTCTGGACTCTATCGATTTCACCTTCCTTAAGTTAAACCTCTATATCTTAGTGTAGAAGTTACCAAGGTTATCAAATCCTCGTGCTTTTCGTCTTTCAGATATCATATCTATGTTACCTTTTGGTTATTAGGGACGTAGGTAATTGGTATTAGTGCGATAGCACAATATTATTGCAGTTGCTTGACAGGGCACAGGACAATAAGGAGTTGTGCCCATATAACCTCTATTGTCTGGTATCTAGGTGTAGGAAGGCATGGACCGTTCATTCTGTTGTATAATAGATGGATTAAAAATCAAACGCAGTCGTACAAAAAGCTTGCCTTATGAAAATTATAAACGCGTCTCGGTTCCTGGTACCCGGTGAGTCTTGTTGAAATGTTTTGAAAATATTGATGAACAGACTCGAATCCAGGTATTTACTGATTTACATGGTCTGAGCAGTAAAAACGAGCAAGATATATTTTTATATGGTCTCATAGAAGTTCTACCAACCAAACAAAAAAGGCCACGAACAAACGATCCCCAGACAATAAAACCTAAACAGGCTTTCCATAAGTTTTATGTAAAAGTTGCCGATTCCAAAGTAATGGTTTGCAAAAAGGCTTTTATGAGTATCTATTCTATAAAAAATCATGCATTATTTCGATTGCAGCGTTTAAGTCTAACAGGAACCATTCCCTCTGATCAGAGAGGAAAACAAAGTAATCAGAAAACAATACCTGGTATTGTTATTCATGAAGTTAAAGAGCACATCTCAAGTTTTTCTGTTAAGACATCGCATTATGCTTCCAAGGAGTACCTTTACTTGCCAGCAGATTTAAATATCAAAGCAATGTATAAGCTTTATAAATAACGTTTTCAATCTTCAACAGTAAAACAATCATTTTATTATAAAGTTTTTAAAAAATACTTCAATTAGCATTTTGGGAGACCCAAAGTCGACGTCTGTTGTGAATGTGAAAGGCTTAATATCAGGATACAGAAACCAGACCTGAACGCATCAGCTGTTATGACTGCAAAGGCAGAATTGGCAGTACACAAAAGAAGAGCGAAAAAATTTTACGTCAGTATTAAAGAAGTTCAAGAGCTCGGTAAAACAAGAGATGAAATGAGATGATGAGATGAGATGATGTTCTTGGATTATGTTTTGATTACATGCAGAACATTTCACTTCCATGTATCCCAGTGCAGGAAATGTTCTATTATCGACAGCTTTCTTTGTACCCACCCTTTCTGCATAAAAAATCTGAAAACTGATGAAATTCGTTTCTATCTTTATCACGAGGGGATTGGACTAAAGGACCCCAATGAAACATGCTCATTTTTATGGCAATATATTCAGGAACAGGTACCTCTAACAATAAGATATCTTTACAGATGCATGTGGTAGACAAAATCGTAACCATGTAATGATAAGCTTATGTTAAGCTCTTGTAGATACAGACCGATTTGATAAGATCTACAGCGATTGCCCATCCGTGGTTATTCGTTTTTGCCCAATGATCGATCTTTTGGTACAGTCAAGAAAGTTCTAAAAAGAAGAGACAGATATTATGAACCCATAGAAATTCGCTAACTAATATGCAGCGCACATCGAAAGTTCACTGTTTCAATGGTGAAAACTGAAGACATATTGGACGTGGACGATGGGTTGGTGGACGAAGTTTTATAAGAGAGATGCCATATCTATTGAAACACAATCTCGTCAGATTCCACGGAATCAAAAGCAGCATTTCTTAGTGTCCCACAGTTTGAGTATATTGCAGATCAGAAAGGGTGTGTAATATGTCGCCCATTCATTCAAAACATGGGGCGAGTTAATACATTCGATTTACGAAGGAACCGATCGGTTGTTCCAGCTTTACCAGAAGAAAAGGCGTACAATGGTCCTGTACCATGTCTATTTTTAATACAAGTTTTATTTTAGCATAAAGTGTTTTCTTTTTTAAAAACCTAATCCGGAACCCGGTTATAACATTGGTGGCAGCGTAAAAGGGATAGAAAATCCTTGGAATCCTCCCAAAGAGTGCTAAGTTTAAAGTGATAAGTGCTAAAAGTGAGTGCTCAAGTGCCTCAAAACCTCCAGAGACGACTCGCCTCACCGGTAAACCCGGTACTGACCAAAATCAAGGTCAACCCAGTTCCAGCTCCAGATCCAGTTCTAGTTTCAGCAAAACCATGAAGAATATGTGCGTATTAATACTGTGAGTTGTGAACATAATTTCCCATAAAATTAAAGTGATCAAAATCTAACTTATAAATAACTTACAACGGCTTATCTTGAACATTCCAATCCATACATCATATCAACGGATGTTATGTCTCGTCGCTCGTCGTAGTTCCAGTTTCAACACAAAGTATAGGCGATAAGACTTCCGAATACATGCATACATTGTCGACCAAACTAATAATCTTAATTCAAGACTTGTTGTAGTTAACTAATCTCAGTCTTTTAATTATAAATCTTTCTGTCATTGTTGTCAACCATGTCCAAAGATTCAAAGAACCTGAAAGAGGAGTCTAAATAAGGAATACCTTTAAACGTAATCCTAAAATTCATTAAGTCATTTGACGGCAGCCGAGAAAAACTAAATACATTTATAAATAATTGCGATAGTGCGATTTCCCTAGCCTCCTCTGGACTGGACGGTAAAGCTGAGATTGCATGTTCAAATAAAGAATTTGACTCATGGCCGTCCCTTAAAGATTTCCTTCAGAACCAATTTGGAGAGCGTAAATATTACGCTCACCTTCTAGCAAAGCTCCAGGATTGCAGGCAAGGCGCCCAGGAGAATGTTACCCAATTCTCACTTAGAATAGAAACTTGTCTGTCTAAATTACTTACAGAAATCTCCATATCGGGTCACAGGAAGAATGAAATCCCCGGCAGAGTAGCTGCAATGGAGGACCTTGCCCTCCATACATGCACGATGGGCCTTACCCCTCGCATAGCTAACATTGTTAGGTGTAGAGACCCGAAAAATCTAAATGACGCAATAAATTACGCAATATCCGAAGAAAAACTACAACAATACTCCTATAAACAAAAGTTAGCCGCAAAATCATTTCGCCACAATGATCCAAACACTAAACCAAATAAATCCAGTAACTTTAATAATAATCAATCTCAAAAACCTGTTTCTAATCAACCCTCCTCAAATGATCCGTTCTGCAGATATTGCAAGAAATCAGGGCATGTTCTATAAAAATGCCAACTCCGCGAATATAATAACAAAAGATTTAACAATTAAAATAAACCTTCCTTTTCAAGTGCGCAGCCGAGCACATTTACCTTCAAACCCCATATTAATTTCGTAACCGAAGCAGAATGTTATGATAATTTTGATAACAATTTAAACTAAATTAATGGCCCGAATAGACGTCGCACGGGGCAGATAAATTCCATAATAGACGACGTCAAAACCCAAACCATGACCCATGGACAGAGTAACCAGCCCCAAACTCGAGGTCATCTCATTAGATTCAAGCAGCAGGGTAACTAGCCCCAAATCGTAGACTCTAAATCCTTAAAAACTCGTGAAGTCAAGCAACAGGGTAACCAGCCCCAAATCGTAGACTCCAAATCCTTAAAAACTCATGAAGTCAAGCAACAGGGTAACCAGCCCCAAATCGTAGACTCCAAATCCTTAAAAACTCATAAAGTCAAGTAACAGGGTAACCAGCCCCAAACCGTAGACATCATCCAGGATTATGAAAATAAAAAAAAATATTAATAAAGACATATACGAATTCACATCTAATGTACCAAATAAATACTTACCATATATAAAAGAGAATTCTCCCGTGTCCTCTAATGATTTATCCCCCCTCGTCGATACTGGTGCATCCGTAAGTATAATAAAAAAATCAGCCATTAACGATATGCCCGTAATTGACGAATCAATCACATTCAAAATCAAAGGTATCAATTCAACCACTGATAATCCTCTACACACATTAGGACAAATTCCCATAACCATCTATACACATGATGAACCTCATAGTGATTGTAGATACCTAACACATACATTCAATCTAGTCAACGAATTAAGCATACCCTATGATGGTATTGTTGGCAATAACTTATTTAATTCCACGAGTGGTCAAATTAACTACGATACAGGTATGCTGCACTCAAAAGATACTAAACTCTAAATACATTTCAAAGAACCCGTTTATACTATTGCACCGCGCAGCGAAACCATAATTGAGTGTACTGTAGTAAATCCAGAAATCAGAGAAGGTTTAATAATCGACTACTTCTGTCCGAAAATCTATTAATAGCAAATTGTATGGTGCAAGTTAAGAATAACAACCGTGTTAAAATCTCCATTGTTAACACATCAGAAGAACCTGTAACGGTTAAGTCTTCGTTATTACATTGAAATCCCTTTGAACTACAGGCTTCAGTCTTTATCGGTACCATAGACCAATCCCATATTCATGAACGCACAGAATAAGTTTTAAAGCAACTTCGCGTGTCCCACCATAATCCAAAAGAAACTGAGGCATTGTACTCTGTCTGTTCTCAGTTTTCAGACATTTTCCACCTACCCGATGATCAGTTAACCTGCACTGATGCAATAGAACATAAAATTAAAACCACTTCTGATAGCCTAATTAATGTTAAGACATATAGATTTCCCGAATGCCATAAGAAATAAGTTGATTCCCAAGTTGAAAAAATGCTGAAACAAGGTATAATAAAACAATCTATGCCCCCATGGTCCTCACCAATTTGTGTAGTACCCAAGAAGCTTGATGCTTCTGGCCAAAGAAAATGGCGTGTTGTAATCGAATACCGTAAGCTCAATGACGTGACCATCGGCGATTCCTATCCTATCCCAAACATAGCCAAAATCCTAGACCAATTAGGTAAGTGCAAATATTTCAGCACATATGTCTTAGATGAATCTTCCAAAACAGCATTTTCAATCCCAACAGGGCTTTACGAATTCACTCGTATGCCGTTTGGATTAAAGATTGCACCGCCTAACTTTCAGAGATTATTGAACTCCGCTTTATCTGGTCTCCAAGACATCCAATGCTTCGTATATCTCAAAAACATTGTCATCTACTCATTTGACATCCCTTCTCACATGAATAACCTAACTAACATATTTTTTAGACTCCGTCAATTCAGATTAAAACTGCAACCGGATAAGTGTGAATTTTTACGAAAGGAAGTTTCATATCTAGGCCATGCCATTACCGACAAAGGCGTAAAACCAAACCCTGAAAAACTAAGAGCAGTTCACGAATTCCCTATACCAAAAGAACCCAAAGACATCAAATCATTTCTTGGTTTTGCCTCTTACTATCGCAGATTCATCTCTGATTTTTCAAGTATTGCAAAACTCGTAACTAATTTGCTGAAAAAGAACGTAGAGTTCGTATGGTCAAAAGATATGGTCAGCTATCCTTTGAAATCCTAAAAAATAAATTAACTACAGCTCCGTTATTATCATACCCAGCTCTAGTACCCCAGATAGTAATTACTCAGAATTTCTTAAAACCACTTCTAAGGATTTTAATCCTAACGTAACCATAATAGAACTTAAAGAAAGCTTATCTAAAACTGATAAAAGATATACATGGATGAATCCATCCCATATACTCAAGAAGTCATATCTAATATTCCTAATGTGAATGAATTTTCCTTACTAGAAGAACATTACATTCTTTCCTTAAATATGAATTCGAGAATAAAATTTATTACTTAATTTTTACCAAGGGGCTTTGATACTTGTACTTATGAAGATATTTTCAAGTGTCTTAAATCCGTAAGAAATGGGTTAGATGTCAGTCTTGCAGGTCAAAATAACCCTAAAATAGCTATATCTGGCTGATAATCATTTCGATACTCATTCTTCAGTATATCAAACTATTCAATACATAATCAGCCTATAATGTTCCCACTGCTGGGACACAGACCTCCTCTCTGTGAGAGGGAGTGGGCCGTAATCAACCACGCGGGCCCAGTGCGGATTGGTAGATGTCACATACGAGGTGCATTCAATAAGTACCTAGCTTCATCGCCAGAGGGCGCTGTAGTTTCAAAAGAGTTTTACCACAGTGTAGCACATTCTTTTTTAATTCTTTTTTCAAATTTTCATTCCAATCCCTTCATTTGTTTTAATTTGACAACTTATGGAAGCGAACGTGTCGGTCGGTTTTACAAAAATGGAAAAAGAGCAATATCGTTCGGTGATTCGATTACTATTTTTGGAAGGGAAAACGCGCATCGAAATCAAAGAGCGCTTGGATGCTGTGCACGGTGACTCTTCTCCATCGATGGCCACCGTTAAGAATTGGTTCAACGAGTTTACACGTGGCCGTACGTCGGTTTTTGATGAACCACGTCCAGGTGCACCGAAAACAGCTGCTACGGAGGAAAACATTAAAAAAATCCATGATTTCGTATTGGCAGATCGCCGATTGAAGGTTCGGGAGCTAGCTGAGACTGTAGGCATTTCAGAAGGAACAGTGCATCATATTCTTCACGAGGAACTCGGCATGAGAAAGCTGTCGGCGCGATGGGTGCCGCGTTTACTCACACCAGAAAACAAGCGCAACCGTGAGACCACATCGGAGACGTGTTTGGCGCTGTTTAAGCGGAATCCAGCGGAGTTTTTGCGTCGTTTTGTGACCGTCGATGAAACCTGGATCCACTGGTACACACCAGAGACCAAGGAGCAATCAAAACAATGGATCCAGACCGGGGAACGTGCTCCAAAGAAGGCGAAAACTGTAAAATCGGCCGGAAAAGTTATGGCCACCGTTTTCTGGGATTCACAAGGTGTGATCTACATCGATTACCTCGAGAAGGGTAAAACAATTACAGGGCTTTAGTATGCCGATTTATTGGGCCGATTCGACGCCGAATTAAAGAAAAAACGACCCCATCTGGCGAAGAAAAAAGTGCTGTTTCACCACGACAACGCACCTGTTCACACGTCTGCCGTTGCCATGGCCAAATTGGTCGAATTACGCTACGAATTGTTGCCCCATCCACCGTATTCTCCAGATTTGGCCCCTTGTGACTTCTTTCTGTTCCCTAATCTGAAAAAATCACTCGCCGGGAATAGATATGGATCAAATGAGGAGGTCTTTCGGACGGGTTAAAAAAGTTGGAGCATCGCTGGGCTAAGTGTATCGAACTAAAAGGAGACTTTGTTGAAAAATAAATTGCCACTTTTCCAAAATTTTCGTTTACTTTTTGTAGGCTAAGTATTTATTGAATGACCCTCGTATCTTCGAATTTTTGGTTCTAGGACATGCCGGTTTCCTCACGATGTTTTCCTTCACCGTTTTGAGAGCAGTGGTGATGAAAATAATTTACACAAAGTAAAGCGCCTGTCTGGGTTCGAACCTACGAACTAACTCGTAAGTCGCGGCCGTTACCACTGGGCCACCACTGCTCTGCAACAATAACTATAACTATACAATATAATCCTACATTTATTTCACAACTCAGAAATGACTATACACATTTATAAGAACACCATTATCTTTCATCATTACCCATCACTAAGTGAAATTCCTAAAATCATGAGAGAAAATCATGACCTCCCTCTCTATAGCCGGTCACCTAGGTTCTGGTAGAATGCTGAAACACATCCAGGAAAAATATTACTGGAAAAACATGCGAACAGACGTTAAAAATTACGTAAAGAAATGCCGACAGTGCCAAATTAATAAAGCTCTTAGAAGAACCAATTGTGCCCCTATGCAAGCACATATCTTTCCATACGCCCTTTTGAACGCGTAGCATTTGATATCGTAGGACCACACAACTACCAGAAGCCGGTAACGACAGATATAAGTATATCTTGACTCTCTAATATGACCTTACCAAATTAGCAGCCGCTTATCCAATCACTAACACTACTGCTGAAGAAACATGCGAATGCTTGGTCCATTTTATTACGTTATTTGGAATACCCAAAACAATCTTGACAGACCAAGGAACCAACTTCACAGCCGAGCTTTTCAAACAAACGTGTAGTTTATTAAAAATCAAACAGTTATGGTCCACCCCGTATCACCCTCAGACTCAGGGTGCTCTTGAGAGAAGTCATTCCACTCTTAAAGAATATCTAAAATCGTATGTAAATGAGCAACAAAATAACTGGCCCCGCTTTATATACATAGCTATGCTTGCGTATAACACAGCCATCCATTCTATTCTCTCCCTGAAACTGGTTTGTTTCCAAATATAAGTTCATAAATCATATTTGGAAACAAACCATATATACCAGATTCCATTTACGAAGAAACATAAGGTGCTACTTACCCAGAATATTTCCGCTTACTCCAAAATAGATTCGAGTACTGCCGAGCAAAGGCAACAGAATACATACAGAAGTTAAACTCCAAAACTTTCTACGATACTCACACAAGGCCAATTAAATATAAAGTCGGAGATCTTGTTTATAAAAATCATTTACGTCTTAGAAAAGCTCTTTCACCTATATGGCCCGTTTAAAATAGTGAAAATTCATGGAAATAACACTGCATCACTCTTAATAAACAGACGTCACGTCAAACATCATTTTGACGAAATTAAATTAGCCACTAATAACGAAACGTAGTATTTTAATATACCTACAACTTCGGTAACTTAAATTACCTTTCCTTTCAGAATTGGTTTCATTTATCCTACCCTGTGTAACGTTACGATTGGCCGGAGGGCCAGTCGTAAGTCACATTAAAAAAGAAAACTAGAGTAATAGTACTTACTACTAAATATTAAAAAGATTAGATTAAATATTAAAAGTATTCTAGGCTTCCGGTCCGAGTGCACGGAACGCTTGGACGGCAGGATGTAGCATCGGCTAGCAGCAAATGGACAGGTACGGCAGGTAGTTGGTCTGGATCGGCAGGCAGCAGTGGGACAGGGCTGACAGACGAGGCGGAGCACGAAGATGAGGTTGATCTCACCTTCGCAGTAGTAAGTACTATTACTCTAGTTTTCTTTTTTCGGCTATGGCGTTCTAAGCCACGCGACTATAACGCCTTCGGCCTTAGAAATCTCCCAAAGGCGGAAGTGAGAGGGCCGGCGGCTATGTAAGGTGAATCACAAATCACACACACTATGAGATTATATTTTTCACACGTTACAATTATTAGTACAAGAAGTAAACAGAGTAAGCTATTTTAGGTTGATCTTAACTGAACCGAACTCGAGCTAGACTGGACTCGAATTAGACAGGACTGAGATTAGACTGAACCGGAACTGACTGACTGCGATTAGACTGAGTCGCACTGAACTGAACCCTTGTCAGGTCCGGTGACCGCTTTTATAGATCCTGGCAAAAGTTCTAGAAGTTTCTGTGAATGAATGATTGAATTCAAATGATTAGTTTGAGTGCCTTCCAGGATCAATAACAACGGTTTACATGAGTGAGTACATAGCTTAAATATAGTGTGGAACTAGCTTTATCAAGGCCGGTATGCATAGAGAAAGAAAATCTTAGACAGATGAAAATTTATGATGAAGAATGTCAAATTGTGATTGGATAAAAATATTCTAAAATTTTACAACAAGAGAAAATTAATAATATAAAATACAGTATTCATTGTTGCGCCTGATCTTTCAGTGACTTTATAGTGTCTGTGTCAATTTGCTGCTATCGAGTTTTGATAAGGCGCACATAAGTGACGGTAGGTCACTTCAATAATAAAATCATCTAAGGAAAAATTTCTACCTGACTTTTGGAATAATTGGATTAAAAAATTCTCTTGGACGGACGAACATCGGCTCCGTACCAGATTAGCACATATATTTTGTTTTATATTAAAAAAATCTATTAAAATTCACAGTAGAACGAAGTGTAACAGCTATATAATTAAACTCGTTGTTTAAAGTTAAACTTCTGTTTTATTGAGCAACAAGCTCCAGTGTCTCGTAGTAGACATAATTGGCGACCGTGACAGGACACGAACCCGCAATCTTCGGATTACCAAGGTCTAGCTGAGGTTGGCCAGCACCGCGCCGCAACAATAAGTCGGTCAGCACCGCGCCGCATCCAGCCTTTGGGAGAACAAGTATATCGGAAGAATACGAGCAGTACTTAGCACCGCCGGACCTTGATGCTGTATACAGCATCACACCGCAGCGCAGCAGCATTTCTGCAGCTAAGTGCCCTTCCTTAATTCCTAAATTTCCGTTTAAACCACGTAGCCTACGTCATAATCCAATTTCTATATGGTTTTTTCACTTGTCAAGGTTACAGTATTGCGTCATACTTTCTTATATGACATTTTCTTTCTTTATTTTTCCATAACTCCGCTATTATTTGTATTATTTACAATTCGCAAGGATACTAAGTTGTATATTTCTAATTATACACCGTTTTGGTGGATTTCAAGCAGATCTTTCAAGTTTATTACACATCTTAAAGTACCTACGTACCTAAGGTTATTAGTAAAGGCTTTTTTTGCTTCGTTTCTTGTTGTTTTTCTTTTAGGAAATTAATTCCACAGGCTGCCGTGCCTATCTAGTTCCGTGTATAGATTATTCCGCCGAACATTTCAGATTGCTCAAGTTTCCTGTTCATCGCTGAGCGTCGTTACCGCAGCGCGCAGCGCCCGCGCGGCGCCCGCGCATCGTCCGTGCAGCCTAAGGCTGTCCGCAGATTGGTGCCTGCGACTTCGGCCTCCCGTGCGGCAGAGACCACCAACCAGGGGCGTGAGCGTATTCATTTATTTAATTTGGTTTTGTAACATTGGTTTTTCTTGAGTTTATTTAAATCTTACATAACTTTAATTTCCTTTTCGTGAGAATTCTGTTTGAAATAAACAATCATGGGTTTAGGTGATGATGCCAAGAACTTGTCGGAATTAAATGTTAGACGTAGTTCAGTCAAGGGCCAAGTAACAAAATTTAGAAATTATTTGGAAAAAATATCGCGTTTAGACACTTTTACTACAACACATAGGGCAGAACTTACACTTAAACTTAGTAAATTTGAAACCTTATCTTCAAGGTTTGATGACTTACAAAGTCAAATTGAAATTTTTAATTCTGCTGGGTTGGAAGATGAACTTGAAGAACGAGAAAACATTGAGAAAGAATTCATTAGCAATATTGTAACGGCTCAAGAGTTATTACAAATGCACGGTAGGGATGAGAGCGTCCAAGACTCAAGCAGTCCTCACAATATAACTCATTGCGCTGTCGATCATAATGAAATGGGTTTCAAGCTACCTTTGATTCAGGTATCTAAATTCGATGGATCATATTTTCGATGGATGGAATTTCGTGATACGTTCCGATCTTTAATACACGAAAATAGTAGAATTGGGTCAGTGAACAAGTTTCACTATTTAATTTCTTATTTAGAAGGCGAAGCAGCGCAAACCGTTTCAAATCTAGAAGTATCTGCTGATAATTATCGGGAGGCTTGGAACCTATTACTTGAACGCTACGACAATAAACGTTTGTTGATAAGTCATCATCTCAGTGCATTACTTAACATTAATTCTATAAATAAGGAGTCTGAAAAATCGTTGCGTTTCTTGATTGACCACGTGACTAAAAATTTGCGTGCCCTCTCCAATTTGGGACAAGTCACTGAGCATTGGGATGTACTTATCATTCACTTAGTCGCCTCCAAGTTGGACAATAACAATTTCGTGAAATGGGAGGAACACCGTAACGCGTTGTCAACAGACACCCCTACACTCAAGGAACTTTATAAATTCTTAAATGATCGTGCAACCGTGCTCGAATCCTTACACCGTAACAAGTCAGAAAACACATTTAAACCTAATCATGATAAACAGCGTCCAGAAGGCCATTCAAAAAATACGAACCACATGCGTCATACTAAGGCATGTGCATACATCAGTAGTAGTAACCAACCACAAACACAATCATCCTCGTCGTACCTCTGTCCATGCTGTAAGGCTGATCATAAAATATTTGATTGTCCATCGTTCAAGGCAAAGAGCATAAGCGAGCGTATAGCCGAGGCAACTAAATTTAAATTGTGTCTTAATTGTTTAAGGCCGGGTCACCCTAGTTTTAAATGTCGTTTCGGCCGTTGTCGTGAATGCAACAAAAGACATAACTCTATATTGCACCTTCCTACTGCTGCTGCTAACAGCACCGACAGTCCTTCTGATACGTTAGTTAACTGTAACAATCAAGCTAACAAATATGCCCTTCTTTGTACTGCTTCAATTGAAATAGTCAATCCCAAGACTAATAAGTGTGAAACAGTACGCGCCTTACTTGATTGTGGCAGCCAATCCTCTTTCATAAGTCTAGGCCTGAAACAAAGGTTATCCTTAGAGGACTGCCCTATTAATGCTGTAAAGGTAATCGGTTTTGGCAACAATGAAGCAGGTACGTTAACTGAATATTGCATTGCCCAATTAAAATCGTTAAATACACCATTCAACGTTATTTCTAACTTTTATGTTATGAAAGAACTAACAGCTTTACTTCCCAATGCGGTAATTGATATTAGATCGTTTAATGTTCCCAAGGATATTATCTTGGCAGATCCTAAATTCTATCAGCCTTCTTTCATAGACATTATCATAGGCTCAGATTTATTTTGGGACATTATAGGTTGTGAGCAGCGGTCATTAGGCCCCAACTATCCTAAGTTACACAGCTCAAAGTTGGGCTGGTTGATTGGAGGTCCCCTGCAACATAAACAACCCAAGAATATTAAATGCAATCATGTACTTACCCATTTTTCTTATGATGAAAACATAGAATTAAAATTAAATAGATTTTGGGAGCTTGAAGAAATCCCATCTAAATCATATCTAAATGTCAGCGAGCAGGCATGTGAAACGCATTTTTTGCAGCACACCTGCCGCTTAGAAAACGGCAGATTTTCTGTCAAGTTACCTCTCATTGACTCACCGGATTGTCTCGGTGATTCCTACAATATGGCCAAGAAAAGGTTTTACAATTTAGAACGGCGATTTAGAAGACAGCCTGAAGTTAAGTCGCAATATATTGAATTTATCAGAGAATATGCAGAATTAGGTCATCTTTCTGAAATTGCACTAAATAACTTAAATTATAATTTATGTTACTTCTTACCTCATCATCCTGTATTTAAAGAAAGCAGTGAATCGACAAAAATTCGGGTCGTTTTCGACGCATCGGCTCGCACTTCCTCAGGCCTCTCTGTCAACGACATACAAATGGTTGGGCCTCAAATTCAAGACTCTCTGTTCTCCATATTAATTCGAGCTCGTTTCTATAAATATCTTTTAGCAGCAGACGTAGAAAAACTATTTCGTCAAATATTGGTAGAAGAGTCTGATCGGAATCTTCAGCTTATTCTATGGAGAGAAGACGAGCGTCAGCCTCTTAAAACTTTGCGTTTAAATACGGTGACTTATGGTTTTACAAGCGCAAGCTATTTGAGCACAAGGTGTCTTTGGCAGTCGGGTGAGGAATGCGAGGGACGATTTTACAACATGATCTATACGTAGACGACTTAATTACGGGCTGTAATTCTGAGGAGGAACTTATACGTATTCAAAATTCTGTATCGGAAGCCCTTAAGGCAGCGTGTTTTAATCTACGAAATATATAAATTTAATTCGTCTACCGTTCTAGAAGCCTGCTCCGAAAACTCTACAGACACGCTCATCATCAGTGAGTCCTCAAATGCGCTCGGCTTAGGGTGGAATCCTAAAACTGATAGTCTACATTATTCTTTCGAAATTCCCTCTGTCAAGGATAAAATCACGAAACGCTATATTTTATCAACATCATTTAAAATCTTTGACCCACTCGGTTTTGTCAGTCCCTGTATTGTTATTCCTAAATTAATAATGCAGCAACTTTGGCTTGACAAAGTTGGCTGGGACGAACCTCTTTCAGATGAAATAGAAAAGGCCTGGCGTAAGTTTTCCAACAATCTACCTTGTCTAGCTTCATTTATATTGCCGAGACAAGTTCTATGTGACTCACCCGCTATTACAGAGCTACATATGTTCGGCGACGCCTCCCAAAGGGCCTATGGCGCTTGCGTCTACATAAGGTCTATTGATGAAGCAGGTACCGTGCATATTAACCTTTTGTGTTCCAAGTCGAAAGTGGCACCAATCAAGGCCTGTACTATACCTCGTTTGGAGCTGTGTGCCGCATTACTAGCTGTCAGACTCTGCAAGGCCGCCGTCAATTCCTTGAGGTTCCCCGTAACACGTAAACTGTATTGGTGTGACTCCAGCGTCGTCCTTGCTTGGCTGCACACTAGCTCTAGAAGGTTAAAGACCTTTGTGTCTAATAGAATAGCAGAAATACTGGAACTATCAGATGTTTCTTGTTGGCGTTATATACCTACCTCTCAGAATCCTGCTGATCTCGTTTCGCGCGGCGTGTATCCCGAAGAGCTTAAACATTGTAATCTGTGGTGGTCAGGGCCCGATTTTTTACTTCAAGACGAATCTTATTGGCCTGTCTTACCAAATAAACTCCAACTCGAGTTGGAAATTCCTGAAATAAAATCGAATGTCGTTGCTAAGGTAGATAATTCTTCGATCATTCCATTTCATAAATATAATAAATTACATAAGATAAAGCAAGATTATGCTTATGCATTAAGATATCTTTATAATTTGCGCAATCGTAATTCTAGGCGTCTTGGTGCCATTAATTTAGAAGAATTACAAAATTCATTTCATCTTTTATGCCGCAAGGCTCAACAGGAATCTTTTCCTGTTGAGTACGATTTGTTAGCTAAAGAAAAATCAATCAGTACAAAATCACCCATCATAGCGGTTACACCTTTCATGGACGCAAATGGGTTGATACGAGTAGGAGGCCGGCTGGATGCTTCGGCCATTTCATTTGGTAGCAAGCATCCTATCCTACTACACTCCTCTCACCATTTAACAAATTTAATCTTTGAGCGGGAACACCTACACAAATTACACGCTGGACCACAGCTTCTCCTCGCTAGTGTCAGGCAATACGTGTGGCCTATCAATGGGCGACATCTCGCTAGGAGAACTGTGCGCAACTGCATCACATGCAGAAAGGTACAGGGCAAGACTTTAACACCCTTAACGGGGAACTTACCCTCACAGCGCGTTACGGTGGATTTCCCATTTCGTAGTGTCGGTATAGATTTTGCCGGACCCTTTTATGTCTCAAATAGGAAGGGTCGCGGATCAAGAAAACAAGGTTGTAAAAACCTACTTACAGAAATAAAATCATTTATCATTAAGAGTCACAAAATGCTACTTATGCATTTTTGTTTGCTTAAGGTACAAGTGTGTACACTTGGAAGCGGTAAGCGATCTTTCGAAGGACGCTTTCATTCTTACCTTGCGTAGGTTTATATCCCGTCGGGGTAAGCCTGCTGAAATTTTTAGTGACAACGGTCGCAATTTCGTGGCCGCTGCCAAAGAAATTGGTGACTTTCTGAAGCACCACCGCCAAGCAATTACAGAGTTTTCTAACGATGAAGAAATTAATTTTTTGTTTTCACCTGCTTACGCTCCCCACTTTGGTGGTATCTGGGAGGCCGGGGTAAAATCCGCTAAGCACCATATGAGACGTGTAATGGGTAACACGCATTTAAATTTCGAAGAGATATCCACGTTGTTCGCACAAGTGGAAGCCATACTAAATAGTCGCCCACTTTACCCCATGTCCTCGTCTCCAAATGATCTCCTTTTCCTCACCCCAGGGCACTTCCTGCTTGGACGGCGGCTAACTGCGCTGCCTTCACCGAGCCTAGAAAAATGTAATTCCACTCTACTGAAGCGCTACCAACGACTTGAACAAATCCGGCAGCACTTTTGGAGGAGATGGCAGAGGGAGTACCTGGCGGAGCTGCAGCAAAGATCAAAATGGCGCACCAATGATACTCCACTGAACATTGGTGACCTAGTGCTGCTTCAGGATGACAACTTACCACCATTATGCTGGCGAATGGGCCGAATCAGCAAACTCTTTCCTGGTCCTGATGGAGTATGTCGAGTAGCAGACGTTCAAACAACACAGGGAAGTTACAGAAGGCCCTTCAAGCGACTCTGCCCTCTACCAGCGACTGAGCACCTAATCGAGTGAGAGTTAAAAGCCGGAGACTTTTAACGGCGGGGAAGATGTTTGCGCCTGATCTTTCAGTGACTTTATAGTGTCTGTGTCAATTTGCTGCTATCGAGTTTTGATAAGGCGCACATAAGTGACGGTAGGTCACTTCAATAATAAAATCATCTAAGGAAAAATTTCTACCTGACTTTTGGAATAATTGGATTAAAAAATTCTCTTGGACGGACGAACATCGGCTCCGTACCAGATTAGCACATATATTTTGTTTTATATTAAAAAATCTATTAAAATTCACAGTAGAACGAAGTGTAACAGCTATATAATTAAACTCGTTGTTTAAAGTTAAACTTCTGTTTTATTGAGCAACAAGCTCCAGTGTCTCGTAGTAGACAATTGTTAAAAACAGTTCATTGTGATGTTGCTTTTCAGCTGTGGTCTTCAAACATATGTAAGAAAGTTAGAGAAATAATATGATTTCATATGTTTGAATCAAGGAAAATAGTACAGGAATTATAACAAATGTAAATTTATAATTATTATAGCATAAAGATATGGCTTTGTGTAGCAAAATACCACATGCCTGCCAGGATCAATAAAAACGGTTTACATGAGTAGATAGCGAATCAAGTCTGAAACTAGCTTTATCAAGGCCGGTACGATTCATAGAGAAATAAAATATTAATGTACGTTTGCCCAGCACGGCCCCTCAGAATTTGCATTTATGGTGTACACCATTGCAATGTACTCGCCTCTAGCAGTATATGTACCGATTTCTTTTTCAATGTACCTCTATACTTTTGAAGAAATATGCAAAAAAAGGTGGCCGTGCCAGCCAAACGCTTTCAGCACGGCCCCCCATGTAACTTGAATAATACATACCGTATTAACAAATGTCTATAACTCAAGAAATGTACTCTATTAATACGTTATATGTGCCGCAACAGTTATTGTGAATTCATAATAACAAATAATATATAGATGTGGATAAGGGGCCGTGCTGGAAAAAATCATTTTAAGAAATATCTAAAAAAGACAAAACATACTTAGCCAAAAACTATTAAAAAATAATTGAAGTTTAGCAAGTAACATATGTACCGCATTGATTTCTCATACAACTTGTTATATTGTGAAAAATAAATCTATTTTAGTTCATTCAGCACGGCCCTCTATAGTTGCCTATATCTTTTTAAATAAGCCGTGTATGTTTACAAAATTCGACTTCCTGAATAATATATAGGAGTACATTCCTTTCAACTAAATTGCAATTCTGCTGTATCAATACTTTAGAAGATAAATTCAATCTAAAATATACATACATTAAAACTGATGGGGTGACCATGATTTCATATATTTGGTAGGTAGGTACATAAATGTTCTATATTTATGTACTTATATTAATTAAATTATGTGACTACATTGAAATAAACATTCTTTTTACCCGACTGTACCAGAAGGACGGTAAGGTTTTTCGAGTGAATGAATGTAGATATGTAGCAACCTTCATTTCTTTGGCACGCTTTGTAGTCTAAACGGCTTTATTAATTTCAACTTGAGAGATGTCGTTATATTCGTCTTAATTGTGAGAATGACACAGGGTAGGTATAGGTACCCATCAAAAACATTAAAAATAAAAATAACTGATTCTTGGCGTCAAGTAATTAATCGTTTTATTTTCCTCAAAGCCTATCTAGTGGGATAATATATTAAATAAACGAATTTCTAAGTGGACTAGCTTTAACTTACGGTTCGGCTCGCGTGGTAGAAATAAAAAATATATAAAGCGTGCTTATAACCTTCCCCTAGAAAAAACACAACTTATAATATGTTTAAATAAATGTTATTCAGAATGAGAAATGCTAAAAAAAACAAAATATTCAATGTTTCTCAAAGTTTAAAATTTGTCCGCTATTGGGTAATTTATTTAAATAATTATGTGTTTATTCATTACATCTTAAAAAATAATCATTAAGTATAATAATATATTATCAGTTAATTTTGTCGTGTGCGATCGCTATTAGTTCACTGACGCTACCGTAATTTTTAATGTGGCGCTGGTGTCGCGGTTACTTCATGTTGCGCTTGAGTGTTTATTGACAGTCACATCTCTACGCGCATAACAGACAGTAGTAAATATAAATACTGCTCAAATAATATGAATATTCATGGGTCGTGTGTTTGTGCAGTGAATTCTATTTCAAGGACGAAAATGGATTGTTAAAATAAACGGGTAAGTAAGTTTTAAGTTATAATATAATTTATTTGTATTTAAAAAATAGATTTGATGTAAGTATATCTAGGTAAGTGCATGTAGGAATTGAACTTGACCCTAAAGAAGATTGCGTAAATATTAAAGTTACACGTTGTATGCACATAAGATAATGCAAAGCACATTAAATCAGTATGCTAGATTTATTTAATGTTATTTAAAAATACCAAAATGTATGAAGCACCTGCTTACGACACAAATCTTTGCATGAGTAGTAGACATGCGCATAACAGTGCATCGAAAGTCAATGCCATATGATATGCACCGGTTCCAAAGTACATCAACTTTTGATATGCACTTTAGTACATATCAACCGGCCATGAGGGCGGTCGATAAATACGATTTATACACTATGCACTGCGGTTGATAATAGCAACCGCAGTATATAATATATACTGCGATTAATAGTACATAGGGCATACCCATGTCACTTACAGACATGTGTATACACTATGCAGAACATCACTTCTTGAGATATAAACTGTAACGCAATGGAATAGGGTTCATTTTAACTTGTTGTGGCTAAGCTATGCTTCGGTCTCATTCACTCTCATTATAATTTGTATTAGCTGTCGCGGGTAATGCGTTTCACGTCAGAGTTGGCGAGCCATACATATTACATGCACTCTTTCTCTCACTCATTGCCCGTGTGATACGAATTAATGCGATGCCATAGTCAATGCGGTGTATAGTACATATCTCAATATCTCGGGCAATGCGAGTGAATGTATACACTGCTCAGTGAATATGTACTTTGTGATATCAACCGCAGTGCATATCCATGTCTAATGAGTAGTTCTATTATTAATTATTTCTTACATTAAATTTATTTTGCTAACCATAATATATGATAGCAAACTGTGTAATGAGCCTACGATTATTATGTTACCTTACATAATTAATCATAGTTTTTGTTTAATTGTGTTCTGTTCATTTACAAGCAAAACCCAAGAGTGCTTCGTAGTTATATAAAAGAAAATACTTGTGTATCTAGTAGTATTAAGCCTTTACAATTATTAGGAGTTACATTTCTGTTGATTTTACGCCCAGAGTCCATAGAAATTTACCTACCATCTTTTAAAATTTTAAGGAACTCTTCAATATAGTGGAAATATACCTACTTTACCCACTATACATATATAGAGTAGGTAAATGTGACACGCAAAAGTTGAGATATACAATTTTCGGACGCTATTTTAAACTTAAAGCGGCCCGTTGGCAGCATCGTTCATTCATTCAGCATTTTTCACTTAAGAATTGGTGTAATCATACTGAGCAGTAATTATAAAAAATGTTGAATAATTAGGGTATCAAAAATAATTATCACTTTATATTAACCGTTATTTATTAATATATTTAGTAAATAAATAGGTAGCAAAATTATATATAAATCTAAAAAGAAGTTACGTAATTCACTATAAATATTTGTACAGATTTTTTTTTCTTCAGATTGATACAATTAATGGTGAGGATGGGCAAGAAAAGTGATGTAGCATTAGATGTACAGAAACAACTATTTATGAAAAATCGACATCAGCTCAAAGGACCGAAATATGATAGAAATGTGTACCAGAAACTAGCTGAAGAGCTTAATTATGCTATGTCTCCGAAAGCATTGTACCTAAGTTATAAAAGAAATTTTCTGGGCACTAATGACCTCACACCGGAGCCAACAAAAATTGATGACAAACTAGGAAACATTAGTGTTGGAACGACACCTTTGAATTCGTCTAAGAAATCGACACCTTTGCCTGAATCATCCGAACATAGTAAAAACGAAGATAGAAATAGAGTTATTTTTAAATTTCCTGTGGATATTCACGAGTGGAAAAAAATACAGCCAATACGCAGCACTTTTCGACGAAACGATAAAAAGAAGCCATACCTGAGATATGAAACATACAAAACCATTCCTAAGTATAAATGGTCCTGCCTTTTGAGGCAAAAGCTTTGGAAACATTTTAAATTGCCATGTACAATATCTTTTAAAAATTATAACATTAATAGCAATGGAATTACCTTCCACGGAAAATGTACTCAGTGCAACGCAAAAGTGCGTATTCATGACACCGAGAAGACAGACAAGGTCGTCGAATTTCTTTGTGAAATTATCAACTTAGATAATAACTTTAAGCATGACCCACGAAAGAAAGTTCGTTGTACTCCGTACTTGAGACGAAAATTATCAGATAATTTAAAAGAAAAGCCAGCAGCCGTTGTTCATAAAGATCTGGCACGTCGCACAATGACATTCGGAGATACAGAACCACCTACATTGCCATCTCTTGGAGCACTCAGGATAATCCGTTATGAATCTAATAGTCAACATTGGTATCACAAAAATGAATTAATGTCTTTGATAATTTTAGCTGAGAGCGTCGAGTTCTCTAATATAATTCAAGAAATACTCATAAAACCAACATTTCATGTACACTATTGGTTAGAAGAACAACTCAATTATTATAGACACTATTCTAAAGTAGTTGACAGAATAACTATTTCCCTAGATGCTACTGGTTCTATTTATAAAACTAACAACCTAACCAAGAAATTATTTTTATACGTAGTAATGTTAACTGCTAATAATAGCTTGAAATCTGTACCCGTCGCCCAAATGGTTAGCAATTCCCATACCAAAGAAACTATTGCGGATTGGTTATCTAAATGGGCAAAGAATATCACTTCGCCCGCAGAAGTTATAACTGACGACTCATCGGCTTTGATTGCGGCTGTAATTAATTGTTTTACAAAATTTAACTCAACCAAGGATTATTTAGAGGCTTCTTTTAAAGCATTAGAAGGCAACTTCATTGTACCTAATTTATATATGAGAATTGTTACGAGCCATTTTATTAAATCTATTCGTAAAATTTCTTTAGAAAACGCACCAAAAAAAGTGAATTACTTATTTGTTCAGTGTATTCTTTACATTAAAAAAGCAGAAAATATTAATGTCATCAAAAACATCATCGATAAACTTCTAGCTATAATCCTGTCTAAATATCATTCCAAGCATTGTACTGAAGCCCAATATTACCTGAGAAGTGTACTTCAAAATGTAAATATTAAGGAAATACATGATAATATAACTGAAGATGACTCTTTATCAAGTGATGACCGTTACTGTTTACATGATGACGTTCATGTTGATACAACGTTTAATGAGCTGAATTTCGCGAAGTGGTTTGAGGAAACTGTTACACATCATAAAGAAGAAGTTTGTGTAACTGGCCCTCTAAATGATTTTTATTATCCGCCCTTATTAACGACAATAAAACGACTACTGCGAAAATTGCCCCTGTGGTCGAATGTCATGATGCCATTATATAAATCAGATAATAAAAATCCTTCGTCGAGTGCATCAGAGGATCATTTTAAAACTTTAAAACACTTGCTGCTGAAATCTAAAATAACAAAACATAGAATTGACGTTTTCCTGCAAAGACATATTAATTATTTAAAAGGAGAGTTAAATATTGCAGCGAGTAAATTTCATATAGAACCTAACACTGTAAAAAAAACAAATCGCAGGACGACAAAACCCATAAGTAAAAAACAACAAAAACCGAAACGACAATTTGTTCAAGACTCAATATTTAGCGATCAACCAACATTTGTAGAAAATTGGGGAGGTCAAGCAGACAAGGCCGTTAATGTAAAGCCACATACCGGTATAAAATTTATAAAAAATGGTAACATGATTAAAAATTCAACAGTCGTTAACACATGCGGTTTTGATGCAATAATGTTTTTGATTGCATTTGGCTTTCAGTCGTTTTCTAATTTCAAAATGGAAATTGAGTCAAAAGATAATAAACTTCGAGACTATATAAATCTCATCTTAAATGAAAATGTTGACAAAGGTACTGTGTATGAAATGAGAAATTACGTTTGTCATGAATATTTTAACCGGCCAGCGCATGTAAAGATAATAACAGATTGTGAATGCAATGTCGCTAATTTGTATGAGCAAATGTTTACCAATTTATTTTACAGTGCTCAGTTTATAAAAGTTTGCACAAAAGAAGAATGTCAATATTATGTAGAAATCATAAGACCTTTTATAGCTTTGAATATTAACATAATTAACACGTTTGGTATTTTGGCATTAGAAGAATCACTTGCTATCGAAACTACTTCTCAAATTTGTAAAAATAATTGCGGTGGAACTGTCATTTCAAGTTATAAATTACAAAGGATTATAACCTTTGATTTAAATGGAACAGATGCAATAGTTTTGTGTAATATCCCGGTCACTATTAATATTCAAAATCAAATTTATGGTGTCGTTGGTGCCATTGAATATGTAGGGAATTCAGAGGGAACTCTGGGCCATTATAAGTGCCATACGCTTAGCCATGATCTGTGGCTATGTTATGATGATTTGGCCTTGAAAATTAACAACAGTACAGTGGAGTCGATATTTTTACACACTCTTACTTACGTTTTAGTGAGTGATATGTGATATTTAATACAACTAAAAATAATAACTTTTACGAATATTCCGCTTTCACGTCGGAGCGGAGCTCAGGGTTTGCTGAATATGATCCTATGAGTGACGGCTCTGGTAATTACAGTGAAACCAGAATATGTTTTTGAGCCATGGTTTTTAAATACATGTATTTTGTAATAATTTAAAGTTAATTTTACACTATTTAAGAATCTGGTAAAGACTAGTTGCTAAAAATATGCATATGAAACTGTGAACTGTTTAATAAGAAGTCAATACTGTTGTAATGTCATCTGTGATTACTTTTAATAAGTTAATTTATGTACTAGTTTTTCTATGATTATTCCATAGGTAACATAATATTAGTAACATAAACGAACAATATTCTAATTGTTATAGTCGTTGAAAAACATCTGTGATTACGTGGATTTAATTAATTGCCTGTGATTATACCAAATAATTAAAGCGATTCATGCAAATTAATATTAGTGTAATGTAAGGTTCAATCAATATGATTTATTGAACGCGTATCTGTGATTTTTTAAGATTTTTAAGCTCTGTAGTGTTATTGAGACATAGGTTGTTATTCCATGTAAACGAACTAATTTGTGAAATGTAATGAATCTGTGATTTTATTGTAATGTATGATTTTTAAGACTTTGAGCTATGTAGTCTTAGCGACACTAACTTGACACTTGTACGATTATCGACCTATTATGTATAAGTACCTAGTTATCGTTTATATAGTTTACCATATTGTTGATTTGTTTATTTTAATAAAGATTTACTCAATTTAAGCAGTATTTTTTATCCTATTTTCATGTAGAATCATGGTCACCCCATCAGTTTTAATGTATGTATATTTTAGATTGAATTTATCTTCTAAAGTATTGATACAGCAGAATTGCAATTTAGTTGAAAGGAATGTACTCCTATATATTATTCAGGAAGTCGAATTTTGTAAACATACACGGCTTATTTAAAAAGATATAGGCAACTATAGAGGGCCGTGCTGAATGAACTAAAATAGATTTATTTTTCACAATATAACAAGTTGTATGAGAAATCAATGCGGTACATATGTTACTTGCTAAACTTCAATTATTTTTTAATAGTTTTTGGCTAAGTATGTTTTGTCTTTTTTAGATATTTCTTAAAATGATTTTTTCCAGCACGGCCCCTTATCCACATCTATATATTATTTGTTATTATGAATTCACAATAACTGTTGCGGCACATATAACGTATTAATAGAGTACATTTCTTGAGTTATAGACATTTGTTAATACGGTATGTATTATTCAAGTTACATGGGGGGCCGTGCTGAAAGCGTTTGGCTGGCACGGCCACCTTTTTTTGCATATTTCTTCAAAAGTATAGAGGTACATTGAAAAAGAAATCGGTACATATACTGCTAGAGGCGAGTACATTGCAATGGTGTACACCATAAATGCAAATTCTGAGGGGCCGTGCTGGGCAAACGTACATAAATATTAGACAGATGACAATTTATGATGAAAGATGTCAAAATTGTCAATAGATAAAAATATGCGATTTTACAACAAGAGAAAATTAATAATATAAAATACAGTCTTCAGTGTTAGAAACAGTTCATTGTGGTGTTGCTTTTCAGCAGTGGTGTTCAAACATATGTAAGAAAGTTAGAGAAATAATATGATTTCATATTTTTGAAGCAACGAAAATAGTACAGGAATTAAACAAAGGTAAATTTTTATTATTATAGCATAAAGATGTGACTTTGTGTAGCAAAATACCACATTTCCGGGAAATGTATAATAAATATAATAATTCCTGTACTATTTGAATTCCCGTCATTAGACGGGAATTCAAGTAGAAGATTCTTCGATAACCCACAATTGTCTTCGCAAATAACAGGGATTGATTTCAACTTGATATATAGATTTAAGGTCATACTCGAAGCAATCATGTCATCATCAAGTGGTCATGAGATCGATATTAAAAAAAATTCAAGTTATACTGCAGACACTGCAAAATTGTATGTCGATTTATATTCTTGGTGCCCCATGACACCAACCATCCATAAGATATTAGTACACGGGGCTACTGTGATTAAACATGCATTGTTGCCTATTGGGCAACCTTCAGAAGAGGCTTCTGAAGCACGTAATAAACATTATAAATCATATCGCTTACATTTTGCCCGGAAATTTTCTCGGGAAGCCTGTAATTTAGATGTGCTTAACAGATTACTTTTGACTTCTGATCCTCCGAGAAGACCCAAAAGAATTAAAAAGACAAAACCCTTCCTGCAAGAAACAATGAACTTATTGATATCAGCACAACCTCATCCTGATTCCGAATCTGAAGGCACAGAATCTTCGTTTTCCGAATCTTCAGAAACTTAATGATGAAAAGGGTGGTTAAAAGCAAACTTATGATCACTACTGCTATGATTGCTCTGTTTTAAATATGTACATAATATCTGTAATCAAACTTTATTATAATATGTGCTTATTCTTAAGGCGATTATGATTTGCCACAAAAAGTTAAAATAATTATGCATGTTTTTTGTCTTTGTAGCTGTAATATTTAGTAAACAGTGAATTTTATGTAAATTACGTACGTTGTTTTATGTAAAATTGTAGGTGTTATCTTTTACTCACATGTTTTCATATTTTTTATATCTTTGATTACGTCAATACATACTTATGTCTATTACACAGCATAAATCTGTTTTTATTTACCCAACATATCGCAGTAAGGCACAGAAAGCCTTAGTAATCGGTTTCAGAACCAATTTAAATAGAAAAGAATTAGATAATTTTGACCAACTAAATCGTTAAAATATCCCATCGTGCGACGGTTGCTATGTCATCTACCCTACGAGGTAACCAAAGGGCAATCAAAGTTTTAAGTGATAAAAGGCAACAAAAATCGTACCTGATACAAAGAAGGACGCGCAAAATGTATGGAAGCCAGCCTAGGAATTAATAACAACATGCGATATATCTTTGGAAAGGTTTTTTTATGTACTTTTATGGCGGGAGGTCCCAAATTTATTTATTATTTATTATAACTTTATGCTAAAAACAAAACTTTACAAAGGCGGACATAATGCCTGTAAACGCGGGACGAAGTGCGCATAACACTTTATAGGGGTCCCTAGAACTTTTGGCCCAGGCTTTCTCTCGCTCTCACGCTAAAGGCGCTGGTATGCTTAAACTCGAAGTACCTACATATAACACTATCCCACACATTTTATTTCTGAGAAAATAAGTAAGGTCTGGGGACGTAAAATCTTGTTCTACAAAATAAAATAAACAAGTGAAAAATATAATTTATGAGATTTATTGTCAATAACAATGAATTTAAACGTTTTACAATATTATACTTTGCTAAAGTAACATTTGAGACGGTCGTTAGTGACAATAGATACAAGTTAAAGGATTTAAAAGGAAAAACAAAGTATTAATACTGTAGCGCGCCCTAACAATTATAATATTAATTTTTTATTTTACATAACCAAATTACAAGATGATTATTAAAATTAACTAAACTAAATTAAAACTAAGTTAAGCCTAATAAAGGCCCTCGGGGCATTGTACCGAGGATGGTGGCGGTATTTCCGCGCTGAATTGCAATGCTGATGCATTGCGCGAGAAAGCCGCCAGCTTTTCGGTCACCAGTTACATCAACTAGACGTTTCGCGATTTCCGCAAATAACTTATGCGCTCTGGGACCCCACGGACCGAGGGTCTCGACGCCAAAGGGCACAAAGTTGTACTCTCTGCCAAGGCCTCCATATTTAATAACTTATTATAGTTATTTAATAATAATAATAATAATAACTTATTTAATAATATTAATTAAATCTTCGGCTGGAGAATAATAATATATTATAATAATAAAATTTATTCAGATAAAGAGTAAAATTATGATTTACATTAATTACAACCGAGGAAAATTGTATTCCAATTGTAATATAGACCTGCCTGATCTAGGTTTATGAAAACCTGTGTTTCAGGCCATCAATTTACATCAAACATTTAAAAAGATCACAACAATAAATGTATTAAAAGCTAAATTAGAAAGAAGATATAATATTTTCAATGACTTAAAGAGTAACTATTTGGGTATATTATTGAAAGACAATATGTTTAAATAAATGAACGAATATTATTAAAGTAGATGGAGTGGAGACTGTTATTAATTAGGTAACGGAAGGAACTTCTATTTTAATATTTCTAGTAGTTTTTCCGTGTGTGCATAATTCAGTTTTGCCAAATGTTCCCGTACTAGTAAATTACACCTATTATAATCACCTATCATAAAACGTTTTTCTTGAAGTTTTTTTTTTTATTTTTAAAAAAAATAATTAAAAATCGCAAGGTGCGAGGTCGGGGCTATAGGGCGGGTGATCCAGTAATTCCACGTCTGACGTCGCGGCTATAGGGCAGGTGACCCAGTAATTCCACGTCTGACGTCGCCAAGTAGTCGATTGCTTGGTGGTGTGCGACGAGGTGTTGTCGTGGTGAAGGAGGATCCTACTGCGAGGTCGTTTCTCCCGAACTTTTTCCAAGACAAGTGGCAAACAATTATTAGTGTACCACTCTGCAGTAACTGTTTTTCGATCCTCTAAAACAATTGTTGCGTAATGACCTGTCCTTCCGAAGAACGAGGCCACTATATTTTATCCTACGCTTCGACCTCTCTTCACTTTAGTTGGCAACTCCTCGGAAGGAAACACCCAGACAGCAGACTGTCTCTTAGTTTCAGGATCATAACAATAAATCCAGCTTTCGTCACCCGTAAGTATCTCGAACGCAGCATTTGAGTCACCTCCGTTAAATCTTTGAACTATTTCACGACACTAATCAACACGACGGAGTTTTTGGGCCTCAGTCAAATTATGAGGTATCCACCGAGCACAAAGCTTCCTGACCGCTAAATGTTCCTGGAGGATTTTGTGCACTTGACTCATACCGATGCCTAAGCTTGTCCGAATCTGCTGATAAGTCACTCTTTTGTCAATCTCTATCATACGCCGCACAACAGTGATGTTATCTTCAGTCGTCGCCGTAGAAGGTCGTCCCTCACGCAAATCATCGTTGAGATTAGCGCGACCGCGTTTAAACTCATTCAACCATTTGTAAACAGTGGTACGAGATGGGGCTTCATCGTAAAAGGCCAATCGAAGTCTATCATAACTTTCTTGTTGACTTAAATGACATCGAGTCATAAAAAAACATTGTACGAAAATTTTCTAGCATTAAATTCATTCTGACGTGTTACAGACAATTTTCAATTTGCCGCCAAATCGTAAACAAATGACAAATTAATAAAATAAATATTAGCAAAATGTTCCATTTTCAAAATTTGAACTGTTTTATTTATTGTATCGTTTACAAGTGGCCAGTTCTAAAAACTTTCAGTGTCGCCCTCGTATGTCATAATTACACCCTTTTGGAGTGTCAAATTGCACAGGTCATTTATATAGATTACAAACAAAGTAGGGCCCAGAATACTGCCTTGTGGGATTCCATACCACTGTCCGCAACAAAAACGGACACGAATATTGTGTCTAATGATGGGGAGAATCCCATACATATTTTGTTACATCCGGAAGACGTATTTATTTTGGACAGGGTGTGTCATTGAAGCCAATGGCTATGAACCCCACATGCCACCAACAAAAAATAGAAACGAGACACAGTTAACCACTGAGCAAGCAAATGAGTCGCGCTCAGTTACGATTTGCAGATGGGTTGTCGAGGTGGTTAACGGACGCTTTAAGCTCGATTTCAAACTTTTAAGACAAAAATACTTTAATAAAACGCTTCCAAACATATTTTATGACTTTAGAATTGCTGCAGCTATGTTAAATTATTTTCATATCCTATTACCGACAACATACATGTAGAATCCTTTCTCAACATAATCGAGACTAAAATAGATACACCAAATATTTTATATACTTATGTCGAAAGAAAACGATTAAATGCGCGTAGAGCTAACTTTGAAAGAATAGAAGCTTCAATATTCAAAACTTCCCAGAATTAACTGAAGAGGAAGTTATTTTACTTTCATTGGGTACTTATCAATTGAAACTCGCCCGTTCTTATTATTGCAACGAACATTTAACAAATGGACTCTATCTAATAGAAATATATCAACAACATAACCTTGATGACTTATCAGACTGGTATAAATGATGCCGTCTGGCTATTACGCGGACGAATACATTCGCGTCATGTAGGTTCTAGGACGTATTATTGTTATATTATGATAAAATGTAACCTAGGTCAAAACAACAATATATTACATTATTATTGCACATGCTTAACTGGGTGACGTACAATGGGCACTTGCGCGCATATTATTTCTATTATATGGTACTTAGGATATGCCAGACGCGAAGGGTTCCTTGCTCCAGCAGCATTTCTCAATGATGTCATTGTAGACAACGAAAACAGTGTATAATTGTAAAACTATAAAAAATAAAGTTGTTTTTGATTTATACTTGTATTTTTTTACTCAAATAAATAACTAACATGAGTGTAAAAAGACTGAGTCATGCTTTTTTGTCATACGTGCGTGATTTTCAAAAATAAACGTGTATTTTTATTCTTAGTGAGTACTCACACCCGCATGTTAAAGCAAAAACGCATGACACAATAATCGCTCTAACTCCTTAAATACTAATATTTGAGACAAGCACTCAAGTTTACATTATTCTACACAAAAATATATTTTCAATGATGCATAACAAACATGTTTCTATTGGAGCGGGTACCAGATTCCATACATTTCTGCCCGTCATCCTTTAAACAGCACTTATTACAGATTCAAAAAGAAACCTCGCTTTGAACTTACCCCTGATCTGCACGCGGCTGGTAATGGAGTCAAGCGTTTGGCAGCGATTGTTCACTAACCAGTAACCACACACATTTTGATATTGTTAGTTTTATTTGTTTTTTTTTTTGTTGAATTGTCAGTAGTGAAATTTGAAATTCTTCGAACTTCTAACATCTTTATTTTTCCATGCCACTAACCAAAGAAAACTTTTTATTGTATTATTGCACTATTAATAATGTAGCAATAAACAACCGTAATGTTTTTCTATTTAGTTTTTTGCCGGAATGTCGGCGCCCGCGTCTCTTTACCTGTCACAGCGATGCCATCACAGACTAAGTAGTACGATACCATAGAGTACCACAAACACAAATGGCATTGACAAGTAACTGATGTTACGTCGGATTCTGACACACGGTTTATAATTACATGAATTTTATTCACTAACTATTTTAGCAGGTAGGGATTGGTTAAAAGGGTTTAGGGAGCGCAACCCCACCATCTCGTTGAGGGCTCCTGAAGCCACTTCCGCAGCAAGGGCGAGAGCTTGTAATAAGCCCCATGTGATGAAGTTCTTTGAGCGCTTAGAGATGTTGGTGACCGATAATGAGATTCCACCGTCTAAAATGTATAACATGGATGAATCAGGCCTCAGTACCGTCCAAAAACCACTAAAAATCAACACAGCACAGAAGGTAAAGGTAAAAACAAGTCGGTGCATTGACAAGTGCTGAACGAGGCCAGGATGTCTCTATCCGTCTGTGCCAATGCTGCTAGGAATTTCATTCCACCTGCAATGATTATCCCAAGAAATAAATATATAAAGCTGAATATTTTGATCGAGCACCTCCAAGAAACTTGCAGCTATGTTATGTAAGTAATTACATTGTTGGTGGATTTGTCAAATGGATCAGTCAGTTCCACTGGCTGCAGCCCTGAAAGCAAAGTTGTTCTGATCCTCGATGGCCACAATAGCCACAAAGAAAACTAGAGGCACTGGAATTCGCTAAGGACAATGGAGTCTAATTGTTGTGTCTGCAACCGCATTGCACCCATCGGATGCAGCCACTTGACGTCTCATTTTTGGACCACTAAATGCATATAACAACCTAGCTAAAAACTCACCCTGGTACCACTGTTCACCAGCCAAGTCGCCGGTATTTTTGGAAGAGTGCACGGAAGTGCTGCCGCGGTCAGAAATACATATAATGAGTGGCTTAGAAAGACTTGAATGTATCCGTTGAACGCACATGTTTTTCCGGATAATTTGTTTATGCCCCCCAGCCAAGTCAATGAAAATGTTACGGACGGATGATAAAAACAAATTAATGAAATCTGCACTTTTTGTGATTCAAGATTGTTCCACAAGGTTTGTAAATATGTCGCGGGAAGGTACTAAAGGGTCACCGAGGCCTCTGGCAAAACAGGCAACGGAAGTACTACGGGTGGGTTTTAGTCAGTAAGAGTCTGACACACCCTCCCGCTCTAGAGCGGGAGAAGTTATTTATTTATTTATTTATTTATTTATTTAATAATTATGGATGACTTACAGCTAAAACAAACAGAATAAAAAATTGTATGTAAGACTGACAGCCAATTAAAAGTCTTCACTTCTAAAAACAGATTCGAAAGAAAGTGTGTGAACAGCACAATACAGCTACCAAAAAAGAGAAAAAAAAAAGACTAGTACAACATTCAAGCTTAAACTAAATTCACAATGCATATTCAATACAAGATAAACACCTGAACATACAAAATCTTAATAAAAAAAGTCAAGGCTCAGGCACTTTCTGGCCGAGGACACACCTGTTATGAAAGGGTCAAAATCATGCCGTTTACATATGCTATTAAAGTTGCCACTTGCACGCACTATAAATGAATTTTGCCTGTAATTCGTAGAGGTAAATGGGACACGCAACGGTGCGTTCCATCGCTTCGACCTTCCGGGAACGTTAAAATAAAATTTGGATAAAATAACGGAATTATTAATAGAATTATTGAAAATTTTCAATAATGAAATACAGTCAGAGATTGCTCGTCGATTAATTAGGGGTAATATATGATACTTCTTACAGAGTTTGAGGTAATCTTCAGACCGGTAGGGCACTTTCTGATGATAACACAAATACTTGATGAACCTTTTCTGGATGCTTTCTATACGATCAATGTACTTGTGATAACATGGATTCCAGATTTCAGACGCGTATTCCAAATGGCTTCTAACGAAAGTGCAGTAAAGGATTTTTAAAGTTTTGGCTTGAGTGAAGCACCTGGACAACCGCATTATGAAACCAAGTGCTTTATATGCTTTAGCGACTATGGCATCAACATGAAATTCAAAAGTAAGTTTAGAATCGTGATATACCCCCAGATCTCGGATGGAATACTTTCTAGGTAGTACTTGATCACCCAAGATATACGATGAAGGTATAATTGAGCGCTTTCGAGAATATGTTAGAACCGAGCATTTAGCAGGGTTAAGATCAAGCTTACTTCCACGACAATAATCCTCCAGACGACGTAAATCATCTTGAAGTGCAATCACGTCTACATGTGATGATATTGTGGTATAGATTTTCATGTCGTCAGCAAAACACAGCAGTTTGGATGAAATCAAGCAAGAGTCGATGTCGTTTATATAGATAATGAAAAGTAATGGGCCGAGCAGAGAACCCTGGGGGACTCCACTAGGTACAGGTACCCAACTAGACATATAATTGCTTAATACTACTGCTTGGGACCTGTTCTCCAGATAAGAAGAAACCCATCTGAGTAAATCACCTCGTATTCCCGTACCATATAACTTTGACAGTAAAATTTCATGATCAATCCGATCAAAAGCTTTACTGTAATCAGTATAAACAACATCGACCTGCTTACCGTTATCCATAGCGTCGGTAATAAAATCATTGAGCAGAATTAAGTTGGTGACGGTAGACCTTCCCTTCAAAAAACCATGTTGAAAGGAACTAAACGAATTTTTAAGAGCACTATACACCTGGTTATAGATGATCCTTTCAAAGATTTTTGCCAAAATACAGAGCTTGGATATCGGCCTGTAGTTTACAATTTCGGTTTTAACTCCTTTTTTGTGAATAGGCGTTATGAAAGCCGATTTCCAAAGTTCAGGCACCACACAAGTATCCAAGGATTTCCTGAAGAGAATCGAGACAGGTTGGGCAATAGAAGTCGAACATCGTACAAGAAATTTGGATGAAATATTGTCAGGGCCAGCCGCTTTAGAAGTATCCAACTTGCGGAGCAAGTTAGAAACCTCTTCAACGTTCACCACAATGCTACATATATCAGATAGACTGGAAGATTCAGTAAAAAGAGGGGGTGAAGAAATTCCATGACTAGGGCTAGTATTCAGAAATGTAGAGTGAAAGTACGTAGAAAACGCTTCGCATATTGATTCACCGGTACGCAACGCTTCGCTATTATAATTTAATGTGCTCGGAACTGCATTTGAGTTGTGTCGTTTTTTAACGAAAGTCCAAAAATATTTAGGATTTTCTTTAATAGATTTTTCGGTTAAATTCAAGTAGTTCTCATAACATTGCGATTCTAATACCTTTACCCTTTCACGAAGAAGCTTAAATGTTGACTCATCCGCTATATTGCCGTACGTCTTGAATTTCTTAAAATATTTGTATTTTTCTTTAATTGTTTTAATTAATGCCGAATTGTACCAAGTTGGATAAGTTTTGCTACGATTATTTTTTTGTGGAATGTATTTTGTGTGTAAATTGTGAATAACTTGATTGAAAAAGTTTAATGATTCATCAATTGATCGTGTCGCAAACTCGGATTCCCAGTCAGTCGTGGAAATGTCTTTGTTGACAGATTCATAGTCACCCTTGTCGAACAGATATTGCGTCCGTAACGCGCACTCTAATACAGGAACCTCAACGAAATCCATATTAATTAGTAGTGCTGGATGGTAGGCGTCGATGGGAACCAGTGGACTTGAACTTTCAATCACAGTAACTAATTGGTTAGAAAGTACCAGATCTAAAATTTTACCATACCTATTGCGAACACCATTGTATTGATTAAAATCTAGGGTACATAATTCGTCGCCAAATAAAACTTCGTCAGGACCATTCCGGTTCATTGGGACGAGCGATAGATTCTCAGATAGGACCCAGTTAATACCGCTCATGTTAAAATCACCAATGATGAGAAAGGTATCAGAAGATTTGCTCATAACTATTTGGTTTAATTTTGTGAGGTAATTGCGAAGTTGTAAAGAAAAAGAAAGTCCTAAGTTTTGCTGACATAAATAAACAACACAAATATGTAGGGTAAGATATTTACGTGTATTAGAATTTTTCACTCGTATGCTGAGCCATAAATCCTCTGCTGTAGAATAGAAGGTAGGTTGGCATATAACTGAAAGTTCCCTACGTGTAGCAATAAGCACACCCCCACCACGCGATTGCCCGGTCAAAACATAATCCCGATCACGACGCCACACCATGTACCGTTCATCAAAGAATTCGGAATTTAAAACTCCATCCAATAACCATGTCTCTGTAAGAACAATAATATCATACGAGTTTAGCAACATTTGACGATAGAAAGTATCACTTTTAGTTCTAAGTCCGCGAACGTTTTGATAAAAAATATTTAACTTAGGAGCCATTAAAAGCCAAAACCAATAATTGAGTATAATCCATTATAATAAAGCATTTCATTAAATAACAATGTAGAATAAAGTATAATAAAATTAAATAAGTATAGTGAAGGTAAAAATCAATAAGATTTGCGCGAGCGCAAGGATCATACGATGTTACGTAGTAAACAGCCGTGCGAAAAAGCAAGCAATAGTGCGTGGTGCGTGCAGGTGCGAGAGAGTAAAACATATTATAGTGCGGCAAGTCTTCAAAGTAAACAGCGCGATAACGAATACAAAGCATACAATAAACAAAACAAAAGAAAGGTGTCGAACTCATTAGTACGGCAGGGGTGTTAAACCTTTTGCAAAAAGTTATTATGAGCCAAATGTTATTAAGCATTTTGAGCCATTGCAGTAAAATATTATAGCAAAATAGGAAAGTAGGTGTAACAATTAGGAAACACATTAGACAATTTTGTTTAAATCTGACTCCTTCCTTATAATAAAAACTTTCGAATTATTGTTTTTAAGTACATGAATTTTACCATGTTTAACCCATACGTACTCATAATGTTTGTCCTTGGCACTGATTTTAACTTTGGATAAAAGCTTTTTGTACTCCACGCTTAGGTGATCGTTAACATACACACGCTGAGATGAGCCTTGAAACCCGATGTCACAAGTCGATAGGTCCTTCCTGGCGCGTGCCGCCGCAATAAAATCTTCCTTAACATACCGGTTTAGAAAACTCACTATTATCAGCTTTTCATTAGAACCAAAAATTGGGACCCTTGAAATATAGTTCACCTGGGTTTTGGGACAGCTGTAGTTAACTTTACGGCCGATAGCGTCGATAATCGAGTATAAGTTCTCATCCTTCTTTATAGGAACCCCCTTAATTTCAACGTTGTTTAGCCTGGATCTCTGTTCATAAGTCGAGAGTAGATACTTCGTGTTCGCCAAGTCAGTCTGTAAACATTTCACTGATTCCTGAAGCTTATCAAATTCAGACACTTTTGCTTCAACTTCCACGAGTCTTGTGTCAAAATCGTCGAGCCTTCCACCAGTGCCCTCATAAGTCAACTTAAGGTCGGCCAACTCATCCTTGATCACGCGAATATCGTCTACCAAGGTCGGCAAGTTAAGTAGCTGCCGCTTCATGTCACGTATCTCACTTAAAATGGTATCCAGCGTCGCAGGTTCAGGGGTGGGCACAACTGGTGATGAGGTCCTGCAAGTGGGGCATTTCCATTGTGCCATCCTATTGGCACCCAGCTTTCTCCATCCGGTTTCTGAGATGTTTGCACATCCAAAATCCAGGTGTTTCTTGCAACTGCCACACTGGACGCCATCGTTGAACTGCACGTTACAAACTGCGCACGATTTCATTTTCAAAATTCTATAATTTAACCGAACTAAAAACGTAAAATGGTTGGCGATCTATTTCTTTCGAGTGGCGCGTACTGTGCGTATGAGTGTCCACACACGTAGTGATAGTTATAGTTAGTTTGTAAATATAAATATGTCATAAATAAAATGTAAAGCCGAGCGTAGACGAAAAAAAGAAAGAAAGAAAAATATGTATTTGGGACACGCACAGGAAATACAACAATTGTATTTAAAATATTTATTTATTTCAGATGGGAACAAAAGGAAACGTTACAAAAGGAACATCAAAAAACCGATATGAAGACAATTTTAAAAAAGTTAGTGAAAAATTTCAGAACTGAATGCTAGATTTGGTGATACATAAAATAATCGTCGAGCTCGCAAAGTAGGTACCATTGAGGTACGTTGCGAGCGCGAAGAGACTATTATTTTTCATATTGAAGCCAGTTCATATTGAAGTTATTTAATGAAATTACGAAAAATAAGGTCCAGGACAACATTTTATCCTTAATAAGAAACAATAAGGGAAATGCAAATGAAGCCACTAGTTCTTCCTGTCCCTTATGTAAGAGACAAAGGATAGATAATTCTCCCAAAAGATGACGAAGCTCAGCCTTCTGCATCAGGCACGGAAAAATAGTTCTTCAAAAAAGTTTGCCACTGTAGCGACCCTACAGTTACAATATGCTGAATTGCATTTTTGATATTTTAACGGAGCGCCGCAACCGCCATGCCACCTCATATCTCACTGTAGGTATATTAATTAACCAAGTTATTGTGAAACAAAATAAAACAACTACGAGTATTATGTATATGCAGTACGAGTATTATGTATTGTGTATATGCAGTGTCACGGATGGATTACGCTAGAAATCAGCTGTTCGTGTCAGCACTGTTATTAAATAAAACACCATTCAATTCAGTTTTTTTTTTGTTTATTTTAGTACTGTAGTGCTCCTTAAGTGTGAGATCGTTTGCAAAGCAATTAAACCGCAATTCGGTAGTGGAATCCGCAAAAAAACAATTTGTAATTATATGAATTATTTTTATTTTGGAGTTACTTGTTAGTTTTTGGTGCTACCGGTGTTGTCAAAAAGTGTTACTTTTATGACTTTTGACAAGTGTCAACAACATTACCACAGATTTTGTATAAAAGTAATAAAGTATAATTTATTGCGTAGCAGACGCCATCTAGCGACGCCAAAAAAGTGTAAGAATGCTTTGCGCCATCTAGCTGCTACGAGTCGTACTAATATGGTGAAGTGTGCAGGCTGTGGAATGTTTCTTTCAAAAAGGGGGAGCGCTACGTGTGGAAACTGCGTGCCACAACAGGTAGCACCCCGCCTGCTTGTTGTTGCCAGATCCAACGCAGATAAGCAGCAACTGGCTGTGCCCTGAGTGCAGAAGAAAGTTAAGAGTAGTGGTCCCACGGTAATACCAGCAGCAGCGTCCGCACCGGCGGCAGACTCTGTTGCGGTAGCGTCGCAAACCGTAGCGGCTCCTCTTTCGGCAGCGGTAGAAGCTTCGGGTGTTGTACACGTCAAAGGCGGTATGATCAGGTCACCTGTCACGGTGACCAAACCCCCCGCTGCGGTGGCTGGGGTACTGTCTCGGGCTGGGAGCGAACAGTCTACTGATAGGGAGGCTTCACCGGATACACGGCTGTCCCTCCGTGAGGAAATAAGGCTCTTTCGATCCGAGCTGCGGGAGGTTCGGGATCAAATGAGGGAATTTCGTCGTGAGATGGCCGGCCTAAACTCTGTCTAATGAGTCTATACTGAGCGGGTTGACAGCCTGGACGCCAGGATTGAGGCTCTTGAGAGCTGGCAAAGTGCTGCAGTGCCAGACGGCAAAGTGGGCCAGCTGAATCAGATTGTGCTGAAGTTGCAGCTTGACCTCTACGACCGTGAGCAGGAGTTACTTAGAGATCGCCAACATCCCGGAGTCTCCGGGTAAAAACGTGTTGCACACAGTCGGCCTGGTGGCGGCAAAGCTTGGGGTGACTTTCGACGATCGGGACATAGTGTTTTCGCAAAGGGTGGGCTTGCGAGCTGAATGAGAGGTACAGAGGAACTCTGCTGGCGGCGCGAGTCTGGTCGGCAGAGCGAGCCCAGTGGGAGCAGCGGCGAAGACAGCGCGCGGGCGGCGCATCGTGGCGCGCGTGCGTCGCGGATCCACCACCGCGGACCTGAGACTCTCCGTACCCCCGCGTCGCTTCTTCCGTACGTCATCGTGATAATCCTTTCGAATTGAGTGACGAAGATTTTCGATATAAGTATAGGTTCACAAAACGTTTTGGTGAAAAAATAGTGGTTGTTTTACGTGGAGACTTATCTCACGACTTTCGAGGATGCCCATTGAGCCCTGAAGTGCAAGTGGTTTGCGCGTTACGCAACTGAGCGCGACATGAAGTAAGTACCTCTGGTTTAAAATATTACACAAAATCCTGATAACTAGATACCTAATAATATTGTTTTATTCGTAGATTCAAGACGATACAGCTGATTTACATGGTGTGTCTCAAGTTGTCAGCAAAACTTGCAAAAAGGTAGCAGATATTTTATCACGGATGTCCTGAAGATTCATTAAAATGCCGACTACTCTAAATGAACATGAGGAAACCATTCGAAAATTCCGCAGTATTGCAAATTTTCCTACAGTAATTGGGGCAATAGACTGTACTCATATCAGAAAAAGAACAGTTAATGCTGATGGGGTCAGTTATACATTATTAGAAAAGGATTTTCTTCAATCAATGTTCAGATAATTTAAAACAAATATTTGATTATCTCAATTGACAAATGACTTTGTAGTTTGATCCCATCTGTGCTACAATAGAGGTAATGGAATAATTTACTTGATTTTCTTAATTACTAATTACCAATGCCATATTAAAATAACGGAAAGGAATGCAAAATTCTAACATGTTGTCACTTTGCAGGTGGTTTGATATGCTGACTTGAAAGTCATGGACATCGTTACAAGGTGGCGTGGCAGTGTACATGACTCCAGAATATTCCAAGAATGTAGATTAAAACAGAGGTTTGAAGCTGGCGCATTCTCTAAAATATTATTGGGTGACAGTGGCTATCCTTGCACACCATATTTATTTACACCAATCCTACGCCCCACAACACCACAAGAAGAGATGTATAATATCAGCCATATACGTACCCGGAACACAGTGGAAAGGTGTTTTGGTTTGCTAAAGCAACGGTTTCGTTGCCTTTTACGAGGTATGTTTGGGGACATTGAAACAGCAAAAAAAAAACGATTGTTGCTTGTGCTGTCCTCCACAATATAGCCATCGACATGAGGAATAACCTATTTCCAGGCGATGAAGATAACATAAAGCAATCTGCATCTAGGGAACCCATAGTGTTCTTCCAACCAGAGGTGATAACTGTCTAGATCACACGATACTAAGAACAAAGTGTCCCACTCGTACATTCGTCTATAGTTCCACAATTACCGATCATTTCTCCACTTTATTATGCATCCAAAACCAAGACTTCAAAATAGCAGCTTGCTCTACAATTACGAAAATAAACTATCAGGGACTTGATGAAAGTATAAGACAATTAGATCTTAAGTCTCTTTACGAAAGAGACGCTAATGCTGTTACTGATAAACTCATAAAACTTATTAGTTCTGCCATTTCGGATAACACGATTATCAAAAAAGTTCCCCCTAAAAAAATGATTTTAAAGCCTTGGATTACACCTGGCTTACTGCGGTGCATTAGGAATAGAGACGCGCTTCATAAAAAAAAGTAAAAAAATCTCCAGAGAATGAAATAATTAAAATTACTTATAGAAGATACAGAAATCATTGTGTTAGTATTCTAAAGAAAGCAAAAAGACTGTATGATACTAAAGAGTTAGCTAAGGCGGGTAATAACCCAAAAACCTTATGGGATACCATCAAACGTGTAACCAATACTACAAAAACTAAAACCACAGCTACACAATTACTTTCATTGTCACTCTCACCTAAACAATCATGTAATAGCGTTCATTCATATTTTGTTAATATCGGCGAAAAGCTTGCCAATGACATTATAAAAGATAACGGCAATCAAGCATTGGCTCTGCCACAAGCTACACACAATCCCTCGACGGCTTCTTCATTTGTCCTAGACCATGTAGATCCCGAAGAAATTATTACTGTCATTAAGTCGTTGCGATCTAATGCTGCTACTGGCTGGGATGGCATCACGCCTTACTTTCTAAAAAAATACGCAAATACCCTGGCACCTATCCTAAGCCATATTTTAATATATGCTTCGATACCGGTATCTTTCCTACATCCCTTAAAAAGGCAATAATTCACCCTGTCTTTAAGGGAGGGGACGGGAAGGTGCCCAGTAATTATCGCCCAATAGCCGTTCTGTGTGCCATGTCAAAGGTTCTCGAACGCCTTATCAATAAAAGACTGGTTAATTACCTTGAACATTATCATTTAATATCTTCGCAGCAATTCGGCTTTCGCAAAGGTAAATCCACCACAGATGCAGTGCAAGATTTGCTTAACAATATTGTGCATAACTTAGACGAAAACAAAAGGGTTTTAACTATGTTTATAGATCTTGCGAAAGCTTTTGACACCGTTCCAATTTCTATGCTCTTACTAAAACTGGAAAGGATTGGTGTCACGGGCTTGCAATTGGATCTTTTCCGAAACTATCTCTCGGATCGCACTCAAATGGTTAGTATAGATACCCATAAAAGCGAAGAGCTTCCCATCTATTACGGGGCACTCAAGGAAGCATTTTGGGTCAGACACTTTTTCTAGTTTTTATAAACGACCTATGCAACCTGAACATTACAAATGCTAAGATAGTAACTTTTGCGGATGACACTGCTATAACCTTTGTTGCTGACACCTGGACGGAACTTGAGCACATTGCACAATCTGGTTTCAACAAAACCCTAAATTGGCTCTATTCTCACTCACCAACACTCAACACCTAACTTTATCACCTATTCAATAAGTCCCGCCACTCAGCCAAGATTTCCACTATCTATTAAAGCCCACAAATACAGGTGTCTACAAGGAAATGCCTCTTGCCTCTGCCCATCCCTAAATGTAGTCGATCATATGAAATATTTGGGAGTATATATAGACAAAAATCTTAATTTCAAAACTCAAATTAATCAACTTACCAGTAGAGTCCGCAAGTTAATTTATATATTTAAAACCCTCCGAAGTATCGCGAACCCAAATGTTATACGTGTAGTTTATTTTTCCCAGTGCTTATCTATTGTCACATACTGTATCACCTGCTGGGGTGGTGCTGCAAAAACTATACTAAAACCACTCGAGATTGCACACGGAGAATTTGGATGAAATTGATGAAAACACCCTTCATTTTTGGACTGAAGTAAACCATACGCAATTTAACAGTATTCTCAACAAGGTTCCATCCCTTCATGAAATGTCTAAAAGACCCAACACCGACCTAGCAGCATATTTAAGTAAAATACGGACAGGCGAGCCCGGTGTGCGACTAGCAACAGTTTTCGGTATGTCAAGACAGAATCTTGAGAGAAAAAAAAATTGGCAAGGGAATGCTTGGATCGAGATTTTGTATCTGTTCATTTGGGGTTTGACCATATAACGCAGGAAGAGGTTGTAAGAAGAAACAGACAAATTCCAAACCATATTTTTGGTACGGACCCAAGGACTAAAGCGATAATTATATGTGATGGCACATATTTATATTTACAGAAGAGTACTAACTTCTTGTTCCAAAGGGAGAGTTATAGTTTGCACAAGTACAAAAACTTGATTAAACCTTTCCTTATCGTATGTGCAGATGGCTATATCACTGAAGTCTCTGGACCATATGCGGCAACCAAGTCAGACGCTACAATAATGCAGAATATATTAAATAACCACAATGGTCCAATAAAAGAGGCACCTATTCGATGGTTTTTAAACGCAGGCGACGCACTGATTTTAGACCGAGGATTCCGCGACATAATTCCGAATTTAGAAGAATGTGGTTTTGAACCGCACATGCCGCCATCTAAGAGGCGGCATGAAACACAACTCAGCACAGAGGATGCAAACAAATCCAGACGATCGATTCTGGGTTTTTGCTCCATATATTTTTGGGTATTATCCTTTCATACTTATGAAATTGTTTTAAGGTAGAATATTTACTAAAAATGAGTTTCAATAAACTGCCTTCTCCTAATATTTCCGCTTATTGAAGGTGGAATATACCTGTGTACTATAATAATAATAATAAATTTATTTCATAAAAAAGGAGATTGTAGTACATAGGCATACACAGAGTTATACATATAGGTTTGTACAATTTCAATCACAATCTGGTGGGTGAAGTTCTGCTATCCTAGCTAGGTTATAGAATAACCTGTATTAAGGATTAACAGTCCCCGTCCGTTACAAAAGTTACAAAAAACTAGTACAATATTTTTCTTTTATACTACAATAATTTTAATAATTGAATACGTGCAGGTTTGTGTGTGTGTAGGTGTATGTGTGTGTATGTGTGTGAGTGAGTGTGTATGTGATGTAGTGAAATAGAGTGTGTGTTCGTTTTGATTGAAATCGAGTGAGGTAATATTTGATCTGTCACTGGACACCTAGTGAAATAATTTTCTGTTTCATCATAGCTTTTATTTTGAAGAAAAGAACGTAGAATCTTTTTACATTTAAAGTGAGATAGTCCGTAGATCAAACAGAATTTGTTAGATTTATTGTACAGAGTTGGACCTAAGCAGTTGCAAAATCTACGTGCAAATGATGTGCGAACTTGTGGAAGAGTGTAAATTAAGTCTTTCCTACGCTTAGTTACTATTTTATAAGGGGTCTTACGGTGTTGTAGGAGAACTGTTTGAAGGATGAAATGTTGTCGGACGTTAAGAACATTTACAACAACTATACAACAGATCAGTAGGAAACATGAAGTGTCTTGAAGTAGCTACTTTCAGTACCGCTCTGTGTGCAATCTCGAGTGGTTTTAGTATAGTTTTCGCAGCACCACCCCAGCAGGTGATACAGTATGTGACAATAGATAAGCACTGGGAAAAATAAACTACACGTATAACATTTGGGTTCGCGATACTTCGGAGGGTTTTAAATATATAAATTAACTTGCGGACAAATCAAAAGGAATTGTCACATTAGGTAGTTACCTAATGTGTCCTTACTGCAAGATGATCACCGAAACGCAAACGCCTCGATCACGCCTGATGGAGGAAGACGAGGTCTATATAGCAAAATCGCGATATCGTGAAAAAAATATCAGCTGTTCAGTAGATTAGGCAAACATAAATGTACTGAACAGCTGATTTTTTTTCGCGATTTCAGGTTTGATCCCATCGTAAAAGTTGTTGGTTATCATGAACACAATCACGTGTTTAAGTATCGTACACTAATTACCAGTCATCCTATATATCGTCGGTCCAGTGGTCAAGTAGCCAATCTGCAATTTTGGCGTTTTTGAGTTAAATATGTCAATAATAATGTATTTTATTAAGGCATATTGTGGCAAAATATGGTAAACCCAACGTTAAAATTGTGCAAGATATGGACAATCTTCCTGGTGCCAAAGTGCAAATCCATACAATGTGTGCAATAGTAAACTATCCTATGAGACGATGGGTTAGTTGACCAAGTCAGGCAATTTTCGTTTTTGTAAAATATCACAATGCTCGACTAGCCTAAGTGGCAGATTGACAAAAGCCTTTGTACACCACCACTATTGAGGGCTATGTAAGCTTAAAGTCGACTAAATACCATACAATTTTGATTACTAGGTGAAAAAAATATATTCACTCAGAAAAAAGTTATGACTGTTTTAAAAATACGTATTTTTAGTTATTTAAGACGCTGACAACACCTAAACCGCGGTCACTGTCAAATTCCATAGAAAAGAAAGAGAAGCGCGATGACACAACGCCTGTAATTTATTGCAAAATATGAAGTTATTATCTATTTACTCAAAACTGAGTTGAGTAATCGAAAATAAAAAACAACCAAGTTCTGCATTCAAATAAGACGTTCTTGTTATTAATTAAATACGTAACGTATGTTGATATTTGATACAGATATTTTGGATTAGAACTCAAAGTAAGAGGTTAGTTTAACGTTAGTTTGTATCGGGATTTTGTTTTCAAAACGTGTTTTGGTAACAACCAAGTTCTGGGAAATATATTCAAAATTATCATATATTTTTTCCGCTACCAAAAACTATACAGATTTGGCAATTTTATTTCTTAAGCGAAACCTATTTTGGTCAATTGGGTCTTGTCAGCGCCTTAACCGTTAATTTTTTTCGCACATAGCCACATTTCAAGCAGTAAAAACATGGTAGCAATGATGATGCATTCCCCCTGTTCTGTAATGCGCTCAAATCGTCTGCAAAGTATACAATGATAACCTTAGCGCACCTACCCATATAAAAATGTAATCGGAACGGTTCGCAATCGTGCTAAAAGTATTTTTTAATATTTTTGCATTTCGGAACCCGGGGATTGCTAGCGTCGACTCGTAGATGGAGATAGCATTAGTTTTGTCCCTTTCGCACTTAGGAAACAATACGGTATACGCTGCGCCGACGACGTTGAAAGAAAACTGGTTTTTACCTAACTACCTGACCCAATCAACACATGTGTCCCACGCAGTCGTTCGTTTGCTTGCTTTCGGTGCGTACTGTGCATTTTCTGGTTATATTTTCCCAGCGACTTTTGTGTACTTGATTTATTCTGATTCTCTACTTTCGACCACGGCTATATCTCATCGGACTTTTTGTTATTGCTTTGTGTATCTGTGACAATGGAAGCGGAAAGAAGAAACTGCATATGTTGCAATTATTCATTGTTTCAAAGAAGAAACTATCAGTTGCTTCAACCGTTTCTGGATAATCACCCAGGAACTGCAGAGCATATTCAAGGACTTTTAGCACCTCGACAGGTTAGTACATGCATATGTGTATTTTATTCCAAATGCCGTGCCCCGACTCCATTTGAGATTATCGGAAGGCGTGAACAATAAGATTACTTGTAAGCTACTATAGCGAACACGTATGCAATGGCGTGTATCAGATTGAAGTAGCAAGAGATGGAGCATTTAGTGAAATAGTTGATGTTGGCATTGAACCTGAAAACGCTATGTTGCTACGCGCAAGAATACAATCCCGACACGCACGTGCAAGACAATACTACACGTATGTAATGATCCATAATCGAGTAACCATTTCGAACTACTACTGTTCTTGTCTTTCTGGAATGCGAACTGTGGGTTGCTGTGCCCACGTCATGGTAATTATTTGGTATTTTGGATGGGCGAGACACCAACCCACAATTCTACTTCCAGCTGCGAATCTGGACAATGTTATTGTGGATGAAGACATATGTCTTCATCCACAATAACATTGTCCAGATTCGCAGCTGAGATGTATTCTTTTAAGGACAGACTCCACACTGTGAGACAGGAATAAATAAAACTTGTGTGAAATATTTTTGTGTTTACATTCTTCCCAGTATTACAAATATTTTAAAATAAATATAAGCATTGTAAAGATAGCTATAAGTCCTTTCATTTGATTTGATACCCCACATGATAGGGTTTGATTTTTTTGACGTAGCGAGGTACCTACCGCGACCGCCATATTGTTTATATTTTGGCTCATATAGCTTATATCAACCAGAATAACGTATGAATTACAACGAAATGTCATACACCTAAATCAATCGAGTAGTTTAAAAGATATAGTGAAATAATGAAGCGTAAAAAGGTTTTTAAATTGCAAGTTTTCATGGGGTCATAACTTTTTACTGAGTAAATATTTTTGGTTGCGGTCTTCTTATAATGATTCAGAACGCAGTGTTCCATCATATGTCATAGTTCTTATTGATGGTGGAAATTTGGACCAAGCTCCATATATTTTTGCTCATTCTTCTTTATTGTAATGCTAAAATTCACAGTGATCAACCAGCCTAAGTGGCAGATTGAATACTTTACCTTTGTACAAATTCATTGTAATGCTAAAATTCACAGTGATCAACTAGCCTAAGTGGCAGATTGAATACTTAACCTTTGTACAAATTTATTGTAATGCTAAAATTAACAGTGATCAACCAGCCTAAGTGGCAGATTGAATACTTTACCTTTGTACAAATTCATTGTAATGCTAAAATTCACAGTGATCAACTAGCCTAAGTGGCAGATTGAATACTTTATTACCTTTGTACAAATTTATTGTAATGCTAAAATTCACAGTGATCAACCAGCCTAAGTGGCAGATTGAATACTTTACTTTTGTTCGTTAAACAGTTAGTAATTTTTTCTCACTCTGATCTAGTAACATTACTGACCCACTAAATACATACTTAAATATGTTTTAAATACATACATATATAGATAATAAAAAAATAAATTGAAATTGATAGCACAAGTAATATAACGTAAATATAATAAATATAAAAACAAAAACCTAATATAAATATAAAATTTAACTAAATCGTTAAACTTTTTACCGAGATAGATAGATAGAATATACTTTATTGTACACCAAAATTGTTACACAACTGTTTTACAATATTGCTAATCTATGGTTACAATGGCGGTCTTATCGCTAATAGCGATATCTTCCAGACAACCTATAAATGAATTGTATGAATTAAATGCAAAAGGATACATGACCTTTAAAATTATCATAAGCAATCTTCTGAAAATACTAACATTTTGTCGATTTTAGTAAGCTAGGACTTCTCTACGTTACTACTCTTTACTCTATGGTTACTGTAGACTGTCACATGCTAAATACGCGCCATTTGCTCAGCGACGCCGACGTTGAAAGTTGAACTTCTCAACGTTCTCTGCGCGCCACATTACTTTCCTTTCAAGTTCAATCTTTCATGTGAATTGAATTAAGATGAAGCGACGATACACTCGTGTGCATCAAATTCTTAAAAATGCTGGTGTAATTGAAAGTTCCAGTGAAAATGAAAGTGCTGATTCAGGTAAACTTAACAAAACCTATAACCTAAAAATTATATTAGTGTAAATTAGAAAATCTTTAAAGTTATGACAATCGTTCTGAATGTTATATTTCTTTTTATCCTAAGAAATGAGATTTGGCTTGCACGGCATGCTTTATTGATTAATTATGCACTATGTTAACAATTTGGAGGTGGTAGTTTTATTTTATGATAACTCGTAAAAATATTGCATGATAATGCTCATTTTTGAAGGACTTGATATATTTTTTGTATTTTAAATGCTGCAAGCCTGACCTGGATATTCTTAGCTCAAACTCAGATACGCCATTGCATTACAGATATAATAGAAAATACACCAGTTGTAAGTCCAGAAAATTGTCCTGAACAAGCAGCCCGATCAAGTAAGTGTTGTTTTATATTATTTTTTTAGTTAATTTATGTTAAATGATAGAATTAAACATGCAAGTTTTCTTTCAACAGCTCATTTGAAATGTGATAGTCAGGCAATTGAAAATTATACAACTTTGACGAATAAATACGCACGTAATGAAGCAAACTGTGGTAATGCAATAAGTACAACAATAACAAGTGAGCACGTTTATGAGGTTGGTGAAATAAGTATCGAAGCACCCGCATTTTCACCTTTGACACCTAAAGTAATACACCATACAAAAGAAACACCCAATGATATTGAACCCTATTTACACAATGTTTATAAAGAACCTTTTGAAGTAGGTGAAACAACTATTAAAGCCCCAGCTATTTCTCAATTATCCCCTATGCAAGCGTCTCAGTTAGTAATAGCCGAAAGAATTGTTGAAGGGTCCGATTTTTTATCTCCGCCGCTTGAAAACTTTTATGCTACTGAAAACAGAACTGACTACGAACAAGCTTCTCCATTATCATCCCCTGTGCCTGATATGTCTCCTGCAACTACTAAAGTATTTAACATGTTAATTGGAATAGAACAAGATAGCGACGACTCCGTAGTTGATCCCAATTATGTAACAGATTCTGATAACAGTACTACCGATGACGACTCAGATGCGCGTGAAAATAGCCAAAGAAGTAAATTAAATAAATCTCCTGTTAAAAATAAACGTACCAATTCTCCGTCGATATTAACTGAAATTTCCGGCAACTTGATTGCGGAAAATGAAGACATTACAGTTTTAGTGCCGTCGGATAATTTAGAAGAAGCTACCGTTAATTTAAAAAAAGAAAAATCAGAGATCCTAACACATGGAAAATAAATGTCGAAAAACGAAAGCGATTGAGGGGTGAACAGTATTTGACTAAAAAAGGTAAAGTGATTCAAGCCAGACCCCTTAAACCAGCTAAGTGTTTACTTCTACCTAAACATAAATGTATATCTTTAGTTCCCGAAGATGAGCGACTTAAAATCTACACTAAATTTCGAAACCTATCAAGTCTACAAGAACAACGATATTTTGTCGTAAATCACGTGATAAAGAGTAAAAAAAAACGGGAAACCATCCAAACACCTTCACGGAGAGAATTTACTCTCAGTTACTCACTGACTGTAGCCAACGAAAAGAAAATTGTATGCAGAGAGTTCTTCTTAGAAACCTTAAATATTACGGGTGCATTTGTAAAAGGTGCTTTTAAAAAAAATAATCCTCAAGGTCTTTTACTACCAGAAAATAGAGGCAAAAAAGCTCCGCCTAATAAATTAATACCATCTGAAGAGCAATTTATTCACGACCAGATTCAGTCTTTCCCAGCCATTGAATCGCATTATTGCCGTCGTGATAGTTCTGTAAGATATTTAGATCCATCTCTTAATATAACAATAATGCATAGAGAATACCAGAAGCTATGTGCTACTAAATCAATTAAAGGGGTATCATTTGAAAAATATCGCTCAATCTTTAAAACTTATAAATTAAGTTTCCACAAACCCAAGAAAGACCTATGCAAACAGTGTTTAGCGTTTAAGGAAATGAATGACGATGAAAAGAGCAAACATCAAGATACTCATACATTACATTTAGCTAGAAAAAGTGCAGCAAGACAATGTAGAGATGAAGATAAAGAGATAGCTCAAAGTGATGACAAAACACTCTCTTTTAATTTTGATTTCGAAGCTGTTCTCAATACCCCCAAATGAGCAGCTGGGCCTTTCTTTTATGTGCGTAAGTTAGCGGTGTACAATTTGACTATCTACAATTTGGGAAATCAAGACGTAGACTGTTATATGTGGGATGAGATGGAAGGGAAGCGCGGTAGTATTGAAATATCAACCTGCATTTATACGTACATTATGGCACATCATAACATTAAACACGCTAGAATAATGTCGGATGGCTGTGGAGGTCAGCAAAAAAATTATCATTTTAGCTCCATGTGTTTATCAACTCTTCAACAACATGCTAGTTTGCAGGTAATCGATCACAAGTTTTTTGAAAGTGGCCATACACACATGGAGTGTGACTCTATCCACTCCAAAATTGAAGAGAAATCTAAAAATATACCAGTATATACTCCAGATGGTTGGACTCACATAGTTCGGCTAGCTAGAACTAACCCGCGACCCGTTTCCGTTACGTCATTACAGCACGACGATTTTAATGATTTTGGAATGACAAACCAATTTCATAGCAAACCCTCAACCTCACAAGAAAAATATGAAATAAATGATGCCGTTTGGTTACAATACAGAAAAGAAATACCTGGTACGACCTTTTTAAAAACAAGTTTCGATAAAAATGAATCTTTTATAGAAATGAATTTAAAAAAAGAAGAGGCAAAGTGATTCCATATCCGGTACCTGCGTATTCAGAAAGATTTAAGATCTCTTCAAAAAAGAAACAAGATCTCATGAAGTTATGCACGGATTTACAAATACCAAAAATGTACCATAGCTTTTATGCTAATCTTCCTTATTCGGAAACTACAAGAGACGCTCTTCCAGAGCCTGATGCCGCAGAGGGCAGCGAATAACCCTTTTTTAGTTATAAGATTCTTACAATTCTTGTTACTACATATATAATTCTTTATGACGTTTTTCAATAAGAATATTACGAAGAACGTTTTATATTTAATTTTTTCTCAATTTCTTGTTCTAAAATAAATCTTTTTTTCACAAATGTTTCGTTTTATTTTCTGTGTCATACAATAAACCACTTACTATCTTATACTACCAACCTAAATATCTACAATTTCCTTCAAATATTATGAATATTGTCACTGTTGTAGTGCAGTTTGGCCACTTACCATCATCCAGCTCATTTTATATCAAAATCAAAATATTTTTATTTCACATAAACCTACATGGGCACTTATGAAACGTCAGAAGCTAGGTGCACGGTTCCAATTGGTCGTTTCCTATGGAGAAGAGCCGGCAAGAAACTCCACGGTTACTCTTTTAAAAATAATTGGCTTTTACAATGTTTTCAAATTACACAAATTAGGTATGGGAGAACAGTGTAGGCCTGTCGAGAAGTACTTAACAAAAAAAAGAGAAAAGGAAACGGTCTAAAGAAAAAAAGATCTAGTCTATTAAGCCTACAACGTTCTCACATTCACAACGTACACAAGAATCCATGTAAAATAATATTAATAATATTAAGTCTGAAATATAAATTGTAGGTATATAATGTCAAATAGTGAAAATATAATGTCAAAAATGTATGTCTAAAAAATAATAATAATAAACATCGTAATTTGGGAGCAGTTAATAGATATTTCCATAGTTATGCCGTTTCTGATGTACCAGGGAAGCCACATGTGCAGAAGGAATTATTGCCAAACTTCCTTGTCTTCAACGTAGTCTTTAATCTTGTAATATGCGTTTTTGATAAGGACACGTTTGATGTGGGTTTTGAACTTTCCATCGCTAAGTTCTGTAACTGACTTTGGCAACTTGTTATAAAAGCGGATACTGTTGATAACAAATGATTTGCTTGTTTTTGTTAATCTAAATTTGGGTATCACAATTTCATGTTTACTACGTGTATTTATATTATGGAAATCACTTCTTGTTTTGAAAAGACATAAGTTCTTGCGAACATACAAAATACTTTCTAAGATATAAAGAGAAGGCAGAGTTAGTACATTAATTTCTTTGAATTTGTTTCTAAGGGACTCACGAGGACCCATTCTATACACTGCGCGGATTGCCCTCTTTTGTAAGATAAAAATTGAATCTACATCAGCTGCCGATCCCCACAGCAGAACGCCATAAGACATAATACTGTGGAAATAAGCAAAGTATACTAACCTAGCTGTGGCTATATCAGTCAACTGTCTAATTTTTCTTACTGCATATGCAGCTGAACTTAATCTACCTGAAAGAGCTCTAATGTGGGTTCCCCATGTAGTATAGTATAGTATATAGTGTATATATAGTGTATAGTAAATAATATCCATGGTAAACTAGACTAATTACCACATAGGCTTCTTTAAAGCAAAAGAATACATTATTGAAATGTAAAGTGACCACGGTAAAGTCGCCAATCTGCTTTATTTACATAAATAATAATAAATACATATTTAATTTATTATACACTTTAAGATATTTATTTTTTGATACTAAATTTAAAATTTCAGAAAGATACGTTAAGATTTCGATTTACAGGACAAATTTCAATCTTCTTTTTGCTCTCCTGAAAAAAGAGGTTTTTGCAGATTGGCTACTTGACCACTGGACCGACGATATTTTGTTCACTTTGATGTTTTATTTGACTGATTGAGATTCCAAAGAATGTGTTCAAATTTTGTTACTAATTACTTCATTTGTGTGACTTTTTTCTTTGACCGATTGACATTCCAAAGAATATGTTAAAATTTTGTTACTAGTTACTTTATTTGTGTGACTTTTTTATTTGACCGATTGACATTCCAAAGAATATGTTAAAAATTTGTTACTAATTACTTTATTTGTGTGACTTTTTTATTTTATCGATTGAGATTCCAAAGAATGTGTTCAAATTTTGTTACTAATTACTTTATTTTTTTATTTAGATGATTAAAACGATACATAATTTATTAATTTTTTTTATTTCAAAGTAAGTAACAGCGGTACAAAATACAAATTTTGACCTTATAAGACACTCACTAATTTGCATTTTATGTTAGAAATTTTACAAACAGTTTTCGTCTTTCTAATACTTTTATATTCACACTGACATATGTTTAAAAATGAAGATTTCAAAGGGTCTTCAAAAGCATCGTGCGTATTTTCGATGCGATAGCCATGTATTTCAATTTCTTCCTCAATATCTTTTTTAATACACACATGATTCCAATTCTACTACATGATTTTCGTAGGTGAGAAACAACTTGTCTTGCTGTTTTGAAGACAAAATAAATGTTTTCAAATGCAGAACCACTCCCGACTCGCCTCGTCGACGTTTCTTTAAATATGGATATTCTGTTTCATCTTCCATCAATTTTCCGATTTCACATAGCTGCTTCTCATTTATTCTTCTGGCTACTTGATGAAGTGTTTTGTTGCCTTGTCTTATCATGCTTTTAATTCCATAAAGTTTATTTTCAAACGGGTATGCGTTGAAACTTTGGAGTATCCCAAATTTTCTTACCTCGTCTACTAAGTGCGTTAAGTTGTGTATGTTGCTGGTTACAGTCTTTACCATAAATTATTTTGAAATGTTCAGTAAAATATTGCAACATTCCTTCTGCGACTTCCAAAAGCGGAAAATGTCTTTCATTTGAGCATATTGTTATGGCACAAAAAAAATGCATGAAGTAAGAATATGCTGTGTTAGAAATAATCGTCAATCATTTTTCAAGCTGCTTCATTTCCTTAACAAAAGGCCTCAAATAAGCATCTAAATCAGATGGCTTTGCATTACCTGCGTAAATTCCTGTAAAAAATGTTATATAACTCCTTAACTATAAAATCAAACAAATATTTGGTTGTCATGACTACACAGAAAAAGGCATATTATTAAGAAAATTCTTCATGTGCGACACGTTGATCCTGCCGTGCCGCCATCTTTGCCTGTGCAACTAGTGCGCCGACGACTTGCTGATATGTCGTGCGCAAGTCAAGACACATTTCTTTTGACTTAAGAAGTACCTTTTTTCCTGTTATTAGCAACCACTGACCTCTATTATACAAGTACTTGTATATTAGAGGTCAGTCTTAGCAACTCTTTCATACCCATAGCACAAATCTGCCATCCACATATTATATCATATTATGCTAATTAATATAAAAAATAACAATATATTTACCTATGACAAACGGAGATACGTTAGGCAATTCAAATATATTACATAATATGGGCCATAGTTGTTGTCTTGAACTATTAGAAACTGGCAGTCCGTCTATATTGATATTCAAATGAATAATATCTGGAGTGCACGATAAACGTCCTAAAATATCAATGAGTCTTGTAATCAAGCCACTGTGCCAATACATTCCTGGAGCTGAATTACTAATGTATACTATCTCTTTGTTTGTTTCAAGTAGTGTTCGCGCGTCTTTGGGTAGAACATCGTTTAGATTCTTGTTTAAAATAAATAATAATGCATTTCGTGCTGCATGTGATATGTTAAATTTCAACGCCCATTTCTTGACATCGTTTTTTAACACGAAAGTTTTTTCATAGTCGGTTTCATCCTCGCTCGGAGATTCATCTTCATCACTGAAATCATTTATCACAAAATTCCCGTCGTTTTTATCGACCTTTTGTATGAAAGCAAAACCTGCAGAACCCTCACTGATATTTTTCTCAATACTACCTTGTCCTGGCAGCGGTATATTTGTTTGTCTTTTTAACATTTCATTGTACTTCTTTACAATTTTCCTCCTGTAGCCACCAGTTTTCATAAGTCTTTTCCAGTTTTTGTATTCCATTATGACTACGAGCATTAAATTTAAAAACTTAAAATGAAATATGTCCACCAAAATTACTCTTAAAACTATTAAAATTAGTTATTCCCAAAATCGATCTAAGATCAAACGCTCTTATATGGATCTTGTCTTTTGTATTGTAAATATGTTGAACCAAAATCACTCTAATATCATAATTATCCAGTGGTATTGATCTTATATTAGTTTCAAATAAGATCAGAAATGCACGTACCGTAAAACGGGGTGTATAGAAATTGCGGGGTGAATAGAAAAAAAAAATCAGGAAAGTTTTTAATGTTAATATTTCAGTAGTTTTCGTTGAAGAATTTTAGTAGAATTTTAAATTTGAATACAGCAACATTTTTTCTTTGCGTTGGCAACAATTTTGAATTGTCAAAATTGACATTTATCCTTCAAATTAAATTCAAAGTCGACCATCTGTGAACGTGTTTCATTCAACTGCCGAAACTCTTGATTTTAGGTTTGAAAAAGTTGTGATTTGTGCTGTTTAATGTGTTTATCCCATTAGGTGTACGATAAATTATAAAAATACAGTAAAGGTAAGTGAGAATCCGTTATTAAACTTCAAAAAATTGTTAAAATCACAGTATATGTAAATTTATTGTATAAAAGGAGTCAATAAAATATATTGAAGGGTGAATAGAACTCTAGTATGGGTTTAATGGAAACCTAGTAGGGAATAATAGAAACGACTAATGTTTGAATAGCAACTAATGAGGGGTCAATAGAGATAAATAAATAGGGTTGTCAAAAACTGTTAATAGAACTTAATACTACTAATAATGTATGGAGCTGTAGATTTAGTGATTGATAAATAAATAATATTTTAACGTGATTATTTTCATTTACAGATACATACCGCCGTATTCAACATGCCGCGTGTATATAAAACCGATCCTACAAAAAAAGGTATAAAAAATATAATATGGAGATCATAAAAAAAGCTGTGGAAGAGTATGCATCTTCCCGTAAATTAGAAGAAGTTGCAAAAAAATATGGTATACACAAATCGGTGTTATATCGTCATTGTACGCGGGATATGAAGCAACATGGAGGCCAAAGAGCTTTATCCGAAGAAACCGAAATGTTCTTAATAGAAAACATTAACAAATGCGCAGAATGGGGTTATCCCCTAGATACTTTGGATCTCAGGTACATAGTAAAAATGTATCTTGATAAGATAGGTATAATTCATAAAAGATTTAAAGACAATTTTCCAGGACCAGATTTTGTACAGAGCTTCCTATTAAGACACAAAAATGAGATTTCTCAAAGAGTTTGTGAAAATATCAAGCGTGTGAGAGCTAAGGTATCTCCAGATACGATTAAAGAATATTTCATAGAACTTGAGAAGTCTTTAAATGGTGTACCTGCTTCTAACATCTTGAATTACGATGAAACGAATTTGACGGATGACCCTGGGCGGAAAAAAATACTAATCAAACGGGGATGCAAGTACCCTGAAAGAGTTCTGAACCATACCAAGGCTTCCGTGTCTATTATGATGGCTGGTACCGCAGATGGTAAAATGTTACCACCATATGTGGTATACAAGGCAACTCATTTATATGATTCTTGGATCCAACATGGCCCAGAGGGTACTCGATATAATAGGTCGACATCTGGATGGTTTGATGGAACCACTTTTGAGGACTGGGTGCAAAATATGGTGGTTCCTTATTTTAAGAATTTACCAGGTAGAAAGTGCTTAATTTGAGACAATTTGTCTTCACATTTATCAGCAGACTTGATCCAAACATGTAAAGCGCACAACATCGATTTTGTGTTTTTACCAGCCAACTCAACTCACCTGACGCAACCTCTGGATGTGGCATTTTTCCGTCCAATGAAGCGAGCCTGGAGGCAATTATTATTAAAATGGAAAAACACAGATGGTCGACAATAACCCACAATTCCAAAAGGTTGCTTTCCAAAACTATTAAAATTATTAATTAATGAACTGCAAATAAATGCTTCAAAGAATATCATTGCTGGATTTAAGAAAACAGGAATTAGCCCTTTAAATGCAACTGAAATTTTAGCCAGACTTCCCGGCGAGGACTTAGGTGAAGATCATGAAAGTGCTGTAGAAGATTCTATTCTAACACTCCTCAAAGAAATGAGATATGGTTCAATGAACATTGTAGAACCAAAAAGAAAGAGAAAACTCAATGTACTCCCAGGTAAAAGTGTCGCTCCAGAAGAAATTGAAGACTGTGCAGAAACTGATGTTGATAACAGTATGGCAAATCCTAAAAAAACAAAATACGATACTAGCATCAGTGGTCCATCAGGTTTAAACAATAAAAATAAAGGAAAAGCTAAAAAAACTATAATTACAAACATGAAACTATCACCAATTGAAGAAAAAGAAAATTGCCCTAATAAAATAGAACCTTACAAAGGAAAAGGCAAAGGGATTGGAAAAAAAACGAAAACATCCTATTTGGAAACAAAAGAAGAAGTAATCTTCAAAAAAAATATAGAAAACAATGAGACTAAAGGAAAAGCTATCGAGGATATTACAAAAAAATCTGAAACAGAAGACAAGGGCAATAATGATAACAATAAAGAATGGAAAGAAGAATACCATAACAACTCAGAACAATCAAAATGCGGAAATACAAGACAGGAAGATTACGATTACGTTAACGTTACGGCTTACGAAAATTATGATAATAATATGGGAGAGCAGAATTACAACAGTATCACGGAAATGGAAAACTACAACAGTAACTTACTAGGATTAGAGTGCAAAATATCTAATGATATGGACATAAAAAGTCTGCCCATTGTCTTTTTTGACAGCTTATGTGAAGAGGTTACAATCAGTACTGGAACAACTGCTGATGATAATACTATTAAGGAGAATAAAGTAAAAATAATATCAAATGAACTAGTGAATGACGGCCAGTACAACAAAAAATACAAATTACCAATTATAAAGAAGAGCAAGACTGTACTAACGGTAAAAGATCTCATTAAATTGCCAAAGAAAAAACACACAAATAATTACTATAATGATAGTGACGAAATATTAAAAGTTTTAGAAGAGGATGATGATGACTTGTGAAAACTTTGTGAATTGTTAAGTTGGAACGATTTAGAATTTTATTGTTTTTTTAGAATTTTTTTACATTTAGTGAGCTAACGTAGACTGAAGTTATCTACCTGTAACAACTTTGTTATGATAATTATTGTTAAGTTCAGAAGATTTAAAATTTAGTTTTAATTTTTTAAAGAATTTTGATTATTTTTACGGAGTAGTACTGATTCTACAAAGCCATAATGAAGGCTGAAATCGATTACCTGTGATATATTTTATGAAAATTGTTAAGTTCAGAAGATTTAGAATTTGGTTTTTTTTTTAAAGAGTGTTTATTACTTTTATGTTATAATACTGATTCTTCAAAGTCATAACGTTGATTATTTGTAATACCTTTGATATAATAATTGTTAACCGATTCCGTGCGGAGGTCTTTGTAGCAATCTTTAGTGCCTGGCGTCAAACAAAAATTCCGTGATGCCTCTGGGGCATCAAGCGCCAGAGACTTTGATGATTCCCCTGGGGAATCATCCGCCATGAATTGTAACTTTTAGCTTGTTCTCGTGTTTCCACTTGTTAAAGAGTCATTTGCCATTGGGTATCGAACGTAAGCGGTCAGTAAATTCGTTCAGTGCGTGTAAAAGTGACTATCTGTGTGTTTTTATGGAAATAGAAGGTAATCGACTAATTTCTATCAGGTGTTGTAAACCTTTTTGCATTATTTTATGGATTTATTTATTCAGAAGTGACCTATAGAATTTGTTCACGTACCATTTGAGTTTGCAGCGAGGTGATATTTATTTATTATACAGTGCTTTGTAGGGTAAAACAATTTTAAATGTATGAAACCGATATGCTTCTGGCGCGTCACGACACGCCACGACACGTAAATATGTTTCTGCCTTAACTCCATCATATTTTGAGGCAAAAATGAACCTAATGACAAAAGCATTAGATTTTTTGAGAAACATTCCAGAAAGTTGGCTGTTAGAATTATAATCAATAATAAAATGTGACTCGACAACTTGGTTTTCAACCCCTGAAGTCTGCTAATTTACGAAATTACTTGAAACGAACACTGTGGGCATGATATGGGTGACAAATAAAGACACTTTTATTTACGGGACTCTTGACAAATATCGTTTTAGCCGAGTTTTTTAAGTTTTAGTTTTGTATCCTCTCGGGCATCATACGCCATACGCAATAGATTTACATGGTGCCTGTGCGGCATCATCCGCACGAAATCGGTTAAGTTCAAAAGATTTATAGTTGTTTATTTATAAGCGACTTTATGTATAAGCGACTTTTAATCCAGAAAAATGTTTTTAAATTTGTTATTTTATTTAATTCAAATACAATACGAATAAGAAGTATACATTGTTTAATTTATTGAAAAGAGATAACATTCCGTAAAAATAAAGTCGTTTAAAATACAAACATACCTAATTATTTATGTTAACAAAAACACATAAATAGTTTAAATCACAAATTTTGAATTTCATTTACCATTTACATACCAAAACAATTTTTAAAACACGACCTTTCATTTTTGAATGTTGGTTAAGTAATTTTTGGCAGCCCTAACAGTTTTTCCATTCACCCCTTTATGCATTTCTATTGACCCCAGTCGTCGGGTGAATAGAAATGATACATAATTTATTAAAAATCTGAAAAACATTTGCTTATAGTTATACAAATATTGTTTCAGCTGTTTCTTTGTGGTACCGGACATGATATTAAAATAACCTGTGGTTAAAAAAAAAAGTAATAGACAACAAATTCTTAGGACAAAGTTGAAAATCATTGCTATTCACCCCGTTTTACGGTACTCACAGTACTCTTATGCTATGCTGATATTAGTCTGAGATCTTACAATAGCATTTAGCAAGTCTAATATAAAATCAATCGAGCTTAGAAAATACCCATATAAGAGCAAGTTTTTCTCAAATGCAATTAGTCTTAGTAAATTTTCTTATATACATATATGAGACTTGGTTATGAGACTGAGCATTCTTGAGGCCATACCGGCTTGTCTAAAAGTAATATAGGATCGATGGTATGTTCTAAAACAAATATAAGAGCGCTTTAAGCCTACTACTCTTAAAAAGTGCGAGTTCTGAGACTGTTTTGCTGGTTGGGGACTTTTCATAATCAAAACATCCATATGGAAATTAAAGTTAGTATACATAGACTGGCATATAATGCTTAACTTGCCCGTACAGTTGGATTCCTTTTCAGCTGTTCCGGAAACTGCTCCATAAAAATGCTGTCGTTTTAAATCTAACTGTTGAGCAGCCTTCTCTGTAATCAACGATACCTGTGAGCCCTGATCAATGAGAGCCCTCAGGACAAGCTGCGTGCTGTCTGCTGCTGTCACCCTCACTAACGCTGTAGCTAAAAGAATCTCGGTGAGATTTTGCTGAGAGGCGTTAACACCATTGCCGCTGCTTTGCTTTGAATGTTCTGCTTGCTTAAGATTTTTATCATTCGTATTATTTTGCTGGCCATCAGTAAAACAATCATGCAATAAGGTATGATGCCTGCAAAAACAACATTTCAGTTGTTTGAGGGTTTTAAGTTTCATTTCTTTCGGCATTTGAAGAAACTTTGCACAGTTGTATAATTTATGCTCTGCAAAACAATGAGGGCATTTGATTTCCTGCACGTGCATTGCTTTTGAATTCTTCGAATAATTATCGTTCGATTTATGATTAGTGCTGAATTTTCGATTGTTTGGAAATGATTTTGAAGAACCCGCTTGCTGCTGAGATTGCTGCGGTTTTTGCATGGTGTCTTGTCGTCGACGAGATGTTTCTAGACTAGTGATTTTGTTTTCTAAATAGTCCAAGTACTCTTGTAGGACTGGTAGCTCTCTAGGGTTCTGTAACGAGTCTATATATTCGGAATAAGATTCACTATCCGTGACGTCATGTATATTATTAAAGACTGAAAACGATTGCTGCTGTATGTTGGGAATATTCAGGAACATATTGGCATGCGCTGTAAAGATAATCCTCTTGTTATCAAATCGATGATTTAGAATCTCCCAACAAACGTTATAGTTATCGGTGATGATTGGAAGGTGCTGAATCAAACGCTCGGCTTCGCCTTTTAACTTGCCTTTAAGGTATTGCATTTTCTGAGCGTTTGACAATGCGTTGTTCTTGTGGATTGCTTCGCTGAATAGATCCTTAAAAGGCATCCATTGCTGGTAATGGCCTGTAAATACAGGAATATCCATTTGAGGAGTGGATTTCTCCCGATAGGATGTTAACCCCTTTTTGAGTTAATAGCTTTTCTCAAGCTGTTAAAAGTTCGCTCGTGCTTGGTGTAGTTATACTCATAATCTCCTGCTACATCTTCCTCTGATTCACCAATAATTTCCCAATGAAGGTTATCAATGGTGGTCCACCGATTGTGCAGGTTTCGAAGGGCGTCTTCGAACTCCCACTTGTCAATAATAGTTTCAACATCAATATTGTCGACTGCTCTAAGAAACGCCTTAAAATTGACCGACTGCTTATGAAGCATATCGTCAAGCTTGCTGTTGGACCCTCTTGACTCGAAGGTCGGAGTGGCTGCTGCTGTTGCTGGCGGTCCCAGCTGACTCGCTGAAGTTCCGGGCGCCTCTCGCTGGGTTGGTTGAGGAAGATACAGTGATTTCTAATCTTGTTGCATCAACTCTTCTTTATATTTACTAATAAGTTCTTTAGCTGTTAAATAATGCTGGTTCGTACTCTCAAATTCAGACTTGGTAAAATATTTATGATTAGTCTGTTCAAAAGGAAGAATCTTTTCATGATTCACTTCAAAGTCCTCCCAGTACTTCTCAAGTAACTCGAGTTTACGCTTACAGTAATCTAACGACTTACGCTCTATGCTATCCTTTTTAAAATTGATGAGGAGTTTTCTAATGCCCTCCGCAATCTCGAATTGAATAAAATAAAGGCTCTTCATCTCGCTGCTTTTGTTAGAAAATTGAACGATCTTACTTGGAAGAATCCTTTGTCGCTGCTACCCTAACGAGGGTTGCTCCCCACGTCAGTAATCCGCTGGTGTCGCTAGTGTGAGCTGTGAACTCACTGCTGCTGGAATGGTACTCCCCGAGCACCGATGTTGCTGATAACGCCGAGAGAATATATTGAGCACTCCAACTCAATATACTGCCGCTAAAGTCACTCCTAAAGTCTCACTGCTAAGGTAACGACCAGTCACTGTTAAGCTAAGCTAAGTCACCCCGCAATACAAGGTGTCACTGGTTCAGTTCAAGTTCATTTCACGAACCGTCAGTCCCGAAAAACTAAAGTTCGACCGCGAAGTCCTTGAATAGGCTCGAAGGACCAAATTGTAGGGGCGCGACCTAAATGGTACCTGATGGGATTCGTTGCGCTGCTAAGTTAAACACTCAAATAACTTTAAAAGGTTTTTTGCTGAGAGTTAACAAAGTAATGTTTAGGCTAAGCTATCGTTAAAATGAAGAAAACGATGAAAATGAATGCACCCGGTAGCTGTCCGTTATGCACTGAGCTCGCGGCGTATTCAGTGCGACCGTATTGTATGTATCGCTAGGTCAGCAAACGTGGTCGATTGCAATTATTGCATCGAACACGTTTTAAAATACATACCTGGATTTAAATCGTTATTGTAAGTTTATTTGAGTAACAATAAATTATAATTTGTACCTGTTCAACTTGCATGTTTTAATTACTTGTTACATTGTAATGCAAGGTAGCATGATGTTTTTTTTATGTTAGAAAAGGCCTATAAGCCTTTTTGGTGGGCGGTATGTTCGGTTAAAAACAGTTGCTTGTAGCTATCTATACATTCATGTGTTCTAGTTACTTACTCGCTAGTTCATAAGCAGTGTCCAATAAACCTCTGTATAGACCACACGTCGTTTCATTCAAAATTCGAACAAGCAAATCTCAATCTTATCACCTTAACACATACAATGTTTAGCATTTCAGAACGTATTCTTAGAACGTCAACACAAATTAATATTACAAACGTTAATTTGACAAGCTGTCAAGCTGACATTCACTGCTAAATACATTTTTCATTCGAATTAAATAAATAAACACTGATGAGGGTTTCGAAAAACCGATACACCTCGATTGAAATAGACAATATGTAAACAGTTGGGCACAAAACAAAAGAAATATAACTAAGACGGGACAACTACAAAACAGTAAGAAAAGATTACAAGTCTATGAAAATACAAATTAGAAAGAATAACAAACCATCAAAAATTCACCTTTTATTTACGTATAGTTATTGTCTATTTCAGGCTCCCGGCTGCGTCGCTACTTCTTCATATTGTTGATGGAGTCGCGCTTGGCGCCTTCGGGTACTTAGCTATTAAGCGCTTCAGCTCGTCTAAGGAAGTAACCTGTGCAGACTTCCATCAAATACCTTTATGAAAATGACACCGTCTTGAGTCCAACACGATCGCATACTAAAATGCTCGCGCGCCTTTCCGAAGACAGCTTGCCTGGCCTTGCAGGGCTATTGCGTATCTCTGTTGACAGTTCATAATGATGATCACTTGGCAAAGTGTTTAACGATTAACTGTAAAACAGTTTCATATTGGCTAACTTCAGTGACTAACTAGGATGACGTCATAGGCACCCAGTACCGCTGATAGCCACCGTAACACATTTTAACAGATGTTTTTGTATCGATATTGCTATGATTGCGATTGTGTAAGCTTAGTGAAAATCAAATTGATGATCATTTAGTTTGTGGTGGCTTTCATGAAAGACACTACCCAAAGGTAGTGTTTTATGAATATTAGTGTTTAACACCGAAGCCGGTAATAAGTGAAGCGTGTAACAATAACGTTTTTTGTTGTTATATTGTGATTCTTGTTCGTGGCAGAAATATGGCACGTCTAATATTGCTGGGATTTGCTGAAGAACAGCGAAAACAAAGTCTTCTGCGAATTGAGAGACGTAACTTACGCGACGCTAGTAACCCATTGCAGTTGCCAGAGAGAGAGTTTGTTGCGAATTTTCGATTGAGTAAAGCTGGATTCCAACAGGTTTTGGAAGAACTCGGCCCATACCTACCGCAAGCTCGACGAAAAACTGCCGTTCGCAATGAACTAAAAGTAAATACTAATCTACTTCTAATGTGGTTTTGTTGTGACAATATAATTTACTTATATACCAGCATTATCAATTTGTTTCACTGTGCGACATACTGATGTTTCTAATTGTCTGTTGCAGATCTTGGCTGCGTTAAACTTTTACGCTAATGGGTCATACCAGCGTAATGTAGGCGCCTCATATCTGTGCAACATGTCCCAGCCAACGTTCAGTAAGTGTCTACATGAAGTTACTGATGCACTCAATGTCTGAGAAGTACTCCTTAACAATATAAAGTTTCCTTCATCTCAGCGAGAGAGGGAAATCATTATGAAAGGGTAGGTTTATTGTATATTTTAATTATAATAGTATTATTATTATAATCAAATAAATTTAATTTGATCTACAGGATGTTTGGTGCATCGTGTGTCAAATTGAAATGGTCGACTGAAGGGGTCATCCGCTAGCCTTTCAGACCCCTTAACACCCCTCATGCTCTGTGGATTTTTTTTTATCGCCTTTTTATTGTTTTCCAAAAAAAAGACCTAAATTTTACATTCAAATACAGATTTAAAAAAAAATATAAGGCGTAGACTCTGAATTTTAATTTTATTTCGATGTGTATTGTTTAAGAATACTTTTAAATACAAAATTAGTGATATTAGTCACCTAGTTTTTTTTTTAATTCACTCGCAAAGGTAAAACTTAAATTAAAGCTGTACATGTTACAGCTATTTATAAGGCTACAAAAAAAAAAACCAAAAGCGACCGGGATCTTCCAACTCCCTCATTAATTCTAAACAATAAAAAGTCGATCCCTTTAACACCCCTCATGCTCTGTGGATTTTTTTTTATCGACTTTTTATTGTTTTCCAAAAAAAGACCCAAATTTTACATTCAAATACAGATTTAAAAAAAAATATAAGGCGTAGACTCTGAATTTTAATTTTATTTCGATGTGTATTGTTTAAGAATACTTTTAAATACAAAATTAGTGATATTAGTCACCTAGTTCTTTTTTAATTCACTCGCAAAGGTAAAACTTAAATTAAAGCTGTACATGTTACAGCTGTTTATAAGGCTACAAAAAAAAATCAAAAGCGACCGGGATCATCCAACTCCCTCATTAATTCTCCAGTCTATCCTCTTTCTAATGATGTGCCACATGCCATAAAAGTATTTTAACAACTTTGTGAATTCGCTAGAATTGTGAATCGAGTCACCTAAGGCTAATATTCAAAATTATGATTTTAAAAAAATCTCTTAAATGATACCTGTCAAACCTATAAATCTGCTATCTCATTCTTATGGTTAGGTAAATTCGTGTCTCATATCTGTATCTTTCGTGGGATTTACTTGAAATAAAAAAACAAAATTGCATTTTTAACATTTATGTAATCATTGTTACAAATCTTGCTCAAATTGTTGGCCTCTGTTGCGAATGCAGGCCCGACACCTGTTTCGTATTTCAACAGTTGTTGTACGAAGTCGTATTTCCTCCTTAATAGTATTGAATGCCGCTTCTATGCGTTGGACTAATACCTCCCTAGTTGGAACCTCCGTGGCATATACCAACTCTTTGGCACGTCCCCAGACATAAAAGTCTAACGGAGTTAGATCTGGGGAACGTGGCGGCCATGGAATAGGGCCATCGCGTCCAATCCATGCATTGGGGAACACATTGTCGAGATATTCCCTCACAGTCAATCGCCAATGCGCGGGACAGCCGTCATTTTGAAATACAATGGGCACACGTTCATTAAATACGGGCACATCGGTCACTAATTCGGGCAGGTCATTTTGTAGGAATTCCAGGTAGTCTTCGCCATTGAGATTATCGGGCAGGTAATGCGGTCCTATTACTTGATTCCCAATCACTCCTGTCCAAACGTTTACACTAAACCTTCTTTGAGAAGATTTCTGTCTTTTAACACGTGGGTTTTGCGTTTTCGTTGTCCAGTGGTGCAAATTGTGTAAATTGAGGATCCCATCCTTGGTAAATTTGGATTCATCCGTCCACAGTATTCTTTTAAAAAAATCAGGATCATCCACATCCGTGTGTAAAAGACACCGACAAAAAGCCACTCGTCTCTCAAAGTCGCCACCCTCAAGACCTGCAACAAACAAAAAACTCTTTTAAATTTCTCTTGGGCAATAAGTAATTGCACAAGAAAGGACCCGCTGTTCGTGCTAATAGATTCACTACCTGGAAGTGACGCCATACCATACCCATTACCTGCTAAACAAAGGCAAGGTCAAACAAAGCTTGCACGGGTTTAAAGTTAGTTTAAAATTACGTACCTTGCACCGGAGTGTAGTGGAATGGATGCTTTTTGTTTTGACGAAGTACTTTCCACACTTTCCATATTGGAATATCAAGATGTGATGCCACATTTCTAATGCTTCTTGTAGGGTCTTCCTCAAAAAGTGCCAGTATTCTCTCGTCTACTTCAACATTATGTCGCACAATATGGCCCCTTGGTTCATTAAAAGTAACACTGCCAGTCTCGCGTATGCGTCGGTATGTGTCTTGGAAGACTCTGCGGCCAGCTAATCGTCTACCAGGAAAGCGTTCCTGGTAAAGTCGTTGCGCTGCACGAGCGACGCCATTAGCGGCTCCGTAAGCCATCATGATGTCCGCATATTCTTCGTTAGAGAATGTCGCCATTGCAATAACAAAAAACTGAAAGTTTAACAATAACAACAAAAATTAAACAAATGTAACAAGAACCAACAAAACTTAACGATAACAAAGTAATAAAAGAATCGCGGAGTATGGTGAACTAGCACACACGTTAGGTAGCAGAGGCAGTGATGTCTCGACTAAAAAAATGGCGGGTCGGGCGGCGCGATTTGTTCAAACCGATTTAAGGTATGCAAGAAAGAGATAGAAGATAGATTTTACTGTGAAAGAGTGAGAAAACAAATTTTACCTCTTTCTCAAGTAACAGTTCCGCAATAAATATTTTTTCATTAGAATTTGGAATGTAGTTTTATGTGACTTGATTCACAATTCTAGCGAATTCACAAAGTTGTTAAAATACTTTTATGGCATGTGGCACATCATTCGAAAGAGGATAGACTGGAGAATTAATGAGGGAGTTGGAAGATCCCGGTCGCTTTTGGTTTTTTTTTTGTAGCCTTATAAATAGCTGTAACATGTACAGCTTTAATTTAAGTTTTACCTTTGCGAGTGAATTAAAAAAAAACTAGGTGACTAATATCACTAATTTTGTATTTAAAAGTATTCTTAAACAATACACATCAAAATAAAATTAAAATTCAGAGTCTACGCCTTATATTTTTTTTAAATCTGTATTTGAATGTAAAATTTGGGTCTTTTTTTTGGAAAACAATAAAAAGTCGATAAAAAAAATCCACAGAGCATGAGGGGTGTTAAGGGGTCTGAAAGGCTAGCGGATGACCCCTTCAGTCGACCATTTCAATTTGGCACACGATACACCAAACACCCTGTATAATTGGTTTCCAGGTTTATGGAAAAGTTTAGCTTTCCAGGCATTATTGGGTGCATTGATGGTACACATGTGGCCATAATCCGACCAACAGATCATGAGGAGGCATATTTTAATAGGAAAAATTATCATTCTTTGAATGTTTTAATAGTAAGTAATAAGTAGTAATGTAATAGTATGTAGTAGTATGTGATTAATATTTTTCAAACAAGATTATGAACTTTATTTACAAATCATCATGTAATTTAGTACCGATTTTATCTAAGTTTTACAATTGAGTACTTAAAAATTAAAACTTGTTTCAGATTTGTATCTTAATATACTGCATGTTGATGCATCATTTGGTGGTGCTTCACATGATTCGTATGTTTGGAATCAATGCCCCATAAAAACTCTTTTAGAAAGACTGCAAAGGAATAGAGAGCGCTGTTGGCTATTAGGTATGGCATTATAATTATTGATACTTACATTATTTTGGCTGGTTATTGATAAAGGAATTTATGTTAATATGAGATGGAAACTAAAATGAGTAGTTCTATTGTAATGGGTGTTACGAGTATGTGTAATGTGTAATACACTTCTGGACACATCTATTGGCCCACCTTGTATTTTCAGTTTCGTTTGGTCCTAGCTAAAATTTTATAATAGGTCGAGCAAAAAGTTTTTATGCAGTTTTGAACCTGGCACATTCACAATTTCATTCAATAGTCTTTTTTTGAATTTCGAACACAGAATTTAAAGAAACAAAAGACAATTTGGAGCCTGTTTGTTGATATCAAACAATCGAATACTAAGAAAACTTGGTTTTATTGGTTTACTTGGATTTAATTCTTGAAAAAGTGATTGATATCTTTGGTTTTGCAACAAACATTACTTATTCTTAACATTAAGGTGAGGTTCTATCAATAATCTATGGATACTTCACCTGAAGTCGCCGCCCAAGCTGTGGCACTTATTCAGGCCGGACACAGCCAAAGAAACGTGAGTGCTCAACTTAATTTAAGTCGATCTGCGGTCCGAAATGTTTATCGGAGGTACCTAGAGACTGGCGGCTTTGTTCGTCGCCAAGAAAGGCCACGATCTCGGGTCACAACTGAAAGGCAGGATCGATTCATCGTGACGACCAGCTTGAGAAATCGTCACCTTACCTCCATTGAGATACAAAACCAACTTCGCGACTTCCACGGAGTATCTGTGAGCGCTCGAACTGTTCGGAGAAGGTTAAAAGAACGCGATATGGTACCACACAAGCCAGCTAATGGGCCCAAACTAACGCGAGCCCACCGAACAGCGCGCCTTCATTTCGCACGTAGTCCTTTAAATTGGACACAGCAAGATTGGAGCCGTGTACTCTATTCTGATGAGTCTAAAATTGTGTTACATGGCAATGATGGAAGAAAGAAGGTCTACCGACGTAAGGGAGAGCGTTTCGCACAATGCTGCTTTGAAGAGAGGGTTGCTTATGGCGGTGGCTCATGGACTGTCTGGGGCGGTATATCCGCGGTCGGCAAAACTCAACTTGAGGTTGTTACAGGACCACGGCTGCCAACATTAAATGCTGAAAGGTACATTCGTGAGTGCTTAGAACCTCACGTGATACCATACGCGGACTATGTGGGTTCAAATTTCTTTTTTATGCATGATAATGCAAGAGCCCATGCGGCCGGCATCGTCAGGGAATATCTTCGGGATGTGAACATCACAGTTATAGACTGGCCAGCCAGAAGCCCAGACATGAACCCCATTGAGCACATGTGGGACGAGCTAAAAAGACGTGTTAGGGCTCGTCAGCCAGTTGCCCAGACGATGCAGGAGTTGAAAACTGCCATAGAAAAGGAATGGGAGATGATCCCTCAAAATTTCATAGAGCGGTTGATAAACTCTATGCCTAATCGTATGACAGCTGTGGTAGATGCCCATGGAGGCAACACGCGTTGTTAAATTAAACCTTTATTTGATAAAACATATTTTTTATTAAAAAATCAATTGCCTTTAACAAGGCGCATATCCGACTTGTTAGGCGTAGCTCCATGTCGTATGGTATTCTGAATTCAAATTTAAAACAATACGATCGAAAAAGATGGTAAAATGTATCAGGTTTAAAACTGCATCAACAGTTTTTGTTCAATCTAGCAATCATATTTCGGTAGGGGCCATCGAAACCTAAACTCTAAGGTGGGCCAATAGATGTGTCCAGAAGTGTATAACCTAACGGAAATATTTATTTATGTTTTAGGTGATTCTGGATATGCACACCGCCCTTGGATGATGACACCAATCTTAGGCGCAGCTCTGGGTTCGCCAGCAGAGTATTACACTGAACTTCATTGTAAAGTCAGAAATACTGTTGAGCGTTGCATTGGAGTTCTGAAAGCACGCTGGCGGTGTTTGTTAGCACACAGGGTACTTCACTATGATCCAGTTACAGCAGCCAAGATAGTGAATGCATATGTTGTTCTACACAACATCGCCAATGCTCGGAATGTTCCAATGCCTGAGCCTCATAGTGATGATGTTTACAATGATCTTCAGAGCCAAGTCTTTAGAGAGGTGGCAAGAAACGAGGCAATTGCAGACAACACGAGGGATATTCTAGTCCAAAGATTATGGAATGCAAGAAACAATTCATAATTAATATTCTATTGTTTTTAAATTTATAAAATTCTTATTTTGTTATTATATTATTAGTTTTATTGATTATTTTATTGGTTGTGGAGGTTAGACAAGCAGTCGCTCCATGTAAAATACTGGTATTCATCTGCATCCGGTTAGACTGGAAGCCGACCCCAACGTAGTTGGGAAAAGGCTAGGCAGGTGATGAGTTTTATTGATTATTGTATGTGAATAAATTCCAAAGATAATGGAATACTGGAGATCATTTTTTAAATTTTAATGTGTGTAATATCGCTCTTAATAATCAAAACATCTTATTTCGGGTAATATTATTTTTCACAACAATATTTGTTTTGTGACATGTTGAAAACAAAAAAAAACAATTAATAATATGATGTAATAATAAGGTAATGCTTTTATTATTTTAATATTTAATTTATAAGTCGCATTGCGATGTATTTATTTATTATGTAATGAAGTACATAGCTAAGTAAATCATCCTATTCGATGTACATATCTATGCACATCATCCCGTATCTCCCTCATTAACTGGACCCCCGCTTCCATTGCGTCTGCAAGTCGCTGGACGCCTGCTTCCACTGCGGCTGCAAGTCGCTCTTCAGCAGCAATGCGTCGACTTTCGATTTCGTAAGCCCAGCGTGGCGCCCTTTCTTCGCTACGAACTGTAATTTAAATCATTTTACATTTACTTCAGTTTTTGAAAAAAATCACAACCCTTCCTTTTTGCTTTGCCGTAGTCGGGTAAAAAAGCCTGCAGAAAACTATTTTATAATACGATATACTAACTGTGCCTTTGTGACCTCGAGCTTCGGGATGTTGTAGTAGAGTGCGTAGGAATGTCTTCAGTAGCGGCGGGCTGTATCTCACAGCCAGCCGATACTGATGACATTTCTACGGCGGAGGGCGGCGGCGTTAAAGTCTGCGATTCGGGGTGTAGCCCAAATGGAGATCGAACCTCTTCGTCAAGTCATTCCACTTCCATTACAGGCTCTGTTCCAGAGCCTAAAATGGAAGAGTAAGGAGCCGAGGACGGAGTGACGGTTGTCGATGTACTGGGGTAAGCAGGATCGGGTGCTGCGATACCAGAATCAGCAAGGGCCTCAGAGTCATCTACTGATGGTATCTGTAAAATATTCAAAGATTTTTTATTACTTATCGTAACATTTCACTTAAAATAAGTGTTAGATATTATTAGCAAGAAAAACGTACAATGATTAGGTAATTATGTTAATAATGATTAATTTTGAAACTAACATCACAATGCAGGCGCACTCCACGCAATCCCTCCACCGCCACTGGACCTATTACTGCCAGCACTCTCTTCTGTATATCATTTAGAGGAACAAGCCTGTTAGGCCCTCCACCAGTTGCTGATGCATTCCTCCTTGAATCTGCAGCTTTGCCCTTTGTTTTTGCCTTAAACTCTGTCCAGTACTAGATAGAAATAAAATAAAAAGCGTTTATAACTTTGTCAAAAAATATAAGGTTTCCGTACAATGCGAGGTCAGCAACATCAAGTTATACATTTCCAGTAAACTGGAAATGTATAACTTGATGTGTAGCCGTGTGTACCTATCTAAACTATTTCTAGTAAGTATGATTCATAATTAATTTGTGGATGGAAAACTACGGATTAGATACGTAATATTTTAAGTTGATAGTGTGCACTGTGCATCTATGATAATAGGTAAGATATTAAACATACTCTTCGCCATTGGTCTGAGGTTTTAGTCGTTCCATCTGCAATAAAGTTGAGTTGAAGCGATACGGACTCCCACACATCTCGGGTGGTTCGAACAGCCTGTGGCCCTCCCGGGAAGCGACCCAATGCTATGTCGCTATGGGACTCCGCAAACTCCACAAGTAATTCCATTTGCCTTATGGAAACTCTTCTCCGCGCAGGCATCTTAAAAATAGATAGGTATTCTACATCATTTACTATTATTATTACTATTACTACATCATTATTACTCTACATAAGTTCAAAAACTTAGAAAATGATCTTCTAAAACTTTAACAATCTGCACATTATAAACGAGGAAGCCTATCTATTTTGTGGTTTTATTTACTTACCTTTGAGGGTTTATTTTCACAAATTTATCACAAGTAAACGCACACTAATTTAATTCTGCTAGACTGTTGAGTTACAACTGCAAAATATTGAACTTCCCGCCAGATTTACGTTTCAAGTGTATATAAACCGCATAATACAAAATGTTCCCTAAAATGAAGCTCAAAAGGCGCTACTCAACTTAGCCGCATAATAGTCGATAAAAAATAGAGGCGTCAAGTGTTGGGACGATGAGCACCGTTCCCGGTCTGTTGGTCACCGTAACGTGACGTCCATTTAGGGATGATTCTCATTAGAGCGAGCTGTGCCCCGGGGCGGGGCCCGGACGGGGCACGGTGTTAATCTGTTACATATATTTTGTATGAATCAATTTATATTACACAGTGCATTATCCGTGTCCCGTCCGGGCCTGCTCGACGCACTTCAATACCACGTTTGTTGCACGGTCCCGCCCCGCCCCCTCCACGTCCCGTCGTAATCCGAACATTCTTCCGTGCTGCGTCCGAGCACTGAGCGACGAATGTTTAATGAGGGTACACGCACGTGCAAGTTTGTTTTACAGAAGATTTTGGAAACTGAGTTTCTTTTGTTGCAATATTATTCCATCCATGACTTTGCGGATAATGGATGATGAAAAATTAATTGAACAAGTCCGAAAGTATCCGGAGTTGTATGACATGTCCCATCAAAAATATATGGATACAAAATTCAAAATGTCATTATGGACGACAATTGGCAATGAATTAAATGAAACAGGTGAGTATGTATTTTAATCAATTTATTCAAGAATTACTCATATACGAGTAGTTTTTTAGGGTTACGTTTCCTTAGGTGCTGTATAAAACAAAGTAAATAATTTATTGCAACTGTTAACACACATACATATATTACCCACATACAACAATGAGGAATACAATCAATATTCGTCTATTATTCGTACAAATACTTACGAGTATACTCTGTTCAAAATGCAGTTAGACAAAATGTAAACAAAAAGATAACCTAAAACGTATTTTTTATATTTTACTAAATGTATTTTTATACCTAGATCATATTAGAAAGACTACATAAGAGAAAGAAAACAAGATTTTATTCAAATCTGCACGACGTCGTATCAAAAAAGTTTGTTCTTTGTTTTCATTTTGTATCACTGCATTTTGAACGGAGTTTATTGTTTGTTTATTTTTAAGATTTTTTTATTTATTATTTGTCACTTAAGACGAGGATCTATGCGAAAGTGCTGCCCCCACTAGAAATAAATCATTTGACATGAAATTCAATGTCGTATCAGTTTTATTTATTACTTGCAACATATTATTATGTACTACTAGCAAACATGCTTTTTTATGTACCTCTATAGAAAACTATAATACTTATGATTGTTTCTTTTTGTTTGTTTGTTATCTTTTTTGTACAATCAGTTATGGGATGTATGTGTCCAGACTGGTATACTGTTTAGTATGGCAACCTAGATACATATAAATCCTATAACCAACTGTACTTAATAAAAATATCCGGATGGTGGTAAAAAGTAGTTCTTAAAATTTTCTCTGACCGCAAATGCATCGTTAGTATATTGTCTGTGATGTTGTGGTCCTAGTGGATTAAGAATAGACTGCATTAATTCTGATATAGATTGTTCTGTATAACGTGGTGTAAAAGCCATGTCATTTTTGCTGCGTAAAAAGTTATGAAGTATGCAAGTCGCTAATATAATATTATCAACATTTTTTGGTGCCATTTTGATTCTTCTAAAAAACAATCTGAATCTTTGTGCTAAAATACCAAAAGCACATTCAACTAGACGTCGTGCTAGCGTTAATCTGTTATTAAAATGTGACTTAGCAGCATCTCCTACTATCTGGCTACCTGGGTAAGGTCGCATTATATACGTTTTTAAAGGAAACGCTTCATCGGCTACTATAACGAATGGTGTAATAATATCCGAGTTAGGTAATTGCCTTGCTGCAGGTACATTTAGTGTTCCATTTTCTAGTCGTTGTCGTAAAGAAGACTTTGCAAAAATGCCACCATCACTATTTCTTCCATATGATCCAACGTTAACTGTAATAAATTTGTAACGCGCGTCAACGAGCGCTAAAAGTACGATGGAAAAAGTGTTCTTATAGTTATAAAATATAGAACCGCTATTAGGTGGTGCCTCAATGACAAAATGCTTTCCATCCAAAGCCCCAATACAGTTAGGAAATTTCCACAAAGTTTCAAAGTCATGTGCTATCTGTTTCCAATTATCTTCTGACGGTTGGGGCATAACTTTTTTTAGAAGTACATTAACAATAGCAAGACACGTGCTGTTTACAATTTCATGGACGGTTGTATGACCCAACCGAAAACTGAATGAAATAGTCAAGTAGGAATCTCCAGTTGCCAAGTATCTGAAAAACAAGATTTCAAATTTTAAATATAAAGGGAATACAAATCACATACGTTTGAGACCTGTGTTAGAGGATACTTAACAATACTATATTAAATAAATAAATATTTTATAATAAATACATACACAGATAAACGTCTAAAATGCTGAAAAATTTTCCAACTTGCTCAACCGAGATTCAAATCGGGGGCTTCCGAATGGTAAATCGAGCATGTTTTTCCGTTTCACTATGGAGGTCGTCTACTTAACTATTAATCTATTTATTAATCTATTTAACGTCTATTAACTCGACATTCACAAAATTATCAAAATGTTATGTTTATGATCGTTTGTTTCAGCTACCCTTTGTAGATCAAGATGGACGAATATAAGGGACCAATTTAAAAAATAAATAAATAAAAGACAATTGAAAAGCGGCCAAGCAGCAGTAAAATTAAGGAAATATAAATACGAGGATATGCTACAATTTTTGGTTGTACATTTAGAGGACAGAGAAGTGATCGAAAATATTTCTAACGACAATGAATCTGAAGAGACGTCTCAAAATTATACGAATACTCCAACAACTGCAATAAATGAAACTCCAACTACTGCATTAAATTAAACTCCAAATGCTCCATTAAATGATACTCCAACAAACGTACTAAATTATACTCCAGCAAATTATACACCTACAACTTCACGTAATTTATCTCAACGTACAAGTGTATTAAAAAAAAGTCAAGCTTGTGCTCGTCCGCAGAAGAAAACGACCTCACAACCTTCGTCTTCATCATCAGAACTTTCGGCTTCTGCTTCACTAATAAATAAAATAAATAAAATAAAATAACATTATCTATTTATTTTATAGTGATTACCTGAGACAGACTGCTAAACGTTGTTTAGGTTCTATTGGTGTCTTTAATCTCGTCTGATGTCTTCTAAGGGCGGGCTTCAGCTCATTTAGTAAAATGTCAAAGTTTTCTTTGGACATTCTAAAATATCCAAAGAATTTATCTTCATCGTCTGCTAAGTATCTGCATAAGGTGTTAAATTCTCCGTTAAAATTACGCATTCTCCAAAGAGGATGCACACTCCACTTTCGTTTAGCCCGTTTCTTCTTACTCCTAGTTTCTGCTTCCTCTTCATCAATAGCTATCGCAATAGCAGCCATCTCCAGTAAAGTAAACTCCATCATTATAAAAAAAAACAATAATCGGGAGTTATTCACATCACTACACTACCTCGAAGCGACTGTGGCGGCGTATTAACCCGTTTAACACTCGGTGTAATATAAATTGCGTAGCACGGACGGGCCCCGGCTCGTCCACGCCCCGGCCCTGGCACGGCCCGCTCTAATGAGAATCATCCCTTACTGTGATACGCAATACCAATGTTATGAAATTCTCAGTTGTCATCAAAGTTCGGTGTACAACTGAAGCCAGTTAGTCACTGGCAATAAAAAAGATAGCCAATAGCCCTGCTGGTCAAGAACTCTTTCACTGCTATTTTGGACCCTTTTAAGCCTGTCTTTGCCTTCCAAACCGCGGCCTTGATGTCCACACTGGCGAACTTTACCGGAATAGGTCTGGGATGCTCCTTGCTAAGGGCTCCAAGTCTGTGACAGTCTTTAATTGAGGACGCTGAAAGATCCTTGAGGGACAGCTTGGTATGGAGGACCTGCAGAATTGCTGCTGTGCTGTCTTCGTTCTCCACTTCAGCAAGACCTTGGAAAACCAATGCTTTCCGCCGGTGCCTGGTCTCTAAACCATCAACTTGTTTGGCACACTCACTGATCGGAGCAGACCAAGCATAGAAAATATCTGCCGGGGTCGCGGGAAGGTACTTATGGGTCACCGAGTCCCCTGGCAACACAGGCAACAGGAAGGAATACGGGTGGGTTTTAGTCAGTAAGAGTCTGACACACCCTCCCGCTCCGCCCAGAGCGGGAGAAGTTATTTGATGATTTCCCACCCTCAAAAAAAAAAAAAAGCATAGAAAATATAGCTCTCTGAAACTGCGGAACTCTTCAGCAATTTTTGCCACTGTGTCCTTGGCAGGACCGGCACACTGGATCTGTGCTTGTAGCTCACCCATCTTCCTCAAAAAGTTGTCCTCAATGGTTTTTTGTGCAGCTAGGACTTCGGCAAATTGAGACTTACTGTGATGTGTAGTGCTGACAAATGTGTTATAGTGCAGTTGATCAGCTGGCAGGTGGTGTATATAACATACGTCTATGTTACATAAATGTCGCACAAACGTGAGTACTTGTTGTAGAACTATTGTAGACTAAGTACTGAAATAAACTTAATCTAAAAGGTAACTTAAAGGTTGTCTTTAAAAGATCGCTTTTAGCGATAAGACCGCCCATTGTGTCATCCTATGTAATATTTCTACATTTATAGCTGTAATTTTTATGGTGTACATAATAAAGAGTAATCTATCTATCTATCTATCTATTTATCTATCAGTATTTTCAATAACTAATATTTTAAATAAAATTCCGAATTTGAAAAACGTCACTTTTTTAACATCTACCCCCGAATTCTGATCTATATTATAAGATACAACAATAGAAACGTTCATGATCGTTAGTTTTAGTTAGAATTGTCGTTATACTTTCATATCAAATAATCATTTTTAAATCTAGGCAATCTACCCACATACGGAAAAGTAAAATCCTAAGGCAATAAAAACATCATAATTAACATTCAATTTGATAATATAATTTCGATAATAGCTCTTCAAGACAATTCAGTAGCCTAACAGCCGAATACTGAAACGCCACTCAAATCTAATTATCATCTAAAAGCTACTTATTTATGAGCATCCCTCAAATTTAAATGGTATTCACAAACGCCACTCAAGCAATTCGAAACCACGATTAGCTAAGCAGTCCTCAAATGTTTACAATATGGCAACATCCTGTTATAAAATTGTTCTCAGCACGTTTTCAGTTACAAAATAATTTAGTTTCCGTCACGTTTTCGTTTTACGCAGTCTTCTATGAACAAACAATTTTCTATAACTAATAAGTAGTTAAAATATAACAGCGCATTGTAGGTTTGGCTTGAATTACGATTGAAATTATATATTTATTTACATAAAAATTAAATAAATTACAAAAGAAGAGGTCATAAGAAATGAAAATTTCTTGAGATAATTGTCGTAGATTGAAACGTTACACTTAAAATTTTACGCGCGATTATTTTTGACACATTCAATCTAAACTAAAATCGGCTTTAATATAATTATTAATTGTTATACACCTGCTGAGAAAGATATGCTCTTGGAACTGATAAAGAAGTAAGTACGCTCATCTCGCATTGTACGGAAATCCTATACGAGATCACCTAAAACTGGAAAAATACAGGGTGGCCGTATTTTTCCAGTTTAGAGTATTTTTTTTCACAGCGGGGTCCGAAGTAAATAAAAAGTTATGATTTGAGAAAAAAAAAATCGTAAAACTTAATATTATCTTCAACTCACCCAATAAACAACCATAAATAGCATGTCTAACGCAAGGACTCATTAGTACCAATCTAGTGAAAATTATAAAAAAGATACAGAATGTAGATTTTTTCGAATTTTAATAAGGATTAGTTAAAAAAAGTCAATTTTCTCATAAAAATACAAAATAAATTATAACTCTGCAGGGGTTGACCTTAAGGACCTCCCGTAGAACAACTTTTTGCAGCTGATGACCCCATCTAACCCCTAGTTGCGTTTGATCCACGACTATTGGGCCACCCTGTATAGCTTGATGTGTAGCCGTGTGTACCTACATGAACAATGAAATACTGTATTTTGTACTTATATATTTGCAATTCCCTAGTGCTTGTAAGTATATAATACATGCCTATAACATACATAGCCAGGGCAACCGTTGTCTGTATCAAGCACATACTTACCCACCGAAACTTGTGACCACTTCCCATCTGAAAGGTTCAGAATAAATACACAATTTATGTCTAAGTACTTTTATTCCTACATGTATGAATACAACCAGATAATGCACATTTACACATACTCAACTGAACAATTCACAGAATTCCAAACTGTATCATGTTGTAACTAAATGTTACATATTTTCAGGTATCAAAATATTATAGAAAATAAAGAAACCAATGCTAATATTATTTTGAAGAAGCGAGAGGCTTGGGATACAATATGCCAGCAGTATAATGCTATCACTGTGAGCAGCTCCAGGACGTGGCAACAACTCCGTCACCTCTATGAAAACCTCAAACAGAGGTCTAAAAATAACATAGCCAAAGCAAATGTAGACTTGTTTTTTTATAATATTTATTTTATCATAATATTTCTTTATTTTCTAATTTTGATAAATATTTTTTAAGCGTTTACAGTTTTATGAGACCACTAGAGAGGTACAAAAGAAGGCATCAATAGATAAGGTTTGTATAAAAAATATTTCAGGAAAAGTAGACCTTACAGAATATCTTGCGATTGTAATTTTTATTTTTACAGAAAGAAATCAATCGCACTGGTGGTGGAACCTATAAAAGCATTCTCTCTGAACAAGATGCTCAGATTTTAGCCAAGGCTGCTCCTCAAATTCAACCATTACCTAATTGTTATGATGATGCTGCAATATATTTTGGTTTATGTAATATTAAAATGTATATCTTTATACTTTGAGATCACAAAAAATAATTATAATAATGTTTAATTTATAGGTGATACAGAACCAGAAGTCAATATAACAAAAAAAAAAACAAATAGTGAAGTTGTATCTTCACCATCATCATCATCATCTCCCATAATCCAGACCATTGGTAAATTTAGTTTCATTTTTTATTATTTCCCTAATTCATTTATTGTAGTATAATAATGTGTGGATATTTTTTTAGAACACCAAGACACAACTATGGCCTACATAGCAGACAATAGCAAACCTTGCACAATAACATCAATAAATATAGCTGATAATCATTTTCTGATACTGTAGAAGTTTATATGGTAAACTAATTTGAAGTTTAGCTATAAAGGCATTTATTTTACTTAATACGAGTAGATAACCAACGAGCTGCAATGGTCATCAAACCCCAACAAAAAAATAGACAAGCAAGATCATCCTCTGCTGGTAATTATCTAATTATTGTTCTTTGTGCTAATGGTATAAAATTTTAATTAATATTGTACTAATACCATTTTTCAGGACGATTGAAACCTACAATGAAACAGCAATATTTTCGAAAAAAACTGAGAAATGCAAAATTAGAAACCAAATACCTCATTAACAAAAACAAAATGGAAATAAATAAGTATAAAATAGAAATGGAATTTTGGAAATTGAGACTGCAGAAACTAAAACCTAAATTGCATTAAAATAAACTATATCTAAGTGGAAAAATGTGTATTTATTAAATTGGTCCTTACAATGAAGTTCTGGTTAGTCTCAAGTCCTATAGGTTATGTAGGCGACGCGTGATCTTATAGATATTTTATATTTAATTTGTTTAATGCATATGTACTTACCTAGATTTCTGTTAGTGTTTAATAAAACCTAGGGACCTTAGAAGGCGCGGGAGACGCACGCTAACGGGAGGGGGGAGCGAGCGCTTAGCGGCGCTGCGATTTGCAAATCCTTTTTTTGGTGATCTTTACGTATGATTGCGCGCGGACGTATTAACCCTTTTCTTGACAATGCATCTTGTAAGATACATAACGTTTAAAAAAAATACTGCTCTTTTATAATTCATGTAAAACGGAACGTTTACTTATTTTTCTTTAAACTATACGTTTCTGAACGCACTCCAGTGACACAATAACAGCTTACGTCAACTACTTTTTCAAAACTTGTCAAAATGGCGAACCGGTTGAGTGCAATTCCGCGGAAGAAGGTAAGAATTTATTATTTTTGATAGTTTTTCTTTTAAAATGGCATGAGGAATTGGTGTTATAATATTTCATATGTTTGTACGAGTACTTATGCTGGAAAGTAACTCAGCAGGAGAAATAATTACGCTTGGCTTCGCAAACTAACAAATACAGTGAATGTGTCCTACAGGATACGTTGCTAGGTGTACTAAGATTCTTTGTACTAGGTTAGTGTATCCTATAGGATACATTGCCAATTGCACTATGATTCTTTGTACAAGGTTAGCGTACGAGTATCTTATAGGATACATTGCCAAGTGAACTAAGAATTTTTAATATATATTTTTTTAACTGTGTTTTGGGGAAAGGGCATTATATGCTTGGCATGAGTGTGACAGTGGGCTTTTTTTTCAGGGAGGGACGCAACCATCTTTTTCCAGAGCAAAAAGAATTTGTGCTCTAGTACCAAAACCACTTAAAAAATCTGACGACGATGAGTCTGAATCCGAAGATGAACTTCAGCAGATTCCTGTTGGCTTGAGTCATGTCCATACCCATGTGACTGACTCCGATTCTTCACCTGCGCCATCTTTGCCTTCGTCTATAGAATACTTGAATTTGCTATCTGATGAGGAAATAGTAGACGTACAAGACGCTGTTACTCAGTCTCCTTTGCTGCCTTCGCCTGTGCTGCCTTCACCTCAGCCGCTTCCAGTTCGACTACCATTTTCATTGAAGCAGAATGGCTCTCCTGCACCACTTTCTTTGCCACCATCTTCACTTTCTTTGCCACCATCTCCATTAATTGCGTCTAACAGCCGACCAAGAAGACAACCTACAACATCCGGAAGGAATGCAAGATTAGTCACACCCCGACGTATTTTTCAAAAGCCTCTAAATTTTCAGTGGACTAAAAATAAATTCCAACATTTCGCCCAGATCTCAGATAAAAATCTTCCGCAACCTGAAATAGCCAAAACTCCTTACGAATATTTAACAGATTTTTTTACGGATGAAAGTTTTGATTACATAACCGAGCAATCTAACCTGTATTATGTGCAACAAAAAGGAAAACCCTTAAATTTAACTAAAGAAGACATAAGATGTTTCATAGCTATTAACCTTCTAATGGGAATTGTCGTTTTATGAGCTTACACAGATTATTGGTCGCGTGAGTTCCGCTACAGACCCATTGCAGATATTATGTCACTTAAAAAATTTCAATTAATACGGAGATACATTCATTTTAATAATAATTTGTTAGACGATGGTGACCGTTATTTTAAAGTGAGGCCCTTGTTACAAAAAGTCCGTGAAAACTTTTTGAAAGTCCCACACGAAACCAGATTTAGTGTGGATGAAATGATGGTCCCATATAAGGGTAAAAAAGCTGGCAATAGAAAACAATATGTTAAAAACAAGCCAAAAAAATGGGGCTACAAAATTTTTGTTCGAGCTGGCTGGCATATCTGGTTTCGTTTACGATTTCATAGTATATGGTGGTGAAGATACTTTCCGGTATGATTCGCTAACGCCTGAGGAGTCCAGTTTTGGTCTTGGTGCTAAGGTAGTTCTGGCTCTGTGTAAAAGTATACCAGACCGTGCTTGTTCTGTGGTATATTTCGATAATTTTTTTACAAGTTTAGAATTGATTAACTATTTACGAGAAGAAATGGGCATATTTTCTTTAGGTACCATTAGGTCTAACAGACTGCGAGGAGCGGAAAAAAGGTTACTTACAGACAAAGCTCTGAAAAAAAAACCTAGAGGCTCTCATTCGCAAGTTGTCTGTAACAAAAATAAATTATGTGTCGTCAAATGGTACGACAACAAATGTGTAACCACAGCTAGTAGTTATGTGGCTGCTGAGCCTGTCAGTACCATACAACGTTATGACAAAGTAGCGAAAAGAAGAATAGCGGTACCCTGTCCGGAAATTATTAAACATTATAACGCCCACATGGGGGGCGTAGACTTAGCAGACATGCTGATCGCTCTGTATAGAACAGACTTCAGAGGCCATCGATGGTATTTGCCATTAGTGTCGCAAGTCCTAGATATTTGCGTAAATAATAGCTGGATTTTATACAGACGTCATAGTGTGGGAAAGACAATGCCTCTAAAAATTTTCAGGTACCAAGTTGCACAGAGCCTCCTGAAAAAGGGCCGAGGAGATACGGTCGACAACTGTGAAGTTGCTGGGCCAACTCCGTCTAAAATAATACATCCTTGTAGCACCACGACCTCCACCGGATGTGAGGTACGATGAGGTCGGTCATTTCCCGCTGTTTGGTACAAAAGGGCGGTGTAAATTTTGTGTAAAGGGCCAAACTACTGTAATATGTGCCAAGTGCTCGTTGCGCTTATGTTTTAAGCCGGAGAGAAATTGTTTCGTAAAGTTCCATACGGATAAATAATTATTTCAGCTAATGTTTACACCTCAAATCTTTTTGTTTTAATTATTCTTTTAGTTGCTTTGGTTTTATAACTATAATTGTTACTTTATGCAAATTTTAACCATATTATTAAGAAAATTTTGTGTATATTATTTCTTCAAACCTGGCAACGTATCCTCAAAGACACTACACATAAGGTCAAAGTTTTTTGCTAAGATGGCAATGTCTCTTCAAAGATACATATAGAATCTCATTATCTGGTCATGTGCGATTTATTTATATATTTTTTCCTAGATTCTAGGTTCATAATTAGCATCATATTAAAAAATTATTTGAAAATATACATTTTTATTTTTTGCCAAGAATAGGGTTAACTCAGCACGTCTCCCCACCCTTCGCCCTTTCGTAAATCTGGTGTTTTCATTCTGCACATCCACATCCCCTACATTAGTTGGTCTTCGAGTCGGATTTCTGGATGTATCATACACCACCGCAAAGCAAAATGAACACTAGGAGTGCGAGAAAAAAGGAAGAGGAACTAAATGAAGCGCATCAAAAAAGATGCTCAACAATTGCAAGTTCGAGAACAATGCAAAGTCGAACACACCTAGCAGATATGGAAGATGACTGCAGCAGCTGCAGTCTACCCTCAGAAAAAAATATAAATGACCGTGTAGTGGAAAAGTGGCTGGAAAGTAGTCTGCCGGAGGTGAATACTCAGGGCGTCAAAAAAGGTATCCGCGATAATGTGTTGTGTTCGAAACCGCAGGAATCGCACCTGCACCATTTGAGGCCCGCCGGCCCGCAACTCTTCGCTACGGAGCTCACTCACGAAGCACGCCCGCCACCACCGACTGCTGGTGGCACGGATGAAACCGTGCAAGCCCTGGCGAGTGCTCTGAAGGACCTTGGTGCTGCCTCTGCTACCGGTGCCAGCAGATCTAACGACAGAATGCTGAATCGGTTGTGTACACCGAGGTACTTACCTAATTACTCTGGTGACCCGCTTGAATGGCTTCAGTACAAGCAAGCTTTTAAAGAATCCTCTCAAGTGAGCAATTTTGGTGACAAAGAAAACCTGTGGCGTCTGAGGAGGAGCCTGCAAGGGCCAGCAAAAGAAGCGGTGACGGCCTTACTCATTGGTGCTACCTCCGCAGTAGATGTAATGAACACACTGGAACGTCAAGATCCTACAGGACATAAGTAAATTACGCCCCATGGCACAATAGTATCAGAAGGATATTATTCCTTTCTCCGTGAAAGTAAGAAACTGTGTTGCTGCTGTGACTGCCATCGGCCGCGAAGAATACCTAAAAGGAATGAACATTGTATCGGTCATCCTCTCGAAACTACCGATTATACTGGTCTCAAAGTGGGCTGATTACTGTTATCCTCTTATCAGTAACACAGAAAAACCAAAACTGCTTATTTTTTCCGAGTTTCTGAGTGATGAAGCTGTGAAAATTACAAAAACTTCTGTGAATTTATCGAGCATACGAGGGCCTACCTAATTGTTCATGCAAGATTATTTGACTGCAGTTTTTGGACGACCTTGACGGGGATCATCACTGAGCTTGACACGTCCACGTTGAAATTCAGCAAACCAGCGATAAATTGTGGTTTTGGATGGGGCTTCATCACCAAATGCAGAAATCATCCGGTCAACTCACTGTTTTTGTGTTAAACCACTTCGAAAGTCATAATAAATCATCGCTCTTGAATTTTCTCGAGTCAATTCCATTTTCTAAACGACTAAACAAGTTTGACAAAACCTTGTGACAAGACCGAGAATCTTTTTAAGGACACAGCCAAATGATTTGATATCAGGTTTGTATTATATCTATACTACTATCATAAAGAAGTAAAGTTTGTAGGAGGTAATCTCTGAAACTACACTATGATAATTAGAGATCAGATATTCGGATGCATATTTACCTAAAGTTGAGATGTTGGCTAATATAGAATGCGCTTTTGTATAGAAAAAATCCCGTGGTTCCGGGAATACAAATTTAGGTTTCCGATTATAAAATCGAATGTATATTAACTTACTTTCAAATGTTGGCTTATATGGAATGCACTTTTGTATCGATCGTAAAAATTCCGCCCGCCATTCCAGAATCGACAAATTTTGTGTTTTTTTTCTACTATAGAATTGGCTGCATAACTACCTACCTCATATTGTAATTTAATGTAGGTATAAACATTAATTTTAATTGTAAATAAATATGCAAGCCGTGAATCCCGGGTTTTTTTAAATAAATCTTTTTTTAGAAGTTGTTTCTATGCTATGCACCCGACTGCATTCCCGGTGTCCCTGGCATCCCGGGATTTTTATTAAAAAAAATATTTTAAGAAACCGCTTCCATACTTTCATAGCCAAACATTAACTTTAGGTAAATATGCATCCGAATATCCGATCTCTGATGATAATGCTATGTTCAAATCGTTTTTTTGTATTGTATATTTAACATATTTAAACATGTTTACATAATAAGTAAATTGACAATTTCTATGAATACAGTGAAAACTCTATATAACGACACTGAAGGGACTGTGCATTTTATAGAGAGTTGTCGTTAAATGAAGAGAAGAAAAATCAGAATTAGACAAATAAAGAGTTTATTTCAGAGTAGTGTTATTAGTTATGTTCATAAAAAAGAATCTTATGCTATGGCGTATAGTCTGTTATTTTTGTCTGACGTCTTTTGCTGGACCAGTAATTTTGTTGTATTTTTTTACTTATTTTATTCATATCTTGCGATATTGAGGCATCCTGGTGATAAAGGAAATAATTTTCCAATAAGTTTGTAAGCAACTGAGAATAATGATACATAGATAAGGTATAGACGATACATAACTCCTTCTTATTAGTCATGGTCAAAAACAGTCTACACGTGCAAGCAATCCGAATTTGTAAACAAAAGAATGAATTTCTTAGAAAGTTCGGTATATATGATGCCGACAGTAGAGTTTATTGCGGGCTAGGATAACAAAGCAACAAAAAAACGTACACAACTGCGCAGTTTTTACTAATTTTAGCAACTTAAAAGGTACTTTTTATTACTCAATTGTTGTAGTTATTGAGAGTGAGTGTTATGCTATGTAGAGTGTATCATTGTATGGTAGACAAGCTAAACTAACCAAAGTCGATTGATTTCGACGCTTTAGAGAGTTTGTCGTTAAATCGAGTGACGTTACGCGGAGTTTACACTGTATTTAATTTTTTTCTCGTTTTTTTTCTGTTTTTAAAGTTTGATTATTATTTTTTTAAAGGAAAATAACGTGTTTTTCAGGTCCTCGTGTATCTTTGGCTCAACATAAGGAATTTAAATATGTGTTAAAGAAATTGAGAAAATGTGAAAGTGATAAGAAGTGTTTAAAAGCAAAATACATGATGGCAAAAAAACTGACAACAACAACTGCATTCGATATGGTTTGTAAGAATATGTCATATACTACGAAGCTATTTTGCCAAATGCAAGCCTTTCAAAGTGGCAAGAAAAAGAAAGGAAGGCGATTCACACTGGATGAAAAGATTTTGGCGTTGTCTCTATACAAGCCATCTCCTAAGGCATATCGCTTACTTAGCAACATATGTATTTTGCCAAGCAGAAGAACACTGCAAAATTTACTGCACAAGATAAACTTAAAAGCTGGAATCAATGACTTGATATTTGAAAATTTGAAAAGTAGAGTTTCTAAAATGCCTAACAATTACAAATATTGTTCTTTAACATTTGATGAGATGGCAATTGGGGCCCGGCATTTCATATGATAGAACAAATGACAAAATATCAGGATTTGTTGACAATGGTGATACAATTGAAAAAGAATATTGTGATTAGGGATTGCAATTGCTGGATCCAGCATACAGCAATCCAGCTGGATCCAGCGCCTTTTTAAACATGCTAGATCCAGCATACATCTTGATCCAGCGATGCGGATCCGCAAATGTATCAATTTCTATTGTTTAGTTTTGAGTTGCCGCCATTTTCGAATCGGCGCGGCAACGTTGCCGTTCTGTCACCATAGCACGTGCCGCATGAAAGGCAACGCCGCCGCCCGCCCCCTTTCCCCCTTACCAACTGTACCGCTTATGTTTGTTTATTTTATAAATCAAAGACAGTTGATGAGTTGAATAACTGCTCTCGTCTCGATAGAAAGTGTCTTTGTGTCACTAAAGTGCATATGAAGTGCGTGTTGGTTGTTGTTTGAGAGACTGAATGGTAAGTAAAGTAAAATGTTTATTTTTAATTTTAGTATTAATGTTGATTTGATTCATGTCTCTTACTTTCTCGAAGAAGGAAAAGGAAGACACGTTTGGTGAGGTTCGTCAACACATCGCGAAATCTTTTTGTTTTTGTTTTCTTATTTACACCGATCTTATTTTATTATCTACCTTTAATTGCAGGAAGTAGGTACATATCCTACAGTGGACTATTTAGTTATTTAGAACTTTGTGTGTGTGTGTATGTGTGTGAGTATTGTTGCTATTAAACAAGATTGCTAAAATGCGCAATTTTGATTGGAAAAAAGCTGTGCCATGTGTATAAAGATAGGTTTTTATAGGTTTTTCCAGTTCAAAAACGCGTTCAAACTATTAGTCCTCCCGTAACCACGGTGCGGTGCTTGCAATAGCGCCAAAATATCGGAAATAAACAAAAGGAAGTTTGAACGCAATTTGAAACCCGAAATACCTACAAAATGTGTAATAGTAATCGCGACAGTTTAAATAAAATATTACCTTATTGGTTTTGTTAAGTTATTGCATCGCGATAGTTGTATTTATTTATCTTTAGGCATACTTATACTTATCTTATACTTCACCGAGCTTTTCTTCATTACAGATTTAACGCTGTTTTTCGAACAGTTTAAAATGTCGACCAAGAATTCTAGCGACGGTAAAAATAGTTTGTGGGACTTTTTCGTAAAGTTGGATAGTCGAAGTGCCAAGTGCTCGCTATGCCTAAAAACATTGCTTATTAGCAACCGCTCCACTACAGGGTTAAAAGGGCATTTACAAAAAGTACACTGTATCAGTATCATAAGTAATGTCAGTGGCAACAAAGCTAGTTCATCCAACAAAGATTTGGATAATGCACATTCACAAGCTTCCACTGATGCTATAGCAACTACTTCAAAAAATGAAGATTATCAGGAAGTAGTTCCGAGCAAGAAGACCAAGGAGACTATTGATTTCTACTTTGAAAAAGAAAATTCTATGGAGAGTTTGGTCACTAGGATGGTGTGTAAAGATGGCTTTAGTCTAAGTACATTTTGTACATCATCCGACTTGAGATTATTATTCGCAAAATCAGGATTTCAATTGCCGACTTCTCCAAATACCATCAGGGCGATCATTTACAGATATGCAGAGAATATTCAAGCTGATTTCATTAAAGAATTCACTAATTTAAAGCAAAAAGGACAAAGATTCTCATTGAGTTTTGACGAGTGGACCTTCCAAAAAAATCATAGATACATAAATCTCAACTTGCACCATGATGATAAACATTTCAATTTAGGGTTGATAAGAATTCATGGCTCCTGCACTGCCGAACACTGCATTGAATTAGTGTCGGAAAGGCTGAATATTTTCGGCTTAGTGATGGAAACCGATATCATTGGTATCACTACCGATGGCGCCTCCGTAATGGTAAAAGTTGGAAAACTTTTGCCTTGTTATCAACAATTATACTACGCTCATGGTATCCAGTTGGCTGTGGTGGACGTGCTATACAAGAAGAAACCTCATAAGGAAGTAGAACAAGCCGCAACAGATGAAAGTGATGAATGCGAAGACGATGAAGACTTAGAGACAGAGATGAACGATGGCTTGGCAGTTACAGTAGAACGAGCATGGACTCTGGTGAATTAATTCCACGATACAGCGCACTGCTCATGAAAGTACGCAAAGTTGTAAAAATTTTCAAAAAATCACCCACCAAAGATGATTTATTTTTGCAAAAATATGTTAAGGAACATAAAGGTAAAGAACTAAGTCTGATTCTTGATTGCCGCACGAGATGGAACAGTTTGCTCAGTATGCTGGAACGTTTCTACAACCTAAAAGTTTGCATCGATAAAGCATTGATAGACGTCGGTTCTGAAATAAAATTTTCCGGCGATGAATGGTCAATAATCAATGAGTTGATTGTCAGTCTACAACCGTTGAAACTGGCTGTAGAAGCTCTTTGCAGAAGAGAGTCCACATTGATAACTGCCGACACAACCCTGAAATTTGTCTTAGACAAGCTAAATAACCAGGGCACTTCCCTAAGCGCCGAGCTAGCTGAAGCACTACGCAACAGAATCGCAGAACGACGCCTCTCCGAAGTTACTGGTACGTTAGTGTACATGAAAAATCCAAAAAAGTATGAAGAAGCAGTAAAAAAACCTGGCTATTTTCCATTGCCAAAAAAGAATGCGATGCGGCAGGAGATAAAAACATTGTTAAAACGAGTAAATAAAAATTGTAGAGCCGGTGCAAGAAGATACCATGGAGATAGAAGAAGATCGTGTAGATGATGACGCAGAACCCGTTAAAATGACTTTAGAGCTAGAGCTTGAGATAGAACTTAAAAGAGAGAAGGAGAACTTTAATAAACAAAAGCCAAGTGGTCAATTAGATTACGAAAAGATCCTGAAAAAAGAAATGAGCGTTTATGAGAGCGAAGGAGTGCGAGGTGAACATTTATCTATGGTTTATGAGTATTTAATGACCTTAAAACCGACCAGTGTAGAGGCCGAAAGGGCTTTCTCAGCAGCCGGCTACATATGCAGTTCTGTGCGAAGCAGGTTGGGAGATAAGACTATAGATAAAATTTGTTTTCTAAGGTCTTACTTTCAGAGAATTCAAAAAAAGAAGTAGTCTCTTATCGTCAGACTTTAAACTGCTTAATTATTAAGGATTAACGAGCGGAGAGAAGATTATTTCAAAGCTTTTTTTGTTTGATACAAAAATACTATTGAAAATTAAAATAGTGTTATTATTACGGTCCTTTTTTAAAAGAATGTTAATTAAGTTAATTTTAAAAGAATTTGTGAGACTTATTGCTACTGATTAGCCGTCCTATCATTAAACATAAGCGTAATTAATAAGATAGTGCTTACTTAGAAACATTATCTTAAATGTTATATGAATATAAGGTTATATGTTTGTTATTTAATTTTATGTTGATTATTTTGATCTCAAATTATTAAAAAACCAAAGCAAATTAATATAAGATATCACCAAATGAGTGGAAGATTTCAAAGATTATCTTATGAAGTACAAATTAATAAAAAAAGTCTTAAAAATGTCGTCTTTTTATTTTCGTTCCACGTTTTGCTGGATCCGCGCTGGATCCAGCTGGATTCAGGTCAATCCAGCAAAAATTCCGCTGGATTGAAAACGCCGCTGAATTGCAATCCCTAATTGTGATCATGTATTAGTATTTATGATAAGAGGCATTGTAAAAAAATTCAAGCAGCCTTTGGCCTTTTATTATTGTAGTGGAAGCACTAAAACAGTGGAATTAAAAAAACAAATAAAAACTATTATAAAAAAGTGCAAGAAACGGGACTAAAAGTCGTGGCAACAGTATGTGACCAAGGCACCTCCAATGTAGCAGCTATAAACGCATTACTCAAAGAAACGCGAGAAACATTTTTACGCAATGGACGAGAGTATAAAGGGGTTTTTTTCTTCGTGAATATGAATAAGATTTTTCCAATCTTTGATCCACCGCATTGAATAAAAGGGATTAGAAATAATCTGATCACAAAAGACCTTAAAGAACAATGGCAGAATTTGGTCTGGACTTTTTTTAACGTCCATAGATTTCATTATATGAATCAAATTTAATTAATTTTCTACGATTTTTCAATTATTCACTCCTCTCTCGTAAAGGCCGGAGTTATTTTATGTTTTTAAAAGCTTATCAAATGATGTTCGAATTAGGTACTATTGGCAAAACTTAAGCATGCTCACTTTAGAAAATATTTCTGCGGCAAGCGCAGCTAGTGACAAACCACACCCCTTCCTGGTTTCGTCCAATTAGAGACAATATGAATTTGTGTGAGTATAGGGCGTGTAACAAAAAATATAAATATGTGTGGTATGTTGGTTACTCACTGCACGAGCCGGTATTATTCGCGCGAGCCGAGGGCGAGCGAGCGCGATAAGGGAGTCGAGTGTGTGCGCGTTTCATACGACGGTTTTCAACTTGAGAGGAAAAAAAGAGACTGGTATTGTTATTAGTTTCGTACGCCGCTAGGTATTTCTCTCTAGATTTTGCAGGCAACAGGCTGTCACTAGCGTTTCGTGCCTAGATTAGTATTTCCGGGGGGTTAAATCTACGCGTTGCTCTTCGCTCTTCTTTCCTAATTGAAGTCAACATTTTTGATAATAATTAACCACACAATGAAAACGTTAACAAGTATTTCTGGAAAATACCGCGCTTGTTTTGTTTATCCCGCGCGCCGCAGGTGTAAATAAAGGCGCTGGAAAAACCGCTAAACAGCCTATATAAAAAATATAATAAACAAAATAATGTTTTGAATAAGCAAATTAAGGTTAATATGTAGTGAAAAATATATAATTTTATGAAATGATGATAATTTTGATGATTGATTTATCTGATGTAACGAATTTTTTTTTCTCAAAAATATTCATTGTTTTTGGACAAAAACTGCGTATATTGAAAAAAGAAATATAAAGTAAAAATACTTCTATATAATAAGCTGAATTTCTGAATCACTTTACAAGCAAGTGTGTTGAAGAAATATTTCGTAATTTTTTGCGACCGTATTTTATGGCCGTTCTATAAAGCCGATCTATTGTTTAACCAGATGTTCTGACGTTCCCACTGAATAACAATGGTGCTTAGATAATGAACTTATTTTTATTGCAGTTGCAAAAGTTGCGACAGCAATAATAAAAAAATCTGATAACATTGTATAAACTGCGCCAAGTAATGGTTCAAATACTACTGTAAGTAATTTTGCTATTTTAATCAAAACAGCAATAAAAGAAAGAGATAGCAAATGACAATTTCTAACAAAACTACGTAACTTGCTTCGTTTTAGGGTTCCGTAGTCAACAAGGAACTCTTATAGTTTCGCCATGACCGTCTGTCTGTCTGTCTGTCCCCGGCTTAGCTCACAGACTCTTACTAGAAAGCTGTAATTTGGCAAAGTGGTAAACAAAAATGCTAAATAAAGTTTTTTTAGGGTACGCGTATAGCAATACCAATAATACATTTTCTAAACCAAACGGAAGATATTAGTACGAAATTACTTCTTGTCAACAATAACAATTCATAAAGCGCTCTCGCTGGCCGTGCCCATTAAAAAAATGTCTTACAAACAAGTGAGCATAGCACGCGCCTAGTGTGACTGTCACACACACTATACATAATTACATTAATACAAACACGGCTAAAATACGCTTCATGCATCCCATTGGCCAAAACGCTTGCATCGGGCGATCGAGTCGTGAGCCGTGCTATACGATTATCGCCTTAGAGGTGAGCATGCGGAAGATTGGCCGATAGTACATTCGAAATGTAACCATTAAAATAGTGATGCGAGTTCAAATAGTATGAATGCAATTTATCTGTATCAATAATTAAACGAATGATCGATATAATCGACCGATCGATCGGCCCATATAGAGTTGGTTTTGTTTTTAACATAATGATTGAAATGCTCTATTCTTTAGTCTTTAATTATCTGATATATTTGAGGAAATGCTTCTACTCTTAAATCCAATTAATAATGGATCAAAATATCACAGGATCGTTTCAGTGTTGTATCGATTCTTAAGAAAACCGAATCGAAACATGCAGCACTACTTTTGTCTTTGACAGTGACATGTTGTCTGTGGTTGTCTGTCAAGGCGCTACATATTCCTACCGCGATTCTCGCCACGGTGTCCTTGGATAGCACGTGTGTTTAGAATTTTTAGCTGTTTCTTGATTGATTGTTGATACTCTTATTGACTTGTTTCTTTTTAAGTGTGTTGTTCTTGTGTTTGTTACGGTTTGTATTGTGATTGTCTTGTTTGAAGTCTCGTTTCATCCAAGATGGATGAGAATAAACCCCCTGACCCTGATCCCCCAGATATTCCAGGTTCCTTAACTCTCTTTTCTCCGAATCCTCTAGCTGAATTTGCGGATGTTGTCTGCAGCGTTACAGAGATGGATGTTACACAATCCCAACAGAGCTCACGCAAACGTCCGAGTGATGAAGAAACCTTGACACCTTCCCTTCCGAGTAAGCAACAAAAAAGCCAAATCGGACGTATTAAATACTCCGTTTTGGATAAGGCCCCTTACGTTGTCCACGTTTCTCGTATAGAGACTCAACCAAATGCTGGTACCACCCTACATCCTGTTAATTTTGGTAAGTTCCTTATGAACAACAACATTGCGAACATTGTTCGTGGTGGTGTTAACAGAGTTGGTAGAAACCGTGTGTCTGTAGAGTTTGCCTCCCCTCAGGATGCTAACTCCTTCTTAGTAAACAGTTTGTTATCCAAATACAGTTATACTGCATCAATCCCTACATTTAATATCACACGTATGGGCGTTGTTACCGGTGTTCCCTCAGATATTACGGAAGAAGAAGCTATTACATACTTAACTGTGCCTTCAGGCTGCGGGAAAATACTGAAAGTCCGCCGTATTAATAGAAAAATTCAAAGAGACGGGATTAATGAGTGGAAACCCACTGAAACATGTGTTCTGACTTTTGACGGACAAGTTCTACCAAATAGGATCTACTGCTGTTACACATCCCTCCCTGTTGAGCAGTACATATACCCGACAATTCAATGCCGCAAGTGTTGCAGATTTGGACATGTGGCTAACGTTTGCAGGTCAACACCACGCTGCAGTAAATGTGGCCACGATCACCCTGGTGATGGTTGCAACATTTCTGAGGGCGAGGCCTTCTGTGTGCTTTGCTCGGGTAATCATTTCGCTAACAGCAAGTCATGCCCCGAGCATGGTAGACAGAAAGCCATTAAAACTGTAATGGCTGAAAAATGCATTCCTTATGTTGAGGCTAGCAAAATTATTCCTACAGCTTCCCGTAACTATGCCAATGTCACCAAGACTCCAATCTCTCAGTCATATCGCAAAACTGTGACACTTAAACCCAGGACCCATGCCCCCCTTTCCCCATCTTATGACAAAGCTGCTCATCAGCAGATAGTTAGTTCTCCTCAACCTTCACAGCATAATGGCTGCGCTCTTAAGTACAACAATGTCCCTTCAAATAATACCGGTTCTATTATCGAACTCCTTATAAAACTTTTACCTACTGTTATTTCTTCTTCTTCTTCCAATTCCCAAACACCGTCCAACGTTGCCGATCAACTTATTTCTTTACTTCTTCAAATTAAAAATGGCGTCTCGCCAAGTATTCCTTCAGTGGAATGTGAGGAGCGTGTGGCATAAAAAGCACGACCTCATATCCCTTTTAAATAAATACAAGCCACTGGCTTGTTCCATAGCTGAGACTTGGCTCACCCCAAGTCTTAGCTTTCGTATGCCACACTTTAACATTCTCAGATGTGACAGATCTGATGGCTATGGAGGATCGGCTCTCCTAGTCAACAATCGGGTCCCTCTTTTGCCCTTCCCTTTACCTTCGCTCACAGGTGACATGAGTATTGTAGCGGGACGTGTGGAAGGTATTACAGTGTTCTCAATATACATTGCTCACCCTCATCATGATTTTTTTGCTGTTTTAAAAAACCTATTTTCTAATATACATGGACCAATTTTGGTCATGGGTGATTTCAACTGCCACCATTACAGGTGGGGGTCAGAACGCTGTGATGCCTTTGGTGCAGCTTTGGTTGAGATCTTGGATGACTTGGATCTCTGCATTCTCAATAATGGTTGCCCAACACGTAGATCTCCTCCCGGTCAACAAAAAAGTTGTGTTGATTTAACATTTTGTTCGGTTGAGTTGGCAGCTTCGACCCATTGGGAATGTACGTCCTTGTCGCATGGTAGTGACCATTACCCTATTGTCATATCTTTGGTTAATAAGACATATTTAGAGAAAACTTCCCCTCCACTTCTGAAATATAACTTGTCTAAACCAGATTGGGCAAAATTTCGATCATTACTGGAGGATAAAATTGATGCTCTTCCAAATTTAAATTCATGTTTATCAGATCCTTCTGGTCACTACCATGCCAAAGGCTGTTATGAGGGATTTGTTACAGCCATCACCTCCAGCGCGGATTCCTGCTTTCCGCTGAAAAACAGTGCTCGTGATAAAATTCCTTCCCCTCCATGGTGGGATCCAGAGTGCACTTCTGCAATCAGGGATAGAGATGAGGCCGAGGAGTGCTACAATGCAAATATGAGCACCGAAAATTTATTAACATATATTTACGACTTAATGCCAGAACTAAACGTCACCTTCGCAAGAAGAAACGTACTGGTTGGGTTAAGTTCTGTACCTCCTTATCTCCCTCTACTCCAGTCTCGGTGGTCTGGAAAAGCATCAACAGGTTTAGACGCGGGTGCTCCTCATCAGTCTCTTCACCAATCACCAGGGAAACAGCTGACCTTTTTTTTGACAAAATTGCTCCGCCATACGTTCCTCTTTCTTCTGAATGTTCCAATATCCCCTTGCAAAATGTTTCGGAGGATCCTTCTGATGTGCCATTTACTTTGGAAGAACTGAGTGTGGTACTCAGACATGTCCGGGACTCAGCCCCTGGTATTGACGGTGTACCATATTCTTTTATAGTTAATTCTGGAGACAAAGCTAAATTCTACTTCCTTGAAATCATTAATTTTTGTTACAGCCATGGTTGGGTTCCAGATCAGTGGAAGTTACAGATAATTATTCCTCTATTGAAGCCAGGCAAACATGTAGATGATCCGAATGGCTTTAGACCAATTGCTTTGTCCTCTGTCTTAGTCAAACTAATGGAACACTTGATTAAAAATCGTCTTGAATGGATAGTCGAATCGAGAGATTTACTGCCGAATTTTCAATTTGGTTTCAGGAAGGGGCTCGGCACCATGGATAGTGTTGGTGTTTTAATTGCGGATATTCGCTTAGCGTTTTCCAGAAACGAATCCGTTGTAGCCGCTTTCCTAGATATCTCCTCTGCATACGACAACGTTCTTCTTCCCGTACTCAGGCAGAAACTGCATCAGCTGAGTCTCCCGGTTAAGATGATCGAAAGCACCTGTGGACTTCTTTTGTCTCGCTCCTTGGTTCTGAGGGTCCAGGGCGAGGATTTCGATGAAAGGCAGACTTGGAAGGGTCTCCCACAAGGCTCCGTTCTGAGCCCCCTTCTTTATAATTTATATACAGTGGACATTGGCACCTGCCTAAATAATAACTGTCACATCCTCCAGTATGCCGATGACTTAGTCTTGTATGTGACAGATTTATCCATCGTAGACGCTGCGTCATCTCTATGCCTCTCTCTGGACTCTTTGAATCAGTGGCTTTTAAGCCACGGTTTGTCGTTATCCGCATCAAAAAGTTCGGCAGTAATTTTCTCTCGCAAAAGACTGATCCCGCATATCTCAATAGACATTTTGGGTCATAATATCCCGTTAGTTAATAAAGTAAAATTTTTAGGCGTCTTTCTAGATTCAAAATTAAATGGCAAACAACATGTAAATTTATTGATTAAAAAATGTGAAAAAGTTATTTCAATTTTAAAAGCTCTCGCGGGTGTTTGGTGGGGTGCCCACCCGTATACAATGAAATTGGTATATAATGCTTTAATTCGTAGTGTTTTAGACTATGGTACGTTCCATCTAGTTCCATGCAACAAGGGTGCTTTGGCTGGCCTGGATAGAGTTCAGTCAAAATGCCTTCCGATCATCTCTGGTTGTATGAAGTCTTCTCCCATTAGCGCGTTGCAGGTTGAGTGTGCTGAACCTCCCTTGTCCCTAAGACGGCAGTATCTGGCCTCACGTTTTGTGGCTAGGCTGATATCTAGATCTTCTCATCCTCTTGTAGCAAAACTGACCGAGCTAGATGCCATTTGTAGAAGCTCAAATTTCTGGAAAAACAAAGAAATACCCTTAATTTTAAAAGCATTTCGTCAATTTCAAAATTTAGTTTGTCCAATAGAACAGTTTCCCAGATTACCAATTTTTAACTTCTCCTATGAAGTATTATGTTTCACTCCAAAAATTTCCTTTGACATTGGTATTTCCAAAAAGTCCCCTTCAGCAAATTCGGCTTTCAATGCGGTGGTGGGAGAACGATGGATTGGCTTTCAACGGTTTTTTACAGATGCTTCAAAATTTAATGACCTCAGTAGCACTGGTGCTGCAGTTTACTACCAAAGCTCCAGTATTATTTTGCAATTTAAATGTCCTAAAGAGTCTTCTGTGTTCACGGGCGAGTGTGTGGCTTTATTGGAAGCTTGTCTTTTTATAGAGTCTCACCACAATATTGACAAAGCCGTAATCTTCACAGATTCTCTTAGCTGTTTGCAAGCTCTAGTACAGAACCCCTTCAAAAGTAAATTGCACAGCTCCCTAGTTTTAAAAATTAAAAAATCCCTATTATCTTGTACTAGCAATCAAAAAGAGGTTCAGTTAGTTTGGATACCTGGTCATTGTGGCATTAAGGGCAATGAGTGCGCTGATGCTCTGGCCAAAGATGCTTGCTCATCAGCAGTAGCTGATCTCACCCACAATACTCATCAGGGGTATGACTTGCTAAGCCTTCCACAAGTTAATCTCCAATCTTCATGGCAGGAACAGTGGAATAACTCTGGTAGAATAAAGGGCAGGTTTTATTATGCAGTTCAACCAACCATAAAGTCAAAACCTTGGTTCTACGGCTACAAAAAAGTTTCCAAAACTGTTATATCCGTCCTTTGTCGTATTCGCCTGGGGTTTTGTTGTACCCCTGTGTTCTTGGAAAAAATCCGGGTTAGGGACTCCTCCCTCTGCGAGTGCGGGTTGGAGGAGGGCACTCTGGATCACATCTTCTTTGAATGCTCAAACAACGTTCCACCTCTAGATCTCTATAGCCGTCTTCCTAAATTTAAAATCCCTCTTCCGACTAACTTTCCCGCTTTGTTAACACATTCCTCTCCTGAACTGCTCGTGGCGCTGATGACTTTCATCCGCCACAATAACATAAAACTGTAAATTATGTGTGTGTGGTATGCGTACATTTTATGTTTTAACAATTATAATATGTATTTATTTTATATATTTTTTTTTTGTTTGTTTCAGTCCCGTACTAACCCAACAAGATCTACATTGTGTTCAACTGTATCAATCAAAGAATTTTACTTGTCTTCAGTTATTGTTTTTTTTTTTTTATTATCTTACTTCATGCACACTTGTTTTTCCAATGCACTCTAGACATTGGCAGAATAGTCGACATCGGCTTTGCTTGCCATTTAATAAAAATAGAATAGAATATTCCTACCGCATTTTTCATCTCGGTTGCGTTTTGTGTTTATATTTAGCTTTCTATTTATTTTTACCCGACCTGGACTGTTTATGGACTGATTGATACTGCCCTGTGTGACTAGTGCGTGCCCTTAGGACTCCGATATTGCTTTTGCGTCACCTTAAGCTAATCTTACTGTGCTCCGATTGTGCCCAGTGAATTGGATTTTGTTGTAAACCCGGAACAATCATAATGGCAGATTACGATAGAGGTTATCATCGCACGCGCATTTTATGTGTAAACTGCAATATAAGCGTGAACACACTGCGCCGATATCAAGTCTTAGCACTTGACCCGAGAGTTGCTGGTTTACTTTACAGCTGGGTATGCCCACATAAGTACCTATCTTTTCTATATTGGAAGTTACCTAAGAAGATCTGGATAGGCAGAGGCAGTACCTATCTAAAATACAATTCATGTTTTTGACAGGTTTTACAAGAAGACGTTGTTTGTGAAGCATGTAGAGATCTAGCAATATTTGCAGTAAATGAGAATTTGCAGCAAGAAGTTTCTGGCAATACAGATCAACAAGCTGGATCAAGTCACCAAGGCCACACTAATGTGTGTCTTGTATGTGGATTATCGACTTTAAGAAGACGGAGTGATAAAATATTAAGAAGCAATCCATCTCAACTGCAACAATCCATGATTGCTATTATAAAAAGCAGAGTAGCACCACGAGAGGTATAAATTATTATAAAGTTATTTTTTAGAAGTTGGTCAAATTAATTTGTTTAGAATAGTATAATTTGATAATATAACATGTCAATTTGTAGAATTTCTTTTTTTTTATATATAAAACAATACATTTCAAGCATATCGATGATTAAAAAGAATTGTATATTTTTTTCAGATTTCACAGCATGATGTTGTATGCCATACTTGCTGGCTTCGGGTACAAAGAGAAGCTCGTCGCATGTCTACTGTTGATGCTACAAGATCCCAGTTGAGTGTATCAGAGCTTGGAGCCCCAAGTGTTGGAGGTGTCACAGTACGAACAAGCAACACACTCAATTGATGAAGTAACATTAACCGATTACAGAACAGTGTTGGGCACAATTGAATTAACTTTTTAATTGTAGAAGCAAACAATTACAATTTTTATTTCAACTAAATTAATTGCAATTAAATTAATTCAATTATTTTTTAATTGTGAAATGCAATTAAAATCAATTGCAATTAAATCTGTTAATTGTGGTTTACAATTAATTCAACTGCAATTAAAATTTTATTTGCATTTAAATTAATTGTTTCAAACAATTAATATTTAATTTAACTACGTATTTGATGAATGTAAATATGGCAGGAGTCCATAGCGTGCACGCACACTGCACGCCCCGCACCCCCCCTTCGACTTGTGCGCGTGCGCCTCACTCGCTCCTCAATATTGTTTAGTCTACCGCTGACCGCTGTACGTGTCGCAACTTGATTGTGACGCGCACTCACGCAGAGCGATTCACAGCACGAGTCACGTCATTCAGTGCGTTTTGATTTTGAATGTACATACTAAGAGTGATTTGAACAATTCATATACCTACCTATTTTACGGATATTTCTACAACTTCTTAAAAACTTATTAATTATGGCTGAAGATGATTGTAGTAACATGTCGTCAACGTCAATTAATATTTCGGACACGGACAATAATGATTCATTGAATCAAGAGTTGCAGTCTCAGGGCTCAAGTACATCGACGATTTCACTACCGCGTCTTGGACTACTTGACGGTACGTTTTTTAAATATATACCAGAGGAATCTACAGCGCATAAAATCACAGCTCTGTGTACTAAATGCTTGCCTAGTACTACTAAAGTCAGGGGATTTGATAATTGTACATCTAATTTTCTGAGTCACCTCAAACGGAAACATGGACAAGATTGCGTAAATGAATATAAAGCATATTTAAAAAGAAAAAAAGAAGATAAAATGAACACATTAGTTCCTAGCAAAAAATCGAAGAAAGGTGGAGAAGTCAAGTCGAAATATACTCAAGAGGATTTTGTACAAAATATTATTGAGTACTTTATTCACTCTATGATCCCATTGAGATATGTAGAAAACCCATACTTTTTGAAAATATTCACCAATTTGCAGATATCTGAAAAGGGTTTAAAACTTATAAGTCGTCGTAGTTTGAGTCGCCATATAAAAATGTACTACGAAAAACAAATGTCTACTATCAAATCGGAATTGATGGATGTTGATTTCGTGTGCACAACAACAGATATCTGGTCTGGAAAGAAGAGAAGCTTTTTAGGTATGACAGCGCATTGGAAAAAGATTTGAAACGGCATTCAGTAGCATTAGCATGTCAGCGGTTCAAAGGAACTCATAGTTACGACCGCATTACTGATTTAATTAAACAAATTTACACAGAATTTGGTTTGACCGGTGCTAAACTAGTTGCATCAGTTACTGACAACGGTAGTAATTTTGTTAAAGCATTTCGCACCTTTGACGTGCAACTTACTAACATCAGTACTAGTGAAAGTAATGAGCCGGAAGATCCTGTGTCTGAAGATACAGATGTAGAATCCGATTCAAGTCTGGACGAAGGGACCTCAGAAGATTTTTTTTTGCCTGCCCATCTAAGATGCTGTGCGCATACTTTGAGCTTATGTGCTACTGTTGATGCCAATAAAATTTTGACTAACAAAGGGACTCCATTATGTGATATATATGCTAATACAATAAAAAAATGCAACTCTCTATGGAATGCAGCCGGCCGCCCAAAAACAGCTGAAATTATACAAGACATATTAAAACACACATTGAGTAGACCGGGTGAAACCAGATGGAACAGTCTGTATGACGCACTTAAACAAATTTTGTCAATCCAAGAAAAGAATTTGCAGTTGCATAGATCTTTAAATATTACAAATCCTATAAAAGATTTCGAATTTGATTACTTAAAAGAATATTTGATCTGTGCTGCACCAGTAGCAGAAGCATTGGATATCATGCAAGGTGAAAACAACACCTATTTTGGTATTGTACTGCCATGTCTTTTAGCATTAAGAAGAAAAATACAAAAAATTGAAAGAAGAGGCGATTTAGTTTACTGTGCACCTTTGATTGAGGCTTACAGAATAAGCATTGAAACAAGATTTAAACAGTATTTTGATCTTAACACTGCTGAGGCAGAACATGCAGCGATAGCTGCTCTTTCTTATCCTCGTTTTAAGAATAAGTGGCTATCTTGCTTAACCAGTCAAGACCGAACTAAAGTACAGAATCTTTTTAAAACCGTTATTTCAAAAGAACTCAATGAAGAACCCCAACAAAATATACCAAAAAAAAGAAATAAAGAAAACATTTTTTTTGAATTCGATTCTGATTCTGATTCAGATTTAGATAATAGAAATTATTCAGCCCTTACAGCGTGTACTAATACGACCACCCCAAAAACAAAGGCTGAATTATTGATGTTACACTTCTTTGCTGAAGAAAGTGAAGAACTAAATCTGCTGAACAGATACCCTGAAATAAAAAGAGTTTTTATAAAATATAACACACCTTTACCAGCTTCCGCAGCAGTGGAGACTTTTCTCTTTTGCTACAATGACAAATTTGCCAAGAAGTCATAAAATATCAGACCAAATGTTTGAAAAGAGGGTCGTGTTGAAGTGCAATCTTAATTATTCAAAGAACACATAAATAAGAACAATCTCTCTGAACAATCATGAACAATTAAGCATTGTGAAAACTGATTTAAATAAAGGTTGATTTATTAAAATTATTTTCTTTCTATTTAAAACTACGGTTATCCTTGTTTCCTTGAACCGTCCAATCCTGAATTATTCTAGTTAGGTACCTGTGCTACACTTTAACGTAATGTTCTGGCTTAAATCCAGGCTTTACATATCTTTGAGAATACTATGGAGAATGCTCTTGCATTGTTTGAATTATATTTTTCAGTTACTTACATTTATTAATTGTTAACTGTAATTGTAAACGTGTATCAAACAATTAACAATTAATCAATTGTAATTGCAAATTTTAACAAGCACAATTAATTTAATTGTAATCGCTAAGTTTTACAAGCACAATTAATTAATTGTTAATTGCGACACGTTACAATTACAATTAATTATTTTAGTTGTTAGTTGCAACTAAATTTGGCAATTTAATTGTTAGTTGTTAGTTGTTTTACAATTAGTTTTTGCCCCACTCTGTTACAGAAGAGCAGCCAACACTAACCATCACTGTGTATTTCCAAACTGTGGAAGCACTACATTGCACAGTATTTCAGATAAATTAGAGCGTTTTCAGAAAAATATCACACCCCCGATTTTGGAGCTGTCCCTCCGTCTTAATATTTAATTATTTTTAAACTGATGAAAGAAACGTAAACGTGTGAAATACATTCAATTTCTCATTTAAGTAGTTTAACCATACCGTTTTTGTACAAATAATTCCTTAAATATTTTTTTTTTATTAATCATTAAAGTATTCCGAACACCTGTTTCTATGTTGTCCCCTGTGATAAGTCTTTCAAAAAAGATCAAAATTTACACAATAAACATTTAAAAATTTTAATTTCTCTTGTTTACTATAATTTTGGAACTATTACTTCTTATTTTTATGATAGTCAATTGTTTATTTCATGCAATATTTAATAAAAAAATAATAAAAAATACAAGTCTATATTTCTGTCACAACCTGAGTTCTCAGTATTGTGACCGTCTTTTAAAAAACACTCTATTTATAGTATCTTTCGCGGTTGTTGATATGGCAATACTACCGACCTTGATTCAATAAAATTAGATTTCATACGCCAGTGCCACAGTAATCGCAGTGACAAGCAGACGTCTCGTGTGTGATTACCAGGAGGCGATTTTTACACTCAGGTAAGGTGACCATTTCCTGTTTATTTCACGTTTTCTGTTAATCATATAATAAAACATTATGTGTATATGTGCTCGAACTTTCAATTCCGTAATATTTTAGACGGCTAAGTAGAGCAGCGGATTTATTACAAAAGTAATAAAAACTCCAGTAGCTGACATGTGACCTCAGAATGTGACCATCCGGGTGGTCACATATATCATGAGCTGGAAGTCACAACATGTCTGAGCACATAAAGAACAGTTCACATTGTAAATTTTACCAGGCCTCCGTCACTCGTTCAAGGTTACTCTCTTAAGTGCCTACGGCTCACCTGCGCCCGTATTTCGTATACCCGTATATCGTTAATTGTTGGGTTTTACCTATGGAGTGAAGTATCTGTACTTATTTAATCTGTGATTTTACTCTATACTAGCTGATGCTAATGGCTTCGCCTCGCTACAATTCGAAAATAATCCCTCGGGAACATAAAATCGGGATAAAATATATCTATCCTATGTGTTATTGCAGGTTATATACTATCTGTGTGCCAAATTTCATCCAAATCCGTTCAGTAGTTTCTGCAGGAGAGTACCTACCGCGCGACACCGCACGCCGCTCGCGAGTTTGTCCGCATACCTACTCCGCAATAATAGTATCGCACACTTGATTTAAAATTGTTGTAACTTTTAAAATATTTGTCCAAATGATGTAGTGTAAAAGACAAAATTTATCTATTATATATATCGGAGGCAATAAAAGTATATATTTTGATGTTTGATGTTTTAGGGCCTAAAATAGAAAATAGGAAAAAAATTAGGTATAGCGAAAATGTTTATTATTTTTAACATTTTCACAGTCGATGTCATTATTCTTAGAAACTCATTGTTTTGTAGGAACTATAATGCCCCTCAGTGGAGCCGAAAAAACTAGGAGCTACAGAGAAAGACTGAAAAAAGAGAGGCCAGATGAGTAGAAAGCACAATGCTCAAGAAACTTGCAGAGACTGAAAACAAAAAGAAAGAAAATTTCGGATATGACTCCATTAGAAGCTGAACAACAGCGAGAGCAATGGAGACAAGACAGACGCAAAAGTGACGCTAAAAAGAAAAAAGAAAAATTAAGAACAGATACCTCAGCGAAAAGAGTAGTCACAGAAAATGATAAAAAAAATGAAAGACTTTTGAAAATGTGTAAAACGTTATTAAGAAGATGCAAGAACGTAACGAATGTACTTAAAAAATTGAGAACACAAAAGGAAACTTATAAGAAACGATACCAACGGCTTAAGAAAAAAACAGCAACAGAGATAAAAAAAATGGAAACTACAATATTAAAATTAAAAGCTAGAGAAGAAGTGTTAGAACTATCATTGAAAAAAACTTATGGCGATAGTAAGACTCATGCTGAAAAAGGTTGTTTAAAAAAAATTTTGGAAAACAGCAAGAACAAAACATACGTGTGCAAATTAATGGGACTTAAAACTAAACCAAGATCAAAAAAAAAGAAAGTGAGACGCAATAATACCAGAAATCAAACAGTTTTACTTAAGAGATGATGTTAGCCGTAACACAGCGGGGAAGAAGGAAACTAGAACAAAACACAAGAAGAAGGAACAAATAAGATATTTGACCGATACCTTAAAAAACTTGTACCAAAAATATAAAAGTAATGGAGGCCGTTATGGCTTCACCACGTTTTACAAAAATAAACCCTTCTATGTTTTGTCGCCGCATCTTAATTCGCGTAACACGTGTCTCTGTGTAAAGCACAGCAATATCGAATTTTTGCACAATACTTTGCTGAAGAATAAAGTGCTCCAGTTTGGTATAAAGGATTTATTAAAAACAGTAGCCTGTAATATAAAAAAAATACCAATGCATGCACAATAAATGCGAAGATTGTAAAAGTAAGGCACCTAGTTTTGAGGATGTTGACAATGACAGGGAAGTCAGCTGGTTTCGTTGGGAAATCCAGAAACATACATATACGAAGATAGATGGCAAAGAAAGCAAAGACATGGTAACAAAAAGAACAGCAAAAGTAATGAAGACAGGAAACATAACGGAGTTAAAAAGTATATTTTCGAAAGATTTACTGGCATTCAAAACTCATTATTTCAATATGAACCACCAACAAACGCAATTTCAAAAAATTATTTCTCAGTTGAGTGACAACGAGGTTGTTATTGTTGCGGACTTTTCCGAAAACTACGAAACTAAATTATGCAACGAAATTCAAGCTATGCATTTTGGCGCTTCTAAGCGTCAAATCACCTTGCATACAGGTATGATTTACTGGAACAATAAATGCCAATCATTTTGCTCTATAGCCAATGCCAATAATCATCAGCCAGCAGCTATATGGGCCCATTTAGCACCTATTATCAAGTTAATTAAAAAAGAGACTCCAAATACGTCTATTGTTCATATTTATACTGACGGACCGAGTTCTCAGTATAGACAAAAAAATAACTTTTACCTGCTGGGTCACTTTACTGAAGAATACGGATTTCAATATGCAACTTGGAATTACTATGAAAGTGGACACGGTAAAAGTGTAGCAGATGGGATTGGTGGTTCAATCAAATGAACACTAGATAGGAAAGTGACACAGGGTGCCGATGTCACCAGCGCAGAAAACGCATATGATATTTTAACAAGGTGCATGAAGTCTGTAGAGATATTTTTGATCCGAGATAACGCTATCGACGAAATCGCCACAATATTATCTTCTTCAAATGTGAAACCACTAAAAGGTACCCAAAAAGTTCACCAAGTAATTATTCTAGACAAGAATATGATCAAATACCGAGATATTAGCTGTTTCTGCCAAAAAGGACTTTGCAATTGTTTCTCACCTCAGACCCACATACTACTTAAAAATCTTATTATTGCGGATTTGCACAAGGAGGCACATATTGAAGGTATAAAAGAATGTGTGATAGCACAAGACCATTGTGCCGTTGAAGATATCGATGTCAGTTCTTTAATCAATGAACCTCTTTTGTATATTTCTGAAAATGAATCTGAAATGATCGACGAGCCCCTTGTATCACAGGATCTACCATTTATTATTATTGACACCCCTCAGCTATGGCAAAATACAATCAGCGACCACTCTGATGAGATTTTAGACACCAACGTTACTATGACACGTAACGCAAGTCCTTCGCCTAAAAATGACACTGTAAGACAACACTCAATTGATATGCCGTCTCTTTCTTCACAAAATATATTCAAAAGGAAACCCACGACCAGCAAAGTTTCTAATGACACCAAAAAATTCAAACCAATAGCTTTTGAACATTGCAACATATGTTACTCTTCTATTTTGGGTCAAAGAATTAAATGCATTGCATGTAAAAAATGGACTTGTGATGATTGCGTGACTGATATGACAGCAATTGATTATATTTGCAATAAATGTTTGGAAGGGTAATATTTTTATATAATATAATTTAAAAATCTTAATTCATTTCATAATAGCTTGCTATGTCTCTATATCTACTCATTTTTGTTTCAGTGATTCGGAAGAGTGAGTGCACCTCATTCTAACCAACTTTCATCATGCAAGCCGATATTGATAACATATTACATTTTAACGACTATGTCAAATTTTACGTCTTCGGATTACATTGGCCATGGACGGAGACACATTTCATTAAATCTCAGTTTTGCTTCCAATGCGGTACACCTACTTGTCTATTTCTCGGACCCTCACATTTCACATCACGAATGCAGGATAAAAATATATTGATACTTCTGGTTAGTCCGTATTTTTTTTGTTCTAATTGTGACTGCTGCATTTATGACCACTTTCCAGTCGATGAGTGCGTTTATTGTGCAAATTAGTTATTTAAGTACTTGAAAGACTTTGCTACTGACGTAAGTTCGAACGGATATTGTTCGGATTTCATAAGATGGCGGCTGCATCAATACCATTTTTAAGTACACTAGAATAAGGAAAAATTATACCCAAAGTAATTATGTTCACTATATTTTTTAAGGTAAACTTATGGATCTCATTTCTGAAAAGTCAATTTATTTTTTTACTGTCAGATTAATATTTTGGTCTAATCTGTATTTGTTAAACTAACTTGTTTTGTGATATTGAAGTTTAGTTTCATTGTTGATACTAAATGATAGCTATTAATTGTTAAAAGAGATCCTGTTAAAAATACTTTTGATATAAAAATGTTACTTTTGATATAAAAAAATTACGTAAGTACTTTTGAAAAAAAAAACTTAACTTTAGTATGTGATATTCGAGTTTAATTTTGTTGTTGTTTATAATTTAGCTTTTAAATGAATACTAATAATTAATGTTTAATGTTACCTACTTTTGATAAGAAATACTTTGAGACTGTACACTATATAATTATGTGCTAGAAGCACAAAACGTTAAATACATTAGTATAATTAAGTTTTATCTCAACTTGTTTTTTTGTTATTTTAAGCATAATATCGTACAAATTTATTTTAATATTAGATATACAACTTAAGATGCTATGAAAACAAATTAGTTTTGTGATGTAAGGTTTAATTTTTGCTAATAATAATTTTGTTCCTAACTAGGTTAAGTGCTTTAGTACAAGAAGACGACGTGTTCCTATCCTAAAGGCTAAAAGTGAAAATATAAAGACTTTTTTCAATACTCAAGTGATTTAGAATAAAGTATTTTGTTTAACAAATGTCATTAAAAATTTTAATTAAAATTGTACCTATTTCATTTTATTTAAAAACTATCTTGCTAGAATTAAATTATGTAAACGCGACTTTACTTTTGACACTCGCTCAGTATGTGACTGTCCCTTTAAAAAGCTCCGCTTTTGTGACCGTTTAAAGATAAGTACTATTTGTATAAAATAGATATGAATCTTGATTAATATCACACCTTAGGCTTGTATTAATATACAAATACAAACACAAAAGTACATTTACTTGGTGAATTACTTTTTATTCAGAAAAATGTTCTCCTCGAGGACACTAATCACTTCCTATATTTTTTTTTTTAATTTTTCTCAGTACAAAATGAATTTTGGTAGCAAGAGCAACTTTTTTATTACACCATCAAAATTAACTACTCACCAGGTACAAAAAAAAATACGTACATGGTAGGGGAGAGTGGGGCAAGACGGGGTGGGGGGCAAGACGGGGTGACCGATCTTGAGCGCGAACGAATTAGCCAATCAGGATCGTTTTAGCACCTGATGTAGCGCCGCCATTGCGGCAATCAGTCATCGAAGTGAGCGGACAAAGACACCACGCGTTTTATTTGTTTTCTGGAAAAAACTTTTTTTGCCAAATAGCTAGTGATTTTTCTATACTATATAGGGCGTGTAATTTCCGTAAATAATAACACCTCGGAATTGATTTAAATGGTATCAAATGTGACAATAACTACACTAACAGGTAAGAACTTGTTTTCTCTGTGCTCCGTATTGGTTTTATTCAGTAATTTTTATAATTTGATTTGGCATGCCGGGGCAAGATGGGGTAGGTGTTAAGGGGCAAGATGGGGTACCTACCCCATCTTGCCCCTTAGCGTTTGCAAGCGGCATATAAATGTCTAAATTTACTTTTTATTTTGTTCTAGAATGGTGAGAAATTATAAAAAAAGAACAAGTAGAGGGGATTGGTCAGAAGAAAGTATGAAAGATGCTGTGAAAAATGTGGTTGATGGAAAAATGGGTTACAAGCTTGCAGCAAAATCATTTTCTGTCCCACAGACAACTGTAGAAAGAAAAGTGAAGCTTGCTCGAGAAAGTTTAGATAAGAATGATCCAATGACTGTTAAATTTAAGGTACCGTTAGGCCCAAAAGAACAAGTTTTTACTGATAATGAAGAGATCGAGCTATGTAAATACATAATAGATATGGAGAGCAGGCTTTATGGACTGACAATGAAAGACTTAAGAGGTTTAGTCTATAGACTAGCGGTAAAAAATAACAAACGTCATCCGTTTAACAATGAAAAGGAAGAAGCCGGGAAAGACTGGGCATTAGGATTTTTAAAAAGGCACCCAGAACTGTCTATTAGACAGCCTGAAAGTACCTCAGCTGCACGTGCTGCTGGTTTCAATAAACAGGTGGTAGACCAGTTTTTCAATTTTTTGGGCAATGTTTACGATGAACATCATCTAACACCTGATCGTATATACAACTGCGATGAAACTGGTATTTCAGTTGTGCCAAAAACCAAATCAAAAATTATCGCAAGAAAGGGCAGAAAGCAAGTGGGAGCCATAACATCTGCTGAACGAGGTACGACCATTACAGTAGAAATCTGTTTTAGTGCTAGTGGTAATTTTATGCCACCCATGATGGTATATCCTAGAAAAAGAATGGATCCGCAACTTATGATTAATGCTGCCCCCGGAGCTTGGGGAGTTTGCAGTGATTCGGGCTGGATGACTACAGAGCTTTTCCTAGAATGGTTTAAAAAGTTCGTCGAATTTAGCGGAGTAACACCTGAGCGTCCTGTTTTGTTATTATTGGATGGACATAGTACTCATACGAAGAACATTGATCTCATAAATGAAGCACGCACTCATGGCGTTATCATTTTATGTTTCCCACCACATACCACTCACCGTCTTCAGGTTGCAGACGTTGCTTACATGAGACCGTTAAGCACCTACTACGATCACCAAATCACTGCGTGGCTTCGCAGCAACCCAGGAATGACTGTTACTGTCCGACAAGTAGCTGAAATTTTTGGAAAGGCGTTCATACAAGCGTCTACGATGGCAACAGCTGTCAATGGTTTTAAGAAATGTGGGATTTGGCCATATGATCCAACAGTATTCTCTGAGAGCGACTTTGCTCCGTCTTTGATGACAGATATTCCGCTTAATGTATCTGACGGACCTGCAAGCGATAATAATTCGTTGATAATGGAATCGTCATCCACAGAACCAGCAACAAATAATCAGAATGCGCCAATTATATCTGAAGCCATTTCTGTTGTGGCAACTTTGACGGGTGCAGCAGTGACGCCAGTAACAGTGGAAACAGAAACATTGTCGAGACTTGATGCTGCCGCTAGTATTTCTGCGAGTACGTCACTATCCACTAATCTGGTTACTGCACCTACTGTGCTACCTAATACAATGTCAATCCCTGAACCAGGATGTTCTTACTGGCCCGATAACCCCGATCTACACGAAAGACCACGAACTCCGCAGCAATCAATATTTGGTGTTGTAAGTCCGCAGCAAATAATGCCCTATCCAGCAACTACAAAAACATCTCGCGTAAATAGAAAACGAGGGAAAACCGCGGTGATCACATCTTCGCCGTATAAGAATGAGTTAGAAGAAACCATTAAGAAAAAGAAACAAGCGGAAGAGGATAAACAGCGAAAAAAAGAGTTGAGGGAACTTAAAAAATCTGAAAAAGACCCAGCAACTAAGAAGAAAAGAGTAACAAAGAAGAAACAAGAGGCTAAGAATAGATCATTAAACGAGAATAGTGACAGCGATATTGAAAATACACCTTGTTTGTATTGTAAAGGCCTATATTTGGACTCGAATGAAGGCTGGGCTGCTTGTTCAGCATGCGGCACATGGGCTCACTGCAGCTGTGCAGGTTTGGACGACGAAGATGCAGATACCGTGTTCACTTGTGAACATTGTGAACAGTAAATGGTCGTTTGCTGCGTGTCCCATCTTGCCCCGTTATTGGTACCCCATCTTACCCACGGGGTACCCCATCTTACCCTAGGGGTGGGGCATGATGGGGATGAGGGTGTATTTTTAATTTTTGATTTTTTTTAGATTTATTATGTTGATTAGACTGCCAAATACTCGTTAACAATGAAGACTGATTATCAAAGAAGATTATAAGAATAAAACAAATTAATAAAACTCATTACGGTCAATTTTATTTACCATCAAACCTTAAGGACCCCTTCTTACCCCACTCTCCCCTACCAAATACCAAAATAACAGACTTTTTTGGAAAACAGGCAGAGTCACATTCTGAGGTTCGAAAACCCAAGAAATCCACTGTGTGACCTAATTTTACATTGAAAAACACAAATTAGACTAAAAAATCTTAGTTTTTCAGGAATAATAAAGTATATTGTTATACATCCATCAAAAATATTACTTAAATAACATAATTGCAAAAAATATTTGAATTTCGAGGGGGTGTGGTATTTTTTTGAAAACGCTCATTAAGAACAATAATCCTAAGTGACTACAAATATTATCTGCCTAAGGAAACCCGTATTTGTAATGACCATTTGATGGCCAATATGTGGGATACATTATTTGACTGCAAAAACCGGCTCGGTCGTGGGCCCGCTCCTGTGGAACATCGGGTACGACTGGGTGCTGCGGGGCGAGCTCCAGCCGGGCGTGGACCTGACGTGTTATGCAGACGACACACTGGTCACGGCCCGGGTGAGCTCGTACAGGGAGGCAGCGTTGCTGGCGACGGCTGCGGTCTCACAGGTGGTGAGCCGGATACGGCGCCTGGGCCTGGAGGTTGCCCTCAACAAGTCGGAGGCCATGATCTTTCATGGCCCCCGGTGGGCACCGCCGCTGGGATCACACATCGTGGTCGGGGGGGCTCAAATCGCTGTCGAATCCACCATGAAGTACCTAGGATTGGTGCTCGACAGCCGGTGGGATTTTGGCCCCCACTTCCGGCGGTCGGCAGAGGGCAGACATCGCCCTCTTCTGGCCCCCCTAAATGGGTCCAGGGACGGCGGACTTGGGGACGTCCGCCGTCCCCCATCACACTGGACCCGAGGTTGCGGCGTGTAGTGTTCCACGCGCGCCCCATTCAGACGTCGCGGGAGGGGTTTAAACACCTCACCCCCCCAGTCAGTAAGAGTCTGACAGACCCCTCCGCCTACCCCAGGGCGGAGGACATCCATAAGGATTTTCCGCCCCGGAACAAAAAAAAAAGCCCTTGGACTTATGGCAGGTAAACATTTAATTATTTTTCCATGAATAAATTTTCAACATTTGCTATGTCAGTATCGTGACAATATCAGTCAGTTTGTATACTCTACATTTGGCAGTCACATTGCTGATTACAGTGTATTCTTAGCACAAACGAAGACGATGTTGTCCATCTTCTTTACACGATCCCCAAGGGAGGAATCTCACTGGCTCGCCATGGCCGAGCAGCCAGGTCGCGCTGCCAACAAAATGCATGTATGGTTGTGTAATCAAGAGGACACGCTTGTCTAACACTCGCAACTAGTCGCCGCCATGGTGTCCCGCTGAAATATAGCGCTAAGTCTTAAGTGGTGACCCCATTATTCATTGCCGCGAACCACACCGAGATAGTTGTGTTAATATTATTTTTTCTCCCTGCAGGATGTGGAGTCCTTGAAAAAAAAGTACCGACACAGCAGATCTACTCATGTTCTTCGATGAATTATTAGACAGCGTAAATGGCAGTTTCAGCGCGATAAGACGAGAAAAAAATTACAGGACTGCAGTGACCCCAACCTCACCTCATCACAAATTGTGGAATTATAGTCTACCTATATTGAAATCAATGAAATTTGTAACACCAATAACCAAGGAGTAGTGCCTTCGTTGTCAAGCTGGATCAAAACCATAGGTTTTAAATTAATTGCTAAATATTTACATTCCAAAGGGATTAACTCTTTACTTCTGCGCAATTTAAATCAAGACGCATTGGAAAACTTTTCTGGGGCAATTAGAGCTCATGGTTGTAGCAACATTATGCCCACGTCATCTGCATTTGAAGGAGCCTTCAAAACTTTATTAATTAATAATATTTCATCTTCACATTCAGTTGGATCAAACTGTGAAAAAGATGATGGTGTTTTTCTGCAATCACTAAAATATTTTTTAGAAAATCCAGTAGATATCAGTGTATATAAAATTGATTATAAATATAAATATAAGTGTATCTTTTATTAATTGTCCCGATCACAAAGATAATTTACGTGATTATTTAATAAATAAAAGAATTTAATGAATAAATATAATTTATCATTTATCACAATGTTGTTCATACACAATTGGTGCAAAGATGTCAATAATGTCCTCACTGGAAAAATAACCTTTTGGGATGTTAATGATCAATGAAAGTAAAGGTTAATCGACACTACCTAAACCATAAAAGACGAAAAAGGAGAACACAAAATTATGTATTAAATGTGTAATTTTTTTTACAATAAATTTAAACACAAGTATGCAGTTGTTATTCCTTTAAAATGCTTTCCTTAAACGCCACTTGACATGTAGGTACGTACCTATTATGCAGCGTATAGTACAGTAGCAATGATATACAGCAACCTACCAATCTATGCATATATATCTACATTCATTAGTTCCCATAACGAGAAACTAGATGGCGCTGCGTTCGACCACTTTCTAATATTAAAAAAATGGTGGAGCTGCCTGTCTATTGCCAGTATACTATAGTAGTTTTTGAATCGAAGTCTCGGCGAGTTCTTCTCTAGCATGGCGGTATGTTAGGGAAAAACGACAGATGGATCGACAACGACAACTTTTGACATCGCGCGCGACAATGTTCTCGCGCATGTCATGTTAGCCCTGCTGGGCGTCTCCTGCGGCGGCTAGGGGCGAGAGAGCGTGGAATTTGCCTTTCCCTCAGCCATCTCGCCACCTCCTTCGCAAGCATTACAAAGCCATGCATTTCCGTTGTTTTCGCAATTATGCATCTTGTAGTGATCTTCTGAATAGGTATGCCTATTCTATTCTAACTCGGTCCTTCCCCGTAGTCAAACTATTTTGTCCAACTGATTTGACTACAAGGAATAAATTTCCCAGTGGTCAAACTTTATTGATACTGCAACTTTTTAGCACGCTTGCATGCAGTTTAATGTACAGTCAAAGATAAAATTAATGTCAAATGTCAAGCGTCGCGTCATTCACAATAAAATTGTTATCCTTTGTTGAATTTCAAATTATTCATAATCAAAAATGGATATGAAATATGTGAAACGTAAACGTGGTACCTATAGTTTTACTCCACGATGGGCGGCAGTATTACAGATGGCGTACCTACAAAAATGGGAACGTTTTTTGGGCATGCAGTCATCTGAGAATAGATAAGTGTCGAGGGTCTATCACTGTGAAGGTAGTGTACAAAATTATTGGCTCCGTTTTTTCATGAACTTACTATAAGGCTCGGCGCAAACGAGTCATCTATTACTGCCGCTGTTGCAAATGTGGCAGTGGCGTGCGACAGCTACTGGTGTTCGGAAGCCTAGTTTGAGGGAGGATTTTTCCTAAGTGTTCTATTGGTAGAAGTAGAACAAACAATAGAACAGATGGTAACGATTCAGGAGAGGGCCCTCCCTCTCCCTCGCTAGGGGCGCGACGGTGGTGGCGAGTCGCGGACGCTGCTGTAGCGTGTGGCCACCATCGGCCACACGTGTACGGCGAGTCTACAAACAACTACAATGTGTGAGCTGCGTGTTGCTGGCCATCAGTGGCTGTGTACGGTGGCTCATTTGCGCAGTTTATTTTTTCAAGAGGCGTTTTTTTTTTAATTTGTATTATTTTTTTATTTTAATCTTTTTAATTTATATAGGGTTTGATCATATTATTTTTTGTTTTATTTAGAATGACAACATAGTAAAAAGGACTGAACACATCTGTATTGTTGATTATAGGAAAAATGAGATCGATATTGTGATTGATGAGTTAAGACAAGAAGTGTTTAACAATGATGTCCCTATTCCAACAGCGTATAAAGAAAAGAAGTTTACCAAAAATTTACCATCCTTTGGCACTGTGAAATCGGTTTTATACAATAATCGTAAAAAAACATGCTTTATTGATTCTAAAGAGGCAACAGTTCCCGATAATTTGTATTCATTTCTCTTGGCTGATTATGTTACCGAAACAAGACGAATTATGATTTTTTGTTCAGAAAAAAATAAGACAAGAATGGTTCAATTGTAAGAATTTTTTGGGGATGACACTTTCTACAGTTGCCCAAATGGATTTACACAATTGTACAGCATCCATGCGGCTTTAGATACATCATCAACCACAACGCACGTGATTCCAGTTGCTTATGCACTAATGAAGGATAAAACGGAAGAATCATATGAAATTTTATTCTCTATGTTACATTCTCAAATACCCGAATGGTTACCAAAAAAATTTCACTCTGATTTTGAAATTGCTGCCAGCAATGCTATTTCATCGATTTTCACAGATGTCCAGTTAATAAAATGTTTCTATCATTTTACAAATTCACAATGGACAAAGGCCAAAAAAATTAAAATACAAAGCAAAGATGGAAAAAGAGTGGTCGGATTATGTGCTGCATTTGCTTTGCTACCTGAAAAAAAAATTGATGAAGGTTGGGATTATATACAATCTGATTGTCCTAAAACACCAAAAATTTAAAAATACCTTCAATATTTCGAGAACACATGGCTAAAAAAGAAATCATTTAGAATACAATGGTCCGTATATGGACAAAGGCATCGAACTAATAATTTTGTGGAGAGCTGGAATGCTCAACTTAATAAATTTATGAAGAGACATAATCCAATAACAGTTTCTCGTTTGCTCAAAACATTATTAGACAAAGAAAGCAATTCCTCCGAAGAACCGTCTCCTCGCCGGAGTGAATTAATATACAGGGTGTCCAGTAAATAGCACGACATACTGCAGGGGGTGATAGCTAGGGTCACTACCTATCAATACAACACAATATATGTTCAGCAAAATCTTACGGATTTACAGTTTTACAAAATTTTCCGAAATACCGAAAAATCTCTACCTTGAAACAGATTTTTAAGCATCTCGTAATGAAAAAATCCTTTTCTAGTACTTTTTTTTACATCAAATTATTCGTGAATAGTACTTTACTCATTGATAAGTCTTTTTTCTATCAAAGACAAGAATGTTTTCAAGAAATACTATTTTTTGTTTAAATTTGCACAGAACTATTTCCTTATCACTTAAGTTTAACCTACAGTGGTCAAAAAAAAAGTATGTGGCAGTTTTGTACAACAAACTTAAAAAATAGCTTGTTTAATGGTGATTTTGGAAAGATACAATACTAGTACATTTTCATTTTAAAAAATACGAAAAATAAGCTATTTTAGTTAATAAGAGCATTTTATTTTAAATGCAAGTAATGTGACTTTGAATTCGAATCGTTGTAAGCTACGGTTCGAATTACATAATAATTAATCTACAGCCGACCGGCCGGCCGGTTTGTAAATGACATCTTGAAGGATAAGTTGATAGTAAAAAAAAAACAGAGGAGTTAACTTTAATAAACATTTATTTAAATAAATTACAATAAATGCTCAAATTGCTTCCCTTGTGCCCTAATACACGCTCGGCATCTTCTTAAAAATGAGCTTTTGAGTCTTCTCAGGCTTATTTCCGATATTTTTCTTGCAGCAATGTTAACCCTTGCTCTCAATTCATTGTCATTTTGGATCGGTTTTTCATAGACTTTGTCCTTCATCGCACCCCAATAAAAAAATCCAGGGGGTTTAGGTTCGCAGACCTAGGTGGCCATAATATCGGTCCCAGTCGCCCAATCCACCTGCCTGGATAAGCTTCATCTAAGTAGGCTCTTACTTCCCGGCCATAATGAGCCATCATTTTAAAGCCACATCACCTCTCTTATAGCTCACTTGGAACATTTTCAAGGAGCGTGGGTAGGGTTTCTTGTAAAAACTCCAAGTAATTATTGGCATTTAATGTAGGTGGAAGCTCGACGGGACCCACAATCTGGCCATTAAAAATCCCACACCATAAATTTATTTTGAATTGGTACTGGGACCTGTCTTCTCTTGACACATACGGATTTTCTAATTGCCAACTATGTAAATTATGCAAATTCAAGTAGCCGTCCTTTCTGCAGGCTGACTCATCACTCCATAACACCTTATTAAAAAAGTTTGGGTCCTCCCGATGCATTTCAAGCATGCGGCGGTAGAATTGAACTCTCGGCAGGTAGTCTCTAGTTAAAAGAGTTTGCACGCGTCGTACGTGAAATGGATGGTATCCATACCTCTTAAGTACTGAATGAACAGTGGACTTCGGTATCCCTGTGCGCCGTTGTATCGCCCTAACCGAAGTTGTCGGGTCTTGTTCTCGTTCCTGAAGCACTATGTCTTCGTCAACAACTTGAGGCCGTCCACCGCCACGTTGACCAGGGAGTCTGCCTTCCATGTAGGAGTTATACACTCTGGTAAACATTTCATGGTGTGGATGTCTCCTATCGGGAAACCTTTCCCTGTAGAGGGTGGCAGCAGATCGGGAACTTTGGCCAGCTTCTCCGTAAATAAGGTGCATCTCAGCATACTCTCGCTGCGTATAACCAGGAAAAACGCGGCGGTTGGCCATGTTATAAAACACAAAAGTCCAGGTGGTCGCCAAGTCGTCGTAGTGATCACAATAAAAAATCCAAATCGTAAGGCAAACAAAGTCCGGGGTCCAAGGCACAAAACAGTCGTCAGTACGAAACAATAATTTGTGAACACAGAGATGCGTTGCGCACGGTTTAAGGTAGCGTACTGACAAGTGTCACAAATCCTTTATTCCCATCTGCCCCCTTCGAGCTTGCCACCGGGGTGGTGGCTGGCACTAAGTAGTGGCGTTTACCACCCCGTGGCAGATGACACTTATTTAGTGTCATCTGCCCCCTTCATGATGATTATAAGGTGGTCGATTCTCCACCGCGTTCTCATATTACGTACTGGACATTATAATAGAAATTTAAATAAAACCATTGGATATCATTAGCAACAAAAATTAATCCCTCCACCGCCACAAACCGCTACAGTACTGTAGAGGCTTGTGTTTTCCTGCCTTTAGCAGAAAACTCTGGCCGGAGATAATTTCCTATTCTAACATTCAAACGTGTCAAATATATTTTATATTGTTGTTATTAAAAATAATGTGTCAGATCTAGTATGACAGTTGAATTGTGAATTTGTCTAAGAAATAATATATTAGTTCCAAGTCCTCCGCGTTTCAATATAATTCCCCCTATTTCTAGAGGTCCCCTCTGGTAGAGATCCAAAGGGGACCTCTAGAAATAGGGAGAATACCTAGTACCAGTACCTACTTAGTGCTTTACAGTATTTTTCTATAGATTACGGAAATTCCTTGTATGTCACAATTTGCAATAGATAATCAGAGACTGCGTGGTGCACGCGCGCAAATATACCAATATGGCGGAACCACTAGCAAGTGGAAGTTCCCAAGAGTCTGATACGATTTTTTATATTAATAAAAACAATGGTAAAGTGCTATTACTTGCGGGACATCAATATATTATAAAAAAACAATATAAAACCACTGGTCACGTGGTATGGGAGTGCTCAGGTAGAAGAAAAAATAAGTGTCGCGGTCTTTTAAGAATGAAAGTAAGTAGAAGTTTTTTTTTATTACAGTTTAGTAAGTTTTTTAATCTGGTCTAGTTCAACAATTTATAACACTTAATATTATAAAGAGGAAAGATTTGTTTGTTTGTTTCTTTGTATTGAATAAACTCAAAAATTACTGAACCGATTTTCAAAATACTAACCGACAGAAAGCTACATTATCAATGGGTAACATAGGCTATATTTTATTTTCAAAAAATGCTCTGCTATCGGGCTCCGGAATGTTTCGCTAGTTAGGTATAAGGTCAAAAATAACAAAGTTAGACATGAGTAACATAAGACATGTTGATCTAAACTGATCCAACGCGAGTCACAAATTAATAGATAAGTGCTAATATGCCAATCTGTATCTAAGTAAGTAGGTAGCTACTTATCTTTGACTTGCGTTGGGTCAGTCTTAAAGAATATTCACTTAATATGTGTTTTTTTTTTATGGGGAAGAATCTTGTAGATGAGAAGCCCCACAACTGTACACTAGATTTCCCAAAAAATGAGACTGCAATATTATTGCAAAGAATAAAGGAGAAAATAACAGAGCCAAACTTTCCCGCCGTGCCAACTATCTACAACAAAGCAATGGCAGAGATGAATAATTCCGACGTGAGTAATATTGTGCAACTTCCTCTATTTAATAACATCAAATCATCATTATATAGGCATAGAAATAAGACAGCAGAATTGCCAAAAATATACTGTTGTGAAGCTGAAGAGGTGGAAATCCCAGCTAGATACCAAGAATTTTTGATGGCCGACTACAGACATGAAGGAGTACGTATCATTATATTCTGCTCCAAAAAATCCAGAGAATTAATTAGAAAGGTCACGGACTTCTTCAGCGATGGTACTTTTAAAAGTTGCCCAACATGTTTCAGACAATTGTACGTAATTCATGGAGATTTGGGGAGCGATAGAGAAGCCACTAACATCGTGCCGTTGTTGTACTGTCTTATGAATAAAATGACATGTAAAGCCTACGTAACTCTATTCGATTTAATAAAATCGCAGATTTCTGAGTGGGAACCATTGAAATTTAAGACAGACTTTGAAAATGCTGCGATCAAAGCTATAAAAAAATCTTTCCCAAATACAGAAATTTCCTGCTGTTATTATCATTATAATAAAAGTATTTGGAAGAAAGCAAAAGAACTTGGACTGACACAAAGATACGAAAAAATTAAGAGACGAGAAATAGAACTTAGCGCAGTATTATCTTTATTGCCTCGTAATGAGTTATTAAATGGCTGGAAATATATAACGCGTCATGATACTGAAGACCCTCAATTACTGAAATTCAGGTCCTATATGAAAAAACAGTGGATAAAGTCTGATTCGCTAGAAATTTTGTCAGTGTATGGCCAACGCCACCGAACCAACAATTTTTTGGAAGTTTGGCACAACAAGCTACTATGAATGTTATTATGAATTGAGTCTCTCAAATAATCAATTAAAGATAGGAGTTGAACCCACTTTTAGCTAACTCAATGAAACAAGTGCCTATACAGATATATTTTGTAGGAAATCAATAAAAACCTGATATCATTTTAACTTTCATATATTGAATTACAAATCACACAAGTTGCATTTAAACGCATTTACATAGAACAGAAATCTTATAAGTTATACTATCATCTCACATAGGTACATAATTTTATACTTTAGGTATTATGTTATTAGATCAGTATTGTACCTAATAGGGACCTATGTTACATTTTACACAGAAATTACGTAGAATAGCTAAGAAATAATGTATGTATGTATGTGTATGAGATAATTTAGGAATTTAGTAAGTGTTTAACATGATAACTTTATCTAAAGTTGATAAAATATCAACATCGCTTGTAAGTTTTGAAATTCGTTTAGAATGACTTGGTACATAGAAATTGTAATGTAAAATCTAAGAAACATTAAAGTATCGTACCATTCATTATTACGTTATCAATTGGTAATGTTAAAATTAATAAACATTTGTTTTGAGTAGGTAAAACCGCAAATCATGACTTTCGTTCGGAATCTAGTCTTTAAGTCGCAATATTTTTTATTGTGACTTAAAAGACTTGTAACATAAATTATCTGTTTATGAAATATTAATTCGGAAAGTGATGATTACATTTGTTTTAAATTAAAACTCTTGTTTCACAAAATATTAATTTGCAGTAACAATAGACTGAATAAATAATGTTGAAATGAAACGTAACCTTATGTCAACGTAATCTGTCTTTGACAGCTGACGTTGTCAAGTAGCTATTTACAAGTTCTTAGTGTGTTATTGTTTTTCAACATCAATAAACAACAGTTGTTTTCCTATAAATATGTAAAATCTAACACGGCCATACTGACTGGTACTTTGCTCTCAAAGTACTTACAATATTATAGTCATATAGTCTCGTCTTAGTGCACTAAATCGAACACAAGTAATAAACAAGTTTCATGTTTGTGAAAAATTTGCATTGTATTCTCAGCCCAAACTTATGTGAGCACTAGAATCTTACATAAATGCAATTCTCAGTATCATCTTTGTGACTACCTATTAAAATTGGAACTTCAATCTGGTTACCTAGCAACTGTATACCTATTGATGGTCACTTGCGTCAAGAAAAAATGAATCTCTTGATTGTTTAAAACATTTTTTATTGTAAATATTGTTCTTGTGTTATTTGTGAATATACGTATTTCTTTTTGGATAAACTTCGTCTTCTGTTTCACTCTAATCTTCAAAAGGTTATGGGCCCAGAACCCAGAAGTGTAAAATGGAGCTTTCAAAAATACAGATCACAAAACTTGATGGCCACAATTGGGTCGCCTGGAAATACCGAATGGTTGCCCTACTAAAAGGCATAAACGGAATTTGGGACATTGTGGAAGGCAAGGCACAAAAACCGGCAAAACCTGCGGAAGGCAGTGGTGATGCCGAAGTTGAAATATAAAACTACGAGATTTTGTTACATTGGAGAGTACAGCCCTACTGCTAATAACAAACAATGTAACGGATGAAACACTAGGGAAAGTAATAAGGTTGTCCACTCCCAAGGAAGTATGGAAAGAACTCCATAGGCTGTATGGGGGTCCTGACGAGGGCAGGCTCTACGACTTATGTTTGGATTTCTTCAAACTTAAAAGGGATCCGTCAGACAACACGTCGACTCATGTCTCGAAATTGAAGAATTTGTGGCACAGTCTGAAGGAAAAACTGCTCAAAGAGGAGAAGGTTGAAATGCCTGAAGTTCTCCTGATTTGCAAGATCCTGGATACGTTGCCGGAAACTTTTTTTTCTTTTAAGTCGAGTTGGCTATTGATGTCTAAGAAGGAAATAACAGTAGACAACCTTACAGCCCAACTGTGTGCACATGAAAAAGCGCTGAATGCGATGGCTAACGCTGAATCGAGCGAAAGTGCGCTTTATATAAAAACAAATAGAAAGGTTGCTAAAGGAAATGACCAAAGAGACCAGCAAAATAAAAAGAGGTACGAAGTTTTATTTGCAAAGAGTCTGGACATTTTAAGAAGGATTGCCCGAAAAATGACAAGAAAGAGAAGGAAAATAAAGCTCACAGTTCCAACATGATGTTACTAACGGTGAATTCAACAGATTCTAGTACTAACCGTGATTGTGATCATTGGTACATAGACAATGGAGCAACACATCACGTCACAAGTCGAGGAGATCTATTTCAATATTTTCAGCATTTTAGTGAACCTCACACAGTAACTACGGCTGACGGAAACATTATAAAGGCTGTTGGAAAAGGCACAGTCCGTGTAGAAGCCAATGTTAAAGGAAAACGTAACTTCCTTTTGTTAACAGATGTTTGGTATGTTCCCCAGATTAGCAAGAACCTTTTCTCTGTGCTTAGTACTCAGGACAAAAACCCCTCAAGCATTCTTGAGTCACGGGTTACAACATGTTCCATGAAAGTCAATGGTAAGGTTGTCTTAACAGGAAAAAGGCAAAGGTATGGCGGTTTGTACAAAATAGACTGCAAAGCCATATGTGCTGATTTTTCAATCAACTTAATTGAGCATGGAGATACGTTGCAATTATGGCACGAGCGTATGGGCCATCAAGACAAGAGACATGTCAAAATATTGATAGAAAAGGAGTTAAGGGTTAAGACATCTAACAGTGGAGATTTATGCGAAGGTTGTATCTTTGGTAAAGCGCACAGGAAACCATTTGGTGTTCGCGAAAAGGCAACAAAACCTGGTGAGCGCATACACTCAGACGTCTGTAGACCCTTTCCTTGCAGTGTCTCCGGTTATCGATACTTTGTACTTTTTAAGGATGAGTTCACACGATACAGATATGTATACTTCCTTAAAAATAAATCTGAAGTTCCCGAAAAGTTAAAACAGATGATGTCTGCGGCTAGAAATGCTGGACATACTATTATCGAGCATTTAAGCGATAATGGAGGTGAATACGATAACAGGAAAGTACGAGATCTACTTGGACAAGCTGGAATAAAGCAGACTCATTATGCCGTACACTCCAGAACAAAATGGGTGTAGTGAAAGAGATAATCGCACTATAGTCGAATCTGCTAGAGCAATGATGCACGCGCATGAGGAGATTCCTCAGAATTTGTAGGCTGAGATGGTAAACACTGCTGTTTACATACTAAACAGGACAGGACGTACTTCAGTGAAACACAAGTCGCCTTATGAACTGTGGCTTAACAAAAAGCTTCAGATAAAGCACCTAAGGATAGTTGGTTCACCTTGCTTGCCTTGCTTGCACATGTACCAAAGAAGAAGAGAAAGAAATTGCAAAAGAAAGCTACACGGTGCATTTTAATTGGATACGACAATGATGACGGATACAGACTTTGGAATCGGGAAAGAAATTCATTGGTTCGATCTAGGGACGTTATTTTTAATGAAAAAGCGCTAGAGACTTCAATGAATGAATTGAAGCAGTCTGCAGACCGGAAAAAAAATATAAATATACGTATTTCTTTTTGGATAAACTTCGTCTTCTGTTCCACTCTAATCTTCAAAACTACCAGCACGTTACTTATTTGATGCCAAGCTTCCTCTATGGGAACACTTACATCCAATTCTCAGTATCGTCTTTGTGACTACCAGCATCTTACTTATTTGATGCCAAGCTTCCTCTATGGGAACACTTACATCCAATTCTCAGTAACATCTTTGTGACTACCGGAATCTTACTTATTTGATGCCAGGTTTCTTCTGTGTGAACAGTTACATCCAATTCTCAGTCTCATCTTAGTGAGTACAATAATATGTCATCATTACAAAGTTTCATCTGTATGAATGTTTGCATTATAGAACAATTTTTTTTTTTCTTATAACGGGTCCGCCATCTAACGTTTTTTTTTTTTCAACTAGTGCTTATTTCGTGAATGGTAACACTTAGCTCATGTCTGATTTGACAGATAATTAGTTTTATCCTTCCGCTGAACGAATATGGTTGTGTATACGCTTGAACAACGCTGGAAAATATTGCGACATTACTTTGAAAATCATGGTAATGTTGCAGAATGTGTGTGAAAATTGCGTACGGATTTTGGAAGAAGAGAAGCACCGTCAGCTCCGTATGTTCGTTATCTTGTGAAAAAAGTGAAAGAAACTGGCATCCTCATCGATAAACCAAAGCGTGAAAAGCTAAAAACAGTGCGTACACACGAGAATATTGCTGGTGTGGCAGAAAGTGTGCGTGAAGCGCCATCAACATCAATTCACCGTCGTTCTCAACAATTGAACATTTCGGAGACATCATTGAGACGAATTTTGCATAAAGACCTTGGTATGACGCCATACAAAGTCCAATTGGTTCAGGAGTTGAAGCCAACTGACCATCCAATGCGTTTTCGCTTCGCTGAGTGGGCCTGCGATCGACTTACAGAAGATGCCGATTTTGCCAAAAAAATCATCTTTTCAGATGAAGCAAAATTGTCGCATTTGGGGCACAGAAAATCCGCACGCATACATTGAAAAGCCGATACACCCAAAACGAGTCACTGTTTGGTGCGGATTTTGGTCCAGAGGCATAATTGGGCCATTTTTCTTCGAAAATGAGCAAGGAGTGGCCGTTACAGTCAATGGCGATCGTTATCGGGCCATGTTGAACGAATTTTTGTTCACAAAAATTGAAGAGGAGGATATTGGCAACATTTGGTTTCAACAGGACGGCGCTACGTGCCACACAGCCGAAGCTACACTCGATGTTTTGCGCCCTGTTTTTGAAGATCGCATTATCAGCCGCAGAGCTGATGTCGTTTGGCCACCTCGGAGCTGCGATTTGAAACCGTTGGACTATTATTTGTGGGGTGCCCTCAAAGATAAGTGTTACGCCGACAAGCCAGAGACAATTGACGCTTTAAAGGACAATATTCGTGAAGCCATTGGTGAAATACAGCTGCACACAATCGATAATGTGCTTAAAAATTGGACTGATCGTGTAGGCTACTGCATGGCCAGCCGAGGCAGCCATTTGAATGAAATTATTTTCCATTATTAACCGGAAGGATTGTACTTTCAAATAAAAAAAGAAATTTGAGAAAATATTCAGTAGTTTTTTTTATAGCATTTTCAAAAAAAAAAAGTTATTTGGCGGACCCTGTATTATCAAATAGCTAGCAAAAATATTTCTTTTTGACAACATTCTGTGATACCTGAGATTATTATTTAATATTAACAAATCTAACACGGTTGTGAGAAAAAAAAATGTTATGGCCAGTCACATCATTCATCTTAAATCAAATACATAAAAAATAGTACAATAAAGTTTTAATAATGAAAAATTTGTTTTAATCGCTTTTTTTTCAAGTCACTTTCAATAGACACATTCTGATCAACCCACTCGGGGTTGATCAGAATGTGATAACCTAACCTACCCATTTTCTTAGTTTTTCTTTTGCAATGATGATATCACTTAAAGTACCTATCCCGTCTAGGGGAATCAAAACGTTTATTAAAAGTTTCAGCAACTAGGTTAAGTCTTTGCATAGCCAAGTTACGTTCTGCATGAACATCAATAGTGTGTCCTACATTATTTGGATTAGCAACATCATTTAATCGAGCCTGTATACAAGGTATGTTTGCATCACAACCTATCAGTAATCGCAATGAAGCAAAACTAGTTGATTTTTGTATTGTGGAATTGATGGGTTGTTGAACTTTCCATAGACCTCACGGTCAGTCTGACTTATTACGACGACGTTCTGTAGTAAGCATATTTACTATAGTCATGACATATCGCTCTACCTGACCGTTACTTCTAGGGGTACCTGTAGCTATCATGTGATGGTTAACTTGCCATTCATTAAACAAAGACCTAATTTGGTTAGTATTAAAATTTGTGCCTCGATTTGTAACAACTATGGACGGAGTCCCGAACATGCTTAACGTATCGCGAACAATGTCTGTCATTTCAGAACCATTCAAAGTTTTTAATGCTTTTAGAATACAATACTTAGCGAGTCCATCAACTATGATCAAAATGTGTTAATAAGCACTGTTGCGACGCTAACATATTTTCCTTTTTTGTAAACAACGTCAAACCTGAAATCCCGCAAATAAGTCCACGACTGAGCAACTCTAAGAATCTACCTCCGAGTCTTTAACATTAATAGTCTTAGGAAAAAAAAACAATTATTTTTTAAATGTCCTAACTTGTTACAAATATGGCAGCGTTTCTCTTTGTTGCTGGAATTTGTTTTATCAATGGCTTTATCGTATTAAATACGCTTGGCTTCACTTGAACCTGAAATATTGTCACTACTTGATGATTTATTCTGGTCAACCGATCTTTTGAGGTTTTTAGTCCAAGATGATAGAGAAGTAATTAATTCTTGGCGTCGAGACCCTCGGTCCGTGGGGTCCCAGTGCGCATAAGTTATTTGCGAAAATCGCGAAACGTCTAGTTGATGTAACTGGTGACCGAAAAGCTGGCGGCTTTCTCGCGCAACGCATTAGCATTGCAATTCAGCGAGGAAATGCCGCCAGCATCCTCGGTACAATGCCCCGAGGGCCTTTTTTAAGCTTAACTTAGTTTTAATTTAATTTAGTTATTGTTAATAATCATCTTGTAATTTGGTTATGTAAATAAATATATTGCCCCATTCAGAGGTAAAAGTTACATTACTATTTAAAGATGCAGTTTTAATATTGAAATCGCTAATACCGCCGCAAACAAGCTCAATTAATTGTGTTTCTGTAAAACTTATCTTAGTACTATTCAATAATATAAGTTTTTCTCTAGCATATTCGCAGTAACTATCCGCTGAGTCAGATGTACAAAGAACAGCCTTTATTAATTTTTCAGAAAGATTTTTTCTTTCCGGATACGATGCAGTGATATCTGTCTTGAAACTACTCCAACTACGACCATTTTCTGGTTCCCATAACTCGAACCAGCGTAACGCAGAGCCTCGTAAGGCCTTACCGACTTTCGCTGCCGCCTGGATACTACTCCAGTCGAATTCCTTGCTGTTAGCCTCGATACTCTTGCACCAAGACTGCTCCATGTTGAGACTTGTCAGCCGACTGACGACATGTTGCGTCGTGTCAATGCCAAGGACGAAGTTCCGATTGACGAATTAGCTGAGATCGACGTCCACTTGCCTCAATTTGATTAATTCGTGTAACAAGCAAAGGATTTTACGAATATTTGTATAAATAATAAAACAAATTTTCACTTACGAATGCAATTTTATTTCAATTCAAAACAAAAACGCAGAAAAACGAAACGTAGTATAATTTTGGACAAGTAGTATAATTTTAATTTCCATAGACAATAATTTTCTGAAGGTCTAAATCCAACACTGCATGGAAGATACGTTGTCTAATCTTAAAGATATTTGATGTCAAACTTAATGTTGCGCGGCCGCGCGATCTCTCCATATATTCGCGGCATACAGCGGTACCGTAACTGTGCCAGTTGCGGCATACCAAAGGTTAAGTTCTGCTTACATTTTTATCTCTGCTTGAGAATAGTTTTCGGTGTTTTTCTTTTCTTTTTTTTTTTGTTTGTTGGTATAGTGGTGTGCTAGCTGACATACGGCTAATAATTTAATGTTTTGTGTTGCACGTGGTATAAATTGTTTTGCATACTGTTGTATAGAATCCATTTTTTTTTTCTCTAACTTAACAGACAGCTGTGCTACTGGCGAGTTTGTTGACCACTTCTTCTTCCCAGCTCTTTAGCTGGGAAGTGGTGACCTTCACCACTTCCTAGTACTTTAGCACTTTGGGCGTTTTGGGGGACTGTCTTATATAATTTTGACGTTTAAAAAGTGCTGATTCTCAGCCTAGTTTGAATAAATGACTTTTGATTTTCATTTTCATTCAGACGCTCGTTAATTGTGGCTGACTAAGGTTCAAGTTCACCAATGGCGTCGTTATCCAAGAATAACTATCCCTGGGATAAAATTATTCGCTGCATTTACTCTCAGAATAACTCATATTACGTTTCACCACTTTGTAAAGACAAAAAGTTACTCCTAGTATAAGTATTTCCCACCTCCAACGGACTACTTCTAAAGAGGGTGCAGCGGCAGAAAATGCCGAAAATCTGAAAGTTATTAAATATGGAGGCCTTGGCAGAGAGTACAACTTTGTGCCCTTTGGCGTCGAGACCCTCGATCCGTGGGGTCCCAGTGCGCATAAGGTATTTGCGGAAATCGCGAAACGTCTAGTTGATGTAACTGGTGACCGAAAGCTGGCGGCTATCTCGCACAACGTATCAGCATTGCAATTCAGCGAGGAAATGCCGCCAGCATTCTCAGTACAATGCCCCGAGGGCCTTTTTTAGGCTTAACTTAGTTTTAATTTAGTTAATGTTAATAATCATCTTGTAATTTGGTTATGTAAATAAATATATTCCCGTATAAGTATAACTGTGTCGCTTAACTTCAAACTCGGATAAATCCAATTCTGAGATTTTTTAAGATTTTGGTGTCAAAAGAAACGGAAAAAGAAATGCTTTTAAACAATTTTATCAGTTGTTTATAAACCGCATGGTTTTTGAGAAAATAAACTGTTAAAATCATAATATTTTATCTAAGTCAGATAGATCCATGAGACTGTTTTTTTTCAAATGTGTTTAAGTCCATGAGAGCCAATCAGGTAATTGCGTTTGTTCAACATGGCCGTCAGTCCACGTAAACTCTGCGACAGTAACCCCGTTCACTCCCGCTTTTTATTGTTTCTTTTTATTATTTGGACAGTTCCCATGGATAATTCCATTAAAATTGTGTCACCAAGTAAGGCCCGCAAGCGACCTAATATAAAACTTCGCCGTAAGAAAGAGGAAAGAGATAAAATTCGGTAAGTTTGAAATTCCTATATCTATGCGTCGTTTGGAATCTTGGGTTGGCACTAGTGTTGTGTTAACCATAATCATTATCGATTATTTTTATTTTGTTGTTCTACTGTTACAGAATGATTTGGATATAATAATAAGTATGTAAGGATATAATATTGAGTACATTAATTATATTATCCGATCAGATTTGTGTAGGTATACAGGATCATGTAAGTTTTAAAATATAAGTGGTTTGTGGAGTTGGTCGTTGATATGTTTTGCAATTTTGCTTATTTTTATATGCACGTTATATAATTAAAAATATAATTGTTAACGTCCGAGAATATTTATTTATTTAAATGATATAATAAAGTAACATTAATATTTTTATTAAATTTTAACTCTGGGGCAAATAATCTCACTGAACTTCATTTTCAAAACAGTATCTCGCATCGCATTTAGCTTCGTTTTAAATTATTTTTGTCTTATAAATAAACTCCTTTTACTTTTGTTTGCATTATTTTTTGGTTGGTCTTGCCTGGTCGCATTTTGCGTTACGTAATAAATTTTAAAACTAAAGCTTTGATGTATTTTCAGATATTCAACCAATCAACCACCAATAAAACCGACATGCGGACATAAAACCAAAGCTTATCAATGTAGCAAACTTAACTCAAACGATATCTTATTCTTTAATAGAGCATTTTATGCAACAAATGATAAAATTTAATTTGAAGCATGTCGTATCTTCCGCCATAAAAAGAAGACGCCCAAAGACTGGAAACAAACCAGGAAGGTTCATGGCTCTTAAATACTTCATTCGCAAGAAAAAAGACAAAGTATTGATCCCTGTTTGCAAAAAGCCTATTTAGGAGTTCTGAATTTAAAAAAGGGCAGAGTAGATGGTGTGGCAAAGCGTCATTATGTTACTGGCACAATGGCTGTCGAAAATCGTGGGGGAGATAAAAAAAACGCACACATATCGTTCACGCAAAGAAGCTGTTGAAAAGTATATTCAGACTTTGCAGCCTTTAGAAATTCACTACTGCCGGGACAAAGTTCGGCAACGGCAATATTTACATCCAGAGCTAAATATAAAAAGTTTATGGAAAATGTACTCTGATGAAGCACTGCCTGGCTTTTCAGTTAGTTTCAGTTTCTTCCGCAAAATTTTTGTAACAAGATTTAATATTGGATTTGGAAGTCCTAGGCAGGACGTGTGTTTCACGTGCCTCCAACTGAGGGAAAAAATAAAAGTCGAAAAAAATGATAGTGAAAAAGTGAGACGGAATTGAGGATTCATAAGCTTCGTGCAAAGGCATTTTTTAAACTCCTCCAAAAAGAAGAAGATAACGAGATACTGTTATCTTTTGACTGTCAAAAAAATCTACCACTGCCCAAAATACCCGACCAATCCGTTTACTACTCACGACAGTTATACTTATACAATTTTACCATCGTTAGAGGATCATCTCACAACAATATCGGTATAGACAACGTGTATTCGTACACATGGACAGAAGAAACTGCATATAAAGGGTCAAACGAAATTTGTTCTGCCGTTATTGACTGTCTGAACAAGCTCAATACAAAAGGAATTGAGAAGATACGTCTCATGGCCGATGGTTGCGCAGGCCAAAACAAGAATTCCATTTTGTTGAGTGCTCTGATGAACTGGCTTTATTTGAACTCGCAGAACATCAAAAGTGTCGAAATCATTTTCCCAGTTACAGGACATTCTTTTCTGCCAGCAGACCGTGTATTCGCGTTAACTGAAAAAACAATCAGGAAAATGGAAACAATATTAACCCGAAGACTAGATGGATGTCCTAAAAGAACACGCAACGATTTTGCGTTTAGGAACGGACATACCGATATTTGATTTTAAGACACAAAGCAGAAATGTATTGACGTCGACCCAAAGCTTTCATTTTCAAATAACAAAATGTAAAAGATTTATCATAACTTTACATAGAGGAGAAGTTCGAATTCGTGGTGAAATATCTTACTATTCTGATACAGGTATTTATAAACAAAATTGACATTCTTATTTATTTATTATCTGTAAATTTGTACCTACTTGACAAGAAATGTATCGCATTTTACTAACTCTTCGTTTGTAAATATGCTGTTCCTTTTTTAATAAAGAATGTAATTTCAGGTGTTGCTAAAATAATCAATAAACGCGGCCAATCGTTTGAAAATTTTAGTCCAGAGAGACTGCCAATTGGAGTTCCAGTAAATGAAGCAAAACTGAGTGATGTTCGCAAATTGCTGGAAACGCACTTTGGCCAAGAGTGGGCATCATTGGTGGAATTGAAATATTATAAAAAAGTGCTAGGCCGCACTCATCGCGGTAACGCGAATATTCGTGATAGCACGATGTATGTAGCCAAACATTCGCGAATACTTCGCGACTTCGCACGAAGGTGAATACGCTTCACTCCGCTGTCGGTAAAATGTCGCAGATCAAAGGGTTTTATCGCGATGCACTTCGCGTGCCCGGCCACACTTCAGTCGGCCGGCAGCCATTGTACGAAGCGGATGTGTGCAAGTTTGTGTCAACAACATGGATTGGAGTAACGATAAAATTTTAGATTTTATCGCACATTACGAGTCTGAGCCGATTTTATGGAACCCAAAACATACTAGCCATAAAAGAAAGGATCTCTGCCACGACGCTTGGGAGCGAATAAAGAATAATTTGAGCTGGGCATGCACAGTTGAAGATTTGAAAAAAAAAACGCGACTCACTTATGGCCTATTATAGGCAACATTTAAATAAGAAAAGAAATCTATTAAATCTGGTGCTGGGACAGACGACGTTTATAGTCAATTTAGTTTAGTGTCAATTGGTTTGCTTTTGGCGCCTTAAATAGCTTTCTACAGCCTATATACGATTGCAAGCAGACTATTCATACACAGGTAAGAAATAACAAGAACAATTACTTTTTTGAGCATTTATTTATTTTTGACTAATCACAATAATAGATAATTTATCTATATAAAATAGTTATATTATATCTAACCTCTGTTTATTAATTACTAATACCTTTGTAGTGGTTAGAACGATTAGTTTCTTAATTATATCTCTTAAAAGCTAATTGTAAACACTACACACAACACATTACATAACCTAACATAATTCCTCGTTCGACATGTCAGCTGTCATATTTACGTTTTGTTCGTCATAGACAACAAACGAGGAATTATTGTCTATACCATGGTTAGCACATTATATATTATTCACAACAATTACTTATTTACTATATTTATAACACACAAAATATCTATGGACATATTTCTATATATATTACAATTATTATTACACACAGTTATTTACACTCCACAACTTTATTTATGTAAAACGAATGCACGTCCAGATTGGGGAACGAAACACACATTCGGGCACGGTCGGAAATCTTCGGAACCGATCGTGGCCGGACCGTGATGTGCATTATTTTGAACCCACTGGGAGAGGTCAACGACCCCGGAGTGTTCGACCTTGCCTCAAGGCGAATGCGCGCTCGGTATAGCGACACACATAGCTTCCAGAACTTTTGAGAACGCTAGTCTCGCCCAGTCAGCTCCAACTATTTTATATTTTCTGTTTTACTTGTGCAAATTGTCCATAGTCCTTATTGTTGTTTTTGTACCTGTAATTGTTTTAAAGAAGTGCCGTGGTAGGCAGTAATACAAGTCGTTTTACTAAATAATAGTTTATTATTTAATCTACCCCGTAACACTTCATTGGTGACCCCGAGAAGAACACAGAAGCCTGACGATACAATCATCATGTCAACCGGAGCAGCAGAAGCAACGACTGGAGGAGCGTCGGCAGAGAAACAGGACGTCTGCAGAGTGAGCGTCAGATTGCCGCCATTCTGGCCAGAGGAGCCAGCACTTTGGTTCGCCCAGGTTGAAGGTCAGTTCACGATCGCCGGTATTACGGCCGACAGCACAAAATTCTATACCGTCGTGGGCCAGCTTGATCACCGATATATGGTGGAGGCGCGGGACATTATCGAAAACCCGCCAGCCCAGGACAAGTACGTAAAGCTAAAGGCCGAGCTAATACGTAGGCTCTCCGACTCACGCGAAAAAAGGGTGCAACAAATCCTCACCCACGAGGAGCTAGGCGACCGTAAACCCTCCCAATTTTTAAGGCACCTTCAAACCCTGGCTGGACCAAATGTGCCAGAGGCGTTTCTGTCCACGTTGTGGGCGAGTAGGCTGCCAACCAACATCCAGACAGTTATCGCGTCACAGCCTAATCTTGCCCTCCAGTCTGTCGCAGATTTAGCCGACCGCGTGCACGAGATCGCGCCTGCGCCCGCCCCGGCGCTCACATCACCTCCCGCCGTGGCAAGCACGAACACCTGCAGCGAGATCAGCGAGCTGAAACAATGCATAGCTGGGTTAACAAAACAGGTAGCGGCGCTTCAAACACGTGGTCAGGTACATCACCACTCGCGATCCTCTGATAGGTTCAGGCGTGGTGGCAGACAACGGACCCCTAGTCGACGCGGCCGCTCGCGCTCCAGAGGCCCGTGGAACGACGATCACTGCTGGTACCACAATAGTTTTGGAAACAAGGCCACGCGGTGCACAACGCCGTGTACGTTCGCGGGAAATGCCACCGGCAGCCGGAAGTAGCGGCAAATGGCTGCCCCAACAAACCACGCCGCCTATTTGTCACAGATCGGTCCACTAAAACCACGTTTCTAGTGGACACAGGGTCCGATCTTTGTGTGTACCCACGTACAGCACTACAGCAGCGGCGCAGCAAGTCGACGTACCAGCTTTACGCGGCCAATGGAACCGCCATCAACACATACGGTTGGGTCGAGCTCCATTTGAACTTAGGGCTCCGCCGTGTGTACACATGGAAGTTCGTGGTCGCTGACGTCACAAAGCCCATCATAGGCGCCGATTTTCTGGCGCATTATAACATATTGGTGGATTTAAATCATTACCGCCTCATCGACGGGCTAACCCAGCTATCCTCCACAGCGTCTCTAGCAACCGGTTCGGCAGCTGACATTGCCTCAGTGAAGTCGGTTGGTGGCAACACGGAGTACCATGAGCTTCTTCGGCAGTACCCGGAGATCACACGGCCTGCGGGAAAACAAAGGCAGGTTAGTCACGGTACTGTGCACCACATCCGCACCACACCAGGGCCGCCCATTTTCAGTCGCCCTCGCCGTCTCGCACCAGACAAGCTCAAGGTCGCTCAGAAGGAGTTCGAGGCGATGCTAGCGAGCGGCACGGCACGACCGTCTGAGAGTTCATGGTCCTCACCACTTCACCTCGCTCCCAAGAAGGACAACAGCTGGCGGCCTTGTGGAGACTACAGAGCACTGAATGCCCGCACTGTCCCGGACAGGTACCCCATCCCGCACATACAGGACTTCTCACATCAGCTGGCTGGCAGCAGAATATACAGTAAAATTGACCTAATTAAAGCGTACAACCAAATACCTGTCCAGTCAGCTGATATCCACAAGACAGCAATCACCACACCGTTCGGGCTGTATGAGTTCCCGTATATGACGTTTGGTCTCAGGAACGCAGCGCAGACATTCCAGCGTTTCATGGACGAGGTGCTCCGTGGACTGCCGTTCTGCTACTGTTATTTAGATGACATTCTCCTGTTCTCAGAGACGGCAGCCCAGCACACCGAGCATCTGCACCAGCTCCTGAAGCGGTTATCTGACTACGGCATCCTGGTTAACTCTGCTAAGTGTGAGTTTGGCCAGACCTCCATCACCTTTCTAGGGCATGAGTTGTCCGCAGAAGGTGTTCGTCCCTTGCCGGAGAAGGTGCAGGCGATCCAGGACTATCCAGCTCCCAAGACCGTCAAGGAGATGCGTCGCTTCCTGGGTATGTTCAATTTTTATCGCCGCTTTGTACCAGAAGCCGCTCGCTTGCAGTCACCACTAAACATTGTCCTCTCAGGGCCTAAAACCAAAGGAAATCAGCCAATTAGCTTGTCAGAGGAAATGCTACATGCTTTTAATGCTTGCAAACATGGTTTGTCCCAGGCTGCCTTGCTAGCACACCCAGACCCCAATGCTGAGCTTGCTATATTTACAGACGCATCAGATACCTCAATAGGCGCAGTACTGCAGAAGAAGGCAGGTCATTCATGGCGACCGCTGGCATTTTTCTCCAGGCGTTTATCAGCATCACAGAAAAAGTACAGCCCGTATGACAGGGAGCTCTTAGCCATCTACGACGCAGTCCGATACTTCCGGCACATGGTTGAAGGTAGACACTTCACCATTTACACGGATCACAAACCCCTGTCATACGCGTACGCGCATAGTAGGGAGAATTGCTCACCAAGGCAATTTCGTTACCTGGATTACATAGCCCAATTCACCACAGACATCCAGTTTGTTGCAGGCAAGGACAATGTTGTGGCGGACGCACTGTCACGAGTAGAGGCAATAATACTTCCGTCGCTCGATTACACGGCTCTTGCACATTCCCAGGAAAGCGATCCTGAGCTTCAAGGCCTCCTGGCAAGCAACAGCACATCGCTCAAGATGGAACGAGTGCGCTTCCCCGACTCGGGGGCGGAGCTGCACTGCGATGTCTCCACCAGTAACACCCGCCCTTATGTTACAGAACCCTTCAGAAGGCAGGTGTTCCAGAAGCTTCATCAGCTGAGCCACCCTGGCAGGCAGGCCACGGTCAAATTGATTTCCGCACGCTTCGTTTGGCCTGGCCTGAAGAAGGACTGCAGGGCCTGGACCAGAGAGTGCATAGAGTGCCAGAGAAATAAGATCACGCGGCACATATCCTCTCCCACCTCTCCTTTCCCTGTTCCTTCCCAACGTTTTTCCCATGTCCACATGGACATAGTAGGGCCACTAACAGTATCTAATAATTTCAGGTATTGCCTCACCGTCATCGACCGCTTTACTCGCTGGCCTGAGGCATATCCTATCACCGACATCACGGCTGAGACATGCGCCCGCACCTTCATCGCTGGCTGGGTGTCTCGCTTCGGCTGCCCACATCGCATCACTACCGACAGGGGCAAGCAGTTTGAGAGCAAGCTGTTCAGCTCCATCGCAGCACTCCTCGGTAGCCAGCATCGGCCAACCACGGCGTACCACCCAGCCTGCAATGGCATGGTCGAACGCCTACACCGCCAGATGAAGGCGGCAATCCGATGCCATACGGACACCAACTGGTCCGAGGCTCTTCCTCTGGTGCTGCTGGGCATCCGCAGCGCCTGGAAGGAGGACATAAAGGGGTCAGCAGCCGAGTTAGTTTACGGGGAGCCCCTCAGACTCCCAGGGGAGTTCATAAGCCCTTCACTCACCGGCACCGTAGACTACACCGACTTCGCGGCGCGACTCCGACTTCTGATGGCGAAGCTGTCACCAGAACCGGCGAGTCGACACGGCGAGAAGCCATTCTACGTGCCCAGCAGTCTAGCTGCGGCAACCCACGTCTTCCTTCGTCATGACGCCGTGCGCCGACCACTCGACCCACCTTACACCGGGCCATTCAAGGTGCTAAAAAGGGGCGACAAAACGTTTAAAATTGAGTTTAAGGGGAGAGAGACAACAGTCACTGTAGATAGGTTGAAGCCCGCTTACCTCAACAACGACATCAACAGCACTCCCAGCTCGACGACAACATCAACGGGGGCAAACACGCCTCCGCCGCCAAACAACATCGTCGAGAGAAAAACCCGCACCGGTCGCACTGTACGATTTCCTGATTACTATCGCCCGTAATTAGTAACCACGGTCTCAGGGGGGGAGTAGTGTAGTGGTTAGAACGATTAGTTTCTTAATTATATCTCTTAAAAGCTAATTGTAAACACTACACACAACACATTACATAACCTAACATAATTCCTCGTTCGACATGTCAGCTGTCATATTTACGTTTTGTTCGTCATAGACAACAAACGAGGAATTATTGTCTATACCATGGTTAGCACATTATATATTATTCACAACAATTACTTATTTACTATATTTATAACACACAAAATATCTATGGACATATTTCTATATATATTACAATTATTATTACACACAGTTATTTACACTCCACAACTTTATTTATGTAAAACGAATGCACGTCCAGATTGGGGAACGAAACACACATTCGGGCACGGTCGGAAATCTTCGGAACCGATCGTGGCCGGACCGTGATGTGCATTATTTTGAACCCACTGGGAGAGGTCAACGACCCCGGAGTGTTCGACCTTGCCTCAAGGCGAATGCGCGCTCGGTATAGCGACACACATAGCTTCCAGAACTTTTGAGAACGCTAGTCTCGCCCAGTCAGCTCCAACTATTTTATATTTTCTGTTTTACTTGTGCAAATTGTCCATAGTCCTTATTGTTGTTTTTGTACCTGTAATTGTTTTAAAGAAGTGCCGTGGTAGGCAGTAATACAAGTCGTTTTACTAAATAATAGTTTATTATTTAATCTACCCCGTAACACTTCACCTTACCTCTTTGTTATTTATTGATCAGTCCACAAAGAAAAAAACATTAGGTACCTATTATAAATATAAATTAACGACTAACGAGAAATTGAGCAAATTTGTCCCGTATGTTTGTTGGTGTCGAAGCATTTCTTCTCGGTATAGCTGTCATTGAGCGCAAGGCACTGTCAACGGATAGTTCATTCCTCCATGTACCAGGAATCACATTGTCGTTTTCAATCCTATCCATAAAGCCTGGTGGAGTGTAATAGTTGTTAGATGTTTTACTATCCCTTAAAAAGTTATGTAGTAAAATGCATGCCATCACAATATTAGAGACACGATCCGGTTGAAGTGGTATAGGTTTTCTTAGCACTCGAAAAATAGCAGACATTACTCCAAATACATTTTCCACAACAATTCTAGCTTGTGATAATTTTTTATTGAAAATTCTCTTTAAACTTCCTTCTGGGTGATCACCTGGGTATGGTTTCATTATATTTGTATGTAGTGGGAATGCATTATCTGCTACAAATACATAAGGCATTGCATCGTCGCAACCAGGAAACGGTGATGGAGCTGGTAAATTAAGATCACCTCGACTTAATCTTCGGAATAGTAAACTATTCCGAAATAGGGGTGTATCATCATCACTTATTCTTCCCTGACATCCAACGTCTGCAAATATGAATTTGTATTTTTTATCAACTAATGCTAATAGTACAATGCTATATGTATGTTTATAGTTGTAAAATTCAGTTCCACTGTGATGCGGTGCCAATATAACTATATGTTTCCCATCCATAGCTGCCACGCAATGTGGAAACACGTAATGGAAATCATCTTCTTTTTCTAACCACTCTTGCTCATTTGTAGGCATCTGAAAAAAAAAAATATTATAAATTTTTCAACAGGTTTACGAAGAAGATGAACAGGGTATGATAGCTATAGCCGCTGAAGAAAGTACAAATAAGTCCGTAGACGTATTGAATACTCATCAAGCCAAAAGACCCCGTCAGGATTTTGCTTCAGAATTAAGCAGTGCCAGACAACAGATGACTGAAGCTTTCAACCATATTAAAAATAATAAGTTGAATGACGAATATGAAATTTTGGGCAAATTAATAGCCAGTAAATTAAGAAAACTGCAAAATATTAATATAAAGGAAATTTTAATGAATGATATACAAAACATTGTTTTTAAAGCTTGCATGGTGGACAGATTAAATGATACGACTAGAGTATTACCTCACTCCTTCCTACAAATACCCAATTTACCTTATCAGCCGCACCATACACCCAATCAGTCACACCAATCTCCCCAGTCAGCATATAGCCCGCAATAGCAGTCACCTCAATCATCATTCCGCCTACCAAACCAGTCACCTCACTCACCATACAGCCCGCAACATCAGTCGCCACAGTCACCATACAGTAAACCAAACCAGTCACTTCACTCACCATACAGCCCGCACCATCAGTCGCCACAGTCACCATACTGTAAACCAAACCAGTCACCTCACTCACCGTATAGCCAGCCAAATCAGTCACCCCAGTCACTATACACCCAGCAACACCTATCACCCCAGTCACCATAACATCACAACGAGCCATATCAATCGCCCCAATTATCAGAACCGATACCATCGACACCACTTCAGTCTGATGACCAAACCTCAACGTCCGCTCAGAATATTAGAGTACTGCCACCGAAAAAAGCTTCGCAAATTATAATATTGGAATCAGGTGAAATAAGGCCTAGTTCAGACACGGCGGGAACCGCGCGATTTCAGAATCGCATGGAAATCGCGCGAGTCTTATTTGTATGAGTTATTAAGTAATCGTTCTGACATAACCGCGCGGTTAATCAAGCCGCGCGGTTAATCAAGCCGCGCGGTTAATCAAGCCGCGCGGTTACGGCAACCCAACCGCCAGAAAATAGAATCGCGCTGCGCTGCGCGCTGCGCGTTTCTGTTACTGTGGAGTCTATACTTCGCGTTCAGTTGCGTTGCGGATACCGCGCGGTTAGCACGTCACAGCTCGTAAGTTCGCCACCATGGCGTTGGATCGTTTCGACACTGAACTATTTATTGATGAAGTGGAGAAGAGACCTGCAATATGGGATTTTCAGTGTGAGGATTACTCAAATAAAATTATGAAGAACCAAGCTTGGCAAGAATTAGTGGAGATATTTGGAAATTGTGAAGACACATTGGAAAAAAAGAATATTTTAAGTAAGTAGGTTTATTCACCAAAATTATTACTCGTATAATTATTATTGTGAAGCGCTAGTATATTATACTCTCGGTATACTTTAGGTACTTAACTAAATACCTATAAACAAACTTCGACTGTTTCATGCAGACATTTCAAGCATTTTTTAAATAAAAGTCACAACGATATTAGTTAAGTACCTAAATCTTTCAAGAACAGTATGTTAGTTGTAGCTATATTTTTGTGTCTTGCCATGGAACACGCCCATCGTTCACAAAGTAATGAGCGAATTTATCTCTGATATTCAAAGATGACGGTGCCCCTCTTCCCGCATGCAACGTATTGAGACTAGTCATTGGTGCAGTATATAAAGCATCTTTATATTTTAGACCATCTCTAGTCCGCACATAGTTGTGTAGAATGCAACAGGCTTTTATTATGTCTTCAGCAAAATCTATGTTTACATTTATAGGCCTATGAAAGATGCGCCATTTGTTTGCCAAAATACCAAAAGTACACTCAATGTTACGTCGGGCTCTCGATAACCTATAGTTAAAAATCCTTTTTTCAAGTGGTAAACATTTGCCTGAATATGGACGCATTAAATTTTCTGCTAAACCGAAGGCTTCATCTCCAACTATAACATAAGGCATTGGTGTTGGGTCTACATTAGATATTGGTTTAGGTGTTGGTATATTTAATGATTTTTCTGTCAGTCGTTTATAAAATAAAGAATTTTTAAATATAGCAGAATCACTGCTTTTGCCATAAGCTCCAATATCAACATAAGTAAAGCAATAGTTGGCGTCGCAAAGTGCTAAGAGCAATGTTTATAGTTATGATACAAAGATCCCGAATCAATAGGCTTTATAACTCGGATATGCTTGCCGTCTATAGCATCAATGCAATTTGGAAAATTTGCATATCTCTCAAAGTCTCGTGCTATTGTCTTCCAGGTATCTTCAGTCGCTTCGGGCATGACTTTGTTTACCAACTTATTCCACAATGATTTACATACTTCGCGGACAATTCCTGTAATCGTCGATTTTCCTAGGCGATAATTGTAGCCAAGTTCTCCAAATGAACAACCTGTACCAAGATATCTGAAACAAGAAAATTATTAATAATATTATTATTTTTAGGTACACAACTCCAAAAAAAATGGAAAAACATACGAGACTGCTACAATAAAGAATGTAAAAAAGAAAAAGCAACTCCTTCTGGTTCAGGTGCTCGTAAAAAAGCCCGATATATGTATTTTTCAAGACTTTCTTTCCTGCAGAATAGTGTAAGTAATAAAGACACTACAACTAATATGGAAGAACAGAATGCAAGGCAAAGTGAGGAGACAAGTCAACTAAACGCCAATGCAACCGAAGCCACTGAAATACGTCCCCCTAAACGTAAGAAAACACAAGTGCCAAAAGAAAAACTAGCTGTTTTAATAGAAAAAAGCATCGCGTCCCGACAAAATTTTCAGAACGAACTTCAAGAAAATAGTATTACTAAACAAGATGACGATAAACTCTTTTGTTTGTCGTTATATAAAGAACTCAAAAAAGTACCAGAAAATAAGCGTTTAGCGACTAAAATCGAATTACTTCAAGTGATCCAAAAAGGACAAATCTTACAGCCCCCTGTTCGCTACAGTACTCAGCAGATCACACCTTCATATTGGCAAGGACAACAGTATACAAACCCGCAAGGATATTTTACTACATCTAGATCATCTCCTACTGTAATTCCGCCCGCGTCACCATCACAGTTTAGTTCTGGCTCTCAGTCGTCTACTGTTATAGAAAATATATATGCTGATTTTGAAGAACAATAAATAAATCTTACCTTAAAGTTATTACGAGTTTTTCTTCTGGTGACACGTTTGGCCTCATATGCGTTTCAGAGCTTGAAATATCTTGCCTGATCAGTTCAATTAGTTCATCAAAAGATTTTATTGACATTCTCAAATAGTCAAAAAAAATTTTATCATACATTCTTAAATTGGGATATAACGTTACGAACTGACCATGTACTGGTCGGTCACATAATATTGGATGCACCCAATACCGCCTTTTTCTTTTCTTTTTTTTAAGGAGCAACCACAGTAAACACACTTCTTCGTCGACCTCCATTTTCAAACTGACGTTATTCCTGCACGAAAATCGCATAATAACCGCCGGTGTCTGAATAGCATCACAATTTTGCGGTTTGAAACCACGCGATTCGTGAACGCGCGGTTCCCGCATGTCTGAACTAGCCCTAACCTTTGTTGATGATTGACATTTGTTAAAATTGTTTTTTATATCTGAAATATAACTTAGTAATATCATTTCTTTTGACATAGACTTTTATTTACATACCCTAACTTTGTCCTCTAGAACCATTAGGATGGCTTTGCTGGTTTCGTGCACTATTTCGGATATAATTTGATGGGACATTTTGAATAAATAATGCAGGCTTCGAAAGCTGTCCCCTTTAGCTAAGTAACGTAGTGTTAAAGCTAAGCGTACTTTTGTTGGGATTGCTTCTCTGAAATGTGTGTCTTTTTTGTGATTAGTGGTGCCACTTTTCGTAGCAATATTTCAAAATCCGTCGAAGTCATTCGAAGAAAGTTGAAAAATTGGGCAGGCTCAGCAATTAAATCAGAAAACATGTTGTTTATAAAGTCTCTGTGAACAAATTTTAATACATTAAAAACACTTTTCTATTTATTTATACCTATTATTTAAAATGTTAAATGAGATTTAATTTAATAAAGGCCACTTACGTAGTTTTTGATTTGTGAATAGCTATCGTCCACTGTCGCCTTTTTCTTGCTTTCATTTTGTTTTTTAGATGACACAAATGTAAAATATAATTATTCGCTGCCATATAATATAGAGCAACCGTGGCGTCCATTTTGAGTTTTGTGTTAGTTTATCGCAATGAATCTGCGAGTGATGTAATGTGGCCACGCACCTTCGCTGTTGAGCGAAGTCACGAAGCTTCGCGGCGAATGTTATCGCGATGAGTGCGGCCTAGGCCACAGTGAGAACGTGATAGGGCAACCAATGCACCAAGAAGAAATTGAAGAAGATGACTCGGAAGAAATATTGAATTTTGTTTAAAATGATTAAATTAGATACCTCCTATTTTTGTAAAATAAAACTAGATTTCCTTATTTTGTTTGTATTATTTTAGTTTTATTCAGTTAGCTGCTACAAATTAACTGTCGATAGTATACCGTGACTTCGCCACTACCACATCCCTAGCTCTAATCGTGTTTTTTCAAATCCAGATAAATCCGAATCCATTAAATCAAAATTCTATAAATCCACACTGAGTTTTTTCAAAGATAGATAAATTGCATTCCATTATATCAAATGAAGGTAAATCCAACTTAAATATTTCATTTTTGATAGAATGAGTGATTTAAATACTGAATTGGCTAAACAGGATCGTTTTCTTCAATAATGTTGCCATAATAAAAAAAATACTGTGTTTTAATTCATGAAATTAAGACTATCATTTATTTATTTTTCAAACAAACCTAACTGTAAAGTCGAGCTGCGTGTTTAAATTTCAGTTTGCCTTATTTTGTGGTGTTTAAATTATCTGTATAAAATGTCTGAAAGGAAACGAAGTGCTAACCGTCTAATACAAGAAAAAATTAAAAAAATTATTGCTGGATCTGCATGTCGATTCTGTAAAAATGTCGCCGTGAAAACTCGCGTGGAGTGAGCTGTCAGTGTCATCCCACTGATGCTAGGGCGTGACCAAGCCTTACATTTATAATCATAATCGAGATTTTAATAATATTTTGATGCTAACTCCATTGGTCATTTTATATTATTTCAAAACTAGTATTTAAGTGTTGAAACTTTTTATTTAGGGTTTTTTAAAAATAAAATAGCAAAACAGAAATTCAGTCAGAAATTCAATGTTGTTTTTTTATTCCAAAATCTTTGGTAATTTTCGCAGCCGCCATCTAGCTTTTTAGATTTGATCTCACTATCGGCTTTAACACCCCCAAAAACCATGAAAACGACACCCATGATGAAAAATTTGAATATTTTCGCAGCCGCCATCTAGCTTTTTAGATTTGATCTCACTATCGGCTTTAACACCCCCGAAAACCATGAAAACGACACCCATTATGAAAAATCTGAACATTTCCGCAGCGGCCATCGCCTCAAAGAGATCTCGTCAGCACAATGTAGGGGTCCGCTAGGGCCGATGCCTGCCGGGGTCGCGGGAAGGTACTAATGGGTCACCGAGGCCCCGGCAACACAGGCTACACGAAGGAATACGGGTGGGTTTTAGTCAGTAAGAGTCTGACTGTTTGTCGCGCATTTAAAAATAAATAACGGCCAAAAAAAAACTCATCTTGATATTAATAAAAGCGCATCACGCGCAAGCGCGGCCTGATCTTATCACTTTACTCGATTCTCGTAACCACAGTAACCACCCGCGCCGAAGTGAATCGGCTAGGTGAAGTGAGTCGGTAAGCGCGACGCATGAGTGTCGTGATCTTATCACTTCACTCGATTCTCGTTGCCATAGCAACATCACTTCACTTGGGCTGGATGAAGTGAGCCTAGACGCCCGCCGCCATGGCCGCACGGAGGGCAATTCTACCAATTAGGCGGCCAAGAATACAATTCCTAAAATTTGTCTCAGGTAAAAAAAAACGACTACCTGCGACTGGTAAATAACCGTAGAACAATGGGCGACCCAACCCGCTTCCCCACTCGGAGCGCGCGCCAAGGTGTGCCAGTCTAAACTTGATCGTCGCTCTAAGTGTTCATATTGCTTTTAGACATTTCGTGCAAAACTGTTATTTTAAAAGTGAATATTTTTATTTTGAAGTGTGTTGTGAAGAAAGTTGTGATGGATTCAAGTATAACGGGTAAGAGTACATACATATTAATACGTTTTAAGCCAATGGTAAAAAAAAATATTGCGTACAGGCAATTACAAAAACATGCTCGTGTTTGTTGTATTAAATTCATATTTTTTGTAGTTAAAATGTTTTTGTTGTACTTCAGGGTTTGTCCCACCGGTTTTGTCAGTTGTAGTATAAAAAAGGGTATTTAAACTAATTAAAAACGATAAAATTGGCCGTGATCTCCATGAAAGACATCACTGAAAGATATAGTACAAATTCATCGAATTTGCAATTTATTATAATTTTTGTTTAAGCGAGTTCTCCTTTTATTCCATAAGCTGGGGGTCCTTCAGGGATGCGAGTAGTAACGCGTAGATACCTTTTTAACAAAATGCAGGAACAAAACTTGCATAATTTTGATTTGTTTTATCACAAGATGAGTATTGTGAGGAACAAAAGAAAGTATTTATATTGTATTCATAAATTATCCTATTTGAAGTCTCAATTTAAGAAAAAGTGGATGGAAGCTCATAAAAAACCACAGCTTTTCCTTCAAAAGAATGATAAGTGGTTACAAGGAACATTCGAAATACCGAGGGTTAAACAGCGTTCTTCTGGTCGAAGAACAAAGTCATTTTTAGAATCAAGTGAAAGGAGTAAACGCAGAAAAACAAAGGAAGTACGCAGTGCTGTGAATTAGTATGCGGGTCAAACAAAAAAGTGGTTTGGCATAATTCAACTCCTTCGCCACGATTCTGTCGACCAATAAGGATCCAATTTGTCAAAGAAACAGTGGATATTACTAAGTCTTTAATCGCAAATGTCGAAGAGGCTATAAATGCTCTAAAACCCGGTGAATTCGTACTGAGCGAAATTTTCATAAGTACAAAACATATTATGACTCTAACTATGGTTGATGCAAGTGTAACGCTGCAACTTCGACGACTTCAACCATGAGATGCTACATCTGTGGTGCTACATCAAAAGAATTTAATGACCTCAACATAAAGAAAACTGTCGATATCGACGCAATACAGTTTGGCCTATCTGTGTTGCACGCTAGGATTCGGTTTTTTGAAGGCATATTTCATTTGGCATACAAGATTCCTGTAGAAAAATGGCAGTTAAGGTCCGAAAATGACAAAGGCATTGTCAAAAAAAAAGGCAGAAATACAAACAAAATTTAGAGAGCAAATGGGTCTAGTAGTTGATGTGCCGAAAGCTGGTTTTGGCAATACCAACGATGGCAATACTAGTAGAAGATTTTTTGCCAATCCAGAAATTGCTGTTGAAATCACCGGTGTGGATTTAAATCTAATAAAACGCCTGAAAGTGATTTTGGAAGTCATATCTAGCTCTCATAAAGTTGATTTAAAAAAGTTTGCTCTATATGGGTATGAGACTGCGAAGACGTACATTGATTTATATCCTTGGCATCCGATGACTCCCACAATGCTTAAAATACTAATACATGGCGCAACTGTCATGGAAAATGCACTTTTGTCTATTGGTTTACTCTCAGAAGAAGCAGCAGAGGCGCGTAACAAGCATATTCGACTGTACCGGCAAGATTACGCTAGAAAATTTTCTAGAGAGCAATGCAATTTAAATGTAATGAACAGATTATTGCTCAGCTCAGATCCCTTGTTATCTAGCATAAGACCAAAACCTAAAAAGAGGTCTACGCCACATAGTGAAGAAGCAATACAAATGCTTATGCCTGCTGAGGCCCACACGGTTGAAGAGAATTCATCGGATGAGAAAACGGCCGCAGAAGAGTCAGACAGTGAAATACATTAAAATGCAAATGGATTAAAAATCTGGTGAAGAGACGTGAGACTCCTCAATGTAAAATAAAAAGTTGTTTTTTTTTTTCAATAACCCGTAATTTTATCATCAACAATTGTGTTTTACTTGAATATATCTTCACCAAAAGCTTTTATAATTGAAATAAAATAATATTAAACTATTTAGAATACATAAAGCAAAGAAAATAATTTTGGCCGCCTAATTTGAATAAATGCCCCAGGGCATTTTTCAAAAAGTTTGTCGGTTAGTAAATTACCCTGTCCGGTGGAATCGTAACATTATGACGAAACAGGAATTGTATTATTTTTTACTTCCTGGGGCCATTTTATGAAAACAAATCTTTAAATATGTTACTGTTGTAAAATAAACATGAAAATCTGAGTAAATTTCAAAATACAGCCTTCTAAAGCAGCACTGACCATACAAATTTCTTTTGTCCAACCTCTTCTTTTAAACTTTAAAATCGAATTACTTGTCTTCATTTTTATAGATACACCCAAATGTTATGTTTTTTGAAAGATTTTGAGTTTATGACATTAAATTTAATTTCTATGTCTAATCAAAAACATAGAAAATAATATATCTTTTAATTTTATTGTGTCCACAAAAATGGCATGTAGTGGAAACTCCTACATAGTCACGGTAGTTTTATTGATGCAACTTACTAAATCACAACATATGCATCGTTTTTTATTATTGGCAACATTTAAATAGTCTATGGCCGTCGCCATTTTGCTTTAGAATTCAACCGACCAATCAAATGCGACATAAACAGTTTTCAGGCGTCACGGTTATGGTTTGTTGTGTTCCTAATAGTGCCGGCGTTTTCTAAGGTAAAAAAATGTTTAATTAATTGTTTTACTGTGACAGATTTCATATTTATGTAATATAACCAAGCACAAGTTGTTATAGTAAAATCTTTCTTTTACAATAGCTAGAAATGATATTCTTATTACTGTAGTCGAGAAATCGTCACATCCATTCGTCACGTGATATACAAGGGGAACTTTTTCGTGACGAAATGGAATTCTAAGGCTGGGTGTAAGCAGTCGGAAAGTATCAAGTGATGCAAAAATTATACAAACAATTTATTTTTAAATAATATTTCATTTTCTTTTTAATTTATATTTAGATATTAAAGTTGATTAATTAATTAATTATTCAATTATTAAAAATTTAATTTATATTGTAATATTATATGCATCAATTTACTGGTTAACGAACACAATAACATTATGATTGACTGTTTATAACATTTAAAACTTTTCATGGTTGTTTTATATTGCACAATACAATGTAAATACTGTCGTGCGCCAAAACCAACTTAGATAAGTTTTCCTTTTCAGAAATATTATCGAAATCGGTCATTACATGTGATGCGGAGATGCCAGACTTTGTAGATCTCGATCGATTTTTGACAAGAAACGATTTCGTTTTACACTAGCAAGAGTGGCCGTGGATAACAACTCACTTCGTGCTCTCAAGAAGTTGTATTAATTGTAATTACACACCAAATTTCACCACTTCAAGATCCATAAATTGAATATACCTATTTTATTAAATTTTAATTTCTTCTGGTGTCAAGGCTGTTTCCAGTTTACAATTTACGACAATTATCCCGACGACGAATGTCTTTATTGTTAATTTAATAGATGATAAAATAGCGTACATTTTACTACTATGGTTCTCACGCCTGCAGAACGCGCAAAAAGATACCGAGAAAAGTTAAAAGAAAATCCAGTTAAATATGAAATACAAAGACAAAAGCAGCTAAAAAGACTGAAGAAAAGTCAGAAAAAAGTGTCAGAACTCTCTGAAGAAGAAAAACATAAACAAAGAAAAATATGGAGAGAGCAAAAGCGTAAGCAAAAAGAGAATAAGAAAACCCAACCAAAGGCTACACCCGAAGTAGTGTCAAAAAAGTTAAAGTCTGGGGGACACTCGTTAAAAATAAAACACCCAAAGGTTTGTAAGAACTACAAGAAAGCTTTAAATAATATAAAGTTATTGAAACTAAGATTAGATAGTTTAAGAAAAAGGTTTTGTCGTGCCCAGCAGAAGCATGATCAAGAAATTAAGCTGTTAAAAAATGAATATGATAAGGTCAAAATTCGCAACGAATGTATGGAAATTTCACTACGTAACACGTACAATAACTGCAACAAATATTCTGAAAAGAGATTACTAAAACAAGTTGTAATTAATGAGGGACGGGGAGGCGCTTGTAAAGTTTTAGGACTAAAAGGTCCCGTAAGAGTAACTGTCAAGGAGAAACTAAAAAATAAGAAAACGAAAGAAGAAATAGAAATGTTTTTTATTAGAGAAGATGTTAGTAGATGCACTTCTGGAAAAAGAGAATGCAAGACAAGAGGAAAAAAGAAATGTCAAATTAGATATACGGTAGACACGTTGTTAAATTTATTTAAAGTGTATAAAAATGAAGGAGGAAAATGTAGTTTTACGACATTCTTTAGATATAAGCCATTTTTTGTCATATCGCCCTCTGCTAATAGTAGGGATACATGCCTGTGTATAAAGCATAGTAACATGAACTTTTTGTTTGTTGCTTTGAAATCAAAAGGTGTTGTAAGTCAAAAGAACATAGATGAAATAATAACGGCGGTTTCTTGTAATATAAAGTCAAATGAATGCATGTTTAACAAATGTGATAAGTGCAAAATTGCTGCTATTGAATATAATCAAGAAAAAATGGATAGCGAGATAACTTGGTTTAAATGGAACAGAGTTAACTGTGAGTATGAAAAATCCGCCAAGAAATATATCACAAAAAAACTACAAAGCAACAAATCTGCGGAACTGTGCGGCGATTGATAGTTGAATTTGAAATCGCACTATTGTCGTTTAAAACTCATGTTTTCATATGGAAACACCAGCAACATCAATACCGCACTTGCATCAATACCATAAAAGATGACGAAATCGTTATATTATGTGACTTCTCCGAAAATTATAATTGTAAATTCGCAGAAGAGGTCCAGGCTATCCACTTCGGGGCGTCCAAAAATTCAATAACCCTACATTCCGGAGTCATTTACTTTAAAGATAAAGCTCAGTCATTTGTAACCATCTCTGATAATAACTGCCACGAACCGCATGCCATCTGGGTACATTTGTTTCCAATTATAAAATTTGCTAAAGAATTTACACATTTTCGTACTATTCACTTTTTTTCCGACGGACCTATTAGCCAATACCGTCAAAAAAAAAATTTTTATTTACTTACTCTGTTCACACAAAAATTAAATTTATTTTACTCAACTTGGTCATTCTCGGAATCTGGCCACGGCAAAAGCGTTGCAGACGGCATTGGAGAAGTAGCTTTTGGGTTAGATGTTACAAACGGGTTAGATGCTCATAATATTATACAAAATAGCATGAAATCGGTGAAAAGTTTTTATGTAACTGATAATGATATCAAAAACGTGGCCAAGTTGATCCCAGATAAAGTTTCACCAGTTCCTGGGACACTACAACTGCATCAAATTATATCTCAGCGGCCAAATCAAATTCAATTTAGGCAAATAAGTTGTTTTTGTGGTGAATTAAAAGGTTTGTGCAGTTGCTATTGCCCCAAGAACCATACTCTGTTAAATAATCAATTGCAAAATCTGGCTGTCAATAATAATATGCCGAGAATTGAAAGATGTGTTGCAGATTTTTTTTGTGATGTTAACAGGGAAATAGATAATGAAGTAATCACAGATGAGAGGGTGGTGAAAAGTGTAGAGAATAATGATAGTGCAATAATAGTAAATGACAAAGAATATGTCGTAGGCAATGACGTTAAAATAGCAAGGGATGAGACGTGTGGTAAAAGTGCTAAAAGTGAAGTAATGAACGATGAATGGTATTCCAAAAGTGATAGTAGTGAAGAAAAGATAGATAAGGAAGCTACAGAAATAATTATAGATAGTAAAGATTGTATTTATGATATACCAGATGATTCTTTGATGGTAATTACACAAGAGCAGAATAATAATGTAATTTCAGAACAAATCATGGAAAATATTGATGACATTCCTTCCTTAATATTTCCTCTAGACGATATTGCTTTACAACCTTTCGAAAGTGATATAATTAGTGATTCTACAAATCCAGATCCTCAATGTATGTTGCCAAGTACATCAAAAAATATGTGCTGTAATTTTAACGATTTAAGACATGAATTACCATCAAAAAGAATATTATCTGAGACGAACCGTAATATGAGTAGTCCCCGCAAACGTGGATTATTAGTAGAAACTGATATGATTCTTAGAAAACTTAAACGTTCTACACGGAATGAAAATAAAGCTATTAGAACAGTTATAAAACGACAAATAGAATGTAACGGTTGCAAGGAGAATTTTCCTGTATATGCTCCTATGATCAAGTGCATGGCATGCAAAGAATTTAATTGTATGGCATATAGTTCTGGACAGCAACATTCTGATTATATTTGTTTAACGTGTTTCGGTGAATAATTATATTACTTAGTCATTCGAAGTTAAGTTTTTAATTTCTTTTTTTTTTTTGGGTAATAAGCGAATTAGGTTTGTTGAAGTATTTTTTTAATTTTGTTTTGATATTTTTTTTGCAATTAGCGAATACTCGTAAAAAATTTGAAGTATTTTTTTTGTGTCAGCTATTTTATTTTTATTTATTTTGGGCCAAATAAAACCCCGATAAAACAATTTTAATTTGAGCTTTGATACGACTATTTTTTTTATTTTCATAAAATCTAATTGTTAAACTTTATAAATATATAATAGCGGGTTAAATATCATTTATTCGCTTATAATATGGTACAGTGGATGTGTAGTGACCTACACTTAAGTCTAATTAAATTAAAAGTAACACTAAATTAAATATAAACTATGTATTTCTTAAATTTAACTAATTATAATTTATATACACATATTTACAAAAGAACTTAAAACTAGACTTATTTATAATCAACATTTAAAATAAAACTATTTACAATAATTAACTTAATGTTCAATTAACAAACAGACAAGTACAAACATTGTATTAGTAGCTAATTACTTATCAGTTGGCCGGCGCAGCTATGACGCGTCTATTGTTCTAGCGGCGACCGGTCGCTCGCGCTACGTCATGCGAGCCGTGTGCGTGAGCGGGACAGCATAATCATGCGTTGCACTCACGCACCCGCACCGTACAGATGACGCGCGCGCACCGTGACTAGCCAGTATCCAGTCGGTATGCTCACTACGCGCATAACTACATATTGTACCACGCGATCCTAGTTTCACCGTGCTAACTAGCAACCCTTGAGACTTCTTGTATTTAAGACTATCTGTGTATTCGTGCTGTTCTCTGCTATCTACATTTCTAACACTCCTTCTTAAGTGTAACTCTTGTGTGTGTGAACTGAAAAACCTGTGTATGTGTATTTAATAAACTTTCATTCTTCTTCCTGTGTACTTGGGATTTATTACCACACATACCCTCACACACCACAGATGTTACAAAATATGTTATAAAGTTCTCAGTCCTATTCTATTATTTGAAGAAAATTGTTATCGTTAACGAAGTGATTTTTACTAAGGTGTTTATTGTATTTAATCTTTATTGATACCAAAGTACACGGAGAGCGCATCCATGATTATTTTAGCGTAAATTAGAATTATGATTATTTTACTATGATGTACACTCCGCCTTGTTAGTTCCTAATAGTAACGCTACGTTCCACGAGCGTTACTGTCCAGTTTTGGCTGTGTGTTTAATTTAGATTTTAGGAAAAAATACTAAAGTTAAAAGATTGTATTTGATTTTATAATATTTTGTTAAACATTTATGATTCTATTGTAATTGTCAATTTTGTTATTTTGTTTGTATTCTCGAAACTTGGATAGTTTTTGATACCGTTTTATGGTGCAATAGTCGTCACTATTGCACCATAAATAGGATCATTTACGCTGTAAAACTTTTTGATTATTAAATATTTTGTATTACGTATTGACTTTTCATAGCTTCTATTCATTGAATTTCACAAAAAAATACTTGTTTCGTATAAAACTGTTTATTTTTTGCTAATTTGATTACTGATTAAAGTGACGAAATGGAGCAGTTCATTGTGTTACATTACATAACAAAGTTAAAATTTTCATCAATCGATAATATTTTACATAAAATGATATCTTTTTCAAATAATAATGTATATTTCCTATGACATTCGATATACAGGTTGAAATTGAAAACTTGCGACAAACTGAAATGGGACATTGTATACATCATTATTAACAACTTTTACTAAGGGACCAAAGCTGTAATCCCAAAAAAAAAATCTGCTTTTCCTACATTTTGATTACGAACATAAATGTAGGAGACAGCAGTTTTTTTTTTTGGGATTGTAGCTTTGGTCCCTTAGTAAAAGTTGTTCATAATGATGAGTACAATCTCCCATTTCGATTTGTCGCATGTTTTCAATGTCACCCTGTAGTTAGGTCAAATAAAAAGTTTGACAAATATGGGAACTCCTATTTCGTCACGAACAAACTTTTTGAAAAATGCCCCCCACCGTGCGCCGGCCGGGGCGCGCGCTGCGCGAGTGTCAGTTGAACTGTTGAATTTTGTTATTGATGATACGTTTAGTATTGATGACAGTGATTTTATGAATATTATTTTATTATTTATATTGGCAACGCGTAGGTCGGTATAAATTTACCTACCTAAAATAAAATATTAGGAAGGTACTTAATAAATAATCCGCACGTTTTTTATTCAAATGGCTTATGTACACAGACACACACATCGTTTAGTTAGGTTTCCACATAGTTTGTGAGGGGATAAATTCTATGGTGCGTCAGCCAGGCTCACTTTTAGTACTCGATCACTTGACACACTCGGTTATCTCTTCTTATTGAATAGATTTGGGTTAATAACAACGCTGAATAACGTCGCACAGTCTTTACTCGACTCAATCCACTATTGCTACTTCAACACACATCGCGGTTGGGTCATGGGATTGCGTTTATATAATCAGTTGATTATGATCAATAGAATTAGCATAAAAATATTATTAAAATCTCGATTATAATAATAATAATAATAATAATGACGACGACGACCCTGCTCCCGATACCGGCGGACCACTTTTTTATATATTTTTAAATGTTTTTTTTTTATATTTTTTCTAAGAAATATTTAAAAATGTATTTTATAAGACAAAAAGTGTAATAAACGACATAATAATAATAATAACTCTTTAATTCAGATTACAGGATCCATAATGTGTTAGTATTGCCTTAACCTATTGTTAGTGAAAAATAAATTAGAACAAAAGTGACATCACAAAAAAAAAAAAACAATTCATTTTGCACATGTACGTCTGTACGCACATGTCTCCCAGCCCAGTGCCTAATAAACGGCCCATCAATTTTGTCCGCTAGTGTACCTAAAATATTGTTCGGAATACCTCGGAATCGCCGCAGCATAGATGCACTTCGCTTGCGCATGATGGCATAAAAGTCATCCAGTCTCGCTTCAGCAAACATGCTTGATGCGTTGCAAAACCGGGGTAGTCCCAACAACATCCTGAGTCCGTTATTATATTGGACACGCAGGGCGCTGTAGGCCTTCTGCGTATACCTAACCCACTGGTTGCACGAGTAAAACGTCTGGCAATAAGCTCTGAAAAGAGTTAGCTTTACCTCCTTCGTGCAACGCGCAAACCTGCGAGCAAGCATATTGCATCGAGCCGTCAACGCCCTACGTTCCCTATCAATATCTTGGTCGTCCGTAAGACCATCCGTGACCACATGATCGAGATATTTAAACTGAGTGACCACCTGCACCGGAATTCCACGCAACGTTACAGGTGGAATATTTGCAGGTGTATTTTTAGGTACTTTGAACACCATAACTTCACTCTTAGTGGCATTATACCTCAATCCATGAGCCTCCGCATAACTCTCACAGACGGCCAGCAGTTTTCTTAGACCGCAGATTGATGGGCTGAGCAGCACCATGTCATCAGCATAACTTATGTTATTGATCAGCCTTCCATCACAGAACATCCAACCATGGTGCTCTCAGCTCACGCACCAGCCGGTCTATATACAGGTTAAACAAACTGGGTGAAGTTAACCCCCCTGCCTCACTCCGCAATCCAGTCCGTTTGAAACTGAATGCGCATCAGCTTACCTAACGTAATTCTTCTGACTCTCATACCAATATTTAAAAATATGAATGCTCTCAGTGGGAAGGTATCATTCGACAATTTTTGCCACAGAATGTCATAATCTACCAGGTCAAGAAAACAACCGTATACTGGTGTCTTCCTGTCTGTGTAGTACCGCACAGTCTGCCTGAGACACAGAATTGCACTTTCAGTAGACAGACCGGATCTAAAAACTGCGCGTCGTGCAAATTAATGTGCGCATTCAACTGCCTCTCAAGCAGACTGTCCAACATTTTGCCAATGACCGTGGCTAGCGATATAGGTCTATAATTAGTTTTGTCGGATGAGTCACCTCTCTTATTCTAATTATGATTGTAAATGTAATCCTTGGTGCATCCCTAGTATCAGGTGGGATGACACTGCCAGTTCACTCCACGTTCACTTAAGTTTTCACGGTAAGAAGGTTACAGAATAGCACTGCTGGTAGCAGAACACTTCAGTATAATTGAAAATAAAAACAGACGGAGTAACCGTAAAACAGAAAAATGCGGAATGGGTGAAAATGTCCGACGAATATAATTTTCAGACCATAGGAGTTCATAGAACGACTGAAAATATTAAAGCGCAGTGGGATAGTTTAAAAAAAAAAACACCAAGAAAGCGGCGTCTACTGCAAGGCAAAGTTTGTTGCAAACAGGTCAGTGAATTGTGTTTATATTTCTGCTCTCGATCAAAATGCTTGAGTTGACTAAATGCAAACATAAAAGATTCAAGGTTTATTATCAACCAAGATTATTTACTCGTACAACTCCCACCATGCTATACAACAGGTAAAACCTATATGTGGGCATTTCCGTAGAAATTTATCCAGTCTCATTTTGTGCTGTCCCATGACTTTATTTATAATTCATTAGAAGACCGAAGGCCTATTATTGTAATTCACTATTTATTATGATAGTATAATAAAAAAACTCAGTAAATAACAGTGAATTAGTCTATTTTTACTATAATAATTATTAAAATAAGACGAAAATATGTTTGGAACCCCCCCCCCCCCAGTTTTCAGGTGTCCCACAGTGTCGTGACACACTTTGAGTTAGATTATTGATGACATAAAATTAAGCATGCATGTTTTAATATATTCAAATGTATGATTTCTTTTAAAATAAAACATAAATTACAGCCACTTTAATACAAAAATAATTATTTTTTACTATTTTAATTGTGTCCCACGATTTCGGACGTAGTGGAAAATTCCACTTCTTAACGGTAATTCCTCCACAAGTAAAAAATAAACTTCCAAAATCTTAGCACATTTATTTTCCTGGCAACATTATTCATCGATTCCGCAAGTTTTTGCGGTTGGCAATCAGGTGCTGTCAAAATCATTCGTGTCTTAAACTTGCAAAGCGTTACCGTCTACGTGTACATCATCCACTTTGTTTGAGGAATTTCTGCTGGTAAGTTTTTGTTTTTGATAATGTTGTTATTGTTAACTATAATAAAATAATCGTAAAAATGATTAATTGAATTACTTGCAGCATTCATTGTTCTATTGTTTAACTACACGCAATTTTACATTGGAAAACATGAAAACGTTACCTCCATTTTGTTTAGTTACCTACGTATATGTAGATTGTAAAAGTTACAAAATGGAAATGTAAAGGCGAGTACATAAGCTAAACAAGCATGATGCACGTGCAATTTTTATGTGATAATTTTTTGTTGTGGTGGTAATTTTTTTTATTTGGCTTTTTTATGCACTTATGCTTATATTAATGCATTAATTTAAAAGTTTGTTCAGGAAACTATCTTTTTCAACCGAAAGTTGCTAGCTAATGAAATACCACTAATCTCGTGCTTTTCTTTGGGCTGGTAGATTGCGGGATATTGCTATATTGTATGATATAATTTCTTCAATGCTTTTGGCAAGGGATGACTTACTATTATTTTGTGCAATATAAAGTGTTACCTATGTTACGTCGCCTATAATATATGGAAGTTTTTTGAATGCAACTGCATTTTACATTTACACTCGATATGTTATTGACTACTCTTCATTTATACAACGTTAGTTTTAGTTTATACTAAACCTCTTACATTTCATACCTTTATGTTCGCATATCTCGTCAAAATGTAGGGAACAGCAGATTTTTTTTTCGCGATTTCAGCGTTGGTCCATAGTGAAAGTTGTTCATAATGATGAGTACAATGACCCCTTAAGAGGTTTAGTATAAACTAAAAATAAGATTATATACTATATTTTTAGGTAAGTTAAAATGCCTCTTACAAATGCTGAAAAGCAAAGGAGATACCGGGAAAATTTAAAAAATAACCCCGAAAAAAAGGAAGAGATAAGGAAAAAAAATCTTGATAGAATTAAAAAATTAACCAAAAAAGTAGGTGACATGACCGAAGATGAAAAAATGGTAAAAAGAGAGATTTGGCGTCAACAGAAAAAAAAAACAAAAAGAAAAAAAAATGACAAGTCCGAAAAAATTAAAGCACATAAGAAAAAAACAAAATGCCAATTAAGTATTATTTTAAAGAAAGTACGTTTAATGTATGAAGGTTCTTTGAAAGCCGTTGAAAACCTTAAAAAAACCTCGGAAACGTTACGAAAACGTAATTTTCGCCTAAAAACCCGACTAGAAGCTAAACTCAAAGAAAAAAGCAAAGAAATTAATATGTTAAAGTGCAGAAATGAAGTACTCGAAACAATGATTAAAAAAATATACGCAACAAGCGATTCGATTAAAAAAAGGCGTATCAGAAACGTTGTAACTTTACAAGCGCAAAATCACAACATTGAGTCAAAAAGATACGTTGCTGACTGTCTCGGCATTGTTAAAATACAAAAGTACAAGAAAATAGGAGTAACAAAAAGTCAAAGAATATCCAAAAAAATTCAAGATTTCTTTGTCAGGGATGATGTTAGCCGAATAACGGCGGGGAAGAGAGAATGCAGAACAAAAAACAAACAAAAACAACAAATACGATATTTGACGGACACCTTGAGAAATTTGTACGTTTACAAAGCAGAAGGTGGTCAACAATCTTTTTCCACATTTCATAAGTACAAACCCTTTTTTGTTCTATCGCCTACATTGAATAGCAGGAACACGTGCTTGTGCATTAAGCACAGCAACATAGACTACTTGTTGAAGGCCCTGGTATATAAAAACCTCATTGAGCGTGGTACTACGTTAAAAAACACTGTGTCACTTATCACCTGTGATATAACCTGCTTTGATTGGTAAATGGCATGCATGGTAAATGCCCAAACTGCGTCAATTCAACTATAGAGTTTAACCTAAATGACCACGACCGAAATGAAGAGGCAAAGTGGTGGTGGTGGGAATCAGAAAAACATACGTACAAAAAGAAAGGAAAAACAAGTGTTGAAGACAAAGAAATACAGACTAGGAAAATGACGAAAAAAGTTAAGACAGAAACCTTAGTAGAACTTGTTACGACCTTTAACAAAGAATGGAAAATGTTTAAAAAACATTATTTTAATATGAAAACCCAACAGAAGCAATATCAAGAATGCTTACAACAACTAAAATCACATGAGGTACTTATCTTGTGTGATTTTTCAGAAAATTATAACTGCAAACTGGTCGAGGAGGTTCAATCGATGCACTTTGGAGCATCCAAACAGCAAGTGACCCTACATTGCGTAATGGTTTATTGGAATAATAAATGCCAGTCAATTTGTTCAGTATCTGAAAGTCCATGCCATGAGCCAGCAGCGATTTGGGCACATTTATTGCCGGTGATAAGATTTATCAGAGAGAACAGCCCAAATACAAAAGTTTTACATTTTTTCTCTGATGGGCCAACAAGCCAATATTGTCAAAAAAAAAATGATTACCTGCTGAATTTGTTCGCTCATAAAATGAGCTTGGACTTTGCAACGTGGTCCTATAGCGAGAGCGGACACGGAAAAGGCGTAGCTGACGGCATTGGCGGTGCAGTAAAGCGGAGTTTGGATCGCCAAGTCTTATATGGTCACGACATTAGAAATGCAGAAGACGTCTTTACCAACATTTGTGCTGCTATGAAGTCTGTGAAGTCGTTTTTAATCCCTATTCAAGAAATCGAAAATATGAAGAAATTGATACCGACAAACCTTCGACCAATTTCCGGAAATAATGATATACACCAAATCATTACAAATAGAGAAGAAAATGTAGTCCACTATAGACCTCGGAGTTGTTTTTGTGGAAGTGAGCCAGGGCTGTGCTCTTGCTATCTTCCAAAGAGACACTTGTTACTTTTGCCTGAGGGTCGTTTGACAGGTATACCTAATCTTATTTTGAACCTACTTTAATTGTGTATAAAAAATAACGCTGCCTGACCTCATGTATATATAATAAAAGCATGTTGTGATATTATATATTAAACTTTATTGCAGACTGTTGTGTTGATAAAGTCACAGTGAGTGAACAAAAGCACTCAGCGTGTTCATCACAAACGAAGACACTTATTTCACCTAAAATCACACTAAATGAAGACCAGGAGGAAATTGAAGAAATTGCGTTATTTGATTCGGTTGATATGGAAGTTATCGAAGTTTATGGAGAAAATTCACCTAATGTGCTAAGCCTAGATCTAATGGATATTGATGCAATGCTTTTAAATACTGCTACAGAGTTAAACTCTCCAGAGCCAAGTGAGACCGAGCCTGTTAGTTTGTTGACAAACAATGAACTAACTGTACTCCCTACCACAGAGTTAAACTCTCCGGGGCTAAGTGAGAATGAGCCTGTTGAATCCTTACCACGTATTAAAAGTAAAAGGGAGTGCAAAAACGACAAACCAGTACCAACAAAACAAAGAAGCGATAAAAACTTACAAAAACATCATACTATGTTTCTAACATGCAATAAATGCAGTTACTCAATACTTGGTGCTAAAGCGAGATGTATGAGTTGCAAAAAAACATACTGTATGGACTGCATTGGAGGTCCCGTTGCTTTTGATTATTTGTGTGATACTTGTCTTGATCCTGATGATGAAGGTAGGTAGGCTTACTTCGTGTTTTTTTTTATATGAATTAAATTTATACAATAATTATGTTATTTTTTGTTACAGATTAAATTAACCTCTACAATAAAGTTGATTGTCGGTGGCAGTGAACCTGAGCATTAAAAAAAATGGTATACATCGTAGACATCGACAAAATTTTAACGAGGGATGATTTACTCCAATATTACTATTATGGATTAAAGTGGCCATGGGACGAAACCCATTTCGTTTTAGTCAGTCAGTGTTGGGAGTGTTATGAAGATGTACCTCAAATAACGGATTTTGGTATCCGACCATACCATTTTGCCCTATCTATGACTAAAACTCATGTTAAGAATTTGCTAGCGACACATTTTTGGTGCGATGTTTGTGGCGTTTTGATTTATGATCATTATGTAAAAGATGAATGTACTTTTTGTTTTCCATAATCATTATGTTTGTTATTTGTGGCTTCATTTAATGTTACAATACCATAAAATAACAACTTTGTTATCTCTGTTAATTACTTAGAAGACTGATTAAACTAATTTGAAAGAATATTTTTGCGCATACAAAATAAGAGTGTTGATTTTGAATAATTAATATAAAGATAATCTTTATGTATGACACTTATTATAATAAGTAGTATAATAAGTGTCACTTTTGAAGAGTCAAAATAAATAATTATGTTTGTACACACGGCTGCATATCAAGCTATACATTTCCAGTTTATGTTGATCTCGCATTGCATAGGATTTCCGTACAATACGAAGTCAGCTTATGTAAATGTATAGCTTGATGTGTAACCGTGCGTACCAGAATACCTGTTAAATTGAGAAACTATTCGAATGAAAAGAATATAAATAATAATAATAATTAATTTAGAAAACTGTTGATTTGGACAAACTCTAATTCAATTTTCAAGGCTGATTAAACTAAGGTTTTGTAGTTTAATTTTCGTTTCATCAACCATCTGACCATTTATAATTTTTATTAACTATGTGAAATAAGCTTTACGTTTCCGTTTTGTAACTCCACCATTCAATTTTGTAACTGTCCCATTTTTTTCATCATAAAATTTAATTTAATTTCCAATTTTTACAGGGCACCAGCTCATTATTTGTTTAATTTTTTATAAAGTATCATACGACTATAAATTTAAAAATACTCTAATCTTGTTAACTATTTTCGACAATGTGCAAAACAGAAAATAACAAAGCTTAGTTCCCAAAAGTAACAAAGTGGATATGTTTTTACTAAATCACAAAAAAACTAACGCATTTACTATTTGATTTATACATATATAATTTTTAAAGAAAGTAGCGTTTTCTATACTAAAACCACTTTTTCCGTTAAAAATTAAATATCTAAATATATTTTATTTTATTGCAAACAAGTTACAAAATGGAAATCAGAAACACTACCTTGTCCCAAACAAATCATATTTTCTCAGAAAATGGGTATTCTTTTGTTGTTTTGCAACTATAACAGTAATCTTTAATGAATATCAAAACATTAAAAGATAATATAAACACTATTTAATAAAAATAATCCACTTTTCTCCATTTTGTAACCGGGACAAATTTCTACGGAAACGCCCATGTATTACCTGTTTGTATAATTTTAACCACATGTTGTCTGAGCTCATCAATCTTTGTTATGATGATTATAGTAATTATGTATTTTTCACAATAATAATTATATATTTTTATTGTTTATTAGGTAGAGGACATACCAAACCACAGATCAATGCCCCATAATTTGATCAATACATGATAAAATTATGGGGTTGTTATCAACTTCAGCAGTCGGTTTATTCAATCTGTATGACAAAGACAATGTCGTTATTAAAATTTGTGAAGAAACCAGTGAAAATTGTCCTTTACAAGATGAACCTGCATTAGCAAAAGGTAAATGAGCCAGAAATTCATATTACACCCTATCAAAACATATTTATTAAGTTTAAAAAAGAAAGGGTGGTGCTGAACAGAGAGGAATGAAGCGGAGATGTGTTTTCACATAATAGCTGTTGTTGACTAGTGAGAGTTCTACTGAAATCTCTTATATGTATTATAGCTATAAAGAGCAAAATCAGTACAAAATCTGAAGCTTATATCAATAGTTGGTGACAGCGTCACTATGGCTTGGGTTCAGTTTTATAATTAAACATACACATGTATATAGTTTACAAACATTTTAGGGGTGACATGCAACACTATATTAATTCTAAAATAGTTTCAGTACCTGATGTACCGACCATATCTTCACATCTCTTACCCGGTATTTTTGTGGAATCGGAAAATATGGACTCCATGCCAATTCAGTCAGGTTTGTAGTAATACTGGACTACACTTAACACTCCACATACATACTGCAATATCTATCCGCATACATTATGAGGTTTTATATACTCCTGCATCAAATAATTTAATTTGATCATATTATATTCATTACCTTATTTACTTCAGGATTGGGGAGACTACACTACCGAAATGCTGCACACACACGTATCTTCTTCTCTCCGGTTTCATAACAAAGAAACCAGTGTCTGTTACCCGATGAAGAAGATATTGGTAATAAAACCCCAAAACTAAAGGCCAAACCATGGACCTCTAAACGTCGGCCAACACTACCAGTACCAAACTCTTCAGCAACGGAAGAATTTCAGAAGAAGAAAATAAAATCATTGGAAATGCAAATGAACTTTGCAGAAACAGAACGAGAGGAGGCTAAAAAAAGTTTGAAATAAATTATGAAATTCAAAAAGAGATCCTCATTAAACAAAAACTAAAGACTCGATTACTAAGGATACAAAATATATTAAATGCTAAAAGGGAAAAAAAGAAAATAATAATCAAGTTTGTTATTTATTAAAATATAATATTAATCAAGTGTTTTTATTTACGTCAATTTTTTTAAATAAGTATTTATAAGAAAATCTCTAGCTGTATGACGCTGAGACATTCCAGGTGGAGTATTCTTGATGACTTTATTATTAAATAAAGGAATTGAAATAATTATAACACTCGTTGTACCACAGAATCATAGAGAATATATATTTGAAGAAAACTCCACAGAGTATACACGTAATATTAAGGTTGAACAATTATGGAAAGGCGGGGATTTAAATATTAGTTCAACACTCCTGCCAAATTCAAGCCTTCCATGTACTAAATTAATTACAACAGTGACAAACATAGTAATCACATCAACTTAAAATAAAGATTACATAACATATCAATAGATAACATTTCAATTTCGTCTCTCAGATATTGAAATTTATCTCTAGGTAAAGCCTTAGTTAGAAAGTCAGTAAGTTGATTGCTTGTTGAAACATATTTTAGATCATTAACTTTGGTATAATACTTTTCTTTGATGAAATGATATTTAGTGTCTATGTGTTTGCACCTCTTGTGAAAGTTTATGTTTTTAATAACACTTATTATTGCACTTTGATTGTCTATATTTATTACTATGGTTTGTTGCTTTAATTCACTCAGGTCACATAACAATTGTTTAATCCAAATAGCTTCTTTGGTGGCAGCACAGGCTGCCATAAATTCAGCTTCTGTTGTAGAAAGAGCGACAGAGTGTTGCCTTTGACTGGACCATGTCACGGCAGCTCCATTTTTAATGAATATGTATCCAGTTGTTGACCTTCTGGTTGTGATGTCATTGGCATAATCAGCATCACTGTAGCCAATTAGCTCTGAAGATTTCGATGCTGATAGGTAACAGACCAAAATTGACAGTATCTTTGAGATACTTAAAAATTTCTTGATACTTGCTTAGCTTAGCTGTCCAGTGAGATTCATTATAGCAGTTCAAAAATCTACTCACCAAGCTTACAGCGAGCATTATGTCTGGTCGACTTACTATGGCAACATGCATCAGAGAACCAACTGCTTCTCGGTAAGGAAGATTCTTGTCGGGCTGGTGCTCACTTTTCTCTAGCTTCGAATGAGGATCAACTGGAACGCTGTTGCTGTTGGCATTTTCCATATTAAATTTATTTAATAACTATTTAGTATATTTAGATTGATGTATAAAGATGTATTTGTCAGAAACATGAATGTCCATTCAAACAAAATTTCCAGGTGGGCACATTGTCATATCAAATGTTGTTTTCAAATCATTCATCTTTACATGTTATACTAGTTACATTGTTCATTTCTTTATCAGATAATGTTAATCCTTCAGAACATTCTTTCAATTTCTTCAGGGTGTCAAAGTTCAGATGACCCATCCGTTGGTGCCATAAAAATATATCATCTTGTTTAACATCAGACATGCATGCATAATCAGTATTCATGTTAAGCCGGTACATGTTGTTAACTTTTGTTGCTGTTGCTACAATAACATTTTGTTGGTTCAGTATAGATAGGCCTTTAGAATCAAATTTAACATGACTACCATTTTCTGTGATTTGATGTACAGATATTAAATTCACTGCAAGTTCGGGTACATACAAGACATTTGTAAATAAAATTGTGTTCGACTGATTTTCTCCATTCAATGTATTCAAGGTCACATCACCAAAGCTACTTACTGAAAGTGTTTTGTTATTAGCAACTTTGATTTGCTCTATAGGTGGTGAGTGTTCCTTTTGAGGAAGGTTTTGATGTCTTGTCATGTGCATGGTTGCCCCAGAATCAATGTACCATGCAGAGCTGTTGTTGTCAAACGGAGTGACAAATGAGGCAGCATATGAACTATTTGATTTAGCAACCTTTTCTTTCGGTTTTGACCTGCATTCTGGACTCTTGTGTCCATATTTATTACACTGAAAACATCTAGGACCTTTGTTGAACTTCTTTTTCACATTCTTGGTTTGAGAACTATGAGCAGATGTAAAAGCAGAGTTAAGCCGGCTTTTGACTACGGGATGTAATGTAATATATATTACATCACGAGATATAATTCAATATCGCTCACCATGCTATTTAAGCAACCTCTTTACACTAAGCTGTAATATATATTATATCCCAAACTACAAATATTTTTTCGACCGACCGACCGACCGAGGAGCTGTATATTTTACCTCACGTCCCCGGACACCGCACCTCCCCCTGCCTCGCCCTCACTTTGAACGGAACGGTGCAGACTGTAGACCTCGTATTTTGAATTTTCGTTTTTGTTTGTTTATAGTACGCAATCCTTACCTACGCATATTATGGAACATTTTATAGAAAGCGTTAGGAAATATCCTTGTTTATGGGCGACTAACAGTGAAGAGTATAAAATAAATGAAATTAAAGATGCTGCTTGGAGAAACGTAATAAAAGAATGTGATTTACCGGATAGTAAGTATTTATTGTTATTACATTCTTAACAATCTCTTTTGTATTCTTGTAGTTTGCCATGGTACAGTGCCAGATGTGTTAAAAAATCGACAAAATTCTTCCCGTATAAAGAAACTTTCATTTGAATATCTGAAACCCGAGTGGAATAATGGCGTCAGCTGATTTTCAGTAGATAATATCTCGCTTTCATTGAATATATTGGAGTTATCATTCATTGATTAGGTAGTTATGAAGGACACATGTAGCATTCACAATTTTATCGACAAGCTCGACACGACACTCAAATGGTTTTCTATATACCCTCCATCTTACTGTTAATATGCCGAAAGCATTTTCAACTACCTGGCGTGCTCTTGATAACCGGTAGTTAAATATTCTTCGACTGTCTGTTAATTTTGATTTCTGATAGGCGCGCATTAGATTTATCAAAAGGGGAAAGGCATCATCCCCTATGAATACGTAGGGTAGTTCCGGTCCTCCTGGACACAGTGGCTCATCCAGCGGCAAATTCAACTTTATTTGTTTTTAATTTATGACCAAATACACTGTCGTTTAAAATTCCACCATCACTGTAACGTCCCATAGACCCAACATCAATGTAAATGAATCTTTTTTTTGCGTCAACAATGGCCAACAAAACAATCGAAAATGTTTTTTTATAGTTAAAAAAATTTCTGCCTGAGTGTGGTGGAGCTTTTATTACGACGTGTTTGCCATCAATAGCACCGACGCAGTGATCAAAATGCCAGATATTTTTAAAATCTTCAGCTATTTCCTTCCATTCATTTTCAGTTGGTTCTTTTAGTACTAAAGGTTGAAGATGGTTCCATATTGCATCACAAACACTTTCAACAATGCCTGAAACTGTACACAAGCCCATTCTACAGCTATATGCCATTGATGTGAACGAATCTCCTGTAGCCAAGTATCTGTAACAGAGAAATGTTAGAAATGTTAACATTTTTAATATGTATTGTAATAATTGTGTATTTGTTACAGTAAAAGAAGCTAAAAACTTATGGAAAAATCTACGCGATGGTCATAGACAGTCACTCAATAGACGAAAAACGACTACTGGACAAGCTGCTGATAACGACAAAGGTTGGAAATATGATAAATTAATGGAAATTTTAATACCGTATATGGCAAACAGACCGAGGACCACAAATGCTGAACCTTTATCAGAACCTTTATTAGAACAATCAGACTCTTTACAAACTCAAGAGATTGAAAACGCCGAAAGAAATTTAGAAGAAACTGCAAGTATTTCACGAAAAAGAAAATCAAATGATAGCTTGATAAAGTATATAGATGAGGAAAAAAAGGCAAGAGATAAAAGGGCCGCCGAAAGAGATCAATTACGAAGACAAGTATTGACAAGACAAGAACCGCCGAAAGATGTAATGAAGTATTTTTTTGACACTATGTACGAAATGAGTAAGAATTTGCCCGAAAATTTTCAGATGAAGATACAGAATGAAGTTTTTAAAAGTGTGATGCGTGCTAGAGAGGAAAATTCAAAAGCGAGAGTAGTTTATAATATTTCTGGGGCAGAATCTCACACTACCTCCTCCTGCCCCTCGTCCTGGAACATCGTATTCGACACATAGCTCTCAACCATTACATTCAGTACTTAGTCCTGAGTCACATATTTATCACGCAACTTCGCCCCCACCTCGTCCTGGAACATCGTATTCGCTACATAGCTCTCTATCACCACATTCAGTAGCTGAGTCAGATATTCCTTCGCCCCCATGTCAGTCTACACCTTACGAAAATACCACTAGCAGCGATGGTCGCTATATCAGATCTTATTTAACTGATGACGCTACTTATGAAAGTTTTTAGGTTTGTACGGATGACCAAATATAAATGTAAGAAACAATATATTGGTTTCTAATAAATGATGAACCGAATTTATGTGAGTCTTATTTTAATTTGACACTTACCTTAAAGTTATTGCAAGTCTCTCCAGAGAAGAAATACTTTTGCGTAAATGCGTCTCTTGCTTCATAATGGCGCCGATTCCCTTGTTCACAAACTAAATTAAATTTAAGTTCAGTGCATCGTTTTCTTTCTATTTCATTAAGAAAAGGACAGAAGATAAATTTTAGTTCAGTCCTGTCAAATTAATCAGCGCTTGACGTAAATTGACGTAATTTTAGTAGGCAAGTTTTTAATCACGTTTAAACTTGTATGGAGTATTGACAGGCGCTGATTAATTTGACAGGACTAAACTAAAATTTATCTTCTGTCCTTTTCTTAATGAAATAGAAAGAAAAAGATGCACTGAACTTAAATTTAGTTTAGTTTGTGAACAAGGGAATCGGCACCAATGTCATCTTCAATCATAGCATGAAGTTCGAAAAATTTTGTTTTATTCATCCTGTAGTAATTAAAAAACTTTTCTTCATCGAGTTCATTAAAAAGCCGAAATTCGCCATAATCTTCTCTTAGTCTAATATGATTCGATATCCAGAATCGACGTTTATTATATTTTTTTCTTGTTAACAATGATAAATGTAAATCGAATACAGCATCGTCGTCGTCTGATGAACTATAGAAGGAATCAAGCAAAACAATCTCCATATTATCCATTTTATAATTCAACCGTTTTGATAAAGAACGTGATGACAAATGACAAACAAATTGGAACAGTTCAGTTTCGATCACCACTGGGTGATCGAAACTGAACTGTTCCAATTTATATATCTTTCAGTGTGAACAGCAACTGCGGGATGAAATATATATTCCAGGATGTAATATATATTACATCCCTCAGTCAAAAGCCGGCTTTACTGTTTTCAGATTTTACTTCTTGGAGCAATTTAGATTTAACAGAGTCTGCGCTTATTTTCATCCCTGAGCTTTCTATAGCGAGGAATGTTCAGGTAACCCGGAGAGTAAAAGTGTTCCAAGCCACTCATCATCAACTTTGAATCCTATATTTCGGAGTTTGTGCGCTGTAGACATTATCTTGCTCACGTGTTTGTCTATATTTTGGCAACTAGAGAGTGTAGTTGTACAGAGATCACGTAGTAGGCCAACTCTGCGTGTAAGCCCTGAGTCGTCGAAAGCGCGGGACAGGTTTTCCTACACTTCTTTTGCTGTTTCTGCCTCTTGGATACGTACGAAGTTGATGCTGTCGACAAGTAAAATGATTTTGGATTTAGCTTTTGTGTCCTTTTTCTGGTCAATTGGTTCGTTGTTGGGATTTTCAATACATTCCCAAAGCTCTTCATGTTGAAGGTATGTTTTAACAGCAAACCGCCAGGTACTGTAGTTTTCTCGGCCTGTTAGTTTTTCTATAAGTGCCAGATGATTGCTACTAGCCATGATAATTGGTATTCTTAACGACTTGACGATTTGTCAAAACTGAACCACTTTGCTTTTAGGTTATGTCGGTACACTACCAATTCGCCGGCTCGAAACTGTTTGTAATTTAAGTTTATGCGTATGATTAACTTTGCAAACACTTTTCTTTACAACTTGGGCTTTACTGAGCCCATAACCTGATGACTTTATTATTAAATAAAGGAATTGAAATAATTATAACACTCGTTGTACCACAGAATCATAGAAAATATATATTTGAAGAAAACACCACAGAGTATACACGTAATATTAAGGTTTAACAATTATGGAAAGGCGGGGATTTAAATATTAGTTCAACAATTCTCCATCTGCCCGTATTGCAAACTCTTGCAAGACAGGCAGATGGAGAATGCTCCACCTAGAATGCCTTGGCAAGTACTCACTTGCCAAGGTGCTGGAAGCAACAGTTCCGGATCATCAGGTGGAACCAGTGTCTCTATATACACGGTAATTACCGTAGATGCACCGTAATCAAGTCGTTATCTACCGTCAAGGTAATAATTTGATGATGATGATGAAGGTAATAATGTCGATACCTTTGGGTAGAAAGGTCGTATAAACCATTTTGGCCAAATTGAGTTATAAAAACCATTTTTCTCAGATTTTTTTTCTCTATCGATCTGTATATACAAAATGCAGAAATTCGCACAAACATGGTTAATACGACCCAGAAATTTTCGGTCATAGCCTTTTAAAAAAGGTAAATTTTCAATGTAAAAGCCAGATGCTTTTTTTTGTAGTTTTGTTATGATGTAATGACCATAATTTATATTAACTCATTAAATAACTTCTCCCGCTCTGGGCGGAGCGGGAGGGTGTGTCAGACTCTTACTGACTAAAACCCACCCGTATTCCTTCCTGTTGCCTGTGTTGCGGGGGCCTCGGTGACCCGTAAGTACCTTCCCGCGACCCCAGCAGGCATCGGCCCTAGTGGACCCCTACTATATGTGCTGACGACATCTCTTTGAGGCGCGCGTGGAATACGACGCGCCGTCGACCCGGGCCTGGTCCTTACCGGACGGACACAGGATATATAAACACTTAATTACTTTTTTTTTTTTTTCTAGGTTAGTCAAACTTCTACATTGGATGATAATGATGATTGCAAGAATGATAATGATAGCACGGCTCATCGGAAAATTTTAAAGAAGCATGCTTCTACAAAAGCCAAGAATGAGGAAAAACTTATGAATTTGGCATATGAGCATCTCAGTGAAAAAAAAGACGAATACACCTATTGGGCTCTGGCTTGCGCCGCAGATCTACAAAAAATGGATCGACCGCAAAAAATTTATGCTAAAAAAGCGATTGCTGAAATCCTAATGGAAGGTCAATTAGGACAGCTACACCGTAATTCTGTAAAAATTAACGAATTTACGCACAATAGTCAATACAGCCAATCTCCAATACATATTTCCACAAACTCAACTCCATCAACATCGTACGTTAACCAATCTCCAGTTCATATTTCCGCAAACTCAACTCCATCAACATCGTACGTTAACCAATCTCCAGTTCATATTTCCGCAAACTCAACTCCATCAACATGGTACGTTAACCAATCTCCAGTTCATATTATTAGCGCAATGCCTTTACCATCACCAACATATGTTGACCCATCTTCAGTACAAATTACAGCAAGATAATCGCATGTACCAAGATATGTTAACCAGCCATCAGTGCGAATCGACAATCAGCTACCTGCTATGGAACATAGATCAGAGAATTTTGATGAGACTACTACGTTTGTTGTAAATCATACAGAAGGAAATGAAAACTCTCTTTTATTGCAATACATATCTACATTTAAAGAATAGAGAAATAGGTCTTCTGTAGTAGCACATATAGACACGGCCTATAAATAAATTAATTACTAAATGTATTTATTTTGTTACCTTATTAAATCCTTTAGAACTGGTATTATTGCTTCACAGGTTTCTATCATAATTTTGCCAAGTGATTGTGGTGAGATAGCAGTGCTGAATTTCAAATCTTCAAAAGTAACGGGTGATTTTTTTGCTGGTATCTTTTTGGCAACACTGTTTTTGACAGATCACGCGTGAATCGTGTCTTGTGTCATTGTCAAACTTGTTCAGTTTGGTCTATAATTTAACCATGAATCGACTTACGAACGAACAACGCTTGCAAATTATTGAATTTTACTATCAAAATGCATGCTCGGTTAAGAGAGTGCATCGCGCACTTCTTCCAATTTATGGGCAGTTTGGTCGGCCTACTGAGGCAGCTATTCGGAAGCTTGTGACTAAATTTCGAACCCAGTTTACATTATTGGACATTAAACGACGAACACGCATACGTAGAGTGAGGACCGAAGAAAATATTGCGGCTGTATCCGCCAGTGTTAGTGATGACCGTGAAATGTCGATTCGCTGCCGTTCGCAGCAATTGGGCCTCTGTTACTCCACTACGTGGAAAATTTTGCGAAAGGATTTGGGTGTAAAACCTTACAAGATACAGCTGGTGCAAGAATTGAAGCCACACGACCTCCCACAACGTCTAACATTTGGTGAATGGGCATTGGCAAAGTTGGAGGAAGATCCACTTTTTTATCGAAAAATTGTGTTCAGCGACGAAGCTCATTTCTGGTTGAATGGATATGTCAATCCGCCGCATCTGGAGTGAAGACCAGCCAGAAGCATTGCAAGAGCTACCACTGCATCCCGAAAAATGTACTGTTGGTGTGGATTATGGGCCGGTGGCATCATCGGGCCGTACTTTTTCAAAGACGACAATGGCCGAAACGTTACTGTGAATGGCGAGCGCTACCGTGTGATGATTGGCGATTTTTTTTTTTGCCCAAAATGGAAGAATTGGACATGCCTGACATGTGGTTTCAACAAGACGGTGCCACATGCCACACGGCACGCGAAACAATGGCCCAATTGAGAGCCGCCTTCGGTGAACAGTTTATCTCACGTTTTGGGCCCGTCAATTGGCCGCCTAGATCGTGTGATCTAACGCCTTTGGACTATTTCTTGTGGGGCCATGTTAAGGCTCATGTCTACAGGGATAAACCAGCAACGATTGACGCACTGGGAGCCAATATTGAAGCATTTATTCGTGATATACCGGCTGATATGTTGGAGAGAGTGTGCCGAAATTGGGCCTTGCGAATGGGCCATCTAAACCGGAGTCGCGGCCAGCATCTGCATGAAATCATCTTCAAACATTAAATTATATTGATCGTTCTATCGATTCCAGTAAAGATTTCACCAAAATTTTCAAATTTTTTGTTTTTTTTTGAAAATCAAATCCTATACCTCTTAAAAAATCACCCGTTATTTCCAGTGGCCAGGTATCGTAATGTAATGGCCAAACGTTGAAATGGTGAAATTGCTTCTCTCATTACAGTATTTGTTTTCTCTATTAAAGGTTTTACCAACTGAATCAATTGCCTAAATTTGATAGGATCCATTCTCATATAATTCTTGAAATGTTTCAATTCAGTTAATTCTAGATCCTTTAACAGGCGTTCGTTATTGTAGATTGGCCTTTTCATCAACCAGCCCTTAGTCCAGATTCGGCGTTTTCGTTTTTGCCGTTTCGCTACAATTAAACACACGATAGCTGCAGCCAAATCTTTATCAGACATGGTGCACTGAAGAAAGTTATGACGAGAATGCTTGTTCAATTTTGTTGTCTCAATAATTTAATTGTACCGTGTGGGTTTCAGAGCTCATCAATCATATTGTGCAATCATCAACATTGCGCAATATTATTGTAGGTGTATGGGTCGCCTTATAATGTTAATGTAATGGAGTATTCTAATTTTCTCAATTGGAATGAAATAACTGCTGAGAAAATTACAAATGAAACTTCTAAAACCCTGAAAATGCGAAACATCCGAATTATTAGGGTAAAACCGGGATAGATGCCGCGCTGGGATAGATGCCTCGTTTCTAAAAACTCAACTACCAGAGAACGAAACAGCAAATTCGTTGTTTACATACGCGCCACATGCACCCCCCACCTCAGTGACGCGCGAGTTGTTGTGCTAGACGGACGTTTCTCGCTTGTGTGTCGAATTACATTCGCAGCGGACGCGACGAACGCTTCAAAATTTCAAACGTAAGTATTCACTATTCCATATCTTTATAAACAGTTAAATGATTACATTTTATTTGAATGGTTTTAATACATTGGTTCTTTAAGAATACATTTAAGAGTCAATCACTGATGTTTGCATTTATTTTATATAAAAAATAATGAGAGGCATCTATCCCTAGTGAAAAGGATAGTTGGCCCGAGTTTACAAGGGATAGTTGACTTTAGGGGCATCTATCCCTCTATACTGCAAGAGCCTTATCAAAGTATTTAAAAGTCATAGTCGTGAATATTTTGGTATTTCCTAATAGTAGAATATTAAAAAAACACCAAAAAAAAATGTATCCAACTTTAATTTCATAATTCGAATGTAAAGAAATGAGTGTAGATACTGTGTTTTATTTATACTTACTTTGCTTATTGTAGGTGAGCCATGCCAAGGAAATACAAAAGAAAGGAGGGCGTACGAGCTCGAGTAGTTTCTTGGACAACAGAGCAGTTACAGTCAGCTTTTCATGAATTGGATAAAAAAGAATTGGGGATCAATGAAATATCCAGACAATTTGGGATTCCATCCAGAACATTGCGAAGGCGTTACGCTATTAAAAACCAAACTAAGTTGACTTTGGGAAAACATCCTGTCCTGGGTTTTGAACACGAAAAAAGGTTGGTAGCGCACATTTTGAAGCTTAGCGACGCGGGATTTCCCCCAGATAGACGATCTATACGTACGTTAGCATACCAATTTGCCGAAAAGCTACAGATTCAACACAATTTTGATAATGAAAACCAGATAGCTGGGAATGAATGGTTCAAAAGTTTTATTGAGCGAAATCCAGAGTTGTCTATTAGGCAAGCAGAAGGTTTATCTGTCGCTAGGGCTAAAGGTCTTAGCAGAGAAGAAGTGAATAATTTTCATGAACTTCTGACAAAAGTCCTGGCCGATAATGATCTCTTGGATAAGCCTGAAAGGATTTATAATATGGACGAATCAGGAGTTCAGCTTAACAATAAGCCTGGCAAAGTTGTTGCAAAGAAAGGTGCAAAAGTAGTAAATTCAGTTACATCTGCGGAGAAAGGTGAAACAATGACTATCGTAGCCTGTTGCAATGCCATTGGTAATTTTCTCCCACCAGTAGTAATAATTAAAGGTGTAAATAAGAAACCAGAATTCGAGAACGGTCTACCACTGGGCTCAAAAGTGTACATGAACAAAAAGTCGGCATACATAAATACCGATCTTTTCTATAAGTGGCTTACGGAACACTTCATAGCTTTGAAACCGCAAGGTAAGGTTCTGCTTATTTTAGACGGGCACTCATCTCATTCATCCGCACCAGACATGCTGCAAGTTGCTTCTGATAACGATATTATTTTGTTATGTTTACCCAGCCACACTACCTCAGCTTTACAGCCATTAGACGTAGCGGTGTTTGGGCCATTTAAAACATACTTTAATCATGAGACTAATCAGTTTATGCGCGCAAATCCAAATAAAAAGATAAGCCGTTATAATGCTGGAACCCTTATACGCAACGCATGGATACGCGCTACTACACCTGCAAATGCTCTTGCTGGCTTTCGAAGAAGTGGGATTTATCCACTAAATCCTAATGCTTTGCCCGATTCTGTTTTCACTATATCTGATATTGCACATCGCAGTGACAATGATCCTGATCAACCCTGTGTGCTACATCAAACTACAACAGCGCTTCTTCAAACATCTTCTTTAAACGAAAATGCAGAACCTTGTGAGCATGTTGAAGTTGAACACAGAACACAAACAACTATACCTCCGATTTCTTCAATTGATTGTCCAACTACATTTGAAAACGAATATTTGTATGTCGCAGACCTGAACATAACACCACCCAATATGCCATCAACTTCATTCAACCGAAACTCACCTAGCCTTTTGATCGACCCTCAGATTTTAGAAGATACGATTATTGATATTGTTGATATAGGTGATGATTCACTAATACGGATTCTAAATAACGAAGAAAAAGAAACACCTTCTAAATTTTTAGTCGAAGCATCACCAATACCACAAATTCCTCTGACTTTAGCAAGGAGAGCTAAATAATCGGCAGATATTCTCAATTCTAGAGAAAAAATAAAAGAAAAAAGGGATATTGCTGACAGGAAAAAGAAACAAATAGAATCTAAGATAAACAAGACTGAAGCTACCAAAAAAAGACGAACAATAAAAAAAGCAAATAAAAAAGCCAAAGAACAAATACAAAAAAATAAAAATAAGAAAGGAAAACCAAAGAAAAACTATGACTCAAGTGAAGAAACAGATGGTGACGTGACTGATTGCAGTCATAAAGAAAATGATTATTATTTAAAAGTAAACAAGGATCGTGGAATACGTAAAAGACTAGCTATTTATAGCTCAAACAGTGAAAATGAAGATCACCTCTCACCTAATGCCGAAAAAGGTAAAAAAACCATAGGACTACCCGTGAAAAAAACTAAAAAAAAAAATTAGAAGAGACTAATGCTATAGATGAAAATGTTTGCGTAGAATGCTTCGATACCTATAATAACACGAAGTCTAAATCTGATTGGATCCAGTGTATTATGTGTCAGAAGTGGCTGCACGAAACATGCACACTTTTTAAGAACTATTGCTCAAGATGTGGAAAACTTAAAATGTCCGGTTCCACTTAATGAAGGATAGTTCCTTACGAATATGTTGATTTTTTTGAATGTTTAAATAATTACTAAGGTTAAACGAAATTATTAATTTTTATTTTGTTAGAGATTCATATGAATGTTGATTTTTTTTTAATGTTAAATAATTATTTCTACGTTAAAACGGGAATGTTTCGTTTGAGATGATTATATATGATAGTTTTAATATGTTATCGCTTAAACAGTTTTTTTTGTATTTTTTGTTAAAGACATGCATAAATATAATTATGGTTAAGCATTTTATATTACCTACACATGAAGATAATAAATAAATATTACATTGTGATTACGTATTCTTGTTGATTATTTAAAAAGGCATCTATCCCGCATCACAGGCATCTATCCTCCTAAGTGATTTCATAGTGGGGCATCTATCCATATAGGTGGGCACCTATCCCCAAAAAATGTGTTTCGCAAGAATTACATTTTTGCAAAACCAGTAATGGTTAGGTAAATAAATACAGTTTCTAAAGCTTTATGAATGATTAAACTAACTATATTACAGGGTCAATCTAAGCAAATATGTTTGGTATTCAAATAATGAAACAGTTTCGAAAAGTGGGGCATCTATCCCGGTTTTACCCTACGTTGAAGAAAAATAATCCAAATGAAATGTACATTAAATATTCTATGAAAGAAGACACGTCACCTGATAAAGTTATATTATTTAAAAAATCTGGCAATAAAGAAAAAGGTAAAAGAAGATCGAAAAGCCGAGCGATACTACCCGAACAAGGTGTAAGCAATGATACACATGAAAAGGTGATGATTATGTCCCCAACTGCACTTTATAAAAACAAATTGCAAATATCGGATCTAAAATTTAGAAATTTAAAACGTCTATGTGATAATGGCATTATACCAAAAAGGTACCACCATGATTATTTTAACTTACCCCATGGAAATGTGGCTGACTCTCTTACGCTAACCGACAAAGAAGACGAGGAAGAGCTAATTGAATAATACAATTATTATTATAAAAGAATAATAACTTTTCGTATTTACGTTATTTCACATTTCGTTCGTTAGCAAAATATTTTTTAGTAAAAAAACAAGACTATGTTAAATGATTGTATTCTTTGTCACCTAAATTTACTTTTTGAAAATGTGTTTCTCGATTCATAATTACTTTTAAAATAATTTATCACAATAATTAAAATAATTTATAGTAACAATTCATAAATAATTTTAAACTAATTATGAATACAAATTTATAGTATCATAAATAAGTTACTTTTTAGTACATAAGTTAGTTACGTTTAGTGCTTGATCGTTTTTATTTTTTTTTTTTTCGTTGCGTTTCACTATATTACTTAGTAAGTAAGCCTTAGTACAAAGGCTTAATTCAATAATTTATTGAAAAACGATCACGTCATAATTTTATTAATGATTAAAATGCCTGATTACTTTAATTTAGAAGAAGTTTGAATATTTTTTGTTTTTTTATGACTAATGCGCGCTACACACCTTCAGTTTTATCTGTGCGATTTATCTGAACAGTCGAACTGTACAGTGAAATCGTTACTGTGTAGTACAAACAGTTGAACTGTACAGTTTCACTGAGATCTAATCAAAATATGAATAGATAAATCTGTATATATAGAACTGTACAGTTAAAACTGAGTGTGTAGACGAAAACTGCGCAGTTTTGTCAGTTTTGTCGCAGCGAGCGTGACGTGAACACGAAATTTCTTCCTTGCTCTGCGCCTTTACGAAAACTCGTCGACCATGGCCCAACGCGAATGGCTGGAAGAGTTTATACAACTATACCAATCGGAACCTTCATTATGGAAAATCAAAAGCAAGGAATACCACAATCGAGTACAAAAAGATTCAGCTTATGAGAAGCTAATTTTGAAACTACGCGAAATAGATCCTCAAAGTAATAAAGATGCTGTTATAAAGAAAATTAATAACCTACGCTGTACGTATAATAAGGAACAAAAAAGTAATTGCCTCAAAATCAGGATCAGGCGCCGAAGATATTTATGAGCCAAAGTTATGGTACGAGTATTACCCACTATTGCGTTTCTTAGACGATCAAAGTATAGCAAGGCCTAGTCGGTCGAATTTGTATAATACAGAAGATGAGGTAAGTAAATGAAACTTAGTAGTAGCTTTATTTACATATGTACTTTTATTTAATCAAATAAAAATATTTTGCCAAGTGACTTGACCTTCATTGTTAAAATAGTTAATAAATTCTTCTTTTATCATTTTGGGTGTCCGACTTATGTTTCCCACGTTTCTTCTCTGTAAAGGTTCCATAGTCGAAATGTCTGTTGTATATCCTGATATAATGGATCCGGTATCAATTTGTTCTCGATCAAAACAATCTGGATTAGTATAAGAATTTGGCATTTTTTTAATCAGATAATTATGTAATGCATGCACAACATGCCATAACGACGGACTCAATTTTATTTGGATGTAAATTTATATCCGTATGAAAGATTCTGAAACGTGAAGCCAGAATGCCAAAGGCATTCTCCACAATTCGTCATGCACGCGGAACACGATAATTGTAGATTTTTCTTTCTATTGTAGTCAATTCTGCTTGTCTAAACGGTTTCATTATATCAGATCTCAACGGAAACGCGTCATCAGAAACAAAAACGTATGGCAAACGTCTCTGACTATTTCTTACAGCTTCTTCGCTTGGAATTTCCAATTGGTTATTTTGGAGCATTTCAAAAAATTTGGTATTTTGTAATACGCCTCCATCTGAAACTCTCCCGTTTGTACCGAAATCACATAATAAAAACTGATATTGAGCGTCAACAATAGCCATAAGTACCATGCTATGGTGCTTTTTATAGTTGTAAAATTCTGAACCACATCCTTTAGGTGGAATAATAGCAATATGTTTGCCATCTATTGCGCCAAGTAGATGTGGAAAGTTCCACCTTTCTTCAAATAATGCACTATTTGCTTTCCATTCATTGCAACTCCGTGGAAACTGAAACAAAGGAAATGTTATTAAAGTTATAGGATTTACGATTTTAGAGCTGCAAATCATGAACAAATCATGCCGCTTTGCACAATATAATTAATTAAAACCTATGACTATTACAGATTAATGTGATGGAATCATCGGGTGCAACGGCAGTGTCTGAAAATTTAGAAAATTCAGAGTTAGATGATTCTAAAAATGCTTCTGCTCCGATTCCTACGGCTTCCATCTCAACCAGTGCTTCAACTTCGACTGGTCATGGTTCGGCACCTAAACGGGTAACGGTACGAAAAAATAATGAAGAATTAACTAAAGAAGTTTTGCATTCCGTTCAGGACCACTTTAAACGGCCGACACATCAAGAGGATCGCTACGATATTATTGGAAAAATGGTAGCATTGAAACTTCGAGAATTTAAAAATAAACAACAACAGTTGTTAGCTGAAAAAATAATAAACGAAACTTTATTCGAAGCGGAGATGGGAAACCTTACAATGTCACATAGGGTAATGGCTCCAAGAACAATGATATTAAATGATATTCAATCACGGTCACATAGTTCCTCTTCTATACCATCACCATCTTATAACTATATGCCATCACCATCGCAATATTCAGGTACTTCAATTCAGTCACCCATATCTCAGCCGCAGTACTGTCATACAATCACACCATCACCATCTCATAACTCTATGCCGTCACCATCGCAATATACAGGTACTTCAAATCAGTCATCACCCATACCTCAGCCTCAGTACTATCATGCAGTCACACTAGCACCTCAAACGACAAATATACTGTCACAAACAAATACATCTTCATATGATCAGGAAATTCAAGAACAAACAACAGATGCTATGGGTGCTACTACGGCCCGACTGTCAATCCCGGACTGGACAGAGGAAACAGCGGGGTCATATGTATCGCGATTTGAAATCAGCGATTGAAATTTGTGGTGTGATGAGATGATTTAATTAAAAAAAAAATATTACGAGTAATTTTCATATGTATCGCGATTTGTAATCAACAATTGAAACTTATTGTGCTGTGATTTAGGTAATTAAAAAAATTAATAATTACATGAGTAATTTTATTACTTACCTTTAAGTAGTCCTTGTGTAAAACCTTATATATTTCTTCACAGGTTTCTGGTATGATGGCGGAAAGTGCTTGTGGTGATATTATTGTAGAAAATTTTAAACATTCATAAGATCTCCCCGTAGCTAAAAATCTTAAAGTTGCCGTTAATCTTTCATGAGGTGTTATAGCATTTCTCAATATAGTGTCTTGCCTTTTTATTAATGGTGTCACTAAAGACAGCAGATGCAAATAGGTATCCTCGTTCATTCTCAAATAATTATTGTAATCTTTTGGAGTAATTCTCAATTCATTTATCAAGGATGTGTGTGAATACGATTTTCTCAACAGAAGCCAGTGTTTACACCACAATTCACGTTTTTTTCGTTTTCGTCTATTTTCTTGTAACACACAGATTAGTCCTACGATCGCTAAAGCGTCGTCTACGGAGGCCATGATGATACAAACTGAAAGATCGCGCAGTTTACTTGAAAGTGTGTAGGCTGTATGGACCTACGATTTATCTGTACAGTTTAACTGTTCAGATAAATCGCACAGCTAAAACTGAAGGTGTGTAGCGCGCATAAGTAGATTTTTTTATTTCACTTTTCAGTTTAAGTTGTTATAATTATTTTTTTCAATTTAAAAATGTTAAACCTGTTAGGTACGTTGTACCGTTATTGAAATAATAGTAAATGTTGATTAGAAGGTATTATAATACTTTATAAATGTTGATTTCGTATTTCAGGTAGTTTTATTTTATTTGAATCAACCATTATTGGGTATTAGAATAATAATAATTGAGTTCCTACTAATTCTGAGAGTAACAGGATTGTTTATTAGTCAGAATTCAATTGATCTATGATTATAAATGGTTTTTAATACAAAAAAAACTACATATATGGGTTTATACGACATTAAGTGTGACCATAAGCTTACCAAAAATGGATATACGACCTATACAGTTTTTTTTAAGTACATTTTCATGGGATGTATTAACCAAGAATAGATTTTTTTTTAGACGTAAATCCAAGCTAACTTTAAAACTAAAGAACATAGATAGGTTTGATGATTTAACCTTTTTCATTTGCAAATTGTAAGAACCTTTCTCCTAGATCATTTTTTTATAACTTCAAAAACAAAAAAGTTATGAATTTTTTTGAAAAAAAAAAAAATAGTTTTTCTGCTCTCCTGAAGTTGGGTTTTGGTTTATACGACCTTTCTACCCAAAGGTATCGATGTATTACCGTGTCATAAATCACCGTATTACGTATTACACCGTAATACGGGGAATGAATTACTTTGTGGTATATATTTCATCGTGTACTGCCTAAAAGTCCTACAACGAATTTCAGGTCAATCAATTTAACAATTTTGTAAAAGCAACACTGCCGGGAGTCCGAGGGGTAATGGCAATCTATTCTCAACCTTATTTAAATACTAGAAGGAACGAAATTTGTAAGTGATATGGATGAATGACGTAAAATACATTGTGTTTTCTTCTATTCTAGTTACGCTACGACGCATTACTTACATTTAACACGTTGAACGCCAATGCGGTCAGTGCTGACCGACAGCGAACTTATCCTTTAGGTTAATCAAAAATCACAGTCTAAATTTATACCAACTGTTTTTTTTATTAGATACTTGTATCTAATGTCCAAATGTATGTTTTAATTAACAAAAGTCAATATAAGTCATTATTTTTGAAGATGTTAAACGTCGGGCAGCACTGACCGACGCGGCTCCTACGTACGAAGCGGCTTTCCGTTACGGGTCCGTGGGTTACGCCCCCGGTGTGTTTTGCCCCCGTGGTGGAAGCCCCCGATTTTAAATTAAGTTATTATAGTTGATTTCGCCGAAATAAAAATATTTTTTACTAGATACAGACGATGAAAAAAGTGTTTCGGAACCAAATACGTAGACAAACTTACTAAATAAGTATTCTAACTAACACAATATTGGATACTATAAACATGCTACAATGATATTCACTTTATTACTATATTACAATTATTTACTTTAGATGCATTACTTTGTACTTTGTCTAAACGAGGCGCCCGTGCCCGGCCAAACTGGTTTTACACAATAGCCAGATCGAATTCTAAAAGAAAGAGATAGGTAGTCAAAGAAAGGGAAAGATAGGGTTGAAAACAATAGAGTCCAGGGTGACGGACAGTGAAAATAGCAAACATAGCGATGGGCACTATTTATATCCCTTTCCCACATAGTTGCAATATGTTACTGATAAGAAAGTTTAGTCGGTCATGTTAACTCAAAATGGCAAGTCCAGGTCCTTCACGGGGTTTAGCACAAACCAATTACAAAATAATTTCAAATAAACTAGGTGGAAGAACGTTACTACATGTCGGATTTGCTTATAATCTTCATAGGAAAAATAATAAATCGAGTGTGTGGACATGCGTAAATAAAAGACATGGCAAGTGTAGTGGTTCTATAAAATTAAGTGAGGAAAGTGACAATGTACAAATCCAAAAGTGTCATAATGCTGAGTGTCAACCTAACTTAATGAAAAATGAAGTTAGAGTTGTTATGGAAAAATTAAAAAAGGAAGTGAAAACGAGTTTCTCGAGCTCTATACAACAAAAATTTGAAACAAAATTTGCCGAGTTAAAAAACACAGACACAGCCTTCGATGAATACATACCCAAATTCAATAATATCAAGCAACAGTTATACAACTCTCGAAAGAAAGCCTTAAATGTAGAAAAGACACAGTTTCGTAATCCAGCTGAAGTCATTATACCTGAGATTTTTCAAAAATATCTATTAGTTGATTACTGTGAGAACGACAACAGAATTATAGTATTCGTATCAGCACAGGCTTTAAAACACATCAAAAATATACAACACTACTTCGGGGATGGTACATTTGATTGTTGTCCAGGTCCATTTTACCAAATATTTACCATTCATGGAGATATGGGAAGTGATGCACAAGCAACCAATATTGTGCCTATATTTTATGTGCTACTAGTTAATAAAGAAAAAAGTACATATGAAGTCATGTTTAAAAAAATTAAAGAAGCTGTGCCGGACTTCAGCCCCATGAAATTCACTGTAGATTTTGAATTAGCTACAATGCTGGCAATAAAAGAGGTATTGCCAGCGGTTACAATACATGGCTGTAATGTTCACTTCCAAAGAGCCATTTACAGAAAAGCGAAGTCTTTAGGTTTATTGGCACACGAAGAAACAACATTGTATGTGAAACTGTGCACCTGTCTAGCATTTCTTCCTAAAGAAGATATAGAAGATGGTTGGCTTTCCGTAATGGAAAACAGGTAATTTTAATTTCCATTTTATTTTAAAGTTTTAACAGCTCATAGATTGTTTTTATAAGTACGCAAAAATAAAAATAATGCTTAGGTATATACGACATGTCATATATATCATAATTTTTGTTTTCAGTATTCCCGATGAAAAAGTCACCCAATTCAACGATTATTTCGTTGAACAATGGCTTGAGCCTCCGGGGATGATCTCAAAGTGGTGTTGCTATAAAGAACGACATAGAACCACAAATTTAGTGGAGGCCTGGAATCAACGGCTTCAGTGCTATCTGGGCCGAAAACCATCATTATTATCGTTTTTGTAAATTATAACAACTGATATTTCTACGTATAGCACAGGTCAAGTGAGGTAAAATGCTGATTACTTACATAACGCTTAATATATCAGTAATTCATTTTTTTTACTCTTAGTAAATAATCTTTATCTTATACTTTCAGATTACGAAGAAATGACAGTCCTATAAGTAAAAGGAAAAAATCTTCAATAATCAATGACAAACTCATTGCTAAGCTGACAGACAAATATGAAAAGAAACAAATTACAATTATGGAGTTTTTGGAACAAATCCGTCCGTATGTGCAAGTCAAGCAAAAATAATCACCTACTTACTTAGCTTAAAAATAATGATTTTGCATGTTTATTGTTACATAATTACTACATTTTAATTTTATATCTATATCAATGTTGTAACCTCCATAGTCACTGCATATAAATGACTTAAATTACATAATTTAATTACAAAGTTCAAATCATCCTAATATTTTTACTATGTTTTTCTTCTTTTGTTACTTTTGTTATCTGTGATTTTAAATGTTAATTGTTTTTATTATATTTTAGTGTTTGAACATTCTGTTACCAATCTTCTAAATATTTAAGTAGATGCCTACCTATATACTTAGTACGTAAATAGTATATAAGTACTTAAAATAATCCTAATTTTAAACTGTGATTTTTAATTTCGTATCTGTGATTTTGCATGTTATTGTTGCTTTATTTTAATGTTTGGTTTTATTTGTTATCAAAGTTGTATTTACGTAGATACCTATTATTATTTATTAGACATTTAATTTAATTTTTATTACATATTAAGTACCTACGTATTACCTATTATTACCCATTAGTACCTATTATTAGATAAGCAAACGTTTGTTACACCGACATTAAAGATTTATAATAATAAACTATGATTTTGATTTTAATAATGAACCATGACTTAGACATTTTTTATAATAGGTTACACTTTGCTATCCGACTGTACTTTTGATAAAAATATTTAACTAATAAATATTATAGTACTAAAACGAAATCGGGGGCTTCCACCACGGGGGCAAAACACACCGGGGGCGTAACCCACGGACCCTCCGTTACAGGGGGCCGCGCGGGTCGCGGTGTCAGGTCCCCTCCCGCGCCTCTTGAGTTTGTAAACTCGCCCGTGCTTACGCAGTTGACGCGCATATCTTGAGCTGTGACACCGTTGCATCGGACAAATTTTTCAATAGCGTATTTATTTATTTCATAAAGACCTGAGATTGTTTACTATTCTTATTAATACTTATAATTACTATACTTATTATGGATGAGTTCGAAGATTTTGAGATTACTCAAGATATCTTGACTGAGATAGAAAACATAGAAATCAATCTGCTTGACAATACTTTAAACCTAAGTTCTGATGATGATGAAGAACAGATTCGACCCCCTTCCGATCGAGTTACAGGCGCCTGCGGGTTCCGTCATAAAGTGAAGGTAGTGATGGTGAAATTGGACGCGCTATCCAAGATTTAGACAGAAATTCATCATCTAAGTGGACAAACCCCAAAGGTAATCAGCGCAATGTAATTCCTTTTATTGAATGTTGTGGCATGCCAGTTTCTATCCGCACGTCAATGATTAACAAATCTCCAAAAGATTTTTATGCACTATTGGTGACAGAGTCTTTTACAACATATTGTTGAATGTACTAATGCTTTCGCAATGACTAAGATAACCCGCACGGCAGAAGTGGGTTAACTCACTTATTACTATCGTCCTCTTAAAAGGACGGCGCACAAACATAAATCTTGTGATTAAAGAGGGTAATGTAAACAAAAATTTTTGGTGACATTTGAAAGTTGGATTGTGTGGCAGTACAATATAAGTATTGTGAGTGGTATAACGCATTATTATTGATCAGTTTTGAAGCTTTTGTTTTACGTTAAATTTATCATGAGTGATATGAGGTGAGTTATTTTATTATTATTAAAATTAAGTTTTTTTCGACAATGGATAATAAAACATTCACATCTCTTCTAAGTGAATTAAATTAAATATAAGTACCAACTGTCATTTTTTATACTTTTTTTTGGCAAAACATGTGGTGTTCTTTATAAAGCCCAATAGCAATATCTACTACTACTTGATACAAAAAAGTGTTTTGTTTTGTCAGGAAAGTTTTTGGAAGAGGATGGGAGTCGCAACTTCATGAAATCATGGAAGAATTGGAATTTGATGAGGAGGCTCCTATTCCTGATAGCATCACATTTTTTCCACCAGAAAATTGTAATGCTGATGTCACCGACGAAGATTCTGGGGACGAAAATCAAGTCCACATTCAAAATTTACCCGGCACTCAACTTAGGACTCCAGCTCAAGTTCATTATATGAATTTGACAGACGGTAGTGACAGTGAAGACGAAATAAGTCTAGCTCAAGTTTCCAAAAGAATGCGCATCAGAATTTCCAATCCTCCGATTGAAAATCAGTTACCTGACGACGAACCGATACCTTCAACTTCCACAAGTGTCACGATACCAAAAACTAAACAGTATAACTGGACTACAAGAGATATACGCCCAATGTTTAGACCATGGGCCAGAATGCAGCAAGTTGCAAGGCAGCAAAATGCATTATATTATTTTGAGCAACTTTTCGGCGACAGAATTACAGTTTTGCTGAATAATTATATAAATCAAAAAAATAAAATAGGAAACATAACTTCTTTTCAGTGGGTATGTGGTAGTACCCAGAAGATATATGTATTGGGAAAACTCTGCAGACTGTGGGAACACAATAGTTTATAATGCATTGTCGAGGGATAGGTTTACTTTAATAATGTCTCATATTCATTGCTGTGATAATACAAATTTGCCATCTAATGACAAATATGCGAAGTTGAGACCACTCTTTGACGCATTGAATGAGAACTTCCTAAACTATGCCCCATTCGAAGAAAACTACAGCATTGATGAAGCGATGATCCATATTACGGTGGTCACGCTTGTAAACAGTTTATAAGAGGTAAACCTATCAGATGGGGTTACAAATTTTGGGTAGGATCGACACGTCTTGGGTACATATTATGGTTTGATCCTTATCAAGGGCAAACGGGAGACGACTTCAATGATTATAAAAAGTTGGGACTAGGAGCAAGTGTTATTTTACGTTTCGCAGGCACCTTTCCACCTATTTTTTGATAATTTCTTCATGTCGATTCCTTTACTAGATGAATTACGTGAAAGGGGGTTGAAGGCAACCGGAACAATTAGAGAAAATCGCATATCGAAATGTCCGCTTCCAGCAAACAAAGAATTCAAGAAAACTGATCGTGATTCTCTGATATACAAAGCAACAAGAGCTGAAGAAATTATTGGGTGTAAGTGGAATGATAATAGCGTTGTAACAGTGGCTTCAAATGCTGCTAAAGTTTTACCACTGAGTAAAGTAAAACGCTTTTCACAACATGAGAAAAGATATGTACAAGTCGACCAGCCAGCCGTTATAAAGGTGTATAATGAAAACATGGGAGGTGTAGACAGGTCAGACCAAAATATTGGTTTATACCGAACATCGATACGAGGAAAAAAATGGTATTTCCCATTGATATGTCACGCACTAGACATGGCAGTTCAAAATGCTTGGCAACTATACCACATCGATGGCGGAGATTGCGATCATTTGCAATTTCGAAGAAATATTGCAACTTCCCTTCTAGAAACTTATCGTAGAACAGAAAGCAGAAAATCAGGTCGCACTTCACAAAATTATCACCAAAGTTCTCGGTATGATAATAAGAAGCATCTTGTAAAATATAACGAAAAGCAGTTGAGGTGTGTGATTTGCCACAAAAAAAGCCAATTTCTCGTGTAAAACGTGTGAAGTTACATTACATCCAAAAGAATGTTTTGAAACATATCATACGAAATAAATAATTTTTCAAGTCTTTATATTATTATTATTTTTTTTTTTTTTCAATATCTTTACTTTTTTTCATGATTTTATGTAATAAATAAATGATACTAAAGACACTTCGTATTTTGTTTTGATTTACTTGAACAAGTAGTACATATTACTAATTTCCTTTTAAAAGAACACCAATTTCCCGGTTTCCCAACAGGGTTTCTTTTTTTTTTTGTATTTTTCCTAATGATCTTATTATACAAGGATACATCTAACTGAATTTCATTGCAATCAGATACAAAAAGTCTATTCAGTAACAAGTGGGTTAAAAAAATGCAAGAATTCGCTCATGGTCTGAAACTAACCTCGCCGAGATGAAAAATTTTTTCAGCTTGATTTTGTTTATGGGTTTGGTGAAGCTTCCTAAAATTGCTGATTATTGGTCCAAGGATGAGATTATGGGCCAGAATTTTCCACGAACTGTAATGTCTAGAAATAGATTTCAACTGCTCTTGCAAATGATTCACTTTTCCCAAGATGATGATAATAATCAATCGGACCGACTTCACCGCGTAAAGCATTTACTAGATGGTGATGAATGACAATTTCAAGAGAAATTACATTCCAGGTCAAGAAATATGCATTGATGAAAGTATGGTTCCGTTTCCAGGACGTTTGATATTTCGCCAATATAATAAGCAGAAACGACACAAGTACGGGATCAAACTGTTTAAACTGTGTACCTTACCAGGATATACATTCAGGATTAATATATACGTTGGTAAACAACATGAAGAAATCAATGTCACCCCTCAAAGAGTTGGAATGATCCTTTGCCAGGATCTACTTAATAAAGGGTATGTACGCTTGTATACCAGTTATCTGTGTATAAACATACACAGATAACTGGTATACAAGCGTAGACTTAGCCAGAGAACTCCTCAAAAATGTAACACATCTGACAGGTACTTTAAGAAAGAACAGAAAGCATTTCCCTAAAGTTGTTGTTTCCACTAAGCTGAGAAAAGGCCAGTTCATGGCGAGAGAAAGTGATAATGGGATAACGGTTTTGAGATGGAAAGACAAACGAGACGTTTTGGTGCTTTCCACAACATTCAACACGTTTTATTTCCGTTACCAAATATAATAAAACCAAAATTAAACCGGCTATAGTAGTTGATCATAACAAGGCAAAGGGGGGCAGTGGATCTGTCTGATCAGATGGCAGCATACTTTCACCATAAAGAAAAACTTTAAAATGGTACAAAAAAAATTGCATTTGATCTGATTTTGAATGTCGCCATGGTGAATGCTTTAGTTTTGTATAAAACTGTCACTAACAAACATATAGGATACATATAGGATTTGAGAAAAGAAACACTAAAGAGTTTTTTTTGGCAAAATCTTCAACATCCGAAGCACCTTCAGAACGGCGGCAAAATGACCACTTTAGAAGGTCAAAAATAAACTTTACTAATTTAACATAAGGACTAAAATTTGCTTGTATTCTTCGAGTCAAGTACCTGGGCCATCGTGCTGGCCAAAAAAATCCTTTGTTATGCTTATAACAAAAGCGCCCGAGAGTCCGACAGATAAGCGTTGTGCAGCGTACGGCTAGTTGCATTCGAAACCGGAAGGCATTACAACGTTTTATTTTCGTTCAACTAGTGCAAAAATCTAAATATTCATAATGGACATTGAAGTCACAGGTATGTTTATTAATTAATTATTTTTTTACCCTAGTTATACAATATATGCAATAATAAATGACGGTTACATTCCACTCTTACTTTTCATTAAAAAAATATACTTTCTTAGACTTTCAAAAAAAGTTCCGCTTAGTACCGCTTTCTGTCCTAAATATTTACACTTGTGTGTTTGTTGACTACTAAAACTGTGAATTTTAGGAACTCAAACCAACTCATTGTGACACTAGACCCTTTTTTTCACAGGTAGTCGGAGTGGACCAAGTCACTCGGGAATCAATATTAAAAAAAATGAATCTGGTTTTAGTGTTAAAAAGCGAAAACTTTTATAAACAATCATCGTCTCAGTGTATAGAACGATTAACTAGTTACATAATGAATAAGTTTAATGAATATGAACTGTCAAAAGACTGTGTAAATAAAATCAAGTGTGTTTTGAAAGTGTTTGTTTCAAAATTGTTACAAAAGTGGAAAAAATCTAATTGGAACATGGACAGATTAATGAAATCCAATTCAAAATGGTTAATGAACGATTTGGTATTGCCAGCAGTAGGCACTATAAGCTCGATCAATGATTTGCAAGTGAAAAAGACCAGAGGCAGACCTGCAAAATCTTTTGTAGGGAGCTCTTTACGAACAAAACGAAGAGTGATGAAACCACTTGTTTCTGAGTCAAGCCCAGAGCTATTATGTTCAGCTGCTCAAGCCAGCCTTACTAAGAGCGGAAAAAGGACAGCTGCCAAATTAGTGAGTTTAGCCTTAACTACAAGTCCTAGGAGATACAAACACGATACGCCATCATATTCGGCTTTAAAGCCTTACTCTCCTGAGGAAGCTTTATGGGAAAAGAAGATTATATTCATTGGCAAAAAGGAGCAAAATCGCGAGGCGCCAACATATATCCAGCTTACAACGTCATAGCACAAACAAAAAGGCAGTGTTACCCAAATAACATAAAAATCACGGAGACTGAAGTACAAATTCCAGTTCAAGATATTTTGGACCACACAATACAAAGACTTGCTCTTGTGCAGCAGGATGTACTTCTTTTACACCACGATCATGAGAAAAAGTCAGCAATCAAAGTCGTTTACAAGTGGGGTCTTGATGGGAGTGGAGGACATTCGATTTACAAGCAATGTTTTGCCAATAATTCATTGTATGGAGACACTAACATAATTTTATGTACCATCGTTCCATTGCAAATGTCAGAGGTCACCACGAATGGAAAACAGATTTTCTGGCAAAACCCAAGTCCGTCTTCATTGAGATATAACCGCATCATTCGCCTGCAGATTGAAAAGGAGACAAAAGAATCCGTTAAACACCATTACGATGTAATAAAGGAACAAATATCAAATTTGTTGCCCACTGAAGTCACTCTTGGGGATAAATCTTACACGTTCGAACATCATCCTGTGTGTACAATGATGGATGGAAAGACATGCAACGTACTCACAGACACTTCGTCGTCACAAGCGTGTAATGTGTGCAAGGCAACACCCAAGGATCTCAACAACCTTGATTTACTTTTACAGAAACAATATCCTACAAGTTCATTTAAGTTTGGAATATCCGTACTGCACTCATACCTTAGATGTTACGAGTACTTATTGCATATCTCCTATAAGCTAGAAATACGACAATGGCAAGCGAGGGGCAGAGAAGCCAAAGAAAATATAAAAAAGAGGAAAAAAGAAATAACCACTAAATTTTACCAGCAAATGGGATTAGTGGTAGACCAACCGAAGCAAGGTGGGGGCAACTCTAATGATGGGAATACGGCAAGGAAGTTTTTTGCAGAACCAACAAAATCTGGGGCTATCACAGGCTTAGATCCTGAAATTATAAAAAGATTTGCCAACATCCTAAGTGTTTTATCGTGTGGATTTAGCGTGAACTACGTTAGTTTTAAAAACTACTGTATCGACACTGCAAAAATGTGCTTACAACTATACGATTGGTACAAAATTAGTGCATCTGTGCACAAACTATTAATACACGGTGCAGACATAATAAAGGAGCTACCTTCGCCTGTGGGGTTGTTTTCGGAAGATGTGCTGGAAACCAGTCAAAAAGAATACAAATGTTTACGACTTTTCCATGCTAGAAAAACCTCCAGAATCGACACCAATACCGACATTGTGCACTGGATGCTTATAGCTTCCGATCCAATCATTGCATCCAAGAGGAGGAGTCATAACAAAAAAAGGAAACCGTTTTCTAAGGAGGTGCTGGACATGTTGGATGTGCCACTAGTAGAAACCATTGAAGACAAGGATGGTAATGACGAAGAATCAATGGATGATCATGACGACAGTGATAGTAATTAACTACATTGTTTACAATATAATTTATGTATAATTTATAATCATGTGTATTTCAATTAAAATATACAAATTTGATTTTCATTTCCATTTTATTTTTATAATCTATAAATACCTTTTAGGTAGGTAGGTACTTAGAAATCTTCTTAAATCTCAACACAAAGTAACCTTATAGGTAAAAAACATATCTAAGCATAAATGCACATATTATTTCACATATTTCTTTTTTGACCTTCTAAAGTGGTCATTTTGCCGTATGTGCGGCGATAAGAAAAAAACACGTGCTTCATAAAAAAGATGGACCTTCTCTGAAGGTGCGTCGGATGTGTGTAGAATGTTACAAGAATAATGTGACCACATTTGGACGTGCACTAGCCAGAAACAAAACTAAAAAAGTGCCTACTTTTTGTGTTTTTCGGAAACCATTATAGTTTGGCGTAACTAGAGGGCCACGCGGGTCAATGAACATAGGATTTAGTTTGATAGCACTGCCCTACGGCCTGTGCGAATAGATCGAAAACACTCGTAAAACGCGGTCAGCACTGACCGACGCGGCCCGAACGGAAAATCTAACTGTCCACCATCACTGACCGACGCGGCCTGAACAGATATATTTTACCCGACTTTTGTTGTCTACGTATTTTCAACAAGCATGCATCTTAAATTGTTTTTTGTTTTTAAATTATGTTTGTTTATTGTCCAAAATACTGCTAACCGCTACTTATCTTAAAATACTACATACTACATACTACACATACACACCCTTTCATAAAGAAGACGTCTTAAAAAATCCGAGTTTTTACGTTTGTCTTTCTCCATCATTCTGGCTATTTATGTTCCCAAATAATTATTTGCTTAAAATTCACTGTGGATAATATAACAGAGATATCTAACGATTTGGAATCAATTAGTATTTCTAAGTCTTTCACCTGTACTCCCTGCGAATGCACCAAGTACGTTCATAAGTCCGATAAACAACTTAATATATTTCAAATGAACATACGTAGCATAAACTCAAACTTTAACCAACTTTCTATTCTCTTAGATTCAATCAATATAACTTGTGACGTAATTGTCCTGACAGAGTGTTGGCTTAGTAAGGTTGTTAATGCACCCACTTTAGATGGCTTTATAAACTACCAATCATCCTTCTGTAACCAGAACGATGGTGTAATTGTTTATGTTAAAACTAATTTAAAACACAAAATTTCCCAACCATTGTTACTGGATGCTAATTGTCTAGTATGCACTAGCGACGAAGTCGCTATTGTAGCAATATATCGTACGCCGTCAAAAAAGAACCTTGACAACTTCCTTGTAAGTCTCAATGATGTATTGGCTTCCCTAAACGGATATAAAACTTTAGTTATCACTGGGGATTTAAACATAGACATCATACCAGAGCACTTAAATAACCAATCGGATGAATACCTGAATATTATTTCTTCGCATGCCATGTTACCTGCTCACGTCTTCCCTACACGGGGGCAGGCTTGTCTTGACCATGTCATGTTAAAGACGCAAAAAACTGCAACCACATTAGTTTTGGACACATTGATCACGGATCATTACCCAACTATGCTAAGTATCGGCACCACAAATACGTCACCCAAACCAAACCATTACATTAGGCGTACCGATCAACAAGCAGTGTTAGATGATTTGCGGAAAACAGACCTGTCTTATTTGTTTATTATTAACGATGCTAATGAAGCGGCTGAATCTCTAATTCATAAAATTTCATCCACAATTGAATTACATTCTAAAGATGTTTTAATTCCTCACAAAAAAAGGATAATAAAACCCTGGGTTACCCCTGGACTTCTGAAATGTATAAAAAACAAAGACAAAATGCACCTTGATGCTCAAAAAGATCCCAATAATATGACACTTAGCACTACCTACAAACGCTATCGCAACTTTCTTAACAACTTGTTGAAAAAACTAAGAATCATTTATGATCAAAGCTTACTTCAGGAAGCCAAGGGTAACTCGAAGGCAACTTGGGATGCCATCAAAACAATTACTGATACGAGGCAACAAAAGACTTTACCAAACGACTTACTGAATTTGTGTGAAAATCCTAAAGACTCAGTCGATAATGTCAATAAGTACTTCGCAAGCATAGGGAAAATACTAGCAGACAAAATTCCAACCAACGACCATACCTCAACTAATTGTGCGTTTCCCACCTCGCAAACCGTGAATAGCCCGTGTTCCTCAATGGGCATTTTTGAGGTTTCTGAACACGAATTAGAAACTATTATACATGGCCTAAAAAACAATTGTGCAGTCGGTTGGGATGGTATATCTGCATCCTTACTAAAATCGGCCAGCAACATCTTAATTCCAGTAATAAAGCACATATTTAACCTTTCAATAACTACTGGAACCTTCCCTAGAGTTTTTAAGAAGGCCGTTGTTCACCCAGTTTTTAAGAGTGGCGATAGACACTGTGTCGGAAATTATAGACCAATTTCAGTCCTCACAACTATCTCTAAGGTCTTTGAAAAGCTCATAAATAAACAACTAACTAATTTTCTAAACAAATATAATATTATTTCTCAAAACCAATACGGATTTATTAAGGGTAAGTCAACTGAAGACGCTGTAATAGATTTGACTACAACTGCGATTCAATCTTTAGATAATAAGCTAAAAACCATAGCAGTATTTTTGGACCTGTCAAAAGCCTTCGACACCGTTTCCATTCCCATCCTTCTAAACAAGCTGGAGGCCATAGGTGTAAGGGGCACGGTCGTAGACATATTTCATAGCTATCTCACTGAACGCAGTCAGTATGTGAGGGTTGGAAATTTCACCAGCAATGAAGAATTCCTCACATATGGAGTCCCACAAGGAAGTGTACTTGGTCCCACCTTATTTTTGGTGTACATCAACGACCTGTGTCAATTGTCAATTAATAACTGCAGAATTATTACATATGCGGATGACACGGCATTGATCGTGCATGCCAGAGACTGGCGGCTAGCATATCATGAAACTGAAAAGGCTCTCTCTGCAGTAATATCCTGGCTGAATGACAACCTTTTAACCCTTAACGCACTAAAAACTAAATTTATAACTTTTTCTGGTTCTTCCGCGTCCCAACCATCAAACTCCTTAAACATCATTGCACATACCTGTCGTCACTCTAGACCGAATTGTGACTGCCTACCTCTCACACGCACAACTGACATGAGGTATCTAGGAGTGCAAATCGACTCCCGTTTTAGCTGGGACAAGCATATAGGAAATATAGTTTCCCGTACAAGGAAACTCTTGTACATTTTCAAAAAACTAAGATCTTCTGCTGACTTAGAGACACTAAAGCTTGTGTATTTTTCTCTAGCACAATCAATTATAATGTACTGCATACCGGCGTGGGGTGGTACTTTTACTACTAGTATGCTGCGAGTGGAGAGAGCACAAAGAGCAGTCCTAAAAGTGCTTTTAAAGAAGCCTTTTAGGTTCCCGACTACAACTTTGTACCAACAATGCTCTGTACTCACAGTAAGACAGCTCTATGTGCTTCAGACCAATCAATTATAATGTACTGCATACCGGCGTGGGGTGGTACTTTTACTACTAGTATGCTGCGAGTGGAGAGAGCACAAAGAGCAGTCCTAAAAGTGCTTTTAAAGAAGCCTTTTAGGTTCCCGACTACAACTTTGTACCAACAATGCTCTGTACTCACAGTAAGACAGCTCTATGTGCTTCAGACCGTCATGCGTAAGCATGCCACAATCCCATATAAGCAGAGCTACAAGCGCAGGAAGGACATAGTGTGTGAATTACAGTCGCATAGAACTGCTCTCGCCAGTAGAAATTTTAATATAAATAGCTCTCGTCTCTACAACCGTATTAATAAAATAGCATTCATGCACAACCTACCAAAAACCAAATGCAAAAAAGAATTACAAAGCCTATTACTAAAGTTAAATTACCAGGAGACTGAAGATCTTCTCAAAACAATTAAATAGAGACATTTCAAAAACACAGACGCATACATTCATACATACACTCACATATACACAATCACTCACCCGTGCACTCTCGTGCACGCACCCACACAAATATTTCAATTTAAATAAATAAAATAAGTGGCTTAATTGTAGTATATAGTTAGTTTTTATTTTTTTTTTTTTAATTACTTCTACTGTTTATTTTACATATTTTTCGTTCGAAATGTTTTGTTTCTAATTTTGTAATCTATTTTGGAAGGCGATGGTGTTTGTGATACAATGATTTTTTCATTAGTACAGACACTAACGACACACTTATTTCTGGAATGTTCTATTTTTATTTAGAAAAATGTTTTTGTGTACCGTAAATGTATTTTTTTCTGAAATAAAAATTATTATTATTATTATTATTATTATTATAGATTTAAGATCTAAACATGAAAAACGGCAATCTATAATGAACCCTCTTCCAAAAGTTAATAAATCAACTACTGTCAAAGAATGGCTAAATTTAATTAATAAAGTACCAAGTCACTACTGTCGTTCTAGTAGTAACAGAGTTTACATAGAAGACACTTTTGAATCGAAATCTCATATATTTAGAGTTTACACTGATGCCCGATTCCTATATGCAACGGATCGTCATAGTATAACAGCTACCACTCGTTTCCTAGTTACTGATAACGAGGCGTAACTTGGTGTTCCACAAACTTTTTATTTATCTTACCAGCTACGAACATTCGTCGGTTACTTGTAACCGATGGTCCTCAATGCTCCTCTTTGCGTTTCGTTATTACAAAAATTATGTTATGTGTAGTTCAGAAACTACGACCTGCTTTCAAACATTATGAGATATTTAAATACTAAATAATGATAGCTTTACTTATATTGCGGTTCTTAGCTAAAATTTTTTTTTTTGGCCTTTATAACTTAAATTTTAAGCATAATTAATATTGTTACTAAAGTGTGAATAAAACGCTATAATAATAATCTATGATTTCTATGACGCCAAGCCAATTCAAGAGCGTCGTTCGTTTCGTTTGATTTCGGTTTTGCCTGTTTTAAATCTTTCTACTAAATACATTACCTATTATTATAACCAGTAATATGGATACTACACCAGTAAGTAATATTGTTCATTGTTACGTTTTTATGTGACCTAAAGCGAAATTATAATGAATGTGTGATTTGTTTTACCTATTTACAGAAGAGCAAAAAGCCTATGACGAAAGATGAAGTCTTTTATTTTGTGGAGTTAATCCAAAACTGCGCTATTTTAACGAGCAAGGAAACTAACGCCACCTCCAACAAGTTAAAAGACGAAGCGTGGGTCTCTTTGACGGCTGCATTCAACGCAAAATGTGGACGTTTCCCAAAGCAAAAGGAACAGCTAAAATTAAAATGGGACAATTTAAAAAAGGCAGCCAGGAAAAGAACCCAACAAATTCGCATGAACAGGTTGAAGGTACGTAATATTAATATACTATAAGTACTATTTGTTGTAGTTAATATTTGTAGCAAGCGTCAGTACAACATAAATACTACTCTAGACAAAGGTATAAATATTTATCCTATCCATATCTTAATAACTATAATATGAAGTATGAATAATCATCACAATAAATACCTAGTCCTTTTGCATAGTTTACATGTACACACGGCTACACATCAAGCTATACATTTCCAGTATAAGCTGATCTAGCATTGTACGGAAATCCTATACAATGCGAGATCAGCTTATACTGGAAATGTATAGCTTGATGTGTAGCCGTGTGTACTTAATGATGATGTATTATATAAAAATATTATACAAATGTAGGTTTTTTAGTTACATTCAAGGGAAATACACAATGTTGTCTAAAAATGTAATTGTGAAAAAAGGTAGGATTAGAATATATTATATTTATAATACAAATTGTTTTTTGGTGCAGACTGGTGGTGGAAAAGCAGAGTACATTCCGACCGATGAAGTCCTCGATAGAGTGGCAAGTTTGCTGGGGTCCACCTGCACAGGCTTCGATGTTCCCTTTGGTGGTGATGGATATGGTGGAGGTGATAGTGTGGTTGTAGAGTTGGAGGTGAGCACTGATGTAGACAATGAAGAGAACGGTGATAATGCAACAGTGCAAATGTCCATGGAAGATTTCCTTCCACATACAAATGAAGGTATTATTACATTACTCGGTTAAAATAATTATATGATTCTTACAAACCCTGCTCATATACATGTGTTAAGAAGTAAGTGGTGTAGCCAAAGGGTGAAGCGGAGCTTGATTAGTAATTCTTAGTACACAATATTTAATTTATTGTTTATCTTTATTTTCAGTCAAAAAGAGAAAACTAAATGTTTTGACCCCGGAAGAAGGTGTTGTAGAGGGCAATGCAGGAGTCAAATATTTATATGGGATGCCTACAATGGCAAAATCTCTTCAAAACAAGAGTAATTATTAATTTATCTCTTATGTTTTCTTCTTTCTCTAACATTTAATAGCAAGTACAGCTATTATTGTAGATGTAATATATAAACACCAATTATTTTTTATATTACAGGCAAAAAGAAAAGAATTGGAGATGGATGCCTGGAAAAGAATTTGGCCATAGCTAATTATTATAATAAGAAGGCAGAAAAGTTAGATTTAGAGATACGATTACTAAAGTTAGCTAATAAGGAAATTTTGAATGATATTTAGTTTTTAATTAAATAATTTGATGTTTATATAAACACATAAGTAGGTAAGTATGTAAAAATAATTAAATGACAAATAAAATATTTCACTCAACATTTATTTTATTTTATTTAAGTATACAAAATGTTTCAATAGTTTATAAACCTATTTAAATAGTGTCCCACAAAAGTATGTACACTTTTATAGTTAATATACAACACTATTTTGGCTTCTTTTTAATTTTCATGGACTGGTGTCACAAAAATATAAAAGATGCAATCTTTCTTACTCCAAACTGAAAATTATAAAAAATATATTTTAGTACACACACTTGTTAGGTCTTCCACTCAGTAATTTTATTTTACTAGCTGCAAACCTAAACACAACCATGCTTGCACATTTCTACTAGGATGCAGCATATGAGGTAGTACTGCGGTACCCATACACAGATCTTGCACATATGTTCTACAACCTAATGTGTCCTCTGCCACAACTCGGGGACTATTATTTAGTAACTACTTATATAAAGGTTACCTTTATACATAAGTGTCAATCCCTGAACTGAATAAACCCCTCAAATGTAAATCACTTGTAAGAAGAGATAATTAAAGTACATAAACATGCATAACTCACTTATTAAAATATTCTGTTATCAAAGTTTCTCTTATTGATTGATTATTTGCCTCAGTATTTTGATGTGTAGGCACTGCATCTAGATCTGGAATCTCAACCTCTGGTGGAATATCATCTAGGCTTTTTAACCTACAGATGTTGTGAAGTACTGCTGTAGCAATAATTACAGCATTGGCTCTTAAAAGACTCAGACGTAAAGTCAAAGCCACAACTGGAAATCTTCGTTTCCAAACTCCAAAACACCTATAGATAACAAAATAACTAATACATTAATATAATACTTAAGTGGATTCTAGATAATCAAATTTTGAAATCTGTAAGGATAGATATTCCTTATCATAACCTCTACATACCTTTCAATGGTATTTCTAGTTCGGATGTGGGCTTCATTATAAAGTTGCTCACCTCGTGACTCTGGATTTAACAAAGGTGTTAAGAGGTATGGCTTTAAAGGATATGCACTATCCCCAAGCAGCCACTTATTCCCAAAAAGTCCATTTTCACATTGTGCTGAAAAATAGAGCTATAATTTAGTAAAGCAGTAATAAATTACCCATCTACTTTGTTTTAAAATAATGATATAATTATAAAAATATTAATATGTACCTCTCAGTTCTGAACTGTTAAATATAGTGGCATCATGAGCAGATCCTGGCCAGCGAGCCACAACATTCATAAACTGCAAATTTGCATTGCATACTGCTTGTACATTTAATGAAAAATACCCTTTACGATTTCTAAATTCTTCTCCAATCTGAGAACCTGAAATAAACATTAATGCATTAAAAGCAAGTACTTATAGAATTACTAAATACTTATTCATACTTACAGTTAGTAGTAAAGTTAGTTGGTACAAGTCTAATATAATGCACTTACATGGTGATTGTATCCTGATGTGTGTTCCATCTAGTGCACCAAGTACTCGTGGAAAACGAGAAACAGAATAAAAATCTTGCTCGGTATTGGTATGCATGTATATATATCTGCTATACAGCTGTGCTATAGCATTACTGACATCACGTACAATACGACATGCAGATGTTTTCGACACTCCTATAAAATCTGCCACTGATATTAACATTGTTCCCAATGCATAGAACCTTAAAGTTAATAATAGCTGGTGTATCGGAGATATTCCATGATTCCTTAAACAAACCAAGTAAAACATTAGGTATAATTCGTTGTCTAGAGTTCAAGGTAACACTTTGTTTGAATACGATCTATGCCAATGATCCTTCGTATCAATTAGGTACCTAGCTACCTAACTACCTAGGCACTTGGGTAGATTTACTAACCTGGCTCCTGTTATTCTCAAATATGGATATATTTCAACCAGTAACTCTTGAACAGACGGTTTGTCAAGCCGAAATCTCAGCTGGAACTCGAAATCATCCAACGTAGATAAATAGTTGACTCTTTGTTTGTAAACTCTAATACGGCGATTATTTTCTTCTGAATCAGAGTCGCTGGTATCCGATAATAAATGTAACATTTCTAAATCACTCACTTCACTTTCTGAACTCGACATTTTAAAATAATTTTAACTTTACGCACTTAAAAATTCCCCAAAACTTTCTATAACCGTTCTAAAGCGGCCGGTACGCAAACCAACTACGAACAGTAACTTTGACAGTTTAACTGACGTTTGAAATTTTTATAGGAACGCTACAGACCATCATTTCCATACTTTAAGGTTACGGATCGTTATTGGTAATCCTCCCATCCGTTGGTAGGCAACAGGCGGTTAGTTAACTCACGAGTCGTATCTTTTAGGAACGGTTTAAACTTACGCCTGGTAGATTATTTTACTGTCCGTAAGTAAAACGAACCGTTTTGTCATTATAGGAACCGGGCATGAGTGGTGTAAAGGTAACGGAAAACCGTACATTGGTCGCAAAATCTTTAATAAAATATTGGAAGAGGAAAAGATTTCCATTTTTAAGCCAAGAAAAGACCAGTGCGATGTATGCACAGCTAAAAAAGAAGGCAATATCTCAGAGGAGCAGTTCGCCGTGCATATTGAAAAGAAGAAAGAAGCCTACAACGCTCATATTGAAGTTCGCACTATGAGGTCACCCGAGGTGCTCGTCCTAACTGTCGATGTCCAATCTATTCTCCTTTGTCCAAAGATGCTAGTGTCAGTTCAATACTATAAACAAAAACTTCAGGTTCATAACCAGTCTATTTATATTAACAATAATAAAGATGTGCACCTGTATGTATGGCATGAGGGAGATGGAGGTGTTACGGCTAACGAATTTACAAGCTGCTTGATACATTTTATTAAGACTCAATTAAACTATAAAAAAATTATAATTATATCAGATGGCTGTTCTTACCAAAATAGAAATAATGTTCTGTCATCAGCTTTACTAAAATTAACAAAGGAGACTAGACTGGAGATTGAAAAGATCATTTTAGAAAAGGGACATACAATGATGCAAGTGGATAGTGTCCACTCAACTTTAGAGAAAAAGTTTCGTCCCCCTATCTATACACCAACTGATTATATTAGTCGCATGAGGGAAGCACGACCTAAGCAACCGTACCACGTTCATCATGTTGATTATACTTTTTTTAAGAATTATGAGGATGACATTTGTATTGATTCGATTCGTCCAGGTAAAAAAGCTGGAGACCCGACCGTAAATGACATACGAGCTCTTTTATATAAAGATGGCAGTATCTTTTACAAGTTACGTCATCCCGATGAATGGAAAATCCTACCTCAGCGACTTCGTGCCAACAACCCATCATCTGTTGTTAGTCGACTTTACAACGAGCCCCGCAAAATTGATAAAACCAAATATGATAGCCCTCCAGTCTTTAAAACCTTTTATGCATCGCGACTATCATGCATTCTATGACAACCTTCATTACAAGGACTAAGTAACTGTGTACCTCAATTAGACAATTTAGGAATTACGAGTAAGTTTATTTTGTTTAACAATTTTCATAGAAGTATTTGATTTGTTTTTTGTTAAAGAGATTTTTATTTTTTTTTTCTAAACATATTTTTAATAATATTAAAAATGATTAAAAATGTCGCTATATTATAATGCCGTGATAATGATGGCAATAAGTGTGATCTTAAAATAATAACTAAAAGTTAAGTAGGTATAACACTGATCTCATAATATTGAATACAATAATTGTGAATTATTCTATTTAAGTATACTAAATGTAAGTTTTTAATAGTTCCTACTCATTTCATTGTATTTTTTTACTTATGATAAAGTAAAGATCACATAATGTTAACCTAAAAATTGTCATAAGTCTCATATTGCCAAAGCTTTTATGTGTAATAATGCACATCCATCATTATTTTATACGATTGTAAACCAGTTATGTGCACTTTTTGGCAAAAAAAAATTCTAGCCCCTCAAATGACTGATAGTTTAGGCAACTTTTGTATTTTTATGATATATTTAATAAACGTCCATGTTGTGGTATCAATAATTTTGCCGAGATTTTCATTTTCAATTCAATAACATGTTTTTTATTGTTTCCCAAAACCTTACAAAAATCACTTATGGAACTTGGCAGACGCAACGACGATGTTTCATACGTTTCTTCATCTTATGTACAATCTTTGTTATTTCTTGTGGTGTCGTCATATTGAATGTCATCTCACTTTTCACTCTCAATGTTGAGTGTCTTAGGCACAGGACATCGCTCTTTCTTCTTCTATTTTTAAAAGTGATGATTTATAAACAAATATATCAACTCAAAATATCCGCTATTTCTTGTGGCTAGATCTGTAACCGCATTGTTGTCAATGTTTAGAACAAGTTATCTTCTAACTTTATTATTTGGCTTTCTCTTTGTCTGATCATTCACAATTTTCCATGTCTCCTTAATTATATTTTTGGCTCTATTAAGATGACACGATATCGCTAACTTTCGTGCGTGCTTTGAAACTCTTCTATAGATTCTGATGTAATTTATTTTGTAGTTAGAAACACTAGTATTATTGGTGGTGCTCAGGCATAATATTCTTTTCATTTTGTTTGACTAATTACGCTCAAGGTCAGAATTCAACCAGTGCATAGTTACGAAAGTACTGAGCTTTGTCGAATGTTTGTGAGTTAAATGATTAACTGGTTTTGTATATAATTATTTAATTAATGTAAATATTTATAATATAGAGCAGTGGTGGCCATGTGGTAACGGCCGCGACTTACGAGCTGTAGGTCGCAGGTTCGAACCCCGACAGGCGCTTTACTTTGTGTAAATTATTTCATCACCACTGCTCTCAAAACGGTGAAGGAAAACATCGTGAGGAAACCGGCATGTCCTAGAACAAAAAATTCGAAGACATGTGACATCTACCAACCCGCACCGGGCCCGCGTGGTGGATTACGGCCCACTCCCTCTCACAGAGAGGAGGCCTGTGTCCCAGCAGTGGGAACATTATAGGCTGATTATGTATGTATGTAAATATTTATAAAATTGTAAATAGTTTAATAATTGAACTTATAAATTAATAGTGTAGGTACCTAGTGAAGTGAACGTTTATGGTGTAAAAAGTAAAATGGCTGGACGTAATAATTCAAGTGAATTATGGCATCACTACGAAAAGGATGCTTCTAGTGGAAAATCGTCATGCAATATATGCAAAGAAAAATTGGCATATAAATCCACTACGGCGAACTTAAAAAGCCACTTAAAAAGGAAGCATGTTTCGATTTTTTGTTCATTGCCGTCGCAATCACATGCTCAGGCTCAGACTTCCTCTGTCCCTAATGTGCCACAACTACCACAAGAGGATCCCACTCCCACTCCCAGCATAGACATATCAGGTTTGAGCGGTCCTTCTGGCGATGCTGTAAAATGCAAGCGGAAAAAAGTGATGGACTCATATATAAATAAAAAAATAAGTGTTGAACAAAAAAAGCTAATAAATTTAGATTTGCTTGATTTGAGCATTGATAGCTTCCATTCATTCTCTATTGTCCAAGAAAGAGCATTCCGCAAATTCTGCCGGTGGATACTGGGATATCAGCTACCTACCCGGAAGACACTCTCTAAATCAATTATGCAAGAGGTCTATGTTAAGACTTATGAGTTAATAACGGGTGATTCATTTGGAGTTACTTTTTTGTCTATGCATTTTTTGACAGATAAAGCGTCAGTCATGACAACCTAACCTAATATTTTCATGAACTATAGTTTGACATTTCATCATGGAAAGACTAAGCACGGCACAACACCTACAAATTATTCAACTTTATTACGAAAATCAGCGTTCTACGAGGAATGTGTTTCGTGCACTTAGAGCAACATATGGTCCACATAATCGCCCTACCGAACGCACTATTCGCTATACCATCGAAAAGTTTGAAAGGGAATTTTCATTATTAGACAATACACGACCAAATAGACCACATCCAGCTCGCACTGAAGAAAACATTACGGCGGTAGCTGAGAGTGTACGCAATGATCGCGAAGAATCGATTCGGCGCCGCTCGCAACAGCTTGGCTTGTCGTATACGACAACTTGGCGTATTTTACGCAAAGATCTTGGTTTCAAAGCATACAAAATTCAACTGGCGCAACAATTGAAGCAGACTGACCTACCTAATCGCCACCGATTTAGTCTTTGGGCTCTTGAAAAGCTTGCAGAAAATCCACTGTTTTCAACGAAAATTTTGTTTAGCGATGAGGCACATTTTTGGCTCAACGGATATGTTAACAAACAAAATTGCCGTATTTGGTCTGAAGAGCAACCTGAAGAGATTCAAGAGCTACCATTACATCCATATAAAACAACATAAAAAAAAAGTTTGGTGTAGTTTATGGGGTGGTGGAATCATCGGTCCATATTTCTTCAAAAACGAAGCCGGCCAGAACGTCACTGTCAATGGTGACCGTTATCGTACCATGATAACGGACTATTTGTTTCCTGAAATTGAAGCCCGTCATCTTCAAAACTTTTGGTACCAACAAGACGGCGCCACTTGCCACACAGCACGTGAAACCATGGCTTTGTTGCGAGAAAAATTTGGTGAACAGTTAATTTCGCGTTTCGGACCAGTCAGTTGGCCGCCTAGATCCTGTGATATCACACCCTTAGACTTTTTTCTGTGGGGTTATGTAAAGTCCAAAGTTTATATGGATAAGCCGCGTACGATTGATCAACTGGAAGCCAACATTACTCGCGTTATTCGCCAAATACCACTGGAAATGCTCGGTCGGGTCATCGAAAACTGGAACTCCAGAATGGACCACCTTAATCGCAGTTACGGACAACATTTGAAAGAAATAATCTTTAAAAAGTAAATGTAAGGAATGGTTCTTTTGTATTATAATAAAGATTACCCGGTAAATTTGTTTTATTCATATTTTTTTAGTTTTGGAAAAAGTAACTCCGAATGAATCACCCATTACAAACTGAACTACAAAAAGAAGTTCATAGTATATGCCTAACTGCCGAAATGTGGACCTCCTTAAAAACGGAGAGCTACGTTGCACTCACTGGACATTATTTGATAGAAGAGTTAGCATTTAAAACTGTCTTGTTAGGATGCTGTCAATTTCCGGGTCACCACACAGCGGAGAATATCGCCGCAGAAATTGGAGCACTTGTTGACAAATTTAGTTTAAAAAATAAAGTCAACTTTATGATAACAGACAATGCACCCAACATTGTTAAGGCTATGAAAGAAGTGTTGGGGATGGAAGCATTTTGGGTGCTATGCTCATAGTCTCAACTTGATAGTGGAACACGCACTTCAATTAACTAAACCTGAAATAGACGAAGTCAAGCGAATAGTTGCGTATGTTAAAAAAGCACCTTGGCATCAGAGAGGTTACAAAAATATCAGGTGCAACAAGGTCAAGAACCTAAGCGACAGAGTCAAGCTGTCGACACACGATGGAACTCAACCTATTTTATGATAAAAAGATTTGTGGAGCTCGAATATGCTATCCGATCGACTTTGGCTTTTGCAGATAGAAGTTTGCCATTTATAAGCCCAGAAGATTGGGCACTTTACAATGAACTGTGTCAGGTATTGCGCCCCTTTGAGGAAATTACTTCCTCAATGAGTGGGGAAAAATACGTAACCGGGATTTCTGTAATTATTGTGACGCGGTGCTTAAAAGAAGCTTGCGCAAAACTTTACGAGAGGGCCCATCACGACGGTATATCACGCGAAGCAAGCGATACGGTGTTGTTGCTAAAAACGGGCTTAGAAGAACGATTTAAATTCGTAGAAACTAGTGGCACATGTGCGTTGTCCACTTTCATGGACCCTCGTTTTAAAATGCAAGGGTTTTCAGATCAATCCGAGGCGACAAAAACGAAAGAAAAAGTGCGAAAATTATTAGCGGCTTTTATTGCTGAAAAAGAACGCAGCACAATGCCCACTATATCCTCAGTTGCTGAAGACAACACAAACACCAAAACAAATAATGAATTAAGTCCCTGGTGTATTTTTGACCAAATAGTAGCGTCAAGTGCTGCTCAAGGTACACCTCTTTCAAGAGCAATTAAAGAGGTAGATATGTAAAGTTCAGTACTTCGCGATCACCCACTAAGCAAGCACGCACTTCCCTCGTCCGCTACGCACTTCGCGCGACCGCTACGCAAGTACCTGCGCGACTCGCTTGACCGGTCCGTTTTATCAGTGGTTCTAAACATTTTACTCATCCTTCAACATCAAACTCAACTATGATGAAGTGTGCCAGCTGCAATTCTGACTTTAATGATGGCGTTCAGTGTGCCTCATGCAAGCGGCACCTTGATTTTGGCTGCGCTAGCATCACGGAGGGTGGGTGGAGAAAACTAGGAGCTGACCGAAGGGCGGCATGGAAATGTCCTAAGTGCCGAATTTCCTCGCCGGCACCGACCCGTTCCCCGTCTCCGTTACCAACACCTGAACCTGCGTCACTGGAAACGATCCTAAATGAGATTCGTGAACTTAAGGCTCAACTGGCTGGATTGCCGACGCTGTCTGATGATGTCAAATTCATAAAAGAGGAACTCAAAGAACTCAAGATCAGTTGTGAGTTCGATGGTAAACGCCTGGATGATTTCTCTGTCAAACTTGCAGGCATTGAGACAAGGGTTGCTGGTCTTGAGCATCTACAGGAATCTGTTTGTTCTCTTCAATCTGACATTGACGTGATTAAGTCGGAGCTGTCCGCTGGTGATCAGAGATCAAGGCTGAACAATGTGGAAATTAAGGGCATTCCCCTAAAAAAAGACGAAAATCTGTTCGGTATCTTGGATAAGATTAGTCAAAAGGTTAATTTCGCATTTCCTAAAACCCAGATCAACTACATATCCAGGATTCCCTTGTTCAACACAAAGGACAAGTCAATTGTGGTCAGCTTTCTGAACAGATATATCAAGGAGGACTTTGTTGCGGCTGCTCGCTCGTTCAAGACGTTATCGACCCATGACCTTGGATTCATAGGCCAATCGAACCGGGTTTATGTGAATGATCACCTCAACCCTGACTCCAAAAAGTTGCTAAATAAAACCCGAACAATAGCAAAGGAGAAGGAGTATAAGCACGTGTGGGTTAAACATGGAAAGATTCATGTCCGCAGGCAGGAAGGATCGGCTGTCTTTATAATATCTAAAGAGAAGGATTTAAACAAGCTGAATTAGAGTGGCGGTTCCTTCGGTTTTTATTACTTTTCCAGAATAATAACTTAAAACATATGTCTAGAAGTAAATTCATTTTTGATTATGTACTAATAACCGCAACTGTTTGCCTCTTGAGTTTTTGTAAAATGTTTGGCACCGCTGACGTGCTCGAAGCTTCGTCACCTCGCTTTTGTATTCGCAAATGGGCCTTTTGTTTCTCTTATCGCGCTGTTATATTCATAAGAATGTCCCAATCGATGCTTATCTCGCTCGCACTGACTAATGAATCTAATTACTGCCTACTTCTTCGCACAGTTACCTGTGATATTGCTGCGTTTTTTGTGCCTTTTATCAATTATGTATGCCTAATTACCCTACATACTAATTTACCATTCGCTTTTATTTTGTTATATTACAATAAGTATGAGTATTTATTATCCGTAAACATTGTCTCAGACACTGCAATCGTTAGTCTTTTAGCGTTTTGTTACTTGAGTGGTTGTTATCGTGCTAATAATTTTACTGCTACAACTAGTGTAAATTATCGATGGCTTTAAACGATAATAAAAATCTGCATGTGTATTATCAGAATGTTCGTGGGCTGCGTACCAAGACTGATTCCTTCTTTCGCCAACTATGCCTATGTTCATATGATGTTATTGTTTTAACGGAAACTTGGTTGGTTGACGGCATATCAAACTCGGAGTTATTTGGTGATGAGTATATTGTGTGGCGTCGCGACCGGGATTACTGTCTCACAGGTCAGTCTCGTGGAGGTGGTGTCTTGATTGCTGTCCGTAAGTGTATTTCTGCGGTTCCCCAGCCATTATTTCACTCCTCAGCTGAAGACTTGTGGGTAACTCTGAGCGTACGTCAGCCAGTGATGGGCGTAACTAGTTACTTATGTAATTTAATTAATAATTGAATTACATAATAATTTGATTAAAATGTAATCTAATTACATAATATTCAATTACATTGTAATTAGATTACTTTGGATGTGCTATGAAATTAATTACAATGTATTTAATTACAAAATAATTTGATTACAAGTTAACCTAATTACATAGTATTCAATTATATTGTAATTATAATAACTTTAAATATGAAATGTCGCATGCTTGCATCGCAATTTTTTGTATAATTATGTGTTTCATTTTCGTATTTGTCAAAAATGTATAAATTTTTTGTAAGACGCAGATGTCCTATTACGGCCAGTACTAATATAAATGTGTAATTACGTTTTATCAGATTACTTATAATATGTAATCTGTTATAATGTAATTAGATTAACTTGTAATTAAATTACTTTGTATTTAATTACAATAAGTACTCATTGCAATTAGTTACTTATGTAATCTGTTCCAAAGTATTTTAATTACTAATTACAATGTAACTGTAATTTGTAATTATTAATCTAATTACTTTTTGCCCATCATTGACGTCAGCCCAATACAAGAACTTACCTTAAATTGAATGTTTGCGTCATCTATCTATGTAAGCAAAACCGTGGTTATTCCTTTTCTGACCAATTATCAAATTTTCTCCATAACTTGAGTAGTATAGTGTTTAACAATTCCAGTGATAATTATTTAGTTATTGGCGATTTTAACCTGAGTGGAATTTTGTGGCAATTAAACAACAACACATTATTACCCGGGAATATTTGTAGTAGCGACGAGTACATGCTAACTGACGAATTGCGTGTTTTAGGGTTCAATCAATATAATGGAATATTAAATGATTATGGTAAGATTCTAGATTTAGTTTTATGTAATGAAATTGTTTCAGTGTGTGAATGTTTGGTGCCTTTGTCACCTATTGACAAATATCATCCAGCCCTCTGTATCGACGTGAACTTTGCTGAGTACACCTATTTAACTCCCGCTCCCTTTACTCGTTACCTTTACGGTAAAGCTGACTTTGCGGCCATTAACAGGGGAATTGCAGCTATAGATTGGACGAACGTATTTCTAGACATGTCGCTTAATGACGCCGTAAACTACTTTTATGCTACTATAGCGGATATTCAGAATAAGTTTGTTCCTATTAAGACAGTTTTTCCCAGCTCATACCCTATTTGGTACTCCCCGGCACTTAAACGCTTGATTAAAGAGAAGATTAAATATCTCCGTAAATTTAAGACGTATGGCAGACTCTCAGACGAGGCGACCTTTAAACATCTACGGGGGCGGGTTAATAAACTTGAAGCGGTTTGTTACACCAACTACTTAGCTGATACGGAAGACTCCATTGTAAAGAATCCTAAACGCTTTTGGAGCTTCGTGAAGCAGCGATCTAAGTCCAATGCAATACCCAGTTTTCTCAAGTATGGTGATATGACGATTTCTTCTCCTGAGTCTATTTGTAATGCATTTTCTTCCCACTTTTATTCCACTTTTCTTAGCCCTATCAATGATGTACCTACTAATTATTGTCCTCCCCAGACTGCTATAAATTCTAATGTAGCTTCGGATATTCACTCCATTGAGATTGACCTCAATGCTATAGTTCGGCTAATTAGTAAAATTGATCCATTTAAATCTGCTGGTCCGGACCACTTATCACCTATATTGCTGATTGGGTGTGCTAAAACCATTGCCTTGCCAGTATCTCTATTGTTCAAAAAGTCGCTCTCTTCACATTCTGTTCCCCAGATCTGGAAGTCTGCCTTTATAACCCCGGTGCATAAAAAAGGGCACAAAAATGAAATAGTTAACTACAGACCTATTTCCAAACTGTGTACATTAGCTAAAGTTTTCGAGAGAGTTATCTACGAACAAGTTTACGCAGCGCTAAGTCAGTCTTTTAGCCCTTCTCAGCACGGATTTCTTAAGGGTCGTTCAACTGTATCTAACCTGGCTTTGCTCAATGACTTCCTAACGGACAGAATGGACAATGGGGCACAGGTCGACGTCGTTTACACGGATTACAGTAAGGCTTTTGATAGAATTGACCACAATATTCTGAAAAAAAAGCTTTTTATCAATGGTATCAGAGGAGATCTACTTCGTTGGTTTACTTCATACCTTGAAAACAGATCCCAAGCTGTCGTTATCAGTAACTACATGTCAAGCTGGGTTTCAGCTCCTAGTGGTGTTCCTCAAGGTTCCTTGATGGGTCCGTTGCTTTTTATCATCTATGTGAGTGACATCGATTTGTGTTTCCACAACTCAAATTTACTTTGTTTTGCTGATGATATGAAGATATTTTCTGCAATATCTTCAGATGACGACATTGATGCCCTCCAATCTGACCTGGCGCGGTTGGATGATTATTGCTTGGCCAACAAACTAGACTTGAACCCTGTTAAATGTTCAGTAATCTCCTTTAGCAGAAAACGCGTCCCTCTCTCTACAACTTATAAACTTAAAGGGCAGCTATTGCAGAGATGCGACGGTGCACGCGACCTGGGCGTTTTTCATGATTCCAAACTATTATTTAATGTGCACATCGAGCAAATAGTGGCCAAAGCTTCGAAGTCACTGGGTTTTGTTATGAGACTTGCAGGGTGTTTCAGGAAGGCTAAAACGCTTAAGATTCTTTATTGTTCTTTTGTGAGAAGTCATCTTGAATATGCGTCACAAATTTGGAACCCGTGTTATGGCAAATACATTGATCGTATTGAAAATGTACAAAAAAGATTTATTCGATTTCTATGTTTCCGGCTGCGTATACCGTACCATTCTGATAATTACATCGACGGTTAAAAGGTAATAGGGCATAAGCGACATTTTGATCGAAAATGGGTTATGAATGCCATCCTACTTAATCTCTTTTTTTAAGTAGGATGGCATTCACAACCCGTTTTCGACCAAAATGTCGCTTATGCCCAATTACCTTTTAACCGTCGACATGAATCTTTGCAAGAAATTTCACTTACAGCCACTTATAAATCGTCGTCGACTAGCAGATTGCACTTTTCTTTTAAAAATTATATCTAACGATGTTGACTGTTCTGATCTCCTTCATAAACTGCGTTTCAATGTCCCCCAGAGATCAGTTCGATTTAATCCACCTATCTCCATTCCTTTTTCTTCCTCTAACTACAGGCAAAACTCATACATAGTGCGAGCGAGTAAGGACTTTAATATCCTTTGTAAAGAGTTCTCATTTGACCCATTTACCACCAAAACCTATTCTGCACGCGCTCAGCTGAATGCTGACTTTTTTAAAAGTGCATAGTGCATATATACCTTATTTATATTATTTTCTATCGTGCTTGTTAGTGATCCTAAGATTTCTACTAAATTCTCTGTTTTTACCCGTGAGAACCTGTAATTGGCTCTGTGTAGCATATACAATTGTTATCCATTCGTTATAGCTGTTGGTTTTCCTATGAATAAATAAATAAATAAATAAATAAATGTACCTGGCTGACGAGCTGCTGCCAAGAAAGGACCAGAGGGGAAATTTAACATGCCCTTTAGAATGGTGGAGAAAGCATCATTATGTTTACCCAAAGGGGTTTGGGTAAAAGTGGCATGTTTTTTTAAATACGCGGCCACTAATGAAAAGTGTTTTGTTAAAAAGAACACATTAAGTTGTTAATTTTTTTCTATGAACGTTACTTTCCCACGTTCATCGAAGCCGAGATATTTAAAGTAAATAATCTATAAAATCAAATTGCCATTTGCTATAAATTGTGTTTATTTCATTCATTACATTGTAGTATTACTTGTATTTCTCTTTATAACTCGTAATTAGCGATAAACAACACCACAAAAGCCGTCCATGAGCCCACTAAAAGCACCGATCTCCTCGCCCAATCATAGCACAGGATTCGTTTACCTGAGTCTCCGAGTCACACTCCGGCGCGTTCGGCGGCGCACCAACCCTCACTCCCCGTTTGACGATAGTGTTGAGTGCGAGTGTGTTTATTTGTATCCGTTTTAAATCACAACGACTTGGCTTACTTACTAGACTTTGTTATTTTCTTACTTTGTGATTTGGCATTAAGAACATGGATATTACAAGTACAATATGTGTCTGTTGCCGACGAAGTTTAAACCGTATTAGTGGGGCTCGCAGGCGATCGATGATCTTATCAGCAGAGCTTATACAAAACCACCCATTTTTAATGTCGTACTGTTTAGAAGTCATCAACATACATCAGGTCCATATTATTGCTGTAATTAAGTTCAAGTTATTTATTTCATAACAAACATACGTTTGTGTCGAAATATTTGCACAGTATTATGATCCGCGTATTATCTTATTTTGTTTCGAAATACTCTTATCGAAATATTTATAACATTAAGGGCCCTGAGAGTCTATTACGTGAGTAAGAATGTTCCAGACTTGTGTTAGAAAAGACTTTCAATTATGTATCTGAGGGTCTATTACGAGTTTCTTTTACAATAACCCGATCGCCGATGGCTAGCGTTCGGTGTTGCCATTGGTGAAGAGCTTAGAGCGAGCCAAAGCGGGCTAATCGCAACGCCGAACGTTCTCGCCATCGGCAATCGGTTTAGTGTAAAAGAAACTCGTACCCCTCAGATATTCCTGCGATAGAGCGATAAGAATTAATTAATTTAATCAACTAACAATTGCTAACATGTTTTACATAATAAATACTTACAATTTTATAATAATCAAGTGTGTTAATTGTCTAATGTTTACTACTAGAAACATAACGACGTCGATAACGCGAATAATTGTGTTGTTGCTGATGTATAATAAATTATAGTTTATCTTATATTTTCCAGTTTGATCAAAATGATCGAATATGTCGTCCATGTTTTCAACGAGCTCAGCGTTATGCTGAAAGTAATCCATCTCCACGAGACATACTGGACCAACCAGAAGAAAATACGTCAGGTCAGCCTGCTCAAGAGATCCAAGATGTATCGATGCGAGAAGTTGTAATTGGCGACAATCCTGTACCAGAACCACCTAATCTTCTCGTAAATGAAAATATGCGTGATCAAGAAGTGCAAGTAAGTAGACCGCAGATGATAGAAATATCTGGGTACACGCGAGCACTCAGAGTTGTGGCAAAATATTGAAACGAGTACACGCCGAGTACTTTCTCGGCTGCACAAGTTAAAGACATGTAGATATTTTGAGGATACGTAAGGTTTTTTTAGACTTTGAAAAACTATCATCAATAAATAATGGCGTATTTCACTATTACATAGGATTTTCAAAAGAACATTTTGAACAAATCATTCATAGAACACCAAGTATCACACAGCGGTACAGAAAAAAGCCGAGAACAGCCCTTGCGACAGTCCTTGCTAAACTTCACACAGGGGACTCAAATGAAAGACTGTCTAAAGTATTTAATATGACCAGAAAGACGTTTGAGAAGACAATGCGACTGGTTAGACAATATTTAATCGCAGAATTCGTGCCACAGAACTTGGGTTTTAACCACATGACCCGTGAAGAGGTTATATCCCGATGTCTATCCATTCCAAATGCTCTATTTGGAAATCCAGATGCCCCTATAGGTGATCGTAGAGCCATTATTATACTAGACGGCACATACAAACGTATGTGCAGTCTAGTGAAGACTCAGGAAATCGAAGGGATTCGCACAACCTAAAAAATGGAATAAAAACACAACAAAACTGAAACGTATGCTAGGTGAAGAATATGTGGGGTACCGTAGGGACAGGAAAGTTTCAGGGCAAGATAAATTTCAAGTACTCCATGATGTGCAACGTCCAGCACGTTCAATTGGTTCACGTTGCACTTCTATGTTTTGCTCGACGTCTAAGTTACGTGGCTGTTTTAGCTTGTCTGACATCGAAAGAGAGAACATATTTGGCAAGTTCTGCAAAAGCATGACTTGGGAGCAACGGAAACAGTACGTTGTATCTCACGTCTCCGTTTGTGAAAAAAAGCAAGTAAAAGTAAAATCTAATGCTCGTAGAAGTGGGAGTAAACAGTACTTTCTCAGTACATCAGAGGGACGTACCCAAGTTTGTCTGAAGACTTTTTTGAACACTCTGGGTTTGAAAGAGTCGACTATAAGATGCTGGATCGATAGATCTGAACATGACATTGCTAAAACAACACCACGACCAAACGACGACAATGATGAACGCGTTATTAAGAAAGAAGACATGACATTCCTCAAACAGTTCTTCGCTTCGTTACCAAAAATGCCCTCGCACTATTGCATGGCATCTACATCGAAACAGTATTTAGAGCCGATTGTTGAAAACAAGAACTGTCTTTTTAGGTTGTACATCCAAGAGTGCGAAAGAGTCAAAAAGTCCACTTAGTCGCTGGACTATGTGCAGAGTTTTTGATGAGACGAATCTAAGCCTGTTCTCGCCTAAAAAAAGATCAGTGCGATACTTGCTGTTCGTACAAGGTAGGCAACATAGCAGAGGAAGAATATAGATCACATATTAAGAAAAAAGACATGGCAAGAAGCGAGAAAGTGAAAGATAAAGAAAGGGCTCGTCAATTGGATGACGTACATGTTTTTACACAAGATTTACAGGCCGTAAAGTTATGTCCACAACTTCATGCCAGTGCTTTATACTTTAAAACTAAACTATGTGTGCATAATTTTACGATGTATAATCTTGCCAACAAAGAAGTTACCTGGTTTGACGAGAGTAACGCTGGTTTGACTGCTTCTGTGTTTATATAATGCATCATAGACTGTTTCAAAAAAACACTACAGAAGAAATGCATGCCAATCATTTTATTTTCTGATGGTTGTACGGCGCAGAATCGGAATATTTATCTATCAAATGCTCTGCTGCAACTATCGATGGAAAAAAACATCGTTATAGAACAAAAAATTTTGGAGAAAGGTCACACACAGATGGAGTGTGATGCGGTTCATAGTTCAATCGAGCAAAAATTAAAAAAACCAGGAGATCTTTTTACCAAGTCAATTTGCAACGTTGTCAAAACAAGCTCGACCGCAAAAACCTTATTTGGTTGAATACTTAGACTACAGTTTTTTTTATGACATCTCAGACAAGAATTCGTTCATGTATGACTCCATACGGCCTGGTCGCTCCGTCAATGATCCTACAGTAACGGATATACGAGCACTGCAGTATAATCCAAGTGGAGCCATCAAATATAAATTGAACTTTGAGGAAGATTATCTAGATCTGCCTCGCAGAATTCGACGCAGAGTAGTAATGCCCGAAACTTTACCCCCTAGACCAAAACTCTACCAATGTCGCATCAAAATATCAGTAACTAAATGGAAACATTTACAGGAGTTAAAGACTGTTATTCCTTCTGACTGTCACGGGTATGCCCTATTGATCTCTTAAAAGTCTGATTATAGATATGAAGTTGATTCGTTTTAAGCAAAACCATTTTTTATAATACAAAATATTTTCTTTTCTTTTTATAAAATAAACTTTTAACACCATTTTGTTGAATAATTTTATGATTTGCCTTCTCCAAATTATCTCCTTTACCTATATTACTAAGATGAAACATGACGTAAGTCAGTGGCAACTACTGGCAACACTGCGGAATTCACCAAATTACTTCAATGGAAAAGATTATTGCGATTTTCACGAGTTCAAATCATCACAGAGTTCATTTGTATTAATAATTAAACACAATACGGCCTTATGCGTAAGTTACATGCATTTTAAACAGTTTTTTCACTCTCCTGTAAAGTAGCCATTTTTGACTTTCGTACTGTTAGAACTTCACTGACGATATGGAGACACTGGGTGGAACTTCTCCTTGTTGCCGTAAGATGTAATGGAGCACTGCAGTTGCTACAATTACAACTAAAGCCTTGTCTAATTTTATGCGTAACCCTAGTGATAATGCTGGGAATCTCCGTTTCCAAATCCCATAAGATCTGTCAACGGGGTTCCTTGACCTGATTTGGGACTCGTGTTCTAATGGAGTCCTTGGATTTTCTAGTGGAGGCATTGTATAGGATCTGGAAGCATATCCCATCAAAACATAAATGTGAAATGAGAGCCAAGTTCAATATTATGATATATGCCTTGGTTGTTGACTTCAACGACAAAAGAAGTGAGATCTAAATTGAACAACAATCTAAAGAGACCATTGAACTTGGCACCCGCCAAGTTCAATGGTCAGTCCTTTTGGCGAACGGCAGATTTCGTTCCGCATATTTTTGTTGTTGTTTTGTTATAGAATTTATACCACTTATTAAGGCAACTAAGACATTTATTTTCATGTAAGCGTATTATTTTTAGAAGTTGGGAATAATGAATAATATCAATAAAAAGTTTTTAATAATTAAACGTAATAAAATCATAAACTAAACGCAGTTATGTTTTTAAAGTTGCCTTATGTAAAATAACACTAATAACGAAATGATAGATTAATTATTTAGAAATAGAAATAACATTAAATATAATTAAACACTAACATATTATATATACCTAAGAATGCGTGATTGATACATAAAATCATAATAGTTAACGATATAATGATAGGAATGATTTTCGTCATCAATATTATTTTTGCTCATATGGCAATTATTTATTGACAGGTAAAGAAAATCTGTAATTCTGTATGTATTTATTACTGTTACTGTCTTGCAGTTCAGTGGTTCAGTTCTTTGCTATTGTTTTGGATTGTGGTTTGTGACTGCATCTGAGCAATTAAGCGAATTATCAGGCCGTTTTTACGTTGAGTTGAGCATCTGCCCCTCCGTACTCTATCTGTTGATAGTACTTTCGCGAAAGGACGCTTTATTAACTGTGCTGTGTGTGTGTACACGCTATAGTTAAAATAACTAGTTTGCAATGTGTTAATTGCAACGTTCGCTTGTCTCGAATAAGAAGGCACGCTTTATCCGATGAGAGTGAAGATTTCGTCAATACTATTCGACTGTGGACATATCCTAAAGATGTAAGTAGTTTACGAATAACATTCTGCATATTAATGGGCCAGTGACGAACTGTGTTATGTTTTACGTGTTGAAAATTAGTCCTTACCATTTAAACCAAACCATACCACACTAAAATATATACGTTTGCTAATCTCAATACTATTCGAAAATCTAACAAACACGGTGTTAAAATGCATAGAGAATGCTGCTGCCCATTCTCTAGTCAGTCCTCAGTCGTCTTTTACAACACCCACGGGAAGAAATAGGATGGTGCTATTCTTTACGTCCAGCACCACTCGGAACAATAACAATACTTATTTATATCATACAAATTGTTATTTACATGTATGGTTGGTTGGTTTGCCTAAGAGTGTTAGAATATGTATAACTCTGATATGAATATGTATAACGTTTGACTGCTGGAAAGGAGAGGAAAGTATTTAAAATAATGTTGAAATCACTTCTTTATTTCCAGATAACACCTGCTGACCAAGTTTGCCATGCATGCTGGCAGCTAGCTACTCATTCACATTTGTCTGAGAATATGCCGAGAAGACGATTTGGCCATCAAAGTATTTGTGTTGTATGCGGACGATCCATACTAAGACTTAGTCGACGCAGGATTTTGATTGAAGGGGCAAATGAAGGCGAACAAAGAGTGGCTAATACAGTTTCTGCTTGGATCCAACCACGAGAGGTATAAAAAATATGTACTTACCTACTATAACTATTATTAATTATCTTTATGTGATTAAACTAAAAAATAAAATATTATAAATTATTTTCCACCATTAACATGTGTATTTGCAAGCTTTTGTTTATTTATACTTTTAATTTTAGCTTCATTCTGAAGATGAAGCTTGTGTGCCATGTTGGCTAAGAGCTAGAAGAACTAGGATTGCTCCACCAGTTCAAGACATTCAACCCCCTTCACCTGATCATGTGGATGGTGATCATTCTGTTTTAATGTGTGCTGTATGTGGTCAGAGCCTGACCACCACAACATCAGATGAAGAGTGGAATCCCGACAACATTGCCCGTTTGTTGGAGCACCAGCAGGTATATATGAGATAATTTATTTATTTATTTATTATTCATTTATTTCGGACAGAATCCATATATGTGTTAGTAAAAATTTTCTAAATATCTATGTTAGTAGGTACATAATCAAAAAAAAAAAAAAAAAAAGTATTTCTATTTTACAGTTTCCCAGTAACTATTCCCACCCAGTGTGCCTGTATGGGACAGTCGTGTCGGGATGCAATCATTTGCAAAATGGTGTTGGGGCTACCGCGCAGTCTTTGAAAAAATGACGCCACTTTTTTACGCACTATAGCGTGGAAACCGTCAACGCGCGCATTTGCGAACATTTGCGACGCACTACAATGCCGCGGCAACCCCAACAGCACTCTGAAAGCATTATTATACTGAATACGCAGGGCGTTGTAGGCACGTTGCGTATACCGAACCCACAGGCCGCTCGAGTAAAAAGATTGGCAATAGGCCCTAAAAAGTGTTACCTTAACTTCTTTGGTACATCGAGCGAACCTACGGGCCAGCATATTGCTCCGTACCGCTAACGCCCTGCGTTCTCTTTCTATATCAGGGTCATCTTTTAAGTCCTCCGTGACCAGATGACCCAGATATTTAAAGTTCTGCACAATTTTCAATTTTGTTCCATCGACCATGATCGGGGGCACTGTACTAGGTCTCTGTTTTCCGGCCCTAAAAATCAGTACCTGACTTTTCTGTGAGTTGTACCTGAGACCATGCTCGGATGCATAGCGTTCACAAATCTTAAGCAGTGTCCTCAGGGCGTTGACCGAGGGGGCCAGCAGAACCATATCATCCGCATAACTTATGTTGTTGACACATATTCCGTCAATGTAGCATCCGACATGTGTCCTGCTGAGCTCCTCGATCAACTGGTTCACATAAAGGCTAAAGAGGCCGGTAGATGTGAGGCCGCCCTGCCTTACACCGCATTCTAATCTATATTCATCAGACAATGTACCACCCCATCTCACCTGGTTAATTTGGTTTTTATACCAGAATTTTAAAACACCGATACACTCCGTTGGCATACCAGTTTCCACTAGCTTTCGCCACAGTATGTCATAGGCAACTGTGTCAAAAGCTTTTGACAAATCGAGGAAACAGGCATATATCGGTGTCTTTCTCTCCGTGTAATACATGACAGTATGCTTAAGGCATAAAATAGCACTCTCAGTGGATAATCCCGCCCTGAAACCGAATTGTGCGTCATGTAAATGTAAGTACCCACTGAGACTCTGATTAAGCAGACTGTCAAGTATCTTAGCTGTTGTTGTAGCAAGTGAGATGGGTCGATAATTTGCCCTATCAGATACATCCCCTGTCCTGTTTTTGAGAATGGGTACAACCAAGGTTTTCATCAGCGATTCCGGTAAGTATGAGTGACCGATACACAGCGTAAAAAACATAGCCAGTACACGCGGCAGATGTACACCTGCATGCCTGAAATGCTCAATGCTGAGACCGTCGTACCCTGGAGACTTACCCCCCTTCATCCTTAGAATTGCTGTGACAACTTCATTTGCTGAAAAGCGAGTTTTTCTCCCTGATACGCCGGCCCCAGCACCATCCGTATTGGCCATCTCTGGTCCCAGGGGAGATCTTACCATAAAGTGGTCTCTAAAATTATTGGCGATTTCCTTAGGATCACTGATGCCACCGACGCTCACAGGTATACTCGGCTTAGGGTTCATCTTGTTAGTATTCTTCCAGAAGGCCGCAAAATTCCCCGCTGAAAGATTTGAGGCAAGAATATCCATCTTAATTTGTTCTTGCCTGTTCTGACACCATTTCAGCTTTGATTTAAAATCCCTTCGACTATCACGCATTTGTTCATAAACAGTACCATTAGATGGTCTACCCGCTAACACCCATAGCTGAAACCCTAGCCTAGCCTTTCTGTGAGCGCCTGCGACATGCCTATTCCACCCGGTGATGTACCCACCCTTTCTGAAACATTTACGACTATAGGATCTTACAGAGGCCTGCGTTAAAATATTTGTAATCCTAATGTACATATTATCCAACAAGGCCGTATGTACCGGGTCAGAACAGAATGTATCAGCACATGAACTGAATTCCACTGGGAAATCCAGCCCTTTGAGCTCCTCGTGGCATAGGCTATGATAAAGCTCAATCTGCTTAACCTCTCTTCTGCCCCAGAACACACCGTCACACACTAGCGTACTATCAATAGCACACTTAATAGCAATCTTATCAATATTACATTCCACATAAAGTGGAGAGTGATCAGACCAATACACGTCATGCTGCACCCACACATTATGGACAGTCTCTTGAGCAGCTTTAGTGACAATGCAGTGATCTAACCACCTCCTACATCCATGCGCCTCACTCGTAAAAGTGTATGTACTAGACAGAATACCTAGCCTCTCCATATCAACGCAGCACCAGTCTTGTTCGACACAGAAGCTCAACAGTTCATCACAAAATAGTTCGTTTGGATGAGCGTTAAAATCCCCTAGAATATAGACCGCCTCACTATCAGTGTTAACTTCTATTACAGACTTTATTACACTCAGGCAGTCCGTAAACATTGGTAAATTTTCAATACCGTTAACCGGCATGTACACACTAAAAATTATAACTGACCCATTTCGTGTCCTCACTTTTATCGCACATATACGCGCACTATTACAATCAATTACTGAGACTGAGTCAAACGCACTTTTCCGCCACAGAATTGCCACCCCGCCATACGGCCTGCCACTTAGGAGACCTAACGACGTGTCCACCGCAGACGTGCCAGTGCACCCGAATTCTTCGTCTATTGTGCTAAGTAATGGCAAATCATGAGGCAACAACCACGTTTCCTGTAGCGCTACTACATCTGCATCCTTACACAGTGTTCGTATCCCCTCCATTGATCTCTTCATCGCTTTGCAATTGAAGCTGACTAATGTACTACGCATTCGTGTATTCTCCATTTAGTCGTTATAATATACCCGTTGATTATTCTCGCTATTTACAAGAGTATTATCCCTAATATTGACAAAACGTCTAAACGTTATGCCAGAAGGCCACAGATTATTGTCTAGAAAAATGTCAATACTATTCTTCGTTACGTAAACCTTGTATGAATTATAATCTCTTGGTTTCTTCATTTTAATTTTCAATAACAATACCTTCTCTTTAGTCTTGTCATAAATATAACTCATGATGTCTGACTCAATCACATCCTTGTGCACATTTGATACAAATAGTGGTATTTTTGTATCCGCCGCCTTAAATTTACTGCAGCTTGAGTCGGCCATTCCCTTGCTCCCTATAAACCTATTCCTTAATCGCTTTCTCTGCGTTTCTATCCAATTTTCATCCTCTTTCGGCTTTTTCCATTTCTCACCATTACTGAGAGTCTCCGCAAAAGACAACTTGCGCACCGCCATCGCCGTATCAGCCGTATTGCCGATCTCGACGCTTTGTTTACATAAATCAGCTGGCGATGACCCGTTATCTCCGCTCGCTGCCCGGACTGGTTTGTCGTTATCGTACATAAAGCCCGATGGACGCTCCATCTCGCTCGCAACACACTCCGTCGCAATCGCACTCGTACCAACATGCGCGTGAGTTAACATAGTGGGGAGTTGCGCGCTTTCATGCACCGTTATCTCAGTTGGTTCGAGGGAACGAGACGGTGAAACGCGCGCTCCTCCGCTGTAGTTAGCCGCCGCCACCTCCACCGCAACACGCTCGTCGATTGGGTATGACACATCATTGCCGCCGACAGGTGAATGCGGCAGATAATCTTGACTTTGACAGGTGTCTACCGGTCGATCGGTCAATGACCCGTCTCTCGGCGTTTGAATTGCCATCGGTCCGCTTTCGACTAAGTACCCTCCACGTCTCATATTTATTCGGTGGTCATAACTATACCGACAATTTGACCATTTGTTTTCTAAATCTTCTACTTGCTTCGTAGTTACATATGTCTCTTTTATTTCCTTAACTTCTGACTTTAGTCGAACTATATCTTTCAATACAGCCGTCACGTCAACATGATCAAACGTGATGGGCGGTAATTTATTTAGTTCTCTGGCCACAAAAATAGGCATTACCTCGGGGTCAGTTTCCTTGAAAATCGCAATAATATCCTCGAGATCTCGCTGGATTTTGCCATCCTTCCTTCTTGAAATATTCCGCCTCTTTGTTTTGATGGAGTCAAACAACAAACCTTTCGCCTTTTCTACTTCATTGACCGTAAACGCAGAGGCACAGATCCGCACCATGCTATAATGTATTTATAGTAACTAGCTTATAAACACTTGGTAAGGTAAGGTGAATGTAACCAATTGTTCCCCAAGAATAAACCTCAAGAACCATTCTCCAGCTTGGGTTGCTCAAATTCAATCAGGAATCTCGCTCTGTCCTACCTTTTTTTTGTTTGCATTTCCTTTATGCTTGAACATGTTGAGCACAACTTATGTCTATCGAACATAGTGTTTAATTTGTATTTCATCAATGCTATTTTGATATCTGTTGCTGTTCCGTTTGGTGCCGGACGTAAAGAATAGCACCGTCCCATTTCTTCCCCTGGGTGTCGTAAAAGGCGACTAAGGGACTTACTAGAGAATGGACAGCAGCGTTCTCTATGCACTTTTAAAACCACACTGCGATCGCCAACCTGCCTGCCAAGCGTGGCTATTATGGCAACTCCCCCCCCTACCTTTTTTTTAGGGAGGTCTATGTACTATCGGCCAATCTTCCGCATGCTCACCTCTAAGGCGATAATCGTATAGCACGGCTCACGACTCGATCGCCCGATGCAAGCGTTTTGGCCAATGGGATGCATGAAGCGTATTTTAGCCGTGTTTGTATTAATGTAATTATGTATAGTGTGTGTGACAGTCACACTAGGCGCGTGCTATGCTCACTTGTTTGTAAGACATTTTTTTAATGGGCACGGCCAGCGAGAGCGCTTTATGAATTGTTATTGTTGACAAGAAGTAATTTCGTACTAAAATCTTCCGTTTGGTTTAGAAAATGTATTATTGGTATTGCTATACGCGTACCCTAAAAAAACTTTATTTAGCATTTTTGTTTACCACTTTGCCAAATTACAGCTTTCTAGTAAGAGTCTGTGAGCTAAGCCGGGGACATACAGACAGACAGACGGTCATGGCGAAACTATAAGAGTTCCTTGTTGACTACGGAACCCTAAAACGAAGCAAGTTACGTAGTTTTGTTAGAAATTGTCATTTGCTATCTCTTTCTTTTATTGCTGTTTTGATTAAAATAGCAAAATTACTTACAGTAGTATTTGAACCATTACTTGGCGCAGTTTATACAATGTTATCAGATTTTTTTATTATTGCTGTCGCAACTTTTGCAACTGCAATAAAAATAAGTTCATTATCTAAGCACCATTGTTATTCAGTGGGAACGTCAGAACATCTGGTTAAACAATAGATCGGCTTTATAGAACGGCCATAAAATACGGTCGCAAAAAATTACGAAATATTTCTTCAACACACTTGCTTGTAAAGTGACTCAGAAATTCAGCTTATTATATAGAAGTATTTTTACTTTACATTTCTTTTTTCAATATACGCAGTTTTTGTCCAAAAACAATGAATATTTTTGAGAAAAAAAAATTCGTTACATCAGATAAATCAATCATCAAAATTATCATCATTTCATAAAATTATATATTTTTCACTACATATTAACCTTAATTTGCTTATTCAAAACATTATTTTGTTTATTATATTTTTTATATAGGCTGTTTAGCGGTTTTTCCAGCGCCTTTATTTACACCTGCGGCGCGCGGGATAAACAAAACAAGCGCGGTATTTTCCAGAAATACTTGTTAACGTTTTCATTGTGTGGTTAATTATTATCAAAAATGTTGACTTCAATTAGGAAAGAAGAGCGAAGAGCAACGCGTAGATTTAACCCCCCGGAAATACTAATCTAGGCACGAAACGCTAGTGACAGCCTGTTGCCTGCAAAATCTAGAGAGAAATACCTAGCGGCGTACGAAACTAATAACAATACCAGTCTCTTTTTTTCCTCTCAAGTTGAAAACCGTCGTATGAAACGCGCACACACTCGACTCCCTTATCGCGCTCGCTCGCCCTCGGCTCGCGCGAATAATACCGGCTCGTGCAGTGAGTAACCAACATACCACACATATTTATATTTTTTGTTACACGCCCTATACTCACACAAATTCATATTGTCTCTAATTGGACGAAACCAGGAAGGGGTGTGGTTTGTCACTAGCTGCGCTTGCCGCAGAAATATTTTCTAAAGTGAGCATGCTTAAGTTTTGCCAATAGTACGTCTTTCGGCTGAAATGATGATAATGATTTTGATATCTATGGCCATCTCATGAAATTAATTATTTACAGATGTCTTCCATGAATGTAGTTTGTGGAGTTTGCTGGGACCAAGCTCGAGATTTGGGCATATATGTTTCAGCAGAACCACTAGAAAGACCCCAGCATATAGTGTTGCCCAATTTAAGAAGAGCGGCTGAAACATCAAGGCATTGTATTTTCCAAGAATGCATGGAACCAGAGCGAAATGTTGTTCCTGAAGAAACCAGGCGAGAAGTGTTAAAAAGGTATCAATATTTTATACCAAGAGGTGCTCGTATTTGTACTCTGCATAGACAGGAGGCAAATTATGGAAATATCTATACTGCTGAGTATAGCCTCAATAACTTTACTTCCATACAAATAGAAGAGATTATTTTTATATTAATGGAAGGACTTCGTAACATCTCTTATGAGAATATTCAAAACTACCCTGATAACCAAGTGCAGTACTTTATAGGCTTAAGTAAACAAAAACATCAACAAATATTAGAAGCAACACCTAGGCTTAGGAATATGCATCGGGGTAGTTTTGCATTAACAGCCTTATTGTGCAAGTTAAGGACTGGAGATTCGGGAGACAGATTGTCATGCTTATTTCAAGTACCAAGAAGGACCCTAGAAACATTAATGTCTGTAGCAAGAAATATCTTGTTAACAGATTATGTACCACAATTTCTTGTTTCTCATTTAAGAAGGGAGCAGGTGGTAGCAAGAAATTCCTACATTGCCAATCACATTTTTGGTGAGCCTGATGCACCAGCTGAACAACAACCCGGAATTACAATAGCTGATGCCACATATATATACGAGGGTCATTCAATAAATACTTAGCCTACAAAAAGTAAACGAAAATTTTGGAAAAGTGGCAATTTATTTTTCAACAAAGTCTCCTTTTAGTTCGATACACTTAGCCCAGCGAACTTTTTTAACCCGTCCGAAAAATAGTTTTTGTCAAACTCTGCAAAATAGACCTCCGTGGCGGCGATGACCTCCTCATTCGATCTATATCTATTCCCGGCGAGTGATTTTTTCAGATTAGGAAACAGAAAGAAGTCACAAGGGGCCAAATCTGGAGAATACGGTGGATGGGGCAACAATTCGTAGCGTAATTCGACCAATTTGGCCATGGCAACGGCAGACGTGTGAACCGGTGCGTTGTCGTGGTGAAACAGCACTTTTTTCTTCGCCAGATGGGGTCGTTTTTTCTTTAATTCGGCGTCGAATCGGCCCAATAAATCGGCATAGTAAAGCTCTGTAATTGTTTTACCCTTCTCGAGGTAATCGATGTAGATCACACCTTGTGAATCCCAGAAAACGGTGGCCATAACTTTTCCGGCCGATTTTACAGTTTTCGCCTTCTTTGGAGCACGTTCCCCGGTCTGGATCCATTGTTTTGATTGCTCCTTGGTCTCTGGTGTGTACCAGTGGATCCAGGTTTCATCGACGGTCACAAAACGACGCAAAAACTCCGCTGGATTCCGCTTAAACAGCGCCAAACACGTCTCCGATGTGGTCTCACGGTTGCGCTTGTTTTCTGGTGTGAGTAAACGCGGCACCCATCGCGCCGACAGCTTTCTCATGCCGAGTTCCTCGTGAAGAATATGATGCACTGTTCCTTCTGAAATGCCTACAGTCTCAGCTAGCTCCCGAACCTTCAATCGGCGATCTGCCAATACGAAATCATGGATTTTTTTAATGTTTTCCTCCGTAGCAGCTGTTTTCGGTGCACCTGGACGTGGTTCATCAAAACCGACGTACAGCCACGTGCAAACTCGTTGAACCAATTCTTGACGGTGGCCATCGATGGAGAAGAGTCACCGTACACAGCATCCAAGCGCTCTTTGATTTCGATGCGCGTTTTCCCTTCCAAAAATAGGAATCGAATCACCGAACGATATTGCTCTTTTTCCATTTTTGTAAAACCGATCGACACGTTCGCTTCCATAAGTTGTCAAATTAAAACAAATGAAGGGATTGGAATGAAAATTTGAAAAAAGAATTAAAAAAGAATGTGCTACACTGTGGTAAAACTCTTTTGAAACTACAGCGCCCTCTGGCGATGAGGCTAGGTACTTATTGAATGCACCTCGTATATACACAGAAAAGCAGTAATTACTTGTTCCAAAAGGATACATATTCCCTACATAAATATAGGAATTTATTAAAGCCATTTATCCTCTGTGCCTCTGATGGATATATCATAGATGTACGCGGACCATGTAGTGCCACTACAAATGATGCAACCATAATGAATGATTTACTAAACGAAACTGAATTCAATGATTTTTATAGAGAAAATGATGTTTTTATTTTAGATAGAGGTTTTCGTGACTGCATGGATAGCCTGCATGAGAAAGGATATATAGGTCATATGCCTGGAACTAAAGAAGACGGCCAATCACAGCTATCCACTCTTGAAGCCAACAGATCACGCTGTATAACTATAAACAGGTGGGTAGTAGAAGCTGTGAGTGGCCGTTTTAAGAGAGACTTCAAAATATTCCGCAATGAATATTTTAACCGTGCTTGTCGCAATCTAATGGCAGATTTTAAAATATGGCTGCTCTGCTGAAAGCGTTTACTCCGCCATTTGCAGAAAATATACATGCAGAGCAGTTTGTTTCAATTATATATGAGCGCCTGTATTTAACTAATACTATAGCCGAGTTAGTTACGGAACATAATTTAAACAGGCGCGGTTCCTGGTTTGTCTCCATAGATGCGACAACCCTATCTTTTCCGCGGCTATCCATGGAGGAATTGATACTATTTGCATGTGGTGTATACCAAATTCGCCAGGCCCGTTCATATGTTGGTGAGCATTTCCGCTTTCATGGAATATACACATTAGAGGTATCCCGAGAGAGAATAAGTGGTTTAGAGGGAAACAACCCAATGTTGCTTCGTGCTAAAATAAAGTCCCGCCATTCTTCTGCTAAAACTTATTTTGTATTTATAGTTGCAGAAACAAATATGAATGGTCGGGAAGCAATCAAAAGTTATTGCTGTAACTGCATTGTAGGTTTAAGAACAGTGGGATGCTGCTCACATGTGGTGAGTATTATTTGGTACCTTAGTTATGCTCGCCATGAGGGTCTTACCCGACCAGCCCCTTCTTAGATGAAGTAGTGTTAAGAATCAATTCATTTTATAAGTACTTACAATAAAATAAAAGTACTACAATAACGAAGTATTTTTTTATTTACCTACACTCAAAACCCCATCAGAACTGCATCATTATCAAACTGTTGCATTACGCAGCTGGACATAGATATCTCCTAATACACCCCTCACTGAGTAGGTACGATTCTCATCTCAATCTACCTACTTAATGGTAAGTAAAACACTACAAAGATAGCGACAAGCAATCTAGAACATTTACTTTATCACCAAAACAATGTTTATGTACCTTTAAGTAACAATCTAAATTAGTAAACTAGTACATAACCTTAAAAAATAAAACTCGTTATAACTTTTACGTCCCAACTTCTAAAAATCAAAGAATTTAAAAAGGGCTTGTCTATCTTATTGACTACCAATTAAAACTAAAAATATCCCAAAACACGAAATTTTATCAGCGGGACGAAGTTCCCATACAAGACTGCCGTTCACCTATATTTATAACAACATAACATGTCATTTCTTCTTATAACTTAGGATAATATATTGTAGCCTAAGGTTTGACTTGGCTAGTTCTCATATACGAATTATTTATTATGTTTGATGACTAGTTTCTACCAGCAATCCAATATATTATAATATATTATTCTAAGTTATAAGAAGCAATAACATTTTATGATGTTTTATATAAATTTCAGGACTGACCATTGAACTTGGCTCTCATTTCACATTTATGTTTTTGATGGGATATGCTTCCACATCCTATACAATGCCTCCACTAGAAAATCCAAGGACTCCATTAGAACAACTGTACAACGAGTCCCAAATCAGGTCAAGGAACCCCGTTGAAAGATCTCATGGGATTTGGAAACGGAGATTCCCAGCATTATCACTAAGGTTACGCATAAAATTAGACAAGGCTTTAGTCTGCAGTGCTCCATAACATCTTACGGCAACAAGGAGAAGTTCCACCCAGCGTCTCCAGCAGTGATGGATTTCGTAGTATAATTATACTATTTGTACCATTATTTCATAATGTGTAGTATGTAGTATCGTAAGGCAACTATATTACGCGAAAATACCATAATTTTATCTTCAAGTCGACCGATGTAATACCTATGTTGTTGGTCGGTCCTTTTACTTTTTAATTAATATCTTTAATTTTTTGTACGTATGGCAACACCAAATCAGGCATTGACGCTAGGCAGCCCGGCAGGGAATTCCCACGTAATGTTTTACTATACCGGCCATTATGACAGAGTAGGATGGATGTATTTTATGAATGAGTGTGACAGAGAAGTTTTCATAGGATTGTTTTCGATTACTATATTACACACAAGCCGGGACTCGAGTACTCGACAGTTGTGATGTAGTATGTAAGTACCCATTATTTCTATGTGTGTAACCAATATATAATCCGTGTAACAACATAATAAAGGACAGTCTTGTGCTATATCTTGTGATGTTTCATTCAATCTGACTCCCGACCTTACATGGCGACCCTGCCACCAAACAGGGCTTGAATCATGTGCGCGACTAGTGTAGACTTTGCTCTGCGCGACTACTGTTTAAGTGAGAGACATATTAAAAGTGACTTTTAATCATGTGTACCTCAAAAGTAACTAATGAAGAGGTATTTCTCAATCAAAATAGCGCCGCTAAAAACACCGCGACGGTGGAGGAATTTAAATTTCATTTGTCGGCAATAAGTATCGTGTTAACAATCATTTGCACGATTTTATTCCTTGGCACGCTGTACTTCGTGTTTAAAATTTACAAGAGATGTCATGAGTCTTGGACGCGAGAGCAGATAACGAGACATATCTTACGGCGTTCTTTGGATCGATCCAGAAGGTACCGCGGCGGCGCTAGTAGCATGTCTGCAAACGAGGAATGTCGGGTCCATGCTTCCAACAAGGGTCCTTAGCAACACAGAGGCGTGTAACAAAATGTGCAACTCGGCAAGTGTTCTTGTGAGTTCAGTGTCCTAATAAATGTATGAAAGTGCGGCAATTATAATTCGGACTGTATACGCGTGTCTTATCAGTGGAATCATAATTGTAATCTATAAATATGGACTATAAACTTATTAACAGTTATGTATGAGGAGTTATTGCAGTTATACAATGACCTTGGTAAGATAAGAATATATTTAATAAAAATAGGGGCAAGTAGACAAAGAGGTGAAATTGTTTTAAAGAAGCTCAAAGAGGCCGATAATTTATTGAGTGCTTTCAATGAGAGATTAGAGCATTTAAATTTGCTTAAAACTGGATTAAAGGACGAGGAAATTTGTAAATTTGATAAATTAAACAAAGATTTTGTTACGTTATATGACAATATTTTAGACTTGTGTAACAATTCAACATCAACTGAAGAATCAAAAATAGAACTAAACATGGACAAATTTGATTTAAAGATCGCCTTGAGCTTATTACCAGTTTTAAATGACGACGGCACAAATACGAAACAGCTCATTGATGGGATGGAATACTATCAAACAGAGCTAGACTCAGTCGGTCAAATTAAGTTAATAAATTTTGTTTTAAAAAGCCGACTTTCGCAGTCTGCTAAACTCAAACTTAATACAAAGTATGACAGTGTAAATGAGTTAGTCAAGGCTATGAAAACAAGCCTGCTACCTAAAAAATCAGCTACGGCTCTACAACACAAATTGTGCAATTTGAAACAAAACGATCTCACTATAGATGACTATGGTAAGAAGATAACAGATTTGTTTGTTGACTTGACGATTTCCCAATCAGAAGGCAATGAGTCTAACTTCGGTATATTGAAGCCTATAAACGAAAAATTAGCCATTAAAAGTTTTGCCGACGGATTAAGAAATCGTCGTCTAAGCACAATAATAGCAGCACGACAATTTACATCTCTAAGTAATGCTATACAAGCAGCGATCGATGAGGAAGTTTCAACACCGTCCACTTCAGGTGATATTTTATTTATACGCCGTAATAACAACTATTACCAATATAGGAATTCCAGAGGTCAGGGGGTGTCACGAGGACGAGGACAAGCAACCCCACCGGCGGAACGGAGGGATGATCGAATATCGCAAGCAGGTCGCGGTGGATGGAGATCTCGCGGCCGTGGTGCATCAGACCGTAGAACTAGAGGTAGGATATTCTTTAATCAAGCTAATAACCAGCAACATCAACAGCACATGCATATTTTGACAGATGCAAACCCGCGAGAAAGTCAATCCGAAAATAATAATGATAATTTAGAAGAGTTTTTTCGTGAATAAAAGCGTAATGATGTCATGTAGTAGCATATATCATATTTCATTACACTCTAAATATAACAATCTTGCATATACGTGGCTAATCGACACCGGTGCATCCATATCGGCCATAAAATATAAACACATTAGTGAGTTGAATGTACCCATCCACAAAAGGAAGCTTGTTGTAAATGGTATTGGTGGAAAAATAGAAGCGATCGGTTATGTTTATCTCGAATTAAGAGCAGGTGATCAAATACTAAACCATAAATTCTACGCATTTGAATCTTTACCCTGTAAGGCCAGTGGCATTTTAGGCCAAGACTTTTTGAGAATACACATCAATGAAAGACCGGACTCGTGGGGCTCATGGTTACCTTTTTGGGCCTTCGCGTACAATACCACAGTACATTCAGCGACAAAATTTACTCCTTTCGAACTTGTTTACGGAAAGAAATGTAACTTACCAAGTAACCTTTTAAGAACAGTAGAACCACTCTACAATTATGACAGTTATCCCCTTGAGCTTAAATATATATTGCAGGTTTCACAAACAGAAGCACGGAAAAACTTAATTAATTCGAAATTAGAAAGAAAAAACAGATATGATCAATACGTAAGACCTATAAAATATAAGACAAATGATAAAATTTTGATCAAAAATGAAACTGGTAATAAGCTCTCAAATCTTTATACGGGTCCTTACACTGTTATTAGAGACTTGTCGCCAAATGTAGAGGTAAACATCAATGGTAAAAATGATGTCATTCATAAAGACAGAACGAAGTTGTATTACTCATAATTATGTATAGTAACAACCAAAGGTAACTGACCGACATTGCGATTATAACTGTAAAATGATATCCACTCATGTTACACTGAATAGATTATACCAGCAAGTAAGCATAAGCATTGTTTATATACTATATTGGAACATCAGTTGTAATCTTAGGTATAAGTATCATATTAATAACATCTTATTAAGGTAATAATCATGTAACCAAATATTTTATATTAGTAATACTCAGATAATTGTAAAAAAAAAAAAAAAAGAAGTATCCATAGAAAGGAACTTTTTTTTTTTAAATGCGTTGGGAGGTGTGATGTAGTATGTAAGTACCCATTATTTCTATGTGTGTAACCAATATATAATCCGTGTAACAACATAATAAAGGACAGTCTTGTGCTATATCTTGTGATGTTTCATTCAATCTGACACCCGACCTTACACAGTGAATAAGTCATAAATAAGTAGCTGCGGTACAGTTTTCCTAATTAGAATAGTTATAATACTTACAATATAGTGTTTGTGCGTGTATTAAGGCGCTGACAAGACGCAATTGACCAAAATAGGCTTCGCTTAAGAAAAAAAATTGGCAAATCTGTATAGTTTGTGGTAGCGGAAAAAAATATATGTTAATTTTGACCATATTTCCAAGAACTTGGTTGTTACCAAAACACGTTTTGAAAACAAAGTCTCGATACAAACTAACGTTAAACTAACCTCTTACTTTGAGTTCTAATCCAAAATATCTATCAAATATCAACATACGTTACGTATTTAATTAATAACAAGAACGTCTTATTTGAATGCAGAACTTGGTTGTTTTTTATTTTCGATTACTTAACTCAATTTTGAGTAAATAGGTAATTACTTCATATTTTGCAATAAATTACAAGCGTTGTGTCATCGCGCTTCTCTTTCTTTTCTATGGAATTTGACAGTGACCGCGGTTTAGGTGTTGTCAGCGTCTTAAGTACAGATAAAATACTATTTTGTGGTCGTAATTATTTTGTAAGGATGAGTGAAAGCGAGGACGAAGAAAAGTCTGGTGTTTCAACGCCGAAGAAGAAACGTATTGAAAGAGGAGATCTAAAAGTGAAGGAAAAACATAGACAGCAAAAATACAGGACCGAATGGGAGAGTGACCCAAAATTTAGTAAGTGGCTTACTGTTGATCCTAAAATAATTTCAAAGCACGCTGCAAAGTATGTAATGTTTCAATGATGGCCGCAAAGCATGTTTTATCGACTCATTCTGAAGGGCAAAAACATGAGAAAAATTTATCTTCTATTCGTGCGCTAAACCCGGTCATATCTTTTTTTTCATCACCAAGTAGGGGAGACCGAGGAGGATTGTGACAAAGTAGAGTTGTGACAAAGACGATTTCTCGGAACTTATGACCGTTAGCGAGCTGGCAACAGCGCAGAACTGTTTGTTTAGAGACGCGATACTTGACTCAGTACGCGCCAGAAGCCCACGACAAGCGGTTGCGTGTGTGTGACGTCTGCATAAAAAAAGAAACGAAAAGTAAGTTTTTTATTAAAACAATTATTGTATTTATATCTTCGTATATTATATTAACGTGGCTGAGCTATTTTTTCTTATGTTGTGTGTTATTTAGACTTTGAAATCGTGGCATTGTTTTGTTGTGTTTGCATCTCGTCTCCAAATAAAACAAATGTTTTTTGACCAGATCGCGATTTTTGTTACCTAGGAGAGTTGTGACACGCTGTCACAACTCTCCTATTTAAGTTTATTATGTGGGTAGCTCATTTTACACGCTTTTTGCAATGTTTTTTGGTTGTGTTTACATGCATGTTTACATGTTTTGATCATTTCTTACTGTCTAATTTTAATATTAAAAGTATTCGGCAATTAAAGTCGTCTTAAAAATATTTTTTTTTTGTCAGGGATTTACTTAGGCATGTGGTTTGGTATTGTATGCTGAGTTCCTGTTTTTCTATTTCAGAATGCCAAATAAGTATACACGAAAGACTGATAGGGGTATGGCTAGTATCGACATTTACGAACTAGCCTTTGAAGAAGTTACGTTGAGGGGCCAAAGTCTCCGAAATGCCGCATCCTCTTACAATCTCAACTACATGTCTTTGCAAAGATATATTAAAAAGAAACAGGCTTTTCAAGATAACGCAACAGAGGTGACTCCGTCCATGGGTTATGCTAGTCCAAAAGTTTTTACAGATGAGGAAGAAAACATATTATGCGAGTATTTATTGACATGTGCTGCATCCAATTATGGGCTGACAACAAAAGAAACAAGAAGAATTGCGTTCATGTTAGCAAAAAAATATAATAAAAAATATCCGGCGTCATGGGAAAAAAATGAGATGGCAGAAGTGTGGTTTAAATTGTTTATGCAACGACATCCCAATTTATCTTTAAGATTACCACAAGCTACAAGCATAGCTCGTGCAACGAGCTTTAATAAAAGTAATGTGGATGCTTTCTTTAACTCTTCAATTCCTAGTGTCACCTGTAAGTGACAGAAGTTCAATATTTTTTTTCTACCACCAAGAGATTTTATTATACATTTTTACTACTATTGTTGCGAAGCCAATAAGTGAAACTAATATATTTTTATGCCTGACAACACTAGCCAAATGTCATCTGTCAAATACAATCAGATGTTTCGCGCGATTATCGAGTAGTTTGTGTTAGTGTAATCTCTCGTAAGAAAAAGTGAAATAAAAATGCCTAGACCGTAAGTATTGTTCTTTTTTCTTATTGTATATAATAAATGAATATAAAGGCTATTGTATAAATGTTTTTATTGGTAAAAGTAACTTAGAACATATTTGTTACAACATTGGAAATATGACGTGTCACCTGCAGGTGACACTGGGCATTATGACGGTATTGTTTTGAATTCTTACCTCTATGTGGTGATACTGAGTTAGAGCTTATTTACGTATTACAGGTTGACCTTAGATGAGATTGCCGAGGAGTTGCTCGTCGGGGAGGACCCAGGTGATATTATTTTATTTCCTCCTGATGATGGTGTGGTGACGGACGAGGATAGTGGTGATGAAAACGAAGCGATTATTCTCCGTCTTCCCAGTCGCATGCTTCGATCTCAAGTGGAAGTACAAAATAGACCATCTACTTCTGGAGAAGTGCATGGTTTGGAAAAGGATGAAGAAGAAGAAGAAGAAGTCAGCGTACCTGAACCAAAGAAGAAAAAGAAGAAAAAGGAGAACACTGTAAACAAATGGTCCAGTAATGTCAGCAATACTTTTACTTCTTGTGGCAAAGGAGATTGTGATGAAGAAGTTTTTAGTAACACTGAGGAGGACCTGTCTGCAGTGCAATGTTTTGAATTGCTTTATAGCGACGACATAATACAATTCATTACAGATATGAGCAATTTGTACGCTTTACAAAGAAATCATTCTCTCAATGTAAATGCCGAAGAAATTCGGGTGTACATTGCAATACTACTTCTTACGGGATATTTGACGCCAAAATACATGCGAATGTTCTGGGAACTAAAAAGTGATACCCATAACGAACTTATAGCATCAAGTATTAGACGCAATAGATTTTTTGAAATACAGCAATACCTTCATCTTTCCGACAGTACATCATTGCCTATAAACGACAAATTTGCTAAAGTACGAGAATATTTTACTAAATTGAACACACGTTTTAGTAAAAACTTCAAAAGAGCTGGTTCTTCACACATCTCCATAGACGAAACTATAGTACCATACTTCGGAAGGCACGGAACCAAACAACACATTCACGGGAAACCAATAAGGTTTGGCTATAAGCTCTGGTCAGCAGCTACTCGCCAAGGATATTTAGTGAATTGTGAGCCTTACCAGGGTGCATCTGGGCCTGTGCTCAAGATGCAGTCCGACTTGGGGCTAGGAGCTGCCGTTATTTTGGAGCTCCATTCAAGATTACCTCGAGAGTTAGGACCATACAATTTGTACTTCGATAATTTTTTTACTGGTTTACCATTGCTAAAGTATTTACGAGAGCAAAATATTGGGGGTACAGGTACTATTCGCGAAAACCGAATGGAGAACTGCAATTTGCCAAATCCAAAGGATATGAAAAAAGAGCCAAGAGGTAAGCTATATCAAAAATCATCTAAGGAAATTATTGCAGCCAAATGGCACGACAATAGTATCGTCGCCATTGCATCCAACTGTCATGCGTTAGATCCGATCACAAAAGTGGATCGCATTGGATTTGTGGATAAGAAACGGGCTAAAATTCAAATTGATTGCCCAGCCATTATCAAGATGTATAATAAATACATGGGCGGGGTAGACCGTTTCGATGAAAATGTAGACTCCATGAGGGTAGCTCTTCGCGGCAAAAAGTGGTGGTTCCCTTTATTTGCGTTTGGCTTAGATGCAGCATGCCAGAATGCATGGCTGATCAAAAGACAGTCAGATAACAACTGGACCTACTGTGACTTCCGGCGAAATCTCGCAACTACATACCTGCAAAAGTATGGGAAGCCTCCAACCCGCAACTCAGCTTGTGGCGTACCTCTGAATATTAGAGTGCCTAGTGAGGTGAGGAGTGCAGGAACTGTTGACGATCACTCCCAAAAAGACTGCTCTCAAAGAAGGTGCGGCTATTGTCATCAACGCACTAGAAAAATGTGTGACAAGTGCAATATCGGTCTGCATCTAAAGTGTTGGTACAATTTTCATAATAAATAAGTGCTTCGTATCATTCACATAAACTTCTTTAGTTCCAAAAGACCTGATATATCTAAATATAAAGAATATTATTATAAAATTTGGCTTTTTATTCCTACCTTCAATAACAAGCAATCTGAACCTCACAGTACCCAGTGTCACCTGTAGGTGACGCCCTCATAAAAAAAAATAAGGTGGTTTTTTTTTTTTCGTTTATATTTTTTTTGTCAAAACCAAAGGCACATTAGGTATTTTATTCCAAAAGAAACCAAAAATCTTTATTTACTTGGACATGGGAATTGAAGAGTTAAGAACTATACTGACATTTTAAACAAACATAATCTTGTGGCAAAAGATATTTGGAACGTCGACGAGACAGGCATTACAACAGTTCAGAAACCTGACAGGGTTATAGCGCAACGTGGAGAAAAACAAGTCAGTGCGATGACATCGGCGGAACGAGGAACCTTAGTGACTATGGCTTTTGCTGGAAACGCAATAGGTAATTATATACCGCCTATGTTTATATTTCCACGTAAGAGATTCCAAGAGCATTTCATTCGTGATGGTCCTACTGGTTCTGTTGGAACCGCTAACGGAACGGGATGGATGCAGGAGGATGACTTCCACTTTTTCCTTGAGCATTTCAAAAATCATGTTAGACCGTCAAAAGAGAATAAAGCTCTGTTGCTCCTAGATAACCTAGCTTCGCACACAGCTTTGAAGAATATTGAATTTTGCAGAGATAATGGGATTATTTTGCTGACATTTCCCCCACACTGCACACATAAGCTGCAACCTTTAGATCGTGCTATATTTGGGCCTTTAAAAAAAGCAATTAATACAGCTTGTGATGATTGGATGCGCTCTAACGCTGGGAAAGTCATGAGTATATATGATATTCCATCCATAACAAGATCAGCGTTTAATGTGGCGATCACTGCAAAGAATATCAGTGCTGGTTTTGCTGCAACTGGAACATGGCCTGTTAATACAGATATCTTTGGAGAAGCCGATTTCCTGCCCAGTCAAGTCACTGACCGTATTTTGCCAAATCCAGAACCAGAGCAATCGTCAAGCGTTCAAGAAATTACGGCTAATGTAGAAAATAGACCCCACACTCCAAATCCTACTATTGGCACCATTGAATTCAATGAAGCAAGAGGCGTTACTCAAGTTACATCCACTGATCAAGCCACAACATCTATCAATCAATCTTTGCCAATGAATAACGCCAATGAACCCGTCGCCTCCATGTCTAGAGCTCGTACTCCTCTAGCTACTACTTCTAATGTGTTCTCGCCAGAATCAGTGAGGCCGTTGCCAAAAGCTCCGCCTAGAAAAAATAACCAACCTATTAGGCGCAAGATAAAATCGGCTGTGCTTACTGACACACCTATTAAAGATCAAATAGCTGCCATAGAAGCCAGCAGGAAGATAAAAAGCGTGAAAAAACGCGTTTTAAGCGAAGGAAAGAATATACCTAAAAAAGCCAAAAAGACTAACAAGAAGAGTACAAATGATGCTGAAGAAGATGAAGAAAATGATTATTTTTGCTTGTGCTGCCTCGAACCTTATGCCAATAGTAGATCGAATGAGAAGTGGGTTCAATGCTTGGAGTGTAAAGGCTGGTCTCACGAAGAATGCACTGGGGGCGAGCTGCAATACGTCTGCCATAATTGTTTGTCTGATTAGGTTAAGACTATTGACTGATTTTGAAAGTATTGATCTTATAATAATACCTAATTGTTCAAAAAATAATTTAATACTTTTATATTCATATTTGTTGTTATTATAATTCCTGCAATTATTCTAAATAATAATTAAAGTTCCTTTATGCAAAAAAAAGTGCGTTTTGTTTATAATTAAAGTAAAAGTAATTTTATTTATAAAATTAAATGTAAATACACAGCTGTCACAACTTACCTTGGTACTTGTCACAACTTACCTCGGTGTTAGGAGAGTTGTGACAAAGGGAGTAGTTACAGTTTTGAAGGTTTTTTTCAGAAACCTTATATTATATATTGGCTTTGATGATTAAATCTAAAAGGGTAAGGATTGAGCTATATCGTGGCTAAAATTCATAACGGTGGTATGTTTCTTTACTGAGATATGTTCTTTTAAGTAAAAATTGTCACAATCTTCCTCGGTCTCCCCTACATCTAAGGAGAATAACACTGTTAAGATGGCACGAGTTGCTGAAGTCAAGCTGGCTGCTTATTTTGCAGAACATAATATAGCTTTTAATGCTGCTGACCACCTCGGAAAAGTATTGAAAGAATGTTTTCCAGATTTTTTCAATACTTTTGTTTTCCAGATTTTTTCAATGTTTTCCATTAGCTAATAAATTAAAAACGTCTAAATTCAGCGTTATGACAGACGAATCGACAGACATTTCTACGACAAAAGCGTCTTGTGTAGTAGTAAGGTTTTTCAACGAGACTTCTGGCCGTATTGAGAGCAAATTCTGGAATCTTCATGAAATTTTCAGCGCTGATGATCCCAGTGCAGTAAACGAAGGAGCAACTGCAGAAAATATATATATTTAACTGAAAAAATCCTTTACGGAACACGGTATTCCTTTAAAAAATATTGTTGGTTTCGGGTCAGATGGCTGTAATGTTATGATGGGACGCGAAAATTCTGTTGCAAGCAGGTTCAGAGAAGATTGTCCTGGTATTATTATATTAAAGTGCACTTGTCATTCCGCCCATCTCTGCGCCAGTGCAGCATGTCAAAAACTACCAAATAGGTGCGAACAGTTGGCACGAAATATATTCAGTTTTATTCACAATAGCTCAAAACGATCAGCAGCGCTAAAGCAATTTCAGGAGTTTTTTGATCTCAAGCCACAAAAAATGTTGCATCCATCACAAACAAGATGGCTGTCACTTCAGCAAGTAGTAGCACGTGTTTTAAGCAATTGGGATGCTTTGAAGTTGTTTTTCACTGACATGGCACTGTCGGAACGATCTCTGTCAGGGCAAGCAATACTCGATTTGCTTCTGGATCCATATATGAAGCTATATTTTGATTTTCTAGCATGGGTACTACCAAAGTTTACAACTTTCAACAAATACTTTCAGTCCGCGGAAGTTGTGGTAACAGAGCTGGATGCCAGAGTAAAGGACTTATACACGGAACTGCTGCTGTGTTTTATGGAGCGGAGGTATGTTAACCAAACTAACATAGCTGATATCAATCCAGATGACAAAAAAAAAACACTTACCTAATGAGCTTCTCTACTTATGAATCGGCGTAGCAACAAAAATTAACACACCTGAAATAAAGACAGATATGACTAGGCGGAAAGAATTTTTGAATAGGTGCAAAGATTTTCTTGTCGAATCTGCTGTGCAAATGCGAAAAAGGTGGGATTTTAACAACGAGGCGCTTATCAAAATTAATTTACTGAGTCCTAAAAATGCTTTAAGCCAATCTGTCCGAGAACAAAATCCAACCATTCTGTCTATCGCCTCAAACTTTCCAAGAGTAATTGACTTAGAAGACATTATTTTATTGCAAATTCTTGACGACCAATGGCGTACACTGCCACTAATCGAGTTTGATGAAAATATAAAGATGGAAAAAAGACCAGACGTGTTTTGGGCGAAACTAAGCGCTTGGTGTGATATGACTGAAAACTATCCGTTTAAAAAAATCGCCAAATTTGCTCTTGATTGCCTTGTTTTACCTCACGCAAACGCTGATTGTGAAAGAGTATTCAGCAAAGTAAACTTGGCAAAAACAAAACTAAGAAATAAACTTGCAACTCGCTCCATTGAATCCCTGATACTTTCTTGCGATGCTGTAAAAGAAAGTAAATCTAAGAATTGTATCGAATTTATGCCGACTGACGACATGTTGCGTCGTGTCAATGCCAAGGATGAAGTTCCGATTGACGAATTAGCTGAGATCGACGTCCACTTGCCTCAATTTGATTAATTCGTGTAACAAGCAAAGGATTTTACGAATATTTTTATAAATAATAAAACAAATTTTCACTTACGAATGCAATTTTATTTCAATTCAAAACAAAAACGCAGAAAAACGAAACGTAGTATAATTTTGGACAAGTAGTATAATTTTAATTTCCATAGACAATAATTTTCTGAAGTTCTAAATCCAACACTGGTCTCCAGTATCACGCGAGTGTTTATAGACTATGTTTTGAATTCATAATTGGAACATTACGTTGTGAGTGTAGATAAATACATATCGCGTGTCTCAAACCATAGGGGCGTATATGCAAAAATGCGATTTTTCGTTTTTGATGCCATTGGATTCTACGATAAGAAATATATCGCCTCAATTTTTCTTATATTTTAATATTAATTATTTTTTGAATAAATTGCAAAATATTATTTGTCGTAGGCAAGACAGTCTGCAATTATTTTTAGGCCATATAGCCGCATAGTAGACGTAAGAGCAATATTATTGCTTATTGGGGTAATTTTGACGTGCCAAAAAGACGTATGCACGTACGACTTTCAATTATATTATGATCTATGGGAATTGTGTCGGGCCATAGAGACGTATGCACATACGGCTGTGTATTTTATTTTAATCTAAAGTTATTTTGTCGAGCCATATAAACGTATGCGCATACGACAGTCAATGTCAACATGATCATGAGGAGATTTAGTCATCACTGGAGACGTTTGTACATACGTCTGCATATTTTAGTATTGCTGTCTCAAGTTTTCGTCAAATTGTAGACGTATAGTCATATCAACAACACCCAATAAGGTCATTTAGCAGTGAGCTGCCGTTGCAAGTGGATGTCAATTTTAATGTGCCGAATATCTTTCGTGAATTTACTGTGAATAATGAAGCGTAGAGATAATATCCTGCGTTTAGCACTAAACAGTGATAATGTGTTAATCAATAATGGTAAGTAATATCGATTATACCTACTTATTTGTTTAGAATAACCTTATTTCAAAGTCTGTTTTAAAATATACTGTTCATTTTGTCAAATTAGGATGTTATTTACCTGTTCATAATTATGTATTATTGTTGTTATTATAACAGAAATAAATCGTAAATAAACCGATGAACCGTAGGTAGTGTTAAGTAGGTACATAAAAACACTTTTACGTAAAATAGGCAGCATTCATAATTATTAATTCCATCATAATTAAGCCGTGGTAAGATTACTTAAACTTTGTTTTTCGTGTTATGGATGCTTAGTGTGGTTATGTAGGTAGTTCCTATGGAATTGTTTACGTAAAATTTAGCATAAAGTTACTGTTAGAATGTAAAACGGCTAGACAGTTTTTTTTTTTAATACCTATTAAAAGACGACCTAGATAATTTATTTAAATTATGCCTTTAAAAATTACAGGGTCTCAGACCATGGACCACGAGAAGTTACCACTTCCAGTCGAAGAACCAATTCAAAGTTTACATTCATCACCAATGGAAACACCCAGGGATTCACCACTAACGGTTGAACAACAAGTGGTTATAGTTGAAATGGAAAACTTAGGCTTTACTGGCAGTTTCTGCGACAATAGTACCAACGATATTTCATTAGCCTCGCATTCGACACCAACGTCGGTATTTAATATAAATAGCGAAATACCACTTGAAGAACCAGAATTTTCTTCAGTTCAAAGTAAACAAGAGCTTACACCACTTTTTACACCAATCCCATCTGTGCAGCCATTGTTAAGCCCTAGCATATTAGAAACACCAACCACTACATACAATACAAATAATAAAACATTACCAGAAACAGTGATAGACTCTCATGATTACGATGATTTTGTGGCACTTCCTAATGACGATGACTCTGTGGCAGATCCTAATGACGATGACTCTGTGGCAGACCCTAATGACGATGACTCTGTGGCAGACCCTAATTACATTCCTTCAGATATTGAAAGTCAACCATCCCCAATATCACCAATTCTGCCACTTTCTTCTATTCAACCTCCTCCACCAAATAGTTTGGACAACCCACAACAGTATTTTGAAATAGAAGCACCAGTATCAGTAAATTCCTCAATTCCAATTCAAATTAGTCAAAGTTATCAAGAAGAGGTTGATTCTCCTATAAGAAGAAATAAAAGAAAGTTACCAGAGCTTTGGAAAAAGAACCAAAGGAAACTAAAAAGAAACAGTGGCGCAGAATATACATCGGCTCTAGGCAAGAATAAACCAGCAAAAAAATGCAGCCATGAACCATGCAAATGTCAAAAACAATGTCACTTAAAATTTGACAGTGAAACAAGACAAAAACTTGATTCTTTCTGGTGCCTAGGGGGTCTTGACAGACAAAGAGATTTTTTGGCCAAAAACGTAACTGTAACTGAAGCTACAGGATCTCGTGTTAACAATTCTAGGAGAAAGTTTACACTGCAGTACACTTTTAAAAAACATTTAGATACCGTTTTAGTTTGTCAACCTTTTTTTTTAAAAACATTGCATATAAGCGACAAAATGGTTCGCACTGCTTTAGATAAAGCACGCAGAGGAGTTTGTGAAATTATATCACCCGATAAACGAGGTCGACATGTACCATCAAATAAATATGGCGATATTAAAATTCAATTTGCCAAAGATCATATTGATTTATTTCCTGCGGTACCGTCACACTGGTGTCGTAAAGATACAAAAAAAATCTATTTGGAGCCTACATTAAACAGAGAAAAACTGTACGAATTGTATAAAACACATTGCATGGAGAATAACAGCGATCCTATCTGTAAGACTTCATACAAAGAATTGATCTTGGAAAAAAATATAGATTTTCACAAGCCGAGAAAATACCAATGTTGGTATCATAAGTTTGAGCAATTACCCGAAGAAGAACAGAAAGAGAAACATGAGGAGTATGAAGAACATATTAATAGGAAAGAATATGCCAAAGAAGAAAAGAAGACTGATAAATCAAAGGCAATGGTTGATTCTACTCTTCTTGTATACACCTTTGATTTCGAAGCAGTGTTATATTGTCCTTTAGTTTTGGGTAAACCTGTGTTTTATAAAAGAAAATTGGGCTGTATGAATTTTACAATACATAATGCAGTGAGCAAACAGGGCTACTGTTACTTTTGGCCAGAGTATGAGGGGAACAGAGGGGCAAATGAAGTCTGAACATGTCTGTATACTTATATCACCAAGCTTACGAATGTGGAACACCTGATTCTTTATTCCGATTGCTGCCCTGGACAAAATCGAAATTCAGTGGTTGCTACAATGCTAAGATACGTAATGATGTCTCCAGAGAATAATGTAAAAATTATTGATTACAAGTTTCTCGAACCAGGTCACACCCACATGGAGTGTGATAACATGCATTCTACAATCGAACGGGCCTCGGAATATGCCAAAATCTATATTCCCGAAGACTGGCTAAATGTGATACGATTGGCACGAAAAGACAATCCATACATTGTTGATGTGATAGACCATTCCAAATTTAAAGACTTTAAGGCAATGCGAGGTATCTCTATTGGAAACACAATAAAAGCCACGGATGGAACGCTTTTAAAAAGGGCAAACGTCAGATGGATACGGGTGAGGAAAGATGTTCCCGATTCGCTTTTCTTCAAATTCGACTACTGGGAAGAATTTAAAGAGGTAAGGTTTAGCAGAAAAGTAACGCGGTCAGACTGTTCTTCTTCTATGGATACAAATCTGTACTCCGAACCTCTTCCATTAAAACAAATTAAATATAAAGACCTGATGGCTATGTGTAATGATGGAACTATTCCAAAGAGTTACCACAGCTATTACAAAAATTTGCCTGTAGTAAAAAACGAAAATTTGGAGACAGGAGCTACAAATGACGACGATGAGCTAACCCTTGCTGCTACAAGAGCATCTTATATAAGACGTCGACCTAGGAACAAAAACTAATTATTTATAGTGTCTTATTTAGTAAATAATCTTAGCATGCCTCTATAATGGTCATTTCAAAAATTAAAAGATGTTAAACTTGCTAAATAATTTACATAATATTTAATAATACCAATATTGCAATAAGAATTGTTAATTTGTCATCTTTTAATAATTGCAATGGCAAATTGGATTAATGAGGTCAAGATTGTTTACTAAATAAGACAAGTAAGACAAATTTAAGTATCTACAGCATGTATGTGCATGTGTATGTGTGTATGTATGCATGTGTGCAGGTGCGAGTGTGTGTACACATCGCTTGTGTAATATTTCCTCTGCTCTTTTATTTTGTTTTTTAATGTTTAAGATAAATTATTTTCTTTGGTTTTTACGACTATAACTTTAATTAAAGAATTCAATATTATTTTTTTATAAAGATCTCATGTGTCTTGATCTCAAAGCATTTTTTTAATTTTCATAATTAATAAATTTAAAATTTAAAGAAGTTTATTTTAAGATTTCATTTTATTTTGTTTCTCGTAATGTGCCTTGAACTCAATTTTGATATTTGTGATATTATGTGATTTAAGATACTTAATTATGTTCAGATTTATGAATAAATTTTATTTTTATATGCTCCATTTTGTTCTTATTTTTTATTCACATAGAAAACATTGTGTAATTACCACAATTTGTTTATTTTTCCAGATTCTAGACCAAAAATAGTCTATACGTCTACTTTGAATGCAAACACCTCTCAATATTAATAACAAGCCATACAGGCGTATGAATTTTGTAAATCACGGAAATAACGTTAATTTTGATGGGTTCTCATTCCTAAATTGCAATATTTAAAATCACCAATAAGGTTAAAATGAATATTGGTACAATTATTAATAATTTAAGGAAAAAGGTTTTACGTCCATAAATTCCAAGCATTTTTGAGGGAATTTTGGCGGAGTATTACCGTATAGTCGTCATGCCAAATGGACGTAACGATCAAAAACTAGTCTTACAGAGGGAATATCTTAAAATCAAGTATCCCATATTAACTGAGGTGTAAATATATGGCCACATGCAAAAACACAGAAAGCTGGCTCAATCACAAGAAAAGTTATTAAGTTTTTTGTCTCTCCTGAAAAGTAGGGGTTTTGTGGATACGCCCCTATGGTTTGAGACCCGCGATATATTAAGTAAGCAGACTTAGAATATACAACATGTCCCAAAATTCAACGATAAGCCAGCACCGGAGGATAGACCTGCCCATGACAACTCGGAGAAAAAAAGAAAAAAAATATATATCTCAATATTTTTTAAGTTATAAAAAAAATATGAAATTCTTCAAAAATTGAGACCGTTAATGATATTTTTCACTACCATGACCACAATTTTTTTAATATTTCTGTTTTTTTGTTTTTATAGGCAACCTGAATAGCACTGCTATCTACCACAATTCTTAAAAAAAACAAAATACCTTTAGTTTTATCACAAAAATTAATGAAACTTATTTTATTCCCTACATTTTTTGAAGATTTTTACTTTTAACCAACTTTAACATATCGTGGTGTAAAAAAAAAGTATGAACACTAGTATGGCAAGTTTTTTTAAAAATTGACGCAACTAACCTACATTCCAAAATGGTATAATACTCTAGCAAAACAAGATATAAAAAAATATGTGTCTATTATTTCTAAACAGGGGCCAAATTCCTCAAATTGTAGTAATCACTTTTACTACATGCCCAAAATGGGTTCTTGTTACAATTTCTAGGAATTTGAATGGGGCATACATACCTTAGAAGTTAGAGAGAGATAGATAGCTAGAGATATTTACGTTAAAAAGAGACAACAACAGGGCAGGTAGAGAAGCTCTCAGCAAGTCAGTTCAGTACGCTCTGCTCCTCCGTTTACTGCGCACCGTTCCGTATTCAACTCACGTGGCTCTCGTACGTACTAACGACTTTTGGCTTGGCTTTTTGGACTGGAATTGACCTGCAAACTTAACAGGGGGCTTACTCTTGAAACTAATTTTAATTCCAATCTAAGGCCAATACGATTCCAATCTCAATTTTGCAGTCACGTGAAGTCGGTACTCTTGAAAACCATATTGTCAACATTGGATTGAAATTGGGATTGGCCCGAAATTATTTTGTTACACATGAAGTTAGCTATGTTACGCCCTGCAATAGTGTTGTACAAATCATTACGATAAACCGGTAATAGGGTTTTAAAATGCTTTATCTTTTAAATAACAAGGCTTATAAATAAATATGATATAAATAGCTGTTTAATTGATTAATTGTAACGTTTTAATTCATTTGGGCGTCAGAACATGATTAAAATCATAAAATTAACCATGACTTTGGCTGCATGCGGTAGGGTCGTTGCCTATTCACTTACTACAAAAAAAGAACGGCGTAAAAGTTCTCCAATTTCAAAAATAAAGTCAAGACTCAAGGTAGTGGTTTTAGAAATTAGAAGTGAATTCGAAATGCAAGTTTGTTTATAGAACATTACATTGTTTGCCTTTGGTTCCTTTGGTCCGTTACGTTACAATATTAAAGCTTTATACAAGAGGTAAGTAAATATACAATCATACTTTATTATTTAAAGTAATGTTTTACTTTATTACATTTTCATTAGTGAACTATTTTAGTTTTATCAATGTAGTTATTTCTTTGGTCTATGTTGTATGTAATTATATTGTGTTGCAGTACATAATAAAAGTTTTCCAATTTCAGTTACAATGACAAATCGCCCCAGTTACGACCAATTAGAAGGTTTGGTGGAATTCTTGGAGCAAAACCCAGGCATAGCTAAAGGTTTGCTTAAGACCGCTCAAGGCAAATTAGAAACGAAGAGGAAATGGGTAAATTTGGCAACTACTCTAATTTCTCTCGGAGGAGCAAATAAAAGTGGTCAAGGCTGGGCTAAGGTAATTCAAAATAATGAAGTAGGTATTAAGAATCATTATATACAGCAATTTCATTCAAATTAATGCATGTTTTTAGTATTGGACTGAGAAGAAAAGTGCTCTAAAGAAGCAGTGTGCACAACTCTCAGCTTCAATGAGGCGCACTGGTGGTGGGACAGCAGACAACTTGCCAGCATTGTCTGCCTTAGAAAATAGATTGGTGGCGGTACTAGGTGGACAAGAGTTTGCAACTGGAGATTCATGGGCAGTCATTCATCCATTTCCTCAATCGGTAATATATTTCATATTTTAAATTTTATCATACCTTTGATATTTATTTTATACAAAATATTTTATTTATCTAATTAAATAATTTAATTGTTTCAGATTAGACCTACCGAGTCACCAGTTGTGGCAGAGGATGTATATGAAGTACCAGTACAAGAAGATGCAGAAATGCATTCTTTGCATACCACCCGAATATCCCCTATTCCTGGCACTTCACACAATGACGCAATAACCGCATCATCAACAAGTAAGTCTTTATTCGAATTTGTTTAGGAATGTTTAAACATTTTGAATAAGCCATCCATCGGTCACACAATCCAACGTAAGTGTGTAACATTGAAGTGTTTTGGGACTAATCAAAGTTCGAGGTATAGCAAAACAACCGACCAAGTGCGTGTCGGACTCACAGTGAAGGGTTCCGTAGTCGGGATGGGTTTATCCCAAAAACAAACTTTACATTGTAGTTGAAAAACATGTCCTCCCATACATCGATGTACGTCATGGTCAATTCTCCAACTGCGTAATTGCAAAAAAAAAATTATATATGATAAAACTGCAAACGATTTTCGGACTCTTTCCTTTATTTTTGCTGTGAGACCTTGCTTCTTGCCAACTTTCATGATTCTAGGTCAACGGGATGTACCCAATAAGTTTTGATTTATTTGAGAGTATCAAAATATGTCGCATAAATGGCCGTATTTTTTTATTGCGTTAACTTAGAAGCTTGATTTTTTAGAGCATTAAGGGACTGTATTACCTACGTATTTGGTATTCATTTCAGATCGATTTTGGCAGACTAACAGTCTGACAACAAAGTGATCCTTTAAGGGTTCCGTTTTTTCTTTTTGAGGTACGGAACCCTAAAAATACTTCACTACCTATTATAATATATTGAGTTGTTTTTTGTACAACTCAGAATTTTGAAACTTGTTTGGTCAAATGCCAGTTTTACATTATTATACAGGGTTACTGGTAATTCGACGTATATCCGTCAGGGGCTGATAAGGGGGCCAAAATGCAACAAATTGAACCCCCCATATGTATGGCCGAAATTCAATAGTTTTCGAGATATTAGAATTTTAAGGGTTTTTCGATATTTACCCAAAATTTTACATTTCATTCCAAATTAAAAAAAAACTACATATTTGAATGGGTACCATTAAAAATGATGTTGTAGCTGGCACTTCAATTAAGCTATGGACATAATTAAAACTACTTAATTTAACAAAATAATGAAAATAATGAGCGATATAAGAATAATATCTTACCAATATTTTCATTTTACGCTTCAAAAATGTTGTCTCGTCACAAAAATTTATATGACATTAATCGTACAAATAACTAAAACAACTTGCTTATCCTGTAAGCTTTCCAGAAAGGTATAAAAGTCAATTTTAAAATACATAATTCGTGGCATGGCATGTGTTTGAACCGGCGCGGGGAGAGAAATTATCTGTGTTTTTAGTTTATGATCCTCGCTAAAACAACCGATTTTCCTGGCGAAATTCTTCGCGATGGGGCGGGGTGTGAGGGCGGGGTGTGCGGGCGGGGGAGTACACGGCGTCTGCTGCGCTCGCGTCGCCTTCCTTAGTAAGTTTTGACTCTCCGCCGCGCAAGCACGTGTGTTGTTATCTTGCTACCAATCTCTCATCCCGTTAATTTGTTATCGATCATTATTGTTAATTCTTGTTTCTCTTGTTATTCTTTTTGTTATCATTGTTATTTCGGATAACATGGCTTCGTATCCTAATAACGAATACGCAGACATAATGTTTTGTTATAGTTTTGCCGATGGAAACGCGGCTGCGGCTCGGCGAGAATACCAACGCCGCTTTCCCGATCGTCGACTTCCCCACGTTACTGTTTTCGGGAGCACCTATCGACGATTGTCTGAAACTGGCAGTGTTCAAAGAGCACAATTCAACGCTGGCAGACCTCGACGGTACACGGCTGACGAAGAGGACACCATTCTTCAGTGTTTTATTGATGACCCAAACATCTCAACGAACATTGTTGCAAGACAGCTCGGTATGTCCCAGTGGAAAGTGTGGTCGGTAGTACATCTATCAGGTAGACACCCGTACCATTATCAACCTGTTCAAACATTGCACGACGGAGATCCTGCCAGGCGACTCGAATTTTCTCGGTTTATGTTAAACGCTGACGCTGACCAGGAACATTTCCTAAGAAATATTTTGTGGACTGACGAGTCAAAGTTTGACCGGGATGGAATAACGAATTACCATAACTTACATTTTTGGGCACTTAAAGCAGGCAGGAATCCAAAAAAACTAAAAGAAACTGCGTCGCAAATGAGATTTTCCCTGAACGTATGGATGGGTGTCGTTGATAATTATTTGGTGGGCCTTCATTTCTTGCCCCAAAATTTGAACGGCGAAAATTACGAGGAGTTTTTGAGAAACAACCTAGACGATTTGTTGGCGGATGTTCCCGAAGAAATAAAAAACAACCTCATGTTTCAACATGATGGTTGCCCAGCACATTACCGGATTACTGTCCGACAGTGGCTAGACGAGAGATATCCAAACCGATGGATTGGGAGGGGAGGGCCAATTCCGTGGCCAGCACGAAGCCCTGATATCACACCACTTGATTTTTACGTTTGGGGTCATATGAAGGCATTAGTTTATGTGACCCCAATAAATTCAGTCGAAGAACTTCGACAGCGAATAATAAACGCGGTGCAACAGATGAGAACAACGTTCACATCAAGAGTGACGAAAACCGAAGTTAGGAAGAGAATTCGAACCTGCATTCGTAATCGAGGGGCTCATTTTGAACAAGATGTGTAAAATTTGTAATAAAATTTGATGTACATTTTTTTATGCATTTTATTTCATAGAAATACAAATGACCCTTTCTCTCCCCGCGCCGGTTCAAACACATGCCATGCCACGAATTATGTATTTTAAAATTGACTTTTATACCTTTCTGGAAAGTTTACAGGATAAGCAAGTTGTTTTAGTTATTTGTACGATTAATGTCATATAAATTTTTGTGACGAGACAACATTTTTGAAGCGTAAAATGAAAATATTGGTAAGATATTATTCTTATATCGCTCATTATTTTCATTATTTTGTTAAATTAAGTAGTTTTAATTATGTCCATAGCTTAATTGAAGTGCCAGCTACAACATCATTTTTAATGGTACCCATTCAAATATGTAGTTTTTTTTTTAATTTGGAATGAAATGTAAAATTTTGGGTAAATATCGAAAAACCCTTAAAATTCTAATATCTCGAAAACTATTGAATTTCGGCCATACATATGGGGGGTTCAATTTGTTGCATTTTGGCCCCCTTATCAGCCCCTGCCGGATATACGTCGAATTACCAGTAACCCTGTATACCTATATTTTTTATGTTTCAGTACCTGCGCCTCCCACGCCACTTCAGAGTACCATACCACCACAACCCCGCCGACGCCGCTCTTCAATTCCTATGGCAAATGCACATATGGAACAGCACGGCGGGTTGAAGCGGAATTAATGACAGCGCAAGCATTTGCTCAATTGTCCGAAAACATTGGCAATATCACAAGTGCTTTGATGTCTATTGCTAATGCAATTTCGGATGTAGCTAGAAAAATGCCAAATCCTTGACAAAAATGCCATCAACTGGGCAGAAATCCACTCTGCTTGAATTAATAAATGAAGTGCACCAACCCCAGCGTGGTTAAACCTGACTCATTGCTCATATGAACCCAAGGATTCACACTAGTCCCTGGAGCCTAATGTTTCATGGGACTACAGAGACCATGGTTATGCACATGGTCTCTAGTTGTATCCAGACTCTGCTTACTGAGAAATTCCAGATGGAACTACCCAATAACACTGCCTGACCTGGGAATCGAACCCAGGACCTCATGCGTTACATATTATAAATTATTTAAAATTCATTAGCAAATAATGTCAAGGCTTTATTTATTGCTAATGTTTTCGGATATTGATTAAATATTCGATTTTATATTTTATTGTTAATTTTTGTCATTGTTTTATTAGTAGGTAAATAAAAGTAGGTACATTTCAAGTAAAAACAAACTATTTATTTTGTTCAGTACACTTAGGAAAATAAAACATTTAGGAATTAATCATTTATAAACATAAACTGTAGAAATACAATGTAACAAACAGCATGAAATAAAAAGTATCAAAGAAAAACTAATTTGATTACAAAATAACGACTGATAACAAAATTTTAATATAAATAAATCCTATCAAATCTTACCATACCTTTTTACATACCTTCTACTCGCCCACAACTGCTGAACTAAAACATTTCGCTTTTCAATGCCTTGTCTTAGTTCAGCAGCTGTGCTGCTAGTTGATTCTTGAGAAGTGACAGCTGGGTAATCATTTCCATACTCTGCTGTATCGTCTGCAAGATCTATACCTCTATTGATACACATGTTGTGTAAGACACAACATGCATTAATTATTTTGGCTGCTACATCAGGATGATAATGTAGCACCCTATGCCCGAGTAAGCACCGCCATCTGTTTTTGAGTACACCGATGGCACGTTCCACTGTATTTCGTGCAGAGCAGTGCAACTTGGTGTAATATTGTTCTGGGGAGCCTTCAGGAGCATCTATTATAGGTGTCATCATAAACACCCTCTGGGCATATCCAGAATCACCTGAAAAGTAAAACAACTCAATTAAAATAGATTCACAATCAGAAAAACTAAAATTACCTGACTACTTGTTTACATAATTTACTTGCCTAGTAAAAACACATTTTCTCCGTTATTGTTCAAATCAATCAAATGCTGTTTCACAGGATGCTGATTCCAAACAAAACTGTCATGTGATGCTCCTCCAAATGAAGCATCTACTGACAGTATTCTTAAATCTGCATCACTTATCTGAAATTATATAAAACAAGGACTTTAACTAATTTGTTATGAAGTGAATTATAATTAAATATTAATCAAAAATATTGCCTTACAATCAGAACATTTCTTGAATGGAAATGTTTGCGATTAAAAAATCTCTCTTCATTTTCTATGGGTCTTATTATGGCTATATGAGTGCCATCAATACATCCTATAACAGACGGAATATGAAATTTTTCAAAAAACCTGGAACATAAGGCATAATATATGGTTACTATAGGAACTATAAAAACAAGGCATTTTAGATAAATAACTTCATATAAAATATCTAAGTTCATTAAATAAAATTAGGTATTTTTCATAGCATTACCTTCATTTTATAGAATCTCTTTCCTGGCGAGTTTGAGGAAACTTAATCCATTTATATTGTACTATTGGATGGTTAAGAGCTGCCGTTACATATCTAATAGTACGAGAAACAGATTGCTGCGACATTAGGGTCCCATATGTGCCTCCAACTAGTTTTTGGTAACTCCCAGTCGCATAAAAGGACAATGCCACTAAAACCTGCAAGAATGATTCAAGTATTAAGCTATTGATCTTCCAAACAAAATTCTTAATATTATTGTTATAATTCATGTATCAAAGACAACATAGGTACCTTATATTTTGGTAATATATCACTTCTTCTCTTAGGAGTTGGCATATAGGACTTAATGTTCTCATAAATTTCCTCAAACAAATCCTTGCTCACTCTATAATTTGCTTTAAATTCGTCTTCATTCATAGAAAACGCTTTGTCCGTATAACGCATCATCCGACGCTCATCTCGTCTCCGTTTCAATTGTTTTTTATGGGAATCATGTAAAACACTGTATATTACTCCTAATCGTGCCATATTATACACTTATTACTAACTAAAAACCACGTAAAACGCAAAACAATTTCTAAAAAGTTACACTTTTGTTATTGGAAAAATCACAATCAACAATCAATCCCAACGCAATACTGGCGCAATAGACAGCTGTCAAAATGAATCAAGAGTAGCGTTAACGGCAAGCCAAGCCCGATCCCGATTCCACTTAGTTCCACAAAATAGACACGCAATTTGAACACAATGTGGCGCTAGCGTCGAACTCAGGAGTACGAAACGTCACAATTCCAATGTCGACAGATCGGAATTGAAATCAAGAGTAAGCACCCAGACCTGGCATTATCTTGGACTACGATTGTGTGTTTTGTGATTTGGAGTTCTGGCGCATTTTGGACCGTTTGGCGTTTAACATGCCGCAACCACAACCATACACACCACAGGAATACGCTAATATGCACCTCATCTATGGAGAATGCCGATGTAATGCTAACGCTGCTAGCAGACTGTATCGAGAAAGATACCCAAATGCTCAAAGATATCCTGATTATCGAGTGTTTATTAATGCGCATCAAGCGTTTTCGGAGGGTCGTATGCCATCCAGTAGGAGAAACGCTGGAAGACTAGATTGGATCGTGATGAAGAAGTTCTCAATGAGATAGAAAATGATTCGACTACTTCGGTACGTGCCATAGAAGAAGCTACAGGAATCCCGAAAAGTTGTGCACATCGAATTTTAAAACGTCACAGGCTTCACCCATTTCACTACAGGCGTGTGCAGACGTTATTACTGCGAGACTATCCACTACGACCCAAGTAGCACAAAAGTGCTTTATAACAGCATTTGCACAGTGCACCGTGAAAACATTAGCTGCATAAACATGCTGTATAATAGCGTAGGCAGCGCATCCTCTGCTGATATAACTCTAATTTGGGCACAAATTATTCAGCACATAGCTGTACAAGAATTCCAATTATCAAATAATTGAATTATATCAACATCATATTAGCATTTATGTGTGTAACAGTCACTCCAAGAGCTGAAAATTGCCTGAATAACAAGACACGTGTTACCTATAATACAGCAAAAAAGACGAATGTGTACATTTTATATGCTTTTGCGCAGTTGAAAGTACACTCTGAGCGAAATTGTGGAATGCTTAACTTTATTATTTATTTTTCTTTAATATGAACTGTCAATTTGTTAAACATTAAGTGTATGTGTTGTGTGCAAGATCTCAAGTGCCATTTGTGTGAAAATAAATATAATTTACGGTAAGTAAAACTTCGATATTTTCCAATTGTGTCTGAAATCTTATTGGGAAGGTAACTTTACTGTGAAATACCATACATGTTTAGTTTAAAATTTTCACGCGCTCTCTAAATACCACTAAATACAAAAAAAAACTAACTTAAATGGACAGTAAACGAAATAAATGTTATTGTTTTTTACAAAGAAATTCATAAAAAGCTGGCTACGGGTAAATTATTTGTAAACCAAATCAATTCCAATCGATATCTTCTAAAATAAATCAAAATAAAAAGATAAAATTTTACAATAATTCACAGTCACGCAGAGAAAATGGCGGATAGCAAGTGAACTGTTTTAATATGCATTTAATGCTAAGGTCTGTACGGGTGTTCTCATGTGGCCTATAATTCAGCAAATAGTAAAATAGTTATGCACTAGTGAGAAACAAATCAGCCATGGATCGATGTGAAGAGTAGTAGTGGTTCACATTTTGAGCTAGTTAACCAGAAAACAACCTTTATGGATCCAAGCTTTTAGGGTCCCGCTGTAGTTCTGCTAAAACCATTTTGTTCCCTTTTTAGTAATTACTCGACGACAAGTAATTAAATTAAATTGTAGGTTAAATATGTAGCTGTTATTCTAATTTAATTAAATAGATAATACATAAACTATTTAATTATTCGATACGCGACCAAATCTGTTATTTTATATTTCTATGGACCAAATATCTGTAATCTGTAGTAGTGATCGGTAATAATATTTGATATGGGACCCGCACCGAATTTAATGCGTTTTGAACCGTATTTTTTTATGAAATATTTTGCTTGATCTGCAACGCGATCCATCACCCGCCCCACCGCCGCCCGAGCCCGGGTGCGCGGGTGGAGGCGGGGTGTGTGATCGCTATCCTTGTTTTCAGTCAGTTAATCGCCAAGACGCAACCGAGCCGGTTGTTTAAAGTAGCTTTGGCATTCATAATAGTTTAGCGTCACTTAAGAGTCGCGAATTAAAGTATTAAAAGTGAATATACGAGTATAGTGCAATTTTGGTAGGTAGTACCTCTGTGTTTGTATCTATAGGTTTTTGTGTTTAAATAAATGTTACGTTAACACACACGTTTATGGTATAGTTAATTTACCTATGCAGTTTCTGTGGCATCAATTTCCACAAAAACTAGATAGGTAGTTTGAATAAGTGATTTTCTGTTGTCTGTGATCTTTCGTTTCTTGAATAATACCATAATGATTTTGATTTTTTTACAGAACATGCCTTACAAAATCGTTCAGACTGTAGAGAGAGGTGTTGCCACTCTGTCAGTCGTTCCTGCACTGTGGGAAACTAAGGGACTTCTACGGTGGCCACCGAGAAGTACTAAATACCCCATGAAATTATTAAAAGATGAGAATTCAAGGCCTGGACCAGGGTGGGATACCCTAAAATGTACTTTAAAAAGAAACAACATTCGGACCTATGACGATGCTAACAGCGAACTAACTTTTATGGAACAAAACACGGATACAGATAATCAGGAAAACGAATGTATGAGCTTTCCGGTTACATCTAAAACTTGCCAAGCAAAGAGAAGCAATGGTAGAAAATTTGGTGAGTTTTTTAAAATTGTTTCCTAGATTTGGAATAAATACCTATTTGTTCTTTTGTAGGCTTTGTTTATAGGCAGTTAAGTTGAGGGGGATCCATAGTGGTCCACGCGAAATTCAAATTTCTTGTGTTTTTTACAATTTGCAGGTCAGTGTCAGGTTGTAACCGGATCAAAATATGATACGCGACAATAACAAATATGTATTTACATAATTATAGACGGAATAATAAAAAAATCCCGCTTAAAACAACTGCAACTGCAACTTTTGAATCTGTAGGTAGTTGTTTACAGCCTCTCTCTCTAGTTTATGTTATAAGTTATTTGACGCGAACTGTACGCCGCGTCATTGCGTCGCGCTGCGCCGTAACGCCGGTAGCACACCGCTCGCGTCATGTTCCGCTACTCGAATTTCGTAGCGGAAAGTAGTAGCGGAACATGACGCGAGCCAGTTAATTGAACTACTGCGGTTTCGCGGCGGAGGTTTGCTACCGGCGTGAGTCACACTAAAGCTTTACCTATTATTTCTACGTTTGCTATTAAACATTTATAAATTATCGTAATTTTTTATTACAGACATATTCACAGCCTGGTGCATATGAAATTTCAATGAAAAATTTTGAACCAGTGCAGCAAGAGACCATACAAGTAGTGGAGCAACAGGCGACAGTACAAATATTTAGCTCAGAAAATTCTGACACTATGCTATCTAACCAAACTATTATTCTAAACAAACTAAATGTAATAATAGAAAATCAGAAAAGATTTGGACAAAAATTGGCTTCTTTATCGGTACAATTAGATGAAACTAATGAAACAATCAGACAATTGCAACAGGAACAACAATGTAACGTTACATTACTAAAAGACGCATCTTCGGAAGAACGAGAAAGTTTTAGCTTGAAACCTATAGAAACTAATGAAGAGTTTGAAATGTTTGAGCTTACTCTAGCCGACAAGATGCACCGGAAAAAAATAATCAAATGTTTATCTACATTGTACTCATCTAAACCGGGTCAAGGCCAAACATGTGCCTATAAGTTGATAGATGTTTTATTCACAAAGGATTTTTTTATGTCAGTGTTCATGGTCCGGGGGAAGCAAGGGAGAACATTCAAAAATACCGATGAAAAATTTCATGAACTTTAGGAAGTTCTTTTTTGAAATTATACACATGTGGGACCCGAGTTTTACTGATGATCAAATGCTAATATTTTTTAAACTTGTTCTAAGGAACGCTACCGAACGTAAGTCTATGCAAGGTTTGCGAGAATCCACAAAACGAGTCCGTAAATCCAAAAAAATAAGAGGACAAGTAGACAACGAAGCAATCATGCCTGAAGGTAATATAGACGGTGATAGTAACCAGCCTGAAGCCAATAATAGCATTAATACAGAAAAGCCTAGAACTGATGACAATAATGCCGAAAAGCCTAGAGATGACGATGATACTGACGCAGATCCAAGAGCTGGGGATGATAAGGATGGAAAGCCTAGAGATTAAGACTTTTAATCGATTTCTATTATTTTTTTCTTAGTTAGTTGTGTGATGACTTGAATTTGTTAAACTTCGTATTTGTTTGTTTTTTTTTTATTGGAGTTCTGCTAAATTTGTTTTTATAGAAGAACGTTTTATGTTTGTAACAATGTACAACTGTAGTGAAAAGATGTTGTGTTTTTTTTTTTAATTCGTCTTGTATAAGAAATACAGGAAATTCGTATACCTATACCTAATACTAATTATAAAACTTCATGTTTATGTTAGTTAAAAGTAACAAATTATTTATTAGCCTGTACTATTTTGCACGCCCTATTGAGGCGTTACTTGTGTCACGAATTTATCTATGCCTCGTATTTTCCGTATTTGCAGAACATTTTTTAAATTTGATTTATATGATTATGTGTCAGGAATGATTAAACACTGCTATGTGCAAGATAATTTTTCAATGAGGAAAGAAAATAAAAATTAAAACAATCAGTATGCAATGTTGTATATTATTTTCAAACAGTATGTCCTAGCGGTATGAAATAGTGGTATTCTTTTTGAGGAATACATACAAATTTACATTTTATATCTTTAGGATTTAACATAACCACACTAGTATCGCATTGTTTAAGGCTATTAGATTTATATATTCCAAATCGGGATGAATTTATTGGATAGGCAAATACTTCTTCTTTGTTTTTCAACTGGAAACTTTTTATGGACACAATATTGTTAACTTCTTCAATTGAATCAATTTCAACTATATAATTTTGAACTGTTAATAAATACCTGTCTTTTGTTTTAGAAGACAGTATAAAATCCCGAAAAATTAGAACGCAAACATTTTTCTTACTCTTGGATATGTATGGATATTTAGTTATTCATTTCTTTTCTAGATGAATATTCATTCCATTGTTATCCTCATCTTCAGTTAGTCTTTTGGCCACTTGTGACAGTGGATTTTTACCGTCTCTTAACATTCTTTTGATCATGTACAATTTGTTCTCAAACGGATATGCGCTAAAGGTATCAAGAGTTCCATACATTTCAACTTCAGCAGTAACATGTAGTAAATTGTGGACATTACTTGTTACATATGCTGCTCCATAAAAATCTTTATAATGTTCAACAAAATACCTCAGAAGTTGTTCTGCCAGTTGTAACAAATATTGATAAGCTTTATTGGAACAAATTGCTATTCCACAGTAGAGTGTCAAAAAGTGTGAAAAAGCATTAGGAGTTAGGACATCACGTAGAATGACAATGCTAAGATAATAAAAAAAAGATCTAAATTCTGACGCTTTCCAATACGCTAAAGAATCAAGCCCTCGTACGGAACGATGTATCTCAGAGGGTAATTTACATTGGTTTAAAAACATTGTAACTGCTTCCGTATCACTCGCACGCCATTTCGTGATGTACTTTCCAAAGTTTCCGTCACGCCAACCAATCAGTAATCTTTTCATTATTCCTAAATCAATGAAATGAAGGGAATCGCCTACTGGGAAATTGGTCACCATGTCAATTGGTAGAGATAATAATGGCGAGTCACTTTTATGGTGTGCACCATATAATTTATTCCGGAACCCTTCATTAGTCCTTTCGGGACATCTCGTGTCGGGGAATACAACAGTATGCGAAGTGTGTGAGTACTCTCCAACTGTCACACATTTTAAGCAGCCATGTTTGCCATTGAAATTACAAACACCTGAAAAAGCAAGATTGTTTTTGTAATAATTCTAAATATTAATTTCATGCGGGTTTATCATCTGAATAGTCAGAGATTCTGTAATATCTTTTTGTACTAAGTTTACTTTTGACACAATTTTGGGTAAGTTTCGAATATCAATGGGAAGAAATAAAATATAATGAAATTACAACGATAATGACAATAAACAACGATAAGATATAGGCATAGGGAAGTATTTTATTTTTGAAAATAGAATATATTAATAATAATTTTAGTTTTGCGGTAACCATTAGGATTATAAAAATATTTTTAGTGCATACCTTTTATGTAAGCTCTGGCAGGTGAGTCACATATAAAACATCTAATCTTTATTGTAAATTTCCTTCCACAACTCTGAACATAAATACCGTCTTCAAGTAATTGTTTCATTTCATTAATAAAATCTTCCAAGTACTCAATTACACTTTTCGGTTTACCTTGTCCAAAATAAATGCCAATCACAAAAGGCCTGAAGTATGGATTTTCGAAAATGTTGCACAGTATGGGCCAAAACTCATTCTTGGAACTTTTAAAAATTGGCAAACCGTCGAAGTTTATATTCAATGTAATATTTTCTGGAGCTTCATGCCAATGGAGCAAAATTTTTTTTAAAGGAATATGTATTCCGTTGTGCCAGTATTCACCTCCATTATTTTTTTTTTAAAGTGATGAATCTGGGTGACCCTAAAATGGTTCTGGCGTCATTGGGTAATGCATTTGGAACAAAATCATTTATAATTTTTGCTAGATCGTTCAAGGCCGTTTGTGCAATATTTTTTGATATGGCCCATTTTTTTATTTTTGTTTGAAATTCCTGTCTTTTATCATGTATATCACAATCACTCATTTCTGAACTTTCTGAATCGTTGGGACAATCTCGTTCGTAATCATAAATATTACATACGGAACCCGTCTCGTCCAATATTCGATGCGCACTTGCTGACTCTTGGCCATAACTAATGTTAGATTCGGATGAAAAACCCGTTGTACCATCTAAATCTAGATGCTCTCTTGCTAACATGTTAACGTGATTTAATCCATGTCTTTCCACACTAACATTACTTCTAGATACGGAGCCTGAATTTTCAAAAACTTGGTTCACTGTTAAGTTTTGACAAAGGCTCATTAAATTTGTAGGTTGTTGGTTTTTTCCCGCATTAGCTGTATTTCCATGTATAATTTTTAAGTATTCTGCATTAATTTTACGGCGTATTCCACCATTTCTTTCTTTGGCTTTCCACATTTCGTAAAACAACTAAAGACGTCAAGAAGCTGTCTGTAGAAATATCAATAGCCTGGTGTAGAAATATTCGTTTCGTGTTACATATAATTCAATCAGCAGATTAAATGCCTACGAAAGTTCAATTATTCAGCCCAAGACAGAATGGCTGCTAGGTTTGCTGCTATGTAACTGCATAAAAGTCCACTTTAAGTTCTAACTTGGCCTAGATAAATGCTATTGTTCGAGTGTATAGTAACACCTCACTAATATGGTTAAAGTTTATCTGTATGCAGCATAAAGCATTAATTATTTGTTAAATAACTTCACAAAGTAACGTTGCTGACGTTATAGTAGTTCTTATGTTCTCTCTTTAAATGCAACTGCTTTATAGTACACACTTGGGTTTTTATTCAGGAAACTGCATTATTTGTGTTCACAAACTTGCGCTTTTACAGCTGATAGGGTACTGCACTACTAAACGCTGAATAACAGTGATATCTGTGGCGTGTTTGTGGTGTTTAATAGATTTACAGTACAGAAGAAAGCATTAAAGTGAGCCTCGTTTTTTTCTAAACAGCTATTGCAGCCCGGGTGAACTCTAATAAGTCGGTATAAATGCTTAGATTAACGTTGTGGGCCTTACGTGAAAATTTATAATGCAGTTCTGTGCTACTTGGGGAGTCACATTTTGCCGTATGATGCTGCAAAGGCACAGGGAAGATCCCCAATTCCTAGACAAAATTCTATGGTCGGATGAAACAACATGCAAGAAAGATGGGTATTTAAATCTTCACAACCTACATAGTTGGAGCAATGAAAATCCGCACTTGATGAGACAAGACAAATCCCAATATCAATTCAAGGTTAACCTATGGACGCCCATATTAAATGGAAAAGTAATTGGGCCCTTTGAGTTACAAGGAAACTTAGATGGCAATAGTTATTTGAACTTTTTACAAAATGACTTGCAAGAATTGTTAGACGACGTGCCGTTAAGTGATCTCCAAAACATGTGGTTCCAAAATGATGGTTGCCCAGCACATTATGCCCATTCTGTGCGAGAATATTTAAATCAAAAGTATCCAGGGCGTTGGATCGGGCGACTTGGTCCTATCTTATGGCCACCCCGCTCACCCGATTTGAACCCCCTGGACTTCTTCTATTGGGGTTGTCTTAAAGACAGGGTCTACTCAAAACCCATTGCGACATTGGACGAGCTTCGTCAAAATATCACTCAGGCTGCGGAACACATTAATAGCAGAAAATATGCAAGACAAATAAAACGATCATTTTTAAGGCGATGTCGTGCATGTATTAATGCTGATGGCAAACAATTCGAACATTTGCTTTAATAACGTAATAAATTACACGTGAAATTGTTTTTGTACCATTTGTTTTGAAATAATAAACATTTTTCAAGAACTTATACTTTTTTATTACCCGACCGTCATTTGACCCTGTTTAGAAATAATAGACATATTTTTTTATATCTTGTTTTGCTAGAGTATTATACCATTTTGGAATGTTGGTTAGTTGCATCAATTTTTAAAAAAACTTGGCATACTAGTGTTCATACTTTTTTTTTACACCACGATATGTTAAAGTTGATTAAAAGTAAAAATCTTCAAAAATGTAGGGAATAAAATAAGTTTCATTAATTTTTGTGATAAAACTAAAGGTAGGTTTTTTTAAGAATTGTGGTAGATAGCAGTGCTATTCAGGTTGCCTATAAAAACAAAAAACAGTAATATTAAAAAAATTGTGGTCATGGTACAGATGTTCTATGTCACGAAGTCCGTTTGGCTATGAATGTTGTCAAGCGTGCACATGCACATTGTTTTTGTGTGCGTAACCTCGAGAGCGCTCAGTGTCGATCGGGACACGGTCCGGATCAGTAGTGGTTTTTAGTTCGCGCCAAATTGTTTCACGGAGTAAGGTCAGCATGGCAACAAAACGAAGAAGAGTTGTCCATAGTGAGGTAATATTTATTTATACGTTTTCAATTAAAATGTTATACAAAGATACTTAATATAGCAATAGAAGTATTTATAAAATGAATGTTTTTTTGTGTTATAAAATGTTTATATTACTTAATTATTTTGATTACATTTTGTTTTAGGGTCGAAACATGATAGCTAGTGTTTATCATTTTCTGCGAGAAGAATATGAATTTACAAAATCATTAATGGAACTCAACTGTGATTTGTCTCATTTACGAGACATTACACGCCGTACAGCTGAAGCTACGGGTGTGAGCCAAAAAACAGTTCAAAGAATATTAAAAGAAGAGAAGGAATTGCCATCCACTTCATCAAAATTCACTTCACCTATGAAGAAAAGGAGAAAGCGAGATAATAAAGTGGATATAGATCATTTTACAGCCGATGTGGTTCGCAGTACTGTACAAGATTTCCATATTGTCCATAAAGAAATTCCAACATTAGCTAAGTTAAGAACAGCATTGAATGAAAAAATCGGATTCGAAGGTTGTTTAGAAACTGTTCGCAAGTTACTGTTGAAATTAGGTTACAAGTGGCGCAAAACAGAGAACAACCGTAAAGTCTTGACGGAGCGTCATGATATACAAATGTGGCGTTTAAAATATTAAAAAAAAATAACAGAGTACCGCTCTCAAAGTCGGCCCATTGTCTACACCGATGAGAGCTACGTCCTTTCGACACACGTGCGAAACAACACCTGGGCAAAAAAAAAAGGAAAGAACTCCGTTTTTAAAAAAAAATAGCACAGGCACTCGCTTTATTTTAGTGCACGCGGGAACCAAGGATGGTTTTATTGAAAATGCTTCCTTGGTTTATAAGGCCAACTCAACAGCTGGTGATTATCATTCAAATATGAGCTATGATAACTATGTAAAATGGCTAAATGAAAAGTTGCTACCCAATTTACTTCCGCGCTCTGTCATTGTCTTAGACAATGCATCTTATCACAACACACGGGCTGAACGAATACCGACGCAATCTACAAAGAAAGCCGATATGCAGCAATGGCTCAGGGATAAGGGTATAGCATTTGATGAATCTCTTCTTAAATTGGAATTGTACGATACAATAAAGAAGTACAAAGCCCAACACGTAATCTACAAGATTGACGATTTTATAAAAAGCAAGGGTTTTGATGTCTTACGCCTTCCCCCTTATCACCCAGAATTAAATGCGATTGAAAATATTTGGGGGATCGTTAAAAATTATGTCGCATCTAAAAATATCGAGCAAAACATGACGAATACGGAAAGACTGATCAATGAAAGTTTGGGCCAAGTTAGCAGTGAAACGTGGCAAAAAACTTGTGCTCATGTTGAAAAAATTGAAAAAGACTACTTGAAATATTTTGATCTCGATGTTGAATTTATAATCTATGTACAAGATGATTCTGACGACAGCAAAACGGAATCGGAAATCGAAAATTTATCTGATAGTGATTGAAAATACTGAATAGTCCTATTTGTTTCGTTTCCATTCTGTAACACCAATGCTTAATTAAATGCCTACACATATTCTTAATATTTTTGTATTTATTGAACCTAATCAAATTTATTTACAAAATGTATTATTAAATCTCGACTTGAATATATATCAGATTTTTTTGCTAACGTTACCTACTTTTACACACACAAGCGCGCTTGTCGGGATACGTCACTACTACAATCAAAGCCGAACGGACTTCGTGAAATAGAATATCTGTAGTGAAAAATATCATTAACGGTCTCAATTTTTGAAGAATTTCATATTTTTTTTATAACTTAAAAAATATTGAGACATATATTTTTTTCTTTTTTTCTCCGAGTTGTCATGGGCAGGTCTATCCTCCGGTGCTGGCTTATCGTTGAATTTTGGGACATGTTGTATAAGCAGGGCAGTTTTACGATGCTATTTGTTACAATTTTGAAGTACTTCAACATAACAATCTATAAAATATTGATAACTAAATAACGTATTTCCTTTTCAGGTATTATTAAATAACGTCATGGCAATATATCATAGATGCTGGCAGAGAGCCAATAATGCCGTTCATCCACAACGCCGTGAGGACGTTTCCTTTGTCGTCGAAGATCCAGGACCAGAGCCCCAAATAGATGCTGACAATCAAGAACTCCCCAATGTTGCAGAAGCTCAAGATCGACAGGACAGTCCAGAGGATACACGTGAATTCTATGTTCTTGATCACGTGAGAGCACCAAATACTTCAAATGCCTGCATGTATAGGCAATGTAGACATGAAAATCTAAGACGAGTACCTGTGTCAATCAAGCTACATCTAGTTTGCCATTACCATAACTCCAGACCGAAGTCAACAAGCTTGGCGCTTGGTTTAGAAAGTGGAGAATCGAAGTTAATCCCGACAAAAGTTAGGCGGTTCTTTTCACCAAACCGCGTAGAAACCTCATCCCCCCCGACCGCTCACCATGTTCGGCAAGCCTATCCCTTGGGAGAAGCGAGCCAAATACCTAGGCGTGACCCTTGACCACCATCTCGTTCTCAGAGCATATTAAGGGGATTACATCGCTCAAATCCCAAAAATACCGTATGTTTAACGAAGTTTGCAGATGAATCCTGTTGTGGGTTTTCGATATAAAAAATATATGTTATACTTAAGGTCATTACAAATGCATTGTATTGTTTAAAATTTTAATAAACTTTCCCCAATTTTGGAAAAAAAATATAGTAAATAGGTCCTCTTTCAACCTAAATTGTAAATGTTCTCTGTAATGGCTGAATAGTTCGGCATGAATTTTGTGCCAAAAAATACGTAATGACGTATTTGGGTGAAATGCAGAATGGTTGTACATCGTTTTAAATTAATTTGTCTCAATGCTTAAATGATGTTGTCTCTGTTGTCTTGTATAAAAAAATAGCTCCCAGAATTTGATACTGTACTTATTCTGAGTAATACACAATTTTTTTTTTCTTTAATACATGCAAATATATAACAATACAAAAAAAAAACTGAAATTACAATATTTACTTCCATACAAACTTAAATTGTCTCAAGACGTTTGAGAGATTTGATGTTTAAAAAATATATAATTTTGCTCGCATTAAGTTGTTAAATCGTTTTCAAAACCATCACCTATACTCTATTTTATAATATGAAATAGGTTTTATTAAAATAGGGATCTAATTTAGTATAAGTATTCCCATTTATATAAGTGTCCACGTTTTTGTTAATTTCGTAACTCAGGATTAGTAACGACATATATGCGTAGAATGGGACGTGAAAGAGCCATAACTACTATTCCTATTGACTGGCAACACTATGCCACGACTTGTCAAAATATAGGTCCCAGTAAGCGCCATTTTGTTTCGCAGTGAAGTTGGTGAGAACGTGACAAGAGAAATTTAGTTAAAAACAATATCAGGGTTAATAACGCGTGTTTCAAATTTCCGGTAAGTATTATTTGTTATTCATGTTATTACTTTTCAACGTTAATTTGTTAATTGTGCAATGGAATACATATTATTGTCGAATCATTATAAATACCGGTGTTATGAATTTTAAAGGTTATGTTTTCTCAGGATTAATTCTCAGTTTCGTAACATTTCGTTACAGAACGAAACTGAGTTACTGTAAGGCTTAGTTCACAAAGAAAAATTATGGTTTTTTTTTGTCTTTATTTAAATATACATAAATTAATATGATAAATATAATAATATGTGGGGGACGTCTTACACATGTCCGTCTATTCCCAAACTAGGCAGAGCCTGTACTATGGGTATCAGACAATACCGTACTGATAAACGTACTTAAATACATAAATTAAAAATCATACTTATTTACATAGATAAATAGCATCCAGACTCAAGGCAAATAAAAATGCTCATCATACAAATGTTTGCCCTAAGCGGGATTCGTACACGCGATTCCAAACTTCGCAGGCCAGTGCACTACTAAATACGAGGGCGGGTCAATAAGTCCGTGACTTTTTGAATTTCTGACCTCTTTACTGAAACAGCAACACTGCTCCTGTCAACAGGCATCTGTCAGTTGACTCCTGTCAAAATTTAAACTTGCTGCGTCAGTTAGTTTGTGTTTGACAGCTATTTTTATCAGACTACTCACTAATTTGAGGAGAAAATGGAAAAAAGTGAATTTCGTGTGCTTATTAAGCATTATTTCTTGCGAAAAAAAACCATTACCGAGACCAAGGCTAAGCTTGATAAATACTATGGGGACTCTGCACCATCGATTGCAATGGTAAAAAAGTGGTTTACTGAATTTCGTTGTGGCCGTACAAGCACTGAAGATGCCGAACGTCCTGGACGCCCAGTTGAGGTCTCTACACCCGAAACAATCGAAAAAATTCACGATATGGTGTTGGCCGACCGAAGATTGAAAGTGCGAGAGATTGTGGAAGCCGTAGGGATCTCGCATGGCTCAGTGGTTTCAATTTTGAGTGATCACTTGGGCATGAGAAAGCTTTCCGCAAGATGGGTGCCGCGTTTGCTCACAGTCGACCACAAACGCAATCGTGTAACAACTTCACAGGAAGGTTTGGCGTTGTTTAATCGCAATATGGAGGAGTTTTTGCGCCGTTTTGTAACCGTGGACGAAACATGGATCCATCACAACACACCAGAGACCAAACAACAGTCAAAACAGTGGGTTTCTAAGGGTGAATCGGCGCCGAAGAAGGCCAAGGTGGGTTTGTCAGCCAATAAAGTTATGGCGACTGTTTTTTGGGATGCACGCGGGATAATCCACATTGACTACCTTCAAAAGGGAAGAACAATCAATGGGGAATATTATGCCAATTTATTGGACCGATTCAATGACGATTTGAAAAAAAACCGACCTCATTTGGCCAAGAAAAAAGTTCTTTTCCACCAAGACAATGCAAGGGTGCACACATGTGCAGTTGCCATGGCAAAAATCCATGAATTGGGCTATGAATTGCTCCCTCATCCGCCCTATTCTCCAGATTTGGCTCCGAGCGACTACTTCTTGTTCCCAAACCTGAAGAAATGGCTTGGTGGAAAAAGATTTGACTCCAATGATGAAGTCATCTCGCAAACAAAGGCCTATTTTGAGGACCTCGACAAATCATTTTTTTTGGAAGGGATAAAAAAATTGTAGAAGCGTTGGACAAAGTGTATAGAGCTCAAGGGAGACTACGTTGAAAAATAAAATTATTTTTTTATCAAAAAATCTGTGTTTTATTCCAAAAGTCACGGACTTATTGACCCGCCCTCGTAGGTTGAGATGTCTTTCATTTTTGTTAAACTCATAACAACAATCAAACTCAATTCATCGAAAATAAGAGGTTTATTAAACTACGCCTATATTTTCTTTGTACTATTTAATTCGGGTTTAAATAAAAAATAAAATAATATTAAAAACATAAAAATATATTTTTATAAATAAAATAAAATTACTTACAGGTATGGCACCGATGTCAAACGCAGAACGCCAAAAAAAATATAGGGAAAACTTAAAAGCAAATAATCCCGATAAGTATGAAGAAAAAAGAAAAGCACATCTCGAGAAGGTAAAAAAAAATAAAAAAGCAATTTCAGAGCTTAGTGAAAATGAACAACGAACGAGAAGAGAAAAGTGGAGACAATATTCTGCTAAATATTACAACAAACAAAAAGATGAAAATAATATCACGACAAGTGTAGAAGATCAAAAATTTCAAAAGATGCAAAAGAAATGGAGACAAAAAGCACTAAAGATGAAAGAAAAAATATTTGAACTAACAAGTACATTACAAAGACAAATAAAAAGTAATAGATGTATGAGAAAACAAATAAAAAGGCTTAAGAAAAAAGTAGAAACCATGTCAAAAAATAGTGAACATGAAAGTACAGCGCAATGCTGTTTACTTGTAGACATATGCAACCACACAGCAAAGATGGAAGAAGATGATCTTCCATTACCCATAAGTGAAGAATTAACTCCAAAGAAGAAGACAGAAATGTTTCTTGATAATTTGCATTCTGTTGATGAGGCAGATAAAGCGAAACTGAAAGAAAAGATCCTGGAATTGAATGTTTTATCAGATTCTTTAAAACAGAGCTACGAATCGGCAACTAAGTGCGAAAAACAAACATTAAAAAAAATTGTGAAGAATCCTATAACTGAAAGATATAAAATCGTAACAAAGATTTCCAAAAGAACAATTGGACTCACGGGAAGAATTAGAAAAAACGGAAAGATAATTGAAAAAAAGAGAGCAGCGCGAATAAAAGAGATTCATGACTTTTATAACCGAGACGACGTCACGAGATGTACAGCAGGAAAAAAAGAAACTAAAACCAAAAATAAAAATAAAGTTCAAAGAAAATACTTATTAGATTCTGTAAAAGAATTGTATAAAAAGTACAAAGATAATGGAGGGAAAGCTTCATATACTAGTTTACTTCGATATCGTCCTTTTTACGTGTTGAATCCAAAATTAGATAACTGCGACACATGTGCATGTATAAAACATGCCAATTTTACATTCAAGATATTGAAACTGCATAAAGTTGGCTTTATCAAAACCAGCAACATTAATGAAATTATGACCGAGATTTCCTGTAATATCAATTCTAAACCGTGTATGTATGGAGATTGCAGTGTATGCTCTACAAAAACTAACAAAATTAATTCTGACTTCGATTCTGTGGCGACTGTCAAAATAGCGTGGTTACAGTGGGAATTAAAAAAGTTGAGTATCAGAAAAAGGACAAAGATGGAAACGTAGAAAATTTAGAAACAAAAAAATTTAAGAAAGAAGTTGTAGAAACCAGCTAGCTTACAGGAATTAATTTCAAAATTTCAAGAAGAAGTGATAATATTCAAAAAACATTTTTTTAACATGAACCACCAGCAAAGGATCTTCAAAGAGAGTAAGGAAAAAATAAAAGATGATGAAGCCGTGTTAATATGCGACTTTTCAGAAAATTACAATTGTAAATACCACACAGAAATTCAAGGCATGCATTTTGGTTCTTCACGTAAGCAAATCACTCTTCACACTGGAGTAGTATATGTTAAAAATCAAAAGCCAATTTCATTTTGCTCTTTGTCGCCAAGTAACGAACATAATCCTTGTAGTATTTGGGCCCACCTATTACCGGTTATTAATACATAAATTATATACCATAACTTTCTATAAAACTGTCGGTGCAAGGGACAAGCTTAAATTCCGTAAACCGCTTCGCCTAGATATAGATACAGTTCCAGAAACATTAGTTGTTAAAATAATTAATATGCTAAAAATATCTGAAAAACCTGAAGAACATGTTCTATTTTGTGATGATGATCTGGTTTATTTTAAGTAAAATTAAAGATATAAATTTTATAATAACTACAACTAGTAGATTTATGTAAATAATCCAATTAGAAAAATTTAAAATATTTCGTAAAAAAAAAACTGTAATACTAATAGTCAATAAGTTGCAAAATATTGTTAAGCACCATAAGTCCTTATTTTCGATTACGTTAAATATTAGAAAAAATAAACTTAGTTTTTGCAAAATTAAAATAATAAACTTTTTGTAAATAAGTTCAATTTTAGTTTTGTTAAAGCAACAAAAGATTGTTATCATTGTTGTGATTCATTCTTCATTTTGTAACTTATATTATTATAGTAAAACAACAAAAAAATAATTTGATAAAGTTAGTTGTCAAGTAAATTTTTACTTGGAATATTTACGTAAATCTACTACTACAAAACTTTAATGTTCAATTTCCTCATTTATAATTTGGTTATTAAAATAAATATTGCCAAATTACTCATTTGTTTAGTGCCATTTGTTATTTTCGAAATTATCTATTTTTTTGTTTATCTTAGTTTTTGCTATATTATTTTTTATCTATTACTAGATTATTATTTTGTAATTTAACACTCAAAGATACAAGGGAAACAAGTGTTATCTAAAGTTAGAGCGCAAGTAATTTGGCTTTTTTTAAAATAACAATCTCTTAACAAAATATTCCACTGTGATACTCATTTTTAATTTTGTTATTTAAAAAAACACCAAATTACTAAACTTATTAGTTTTGTTAATTTGTTGATTATTCAGTAAGTAAATAATATTTTTTTTTTCTTTAATTATAATAAGCATTTACGCCATTCCAAAAATAAATTTTAATATAATTTGAATTACTTAGTTTTATTTAATACTAGCTTCTGCACGCGACTTCGTTCGCGTGGAAGTTGTAAGACACCACAATCAGAAGTCAGTCAGTCAGTCAGTCAGTCACACTTTCCTTTTATAGATATAGATAATATAAAACTAAACATCACATTTATAATGTTAGTAGGATACCGTTGTTTATTTAATAAAATATTATTTATTGTATGTATTTTTTTATAATTATTATAACACAATTGTGTGCTCACCCTAGATATGTGCGCCGATCGGCGTGGCGCACGCCGCCAGCCGTTTTAGTCACGCCGACGCCGCCGATTTTTTTTCCGGCGTCATCGGCGTCTATAGTTAGTAAGTAATTTTTACAAAAATACTAGTACTTATAGTATTTTTTATTTACAAAATTAGTAATTTTTTAGATCGCTATTTGGCAACACTGGTTGACGCTATTTTTTTCGACGCCATTTGCATTTCTTTGTCACTTGTCAGTTTACGCTGCGGCTGCGCAAAACAACTGAGAATTGGATATTTTCGTTCTTTTCTGCTTTTAAATAATAAACTGAGAAAATGTCAGACAACTTAGATCGGAATTCGATACAGAAGATCAAAATAAAATATTTTTCCGTAAAAACACTCTATTCGTCCTCGAAAAACAGTCACAGTTGGAAGTATTTTGGTACATTACTTATTGAAAAAGATGGCAAGAAGAGGTCCATCTTAACAGACAATGTATTCTGCTCGCAGTGCATTTCAGAGGCCCAAGAAAAAAATGAAGACGATCCTATGGGATGGTAAGATAACTTGTTTTTACTGTGTAGCTGTTAGAAAATAAATTAATTTTGAGGTTAGTTTGTGTGCGTTTTGTTTGCAGTCTGCATTTTGTAATAAGCTGGCATGGCTGGCATGCTATGAGTTGGATGGTGTTGACTATCGTTTTTTTTTTTGCTACAGTCAATCATTGTAGTCCTATCAGTAAAGGGCTTATGACTGTAAATATTTTTTTACCTACCTATCTTTGTTTTTTCGTTTAATACCTAATTTAACCATTTTTATTCAACTAATACACCTGTATTGCTTATCGCTTTTTTAATTTTTATTTCAGCTGTAAAATAAAATCTTACAGTGCAAAAGTAAGCACAGGAAATCTTTCTCGTCATCTAAGGGACGACCATAATTTAAAAGAACCCGAAAAAGCTGGTGGAAGTAGTCAAAGAATAACTACATTTTTCGACAAAACTCGTCCTCAAAAGTCAGATACCAGTCAATCGGTGGATTCAAATAAAAAATGGCTTTTTGCCCGAGATCTGACTTTGTGGATATGTAGATCATTACTACCATTTGATATGGTATCTGATCAGGCAATGATTGACTTTTTCTTAAAGTATAATGTGATTCTTAAAAAAGAAGATTTGCCTAGCCGAACTACTATTTCCAGGACGGCTTTAGAAGACGTATACGATAGTATGAAGGCGCATATTAAAGATTTGATAAAAAACACTAGTCCTCGATGTGTAGCGTTAACGACGGACTTGTGGAGCGATGCTTTCCAAAGAAATAATTATATAACGCTGACACTACATTTTCTAAGTTCTTTCCTTGATTTTGAAAGTGTGACTTTGGCTACTCAAATTATAGAAGGAAAAAAGACAGGAGAAAAAATTAAAGAACATATACAAGAGTTACTGATTGAATACGAACTTTAAGAGAAGAAAACGGTCATGGTAACTGATTGTGGTTCGAATGTTAAAAGAGCAGTGTCATTATCGGATAATATGGACTCACATTTTTGCCTTGGTCACGGTCTACATAACCTTGTAGTACAGGATGGCGTAAAAAGTACACCAGAAATAAACAATATCGTTACAAAGTGTAAGAAAATTGTGAAAAGTCTTAGGTACAAACTTCCTGAACTTAAAAAAGATGCAGATGAAGAACAGAGACGCTTATTGACTGATATTGATGAAGCTGGAGATGTAGTTGATTTAGACGAGATCATCCCTGTCAATGAAGAATCTGAGGAACCTGATGAAAATACAAATACCTTTTCTGTAACTTCAATAAAAACGGCTACTCCAACTCGATGGCATAGCATACTCGTGATGTTGGAAAGTTTATTTAACAAATGCAACCGAAACCCTGTTCACAGACTCCTCGTCAGACTGAACAAATCTGATTTAAAAATCGATGACTCCGAGTGGAAACTACTGGGCGATTTAATAAAATTTTTGAAAAATTTTCGGGATGCCGTTAATATTATGAGTGCTTCAAACTCAGTCACAATCAATGTTGCACTGGTTTTTAGGTGCGAAGTGGAACAAGCATTGAAACAAACGGGGGACGACGAAGTTCTTGTAATGACCCGCATGAAGAGAAACATGCTGGCGAAATTAAATCACCGCTTTCCTATTGATAAATTGACAATCGCGGCAGCTCTTCTTGATTGCCGTTTCCAAGGAATGTCGGTAATTGACGAATACCTTGAGGAAAAAGGAGAAACGAGAGTTTCCTTTTGTGCATTTGTGACAGAACACGTCAGGGAATCTGATATTTTACAAGAAACGAAGGCGAATGAGCACAGTGAGATAGTTTCTTCCGCTCTAATCACTCAACCGTCCACATCATCTTCATCTAACTTTCTTTTGGCTTTGTCCCAGAAGTATACAACTGGCACTGGTAGTAGTAACGATGATCCTATAGTGGCCGAATGCTGGAAATATTTTAGTGGATGTGACCCCAAGGATATGCTCGACGGAAACATACTTCGTTATTGGAAGGAAAAGAAGAATAGTTATCCTTGGCTGTTTAACTGCGTTAGGGCGATAATGAGCGTTCCTGCCACGAGCACACCAAGCGAGCGAGTTTTTTCAGTCGCAGGATTAACCATTACGGCTAAAAGGTCACGGTTAAGTCCTACTTCAGTCGACAGAATCATATTTATACAAGCCGTACGAATCAACTGTGCACTCCGCTGGAATGCGACCCCTCTCCCGCTGCCCCGCGCGGTGCCCCGCATTCGCCGCAAGCGCTCAGTAGCGATAGCATCTTTGTTACCGTTGCGCGTTTCTCGTTTCCATCGTCTAAATACGGTTTAAATCTGTTGCTATTATTGTTTCTGTTGAATTATTGCTTTGTTAAGTTTGTGAATTGTCGTTTTTGTTAAGTTTGGACCTTTTCAACGTGTTGTTGTGTAGTGAAGCCATCATGGGCAAGACAATTCATAGTGAGGCAAGGACTCTTATATTGAAGGTGTTGACTTTCTTCGAAAATGAGAAGGCAAATAAACGTTTTATAATTCCTGTAGACCAAGCTATAAAAAGAGCTTGTGCAGCTACTGGTGTATCAAAAAGAACACTGATGAATATTAAAAACCAATCGAAAGTTGTACAACAAAACGATCCGCCAGTGCCTAGTACATCGTCAGGTTCAGGTCCAGCACCTATACCAAAATTGTCTACACCAGGCAAAAAAGAAGGACAAGCGCCAAAAAGATCGAACTGGACAATTTTGATCTATGCGCGTTGAGAAACATTGTCAACAATTTCTATACAGTTAGAAAAGAAGTACCCACTTTGAAAAAAATATTGGCGGCTGCAAAAACGGACTTAAATTTTCCGGGTAAGCATTTTATTTGTGTTAGCTGTCTCATATGGCTTGTATCATAATATTAATAATATTGTAATGAGTAACATAAACCTAACGAACTTTATTTTATGTTTTTCAGGTGGAATAACCACATTGCGGCTGATACTTATAAACCATTTGGGTTATAAATTTAAGAAATGTAAAAATATGCGACATTTTTTAATACAAAAGCCCGACATCGTCGCTTGGAGGGATCGCTACCTGCGAAAAAAGAAACAAAACAATGACCTCGGGGTGAACAAAAAACCCGTTACATACCTGGATGAAACATGGATTCATTCACATTATACGGTACGTAAATGTTGGCAAAACAGCAGTGACGCAAGCATAAAAAAAAATGACAATCCTGGGCAACGATGGATTCTTGTCGCGGGCGGTGAAAATGGTTTCATTCCCGGAGCCGAACTTCTATATAAATGTAAGAGCAATACGGGTGACTACCATCATGAAATGGACACTAAAAATTTCACGAAATGGTTGAAAGAAAAGCTTTTACCAAACTTACCGCCAAATGGCATTGTTGTCATCGATAACGCACCTTATCACTCGACGCAATCTGAAAAGCCTCCCGTAAGCTCGTCGCTCAAAGGCAAAAATGGCTGCGAAGCAACAATATAATATTTGATGAAAAAATGACAAAACGCGAATTATATTATTTGATTGTGATTAATAAGCCTCCAAAAAATACATTGTGGACGAATTAATGAAGGAGCACGGCCATGAAGTTTTGCGTCTGCCACCCTACCATTGTGATTTAAATCCAATAGAATATATATGGAATTTAGTGAAGCAAAGGGTGGCAGACAAAAACGTTACTCAATCTGAGAGAGAAATTGAAAAATTGACGAAGGAGGCTATAAAGTCCATTACAGATGCTGACTGGAAGAAAGAAATAAACCACATTGAAAGATTGGAAAAAGAGTATTGGGTCAAAGACCGTCTCCAAGAAATAGAAGAAAGAGAATTTATAATTTCTCTTGGAGGCGAAGAATCCAGCTCTGAGACCGAAATTGACGAATCCGACACCATGTCGGGAATTGAAGAAATTAATTATAGTAGCGAAAACGATTGAGTGAAATAAATGTTTTTATACCTTATTTGTTTCTTTACTTTCAAATATGTTACCACATGTCATTTAATTAAAGTGGAACTAAAAATTTTCCATACAAAATTGTCGCCATACTTCAGCATTTTACTAAAAAAATGTGACAGTTACGAAAAATGTAGCGCCCTCATGTTTTCGTCATCTTTTTATTGTAAGCGGAAATATTATAACAATCTAATTACAAAACGTCAAATATTTTTAACATAATTTAATTTTTTTTGCAAGCGGTACCGTTCAAATGACGTCACAGCGCGAGGTGCACAGTTAATTCGTACGGGTTATACATGACAACTATGACATGTGCAAGAAACAAGTACAAAAGCTAAAATAATTTGCATATTATTTGTATTTGTTACATAATTATATTTTGCTTGTACTTCCTTATTTTATAATTCCTTGTTCTTTTTCTGTTGATTATCGCCATAAAGGTTTTTTTGTTATTGATATTTAGATTTTATACAATTGTAATTGTATTGAGTGATCTCAAATAAATGTGCCATAATGATGTTGATTATATGGAAATAAATAAGAAATTTAATGGAGATTGAGGCGTATTTTACTCATTTTCACCATCCACGCCGATAACGCCGATGACGCCGCCGCCGCCGGCAAATTAGATGCCAGACGCCGCCGCCGGTCAAATGAGCATCGGCGCACATGTCTAGCTCACCCTAACATTGTCAGTTTCGTTACAATTTCTCAGTGTCGTAGCAATCTCAGTACAGTAACGATTTCGTTACGGTACATCTATTCTGCATTTCACCCATTTAACAATTTGTATTGTTTTTTTTTTTTTCGTATTTCTTTAAATCCATTTTAATAAAACTTCGCGAGAAAGGCCTGTGATGCATACTCGGGACGCGACACTTCAGTGTCTCTATGACTCTGGTGACGGGTGGACTATACGCGCGTTATTTTTTTCAAATAAAATAGTTAAGTTCACGTTTTGAATGATTTCTGAATGAAATCATATTGTAAATAGTACAAATATAAATATTTCGTAAAATAAGAATGTAAATTAAGTTTGTAAATATATATAAAGTAGTTTGTAGTTTTGTTTTGTTTTTTGAACCCATCATAGAGTAAGCTTGAATATAAAAATAAATGTAAAGTGAAGCGTGGACGAGCTCTCCAAAACTATTGGTAAGTACCTACCCTTTTAGTGTTTAAACATATTATTATTTCTATGCTGTTTATTTTTTTTATCGTTTAACTATCTCGAGAATTTCGTTTGATGGAGGATGGAGACCTAGGTGACTAATGATGTCACCTACCTGATGGTGGACTCCGAAGGTGGGTATAGGATCTCATTGATGGCACTACGTAGAACCGTCGTGTTTGGACTCATTTGAAAGAGCTCGTGGAGAGCTAGGCGACTGGTGATCTCACCTACGTGATAGTGGACTCCGAAGGTGGTAAAGGACCTCATTGAGGGCACTACGTAGAGCCGTCGTGTTTGGACTCATTTGAAAGAGCTCATCGAGACCTAGGTGACTAATGATGTCACCTACCTGATGGTGGACTCGGAAGGTGGGTATAGGATCTCATTGATGGCACTACGTAGAACCGTCGTGTTTGGACTCATTTGAAAGAACTCGTGGAGAGCTAGGCTACTGGTGATGTCACCTACGCGATAGTGGACTCCGAAGGTGGGTAAAGAACCACATTGACTTCATTTCGTAGAGCTAACGTGTTTGGACTCATTTGAAAGAGCTCATGGAGACCTAGGTGACTGATGATGTCACCTACCTGATGGTGTACTCCGAAGGTGGGCATAGGATCTCATTAATGGCAATACGTAGAACCGTCGTGTTTGAACTCATTTGAAAGAGCTCATGGAGACCAAGGCGACTGGTAATGTCACCTACGTGATAGTGGACTCCGAAGGTGGGTATAGGATCTCATTGATGGCACTACGTAGAACCATCGTTTTTGGACTCATTTGAAAGGGCTCATGGAGATTAAGGTGACTGGGAAAATTTCAGACTTGGTTTTAAGAATAAACTACCTAGTTAAAATACATTTTAGTTTTTTTTTTGTAGTGAGTTGCTTATTACCAGACTGTAATAGTAAAAACAGTACCTTATCTTACTTAAGTTATTATTTTTCAGGCAATTAACAAACCAGCAAAAATCCCAATTACAAGATCAGGCACTTCAGCCGGTAACAGAAACACACGATCTGTCTAGTATGGCAGTTGATGAGGAGGCGGTGCAAATTATGCCGGTAACTTATTCTGCTTGCTTATTGCGGCATCTATTAGATATATACTTTTTCAGAGAGACGATATTTTATTACGATTTTTTTTAGCCCGTTGTCTCTATTGTTTTAAATATATACAGTGTAAACTCTTCATAACATCATTTAATATAACGAAAAACTTAATATAACGCAAAAACCAATTAGGTTGGTCAAGGCTTAAAACTCGTACATTGTTGCACTCTTTATAGCGCAACAACCATTATCTATACAAATAAATAAAATTGAAGTGTCTGTTTGTAACGTCAAAATAACAGGACTTTACTAAATGCATAAATAAGAAAGCATAAACGGTACTTATAACATTATACCATTTTTTTACATTTTTGTCTGTGTCCGTCTGTTTGTTCCGGGTAATCTCCGAAACGGTTGAACCGATTTTAACGGGACTTTCACTGGAAGATAGCTGAAGTTGTAAGGAGTAGGTACATAGGTTGCCTTTGTCCCGGTAGCACGTTCCCGTGGGATAATTTCCGACTCTCACACGGGCGAAGCCGCGGGTAGCAGCTAGTCTATTATGAAAAAGTACGTTCATATTTAGGCGTCAGTAAACATTTAGGTATTATCAGTATTTTTGTTCATTTTATCATTTAACAAAAGGCTCCGAATTTGTCTTCGTGGTGCCGAAATTTCTAAGAAAGACACCTAAGGTCGTAAACAGCCGCCTTGCTTTTGTTATTGTTAATTGCCTAGAACACGTGTGCCATTGCCCTTAGATAATGTAATTAGGAGCCTATTGATTCAAATATAAAAAAGTATTATGTGTTAACCAGGTATTTTTCTTTCTTCACTCTACATAACTAAAAAAATGCTCGGGCCCTTGAGTTTCGTTATAAAGAATTTACACCGTATAATATACCGGCTGACTATTTTTACCGTCTTGAATAAAATTGGGTATTATGCCTTTGGTGAACGGAGCAGAAAGCCTATGGCATATTTTTTTTTAGTTTTCACTAGCATAGAGAGAAATTAATCTATCAATAAATAGTAAACGTTTGAAGTATTTTTTTCATACTAAAACAATAAAAACAGAAACCTGTGATTTGAACTTGGATATTCATTTATCGATTTATTTATTTTTTACTAATTGCGCAGAATATATCAATGAATTCGTAGCGCGATTATATCCTTTGAAGCCTGCCGATAGATACTCGCCACACTTGCCGTCGGCCTCTTTGATATCCTTTCACAGGTGCACGAGCCGCTCATGCATACCCGCTCGCCCGAGTCCCGCGCTCTCTCTCTCTCTCTCTCTCTAGTACGTACATCATTCATTCATGCGTGATCCAGCCAACGCCGCCATTTCCTATCTTCTCCTGTTTTGGCTATTATTCGTTTTACGCACGGGCCGTAGCATGAATAGTTTTCATGTTTTTTTTTTTTAAATACCTAATCGAATCTTTTACAAATTCAATGGTACTAACCAAATATAACCAAAACAATTTCCAGACCGTAAAAATGACATTTGGTATAAATATTCTTTTTGACCCAATTTTGGCTGTAAAAACATATGACTAAGCATTTTCTTAGCCTTTGAACAAAACAAAAAAAAAGAATATCTTAAAAATCATCTTGTATATTATTAAAATGTTTGTTATAGCTTGAATAACATGAAGATTTACCAGATTTGATTATTGAAGAAACACAATCACAAGCAGAAACAAAATATATATCTGTAAGACGAGTCATTGACATTGCTTACTTTTTTCCAAAATTCAAGAAATAGGTGGTCATGTGATTTAAACTGTGGTATACAAAGTTTGAAACTCATAGGAGAGAAACGTGTAGGACTTGCATCCAAGTTTACAGTAGAGTAGTTTTTTGAAAATAAAATGAAAATAAAATTATGTACATTTTATTTGAATTGTTTTTTGCCGGAATTTTTGGATACGCGGCATAGTCGAAATGTGGAAATTAGAAATCCGCCATATATATTACAAGCAATAAAGAACAAGGAAGACCGGAAAAGATGCATAACGTACAAAAACCAGAAGACGAAGATATATGCGCACTTCAAGAAAGCCTACATGCACCTTCAGCACCAACACCAATCCCAATAAATGACCAACCGACCTGTAGGCTTACTCTTGAAATCAATCCCAATCTCGATCCTATCCCAATCCGATCCAGTTTCAATCCCAATCTTCAGAAAATTGGCACTCTTGAACGAAATCGAGATTGAGATTGGAACCGACTGCAAGTTCGAATAAACTGATTCACCTGGGGTGGCCATACACATCAAAACGTTAATTACCAAATTTATAAATATTGAATAACTCGTTAAATCTATTAATAATTCTGTTCTGATATTTATTTTAACATAAATAATCATTTAAGTGTTCTTAGCTTGCATTTATATGTATTATAATACTACATTTTTAGGCAGCATAGGCTCATTGTGTACGTCATTGCCAAAGTTACATTAAAAAAAAAAACTTCTCGCGCGTTTGTCAGCCACTTAGAATCTTTTAAGTTCTTATTTGAATAAAAAGTGTGAATTATTACTGTTGCGATAAACAAAAGTTTCAAAGCGATGTTATCTAAATGTTTTCAAGTATTTAGTTTGGAATGTATTAAAGTATGTTTCTATGCACAAGTTCAAGTTAGTTTTACTTTACGACAAGTATTCAACCGAGGAAGACGAAAATATTAAGGTAAAGCCACAATTTATTCTATTATTTATATTGTAATTCCTTTAAATTTTAATATTAAACACTTTTGCTCCATACAAACATGTATTGTTCTTACAGGATGACTAGGCCAACACACCAGCAGCTGGAGACTCTGGTAGATTTCCTTGTACAGAACCCAGGAATTGCCAAGGGGTTATTGCGCACTGCTCATGCTAAGCAGGAGACAAAGAGAAAGTGGGACGACATAGCAGTATCCTTAAATGCACTAGGCGGTGCACAGAAAGATGGTAAAGGCTGGGCTAAGGTACTGTCTACACACTAAACATCATTTATTTTTTCACTTAATTAATTAAAAAATTAGTACAGTAGTTACAATAATTAGTACATTTATTTGCTTTTCAGTATTGGGCTGATAAAAAGCATACGCTGAAGAAGACATGTAGCGAGCATGCACAGTCGTTGAGGCGTACAGGTGGTGGGTCTGCGGATAATTTACCTGTTTTAACACCCATGGACCAACGCCTGTTAGCAGTGATGGGGGGCCTACAATTTGCTGCAGGAGACAGCCATGTTGCTGCCAGCCCGTTTCCCTCCACAGTAAGTCAGTTTACTTGTAGATAAATTTTAAGACATAATTGTGAACTTGATAAAAGTTAACATCTTCATAATGAAGTACGTATTCTATAATTGCAGAGCCAAAGCCAGAATGAAGTCCAAGTGGAAATGATCATTCCCACTGAGGATTTTAATATGGATGGAAACGAATTGGAGTCTCATGCTTCTCCGGACCAAAATGTAGAGACTGTGAGAGGTAATAATCTTTCAAACTATGTATGGCAATTTTCATGATGATATAATTACTTACCTAAATGTTATTTATTTTATTTGTCAGTTTCAGCAACAACCAGGGAACATAGTCCTGGAAGGACCAGCCTGCCCCCAGGACAGCGTGTCCGATCAAGGACTATGTTAGATCAAGACCGGGAGAGATTTGCAGAAATAGAGAGGAAGAGGGTTGAAGCAGAAACTGTCACAGCGAGGGCCTTATCTCAAGCTATACAACACATGGACCAACTTACAGCAGCCATAAGAGAAGGCTCTCAAACTGTGGCAAATGCACTAAATAATATTGATGATGCCCTAAGAGAAAATAGGCAGTAATAAAATTTATATTAATAGCTATTGTAAGTAGGTACTAGTTTAGAGTTAAAAATATTGAAGTTGTTCACGGCGATGCGTCACTAAACAGTTTAATAGTGTTTTTTCTTTTCATTAATTTAAATTCATAGTGATAATATTGCTAAATTAAGCAAAAACTTGTGATAAAATAGTGGTTCTACGAAAAATCGTAAGTACAACCCTTATATAACTCAAGTGGGCTTCATAGCTGTAATTTTTATTTTTTTTGTATTTCCAGGTGCCCTATACTTAGTCATTGATGATTGATGTCCTTCTGAAAAGCCTACTTAATTGAGTGTATATATTATTATGTAAAGCTTTAGTTTGTTATTATTTGTAAATATGGTTTTTGCAACGATCATTCGAGGGCGCGTCACGCCCTGAAAAACGTAGTTGTGTTATTTTAAATATTGTATTGTTTTAGATCAATAGACTAGCCTGAGATTAGATAATTTTGTAAGGAATCCAATGATGTGTGACATGTCTTATACAGTACTTGTATAAAAACGATGTTTAGACCTAACTTAAGATGTAAACCAAATTTAAATTGCTTGTGTGTGGTGGAAATGCTGTGAATATAAATGAAAATAACTTAATAAAAAGGCTATAATTATATTTATTCAAATACTTGTTAATAATAATTAGACATTACCTTTTAAACTTAAGCTCTTTATTAATTGTAGCATAAACTATTATAATTTATAATAAACTTATTAGGTAAGCTCATGATTACTTTGATTTTTACTAACCCTCAGCACAACACATTACATTATTTAATACACAATAGAAATCAAACGACACAATAGAACAATAGTCTTACAATTATAATAAAAGAGAGTATGTACAAGTCTTGATCACATAAATATTTACCCATCTTTATAAATAGAATGAGCAGTGAAAAAAAAATTAATTTACTAAATAAGTTTCATTGAATTAGGTTTTTAATTACATAGCATAGTTTTAGTCCAAAAATTGTTCTTACATAAGAAAAAAAAAATATTAATGGAGATGCCGAGCTGTCCACAAGTCTTGTACAAGCTGTGCACGAGCCTCGCGACCCCGGCGCAGCTCCACGGAGGCAGAACCTCGATCCACTTCTAACCCAGTCTGTACCAATTGCATTTCTCCCATCGGTGGTACGGCATCCTCAATATCATCCAAACCCAATCGTGCTCGGTTACAAATGTTATGTAAAACACAACATGCATTTATAATTTTTGCAGCTGTGTCTGGATGATAATGAAGAACTCTATGGCCAAGAAGACATCTCCATCTATTTTTTAAAACCCCAATTGTGCGCTCCACAGTATTGCGAGCCACACAATGCAGATTTGTGTAGTACTCTTCAGCTGAGCCTGGCGGTGCATCCACTATTGGGGTCATCATATATTCCCTTTGAGGATAACCGGAATCACCTGTTATTATATTAAAATGTCTTAGTAGTTAATACATACAAGTACAAAATATATTGTAGACCTAACGTAAATTATTTTCCAATTTGAACAACTGATTATAATGCTTACCAAGTAAAAAAACTCTTTCTCCTGCATTTATTAAATTTTGTAAGTGATTCTTAACTGGATGTTGGTTCCAAACAAAAGTATCATGTGAGGCTCCAACAAATGAAGAATCTACACTAAGTATATTAAGATCTGCATCACAAATCTGTGAAAGAAATACTTCTTATAGAAAGTTACAATTACTCTAATAATTAATAACTAGATAAAATATAGCCAAACGAACTCACAATCAAAACATTTCTCGAGTGGTAACCTTTTCTGTTGTAAAACCGCTCTTCATTTTCTGATGGTCTTACAATAGCCACATGAGTACCATCAATACATCCTGTGACGGCAGGAATTTTAAATTTTTCATAAAATTTGGAATTAATTTATTATTAGCTTATTATTCTTCACAAATAATTAAAAAAAAAACATATTACACATTAAAACAACATAATGTCTAAATCTAAAGTTGAATGATACTACATATTATTTAATATTATGGTAAAAATAACTAAGTTGTTAATAACCTTTGTTTAATTAAGTCTCGTTGTTGGCGAGTCGGTGGAAACTTAAGCCATTTGTTTAAAATATCGTTAGAATTGAGAGCATTTGTAACTTGTCCTATTGCTCTCGAAACTGACTGTTGAGACATCATTGTACCTTGTGTCCCACCTACTAATCTTTGATAGCTGCCTGTGGCGTAGAACGAAAGAGCCACAAGTACCTAAAAAATAATATTATAGTTAACTTATAATACAAAAAATACCTACGATGTGAAAATGGAATTGCTAGTTTACAAACCTTGTATTTTCTTGGTATGTCGCTACGGCGAGTAAGCTGGGGCATCAAAGGTTCCAAATCCCTAAAAATCACTTCGAAAAGCTCCTTATTTACTCGGTAATTTCTTCTAAATTCCTCGTCAGTCATGGCAAATGCGTTGTCTGCATAACGCGCCATTCGTCTCAAATTCCGCCTTTGTCTCATATCTAACTTATGAGCATTGTCCAAAATATCACAAATAAGTTCTAAACGTGCCATTATTCACAATAAAAACTTCACAAATCACCCACAATATCAAACTCGATCCCGAAAAAGTAGCCTTCTTGTAATCGTCCAACTTTGACAAAAACACGACTCCAAACTCGATATGTCAACGTCAAAATTTCGTCAAGAGTACCGAAAAAGTGCATTCGTTCGAGTAAAGTCGATTTCATTTAGTACCAAAAAAATCCACCTAATACGATTCCAATCGTGCGCTAGTGTGTCATTCAAGAGTGCCAAATGACAAGATTTCGATCCCAATTTCCAATTACGATTGAGATCGAGTGTCGAGAGTAAGCCTACTGTTCACGGTATTTGGATTACAATGACTTTTAACGGGAATTAAGTTTTAGATTTTGTAAACGAAACATTAAAAAAAAAAAAAAAATATTTTACTAGTCATCATCAGACACCCAACTTTATTACCTACACACATAGGAAAATACATGGTCAAATCAAATCGATCTGATGACCTTATTTATGATTGTGGTTACTAAGAACAAGATAAACACTGACATGGTCATCATCAGACCTTCAGAATGTATGATGTAGTAGCACCCGTGCTCAATTAGATAAATGTTAAAAGCTAGGTCACCCTAACTATTTCCGTTACTGAGCACCGATATGCACTTACCCGGTCATCATCGAACCTTCCGAATGTATCATGTAGTAGCACCCGTGCTCAATTAGATAAATATCAAAAGCTAGGTCATCCTATTTCCGTTACTGAGCACCGATAAGCACTTACCTGGTCATCATCAGACCTTCAGAATGTATCATGTAGTAGCACCCGTGCTCAATTAAATAAATGTTAAAAGATAGGTCATCCTAACTATTTCCGTTACTGGGAACCGATAAGCACTTACCTGGTCATCATCAGACTTTGAGAATATATCATGTAGTAGCACCCGTGCTCAATTAGATAAAAGTTAAAAGACAGGTCATCCTAACTATTTCCGTTACTGAGAACCGATAAGCACTTACCTGGTCATCATCAGACCTTCAGAATATATCATGTAGTAGCACCCGTGCTCAATTAGATAAATGTTAAAAGATAGGTCATCCTAACTATTTCCGTTACTGAGAACCGATAAGCACTTACCTGGTCATCATCAGACCTTCAGAATATATCATGTAGTAGCACCCGTGCTCAATTAGATAAAAGTTAAAAGACAGGTCATCCTAACTATTTCCGTTACTGAGAACCGATAAGCACTTACCTGGTCATCATCAGACCTTCAGAATGTATCATGTAGTAGCACCCGTGCTCAATTAGATAAATGTTAAAAGATAGGTCATCCTAACTATTTCCGTTACTGAGAACCGATAAGCACTTACCTGGTCATCATCAGACCTTCAGAATATATCATGTAGTAGCACCCGTGCTCAATTAGATAAAAGTTAAAAGACAGGTCATCCTAACTATTTCCGTTACTGAGAACCGATAAGCACTTACCTGGTCATCATCAGACCTTCAGAATGTATCATGTAGTAGCACCCGTGCTCAATTAGATAAATGTTAAAAGATAGGTCATCCTAACTATTTCCGTTACTGAGAACCGATAAGCACTTACCTGGTCATCATCAGACCTTCAGAATGTATCATGTAGTAGCACCCGTGCTCAATTAGATAAATTTTAAAAGATAGGTCATCCTAACTATTTCCGTTACTGAGAACCGATAAGCGCTTACCTGGTCATCATCAGACCTTCAGATTGTATCATGTAGTTAGCACCCGTGCTCAATAAAATAACCGATGAAAACTAGTTCATTAAGCAAAGTTCATCTACAATTACAAAATAAATAGGTACAAATTATGATGTAGGTACTCGTACAAGACTCATAACTCATAAGGGACAAAATGTATTAAATCTCTCAGAGAGCGAATAAAATAGGCAAAAACGATTACAACTCTGCGACACATCTGTGTCCTTGCTTTATCTTCAGTTCGTTTTAGTGAAGTATGGCCGTTTGTCGGTAGGTGGCACCAAAGTAACAAATACCAGAACGGAGATCAAATCATCAAGGTCATCGAGCAATGTAATACCCTTAAGCAGGTGCGTTCGCGTGCCGCTTTCGCTCTCGTTAGACTACACTCCGTCCTAAATGCGCGCAGCAAATTGTCCCTTAAGGGCAAATTGCGTATTTACACAGCGTGCATCCGTCCCATTATGACATATGCCTGTGCAGTCTTCGCACATGCTAGGCCCCACCACATCCACAGGATGCAGTCCCTCCAAAACCGTTTCCTCCTAAAGGCAACGGGAGCCCCCTGGTTCGTCCGAAACGAGATCCTCCATCTCGATCTTAAAATCCCCACCATCAAGCGTTTCTTCGACTCCGCCGCCACCCACCGCAACCCTCTGTTTGTGCAGGCCGCCAGTTATAGGCCCCCCACCATTAGCTCTGTTCGCCGTCCAAGGCATACTCTCACCGACCCCGATGACCCCATTACCCTCCTCCAGGAAAGCAGTAGGGCCACGAGTACAGTGCACAAAACACACTGACCTACGTTCCGACCTCGCCGCCGAGGTCCCTCGCGTAAACCCCGAAGTAATTGTCCCCCCCGACCCTTGCTCGACGAAGCGCCAGCCTGAGCCGCAGCTGAGCCAGTTTTAAATTCCCCGATTAATAATAATTCTGATCAGATCCAGCCTGTCCCACCTTGCTGTCCTCCCCCCAGCGACGCCCTAAGCCGAGGTCCGTACCCCACAGGGGGTGCCCTTAGCGTGCAGTCGCTTAGTAATATAAGAAATCGCCCCTGGCTGGAGGCTTTGAGTTCGCTTAAGGCAGCCACAGGAAAGTCCGGTTAAGTAGTCACGACCTCTCAAGGTCAACTACGAGATGCCATTCATAAAAAAAAAAAGATTTAAGGGTTCTCGTATTATAAAGCTCATGCTGAGCACACGTGTCTTTAATTAAATAAATATATTTTTTAACAAGTCTTGCTCGTTCATATTTGACTGGCGCAGCCGGTAGGATAAGTAGTCGCAAATAGTGAGAGTCGATAAGACACATAAATCGGTCGTGACGTTTTCTAGACGCATATACTTCTAAAAGAACCTATTCAAACAAATCTGTCAATCGAACGTCGCGTGTGCAGCAGCAATAACATCAGCAGCATCAGCAGCAGAAGTACGGGTTCCGGCATGGGAGCAAACAAACTGTGAGTAGACCTTTATTCGCACTGTTCCACTCCTTGTGTCATTCCCTAGTAACGTTTAATTGAACTAGACATCGTCATTTAACGTATTACATCTAATTTTGGACAAAAATCGCCGAATTTAGATTTAGTATTAATTAATAAGTAATTTTGGACAAAAATCGCCAATTTACTATTTTGTAAAAGTATTAATTATTAAGTAATTATGGACTAAAATCGCCAAATTAACTATTTTGTTAAAGTATTCATTATTAGGTAATTTTGGACTAAAATCGCTATTTTGAAAAGTTTACTAGTTTGTATTAAAACATTTTAGCGTTGTTTGGACTAAAATTGCCAACTGCGTTATTTTATTTATTTTAAATAATAAAATTAAATTGTGAATAATGAATATTCAACTTATCCCTAAGGAAATTCAAAGCATCATCCCTAGATTTGACAGAGATCATAAGTTACTCAACCTTTTATTTCAAAATGCGAGTATGTAATTAGAATTTTTAGCGGGGAGAACAACCAAGCACAACAGGTTTACCTATTCCATAGCATAACAAGTAGATTAGTTGGTAAAGCTGCCGTGTTAATTAGCGAACGTGAAAACGTCACCACTTGGGAAGGCTTTAAAGAACTTTTAGTTCAGCACTTTGGAGACCCGAGATCCGAAGTCTGCCTTGGCATCGAATTAGAAAATCTAATATAGATTTCTGCCACCGAATACTGAATGTTAGGAGTTCGCTTATTTCAAAGGTTACCTTTTCACTGACGAAGGTGTTAAAGCAGTGAAATATATTATATATAACAATACCGCGCTAAATGTCTTCCTCTACAACTTACCAGAAGACATGATTAAATTTTTAAGATTAAATAAATGCGTAGCTCTAGCGTCCGCCTTAAGTGCAGTGATTGAGGAAGTAAACTTCCAGATTCGATACAATGGCCAAAATATAAATAAAACTACTCCAAATAATAATGTTAGCAGCTCTAACAATCCTAGACAAAACCTTATGACACCAATTCAATACAAGTTTGGCATTCCAGCTAACCAAGGTTTTAGACCAGCGTACGGTTTTAAACCTAATTTTATCTCAAACCTGAATAATAATAACCAAAAATTTGTAAACCAACCGCAAACATCTAAACCAAGTACCATTATCAATTCAAACCAAAAGCCAATTCACCGACCGCAACAGATTCGGCGTACTTTAAATAATTATAAGCAATCAGGTTTCTTCAAAGCCAATCCAAATCAACAATTCCGATTTGGAATTATAAATCAACAGCCTAGTAATGACGTGTCGATGCGAACGGTTCGTAACAACATGATCGAAGAACCACTTGATCTTGAATCTGCCTCTAACGGTGAACAAATATTTCTATTAGACGACGAGAACGTTGTAGTTTTTGTAGATGAGACTGATAATCAAATCAACTGCGTAAAAGCTGAAAATGAATCAGTAAATTTAGATAGAAAGCCAATAAAAACCGAACTACAATTAACTCAAACCCAAACAAAACCTTTTCAAGAAATATTCAGATATTTTCACAATAGAAGGAACTTATTTTCTTACAATCATAGACGCATTCAGTAAACTAGGTCAAGCATTTGAAGTACCTAATAGATCTACACCGGAAGTTATATGAGCACTGATAAAATATTTCGCCACATAACCCAAATTCCATGGGACTAGTAGAAAGATTCCATTCTACTATTATAGAAATTTATCGACTTGCGAAGTACGAAAGGAAAATAACTGACGCCGCATCCGTCATAATGTATGCTATAATGTATTACAACAGTACAATTAGATGTTTACCACTACTACACCTTACATACTTTCCCTATGTACCATTCAGACCTTGGTCTATCCTTCCTGATTACCCCAAAACATTCCCACATCCTTGCGAAAGGGTCGAAAATAGTATCGCTCTCCCAGCCTTGCAGAGAAATAGACGAAGGAAAGTTCCTTTGTTACGAGAGCAACGTGTCCCTGGAGGAAGAAAAAGAATGCATCAAAGATTTGATGATGTTTTCTACAAAAATAACATCGTGCCTGCCTCTTCCAGTCAACGCATCCAACATTAAGATAAAATCTATACATCCAGACTCTTGGATTATTTTCACGGGTTTTTCTACATTCCTGACAGAAAACTGTGACGACGAAATGAGCCAACATGACAGTATGGGCACATACATCTTAAATCTTAACAACGCTTGTGAAATAAAACTTGGAACGACCACATTAAGAATACGTCGCCTTCAAACAGGAAAAGTCGCGTTCCCCAGTTCACCATCAATACACCTACCCAGTATTATAACATCAAAGGACATCGCACGACGTAAAACTATCAATCTGCTACTGATTCCTCCAAGTTTAGGTCCAGTCTGTGTCATTGTTGCAGGAGCAATGGTAGTCTACAGTTATCTGGGGGTGGTTGCTGTGTCTTACTGAGGCTGCATTATCTAGGGGGGAAAATTAATACCTATAATTTTATTTTATTTAATGTAAGGCTGTGTTTTTGTGTCAATTTGTTTAATAATGCAATACAATTACCTATAATAATGCTTACCATTAAGATCAGGAGGCTTGGCATTGTACAAAGGAGCAATCTTATCGCTTTGACCGAAAAGCATGGTTCATGTTTGCCAACGCCATGGTTCGATGCACGCCGTTGGCAAATGGCCGCCATCGCAATTCCCACGGTGCATCTATGAAATTATAGTGTATTGATGAAAACTTTATTAATTCACCATGGAATATTGCTATTGTAACGAAATAATAATATATTGTTACTATAATTATAAAATAGCATAAATACGCACCACACTTAACACAACGCCTTGAGTAATTTGATTACTTAGTACTTATTTTAATTATTTTTCATTGTATTATAGTCGTAGTTTATGTCAGGGGGGGGACAGTGCCTAACAAATGACAGCTCTAAAAGATAGTAGCTCCATCTTATAGTTGGCTACCACAACTAAAATTATCATTAGTACTCAAAAGTTTTACAGATGGCGCTGCATTCGTAAATTAGTTTTTCCTAACATATTTTATGTATTTAAAGTATGTTTAATAAAGCATTATATTTAAGAAAAAACTTGAATTTACTTAGTAAACCTAATAAATAAATATATCATACATATAAATATTTTAATTTATAACACTGTGACAAGCATCAGTTGCCACACCACTTATACCATAAAATTGCACAACATGGCGGCGACTTCTTGCGAGTGCGCACGTTCGTAGTTCTTTGCTCCATTTTGTGTATTTTTCGCTGTGAAAACCACCCTCCCTCCAGTAATTTGCGAGTCGAGCCCTCTGCTCCTCCACCTTACTGTCGAGGTCGAGAATTCACTTCGAAATAGTTACGTGATAGAGACACTTGTACGTTTTTAGTTTGTTATTAGAAATAATAACATAAGTACAATGCCTCAACGTTGCATGTTTGGTTGTCCATCCAGTAGTGGTAAGTTCTTAATGTTTTTTTGTACTTTAATAACTTATTCAGATGCAAATCAACAGTTTCTATTATTAACGATTATCAACATCAGTAATATGGGTACTTAGTCTGAACGGCCCAAATCGAATGGCACGCGGGCCATTCGACCGTAAACAAAAATTGTCTACGTTCGAATGGCCCGGTGGTCAAATGAATTTAAAAATAATTCAAAAGTACAGTCGCAAACATTCTATTAATCACATAGTTTATGAATTTTAACTAAATAAATATTTAATTATTTGAAATCGTCTAAATAAACGGAATACATCTTCATAACCGGTCGGCACGATTTCAGGTAGCTAGATAAACAATGACCCTTCTTGTCATCCAATCACAAGTAGGATGCTTATCTGTGACGTCAGAGGACTATGGAGAAATATGTTTAATAGTATGCAACTTAGTAACACCACTGTTAATTTTGCAATTGTCCATTAATGTTGTGCATTGAACTTTTACTTTCGAGAGTTTTGTGTTTTGTTTACTGTTGGATCCTGGTAAGTTTTTTTTTTTATATATTATAAAGCCAATTGCATATACTTACTGCAATATTTTTCTCAAAATGTTTCTTCAGTTAAAGGCGTTTCATATGTATTCTATCTTTTTGGGTCCAAGAACATAATATGATCGAATTTAATATAAGTACTTACATCTCTTTCAACTCGTATGTAAACAACATCAATATTCGGGCTAAAGACTAAGCTACCATATTTTATTTAGAACATAAATAATATATGACAGGGACTAGATTTTAGACCATACACATACAAATCTGTATTATATACTTTCACACTTCTAAGGCCCATATTGTATTTTCTAGGTTTAAATAATCATAGAAATGGATGACGCACATCCCTCTACATCACAATCTGCAAGTGAGGGTAAATCAAGAAAAGGTGCTCGCCTTCTACGTAAAGGTGGTTATGAATATAATTGGAAAAGGCTGAACAAAGACGGAACAGAACTTTGGCGTTGTGCAAAAAAAAGTACGTGCAGTGCTTCTATTAAAACCAAAAGTAACCCTTTAACAGTTGTACGTGAAACATCACATAATCATGGACCTAAAGACTTAGAAACGAGGGAAATTAAAGAGCAAATGGAAAAATGTATAAACGCTGTTCAACACGACGTATCTATTCCGATTCCTCAAATATTTAATGAGCACATGCAAATACTTACACAAAAAGGAGTACAAATTTTACCTAAGTTTGAAAATATAAGCAAACATCTATACCAAAAACGAAATAGCTCAATTGGAGCCAAGAGACTTTGCTTTAGAAAAGGAGCTGACGTTATTATCCCTCAAAAATATTTATTTATGTTATTTGCGGATTATCAATACAGACAATAAAGAATATTGATATTTGGACATAAGGATTTCACTGTTTATTTGCGGCAGTCAAGAAGTTTTTTCTTTGATGGGACATTTAAGATCTGCCCGAATGGATTTTATCAAGTTTTTACAGTTCATGCAGATATAGGAAGCACTCAAGAATTTGTTAACGTGATTCCTATTTTGTATGCTTTACTACCTGATAAGAAGCTTGACACATATCAGTTACTATTCCAATTAATAAAAAGCCAAGAACCAGAATGGAAACCAACTTATGCCACTATGGATTTTGAAGCAGCTACCATAGTTGCATTACAAAATATTTTTCCAAATGTTAAAATAACAGGGTGCAATTTTCATTTTAGTCAATGCTTGTGGCGTAAAGCAAATAAATTAAATCTACATAAGACCCATTCAGGCAAGGCACATATAAAATTATGTACAGCATTATCACACATTCCTCCACACTTCGTTGACGATGGTTGGCTTTATATTATGGCAGAAAGTCCGTGCAGTGATAATTTTACAAAATTCAACGATTATTTTGTTAGCACATGGCTAGACGATAAGGTGAATTCAAGTATCTGGTGTACATATAATAAATATCATAAAACAAATAACATTGTAGAGTCATGGAACAATAGAATTAGAAAATTCATAAAAGTCAAACCAAATATTGGTCAACTTCTGCAAGGGTTGCATAACGACTTCAAATATTATTCAAATCAGATAAGGAAACCTGATGGCATCAAAATTTCAAAAAGGAAACCTGAAACTTTATCAAGAAACTGGAAAATTCAAAGTATTGTAGAAGAATTATTGACTGGACAGATAAGCGTGGGGCATTGCTTAGAAAAATTAAAGTTTTAATCAATTATATTGTTCAGTCGTATTTTCTTTTTATTTTGTTGGTTTTTTATTTTAAAATAAGCCCGATTGTTACTAAATCTTATTGATTAATATTGTATTTTTATATTTTGTTGATTTGTTTTTCTAGAATAAGACTTATTTTAGGTAAATCTTATAGTAAATTCTCATATTTTGTTGATCTGTTTCCTTACAATTGCTGGTTGGTTTTGACTAAACATTGTTGTATAATAATATTTTTATGTTTGTTCATTTGTTTCTCTAAAATAAGACTGATTTTCACTAAATCTTATTGTGTAATAGTAAATTCCCACGAATTGAGGATTTTTATTCTTTAAAATTAAGCTGCTTTTGACTAACTTTTTAATTTTATTTTTTTTACATTTTGTTGATTGGCTTGTTGTTTTATTTTATCTTATTGTATATTTTGTTGATTGTTTTAATGAAGATAATACAAATCTAAGAAAAAATCATTTTTTATTTAAACTTTTTACTTTTGCACCCGAATGTACATAATGTAGTTTATCCATTGAATTAAGATAGATTGTGTCACCAACGGGCCATTTGTACGTAGACGATTTTTGTTTACGTTCGAATGACCCACGTGCCATTCGATTTGGGCCGTTCAGACTAAGTACCCAGTAATATAAAGTAATGACTGCCCATCACCCACCACTATATTTTTCCAAGTTGACATTTCCTCTTTGAGTGTTGACATACACATACTTTCCAAAATATAATAAATGTCCACATAAAAATATCATTAACATCTATTTTATTACTTCCAGAGGTTCCACTGCATCGGTTCCCTAATGCTGATAAATTTCCTGATCAATTTAAGACTTGGGTCAGTCTTATTGGTGGGAAACTTGAAAAATCATCTGATTTTGATTATTACAAAAGAAAGAGAATTTGTGATATACACTTTAGTGACAGTCACAAAAACAGATATAAACGCTTGAATACAATAGCGGTTCCAATGCTTCATTTACCTGGTAAGTCCTTTGTTTTAATTCTGTAACATAAATTTATTTAAATCTTTGCTATGATATTCTTATTTTGGTAGCAATCATAAATCAATAAATTGTAATTTTAACTGTTTACAATGATGTGTAGGGTCATAATGAATGAATATAATGTTGAATTCCCTCTCAAAGGGAAGACGTCTGATTCTGAGCTTTAGTAATGTTACAAGCCAATTATGTTAAAATATTATAGTGTAGGTAACAGAGTACCTATTTAATTGTTGAATATATCAAATATAATATACATATATGTTAACATAACATAGCAAATGTTTATTATTTACAAAATATAAATTACAGGGCAATTGCAAACTCCAGAAATCTTGGAACCAGCTTCAACCTCTAACCAACCATTACAACCTACAATGTCACAGCCAGATATTACAGGTGAAAATTTTAATCAAGTTATTTTGCTTACTTTGCTTTGTATGTGTTTGTCAACTCTTCATAAATGGCTTGACTGGTTTGATCCTACATGGTTTTAAAATACAATTGAACCCAGTGAAAACAATGTATATGTTATTCGGTACGAAATAACAATTAAAGAAGCTGCCTGCAAGCCTGAGTTTGGCTCTTATGGGTGAGCCTATGGAGCGAGTTGATGAGGCGAGAAACCTCGGGCTTCGCATGGACAGCAGCCTTAGATTTGAGAAGCACGTTGCTGACTCTGTTAAAAATTGTTTTATCGGCTGTACACGGTGAGACCTTTCTTGTCGGAGAAGCTCCGCGAGCAGTTGGTCGTAACCCTTGTTCTATCTAAACTGAATTACGCTGATACTGTTTACGGCCCGCGCTTGCTTTCTCGTACCGACAGACTTATACAGAGAGTCCAAAACGCATGCGCTCGTTTCTGTTATTCAGTTCCCCCTAGAAGTCACGTCACCCCTTTTCTTAACAAACATTTTATTTTAAAAATTAAGCCAAGACGAAAATTACATCTAGCCTGTCTTCTTTTTGGCGTGCCAAATAAAATATTATTCTTTCTTTCTTTAACCTGGTAGGTGGTACTGCATACGGCTTCTCAATTTTTTTCTTAATGAAAGGCCAAAGTTACCTTTGTATAAAATTAATGTTTTGATCATTTTAAAAGTGAGAGAATAAAATATAATTTATTTAAATCTCAATGTTCACCAGAATTTTAAAACAATGCATTGATATTAGGGATCAATGGTTGTATGATGTTTATTAGTTAGTTAGTTGATGGTGACTAAAAAGATACACAGTTGATTGAGCGAATGGCAGCTGTGCCGCATGTCGCGGGTTTGATTCCCGTGAGGAACAAATATTTGTAAGACCTACAGATGGTTTACATTACTCATGTATATTGGGTGTATTCACCAAGAATACACCCAAGGTACAAGAGTAATTCCTAGTGTGAGGTAGTGTTTTTATTCTAATTAATGATGTAAAATATAATTCTAACTTTATACGTTTTCAGGGCAATTTGAGGTAACATCAATAGAAAACCTGCAAATTGCTGCAAATTCCACATCTCGACCTGCAACAGCAGGTAAAATTTTGTCTTATATTTTTATAATTCTGCTTTTCCCGGGGACCTGAACCTTTAGAAGGCATATTAGGGGCCTGAAACTATCTTGCAAAGGCTCCTTTGCAAACCAACGATTATCCTTTTATACGTAATGCAAGTGTACTCATGCGCAACCACCGGTGGGTGGATAACTATTATGACACATGGAAAACAGAAAAGGAGCCTATAGTTTTGGATAGTTTAAGTGGACTGGTTGCCAAAAACCATGTAGACAATGGGTCCTGCGTGTTATTATTATTATCAATAAAAAAGCAGGCTATTATTGTGATAATGTATGATATTTTTTGTTGTTTGTTATCATTTATCATAATTCTAATGTATTGTTATGCCCTAGAAGAAAACTACCTTAAATTGTTATGACAGATTAGAAGAAGAAACAGAAACATTCCTTTATATTTTTATAAAGAAACAAAACTGCATTCAAAGATTTTCGAAAATTCTCTTGCCACACTTGGGAATCGACAGTCTTTTTTTAATAGACGGGCCTGTTGGTTTAGTGGTTAGTGACCCTGACTGCAAAGCCGGAGGTCGTGGGTTCGATTCCCACCTAGGACAGACTTTGTGTGATGAGCATAATTGTTTGTTCTGTGTCTGGGTGTAATTTATCTATAATATGTATGTATTTATAAATTATATAAGTATGTATATACAATTGTCTGGTTACCATAACACAAGCTCTGCTTACCTTGTGATCAAATGGCCATGTGTGAGATGTCCCAAGATATTTATTTTTATTTATTAAATAATCATGTTTTTTTTTAATTCCAGGTTTATCTAAACACCCTTCATCAAACCGTGTGTTAGTTGAGCATAGTTATAGTGCAGTTACCAGGTCTAGAAGACCACCTGGAGAAGGTAATTATTTTATTATTAAAATTTGCTGCTGTGGTCTATGACCATTTGTGTGTTGTACTTCATTTAAAGCCATCTACTAAACCTAGTTGTAAAATATACCTGTTGAAGGTTTTACATTTGGCTTGATAAATTACAACCCATACCCAAAGTCAGTCTGTATTTAGTTCCATCACAGTTTGTATTAAAAGGCCTTTGTCCAGCAAGTTGACGCAGGCGCTGTGATTGAGTTATTGGCTAATACGCTGCGTGTCATGGTTTAAATTCCCAAGTTTTAATGTTTGTGACCATGATGTAGGAGAAATTCCTAGTATGAGGAATAATTTTTTAAAATAAAGATTACAGAAAAAGTGAGGAGAGTAGTTCATTTATTAGTTATTTTTAATTTTTAAATAACAGTGCTAAGTGCTGACCTCCCACCCTACGTACCTTGAAGTTTCCTGATCACTTGAAGTTTTCGTTTGTGAATCAGCATACCATGGCCGCATTTTTTAAATACATTTGATTAATCCATATTCGCGTTTGCCATTTTATGATGAACCCCTCGAATCTACGTTGTCTTTATGTTATACTAGCTGTGCCCGTAGTTTTACCAGCGTAGTTTCCGATCCCGTGGAATGTTCGGGATAAAAACTATCCTTATCCCTATCTTATGTCCTTTCTCAGGCTATGGACTATCTCTGTACCAAATTTAATTTAAATCGGTTCAGCAGTTTTAGCGAGAAAGCGAGACAGACAGAGTTACTTTCGAATTTATAATATTAATATGGATTTAGTAAAACTAACTTTATATTTTCGCAGATTTAATGGCCCCACTACGCACAAAAATCAAGCAGTTCCGGACGGAAATATCGCGCTTGCGCAAGAAACAAATGTCCTTCAAGGCCAGGCTGAAAAATTCTGAGGACTTCTCCGAAAAAGGTCTCTTCGAACATTTCGCCAAGAATTAAAAAAAACCGGCTCAGTTATTTTTAACAATGCAAATGCAGGCCTCAAAAAGTGCTAAAGGGCGACGTTTTACTTTTGAAGAGAAGGTGCTGTCACTGTCGCTTTACAAAAAAAGTCCCAAGTGTTAGGGTAGGTTCAGATGACAAGCGCTCAACGCGCGTTTTGATAACGCGCGTTTACAACTACATACATTTTATTCAGGCCGTACACATGCTAACGCGCGTTTTAGTAACGCGCGCGTTCAACGCTGCGCTAGCGCTCGACTGTTGTCAGCGCGCGTCAACGCGCGTTAACGCGCGCTTTGAGATCATTGGTTTTCTATGTTTCCGTTCAGTTGAGCGCGCGCTTTCGACGCGGATAGACGTATTTTAGGGTTCGTCAAGTTCGTCCGAAAATCGTCCGAAATGGAAACCGAAGCTTTTAATACGGAATTATTAATTGGTGAAATAGAGAAACGTCCTGCGATATGGGACATGACAAGTAGCGATTATTCAGATAAGAATTTGAGAAGACGGGCTTGGGAAGAACTCGTCCTTATATTTTGTGAAGGACATGACAATGAAGAAAAGAAGAAAATATTATGTGAGTATATATATTTATTTACATTTACAATCGGTTTGTGTTACAAGTTAAATATAACGATCCTGCCAATCTACTTTTCCTTCATTAATGAAATAGTTTGTTAAATGTACTCGAACATTATCCGCCTGTCGCACAGCACGTCCGGTATAATGTGAGGCTAGATTTTCCAGGGGTGGCGTATAAAGTGTGTCTTCAAAATTGTAGCCATCCCTGATTCTGACATAATTATTTAGTGTACATATCGCTTTTACGATCTTTTCTGCAAAACCGATGTTAACATCTAACGGCCTGTGTAAAATGCGCCATTTATTGCACATTATGCCAAAAGTACATTCAACATACCGGCGTGCTAATGTCAAACGGTAATTAAATATTTTTTTAGCATAAGTTAGTGACCTTCCCCCATATGGACGCATTAAATTCTCCATCATGCCAAAAGCTTCATCAGCCACTATCACATATGGCAACGTTGTCGGTCTATTTTGTATTAACAATGCCTTTGGCTCAGGTAGATCTAATGACCTTTCTGTCAGCTTTTTGTACAATGAAGAATTCTTGAATATACCTGAGTCACTGTTTTTACCGTAGGCACCTATGTCAACCCACACAAAACAATAGTTTGCATCCGCTAGCGCCAATAAAACTAGCGAAAAATAATTTTTATAGTTATAATACATAGAACCCGTGTGTTCAGGCTGGATTAACCGTATATGTTTCCCGTCCAAGGCTCCCAAACAATTGGGAAACTTTGAGTTCTTTTCAAATATCGTGGATATTTCACACCACTTTTCTTTCGTTGGTTCACTCATAACAACGGGCCTTAACACGTTCAACGCCATGTCGGACAATGCTGGGCGACACTTAACTTTCTCTATAAGCCACACAAAAATTTGAAATTGACAAAAAAACGACTTTTCGTTTTATTTAATTATATTAATAAATATGCATTTTTAACTTGCAAAACATTGACATAACCGCGAAAATCTTTATAAATGTGAAGATAACTCATGTCGCCCAACATTGTCCCCCATGGCCTGCTGCGTATGATTATTTGAACTTTCTTCCATTGAAGCCGCGCGGGTCACAGTGTCGCCCACTCCCGCCGAGCATCCCGTCCGCGCGCCCCCACTCTAACGCCGCGCGCCGCTAGCTATCTTTGTGCGCGCGCAATTCTCAGTGCCCCGCAGGACGCTAGGGAGAACGCTAACTGCGCATTTTTTTTCCCGCCAAATCATAAACACGCTACGACTACTAAAAAACTAGACTAGCTTCTGCTTGTGATTTCATCCAATAGATTTATATATTTTTATTACAAATGTGTGACTTTGATGATGCCTTTGAAATAACGGAGGAAGATCTGACACAGCTTCAAAACATTGAAATATTACTGCTGAACAGTAGTTTTCGTATTAGTTCAGACGAAGAAGAAGAGCAAATAGCGCCTACAAGGCATACACGACGAGTACGTATCATCAGATCGGATAGTGAAGACAGCAATTCAGGATATGGGGTCAGTACGCAAGAAACTTCAAGCGTTACACCTACCACGAGTTCTTGGAGTGAACCAACAGGTAATCAACGCCAAATAATTCCTTTTACCGAGGTTTCTGGTGCTCCGCTGCATGTCAGATTATCTATGAATAACAAATCGCCCGTCGATTTTTATTCACTCTTTGTGACTGATGACGTGTTTCAACAAATAGTGCATAACACAAATCGATATGCTATTCATAACATTACCAATATGCCTGAAGCTACAAGAGGTGCACGTATTAATCAGTGGAGTCCGACTAATATAGAAGAAATAAAAAAAATGTTTGGCCTAATTCTATTCATGGGTTTAGTGAAATTACCCAGATTGGCACACTATTGGTCTAAAGATAAAATTATCGGGCATCCCTTTCCGAGAACAGTGATGTCCCGAAACCGATTTGAATTACTTTTGAAAATGCTACATTTTTCTGATAAAGATGATGAAAACAAAGAAGACCGACTACATCGAGTACGTCAACTGGTGGATAATTTAAATGAGAACTTCAAAAACAACTATACCCCTGGTGAAGATATTTGTATTGACGAGAGCATGGTTCCATTCCGTGGCAGAATAATATTTGGGCAGTATAATAAACAAAAAAGACACAAGTATGGAATCAAAGAGTTCAAATTATGCACGATTCCTGGGTATACTTATAAGATTAGCATTTACGCAGGAAAAAACGACGATACAAATACAACGCCTACAAACGTAGTCATGTCTTTATGCCTAGATTTGCTCAACAAAGGACACACTTTGTATACCGATAATTGGTACACAAGTGTAGATTTGGCACGGCAACTATTAGACAAAGAAACTCATTTAGTAGGCACCATTCGAAAAAATAGAAGACAGCTTCCCAAACATGTTGTTACTGCTAAGCTCAAAAAAGGCCAGTTTGCTGCAGCCGAAAGCACCGACGGAATAACCATGATGAAATGGAAGGACAAGCGCGATGTGTACGTTCTGTCCACGAAGCATTCGGTACGGTTTCATCATGTAAATAAACGAGGAAATGTGGTATCAAAGCCAAAGATTGTTGTAGACTACAATAGAGTCAAAGGAGCCGTTGATTTGGCTGATCAATTAGCTGCTTACTCTACACCACTGCGAAAAACAATAAAGTGGTATAAAAAACTCGCTATTAATTTATTGCTTAATACTACGTTAGTAAATGCTATGATTCTATGTAAAAAAGTTACAAATAAACACATTTCTGTAGTAGACTTTAGGAAAGAAATATTACAAGAGTTTTGCTCGAATCCTATGACTGAGACGGATGAGATTCGTGAAAAAAGATCAAAAAGAGGGAAGCACAAACTAGTAAAGAAAGAAGGAAAAAGTAGTACTATTAGAAGAGGGTGCTCTGAATGTTACAGGGAAAAAGTAAAGATACTAGGTAGAAACCAAGCGAAAAATAAAGTAAAAAAAGTAAACACATTCTGTGACGACTGCCCAAATAAACCGTTTCTTTGTTTAGATTGCTTTAATAAAGTACATCGTTCTTTTTAAAATATTTCTTTAATATGATTGTTATTTTGTTACTTTTAGTTATTTCTAAAACTAAAATACCGTTTAATTTATATTAATTTACGTAGTAAATAATGATAAAAATGTAACACTTTCAATCTGATCAGTGATCTCAAATTATTTTTTAAGTTTCATTGTGATTATAATGTACCAATTTCATAAGTTTAACACAATAAAACCGAGTTTGATTAATACTATCATGATCTTTTATTTCATCTTTAAATCGTACACAAATTTTTTCCATAAAATCGTAAAAATAAATCAATAATGCATTACACAAAAAAAATTGTAAGTTAATGCAAGACTATTATCAGAAAAACAAACATAACTTTTTAACAAATAAATATTTTTTGAGTGCTGATATGATTACACTATTCTAGGAGGCCGCGCGGGTCATGATACGTACAATATTGCCTTGTATTGTTGACCGACAGCTCAGAAGAGACCTTTAAACATAGCTCTGACTGTCGGGCAACATTGTCCCCCACGGCCTGAACGGAACATACTGGTGTCGCCCAACATTGTCCGACATGGCCTGAATGGAAATTTATCATTTTATTCCGTGGCGTTGAACGTGTTAATTTTTTCCAAATAGTTTCACATACATGTGGTATTATAGTAGCCACAGTAGATTTCCCAATTCTATAGTCGTAGCTTAATGTCCCAAATGAACATCCAATGGCCAAATATCTGGAAACAAACATAAACTATTACTAAATACTGTTTTTTTTTTCAGCGTCATCCCTGCAAAAAAAGTGGAAGAGTTTACGGGATAATTATATGAGAGAGGTGAAGAAAATAAAGACTGTCAAATCTGGATCAGGAGCTTCCAAAACTTCGACATATATTCATTATAATAGACTACGATTTCTACAGGCATCAATTGCCAACAAAGATAAAGAAAGTAGTTTCGATGCAGATAATGCATCAACTTCGTCAGAGGTTGCTGAAGTAGAAATAAGTTCTGGCTTTAAGAGTCCTAAATCTACTTCAAGAAAAAAACAAAAATTAAATCCTGCTGATGAAAGATTTGCAAACATATTAGAGCAGAGTTTAGCACAGAAAAATGTGTCTCATCCAAAAGAAGATGACGATGAAGACAAGCTGTTTTGTTTGTCACTCGTTAAAGAGATTAAAAAAATTCCGGAATATAGGCGACTTCAAACTAAAATTGCCATTTATAATTTAATTTTGCAAAACCAAAATGAATTTCAAGGACCACAACAACAGACATATGAAAATCAAAATTACCCGGTATCACAACGAAGAAATTATTCATCACAAGAGCAGCGTCATCAGTCATCAGCTTCTGTTGAAGGCTTTCGTTATCATGATTATAGATCACAGCAGTCTAGTGTGTCAAATAATTTTGCACATTATGGTTATACTACAGCAATGGGGTCTCCATCGCCAGTAACACCTACTCCATCGCCAGCACCAACTAATGTCAGCAATGAATCAGAGTTAGAGTTATTCTGCGAGTAACAAAATGTTATTTTTTCTTTAAAAAAATTGTTCCTAAACAATTTGATTTGATTTATTTGATTTATAGATTATGTTGATCATTAAAAAACTTACCTCAATGTAATTATGAGTTTTTCTTCCGGTGAAATGCTATATCGCACAGCGTTTTTATCTGCTACGAGTTCATCGTTTATGAGAGTCAGTAAGTCATCAAATGACTTGATGGACATTCTGAAGTAGTTAAAGAATTTGGGCTCAAATTGCCTTAACTTAGGATATAAAATAATGTACTGACTTTCAGTCAGCCTGGTTGACAAAATTGGGTGAACCCAATATCTCCGTCTTCTGTTGTGTCGTTTCTGCCGTCTGTATAAAATCACCGATAAAACTGTTTCTACGTCCATCTTCGACAAATGTAGAACTCAAACTGGCCGCAACAACGCGCGTTTAACGCCTGACAAGCGCGCACCATGTGAACACTATACAAAAATTCAACGCGCGTTCAACGCGCGCTGAGCGCTTGTCATCTGAACCTACCCTTATGGTCTTTTAAATAAATTGTTTACGCTGCCATCAACTAAGGCAATGAAGCGATTGTTAAGCACTATAAAAATCCAGCCAGGAATAAATCCAATTATATTCGAAAGAATAAAAAAAACAATTCAAGATCGAAATGTAGATGACCGCTTGTGCAGTCTGATTTTTGACGAAATGTCTTTGACACCACAATGTCATTTTAACGCACAAAAGGATGTTTTTCACGGTTTTGCAACCAATAAAAACACTAAATTTGCAGACCATGTTTTGGTTTTTATGGTTAAAGGTGTAAAAGTTAATTTTAAACAACCCTTAGCTTATTATTTTACGGCCGGGCTTAATAAAGTGGAACTGAAAAATTTAATAAAGGAAGTAGTGAAGTATGCTCAGAAGTCTGGCATGATTATACTAAACACCGTGTGCGACCAAAGTACAGTAAATGTTGGTGCTGTAACTGATTTGGTCAATGAAGCCAAGGCCAAATGTTTGAGGCTAGGAAAAGAATGGCGTTATGACTACATTGTTATTAATAGAAAAAAAATTATTCCTATTTTCGATGTACCTCATTTAATTAAAGGCATCCGAAACAATTTGATTTCGAAAGACTTAGTTTATAAAATAAATAATGTAGAAAAGGTCGTTAAATGGGAATACTACCAAAAAGTATATTCTGCTGATAAGGCATACGGGGAATTAAGATTATTAAATAAAATTACCGAAGAACATATAAACCCTGAAAAAATTAGTAAAATGAGGGTGAAATCGACAACACAACTGTTTAGTCATAGTGTTGCTGTAGCTACCGAACATTTAACAGCTAGGGGAGATCTTCCACAAGACTGCAAACAGCTAATAGACATAACAATATTATTAGACAATTTGTTTGATAGTTTAAATGTATCAACATTCCATATTCCTAACGGAAAAAAATATAAAGGTCCCATAAAAGAAAACTCACCGCATCATAAGTTATGGACAGATGCAAAATTAGTTTTAAAAACTGTAAAATTTAGATACGTCAAAAAAATTGGAAACAAAACTCGATTGGTCGAAACAATCATACCATCGTTAACAAATTTAATTAAGACAATTGAAGGTATGGAAGCCATTTGGAAAATCGTGTCCCAGAGATTTGGTTTTGATGCACTTTTGACTCGAAATTTTAACCAAGACCCAGTAGAAAATTTCTTTGGGAACATCAGAAGTTATGGGGCGAGGAATAATTCACCGAATTCAAATGCGTTTGAGGGTGCATTCAAAGCATTATTACTCAATAATTATAACTCGCCCCATTCAGGTAGAGCTAACTGTGAAGAAGATTCAAATAAATGTCTCCAAACCCTTGAATTCTTCTTCACAGATAAATTAAATTCCAAACCTGATACTTCTGATGTTCCTATGGAAGAAGAAATTCTATGTAATGAAGAAGTGTTGGTTGTAAATAGGGAAACTGATGCAGGTCAGAGAAATTATGTATGTGGCTGGGTCTTGACAAAATGTCTAAAAAATGTTGTAAAGACGTGTGAAACGTGTAGACAAAACCTTATCGACAGGTCAGACAGAAATAGTAATGATTTCATAAATGCCAAAGAATACTCAAATAAAAAATGGCTGTGTTATCCGAACGAAGATTTAGAAAAATGCTTCCATGACCTGCAAAATATAACAACGGCTTTTCTAAAAAGGAATGTTCCGAAAAAAAATATTAGAAAAAATATTTTATTAATTGCAAATACGATGGTTGATTACCCATTTAACTGCACCAGACATAAAGAAAAAATATTACAATATTTTAATAATTTAACAGTTAATGTTCTTATTTATAGCTGGTGCAGATCAATCAATCGAATTTTGTGCGGAAAATTGACGTATGTAGGAGAAGATGAAACAAAAATAGCTGCTCAACAATATTATAATAAAACAAAAAATTATAAAAATAAAAAATGAAAATTTATACAAATCGTATTTTTTATTTGTTACCCTTCCCTTTTCTTCATTTCAGTTATTTTTACTTAGTAGTCGTATGTTGTGGCAAAACCAATCCAACACTATTTATTGTAAAATCTATTTAAAATAGATTTTACAATATTGTAGTGTTGGATTGGTTTTGCTACAACATGAAGAAGCCGCTATAGTACCAGTACTATCTAGGTATAGGTAGGTATATATACTATGATTAGTGTTGGTTCCAAAATCCAGATGGAGCTCGTGTTCAAACAGGATTGCCATAAAAAGCCTGAAGAGGGCTCTCTTTACCCGATATATTATTATACTCTTTGGTTTATGTATTCTTTTTATTTTTTAAAGTTACGCATTGACACAGATATATATATATATTTTTTGTATACATACTTTATTCAGCTTGAATTACAAATTTACTGTGGAAAATTTTCACTTACCTGATTTATTACTTCACACAGGGGACGTCATTACGTCATTCGACAAGTAGGTAATTGCTGAAAATCAGCGCTGTTGACGATAGGCTTGTCCGAAGTCACAGCATTTCGCTGAGCAACGACCTTTTCTTGCACAGATGCGACGCATTGTTTAATTGTTCTAGTTTTAATTGTTTATTTGTTATAAAAGTAGTTATTTCCCCACTGCAATGGGCATTCTGTTTTTGTTTTGATTGTATGTTATGCTGTCATTGGTTGTCATCTGCCAGTGGCGCAACAGAGTAAATATAACGTAATCGACAGGATTGTCAAAATTATATGGGTTGATTACGAGGCTTTTAGCTACTTTGTATATTATGTGTCTATTTTTCGTAATTTTTTTATAATGTGCGTTTTGTTTGTGCAGAATAAACAATTTTTCTTTCTTTTTTTTTTCTTTCAATCTAGACGAGATTGATTTGGAAATATACAGTTCCTGTCGCACGCATTGAAGCATATACGTGCAGTGAAAAATAGTGAGTCATTTTGTGAATGTGCATAATGTTAGCATGGGCACCATTGTAACTTACGTTATTTTAATTTTTGTACTAATTTTAGTTATATTATATCGTAATAGGAATATAATAGCGCGTAAACTTAAACAAAATTATCAACCTCGTGATGCACCTTCGTATAGAATTATACCCCAGAGATACACTTTTCCTGTAGACACACAAGCCCTCTTCTTGGAGCGATTTGGGAGAAGACCATCACTGCAGACCATCCTAGGAGCTGTACAGCGGCATATGGACCTTGGGGTCTACATGCCATCAGCTGCCAACGGAGGCCGGCAACGAGTGCCAGCAAGAATTGAGGACGACATCATAGACTTCTTTTTGCGACACCCAATGGCCAGCACATCAGACGCCGCTCGCGTTTTCATCGTGAGCAAAATGACCGTTTGGCGCCTTCTGCGGAGTGAGGGGAAGCACCCGTTCCACTTCACGAGGGTGCAAGAATGAAAGCCGATGCACTTAACTCCACGCATGGAATTTTGCCGTTGGTTACTTCAACACCCCACGCGGCGCATCCTGTGGACGGACGAGTCCACCTTTACGCGTGTTGGGTTGTTTAATATCCATAACGCGCACTGGTGGGCATCAGAAAATCAACATATTGTTAGGCCGGATCATTTCCAGACGGGGTTCAGTGTTAATGTGTGGGCTGGGTTAATAGGCGATAGACTCTTGGGACCTGTGTTCCTGGATTGGCTTAATTGTGAACGCTTTTGCAGTGATGGCTAGTGATAGACACATTATTAAAAGTCCAAGGACAATAAAACGTGCAGCCGTCTGCGTCCAACAACAGGGCGAATTTGTACAACAATTAGTGTAAATAAAAACTACGTTGGTATTAGGTATGTACATTTTAAATTATTGTAAATAAGTTGATTCTAATTTTTAAACACGCCAAATTATTGATACAGTAATTCGTAAAAGGCACCTGCGTACCTTATTCAGTGGGATAACTGAATTTCATTTATAATCGACATGTTTCCAACTAACTACATGCGTCGACAAACAACAATAATAATAAAGTAGATTAATAAGTATTGTTCACGTCTGTACGAGGTGGGAGGTAGGCAACTAACAATCAGCCAACGGATACAACTCGACGCACTCGTAACGTCACAGAGGTCATTAACTTAGCCCAATTCGAGTTGCACGTATCAGCTGTTTATTAGTATTTACCTAGTTTACCGATGCGTAGGTACTGTAGATTAGGATTCAAATTTGTTTTAATCACACCTGGGTTTTTTTCGTAAAACTTTAAGGAGGAAATTTAATAATGTAGGTACCTACTTAGGTTTAGGTGGTTTTGTATTTTAAATTCACATTTATTATTTTTGTAAGCGATAAGCTATCAAAATTAGACTAGATCGAGTTACGAAGTCTACCTACGTTGGTTTAATTTTAATATCATCACGCCTGCGTTCCCTGTAGAGGTAGGCAGAGGTGTATTTTCATACGTCTGCTACAGTTCACAAGTGATATTGTTAGATCCCATGTAAAAGGTGAGGGCAGGTGTTTGCGTCCGGCAGCACAAAGACTGGAGTGCGGTGACTGTCAGGACGCGAAATAACTACTGCTTGCGCGGTCGCGTGGAGACATGCATGCGAACACAACCTCACCAACACAGAATAGCCGAGAGTCCGAGACCCCTCGCTCCAAGCGGCGCGGGCGGCGCGACTCGCGCCGCCTCCCTCGCCGCGTTGGGCGGGTCATTCATATAATGGGGAGTAAAGGTTTTATGCAAAATGTCTCGAGCAGTTTTAAAATTATATTAATTACGTAAAATAAAAAACATTTAGCTAAATTTTTTTTTGTGTCTATAGGTTACAGAACCTATAGACACGAAAAAAAAATTTAAAACATACCGAGAGAGATAAGACCTTTTAAGAGATAGACCTATAGCTAGACCAGGTCTATCTCTTAAAATATTTCGTGTATGAATAGATACACCTTATATATAGGTTGAATTTTATTGATTTTGTTGTACAAAAATCGTTTCAGATAGCAAAAGAAGCGGTTTGAAAAAACAGTCGAAAGGGGAGAATGAGTGCGACTTACAGGATTAATCGTCTCTTACCATGTGTCATTGAGGGGTGATAGGTGAGTAATGAATGTTGTTTTCGTAGAGTGTTCAGGATAAATAGTTGGCGTACTGTTAGGGTTTTTGATTGTTTGTATAGAAGGTCTGTAGGATAACGGTATGGGAGAAAATTATAGACTTTTAAGATAACTCTCTGGGCTCTCTCGAGTTCAAGGATGGTGGTTTTAGGCGCACCACCCCAAATTGTTATACAGTAACTTATCAATGACTGAACGAGGGCGAAGTAGACTGATCTATTTAGTTTGTCATCCGCCACGTGTCTCAGGGTTTTGAAAACGTATATCAATTTACGCAGCCTAGTAATGAGTGAGTCTATATGTTGTTGAAATCTAAGTGTGTTATCAAACTATTACCCCAGCTATTTCACAGATTCGGCTTTAGAAAGGTGGAAACAAGTGCAGGTAGCATTGTGCGCTGTTGAAAACGAGTGGACTTTAATGGTGTCCGGCACTGTAGGTCAATTTGATTTTTTTAGAGCCAAGGTAACTTAACGAGTTTTACTCGCATTTGGTGTTAGTACAATACTACGCAGATATTTTGTAACAGTATTAAAACCCGACTGGGCGTACGAGTACACATCACGCCAGGAATCCGCACTAAACAGGAGGGCTGTGTCATCAGCAAAACTTATAATTTTGCCCTTAGGAAGGGTGAGCATACCCAGGTCGTTGATATAGATAAGGAAAAGGGTTGGGCCAAGCATGCTGCTCTGAGTCACGCCGTAGATGACTTTTCGTTCACCACTTAGAAAATCATCTATCTTAACGCACTGTGTACGCTCACTGAGGTAGTCTTTAAAGCGCTGAAGCTGAATCCCTCTAATTCCCAAGTTCTCCATCCTTTCAGACAGTATAGGTACAGAAACCGTGTCAAAGGCCTTAGCAAGATCTAAGAATATGCCAAGGACTTTTTGCCCTTTGTCTAGGTTTGTAACGATGTAGTTCGTCAATTCATGGACTGCATCCGAAGTTGACTTGCAGGTGCGAAACCCAAACTGAGATGAGAAAGAAGATTATGCTTTTCCAGGTAATTGACAGGGCGGGGAGCACCGCTATAGGCCTGTTATTATCAACTCGGTTTTTGTCACCATTCTTAAAGATCGGGTGTATAATAGAATTTTTAAAAACTTTTGGGAATTTGCCTGTGGAGAGTGCAAGATTACTAGAGGTGGAGTAATCAAGACCCGATGTCTTTTTAGGAGATCACTGGATATCCTATCCCACCCTACTGCGCTTTAACTGCGAAGATTCATTAATAAATTTCCCACTTCGACGTCGTCGGTAGGTAAGAGTAGCACGGATTGGGGAACTTTATCGCTGGCATCAGTAAACGAATCCGATGGATAGCTTACTACTTTCTTAGCAAGACGTTCACCAACAGTAGCAAAGAAGTCATTTACACTGTTAACCGAGAACTTTGGGGTGTGTGACAACATTAGGAGAGGTTTTGAAGTTTCTTTGTGAGTTGCTCTATTTGTTAATGTATTTATTGCCGACCAGAGTTGCCTAGGATTATTACCAGCCTTTGTCAGCTCACTTTTCTCATATTCCCTTTTTAACTTCTTTAGCAGTTTGTTTCAGAAGTTTCTGTACCTAGTAAAAGTTACCTAGTAGTGTTTCATTGTTTGGTGACTTTTTATTTTTTTTTATGAAGGTTGTCTCTGTGTCGAATACAACGAAGAAGACCAGGGCCTCAAGTCTGCTATTACAATAGTGTCAGAATGGTCTGTTCCGATCCTCATTAATGACGCCATTATATTAGTAGATTACTAAACTTGTCAAAATCAACAATTATAAAATCAATGATAGACCATTCTGACACTATTGTAATAGCAGACTTGAGGCCCTGGAGTTATCCATGGCTTTACAATTGTTTTACGGTTGGGTACTTTGACAGACTTTAGAGTTACTTTCAATCACTTTTTTAATCGAGTTGACCATGGTTTCAGTAGCTTCGCCGGGATCTTGTGTGTTGTAAACATGACCAAAGTCAACTAGCCTTAAGTCTGCATTAAACTGGTCATGATTAATGCGTACCACTGTTTTTTGCAGATTGTTTATAAGTATTTTTAGCAAGAAATAGTACTGTATCATGGTCAGTTAATGCAGAGTGCGCCACTAGTGTTGAGGCAGAGTATTGTGTTTTTAGAATGAAATGATCGAGACATGAGTTGAGTCGTGTGGGCAGAGTATGTAAAGGCAATAGTCCATGTGATGCTAATAAGTTTAGATAGTTATATTTGCTTGGATCACGGCATTGATCATTGATGTTTATATTTATATCACCAGTGACTATGTTGTTATGCGTGCGATACTAGTTAAAGTCATGTTTAAGACATTAAGAAACATGTTAATGTCTTTGTAGCTTGGAGGGCGGTAGATTGCTAGTACTATCGTATTGTGATCTAATTTTATCACGAGACAATTTGCATCTGAGAAGAAGGGTTCTTGTACAGAAACGTTAAGGTATGAATGTACATAGACTACTACTCCCTCATTCTGTGTAATATTGTTCTTGGATGAGAATGGTTTTAACCGGTCAGGTCAGGGATAGTGTGAGTGTTGGGCAGCCAACATTCAGTTAGGGTAGTTATATCCCAAGCTATTTTGGTCCTAGAATTTTGTATTTTTATGGGGGAGCAGGTAAAATCGAAATACGGGCACCCTATTGTTATCGTATTTGTAAAGCTTTGTGACTGGTCACTATTATTCATGCCGAATGAACCATAGTGACCAATCACAAAGCTAACTAGCCTAATCACGGGGTGCGACTTCACAAAATCTGGCCGTCACCGTTAGTTAGTTTCATCTCTACGTCGCGCAAGCTCGTGTTTTGTTATCTGGCTATTTCCCTAGCTGTTGCCGCGTATCTTGTTCTTGTGCTGCACTGTGCCTTCATAAGGGCTGACTATGGCTGCATATTCTAATCTTGAATACGCTGACATAATGTACTGTTATGGACTTTGTAACGGTAACGCTGCTGAGGCGCGGAGAGAATACCAACGTCGCATTCCCAACCGTCGACTCCCACATGTTAGTGTCTTCGCATCAACTTATCGGCGATTATCTGAAACTGGCAGCGTCCAAAGAAGCAGGCAACTTGACACTGGTCGTTCCCGAAGATACACGGCTGAGGACGAGGAGCTGATTCTTCAACGTGTTATTGACGACCCCAACATATCGACAAACATCGTAGCGCGTGAGCTTGGTATGTCACAGTGGAAAGTCTGGTCAGTAGTACACTTGTCAGACCGACATCCATATCACTACCAACCCGTCCAGTCATTTGAAGAGGGAGATCGAGACGGCTTGAATTTTGTCGTTTTATGCTAAGTGCCGACGGGTTATTGTACATTCGCCACAAAGTAAATTCGTCACATGCATAAAAAATATGTGTAAATTCGTCACAAGTCTGCATAGGCACATATTTTTTGCATAAAGTACTGGTAGAAAACAAAGTTATTGATTTTTAGCGCTCGAAATGAAAATGATTTTAATTTGTTTTTCTTCTCCTGCGCTCCTGCACATGCTATCACGCGCTCGCTCGCTGTATCTATCTCTTTCTAGCCGTACCGGTCAATGCATCAGTCCAGTCATCCAGTGACTAACTTGACCTTGTAGATGCGCGTGTGGTGTTCTCTATAATAATATTATAGTTTTCTTTGGGTGTTCTGTTGCAAATGTGATCTGCTTAACCCATTGAATGCCGAAATTGGCTACACGGCCAAAGTTGGTTGCCACCATACATTTGTCTATTTACGGATATATACGTATATGGCATCAGCGAAAAAAAAAACAGCCCGGGTGCCGGTATACGTATAAGTACGCATACGTATAATTACGTAGATTCGGCATCCTTGGTACTTACCCACCCCGCACCCTTCCAAAACCCCTCGTCCCCGCGAGTCACGCGCTGCGATCATAGCTTTTAGTACTGTGCAAGCGATCGAGGGAAGACTGCGCGTTGCATGCGCGTTCTCGCCGTTCAAAATGTCTCGTAATTCTCAACGGCGACGACGTCCTGTACGTGATGAGCAAATTTTGCATATAATATCAGATTCAGATTCTGACAACGGTGATTTTTCTTCTGGTTCCGGCGAAGAATTTTGCCCAGGACGTGAAGAACATAGCAATTTGTCTACCTCTTCGTCAAGCTCTAGTGCCAATGAATCCTTGGTCGAAGCACTGTCATCTGAACTGGACCCAGAATATCTGTGGACGCATGGATCTTCAAGACCGAGTCAGTTGGTTTTTACAGGTGAGCCAGGCATAAAAGTAAATACAAACTTCACACCGGCGTCATTAGCAGATTTATTATTCTCAGAAGAGTTCGTCAAAACTTTAGTTGATGCTACTAATGACTATGCCAACCGAACAGCTCGACCTTTACAACAACATTCACGGTTCAAATATTGGAAAGATACTAATCCTCACGAAATGAGAAGGTTCATCGGGATGTTACTTTATATGGGCATTGTACAATTACCAGTGATTTCTTACTACTGGCGATTGGATAAACTTTACAATTTGCCGTTATTTCGATCCCTCATGAGTAGAAACAGATTTCAGTTGTTGCTACGATATTTTCACTTTTCGAAAGATGATGATAAAGCTACGAATAATCGCCTTCATAAAATAAATCCTATCTTGGAAAGACTCAATACTTTGATGCCGGAAATATATTACCCGGAGAAAGATCTTAGCATAGACGAATCTATGGTGTTATGGAGAGGGCGTTTGATTTTCAGGCAATATATAAAAAACAAAAAACACAAATATGGTGTAAAGCTGTATGAATTATGTGAGTCTTCTGGTTTAGTAATGAAAATTCGTGTCTATAGGGGCAAAAGTGAAAGACCACCACCCGGAACATTGCACAGTACAGAGGTTGTTCTTGATCTTCTTGATGGGTACCTAGACAAAGGCCATGTCCTTTACGCAGATAATTTTTACAACTCTGTAGATTTGACAAGACGTCTTGGGCAGAAAAAGACGTATGTGTGTGGTACTTTACGTAGTAACCGAAAAGGCAATCCAGCAGCCGTGACTACAGCACGACTGAAAAAAGGTGAACTGGCTTTTCAGTCATGTGCCGACATAACTGTTTGCAAGTGGAGAGACAAGCGAGATGTTTTGGTTATTTCAAACAAACACAAGCTGGAAATGGTAAAAGTAAAGAACCAGAATGGGAGAATTTCAGATAAGCCAAACATAGTTGCTGATTATAATTTAGGCATGTCTGGAGTCGACCGAGGTGACCAAATGATCTCCTATTATTCTTGCCTGAGAAAAACATTGCGATGGCATAAAAAGTTGGCTCTGCATATATTTGATGTTTACGTGCAAAATGCGCACAGGCTTCTTCGAAAACAAGATCGAACTTCCAAGATGAGGCTGCTAAAATTTCGTGAAGAATTTGTTACACATCTGTTTGGAATGTCGAATATTGATACAGAAACTTCTACATCACGGACGTCCATGTCATCACAATCAATCCATCCAGCAAATCAGATGTCTAGAGCTGCTCCAGATAATTTCCACTACTTGGAAAAGATACCTCCCACCGAAAAAAAGAAGATCCCTGGTAAACCATGCAGAGTTTGCACTAAACAAAAAAAACGCAAAGAAAGCTGTTACTTTTGCCCTGTATGCCCCGAAAAGCCGGCCTTATGCATTCTCGAATGCTTCAAAATATATCACACAGATCCTAGATTTATGGTAGCCTGATTTTATTAGTTCTTTTTTATGTATTAGAGTCCCTAAATATATCTTACGATTATTACAAAAGGCTGATTAGAAGTTACGATTATGATAAATATTTCTGAGTTACTAAAAAGTAAGACTGATTTCGTTTTGTTCGGAAAAATAATTATGTAAGTTTTAAGTTTTTTTATTTTATTTTAGTGTTTGCGCCAATAATCAGCAAATGCCAAGTCGTTCTTTGATTTTCAGAACAAAAATTGAGGTTCTAAATTACAAAAAAAAAGTATTACTATTAGGTCTAAAAATGTCCAAAAAGCTTTTGAATTTTTGTGTTTTCTTCTTACTTATAGTCAATAAAGTTACTCTTTTATTAAAGCTTGTTTTATTTGAGATGCCATCCTATATAAAAATACCTTATTGGTGAGGCCAGCTACTGTAGATTCTATTGAAACTCGTATAGAAGTCCTACGTATCTATCCGTAGTCGGCGTCCTGCATAGAAACCATATACGGATATATCCGTAGTCGGCATTCAATGTGTTAATATTGTAGTTACCATAGAGTTATAGCGCATAATATATTAGATCGACGGTAGTTAATTAGATTGGTGCATCTCTGAAAAAATGGATCATAATCAGCCTGGCACAAGCTCGGGTGGACATGGTGTAAGTATACTATTATTTAATGCAGATTTGACAGATAATCATATGTCTAAGGATGATGTTGCCATATTTTGAAATATAATCGATTATTTGCATCGATTTTTGGTCTTGATCAATTTAATTTTTATATAACTTATTTATTTCGCACTTAAATTAAAACATGAATACAATAAATATGATCTTTTCAGACCACATTTACGAAATCTGAAAGAGGACGGCGAATGCTTGTGAGACATGGTTACATTTACAATTGAAGGGTTATTTGGAAGAACAACCAATGTCAAAAAAAAACAAAATTATATTTTTGTGTCTATGGTTTCTTTGCAATGATGCCTATCGAACGTCAATCACACTTTTTCGTAAAAGCTCCTTAGTCAAGCGATATTACTCGTTAAACTTTCTTTGATATTTGGAAAAACATCCAAGGTCAACAAGGTTTTGGAAGAACCACCCAAGTCAATGACAAAGCTCATTTTTCCGAAAAAACTGGCAACATTAGTGTCATCCGTCAAAATTAATTATCTCTGTGTTCGACTTTGTTTACATTGCGTTGGATTTTGGAAATTGTGATAGTTTTATCTTTAAAATGATGGATAATAATATACCAAGAGATAATTCAAACAGTGTACAATGGATGACTAAAAGGAAGAAGTTTCAAAACGAGAAATGATAAAAAGAAGCAAGGTTAGCGGAGAACCTCACGTTAACCACGTTGGCCGTTGTAAAAGTGGTGTTTTAACAGGACCTGACTGCAGGTATACCAGTGTGTCATTTTCTCTTCTAATAAAATATTGAGAACAGTCGGCTTCCGACTTCACCGCTTATCTAAGATGTTTTTTTAATTATCTGCATTATTTTCAGATGCAAAAGGTTACAATGTTTCACAAGACTAACCACTGAACAGAGAAAAGAAATACTAGAAATCTTCTATAAGTATGAGAATAAAAATGATCAAGATGCACATCTCTCAGGGCTAATATCTTATAAAAGTGTCCAACAAAGAAGACCCAGACAGAACCGTGATGAAGAGGATGATTTGTTCAGCCATGATTTAGCATGATTTAACAAAGTGCGAACAAATAATGAAGAGTTCCAGTATGTGTTAAAGCTTTCATGAGTTTGCATGGAATAACCAGAGGAAGGCTGCTTACAATTCTAGCTAAATTATCCTCAGGTCAGTTACCCAAAGATGGTAGAGGTAAACATACCACAAGACAACATGCTGTACCACTTCCAATATTGGAGTTAGTAAAATCACACATCAAAAGCTTCAAGGGAAGGCAATCTCACTACTCCTTACGTGACACCCAAATGTGGTATTTTTGCCAGAAGACTTGAGCGTGAAAAAAATGCATGAATTGTTTTTGAATGAAACACAAATCAGTGTTTCTTATATAGTATATTACTCCGTATTTACAAAACATTTCAACATAAAATTTGGCCTTCCAAGATCTGACACATGCAGCATATGTGATGAACTGAAATTAAAAATATTGAGTGAGACTGATGCCACCAAAAAAAATGAACTCAATATTCAAAAAACGTTACATTTACAGAAAGCAAAAAATATTTCGAGAATTAAAAAACTCTTACAAAGAGAAGGCAAAAAGAGGAGAATGTATGTTACTATCTTTTGATTATATGCAGAATCTTCCTTTACCACACATTAAAACTAGTGATGTGTTTTACTCACGCCAGATGTGGTATTATGTATTCGGAGTCCACAACTTGTCAAACGATGATGCAACAATGTACTGTTACACGGAAGTTACAGGAAAAAAAGGTGCATCTGATGTTACTTCTCTCTTACTACATTATTTGAATACTAATGACTTAACATCGGAGAACCTTGTATTGTTGATTGATGGATGCAGTGGCCAGAACAAGAACCATATAATGGTATATTTCCAATACTTTCTTGTACATGTCCTAAAGCTGTTTAAAACAGTAAAGCATATATTACCTGTGAGAGGACATACATATCTTCCAAACGATGCAGATTTTGCATTAATTGCAGACTGGGATAAAATCATTGAAGCAGCAAGAAAATACCCAACCCCATTCAAAGTGGTTACTGCTACTCAAGATTTCTTTTTTTAATATGAAAGATGCACTGACTCCTTACTTCCTTAAAGTTCCAAGACCTGCACTTAGATTGCGCCAAGTACGTATTATCATAACTAATGAAAAATACCAGCACATAAAAGTGAAAGAATCATTTTCAGGACCTTCTACTCGCTGCGAAATTCGCAAAAAAGTAACATTGCCTCCAGAGCTTGTACTTAACCCTCTTTACACGCAACCTATAAAAATGACTGCCAGTAAAATAGCTAATTTACTAAACCTCAGTAAATATTTAAGTAAGCCAGAAAGTCGCGATTACTACCGCCAAATTTGTAGTGATAGTGACAATGATTTTGTTGATGTCGACATTGAAGTTGATGAGGATGATAACAGTGATGGTTGTGGGTAAAATCAAATAAATTTGAAGTATGTATAATAAGTTTGTTTTATTTTTTCATACTTATGTTATTTGGAAAAAAGCCTTTGTTAATATTTTACATATTTTATTTGGAAAAAGTACCTTTGTCAAAGTTATTTTCCGTTTTTTTATGGGTTTCTCACAAATTTCTTTCATGACTACACTACTACTACTTCCTACTCGTGCGCGATAAGTTGGGACCTGCTAGGAATGCGACTCCCCGCCCGCTTTCCCTGCACTTCCCCGATGGCGCCCGTATTGTACCGTTCGCATCACTATTTTTTACTAGGGTTTTTAGTCTCGTACTGGCCTACGTCACGTAACAACGCGCTCTGGAATTATTTAGTTTTCGTTTGTGTTATTGTTTTGTTGTTGTAGTTTTTGTTGTTATAGTTTGTGTTATTGTTTTGTTGTTGTATTTTTTGTTGTTATAGTTCTTGTTAAGTGTTTTTGTTATCATTATGAAGGGTAAACCTTTGCATAGCGGAGAAAGAAACCTCGTGCTAAAAGTGTTAGAGTTTTTTGAAAACGAAAAACGGAACAAACAGTTTTGTTTACCTGTTGACCAGGCAGTAAAAAGAACATGCATGGCAACGGGAATATCGAAAACCACGTTGATGAGAATAAAATACGAAGCCAAGCGCTTACAAAATACTTCACCGACACCAGGTACTTCTGCAAGTTCTTCGGCAGTAAGTGAAGTGAAATTGTCAACACCGGGCAAAAAACGAAAGCCAAAATATAACCGTATCCAATTGGATAGTTTTGATATATTATTATGTGCCTTGCGAAATATCGTAAATAGCTTTTACACAGTCAGGAAAGCCTACCTACCTACCTTAAATAAAATATTATCTGTGGCTAAAAGAGACCTCAATTTTCAAGGGCAAAAAACATATTTAAGAAAAGTTTTAGTAGATAAATTGGGCTACAAATTCAAAAAATGTAAAGATAAAAGACATTTTCTATCTCAAAAACCCGATATTCGAGCTTGGCGAGCAAGGTACCTACGACGTCTTAAAAAAAATGATGACTTGGGTGCGGGGAAAAAGCCAGTCATTTATATAGATGAGACGTGGATACATTCCCACTATACAGTGAGCAAATGCTGGCAAAATGACACTGATGCGTCTATAAAAAGAAATCATAATCCCGGTCAAAGATGGATTGTTGTACACGGCGGTGGAGAGAACGGTTTCGTGAATGGGGCTGAGCTCATATACAAATGCAAAAGTAACTCGGGAGATTACCATCATGAGATGAATACCGCAAACTTTAAAAAGTGGATTCATGAAAAGTTAATTCCTAATTTGCCACTTAATAGTATCGTGGTACTAGATAATGCACCGTACCACTCAACTCAAATAGAAAAACCACCCACAAGTGTAGCAACGAAGGGGACTATACGTCAATGGTTATTAGACCACAATATAATATTTGATGAAAGAATGACAAAATCTGAAATGTATCACTTGTTACACATAAATAAGCCCCCAAAAAAATATTTGATTTACGAACTTTTTAAAGAGCATGGCCACGAAGTAGTTCGTCTACCACCATACATGTGTGACCTCAATCCAATAGAATACGTTTGGAATTTGGTCAAGCAAAGAGTAGCCGATAAAAATATCAACCAGTCAGAAAGGGAAATAGAAAAATTAACGAGAGATGCATTTACCAGCATAAGTGAGAGTGACTGGAAAAAAGAAGTCAACCATGTGGACAGGCTTCGACAAAAGTATTGGGATGATGACCTCTTACAAGAGACGAATGAATCGCAATTAATTGTAAATTTATCGGATACCTCTTCGTCAAGTGATTATAGTGAGACTGAGGACGAAGAACAACCTCTAGAAGGCATAAATCCACTAAGTAGTGACGAAGATGAGATAATGTAAATAATAGATAAAATAAATGTATAAACTTAAACATTGTATTTTTATTAATTACAAAACCATAGTCAACACTTTCGGTGATACATAATTAAATACCTAGTGTCCTATTTTATACAAATAGTGTAAAAAATATTACATAAAAAGCAGCGTCCTCCCTGAGTAACATAATAAATTAGGTTAAAAAAACAAAGACGAAGCCGCGGGCGGCTGCTTATGTTCGCTTATTTGCGTGCGGTACAAACACGCCAATATGACGTCACCGCGCTCAGGTCCCAACTTATCGCGCACGGGTAGTATAGTCATAAAATTTATGTCGCTCAATGACTTATCGCATAAGTACCTATACATAATTCATAAAACAGCTATTCTGCCCAAAAACGTGTTTTGCTTCTACTATAAAATTTACCAGAACTGACAGTGGCTGTTTTTCCAAATAACCCTTCAATTTGCATCGGGAAAATAAATCTGGAAGTGTATGGAGATGTTCTAATCGTTCCTGCAGCGCAACTATCAAAATTTCGGAGAATATTGACATTAGAATTTTGCATGAAGCGGCCCACAAGTGTCAACCAAATATAGAAAAAACTGAAGTTAAAAAGATAGTAAATCTTTGTAAGGAAGCAGCAGCGAACACAAGTACACCTATGCCTCAAGTGTATGAAGAAGCTTTTCAACCAACCAAGGATGCGGGTTATGAGATATTAAATGCCATACCGAAATTTTCGAACATTTCGCGAACACTATACAATGTGAGGAATCGTGAACTAAACGTGCCCAAAACACATTTTTCAAGATGCGAAGATGTTATTATTCCATAAAAATATAAAAATTATTTTTTATTATTCGATGATGACAGTGAGCCTGAAAATAGAATAATAGCTTTCTGCACTGAGACAGCTCGTGAAACCATAACAAATATACAAACATTCTTTTTGCATGGCACATTTTCAAGCTGCTGTAAACCATTTTATCAGCTGTATTGTATACATGGAGACATGAATAGCGATGAAAATTATTCGAACATAGTCCCACTTATCTACGTTCTTATGCCTAATAAGCAGGAACGGTCTTATGAACTACTTTTTACATCATTGATGCAAAATTTACCCACTTGGACACCGCTTACAATGATTGTTGACTTTGAAATTGCTGTGATAAATGTCATAAAAAAAATATTTCCTGATGTTAAACTACTTGGATGTAATTTCCACTTCAAACAAGCACTGGCCAAAAAAGCTCATACCTTACAATTGAATGACATTGAAGAGAAGAGACACTTAGCCATGTGTGCTTAGCATGTGTCACCATTGTGTGGATCGCCCAGAGGACACGGTGGAGCATACGGTGGAGGTCTGCCCGGCTTGGGCAGAGCACCGCCGTGTCCTCGTGGAGGCGATCGGCGGCAGAGACCTCTCGCGTCCGGCTTTGGTTCAGGCCATGGTACGGAGCGAGAGGGCATGGGCAGCCGTCACCTCCTTCTGCGAAGCAGTAATGCTCGCGAAGGAGGCGGGATGGTTGAGGGAAAGGCACGTTTCGCGCCCTTTCGCCCCTAGCCGCCGCAGGAGACGCCTTGGGCGTCTGGAATCTCGGGCGGATTTCCAGCCACCGTAGGCGCGGGCTTGCGGACCGTGAGCAATGGGTAGCTCAACGTCCGGTAAGGACTAGGCCCGGGTCGACGGCGCGTCGTATTCCACGCGCGCCTCAAAGAGATGTCGTCAACACAAAAGTAGGGGTCCACAAGGGCCGATGCCTGCCGGGGTCGCGGGAAGGTACTTATGGGTCACCGAGGCCCCTGGCAACACAGGCAACAGGAAGGAATACGGGTGGGTTTTAGTCTGTAAGAGTCTGACACACCCTCCCGCTCCGTCCAGAGCGGGAGAAGTTATTTGATGATTTCCCACCCTCAAAAAAAAAAAAAAGTCATGTGTGCTGCATTGGCCCATATAAAGAAACAGGACATTGAAGACGCCTGGTTGCACATAATGGAAAATGCTTCACAGAACGATGCTGTCACAAAATTCACGACTATTTTGTAGCCCAGTGGTTAGAAAACACTAATATTGAGTTTATTTGGAATGTACAAGGGGCTCGCCATAGGACAATAAATCTAGCAGAGGCATGGCATAAACATTTGAACAATAAAATGGGTAAAAGAAAACCGAAAATGCTTCAGTTTCTTGATACTCTTAAAAATGAGGCTGATCATATAAATTGGAAATTGAAGCATTTTAAATTAAATATACCACTAAAGTTGAGAACACGTCGATCTATTGCATAAGACAAAGAATTGAAAACTATTTTGGACAATTACGATAACATGTCCCTGGCTGAAGTTCTTAAAAAACTTTCTTTTATGCAGCACTTTAATGACTTGTAACACGTAAATTACCAAAAAAAAATGTGATTATTACTGTGATTTAATTATCTTTCTATTGTTTTTGTTATAACTGTAATGTTGTAGGAAAATCAGCCTATTGCAATAAATAAATATATATAGTTGTAAGGAAAACTGTGATTTTTATGTAGATGCAAATTACCAAAAATACTGTGATTTCTATGTAGATGCAAATTACCAAAAAATCTGTGAATTATTACTGTGATTTAATTATCTTTCTATTGTTTTTGTTATAACTGTAATTTTGTAGGAAAATCAGCCTATTGCAATTAATATATATACAGTTGTAAGTAAAAGTGCGATTTTTTATGTAGATGCAAATTACCAAAAAAAAAATGTGATTATTACTGTGATTTAATTATATTTTTACTATTTTTCTTATAATTATAATATTGTAAGTAAATCAGCTCATCACTTGCAATACATGTTTATTTATGATTAGGCGTGTCACGCAGGTCACGCTGTCCTTGACAACGCGGGCTTAAAAACCAGACAATATTACCGTATATTTTAGCTGTAAGTAGAACTGTGATTTTTATGTGAATTTCTGTGATTATGAAAAATAAAGAAATAACGTTTTATTCTTCATTGTTTGATTTTTCTGCTGTCTGTACGGAAATAAACAATATAGCGGATTTTCTTTCATAAATATAGATTTGTGGCGAGTTTACACATACTTTTTTTCGTGGCGAATTTACTTTGTGGCGAATGTACAACCGTGCCGACGCCGAGGACAGAAACTTTTTAAAAAAACATTCTGTGGACCGATGAGTCATGTTTTGACCCTGATGGTATTACAAATTACCACAACTTACATTACTGGGCACCAAAGGCAGAACGAAACCCTAAGAACTTAAAATGAACCGCATCCCAGCGTAGGTATTCGAGCTTAAAATCAATCGCATCCGAGCGTAGGTTTTCGATTAATGTTTGGATGGGTATTATCGACGACAAATTAATTGGCCCACATTTTTTACCCCGAACGCAAAATGGGGCACTTTATGAAGATTCCCTAAGAAATCATTTAGCAGAACTACTCGCGTATGTACCGGAAGAAAGAAGAACAAACATGATTTTTCAACATGACGGATGTCCAGCCCACTTAAGAATCACAATTCGACAATTGCTGGATGAAAAATTATCCAAACCGATGGATAGGGCGCGGTGGGCCGATTCCATGGCCTGCACGAAGCCCTGATCTAACGCCGCTAGACTTTTACGTCTGGGGTCATATGAAAGACCTAGTTTATGTGACCCCAGTAAATTCCGTTGAAGAGCTATGGCAAAGAATAACAGATGCGGCGGACCAAATGAGGGAAACAATGCACATCGAACAAGACTTGTGAAATGTGTGTGAAAATTAATTAAAAATAATAATAATGTTCACGAAATTGTTTTATTTCATTTTCCAAATAATCACCCTTTTACATGATGCACTCTTTCCTGTACTAAATAAAAACGATTTTCATAATGTAGTTCATGATTTTGTATTAAGTTTCATACCTTTTTGAATAGCTAGTAAGACAAGGATATTTTTCTAGTAATTTGTACATCAGGCGTAGTATTTTTTTTTTTGCACTTGACTACATTTTTGATGAACAAATAGCAAAAAATACAAAAAAGAAATGTTTGACGAATAAAACCCGTGAAACCCTTGCAGAATCAATTCAGAAACTCCGCAGTGTGATTAATCACCATGTTTCAAGTTCGGATAATGAAGAATAAAACTGAGTCACCAGGCACCGTTATTGTAGAATTCACTTCGCCTGCATTTAAAGATCAGTTCTTATTGTCAACAAAAAAATACAATAAAAACAATAAGGAAAATCGTCTCAACAGCAACCATCTGCAAGAAAAAGGTGCTAAGCATCCGTTATACGTATCCGAAGTCCTAAGCATCCGTTATACGTATCCGAAGTCCTAACCACTATGAGTAAACGTCTCCACTACCTCGTACGACAGCAAAAAATTCAAAAAAAGAAATGTTTGATTAATGATCTTTACTAAAGTTTACGACATTTTTTAACTTTTAATTATCAACAAACATCTGCTACGGCATCAACTATGATAATAACTTACATTTGTACTGAAATGTAAGTTATTATAATTATTAGTCGCGCCGTAAATAATTTTTAATTTGGCTTCAAATTAATGAATCTGGGATAAAAATTCTAAAAACCTAACTATCTCAAAAACTACTGAATTTCGCTAGAACATTTGATTTCTTAATTTGTTGCATTTTAACCCTACTATGACGACCTGCAAGGAATACGTCGAGTTACCAGTAACCCTGTATATGAAAGGCAAAGGAGTTGTTGTCGATGATGTAAATCTGTTCGATGAAATAACTGCCGTCAATTCATTTTTATCCCAACAAAACGATGCATTTTTCAGTATGATGCTCCATAAAATATGGGACACCATTTTTAAAAACTTAACAATCACCACTGCCTGTGTTATTGAGTATTTGCGAATTTATTTTTGCTATCCAAGCTCAAAACGCAAGTGTGGAAAGAGTGTTTTCTCTAATGGGAGCACAATGGACAAAAGATGGAAAAAATGTATTTTTTCAATCATAAGTTTATGTTTATTTTTAGGCCACGCCGCTAGGAATAACATGTCTCCTTCATTCACAGCAAACAAGATGGCACTACCACATCCATAATGTCCAACCACAACTGGTTGAAGGTCATGAATAAAATAAAACAGGACATCATGTCTCACTGGGACCGTGGTAACCATATCGACAAGGTTATGGAGTCATCGTTAATTATATCTGTAACCGAGTCAGATGACGAATCCTGTAGTTCATACGGTTCTGACTCTAATATCAGTTTGTAAGCAATTTAAACAAATAAAATTTCAAAAATTAATAATGTATTTTCTGTTGTTTCATTTAACTATTTTGATGACTAACAGCAAAAATTAAAAAATATTTAAAGTAAACTTCTTTTTCTATAAAAAAAATATTGATAACCCATCACAGCAATACATCCCATCACTAAACATGTCTATGGCATTATGCATAACACTGCCTAATTTTTCTTTCAATTTGATTTTATTTGTAGACAATAACATTTTGGCACGGTATTTTTTTTTAAATTTATAAGTTAGTTATTACCGATTCCATATTTTATGACTATTGTATTAGGGTGAAGCTAAAATATTATAATATTATATGATTGTAAATCACGGTAACATTCAAGAGTGAAAAGGAACAGTTCATCAAATGTCACCCGCACCATGTCACATCTCAAACAGTGTAGTGTTTAAGTGATTATAATAGTAACGATAAGCTTTAATGTAATTAACCGATCCTATGAACAAAAAACCTTTAAAACACGGTTTTTGCGAAACTAGCTTTTTGCACTTAATTATTTCTCATACTACAACCACAATATTTCTCATGTTTTTTAATCATCATCTGCCTAGCCTTTTCCCAACTATGTTGGGGTCAGCTTCCAGTCTTACCGGACACAGCTTAATACCAGTATTTTACATGGAGCGACTGCCTATCTGATCTCCACAACCCAGTTACTGGGTAACACAATACCAAGGGGTATTGTAAGTAGTAAGGTAAGACTGGTTGTCAGACTTTCGAGCTTCTGACGACCCGTAACGACTGTCAAAGATCTACAAATGACAGCCGGGACCAACGGCTTAACGTGCTTTCCAAGGCACAGAGGGGTCTGTCTTGGTATGTAAAGATGGTCACCCATCCACGGACCAACCGCGAAAGCGTAGCTTAACATGATCGATCGACCCGTGCGGCTGTTATTACTTAGCCAGAAGGCCTTCCTCTCATGTTTTTAATATTACCATTAATTTAATAGTATTTATTTAAAACAACACATTAATTTACGATATTCATAACACTCATCTCATAAAGATTTTGTAAAGTTATGTAACTCAACCATAATGTATGTTTCATTATGTATGTTCTAATTTATAAAGTATTAGTTGAACTTTATTTTATATTTAAGATTAATTTTTAAAGGATCTGTGTTTAGTTTCTTTGGGTGTAATTTACCTGAAATAAATGAATTTATTTATAATTATATTTTAAATTAGAGCCTCCAATTAAATCTCAATTTCATCTTTGGCTTAGTGTGTATAGATTTCAAGTAATTTGATCATTCCAAGAAATGGCTGTACTTCAAAAGACCGAAATCATTCTCCGAGTTTGATTTGGTACTTCTTTCTTAGTAGTACTCGTAGTCGGAACATTTAAAACAAAATTTTACTTGTACATAGACCACCTTCAGTTTGTATTACAAGTGTGAATTTTCAAGACCAAAAACAACCACTAAGTACCAAATAGGTAATACTAGCAACAGTAGTTTCTTTTCACATTTTCAACAAAAATAAAATCTACCCTTTTACCATTTATTTTTCAAACTAGCGATTCTTTCGAATTCCTAGCGATTTCTGCCTTCTGTTTAACTCCACCATTACCCCAGTGAAGTCTTGTGTGCTTCTAAAACTTCACATATACTGAAGTCCTGAGATTGAACTACCAGCACACTTTTGAATAACAACACTTCCTTTCAGTGGACAAAACAGTTTATCAAGATGAATGGAACTTGCTGCCTGCTCTTCTCGACGTAAGAACACGTGGTTGTTAAGATTGTTGATTATGACCAATTAAAACTAAGAGACAACGGTGATTGGTTGGATTAAACGAGTTTCGTCACTAGTTAAATTAACATAGAATGAAATTTAGAAAACACGATGAACGGCGACGGCACAGTACAGAAAAGAAAATAATAAGAAGATATCAACAAAATGCTACTCACATACTCTACCTCAAAGAGTATAATAATAATAATAATATGGGAGCCCTACCTGATACCTCCCTACCTCCGCCAGGAGTACACAATAGACAGACTACTGCAAGCTTAGCATCGTAGAGAGCGTTTTGACGGAAGAGCTGACAAAAATTACGTTTCCGTGTAGACAGTTGTCAGTTTTCTACCGAGAAATGTAGACAAGCAATTTCCTAAAAAGAGTGGAGTAGAAAGAATTAGAAAGCTTCATGCTAGCCTACTGGAACTTAGAAAGTTGGAAGCCAAACAGTATACTATATAGAGTACTCTCACTCTGTCATCTGTGCCAATTGTGCCAAACAGTCAAACATAGATGCCCAGTGTTGCAAAAGTGAAGATTTAGAAATCGGGTAATTTTCCAGGTAATAATCGGGAGAAATCGGAGGATTTTTTTGTTACATTAAAACAACAGTATTCTAAGCTATTAATCAAAGTAATTTATTAAACATATTAAAGGTATAGTGATTAATGATTATTAATTTTCGTACCACTTCTTGCTTGCTGTTTTTGTAAACATTTTTTGGTCAATATTAAAATTATAACAAGTTTGGTTATTTTCTCTGATACATCTTTTTGTATGGAGAAAATCAATAATTGATTCAGTGGATAGTTTGTTGCGCTGTTTAGTTTTCATCAGATTGATTGACGAAAATATTCGTTCCACGTTTGCAGATGAGTGTGGTAAACTCAGAATATTAAAAAACGAACAATCGCTAAATCGGGATATCGGAAGGGAAAAGCCAAAATCAGTAGATCTCCCGTTTAATCGGGAACTTTTGCATCACTGCCGCCATCACTGCCAGTGTGACCAGATTAAATTTTATGAAAATACCGAGGCACCTCAGAAAAATACTGAAATATACCGACTTACATAGGACAGATATACCAATAAAAATACTGATTTTCTTAACACGTTTTATTTATACATACTCACAATAAATGTTAGAGTTATATTTTAACATCCTTTTCGAAGGATTAAAATTTACACAACCTCCTTCATCCTTAACACCTTGCTTTGTTTTTAAAATAGCTGACACATTTTTGTTTATAAATCTGTTTCTTTGGTCCGTTTTTATTAAATTTATCTGTGAAAATATGCGCTCGCGTGCAGCATTCGACACCGGTATACATAGAAGGGATTTACTAAAACTAGTTATATTTTTGTATTTTAACATGCCATCACTGTTAGAAATTTTCCCAACTTCCACCCAAAATTGTTCACACGAGATGGGTGAGCCAGTGCTGGAAGATTGTAACAAATCACTTACTTCGCGATCAAACTTTAGGTTTCTATAATCTTCGTCAATTAACTGCATTTGTTCTGGCTGTACTTCGCATGGGAAAGTTTATCACATTTCGTAAACTGCGAAATTCTTTATGCACGGCAGTGTGTGGGTCAAGAAATTACAGTTCTCGAAAAACTGGATTTTCAAAAGGCAAACGTGATTTCAATTGCGTGCTCAACTCAATTAAAAATGATTGGCACCTTCTGAAAAACTCAGCAATCTGTTCTTTCATGTTTACATTTTCCCTGTGTTTGATTAATTCTTGTCCTACTTGAATACCTAAGTACAAATCTTTCAATGGAAAATAATTTACATTAGACTTAGGGTCTAACGTAAATACATTGTCCGTACGTTTGATGTAATTAGCTTTCATGAAGCAACCCAAAATCGACAAGTACATACTAGATGCATCATCATACAGTCTATCAATGCACGGATAGTCGCCTTGAAAAATGATGTTTACAATCGGCAAAATGTAGTACAAAAAGTAAAAGTACAATTTGTTTATATCAGTGGTAAAAGAATTAAATAAAAATTCTGATGACATATTGCGATCACTCAAGTATTGGTCTTGAAAGAACAATTGTAATGCCCTCCTGCTCAATTATTCTACTAATACAGGCAAGTGAAAGCCACCTTATGTCGTAATGACGCAAAATTCTGTGATTTTCAGTGTCTGTGAAATTTTGGAACTCAGCAAATTCTCTTTGACGCTTGCTGCTTTGAGAAAAATATCCATATACTTCTTTTACTATTTGTTCTACATTTCTAGGCAGTATTTTACAGGCGTGGCTAACACTTAATGCTGCAGAATGACAAACACATTTTATGAAAAAGCACTTTGGGTTTACTTCTTTAATTTTTGCAACAATGCCAGAATGTTGACCAAACATCACATTCGTAGTATCAGCAGCGAATCTTATTACGTATTTTATTTCTAAACCTAATTCGGATAATTTTGATGACAACGATTTAAATAAATGACCTGCGGTCTCACCACTTAAATCAACTAAATCAAGGAATTTGGTTTGTACAGTACATTTAGTTTCAGAGAAGTATTTAATTACTATTGCCAATACTTTGACTGTTGCAACATCTGTACCCTCATCGATTATAATTGAATATACTGGTTTACCTGAAGGAGATGCAGTACCAAGTATGTCTTCAATCATATCTTTTTCGAAATTGGGTCCTAAAACATTATAAGTTATAGCGGCTGCTTTGGTTCTCTTGCAGGAAAATTCTTTCGCAATATCGGAATCGGTAAAACACTTCACTAGAACATCACTAAGATGGTCCATAGCTCTAAATGGGATGTTGTGTTCCGACAGAAAACTGCATAAACGCAGCTCAGCTTTCTTGACTTCGTCTTTCAGTGGCGCCTTTTTGAAAAATGTATCAACCTGAAAATTTAATAAATACTTGGTTGCTTTGTTTTTTTTATAACAGCGCCGCATTTCATAGCTGTTACCTAACTGATTTTGAGAAACAAAACTAGGATGATTAACTTTAAATTAAAATATATCCAAACTCCTTGAACTAGGTAAGTAAAGCGAGTTCTGCTCAGTGCTTACCTTTGACTGTCCTATAAATTTTATCAAGTTTGATTTATGCTTTTCAGTATTTGCATGCTGTTTTATAGATGCTAATCTACTTTGCAGTTTCGCATTGCATGCTTTGCAAAATGCGGTGAACTCGTCATCTTTATAACGTGAAAGCCACGAAGATAATTCCGGAATTCGTTCCCACTTAAATAAATAACTTTGCTGAAAACTAGACATGCTGTCCGGATGAATGCAACTAAGTAAATAAAAACAACGAAAATCGCGTTCTATTTATATGATGACAAAAACATCTCCTATTTTGGGGAAATTCCCGAATTATCGAAAGAAAGTCCTCAAAGATTAAGTCGAATGCAGAAGAGACAATCATTTCACTTGAACCGTATTAGACGATTTGATACTAGTAATAAAGTATATTTTAAGTTTAACTACTACCTATTCATGCAAATGAAAACTTAAAAACTAGACTTTGTTTTGAAAATTATAGATAAACTAGCGGTCCGTCCCGAATTCGTCCGGGTAGACTGATATTCATGAAACACAACGAATTTGAACGTATGCAATCTGGAAATTACGCTCTATCTAATAGTGCAAACCGCATTAAAATCGGTCCAAGTTGTAAAGTTTTAGGCGAACATACATTCTGCAAGTCTAATTAATACTATGTATTGATTGATAATTGTATATGTAGTATTACAATACTACAACGCCGGCAACGGCCTTCTTTCTTGTCATATCTGTAACTTACTCATCATATATAACATGTATAAGTATAAACTAAATCCGGGAAAGTCTCCAATGTTCGCGTTCCGACGAATTCCGCAAACATTGTCGCAAAGACGATCACTCACTACGGTGTTGCCATAACTTCAACCAAAATATACCCAAAAATACTGACTGCCAGCAATATACCTGAAAATATACTGATGTTCGGAAAAATCGATTAAATACACTGAAAAAGTATTAAAATACTGAATCTGGTCACACTGATCACTGCTGCAGTTCATAAAAGGCGTAGACAGATAAGGCATCTAAGATGCCTTTTGCGAGCTACAAATGGATGGCGGCATTGAGTTTTAACCACAGACTACTTATTATAGACTTTGATCGAGGACCTAAAATATTAGGACATACTAATTCCATGACTTTGATTGATAGAATTTTAAATTTTCAACAAACAAATATGGCGTCGATTGTACATATTATAACGACTATGCATGCGACAAACGGGAACGGGACGGAACGGGACGACAGGCGACGGAGGCGACTGTAACTTTGAAAAATACGTCTTTATGAACAAATCTTGGGAAAGTTCATGGAACAAAAAAATAACCATAATGAATAAAAATAATTTATTAGTCCAAAAATATTCCGACACTAAAATAATATGGTGCTACACTTTATTCTATGATGATCACATAATGAACAAAACTCTGTCTACAGTGTCATTTTGCTACGTTGCGTTCTAAGTAGTTAGTAGTTATTAGTCCATACTACTAACGGTTTTCTCAACGAGTTTTCTCATATTACCATTAATATAAGAAAACTCGGTATAAAATTCTGTGTCCTATGCTTAATCTGTATTCCACATCGAAAATCTGTATAACTAAGGAAAAATCTGTATATACATATGTCAAATCCTGGCTGGAGCCTTTGAGTTCGGTTAAGCCTGGCTTAAGGCAGCCACAGGATAGTCCGGATAAGTAGTCACGACCTCTCAAGGTCAACCACTTCGTAATTTCGAGATACGATTCGTAAAAAAAAAATATATGGCAGCTCTAAATCTCTGAAATGTTCCATAGGTGTTATTAGTAATGGCAATTAATGCGATTTCGAATAAATTTCATTAACATGTTAATTCGTGAGTCTTAGCATGATAATTGCTATTGCTATGCTATTTGCTAATATGACGATAATTGATAATAATGAAGTATGTGAATTTTGCTAAATAATGCGAATTAAAAAGCGCGTTCTCCTTAGGACGTCTCCTAGCGTGCGTTTAGTTTACTCGCCGATAACGTTTTATTTGTGCTAGTATACTTGCTTATGTAATGTGTTAAGATTGATCACATAATTATCATAATTATCAGCATTCTGCACCTGACGCACCTGTACCGAACGGGACCGAGTCGGTTCACATTCGACCAAAAAGTTATTGTAATGGCCAAAGTGTTTAAGTTTTAGATGGGTTTTTAAATTGTGATTGATGTTCGGTAAGAAAGGTTTTTAGAGCACTGATTACAGTTAGCAATTTTATTTTCACTAACAATATTAGAAAAATAATCCCATATAGTCTTAGTTCGGTGAGACATTGGTGCCGATTCCCTTGTTCACAAACTACACTAAATTTAAGTTCAGTGCATCTCTTTCTTTCTATTTCATTAAGAAGAGGACAGAAGATAAATTTTAGTTTAGTCCTGTCAAATTAATCAGCGCCTGTCACTACTCCATACAAGTTTAGACGTGATTAAAAACTTGCCTACTAAAATTACTTCAACTTACGTCAAGTGGTGATTAATTTGTCAGGACTAAACTATAATTTATCTTCTGTCCTTTTCTTAATGAAATAGAAAGAAAAAGATGCAATGAACTTAAATTTAGGTTAGTTTGTGAACAAGGGAATCGGCACCATTGTCACGTTCAAGTCCGTTCAACAGTTTATTTACACTAAAATATTTATATACTAAACTTAAAATTATTATTTACACTTTTATACATGCAACTTCTCACTACACACTACTTCTTACTACCTCCTATTATTTACAGGTAGGTATTGAGTTCACGCTATTATCTATAAGTACAATATTATGCACAAAACGAAAGAATGTAAGTACTGTATAACGAATACGTAAACCAAAATCTCACTATCACTTGCCAAAACGTACTGAACGAACACAAAACGACGCGCGCCACGCGCGTACCACGCAAATATATTATTAAACAATCACGCATTCATTCAACCAATACACGACTCTAGTACGAGCAAATCAAAGACAATAAGGTAATAATTTCTAAACATCATTCTTCGCACCATCCATAATTTAAATACATTAAACAAGCACAAGCATTCATTCAATATACAACCTTAAGTACGCACAAATCAAAGATAATAAGATAACAATTGCTTAACCCATTATTCGTAAGTTCGCAGCGAACAAGGTCACTGTCACGTGAAACCGATATATTTAGTATTCCCGACTTCCCGTGGGTGCGACGGAGAGCGCACGCTACCGCTGCGTGCGCCGACGCTCTGACGAGTGTGACGTATGATAGTCATTAAATTAAAAAATTACGAAAATTGAAATTCATTTTCGTAATTTTTTAATTTCACAAAATTTCGCAACTACATTTAATTTGCTAAAAGCTAAATGAGCTTTCGCAAGCTGACAATGAATGCTAATGCTAATTAATCCATCACTAGGCGTTATGCATAGACCATAGACTAATGTATATATAATTAGAGCATAGACTTTAAGCATGTAATATTCATAAACAATATATTGTAACAAAATTTTCGTATATCCGGATCACACGAAATTTTTACGAGTTATCATTAGCCTATAGTAGTCCACTGCTGGACATACTCGTAAGCCTCTCCAATTGCATGCCACGCCTTTCAGCTCGATTCCCGGCAACTCTCATCCAGCTGCTACCAGCCACTGCGAAAATTGTTCCTCCAACTAGCCTGAAGGCATCTTAGCTTACGTTTGCCGATTCGCGGAGTCCACTCAAGAAGAATCTACTCGATCGTCAGTTCTACTGCTAATATGGCCGGCCCATTGCTACTTCAGCTTGCTTATTCTGTAAGCTTTCGACAACTTTGGTTCTCTGACGGATCAGCTCGTTCCAGATTCGATCCCTCAGAGAGACTCCAAATATAGCCTATTCCAAAAACTGAAAGCTTGTTCTAGCACAGTACAGTTGTCGGTCTACAAACCGCTATTGTTTTATTTATGTTTACTTTTATGTCGATCAAAAATAAAACGAAAACTAGATAAATATGTATGTGACTTGATTGTACCACGCCCCCTGGTTCATTCGTAACGAGATCCTCAATCTCGACCTCATAATTCCCACTATCCAGCAGTACAGAAATTAAATTAAATGAAATGCGTATGAGAATATAATAGCATAAATAGACGCATTACCAAGCGTTTCTTCGAATCTGCCGCTGTTCATCGCAACCCTCTGGTTTTGAAGGCCGCCAGTTATAGGGCCTCTACTATTAGCTCAGTTCGCCGTCCAAGGCATGCTCTCACCGACCCCGATGACCCCATTACTCTCCTCCAGGAAAGCAGTAGGGCCACGAGTATAGTGCACAAACACAAACCGACATTCCGATCTCGCCGCCGAGGTCCCTCGCCCACGAAGACCCCGACGTAACCGCCCCCCCCCCCCCCCCCACCCCGACCCTTACCCGACGAAGTGCTAGCACGCGCCTTAACTGAGCCCGTAGCTGTAAATTCCCCTGATAATAATAATTATCCAGTTATGATGCATCCTGTCCCACCTTGCTGTACTTCCCCAGCGACGCCTTAAGCCGAGGTCCATACCCCACACGGGCAGCCCTTGGTGTGCAGTCGCTTAGTAATATAATTTTGCCCCTGGCTGGAGGCTTTGTGTTATGTAGCTTAAGGCAGCCACAAGATAGTCCGCTTAAGTATTCTTGACCTCTCAAGGTAAAGAACGAGACGCCATTTATAAAAAAAATTGTGTACCACTATTAAAAGACGAGATAAGAACAGGGAAAGCGACTACCACTAGTAAAAAACCAAGTGTAGTAGTAGAAAAGTCAACAAATTACAAATGCCTTAAAGGGCCAAGGCCCCGGGCAGCGCTAATATAGGGGGCGGCGGCGACGTCAGGTCATCCTAACTGTATTTTCATCAGAGGACTACATAGGTCCTGTACAGTCGCCAACACATCATGTTACCACCAACTGCCAGATTTCTCAAAATGATTAAACCTTCAAATGTTGATGTTTAATTTCATAACAGAAAGAGAAAATGTACTTATTATCGAAGAATGTCAAGACACTGGGAGAAATGGAAGTTGTTCAAAATAGATTTGACGTAAAAAAATTGGAAGGTAGGTATAGCATAGTATTGAACATGTGAAGTTAACTATGCTATAATATAAATATAGTATATATAACGGAAACTGAAATCGAACCTCCAAGACGCATAAGAAGGCACATTTTTGGCGACGAAAGTAGGGATGTTGGTTTATCGTACGAAGACAGTTTTAATGATTCCGGCCCATTGGGTTTATTGAAAGTTTTAACGTTAACATTTACAAGAGAATACAATTGATACTAGTTGCCCCTTCCAAAAGGTATTTCCGTATGAAAAAGAATGTGCAAGAAACTGTGTATCAACACGATCTGTGGAAGAATGGTGTGGTGAAAATTTGGGCCTAATTGGCCTCATCTTCGGAGAACAGCCTCTGAATAGGAGGCTGAATAGATCAGGATGAATAGATGGAAGGATGGATGGAAGAAAGAATCCGAGAATCGTGTAATCGAATTGTTGAAGGTTTATTTTATTCTATTGTGATTGGTTTTACCACAAGATGCTGACTCCAACATTCACTTTGCCGCTTCAGTGAGTCCAAGCAGCTGGCTTAATTGAACTGGTTAAAAAAGAACAATTTTACTTGACATTTCATACATGACATTTTGAAAATATCGTGTATAATAGGGTATTTTTAGTTAATGTTTTGAGTGCTTGTGTATATAGTTTATTTTTATATTTTCAGGTAAGTTTAACTGTAAGTTTAAGTGTTTTATATATATATTTAATGCCGGCTGTAGCGACGCCGGAAACTGTGTTCAACCTACCACATCGCTTAATGTCCAGCTGGTGAGATGTCCACATTGCTCACAGGCACGCTTTTTTAAAGGTGAACAGGGGCTGAAGATACACTATGGCAAGATCCACAAATCACATAGTGTACCATTGTGCCCCCTAGCCACGTCCCCAACATCAACACCTCTAGAAGAAACCTTGTGGAAAAAGCTAGTAAAATTAAAAAAATCTACCCCAGTATTAAAGAGAGTTCCCTGGAGCGCGAGACAGTCTGTTGCACTGAGTTTGGCGCAATGTCTCCGTCTTACGACCCAGGAGAACTCACAAAGTGCCTGGGAGCAATAACTTACTCAAAAAAAAAACTGGCAACTAAAAAAACCTTAACGAAAAATATAAGTTCAATTAAAATTTAAGAAAATTGTAACAATTCGACCCTACCGTTATATACAAAATTACTTGCTTTCGATAATCCATCACGAAAAGGATTATGTTCACATGTGGAATCCTAATTAGGTGAAGGTGACATCAGGGGTGCGGCCAGGATACTTTTCAGCCGCGATGTGGTGGCGCCTTACTCTCCAGAAACAATAACAGCTCTAGAGAGTAAACACCCAATGCCTGCCAGACCATCCGGTCTCACCTTTCCCGATCCTCCCGATCCCGACTCTCCCAATCTTAATTCAACCTTCCTAAACGTTTCGGCCCCCCAGTGAGTTCTTTTCGAAGTGGTTCAGCCGGTGGCCTCGACGGTCTGACTCCTCAACATCTTAAGAATCTTTTGAGTTCAGGGGAAGCTGGTGAGACGTTTTTGAAGGAGCTTGCGGCCCTGATTAATCTCATGGTTACCGGCGGTGTGAACGAGGCCGTCGTCGATGTCTTATACGGGGCCAAACTATGTGCCCTACGTAAGAGGGACGGCGGTATTCGTCCCATCGCCGTTGGCTGCACTTACAGGCGTACGGCAGCCAAAATATGCTGTAAGCTGTATAGCGAACCGCTTACAGCTTAGTTTAAGCCCCTGCAGCTTGGTTTCGGCTCAAAAGGGGGCTGTGAGGCTGCCGTGCATGCCCTCCACCTTTTTGAATTCCAACAAAGGTAAGGTCATCCTCAAGGTCGACGTTAAGAATGCCTTTAACTCTGTCAACAGGGACACTTTGTTGGCTGAAGTCAAAAAGGAATTATCCGAAATGTATGATTTTATATGGCAATGTTACAGGTACCCTTCAAAATTATTATAATAATAATAATAATTAATTTAATCAAATAACAAGACTTTTCGTGTCAAATACTTACAAACTATGTTAGTAAAACATTAACACAAACAAAATGTGCATCACTGCTGCAAGGTGACAGGCCCAGCCGATACCCTGCAGCAGTGGTTCACAAACGCACAATCTAGCCTGCTTGCCATCATAGACAGGATGCTGTTGGTGCTGCCCCGCACCCTACTAACTAAGGATGCGCACCGCTTCCGCATCACAGTGTAGAAGCAGTCAATGCGAGCTTCAGCAAACATCCCTGACGCGCTGCAGTATCGGGGCGACCCCATCAGTACCCTGAATGGTTATTGTATTGAACACGAAGGGCGCTGTATGATTTCTGAGTATAATGAGCCCACAGACTGCAAGAGTAAAAAGACGTGCAGTAAGCACTAAATATAGTGCGCTTAACCTCTTTAGAGGCACGCCTGAATCTGCGGGCAAGGACAATGGTGCCGATTCTGTTGTTCACCGAACTTAACTAAACTATCACTAAAATTTCTTATTTTTGGTTAAGAGAATTCTAAAAGCTATTCTGCAAATAAGTTTCATTAACAATAAAAACAATTTTGACACAATTATATTCGAGTTTGACAATCGTAGGTTGAGTAAACCATAGGCCAAAATAGAGGTGACAAAATGCGTTCGACACAGATTATATTCAAAATAGTCGAATAAAAAACGGAATAAATTTGTCATGTCAAAATCCATGATTTTTGTATCTGTCGTGACTTTGACAGAAAAAAGTAAAATATTTCATTGGATAATTCGACTTTATTTTATTCATAAAAAAGTTTATTTCAATGTGTTTGCGATGGTAGCAATGAAAATAATAAGCTCCAATAAATCGAAGCTCCATTAAATATAATACAAGTGCCTCAAGCTGACCATGTGAAATACCTTGGTATAAACCTCGACAGACGTCTTCCTTGGAAAAAATACATTTTCACTAAGTAAGTTCTACTGGTCACAATTTGACCTGGAAAATAAAACAAAGCTATAATCGAGCCTTTATCCCTATGGCATTCAGCTATGGGGAACAGCATCACACTCTAACATAGCGATCATACAGCGATTTCAGAACAAGCTTCTAAGAACAATCACAAACGCCCTATTGTGTGTACTAAATGGAGCTCTACACCATGATATAAAAATACCGACAGTAAAGAGGAAATAAAATCTATCTCAAGTCATATAAAGAAAGAATTACTCGGCACCCATATATCCTGTCTAACCACTTATTGGATAAAAAAGGAATACACAAAATTCCACAGGATTTCATCGGACAAACAGCTTGTTGTTTAATAATTACTAGGATGTGTCAAAGGACATGTCATAAAAATACTGAATGTCCTAATACATAGTGACAGATTGTAAGAAAAAGGTGACTTAAAGAAATTGTCCAACATGAAAAGGTATTTATCTCTGATTTTATATCTACTTACTAGAACTGTCTTACTTAATGTAAACTGACCAAATAAAGTTAAAGCAGTAGCTGATAATAGTTATGTATTTACATGTCCTTTAAGCTTGTTAACACAAATATACTATTTAGAAATATATGTAGGTACTAATGTCTATTTTATAATATTTCCTATTGCTTTTGCACCAGGGTTTCAGTGCCTTTTAATAACAAATTATACTTGTTTAGAGGTACGAGTATGACTGCTGCTATGAAAGCCACACCAAGCACCAATACTATTCAACCTCGCAAAGACAGCGAGGAAGGAGAGCATTCTGTGTGAAAAAGATGAGGAATGAGGGTGGCATGAGAAAAGATTGGCACCCATGTCTTTGGAGGAAGAATATTGGAAATAAAAACTTAAACAATTTATAACAAAAATGTAGCTTTATTATTTATTAAAATATATTGTTTTCTAGAAAAATGTCTCTTGTTATTTGTGTGTAATTACCACAACGTGGCTTTTCTTTAGTTCTGCTGTTCTGTTGAGCTGGCATCATAATATGGGTACATTGAATAATCACTATCTCCGATGAACTTGCACACAAACTCATTCCATTCAAACCGTCTGTGCACCTACTGAGCCTCCTCTGGATTGAGCTTTCTATATAAATCCGGTTTATCGTTCAGTAAAAAGTCTCCGGTATTCTCGTCGCTGTAGGAAAGCCCTATCAAGGACATCTTGAATTAGTCTATCCCAATCTAGGGAGTAAGTATAAAAATCTTTTTTCAGTCATTTTTCCACAAATTAATTTTAAACTAACCTAATGTTACATTATTCACTTAAACAAAAAAAACAAAATCATGCGAGACGAGGATACACGTCAGCACAGCAGTGGCACCATTTAAGCTACTTAGTTACCTATCTCGGAAAAAAAAATAGGCGATTCTAGGCTCCATCCAGATTATCTCAGGAACGATGAAATGTCTGGTACTAAAAATAAATTATGTCGGAATATTACCATTTCTTAAAGTCCAGAGAGGGAAAATAGAGAAATGTCAAAGAAAATTTTAGAATATTTTTTACTTGTAAACATTAACATAGCAATTCATGGATTTAGCCCAAAGACTACTATTGTACACTGGCAAGTTTCGGCGGATTTTGATTCAAGTTTAAAAATAATTGTACCATTGCAAATGGTACAATTATAATCCTGTGTTTACAAGTAAAAAAATATTCTAAAATATTCTTTGACATTTCTCTATTTTCCCTCTCTGGACTTTCAAATACACAGAAATAGTAGATTTCGTGTATACTACAAATCTTCTGCATACGTTGAGAAGGTTTTCTTGTGATTTAAGTGTATGGTTTTTAGGTTGTAGTCTTGTGATATCAAAATGGGATAACGTGGAAAATATAACAAACAATCCAGGGACAAATGGGCAAAACATCCAGATTTTTAAAACAATTTCAACATCTCAATTGGCAACTACATTATGAAATCCTTTTTATTTCGCACTAAAATTGTGGAGTAGAGTAATAAGTCTACCATACAAAAAAAAAAGGTAACTAGGCTACTTGGGGCAAAAATGTAGGCGACTTCGAGCGTGCCACATCTGGCAACACTGCACAGAACATAAATATACCTACAGTCGCTGATGTCGCCCCCAAAGAGTAAAGTAATTCTAGCGTCACCCAGTGTTGCCAGAACGTTACTTTTGTAACGTTTTGCGTTACTTTTTGAACTGCTTACGTTACATTTACGTTACACGGATGAAAGCGTTACTTTTACGTTACTTTTTAGAGTCATTTTAATTGCTTAGAGTTGAATAAAAAAACAAGTTGAAATGGAACGCAAGCAAGTGTCGTGCTGTGCGTGCGTGCGTGATGTTGGCAATTCGGCATTGCAACTAAACTAAAATGAAAGTAATGTTTGTCTCTCTCTCTCTATCGCACTGCTAGAATAAGCAAACAGAAAGAGCGAGTTGTATTAATGCAAGTTTGTGTACATTCCTGCCATAATGTTATGGTGTGTGTAGGCTGTACTATAGGCACTTCTGTTAAAAATTAAGTGGCAATATTCATTAGTTCCTGTTTTTGACACAGAAAAGTGTGTGGCGCTAGACGTATTGAGATAGAATCATTATCAGAAAAAATCGCATTTGAATATTTTCCCTCCCCGAAGTCCGAATGTAAAGGAACATAATATTTGCTCTGTAACCATCTAATGTATAATATAAGTCAGCTTGTGGCATATTCATTAAAATGAACCAGTAGTGTACTCTGTGTCAAAATGAACTGTGTAATCTGTGGTCTATCTGTGACATCTGTCAACAATAAAGAAGCTTCCCGTCATCATGTCGCATCTGCCGTCTTTGATTCTATCCAATAAATCTATCCTAATCAGGGTGATCCCCACGAACTTTCAATAACTTCACTTTCATTCATTGGTGTTCCGCGGTGTTCGTGCGTACAAGTTTTGTTTAATTGTTTTATTTGAGTGGATGATATACTTAGGCCAAAGAAAAACTGAAAGGTTCAAAGAAAAGAAATAACTTTATCGTTCATAAGGTAAGTACATTCAACAATGGGATGTCGTATCGTATTTGTCGCGCGAGCCATTTAATACCATGCACTACTAGGAACCTATGTCTACTAGTATGATCACAAAGTATTAAATTATTTTTGTCTTTTATTCTCAAAAGTGGTTTGTGTCATAATTTTGTCTGTAAGGTAAAAACGGCGGGAATTTGGTGGCGATCGCGAATCGATCTTTTAAATAACAAACTAAGCAGTTGACTGGCAGTGCTGCCAACTCCTAAAAATATTTCATACTAAACCTTCGTTCAGAAACAGTCAAAAATAGGCTAAAATTTTCGTATGATCACGTAAGTAACAATAATTTAATGTTTTTAAGTGTTTTTCCAGGATTATACCCGTCGATTAAAAAAAAAACATTAAAAAATGCTAAAATAGTGATTGCAGTGTGTTAAAAGTTCTAAATACAATTCAAATTGTTTAAATAGTATAAAATACAAAAAAAATAAAAAGCGTTATTTTTTTTTGTGAAAACGTTACTTTTTGAACAGTCTTGGGTCTTCTTCTGACGACAGGGCACTGGCAACACTGGCGCCCCATCGAGTTAAGAAAAACAATGTTGCGTCATATGCCTGAGTGTACCTGAGTGCGTCGCCCCCTTACCAAATTTCTAGACACTTGTGCTGTGCACGTATAGTTATTATACTCTTAGGTGCACGTTCTCTCTCCGTATACCGCAGTTGCCGTAACTGTCTTCTACCTTGTGCTTCGGAATATTTCGTAATGATACTGTGTGCAAAAGTTAACAATCGCACGAACTTGTGGTATATAATTATATCACCCTTTGATCTAAACACTATTGGATGGGCAGCAAACTTGCATTCCCATCCATAGAAACCGACCCAAAAGCCTTGGCCGTTTCTGTCCCACACGTTTGATTTTTTGGTGGTGTCGTTGGTTTGTCAAGGTTCGGCAACTGTGTGAAGCCTGCAGTAATCCAGTGTGTGTTATACAGGAAATTCCCAATGGTTGAAGGAATTTGTTTGTAAAATGTTAGTTACAGTAAACTCAAACATATTGGTCATAGGATAATCTGAGGGGCGGGTTGTAGTATTTGGTTGTTGTTGTTGCGGTGGTTGTTTTTATCCTTGTTTATACATCTTAAGGCTGTAATTATAATGTCTGTTGTTATGTAGTGGATCAAAAATTTGTAGTAATTATTGAATAAAAAATCTAACTAATATGTTGCATTAGTGTGACTTGTGGTGCTGAAGGCTATTTTTAAATTGAAACAGTCAGGTAAGGTCAGTGAGTGTATTGTTAGTGCTATTGTAGGGATTGAATATATTAAAATATCTAAAATGTAGTTGTCTTAAAAGCTGTGTCAGTCTTGGGTCAAGTTATCCTAATTCTTGCTATAATTAGGAGTTCTCTAGTGAGTTCCCATCTAATTCGCTCACTAACCAACCAACCTTATTTAAATATGAGTAACAAGTATTATTCTGCTTTTTTAAAAGTATGTTGTCTTTAATCATTTTACTTTGGCGTTTTGATGGCTATAGCTTTACTAACAACATGTGGCATTTGCACTATACCAAACCAAACGGTTTGGTAGTGGTATACTGTACAAACGCATAGTATACCACTTTGCTCTCTTGGCATTATATGCTTATAAAATTTGCACATGTAAAATGACACATGTAACCTGGCCATTACTGCAATCAGCAAATATACAAGGACAGGTTTTAATTACTTCCTTTTTTAATTCCTGAGATTGATTGTTCTGAGTAAAATTATTCTTCTACATTCTAGCACTCATAATTGTAACAATATTGTTGAGATCACTTTTGGTTTGAGAGAAATGATATTGCAGTGTGTTTTCGCTTTTGTTTGTTTATCAAGAACCTTTAAGGCATTTAGCTCCGCATCAGATGAATACATATTTCATCATGTTTAGATGGTTGTTTTAGGATTCTTGCGTAGAGCATTGATGAATCTCTTAAAATATCCTTCAATTTGTGTTGAATTTCATTAAGTGATGAAACTTATTGTTAACTGTAATGTACTATGGGCTCCTGTAGAGTAAAATAACTTTTGCTAGTGGATTCATCAACTTTAATGACTAAGTACTAAAAAAGGGTTTTCTAAAACATGGGAAAGATTGTGGGAGGTCCTGGAAATCTTCATGGGAAGAATGACCCCACTGCTCTTTAGAGCTTGTGAAACTGCAGAAAAAATGGAACTATGCACAGTGACATTGCATTTTTCACACTTTATTTTACTGTTTGTCATTGCTTTCCAGCTGCAAAGTTTACAAAGCTTGCAGTGGCAGATTAAGAGTTTTGGAGGCCCTGAGCATAGAAGGCCATGTAGTTCATGCCCTCTGTTGCTTGTATCGGAAAATAGGAACAATAAAAATTCACGAAGATCATAGATGTACCTAGTACATCAATCAAACAGATTTTAGATTTGGTTTGGTTTATAACAGGTAATTTAATTTGTACATTTGTGCTTATTAGTACATCAGGACATAATATAGAATTAAGACATGTAAGTACAATCAGTGTGTACCAATTTACCAGCGATATTCATTCATTACTCGAACAAGTTAAAACACAAATTATTCCACCAGACTAGTGTCACAACCCAAAAATTATGGTGATAACCGATACCCCAGTGTTCCTAGTAGGGGTTAAAACATTTTTTCTTGCCTTATTTATTAGAGAAAACTCCAAGATTACTTCGTCAACATTTATCTGATGAAGTATATCTGCTTCAATATTAGTTCTTTGTGCATTTTTTTATCTTTTTGGTTGCGAGAAGGATCGTCCAGCAGAGCAGTTTGTAATCTAACTGTAAAATAACAAATAAATAAATAAAATAAATTATTTAAAAAACAAAAAAACCCGACTGCAAAAACACATAACTGAAAAGGGAAAAACAAGCATTATAATCTATATCATTTTGGTTCTGCAGGCAGGGACAATCAAAAGTTACACCATATTTCAGGTTACGAGTATTTGACTGTCCCCGCCTGCAAGACCAAAATTATACAGGGTGTCCAAGAACCTGGCGTCCAACTGGATTCCCACGATGCCCCAAGTTCTAACAGTACTCAGAAAAATATTTTAAAAAATCCACCCCATGTACTTACAGAATTATACTGATTTCAAAAAAAAAGGGGAAATGAGCACCCTGTGACATACTTTTGAATGCTGTGACTGCTAATGCTGATAATTTCGATATTTCTTGGAGGTTTTGTAATCTAGGGTATTGCTGTGTCTAAATAGAATGTAAAAATAATGTACTTATTGTACCATTTTAAAATAAAATATTATTTTAACTAAAGGTGATATGGAAAACTATTGAATTTCGCAACTTTGACCGACTGTAGTGTAAAAAAAATGTACCAAAATAGTATGGCAAGTGACGTCAAATTTTGACGCGTTTATTCCTCTTTTTAAAAAGGTATAATACTTACACATTAATTTGAAAAAAAAAAATTTGATAATATTTTTACTCAACAACCCAATTTTTACGAAGTGCCTACCTACTAACGGTAACTGTCGGACCCTTTCTTATCTTAGAAACTGTTATGTTACTACTATTATTTACTTCGGTTCCAAGAGTGAGCAAGAAGGAAATACACACAGGTAGATGGGTTCCCAGTAGAATAAAAGCAAAGAATGTTAGTTTAAAGATATTTTATTACAATAAATGTTCAAAATGTTGACCACCCGCGGCAATACAAGCTCTCACTCTCCTTAAAAAGGACCGCTTTATGTTTCGCGAGTAACTTTTTTGACGTATCACCTGCACTGCTTGTGTTATCTTCTCACGAAGGTCAGCGATGTCATTAATGGGCTTCGCATAAACGAGCTCCTTCATAGTTCCCCAGAAAAAAAAATCCAGCGGATTTAAGTCAGGTGAGCGGGCTGGCCACGGGATTGTTCCTGATCGCCCAATCCACCTGTTCGGGTATTGCTCGTCCAAAAACTCTCTAACGGATACGCGAAAATGTGCTGGACAGGACGCTGCAGCTCGTCCATTACCTCTACATTCTCCATAAATGTAGTGCATATTTGCGTATTCTTGCGGAGTGTAGGTCGCCATGGTAGCACACACAAAACACAAACTGTCCAAACACAGGCAAAGGTCGTCGTAAAGAGTTCGTTTCAAAGTCCAGAGCACAAAGAGTAATCGAGTCCAATAAACAAAGCTTTAAATCGTAGTACGTGATCAATGGTAACAATAAGAGAGAGGTGCGTAGTAACGGCAGGAGGCAGTGACGCGTACTGACCGTACTGTTATCCTAAATAGCACGATCCCAGATAGCGTCACTATCTATCTCACTCGCACCTCTAACCTTTTTCTCCCTCACTCTTACCTGAATAATGGGGTACCATAAAGAAGAACCAGCAAATCGCAAAGATAGTTTCTGTCTTGCTCCCTCCTGTTGTAATAACGAATCACTATGGTGAGATGCATGCACATACCGTCCCTTACGGTCTAACCTGTTTTTTGAGAGGCCTGTTGTTATTTTTATGAGCATACAATAGTAATTCTTTAGAGGTTAGATTCAATTCGTCGTAAATTTTTCTTTCTAAGAATTCTGTAAGACATCGTAAAAATTGGGTTGTTGAGTAAAAATATTATCAAAAATTTTTTTTTTCAAATTAATGTGTAAGTATTATACCTTTTTAAAAAGAGGAATAAACGCGTCAAAATTTGACGTCACTTGCCATACTATTTTGGTACATTTTTTTTACACTACAGTCGGTCAAAGTTGCGAAATTCAATAGTTTTCCATATCACCTTTAGTTAAAATAATATTTTATTTTAAAATGGTACAATAAGTACTTTATTTTTACATTCTATTTAGACACAGCAATACCCTAGATTACAAAACCTCCAAGAAATATCGAAATTATCAGCATTAGCAGTCACAGCATTCAAAAGTATGTCACAGGGTGCTCATTTCCCCTTTTTTTTTTGAAATCAGTATAATTCTGTAAGTACATGGGGTGGATTTTTTAAAATATTTTTCTGAGTACTGTTAGAACTTGGGGCATCGTGGGAATCCAGTTGGACGCCAGGTTCTTGGACACCCTGTATAATGTATATATAGCCTATGTCACTCCCACAATTAAGACGAATCTAAAGACACCTCATATGTCAAAATCCATCAAGCCGTTTAGGCTACAGAGCGTGCCAAAGAAATAGACATACATACATACATACATACATACATACTCTCGAAAAACATTACCCTCCTGAGGCAGTCGGGTAAAAATAATAATAATGTAACTGTAAAATATTCTAAATGCCACTTCTCTATTTGGGAAAACACTACTTTATCCTTAATGATTATTTCATACAGATTGGAATGTGTGATCTTTTCGAACATATTTATGAAAATTATTTAATTTGTCAAGGAAGTTATTATCAAAGTCTTCCGGGTAAGCTTATAAAAGCGATTCAATATATTCTTACTTCCTTGTATGCTACACCTCAACTTTGGATTTTCCGCCGAATTCGTATCTTGGACTCAATCGGAAACTCTTGTGCAATTATAAATATTTTTTACATAAATAAAATTATGAATGAAGGACAAGGAAACAGGGGTCCACAGTTTCATACACATAGTTTTGCTGCAACCAACACGTTTGTTTTTTGTTTGAATGTTTGGACCAGTCTTCCACAAGGCTTTTGGGGACAGGATATTGTCGGCTAAATAAGCTAAATTGCTAACTCCCTCTCATACTACTTGTCAGAAATAAGAAAAAAAGAGTTTAAAATTATAATTACTAACCGACTGCAATATCTAAATTCCAGTTGGTAGATATTTTACCATTACCTATTATTACACCATTTTTTAAAAATTATATTGATATTAAATACACTTTAGGGCCTAAAATCGGAGTTAGCATTTTTTACACTTGCAATATTTTTTTTACCGCAATAGGTTTACGAGTTATCAAATTTTAATATCTAAGTAATTCTATTGAAAAAAAAAAACGAATTTACTTAATAAGTTTCGTTTATTAATAAAAGAGATAATTAAACATAAATGAAAAGTTTATAAAAAAATGCAGTATTTAGTGATGCGGTAAATTATCATAAAATTCTCGAAAATCTGCTGGCAGGACTTGTTTAATTTGTTGTAGGTCGTTGTATTTTTTAGCTTTAATTTTGAGTCTTCCTTGGTGTAAATTTTGCATTTCGTCAAAACTGATTGCTGAAAAAAATCCCTTTCTCTGGGGCAGCAGTGTCCATGGCTCACTGAACCGTAGTTTGTACGAGATATCCCCCGATGGAGAATACATCAGCCCACGTATATCGGTGACCTTAGGGTCTCCCGCCGAACGGCCTGGCCGAATACTTTTATAGCTTGTTAAACTATTGAAAGCTTTAAAAAAACCATGTTCCAAATATTTAACATAGAATTGGTTGTTACGGGCGGACTTAATAATTTGAACGTAGTCTGCGGGTACATTTACAATCCTGTTACGCATCCTTCGTTCTATTGAGGAATGCATAGCATCCACCTCCATTTGTGTATGTCCGACTTCTAAATACTTTTGTTCGATGGTTATTTGGTTTTTAACTGCCAAATTTTGAAGGGCGTTTGATAAAGTTACATTGCGGTTTTGGTAACCACAGCCATCAGAATAAATAATAACACATACATCCGTTTTGTTTTCAACTTTTGAGAGAATCTTTTTTTCAATAAAATACGTCCAAATAGAGGCAAACTCATCTGCATTTAGCCCTCCTTCCGATTCGTTCCACACAAAACAATAGCCATCTTTAGTGATGTTATCGTAAAAGCACAGATTATGTACTTGCAGCTTGGTTTTGTAGTACAATGTGCTGACATTGGACTGCGGTGCCATCAAAACTGCTTGGAGATCTACTGTAAATACAAACTTATTATTTTCTTTGTCAGCTTGCTTTTCTTTTCTAGCTTCTTCTTTTTTCATTATATGTAATTGGTAATCATTTTCTTCAACTGTGCCAGACTTATATCTTGTGCATGTTTCACACTCATCCTTTTTAGGACGGAACAGTGAAAGGTTTCTAGATGCCATAACTTCAAAGAAAGAAGTTCTTGATAGCGGTTCTGTGGCATGTGATTTACACCAGTCAGACACGTAAAACTTATACAAATCCATTTTGGTTTTCCAATCAGGTTGTAGATACTGTCTTGAAGATGAGGCTCGACAATAATGGGACTCCATTGTCGGCAGAGAGTCGAAGAATTCGTTCATTGATTTTTGTCTGTCTGTAAAAGGGTCTGCTCTATCTTTAGTAACTCTAAGTTGATTAGGAATGCAATCATGTTTCATTTTATCTTTCCAGGCTATTACTGTCATTCGTCCTATTGCCAACGTGTTCAAATACATAGTTTTGCATACTCTTATATAATCATCATCAGCTGTTTTCAAGTTATATTTGAATGACTGTGTTCTTCGAGATTTATCTGACTGTTTTCGATCCCTTTGACGTTTTGTTGGAATTGCCTGAACAGTATCATTGACCAATACTTTTTTCTCTCCCCATGTAAAGTTTTTTCAAAAATTATTAAATATTATTATTCGTTGTTCATCAGTTACAGTAGCGCACTTAATTATACCTGTTTTGTTGTCACATTTGCATCTGTTTTTTATACGCTTTGGTTCTCTTACAGTTTCATAGACCCATTTGGAATCTTTTTTAATTTTGCCATAATATTGTGCGCCATGTTCGCGTAATTTTTTATTTTTCTCTGCAAACCAGTCACTTTTATTTACTTGCGAACGTCTTTTTCTTGTCCTGCTTTTCGTTGGTAAGGAAGTGACGCTGTCATCATCCGAGGTTGACGAATACGCCACTAGTTTAGAGCGGCCTAATTCATCAGTGAAATTGGATATTATATCCCAATTCTCCACATTACAGTCATTATCTATATCCCAATTCTCCACATTACAGTCATCATCTATATCCCAATTCTCCACATTACAATCATCATTATATGTTTCTTGCAACTGTGAAGCGAGGACAGAAACATCTTCATCATTATTTTCTGGAATAATACTATAACAAATCGTGTTTGCTTCTTCATTGGGCAGGTCACATGTAGTCATGTCAGGGAGATCAATTATTTCAATCTGTGTATTTTCTACCAGAGAACAGTTCTCAATATTAGCCAGTGGCACAATAGAACTAGATTCTAATCTGAGGCGTATCATTTCAATAAGATTGTTTGATATGTCGGTACACCTAATATCTATTCCTTCGGAATCATAATTATTAAGGAGATTGTTATTTTCCAGATTAGACAATACCGATTCTTGCGTGGTTATGACATCGCAATTTAGCTCTTTAGAAAGCGCTAAACTGATTAGCTTTTTAGCTCTGTCAGACGCCATCTGTAAACAAAACAAAAGCGATCTATACCCCCACACCAAGCAGCCAGAAAACAGGCAACAAGACAAGAACAAAAAAATGCAACAACATTAGGTACGCCAACAGATCAACCTACCTAAGTCTGTCAAATTTATTCAACCCATGTTCAAGTTAATTATGAATTATGTAGCATATTATTATATACATATCTATATCAATATCAAATAATACATTTTTTAGATTTAGGTAGTCTGATGTGTTTGTATGAGTAATTCCACTTTGCCCCACCAAGCCCGCCACCCTGGTGTGGCAAAGTGGACTGCCTAAAATTTTGCAGTGGAATATGCCCCACTATTCTGATTTGATGGGGCGGATAACACTAGCATAAACACTTTGTGGATTCTGCCCCACTAGGGTTGGCACCTCAGGATTTGTGTATGAAGGTTAACATGTATTTTTACATTTGTTTGTAAAAAAAATAAATGTATACCTATATCTGTAAGTAAAACGTTATTAGTGCTGGAAGCTTAGATTTAATACGTAGCGAAGTGGTTTAAATAAAAGTAAAAAATAAATAAATAATTTTAATGTACTATTTATTTCTGGAAGGAATCGGTTTATAAATCACAGATTAATTACCTTTTACAAATAAAATTTTACTAACTAAGATAAATCTTGATAATCACAAATTAAACAATGATTTGTTCTTATGATATGTTCTTAAAACGAAACATATTTACTACATAACTATTCAAAATCACAGATTCTTCATCATTTGGTATACCTTTTACAAATAAAATCTTACTAACTAAGATAAATCTTGATAATCACAAATTAAACAATGATTTGTTCTTATGATATGTTCTTAAAACGAAACATATTTACTACATAACTATTCAAAATCACAGATTCGTCATCATTTTGTATGGTTTGTGTAGATATAGGTATTTTCTTACTGATTACGTTATAAATAATAAAAATAAATTTAAACTATATACATACAAACAGCCACTAAATTACTTGTTACAAAAAATAGAATCACAGATTATAGAGTCACAGATTATAGAATCACAGATTGATCGACATGGTATAAAACAGTCTTATGTATTACCTTATGAATAAAAACAATTTATATGCAAAAAAAAAGGCCACGAAATTACTTCCGGCTAAAAAACAAAAACTAAAATTATAGAATGATAAAATTTTACATAGCAAAAAGTCTTATTAATACAAATAAGAAACATCCTAACGAAAGTAGGTAAATACTGACTGTTGACAAAATAATTATCATAACAAACAGCCACTATATTAGTTTGAGTACTGACTATTTATAAGAATTAAAATCATCTAAAATCATAGATTTTGTATTTGTTAAGTTCACATTTTTTGGAAAAACTAAAATAGATTTCTTGGAAAAACTATCTTAGTTTTTCCAAAAAATGTCCAACCGTAATGTCGCCGTTTATGAGCTCCATTTGGGCATCTTGTATATTCTGATCGTTTTGTATATATTTATCAAGGCGTAGCTTGGAAGGTTGGTTCTGCATAGATTTAACTATTGAAAGCGTTATGTCTTCGTATAAGACATTAAGAAGTCTTAATAAACTGGGGCTTTTTTTAAGAATTTTTTTGTTAAGTTTATTATGCCAACTTTCGAGGGCATTAGTTGTGCGGTGTTTTGCCCCAAATACGCACCACACTTTTAAAAAGTTATCTTTCAGCCAATTGCGCAGCATATATTTTCTAAATTCATTACTTTTTTCGTCATCTGGGCTTTGTGCGGCTATGTAAAACCAACCTTCAAAAATCTTTTCTTCTGGTAATAAGGGTAAGACTGCGCTAAGCGCTACTTGTTTTCGCAAATATTTAGATTTTGTCAACCCTAACCCTTTCCCCTTTTTCCAAATTGCTTTACAAAAATGAAAAAAGCACCCTTTGATTGATGCTGATTTAAAGACATTTTTAAAACCAGTCATAGCCGCTGCCTCAAAATCCGACTGAAAACTATGTGGTTGCCAATCCGGAATCTGTGATTTTATTACAGAAAAGAGAGCGGTGTAAGCTTTGGTTGATTTAGTACTCATAAGAGCATATACTAATGGCACAATATTTGTTGTTTGTTGGGAGCTACCCAAATCAGCATGCAACGAATACAATTGTATGAACGGTTGTGGGCAACTTTTAAAAGTGCCATCGCCAAAAAAATGTTTGCAGGTTTTCATCAAATTCTTAGCTTGCTCTGAACAAAATATTAAAATAGAAATATCTTCGTCAATATACTTGGCAAGTAAAAAAGAATGAAATTTTTCAGGAACTTCTATTTCTGATAATGTATTGTAATATATTTTTTTTACATTAGCATCTTTGTTTCTGTATTTATACAATGCAGACTTTACTTTACAAAATGGAGGAATTTTACTCACAATATTGCTGTTGCTACTTTCTAAATATAAGGAAGCTACATTTTTGTCGTATGTTGCTGGAATGCTTGGTACGTCTGCTGAAGTGATTTCTCTCTTTATTTTCTGCATTAATTTTGTCACTTTGTTTCGGTCAAAATCAGGTTGACATTGGTGAGGTTTTTCGTTTAAAAGTATATTTCCCTGAAAACAAAAAAATGTAGGTATTAGAAAATATTTATAACATAGCACAACTTCAAGTAATATTATATGTATATGTATTATTATTATTTTAAATTGTATTAGACCCGTATTACTAAAAGTGAGTCAGTAAAAAGAATTACTAATAAGTAGGGACTTACTTTCACTACAATCGACCCATTGCACTTTTGTCTCCTTCTGTTTTTGCATTCCCAAATTTCAGATGCATTTTTGTACTTTCTTTTGAAATAGTATTGATGCCCAGCTCTAATAATACATTTTCCATCATTTATAAATTCAAGGCCAGTTTGCCCACTAGAACTTCCTGCTACAGAGTCTTCTGCCATTTTTGTAAAGCTGAAAAACACAAAAAATATCTTATTAAAAAAAATCTACACAAATCATCAGCATCCATGAAAAATAAATACGAAAATACTTACAATAAACTAAATACCACTCACCACCACTCCACAAATGCAAATGTCCGTCTATTTTGTAAACAAACAGAATGAAACAAAAAATGTCAGACAAGGACAACCGATAAGTCGCGGTGGGCGAGGCAGTGGTGAACCATAACCGGTTTAGTCATTTTTACTCCAACAGCATGTTTTAATCTCAGATTAAATAAAAAAATACTAACAAACAAATGAAGCCATGATGTTTGTACGTAAAGGACCTCAAAATAATAGACCTATTTTGACATTTGTGTTCGCGGCGTAATTAGTGATGTAACCATACGACTCGTAGCTAATTTTATGAGCTTATAATTACAAGTATTTATTTACTTTTTCGAAGCCGGGATAAAATGATATAGATTTTTTTTTAAACTTAAATCCTTCCGATATTTTTATTACTTTCGAATGCATTTCAACGCATTTTTTTATTATTTAATAAGTATTTGATTTATTCAAAGATAAAAAATAATAATATGACAATAATACAAGTACATATCACAAGACTTAATAACTAGACTTAATAAATTAACATAAAACTATAACTCTCATAAAGCGTTTCTGAACGCATTCTTTCACAATCTGTGGTTACGTTACGTTTCGATACTAGTAATATAGTATTTACGATTTCTTTTAATAATTATTATTTAAATTATCCCTTTAGTAATAGTGTTCTCGTACATTATTCTTCGTTTTTTGTTATTTAATAGTTATCAACAGTGATAATGTATCAATTTCTGGGCAAAAATCTAAATATATTTTTAAATCATTTAATGTTTGCAACGGATGGATCGGAACGTAAATGGAATACAAATAGCAAATGTCACAGCTATGTCAGACTAAATTGAATAAATACAGCAAAACTATATAATGTATTTATTTAAATCCAGGAAGATTTAATATGTGACAGTTTTTTACAAAAGTAGAACCTTAATACACTGTTTAAATAACCATTTTGATGTATTTAGATTTACGTTTGCTTGTCTCAGACTTGTCAAATCCTAACGTCAGTGGTTACATTTATTTTTTTTACAAACAAATGTAAAAATACATGTTAACCTTCATACACAAATCCTGAGGTGCCAACCCTAGTGGGGCAGAATCCACAAAGTGTTTATGCTAGTGTTATCCGCCCCATCAAATCAGAATAGTGGGGCATATTCCACTGCAAAATTTTAGGCAGTCCACTTTGCCACACCAGGGTGGCGGGCTTGGTGGGGCAAAGTGGAATTACTCTCAGAGATGGCTGCCATTTCGTGACGGATATTTTCTTTCAAATGCGCCAGTGAAGTCGGTTTATTGGCGTAAACTTTAGATTTAAGATAACCCCATAGGAAAAGTCCATAGGGGTTAAATCTGGACTGCGTGGAGGCCAATTTATGTCACCTCTCCGGGAGATCAATTTGCCTGAGAAAATTTCACGAACATGTGGCAGAGACTTATTGGACGTGTGTGAAGTTGCTCCGTCCTGTGGGAACCATGTTCTTTGGTTATAGCCAGGAAAGTTTTGCAGTTCAGGTACCAAGAAGTTGTCTAACATCTCCACATAACGCTCTGAATTCACTGTAACTGCACGCCCCCTTTCGTCTTCAAAAAAGTAAGGGCCGATAATTCCTCGCGCCGACATCGCAGCCCATACGGTCACTAGGCGAATGTAGTGGTTTCTGATGTTTGCGTTTCGGATTCGTTGCACTCCAGTAGCGGCAGTTCTGCTTATTTACGTGGCCATTAAGATAAAAATGAGCTTCATCCGAAAACAAAATGTTGGTAAACGTTGAAAATCGCTCAATCACCTTATTTACGAAATTAAGCCTCTGACTGGCATCTTGGGGCTTTAATTCTTGCACCAATTGGATTTTGTAGGGGTGCAGCTTTAGGTCTTTGTGCATAATGCGATGTAATGATGATCTATGCACATTTAAAGCACTTGCGCGCTTCCGAATTGAAAGGTTCGGGTCGTCACGAACAGACTGATTAACACTCCACGTTTTCTACTGTTCTTGATGACCTAGGTCGCCAGGATTTTGATTTATCCAGCGTTGTACCAGTCTCTTCAAACTTTTTAACCCAATGTCTAATTAGAGGAATGCTTGGCGCATCATTTAAGTGGCGAAAACCTCCAATACTGCAGAACTTTACGCGCTACAGTCGCCGAATCACCGTTTTTGTAAAACTCTCGCACGCACAACGCGCGGTCTGCTTCCGAGAAACTCTCCATAGTGACTGAATTCCCAAGAGCCAGGCTACCGATCGACATAACCCCCGCGCCCCTCGGATACGTTGCGTTCATGCAGTAAGCTAAATAAACATAAAATTTCTTTTGAGACACCTTGTATTAACACTTAATAGGGCATGGGCAAACTGTGGGTGTTTGAAACAAAAACGCAGTCAATTTGGTATAATAGGTGTATAGTGTTGTAGGATTGTAAATCATTTCATCCCCAAGTGTTTTCAGTTTTTCAGGAAAACTTATGGGAAAATAATTCCTCTTGCCCATTTAGATCATCACATGTAAGTGTTATGTGGGAAATTATTTCCCTACCTATGGGAAATATATTTCATACACATCCAGTAATAGGGGCAAGAAACTAACATATCGTGATTATTTTAGTACACGATAATATTTTATGTAAATAAAACACAAATAAATGTAAAAGTTTATTTATTGGTGGAACATTTCAAAGCAAGAAGCAGCACACAAAGATACCTTACAAATATTGCAAATGTATTTGCCGCGTTGTTCCTTTGCACGTGTACTGCACATCCTACACCTCCGAAATTTTGACAATTCTGGCATGTGCGATCCAACATCCGCTTTTCTTAGTTCCTCGGGTACTGCAGTGGCACCTCCTTTTTTGGTTTTGATACTGGAGCAATTTTTTTTTCGTGACGTGAAATTGTTTATTAGACCCCGGCCTAATCGCAGACGAAATTCTTTATGAGTATTTCGCCGTTCCGAATGAGATGTCATATAAACAATGTATGCATTGATCACAGCTGCCTTCAGCAAAAACCAAAAAAGTCGGTGCCAATTCTTTCGGGATTTGCGCCCAAGTGGGTATGATGCTCTAAAGTGATCAAAATGATCAACTCCTCCCATAAACTCAGTGTACTTCTTGATTGAAAGAGGGCAAAACATTATTTTTTGGTACCATCTTTTTGTTTCCGCTCAATCATTTCCACGGCTCGAGGATTGAATACTTGCAACAAAAACATCTTTTGTGTCTTTCCATTTGATAACAGTTATTGGTCCATCACACTGGTATATAAATTCTCCCGGTTTCAGGACTGTTTCCTTCCTTTCTTCACTGTTTAGATTTTTTCCTGTCATCAAATCTGGTAAACCCTTGCGGTTTATTCTTACGGTTCCAACACTATAAATATGTTTCTCAAATAAAATCTCCAACAATGGAAGGCTGGTGAAAAAATTGTCAAATGCTACCAATGTGTGGCTTGGCAAAGATTCACATAAATCCATTATTACTGTAGCGCCTAAGTTCTCTTCTGTTCTACTATCAACTTTCCCAGTATAAAATTGAAATTCATATAAGTACTCTGTTTTTGAGTCAGCCATTGCCTAACATTTATACCCCCTCTTTATAGGTTTCTTGGGCATATATTGCTTCATGTGGCTGCGGCCCTTGAATCTTATCATACTCATCTATTGAATTGAATGCAGAAACTTCTACATTATCTTTGAATGTTTTGTTTAGTATTTCAATAGCAGGTTTAATTTTTCCTAATTTATCATAATCTGGAGAGTTTCGTGGTGCTTCTGTTGTAATGTTTGATATATGGAGATTTTGTGATATTTTTTTAAACCTTTTTGATGGTATTACTTTGCAAATGACTGGGTTTCTGAAAAACTCATCTGTTGACCAATATGTATTTATATCTGCTAACGGATTTATACTCATAAGCATAATCAAACCAAAGTATGCTTTCATTTCTTCTTTTGTGACATCCGTCCAAGCTTTAGAATGTGTGTAATTTGCATACAAATTTGTGTTTTGAACAATAATATCAATCAGTTCTTCTGAAAAAAAAAATCAATGAAATAATCTAGTGGTTGATTTCTGTTAGTGTACCTCTTTCTTACTTGCATTTCTCTCTCAAAACTAGGCCAAGTACCATTATCATGTATAAAGGACCAATTCCTTGATTTATCTTGCAACTGCCTAAATGTATCTTGAGAGAAAGACAATGCAGTTTCTACAGTATTTTGTTCATCAGGCACAGTCACTTGGATTGCCGCCATGGGATCTGGAGGCAAAAGTCCTCGCGCACGTATGGGAGTGGCGCGAGGAGGCGAAACGCCGGGGCGTAAGTCCGCTGCCGCGAGAAATCGCGGCTCAGCGGACGGAGCTCCGGCGGGATCTCATGGCGTCATGGAAAGTACGGTTGTCGCAACCCAGTGCTGGGCACGCCACGATTGCGGCGATAAGTCCCCTCTTTGAGGAGTGGCTGGAGAGGCGCCACGGCGTCCTCACCTTCCGCCTGACGCAGGTCCTCACCGGACACGGCAGCTTCGGGAGGTTCCTGTGTCGGATAAGGCGGGAGGAAACGTCCGGGTGTCACCACTGTGTGGATCGCCCGGAGGACACGGTGGAGCATACGGTGGAGGTCTGCCCGGCTTGGGCTGAGCACCGCCGTGTCCTCTTGGAGGCGATCGGCGGCAGAGACCTCTCGCGTCCGGCCCTGGTTCAGGCCATGGTACGGAGCGAGAGGGCATGGGCAGCCGTCACCTCCTTCTGCGAAGCAGTAATGCTCGCGAAGGAGGAGGCGGGACGGTTGAGGGAAAGGCAAGTTTCGCGCCCTCTCGCCCCTAGCCGCCGCAGGAGACGCCCAGGGCGTCGGGAATCCCGGGCGGATTTCCGGCCACCGTAGGCGCGGGCTTGCGGACGGTGAGCAATGGGTAGCTCACCGTCCGGTAAGGACCAGGCCCGGGTCGACGGCGCGTTGTATTCCACGCGCGCCTCAAAGAGATGTCGTCAGCACATAGTAGGGGTCCACTAGGGCCGATGCCTGCCGGGGTCGCGGGAAGGTACTTATGGGTCACCGAGGCCCCCGCAACACAGGCAACAAGAAGGAATACGGGTGGGTTTTAGTCAGTAAGAGTCTGACACACCCTCCCGCTCCGCCCAGAGCGGGAGAAGTTATTTGATGATTTCCCACCAAAAAAAAAAAAAAAAAAGGCACAGTCACTTCAGGTAGTGGAAGAGAAGTTGATGTTGAAGCAGCAACAGAAATTTCAGGGATTGAACATATAGTTCCTTCTTGGGCTCCAGCCATGGTGACATCTTGTGAAGTAGTAGTATGTTGAATAAGTGATAAATCTGGCTCACCCTCCAATAAAGTGTGCAATGCTTCTGTAGAAAGATTTTGTACTTCATCCAAACGCAGATCAAAATGGATATTGTAGGAGTCAGAGACAAAATAACCAACTGCTTCATCATCAAAGTCCTCATCTTCTGACGAACATAACAGCGCGGACAGTTGGCTTTCAATATCTGAATCGCGAAGATGTTTCTGAAAGAAAAAAAAACACTACCTTCAGTCTGATTGTGTAACATAAACATTCCTCGCAGGAAAACATTTCCCACAATATAATAGATATATAAACCTAAACGGGCAACAAGCTAATATTTCCCACGTAGTTTTGAGAGCTAAAATTCAGTCACTCATTGTTTTTCATACTTATGAATTACATAAACAAGTAACACGACCCATCGGGTTAGTCCCGCTATGGTATGGTCCCGGTATGGCACCCTCTTAAAATACCTATCAAAAAGTCCCGCTATGGTACCCATCTTTTAGATCTACGTTAGACAATAGAAGGTACAACTGAAAAGAAAAGTGTATCTATAAATAAATACTTTTAGGAGTGTATCAATAAAACGTCTGTTTGCGATATTAAATCAGTCTTTTATTAATTCAAAATATTTATAAAAAAATATCAAACAGTAAAACGAAATATTAATTGCAATGTAATTTTTAAAATAATCAACAATATTAATTACCAATAATCAACAATAAAAAAAATATAAAAAATCCACATCTCAGAAAAGTATTACTGTAAATATTATAAACTACAAATAAAAACAACATCCAGACATAAATATTAGTTACAAATAATCAACATTGAGAAAAGGCAGTAATTGTAAATTTATATAAACTACAAAAATAATCAACAACCAACTAGACAAATATATTAATTACAAATAATCAACATGGAGAAAAAGGCGCAAATTGTAAACATAAACTACAAAAAATAATCAACATCGAGAAAAAGTATTAAACATTTTAATAGGCTAAAAACAAAATTAAAATAAACTATTTTTTAAAATGTTCTGATCGAAATATTGACTTTGATATGTTAATCAGAAAATCACCAATGGAGATAGCTTTATTTTCGTAACTTTTTGTTAGCTTTTGAATCTGGCGGTCGATTTCTATACTTGTTCTTTTTCTTGAATTTATAGGTGATCTTTTTAGTCGAAAGCTATAACAAAAATCATCAGTTATTTAAGTTAAGCTATATTTTTTTCAGTAACCGTCTGTAATAGAAGGCGACAACCAATAATATCTACCAAAATAAATAAAATCAAATCCATTTTCAAATTCTTCTATGTACTCGTATTATGTAAAAAAATATATATCTGCTTTTAAAAATATTATATCTGCTTAAAAATATTGTCTAAAAAATACAACTTACTTGGCTTGTTTTATATCAAAGTGACATGTGTCGTTGCCAATTGTTTGCAGAAACAATAATAAACTGGGATTTTTTCCAATAATTTTGTTGAATCTGCCATTCCATGATTCCGCCAAGTTAGTTGTTCTATGGCGTTCATTATGGCAACACCAAATGAGGTCTGGATATTCAAGCCACTGAGTGACAAAATAGTCATTGAATTTGGTCATAGCTTCATCGTCGAAACTGAAAAAAATACTTATTAAACGTTCGTACTTGTAAAGCAATGAAATTAACAGGTCCTTACTGATATTGTTGTTCTTTACTTTTTTGCCATATAATTAGAGTTAAGTACTCAAACATCATTTTGGAAAGTAACCAAGATATTATACCTATTTTCCATTATATGCAGCCAGCCGTCTTCAATATCTTGTTTTGGCAAAAACGCCAAGCCTATGCATTGCTTAACATGGTTCGAGGACTCTTCGTGTTCCATGAGATTTAAAGATTTCGCTTTTTTGATAACGTTCTTTTGAAAATGTACGTTACATCCATTTATTTTGATATCAGGAAAAATCTTCGCTGCTGCATTTATTACTCCTATTTCAAAATCGAAGGTAAATTTCGATGGACGCCATTCAGGCAAAGTTTGTTTAATCAATTCGAAAACTTTTTCATAAGTTTTCCCTTCTTTGTTTTTTAACAGAATATAAAATAATGGTGCTACATTCGTGGATAACTCAGTGCTTCCCATGTCTCCATGAATGACATAAACTTGTTCGAATGGGTTTGGGCAGCCGTCGAAAGTGCCATCACCAAAGTAATGCGTTACACATTTTATATATTCCTTTACTTCTGTCGAGGAAAATATAATTATTCGATTACAGTCTTCATTACAATAATCAGCCAATACATACTTATTAAATTCTTCTGGTATTATAATTTCTTCCACATTCTTAAATTGTGTTTTTGGTACGTTCAACGACTTATTTCGGTGTCTGTATAATACTGTTTTTAATTTTTTATAGTCAGGAACATTTCCTGTAAGGTGTAACCCTTTGTCTTTTAAGTTACCCATGTGTTTTTCGAAAATTTTCTGTACTGATCCGTAATTTGAATTTACTTCTTTTTTGCACTCACTTATAGCCATTTGAACTTCATTGTCTTCAAAATGTGGCACGCACTGATCACTGTGTTTATAATCTTTAATTATTGTATTATTGGTATTCTCAATAGTTATATATCCACTACATTTAATACTATTTCTCCTATTTACACAATGCCAAGTACTTGAATTTTTATTTTCTCTGCGTTTAATATATTTATGTCCGGCACGTAATAAAGTTTTTCCACCGCGTCGACTGTCAATAATTATTAAATTTACACCACGTGAACTACTTGACCCAGACATTGCAATAGATAAACTAACAAGCTATCCTAATTACTCATATCGCAAAAGTACAGCTGCAAATAGCAAACTAAACCCGGAATAATACTGTCTCTCTCTATTTTCATAAAAACAAAAGGGAAGAGCTAGATACGAATTCGAGGAAGGGCTCGTCTCTATTGTTTTACGAAAAAACCGGTTGGTCAGGTAACTACCTGAAGTGAAACGACAATTACCGAGCGTGATTTGTTTAAAAAATAGTATTAATAAATATTATCTTGCTTAACTATAATAGTTAAGAAAAGATATTTTTTATTAATACTATTTTTTTCTTAACGCATTGTACCTGAAGTGAAACGACAATTACCGAGCGTGATTTGTTTAAAAAATAGTATTAATAAATATTATCTTGCTTAACTATAATAGTTAAGAAAAGATATTTTTTATTAATACTATTTTTTTCTTAACGCATTGTATAACTTTTCTTTACAACAGTACCAAAAACTGAAGGGTACCATAGCGGGACTTTTTGATAGGTATTTTAAGAGGGTGCCATACCGGGACCATACCATAGCGGGACTAACCGGACCCATCTAATAAAAAAATTCAATAGTAAACACTTACCGGATTTTTTTCGGCATTATCACAATTTTTATCCGAAATCACACAAAAATCAGTGATCTGTTTGACAAAACATTGAAAGTAAAACTTTGACAGCTCCTTTTTTTACTTCGTTCGTTTTGGAAACGTGTCTTTTGGCTCATGTTGTAGGTTACCTCATAAAGAAAAAAATGACTGACATTTTGTGGGAACAGTTACACATTTGACCGTTTACAACAAAAAATGATGTGGGAATAATGTTCATCTTGCCCTAATAAGGGTTAACACGTTAAAAGCCATGTAGGGCACCGGTGACCGCACCTTGCCTTAATCTAGGCGCCGCGTTGGCCACCGCACAGTGGGTCGAAACGATCATTTTAGTGACTTAGGGATCAACTTTGCTTTTCTAATTTTTTCTTTATGCGGATCGATAGAGCTCATTAACCTCAATAATAATTGTTCTGATAATTTTTTTCGTAAACTTGCTCCTTTGGGTGGAAAAATGCATTTTGATATTTTTTTGTATGGAGCGGACCAAATTAAATTAAATCGTTCCTTCCCCGTAGTCAAACTATTTTGTCCAACTGATTTGACCACAAGGAAATTTGACGATGGATCTTTCCCTGTGGTCAAACTACTTCAATGATCCTACCTGTATATAAAGTTTCACTGCTGTAGTGTACAGTTTTGACAAAAATTAAAACCGTAATATAATTTTTTCGAAGTTATAATAATAATGTTTCAAATTATTAACCGATTCGTTGCGATGCCTAATTTCACTAACTTCTAGCCGTGGCGTCGAACAAAAATAACGTGACACTGATCAGTGCCCAACGCCATACGATTAAATGACACTCATCTGTGTCTTCAGCCATGCGGAAAAGAAAACAGTGTTTTGACATTTTTTTACGTATTCAAAGCTCGAATACTTTTAGTTTACATGTGAAATCTAACGTGAACGGTCAGGCACGTTGTTTTAAGCGATAAAAAGTGGCGAAACAAGTGTATTTGTGGAAATGGAAGGTAAGTGACTTATTTAATACAGATGTGCTCAACCTTTTCAACTTATTTTGCATTTCCTAGTAATTTGATTGATTATGAGGTATTAAATTGGGTCTAAAAATTTTTGCATAACAAATTTCAATTGTTTATAATTAAACTACGCAAATAAAAACTGCTAAGTTAGATTAAATAGTAATAATAATGATAGTAGTACTAATATATAATTATTTTATATGATTATTTGATACTAGCCGATGCCCGCGGTTCCACCCGCGTAGAATTTGTTTCCCGTTGTCCCACAGGAACCTATAATCGGAATAAAAGGTAGCCTATGTGCTATTCCAGACCAAGACTTATCACCTGTGCTAAATTTCATTGAAATCCATTCAGTAGTTTTTGTGTGAAAAAACAAAAACATCCAAACATTCTCACGGATACACAACAAATGTGAAAATTATTATTGTCAGAAAAAAATAATATTTGGCAAGATACTGATAATGTTTATTTATTGTTTAAGAATTACAGCGAAAAAGAAAGTACATTCCCGATACAGAAAATGAAACTCAATGCGACGATGACGAAGAGATAGTACAGAATTCACAACGCTGGGAAGACTCAGAAAACTGGGAACAGGAATTTATACCAAACCAAAAAACATGTAAGGATACTTCAACGTACACAAAAAAAGAAATGGTGGACAGTGCAACATGCACAGAAAGAGATGATGGCCCGACTATATTGGACGTCCATGGATGTAAATATTTTGGCCAGTTGGTTTCAAATGAATTATTGCGCTTTAAACCATATGAAAGAAATATAAAGATGCAGAAAATATTAGATATAATAAAAAAGTAATTTTAATATCAAATAAAGACCGGACAAAAGTTAAATAAAACCAAATTTTAATTCAATTACAATTTTAATTTTAACCAAATTTTGACTTAGATGATAATATTTATTAAAAATCATTACATCAGATCCGATTAACTAACATAGAATTTCAATATTTGTGAAATTCTCTGAAACAATCATTAAGGCACAGGCCTGGGAATCCAGGGCAATCGGGACAGCCAGTTATAACAGATACCCTTTTTTTAGTTTTTGTGTAACAAACTCTGCATCTTTTTCTTAGGGTATTATTACTTCTCTTTGGTAAATTGGCGGGTAAATGTATTTTTGACTGTGATAGAGGACGAGAAAGTTCTGATACATTGGGCATTGGTAACAATTCTTGCATTACACTCTTTATAAATTCATATAATGAAGTTTTATTTGTAGTGTTTTTTGCGTTGAAAAGTAAATAACCATTCACCAAACATATTTGGATTATGTGTATTATGACTTTTTTGTACCAGCGCAGGGTCTTGTGCTCACATCAATAATAGCTTAGCATCTGATCATGTCGATCTATTGCCCGCATATATTTATTATACTTTATTTGTACGGCCGGCTTATATTTTATTGTGCGTACACGGCGACTAGTAGTCCCTTTATAATTACTTTTGTGTTCAGTACTTATAAATAATACTTCCCGTTTATCTTGCCATTTGGTGACGACAATTTTTTTATTGTTTTGTAATATACACGATTCACCAGGCTTTAATTTGCACATTTTTAATTCTCTTGGATTTCCTATACGGTTTGGTCTTAGGGTACCAGTCACATACGTGTTTTTGCCTATTAACTCATCAGCCAACCCTACGCTGGTATAAAAATTGTCCAAATACAAAGCATGCCCTTTGTCAAAATATTTTTGCATGAGCAGATGCACCACTTTTTTAACGTGGTTTCTACCTCCTACTTGTACGTCTTGGGATCCTGCATACATGTGAATTTTTAAAATTATACCGTTGGCGTCGGCTAAAATGTACAGCTTAATGCCGTATCTATGGGCTTTGCCTTTGATATATTGACGAAAATATAGTCTCCCTTTCCACAAAATAAGAGATTCGTCAATTGTCAACTCTCTCAATGGGTAATATACGGCGTCAACTGTCTCATTGAACAAATCGATCAAAGATTTTATTTTAAATATACTCTCCGTCCTTTCGATATCTTGTAAGTTCAAAGCTCTTAAAATTAAAAAAAACCTATCCCTAGACATAAATAGGCGTGGACTAAGACGGAAAAAATAATGAGTGGACCAATAGTCCACCATTCTGTTCAGCTTTATGGTGCCCATTAGTAATATTATGCCAATAAAAGTTTTTAATTCGGCGACACTTAGATCGGTCCACTTGCTAAAGCGAGAACGTGCAGTTGTCGCTTCTACTTTCAATTTGTTACCGTACTTGTTTGTACATTTTAATATTAAATTTAAAAAGCGGGCATTCATAAATAAAAAAAAATAATCCAAAGGACTTTGGACCTCTGCGTCATGTGGCTGCAATATACTACTTGTCCCCGTAAATGGTATCTGTAACATCTGACTGGGATTACCCGGAAACCAGCCAGTTGTTTCTTCTAAAGACTCTTCCTCTGGATCTTCGTTCTGTTCATTGGCGTGAGAATCGACAATGTTTGCATCCTCGTTCGCACTTGCATCGCTTAACTCATTTAAGAGTTCTTCGTTATTCCCGGTTAGAATTCCATACAGTTCTTCGTCTTCATATAACTGTAAGCCTGGAATGTCATATAACTGCTCACTTTCTTGAGGAGACATCATTCGTTCCAATTCCACGCTTACGGGATCTATGGCCGATGATGTACCCGGAATTGGCGAACTTGGAATATCCATATATGGATTCTGATGGTACATGCCAGATGATGGTCCAGGAACTGGCGCACTTAGAAAAGGATCTACGCTAAATAATGGTTCAGGTTCCGGAGAACTCGAAGAATGGTATTCCATTTTCTTCAAACTGCAAAAGAATGAAAACTCTATTGGAAACGAAAATAAAAGAGACACGTATTTTTGGTCGTGTTTTTCATTGTGTTGTCTATTTTAATTTGTAAAAAGTACACCAAAAGAGGTTTATGGAGGTTTTAACAGTTATTTTAATATTACAGACAGACACTCCAATGTTATTTATTTGTATAGAGTAATAGACGTATAGATTATATTTAGTAATAATACTTATTTAGTTACATAATATTTATCAGTAGATCTACAATAAAATAATTTGATTTGAAAAAACTCATCATTTTATGACTAGTACGATAAGCTTATGTTATGGGATCTAGACAACCGATAAATATACATATTTACTATTTTCTTTTATAAATATACAGCCTTGGCCAAAAGTATTGAGCACCTTACAAATTTCGCTCGTTCACGGAAAGTATGGGAGTAAATCAAATCTATTGTTGAAGAATTCTTTTGTCGGCCATCTACAAAGGTTTAAACAATGACCCACGCCGCACAGCTAGCAATAAAACACCTGGGTGCAATAAAATGTGTTTTTTACAATTTTTGTATTTATTTATCAGTTCGCTACCATCGCTCGTTGTGAACACATCCAGTGATCTAGTGCGCCTTTTGTATTTTATTTCAGAAGTTTTAAGTGTTATTGTTGCAATATGCCAAAACAAAACGAACTTTCTTTAGAAAAACGTGTGCAGATACAGCTTCTGTATGAGCAAGGGAAATCACAAGTAGAGATTTCTAAAACTGTGAAATGTTCGCGCCGATCCGTGCAATATGCTATTCAGCGATTCTCTACTACCGGATCACATGAAAATAGACCGAGAACCGGGCGCAAACGCATCACCACAGACCGTCAAGATCGTCAGTTACTGAGAGAGTCGTTAAGAAATAGGAAAAAAACATCTTCAGAGCTCGCTGCTGAGTTGTCGGAACAAATTAAGAAGCCAAAAAGAATTTCTGCCGTAATTAAGGCAAAGGGTGGACCCACAAAATATTAATTTTCTATTAATAAATAGTAAAATAAACCCATATAAAACGTTTTGTTTTATTTCTATTTGATACTCCGCATAAAACTGAAAGATATCATGGGTGCTCAATACTTTTGGCCAAGGCTGTATATATATTATAGATAATGACAGCCAGACACAGAATAAACAATTGTGCTCATCATACAAAGTTTGACCTGCATGGGAATCGAACCCACCTCACTAACTACTAGACCAACAGGCCCGTCAATTAGCAACAATAACTTATGTAGGTATAAAAAAGAATCTTACTTGAAGTTCACGGCAAGTAGAGATGTGTGCACAGGCTGAAGTCGCACGGAGTCCAGTTCAAAGCCACAATTGTCACAACGCAAAATCAGAGTCCACTTTACACAGCCAAAATCGTCACAAATGCAAAACCAAAATCGATAAAAACACGAGAGTCCAGTAAACAAGCGAAAGTCATCGGTAAGGTAAATAACAAGAAAAGTAAGCACGTCTGATAACTAAGGATAGTAAACCAGAAGTAATTCAAAAAACAAGATGCGCGAAAGAAAAAAATTTATACCACGTGTTGTTACAATAAACAATGGACGGTCCCTTAAAATAGCGTGGTACGACGCACGGTGATATTTTTTATGTAAGTGGGTACCTACCATATTTCGAGACATAAAATTTACCCACTATCGATACCCAAATGTGATTACGACGTATATGCATATTTCTTTATAGATAAGGATTAGAGAGTTGTAATTAAAAGAGGAGAAGAAACATCTCTATATAAATACTTTTATTGTTTAAATTTTATCTTTATTTAGAGCGGGTGTAAAATTTTATAGAAGACAAGCTAAAGACAACCGCAGCAAAGTGATTTAGCTGCTTTACTGTAATACATTTATAATTTATTATCATATGATGATTTAATATCAAATACTTCAACTTCCAAAAAGGTTGGTGCCCCCTATTTTTTTAAAAATATTACAGTATCCAGAAACGAAGGCTACGAGCTTAATATACGTGAAAAATGAAGATAGTTTGGTTTCAGGTAAAACTTCCATAAAACTTAATTGAAGGAGTTATCATCGATTTCAAAATGACACATATCCGTGCCTGACGCCACACTTAAAAAGAAGTGATGGCACTGAAACGTGCCATCCGCAACGAATCGGTTAAATCGCAGTTACCAGAATGGTCCATTAAGAAAGTTCATTTGGATTTTGTAAAGAACTGCAGCTGCAAATTATATTAATTCCAATTTGGTTTCTATCATCGGTTTCTATCATTTCACAAATCCTCAATGGAAAAAGGCCAAACTCAATGGTAAAATCTTAGTGGAAAAACAACGGAGGCACCGTTGCGCTTCTATCGCCACTCCTCTCGCAAAAAAAAAACAAAGAAAAAAAGAGAAACGCGTATTGGGATTCTTTACTTCTCGGCCACTTCTTCCCAAAAAATGTTGGGAATACATTTACAGTTTAAATACCAATAACCTAAAAATGTAGAGAAAACCTTGCTCATAACTAAAACTTTCATCGTGGAATGGTGCGTGTATGGGGTACGGCACCGAACTAAATAATCTTGTTGCCGTTCTTATATCATTAAAAAAAAATCTATCTCAATTTATTTAAAAAATAGCCGACATCTATTTCATCGTGTATTAACTCCATTTGGCATTTTTGAATGAATTCGTCTCTATATATTAATTCACTTCGGCGAGGAGACGGTTCTTCGGAGGAATTGCTTTCTTTGTCTAATAATGTTTTGAGCAAACGAGAAACTGTTATTGGATTATGTCTCTTCATAAATTTATTAAGTTGAGCATTCTAGCTCTCTACAACATTATTAGTTCGATGCCTTTGTCCATATACGGACCATTGTATTCTAAATGATTTCTTTTTTAGCCATGTGTTCTCGAAATATTGAAGGTATTTTTCAATTTTTGGTGTTTTAGGACAATCAGATTGTATATAATCCCAACCTTCATCAATTTTTTTTTCAGGTAGGAAAGCAAGTGCAGCACATAATCCGACCACTCTTTTTCCGTCTTTGCTTTGTATTTTCATTTTTTTGGCCTTTTTCCATTGTGAATTTGTAAAATGATAGAAACATTTTATTAACTGGACATCTGTGAAAATCGATGAAATAGCATTGCTGGCAGCAATTTCAAAATCAGTGTGAAATTTGTTTGGTAACCATTCGGGTATTTGAGAATGTAACATAGAGAATAAAATTTCATATGATTCTTCCGTTTTATCCGTCATTAGTGCATAAGCAACTGGAATCACGTGCGTTGTGGTTGATGATGTATCTAAAGCCGCATGGATGCTGTACAATTGTGTAAATCCATTTGGGCAACTGTAGAAAGTGCCATCCCCAAAAAAATCTTTCAATTGAACCATTCTTGTCTTATTTTTTTCTGAACAAAAAATTATAATTCGTCTTGTTTCGGTAACATAATCAGCCAAGAGAAATGAATACAAATTATCGGGAACTGTTGCCTCTTTAGAATCAATGAAGCATGTTTTTTTTACGATTATTGTATCAAACCGATTTCACACTGCCAAAGGATGGTAAATTTTTGGTAAACTTCTTTTCTTTATACGCTGTTGGAATAGGGACATCATTGTTAACCACTTCTTGTCTTAACTCATCAATCACAATATCGATCTCATTTTTCCTATAATTTTTCCTATAATACAGAATGATGTGTTCAGTCCTTTTTACTATGTTGTCATTCTAAATAAAAGAAAAAATAATATGATCAAACCCTCTATAAATTAAAAAGATTAAAATAAAAAAAATAATACAAATTAAAAAAAAAACGCCTCTAGAAAAAATAAACTGCGCTAATGAGCCACCGTACACAGCCACCGATGGCCAGCAACAAGCAGCTCACACGATTTTGTTTGTAGACTCGCCGTACACGTGTGGCCGATGGTGGCCACACGCTACAGCAGCGTCCGCGACTCGCCACCACCGTCGCGCCCCTAGGGAGGGAGAGGGAGGGCCCTCTCCTGAATCGTTACCATCTGTTCTATTGTTTGTTCTACTTCTACCAATAGAACACTTAGGAAAAATCCTCCCTCAAACTAGGCTTCCGAACACCAGTAGCTGTCGCACGCCACTGCCACATTTGCAACAGCGGCAGTAATAGATGACTCGTTTGCGCCGAGCCTTATAGTAAGTTCATGAAAAAACGGAGCCAATAATTTTGTACACTACCTTCACAGTGATAGACCCTCGACACTTATCTTTTCTCAGTAAAGCTATACCACGTTTACGTTTCACATATTTCATATCCATTTTTGATTATGAATAATTTGAAATTCAACAAAGGATAACAATTTTATTGTGAATGACGCGACGCTTGACATTTGACATTAATTTTATCTTTGACTGTACATTAAACTGCATGCATATACAGCGTGCTAAAAAGTTGCAATATCAATAAAGTTTGACCACTGGGAAAATTATTCCTTGTAGTCAAATCAGTTGGACAAAATAGTTTGACTACGGGGAAGGACCGAATTAAATTTCTGCCAAGTGGCGTGCGATCCCGCTTTGAAACTATATTTTTCTTAGGGGTTGTCCAGTCTATTATCATTTGATGATTTGAACATTTGCATAAAGTTGCAACACTGCTAAATAAATGGATCGAAAAAAAAATGAAAAAAATACTTTGAATAAAAAGCTTCATTTTTTATTTTCGGATGTTCTTTTAAGTTATAATTGATATGGAATAGTAAGTAAAAGCACTTAATAATTCACATAATTACTTAAAGACTAACGACAATTCATTTAAAGGTCCCTGATTTACTTGAATTTACTAAGTACGTATTATTTAAAAATGTGGATCTATTCATTTCTATTTGTTTATTTAACGAACTTATAAAATCTTTTAAATTAGATTTAATACTGAATAGTAAGTAAAGAAACATGCAAATACAAATTTACTAAAGGTAAAAACTTAAAACTAACTATATACAACAACAAATTTACTATTTCCTTTCAGTCATGACATACAAACTAATAAAAAAAAATCAAGAAACTTACAATTTATTAATAATGTTATTCACTATCTTGTAAATTATCTACATCAACAAAATCTTAATCGGATTCTGAAGGAAAACTCAGCAGAAGCTCTTTGACTTTTGGAGAGAGAACCATTCTATTTTGTTGCGCCAATCGAGGCCGTAGACTTGTGATCTTTGGATCACACGACAAAAGAAGATTGTGTAAAACATCCTCATTTTTCGCCGTTCTGATTACCTTTCTAGAATGACTCTCTCTATATTTCCTAAAATCTTTATTACCGACACCTCTTCCGACAGTTTCCCTATAGGTATGACACCAAAGTTCTTTATTATGTCACTCCCATGTACCAACAATTTATGTACACTGGAAGGCATATAATACCAGGGATACAAGGTAACATACAATTCTGCCGTATCTTTACAAAATTCGGAAAATTTAGAAAGGTCCACGCGCTCTCCAGATGCAACGGTTTGAAGAATCACGTGAAACCTTTCTATAAAATCTTCACGAATCCCAGTTATGCGGGCTGTTGTTGCTGCATCCCTGAAAAATCTTCTGGCAGTATTGCCATCATTGGTTGTGCCTACTCCTTGTTTGACTATGTCGATGAGTAAACCGCATTCCCTCTTAAATGCTTGCTGTATAGCACTCTTTCTAAGGGACAGTTTTTCTTTGTCGTCGCCTCTGCAACTCCATTTTTTGAAGTTCAAACGATAAGCTGCAAAAAAAAAGAAATGTCACTTAAAAATAATCTCACAGGAAACTACAAACATGAAAAAATATGAAGTAATAAAATTATATTTACCGATATGAAGTAAGCACTCCATGCATCTTATCCAGGCATGTATTCTAAGGGACAGTTTTTCTTTGTCGTCGCCTCTGCAACTCCATTTTTTGAAGTCCAAACGATAAGCTGCAAAAAAAAAGAAATGTCACTTAAAAATAATCTCACAGGAAACTACAAACATGAAAAAATATGAAGTAATAAAATTATATTTACCGATATGAAGTAAGCACTCCATGCATCTTATCCAGGCATGTAAGGATGACATACCATACTGGTACATTTCCTCGTTTTTTTCTCTTTGAGATAATGCCTCTAAATTGTTCATCTCTGACGGTTTTGCCTTGCAAATATCATAGACAGCTGCAGATGTATCCGACAAATATGATGTTATTTTGCCGTCTATCATCGTCAGGTACAATTGATGCTTAACTTCTACTTGGTGGATTCTTGTTGGCAGACGTCTTACTATTTCTTCAGTTATGTTGCCCTTTACAGTTGCCACTGTTGTCTGGTTGTCTTTGGTAAATTTAAACATTATCGGACGACAATAGAAAGTCGATGATGGTCGGTCGTTTTCCCAAATAATTGTTCCATCAGATTGTTGAAGCCTTATAGGAACTAGACTGGCCATCAATATAGTAGATTCATCAAACTCTTTCTCAGTCTTTTGTTTGTAATTGCTTTGACCTGAGGCTCCATCAAAGCCCCATTTGCTTATAAGTAGTAACTCTGTTGCCGAGTCCAAATCCAAAGCAATTTCATCTAAAAGCCTAGAAACTGTCAAGTTGAGTAATGCTTGCAGTTTAATAGCAGCTATAGCAGCTCCTTCTTCAGATATGGTTATGTCTACTTTCCCTGGATAACATTTTGACTTTGCTTGCTTAATTTTATAATAAGAAGGGTATAAATCAGACCCATTTTCACTGGCTGCTTCTCTTAGGCTTATATATTGCCACTTACTTAATTTAAATGAAACTACCCAAGTAACATTTCATTCGGGCCTATGTTGTAAAAAATACCTTTAAGTTTTCTAAAGGCCGTAAATAGGTTAATGTTTTGCTATCTGGTCATATAAAGTACTTGAGAATGATTAATAGGTCTTAAAACTAGTGGTTTTTTATTACAACATTGGAGCCGCTGACAAGAGTTTAAATTAACTTTATTTTGACTTGTGTTTCAAGAGCACATAGTCCTAGGATCTTATAGTTGTCGTAGACTCCTGATTAAGTTCTGAAAAGGCTAGCATTATGCTGAAATGAGATCTAAAGGTTTAATTTTCAACTTTGATATGACCATAAAGTTATGGAATGTTGAAATTGCTTATAAGTAATTTTTAAAACCTACCTCAAACCTTAAGGCTGTTTTAGAGTGTCTAGGCAAACAAATTAGGAGTGCGTGGTGATAACACAAACCAATAAGCTATTTTTTAAAAAGCATGATAAACGTCCTACAAGAATATTTTAAAGCTTTAGAGGCAATCTGACAGGACGAAACTAAAATGTATTTTCTGTCCTTTTCTTATTGAAATAGAAAGAAAAAGATGCACTGAACTTAAATTTAGTTCAGTTTGTGAACAAGGGAATCGGCGCCACTGACTATTTTTACAGATCATTGACACCGTTGAAGATGCACGACCTCCTGAAACCCGTTCAGTTTCAACGACAGATGACACAGATGATATCGTCTGAAATATTTGAGGAATCATAAAACAGTCAATCACATTATGGTGATGATGGTGGTTAATCTGAAGATAGTGGAGATTTTGAAGCTCGTACATTAGAAACAAGTGTTGATACAGCAAAGGATTTAAGAATTTGGTCTTTGAAACACAAAATTAAACATGTTGCTCTGAAAGATCTTTTAGACATATTTAACAAACGAACGATCCTGAAACTTCCTAAGGATCCTAGATCCTTACTACATACTCCCAGTGGTGACATGCAAATAAAACATTAAAGGCGGTCAATATTGGCACTATGGGCTCTTCGAGATTTTTTTCATGATCTTAAAGTTGATGAAAAAATTTCAATTAAGATAAACATTAATGGATTACCCATATTCAATTCTTCAAAAAACGAATTTTGGCCAATAATTTTTACAATTGACAATTTGAACCCCAAACCAATGATTATTTGTATTTACTATGGAAAAGGAAAACCACAAGAACTCGGTGAATTCTTGTCACCATTTGTTGAAGAATTCAACACAATTTAAAAAAAAAACAGGGAATTAAAATTGGCGATTATACTATAGCGGTGACATTAAAATGTTTTGTATGTGATTCCCCAGCAAGGTCATTCATCAAAGGTAAGACTGACCAAATAGTAGGAATTTTAAAACTATTCGCTTGTTTTTTGTCAGTAGATACTAAGATTAGATAATGTTAGTAAATTTTCTAGTAGGTAAGAAATATGATCCCCAGATAAATAACGGGTGATTTTTTAAGAGGTATAGGATTTGATTACAAAACAAACACAAAAAATTTGAAAAATTTGATGAAATCTTTATTGGAATCGATAGAACGATCAATATAATTTAATGTTTGAAGATGATTTCATGCAAATGCTGGCCGCGGCTCCGGTTTAGATGGCCCATTCGCAAGGCCCAATTTCGGCATACTCTCTCCAACATATCAGCCGGTATATCACGAATAAATGCTTCAATATTGGCTCCCAGTGCGTCAAACGTTGCTGGTTTATCCCTGTAGACATGAGCCTTAACATGGCCCCACAAGAAATAGTCCAAAGGCGTTAGATCACACGATCTAGGCGGGCAATTGACGGGCCCAAAACATGAGATAAACTGTTCACCGAAGGCGGCTCTCAATTGGGCCATTGTTTCGCGTGCCGTGTGGCATGTGGCACCGTCTTGTTGAAACCACATGTCAGGCATGTCCAATTCTTCCATTTTGGGCAAAAAATAAATCGCCAATCATCACACGGTAGCGCTCGCCATTCACAGTAACGTTTCGGCCATTGTCGTCTTTGAAAAAGTACGGCCACACGACACACTAAACTTTCCGCCAAACGACGACGACCCCTCGATCGAGCTCATGGAGCGAACATATTATAAGGATCGCGTGGATTTCCCCAATCTGCATACGATTAACCGAAAAGTTAAATATCGTCGTACCTTGCACAAGTTTCTGAATAACCTGAACGATCTGTCGGTGCTTCGCGTCGAAGACATGAAGCTGATCGACACCAAAGACGACTACGACGGCGTCAGTTTTAAGATTGCGCTGGAAGGTTACTCGGAATTTATACCTCCTACCGCGATCAAGTATAAAGTTTTGACGTATTATTACTTTAAAACGGCCAACGGGTATAGATTCAGCGTGTCGCATACCGAAAATAGCGACATTACACTGGTCATCGAACATGAAGTGTCCGAGTGTGAGCATAATCATCAAGTGTACATTGAAAAAATCAAGGATTTGATGGTGAAATTTAATCAAACTTATATCACAATGAAGAACCCTGTTTAGTGTGTGTGTGTTTGTGTTTAAAATTTTACACGTGTTTTTGAGAATTTCAAATGTGTATTTTTTTAACATTTAACATTTAAGAAAATATGTTAACCACCTAGTATTAACGAAAAGCAAAAGTTCTGTGCGTGCTATTGCAAGTATACTTGTATTCGGATGAATGTAGGTGCTACATATGTTGTTGATTTTAATCGACTCTAGTATAGTGTTTTATTGCATTTAAATCCGGTTCGAGATGCATAGTGCAGAGATCAATCGAGGTTTGGTTTTGCGTACTAAACGAAATCTCAAAATGTCAACTACACCAACGAAAACTGTAGAAGCACCAAAGCCACCTGTGGCCAGCGCATCGAAATTCGCACCCAAAACTGGCGAAACTTCGTTGCCGTACAAGATGTACGGTGTCGTAACAAAGTTTTGCTACCCAACCCTTGTAATTATGCCTGTTGCAATATCGATAATTGTAATAATGTTCACAACACTGTCCCTGTTCTACAAGATTGCGTTGATATGTATGTTATTAATGTCGTTGATCGTTTACTACACACAACACGTCAAGCCACAGTTCACTATCTCGACAATAGTGACGGCGTAATGTTGATTTCGCACCAACTCGATTTTAGTACACTACAATTCAACATAATGATACATCGAAATATATTTGGAAAATGGAGAAAACTTGTCTGACTAGACGTGCCCAGACGAGACAGAGTTATGAGAAAATCCAGACAGTGTCGTGCGTTGGAACGTCAACTGTTTAGTTTTATTTTAGTCGAGAATCTGTGAAAAAGTTTGTATTCTTTTTATTAATAAACTTGATTTTTGCATAAACGTGTTCGTTTCACTTGTTTTTTTTTAGACATGGACTACAACGGGCTCGTTATGTCGGTCGGGGTTGCTCCCACGGCCCAAGAATTGGAAATTTTGCGATTCTCGCAGCATTATTCCGTCAAAGGTTACAGTCTGGCCGACGTATTGGTCAGGGTGTCGTCTCAATCGAAACAAAAAGTTTTACAACTCTTGAGCGAATTGAAAGAATCTGAAAATTTCCGTCAGACCGTATCTCGTATAGTTTCTGAACTAGAGTTTATAGAGCCGGTTTCAATAAAAACTTCCGAGCTATTGTTGCACTCCGTCAACTTTAACAGATTCGAACATAGATTGCCGTATGCTTTTTCCGATCCTCCTGTGCGAAATGTGCAATTATTGGATAAAAAACGCGGTGATCTATCGCTACAACAGTCTGATGGGCAGTAATAACGTACAAACATTTAAAACACGCTATCCCATATTCAAAGCGGTGCTAGTCAAATGCCTAGAGGTGGACAATTTTACAATCACACCCTCGAAGACTTTATAAAGGACAATTCCGAAGAGTTGACCACGGATAAAGTGTACATTGAATCCTTTCTGAGCCTAGAGGTACTGCCTCGTAATTTAGACGCGACCAGACGGTTGCGTTATCATCTGACCGAGGTACCACTTGAAAACCGTACGTCCACAGTCATAGACTATGCGAGTCTCATGTTTCTGTACGGCGTAAACTACAATGAGACCCTTATGCGATGCAATCCTACGGTAACACGCATGAATTGTGAGCACATTTATAGGAAAATGTACGAAAACGCACCGAATTCGGTGACCATGGACCGATGCGTGTACACGGTTCGACAGTTGATCAACTGTTTTCATGAGATTAAATCGTACAAAATCATAGCTAAACCCTCGGAAGACGCCAAAACTATGATCGAATTTGTACCCAGTGATACTTCGCACGATTTCATAGACTTGCAAGAGTACATTCAGCTGCTCGAATATGCGAAACGTGTGATTCTACTGACATTCCCGTACGGAAACTATGATGTGTTCAAGTATACGGTGCAACTGTCGCCATTCAACATGTCGGACGCTTCAAACGTACAAGTCTCGATGACACGCACCGAAGACGACATCGACTCTGCGATAGTTTTAAAGTGTCTATGGAACACTTTGGTGGGTGAAACATGCAGCCTAGTGTATATTTTCAACACTTTGACGAAAAAGTATACGAGTATCAAAGAAAAGAACGACAACGAGTTGATAAAGTTTGCGTTAATCGAATGCAATCAACTGGAGGATGCACGATTGGACACTACCGAAGTCGATCATGCCGTGAAAAGTGTCATGCTAGGTACCACGTTTGAGGATAAACTCTATTACGCTACATTATTTCGTGTGAAGGAAGCAGAGTTGGTAAAGTATTTTCAGACAAACTCCAAAGAGTTGGACGCATTCAAGTGTCTATACCTCACATCTCCGTTTACAAAGTATGCTGGGAAACGTTTAATCACTCTGCTCTTGGATAAATCACTGAGCGATCCCACCGTTTCGTCGGGTGACAAGCTACCGTTTACAGTTTCCGGTACCGATCATCGTGTAGAATCTGCAGTTTCGGCCCCACCGCATCGGATTACCAACGAACTCGAGTATAGAGTGTACGCGGATTACTATATGCGTACCAATGATCGTTCCGTTTTACAAGTGTTGTAATACAAAAAAAACTATATTTTTTCATCAGTCTCTTCATCGTGCACCATGCCTTCTTCGTCTTCATCTTCTATTTCGATCCAGTCCAATTGGCACTTACAGCCCACGCGATTGTGTAAATCTTCCAATATCATAGTGGATAAAGTCTCGATATCGTCATTCTTTATACGATCGTAGCTTTCAATCAGAGGAGATTGCGTAGCTTGTGCATCTTTTATGTGTTTATCGAATCTGGATCGCTCTACTTTGACACATCTCGCCTTGTTTGTGCGAAAAGCTTCGGATTCTACAGTGATAAACTTGATTTTACTGTAATGTTCCATCACATGACTGTGAAACTGCGCAACTCTATCGTCGAGAGTGCCCGAAACCTGAGGTACCTCCATCACATCAGACAGTTTGTAGTAGTACGAGTCGTTCATCGCCGCTGTCATCGCTAAACTGGACAATTCTCGAGTGTGTAAACGTTTCAATCGAGATCCGTGCCTGATTCTAGTCAAACCCACGTAAACGGCGTTCATCGTAGTGTCGTCGAGGTCGAGTTCGAGATCGCATTTATCCAAAGTCAGACCCTGTGCACTGTAGTAGGTCGAGGTGAAGAATCTCAGAGGAAACTGGTGGTTCGCACCCCTCCCGGTCAGCCAAAGGTGCAGTTCGTCGATCGTGTTCATGCTATTGATTGCGATTCTCGTGATTCGTTCCAGTGTATTGCTAGAATTTTGAATCATCAGAGTGTTTTCGTCGATTCTATCGACAAAAGTGACGACTTCTTCGTTCTTCGACGTCTCGCTGTACCGTATGTAGGAGAAACCCTTGATCAACACTAGGATCGGTGCGAATTTATAGTTTATCGGCATCTGGACGGGTAAAAACGTTGTATTGTTGATGCGGCGACAGTATTCAGCCTTCACCACTTCCGTTATCGGCACCCTAAGGTAGCAACGTTGTATGCGTTCCTTGACTTTTACGTGAGTCGATGCAATAAACATGGCCGTTGGGCACTCGCTCATGTGGAATTTTTTGTAAAGCAAAGAGTAAATTTTAAATTTATGATTAAATTCCATCTTTACATTGTCGCGATTCTCGTCTAGATGCTGTTCTATACTGTTGATTATACGCAAATAGTCGGGATCGTCGATTCGCATCTGTTTTGATAGTAGCATGTCGAAATTTGCCACAGATTTCAATAAAACCATGTTGTGCATCTTGTGATAAACGGTGGAGCGTATAGCTTTCTGTTGATTCGCATCGCCGACCATGAGAAAATTGAGTCGATGATACTTGCCGACCATATGCAGGAACAGAATCATGTACGGGGACATGGTCGTCACCTCGTCTACGACTATCAAATACGGGACATTCAGATCTTCGGATACTGGGAGCTTAAACTTTTTGACCAGTTTAATGAGTCGAGTGTATATTTCGCACAAAGATCTATGCTGCGGATGATCGAAAAGACCCTTTGCAACGGGATAAGTTAAGGTCAAAGTCTTCATTATAAAGCTGCAAGTCGTCATTGCGTTGATGTTTGGATGCAGCGAGGAGGCAGCCTCTTTGAGCGCATTACTGTACACGACAAAAAGCATGGGCGTGAGCAGCGAGCAGCCCATGACTCCCATGATTGTAGACTTTCCCGTGCCGGATCTAGAGTTTATGACACCGAAGAATGGTTCTTTTATAGGATACACCTTCTGTAACGAGCTTGTTAACTCGCCCTCGTTGACAGAGAGGCTGTCTGTAATGTTTTTGTGTAGTCGAGTAAAGGCAATCTTCTGACTCGTATTAAGACATTCGTAGGCGGCATTGATTTTTCTAGACGCGTGCCTCGACATTGAGGGTAAAATGTTATCGAACGGCTCGTAATCATGGAAAAACTCTACGGGTTTATTGAGAATAAAGTTTAGCGTGGTACCGTAAATTTTAAATTGATCCGAAGTCACTATCATTCGACATCCACGATCGGATCTAAGTCCGTTTATAATGAAATGTCGAGCTTTCGTATGAAAAATCTGCGGTGTTATAGTGGGAGCGGGCTGTTTTGTGAGCTGCGAGAGCTGTTCAATCTCATTCTCACCAATCACGCTATCGGCACACACTGGTCCCAAATGATAAAAAAGGGGACATTAAGAAATTTTTGACAAAAGGTCAACCGATTCAGCTTATTTTTTTTTTGTAGACAGCTGATGCAATTACAAATCACTTTTGTACATTGAGTTTTTGCCAAAAAAGCCGTATTTTCAGAGAAAAAAAATATTCAAATATTTTTTGTATGAAAGAAATCCTAATTTTGTCTTTATCTTCCAAGATTCAAACGTATTCAAAATAAAACTTAGCGCAGCTTGTAGAGGGGCTAATTTCTCACTACTTTGTCATAGACACTCAACTGCGATTTTGTGCTCCTTTTGAGTTACATGCACTTTAAATATTTTTTGTATGAAAAAATCCTAATTTTGTTTTTATCTTCCAAGATTCAAACGTATTCAAAATAAAACTTAGCGCAGCTTGTAGAGGGGTTAATTGTTCATCACTTTGCCATAGACACTCAATTGCGATTTTGTGCTCCTTTTCAGTTACAGGCACTTTAAATTTTTCGTTGTCGGATGAGCTTTACTAGTTTTTTGTAGACAGCTGATACAATTACAAGTAACTTTTAAAGATGTATTTTTTGTTAAATAAGCCGTATTTTCAGAGTTAAAAAATTAATTCAGGCGGATTAGAAATAATCTTGTTAAAGATAGACTAAGATGTAATAACATTTTCTTCATTAATAAGTAACTCTTATAAATGTCTTTCTATTAAAAAAAGTCTTATTTTAAATATATCAAATAAACAACTTGGATATCTCAAAACGTGTACAGACATGTTCAGGTACAGGTAATTTATTGTGTGACTCATATTCAGATTATAAGCATTTTTTGGTAATGAGTCATTGCTTAATTAGCCGATTACTTACAATTTGGGCTATATTTGGTCATCTAACGCTAGTGAATGCGTCGGAAACGCTGAATGATAAAAAGGTATAAATTGCAATTAAAACTTTTCCTTCGTACTTTAACGGGCTTAGGACCGTCAAAATACAAACCTATGTAATAATATAGGTATTGTATTAAGGCGTACTTAAAAAATTTGAACTACCTGTAACCCTAACGCTTAATTTATCTTTACATGCATGTTTTGTTTATTTATTTATTTTATACTTTATCACTTAATATGTATTTGATTTAGGGCAGGGATCTTGGCGTGCTTATCTGTTTTGGTCACTTTCTTCAATAATAAACGGCACTTGCACTATTAACAGTCTTTTAATTATAGTTCCACAACAAAACACACGCTTTTACAATTATTTTCACAGGTTAATTCACAGAGCAATGTTCGTGCGATCAAGATTCAATGTCAAGTCATTGTCACAATAAAATATCAGGGTATAATAAAAATAAACAATATTGTTCTACCCTACTTTGTCCTAATAAGTCATATGAAATGTAAAATACAACTTTTTATTTGACTACCCCAACAGTGGGTAGTCTTTGTTTACAAATGTAATACTTTGCTAGGGCTGTCGTCAACATAATATGAATAAATAAATAAATAAAACAAACACAAAAAATAAAACAAAGCGCATTTTTTTTCAGTACCTGTAAACTTAATAACTAAAGTAAACTATTATTTTACAAATTTAAATAAACTAGATTACAAACTTACAAACTTAAATAAACTAACATGAACGTGCGTATGTTACAATGTGAATTATGCTAGCGGATCTTGTGGGGGATTATTCTCAATGTCGACGTATACTTCTTCCTCATCAGCAACTTCTAAATCGAGTTCATTGGGTGAAACGTCATCCTTTAGAAGATTTTCGGCTTCTTCAAACCTCTGCTGCTTTTGAATTTTGGTGAACTTCGGTCTTATGTTCGTAATGTACGGATCGGAGCTGATAAGTAACTGGTGTAAAATATCTTCATTTGTTTGCATTCTGCCTATCTTTCTAGTATGCTTTTCTCTGATTGAACGAAAATCTTTGTTTCTTGCTTCTGAGGCTTCTTCGGACATCATACCAATTGGAATAAAAGAAAAATGCTGGCAAATATCTGCACCATGCACTAAAAGTTTATGTACACTCGAAGGCATGTAATACCACGAGTACTCGCTGACATAAAGTTCTGCTGTTTCTCTGCAATAAATTCTAAATTTTTCAATATCTACATTTCTCCCAGAAGATATTGCCTGCAAAATTACAGCAAATCTCTTAATCAAATTAGCATTAACTCCTGTTATCTCAGCTGACCTTTCGTAATCATTGAAAAACCGTCGAGCTGTATTGCCATCGTTTGTTGTCCCAAAGCCTTGTTTGACGATATCAATCATTAAGCCAGTTACAACAAAAAACTCATGCTGCGTTAACTCTTTTCTTGATTTTCGGAGCAGTTTGTCCTCACCCCGAGCCGCCCATTTTTTGAAATCTAAGTTGTAAGATATGTGCAAAATACATTCCATGCATCGCAACCACATGTGAAGTGAAGATAAACCATATTTGTACATATCATGGTTTTCTGGTTTGTTAAAAACGAGGATCAAGTTGTTCATATCTTTCGGATTTGTTAAGCAAATGTTGCAATTGGCTGCAGACTGTGTCTGTGAAAGTGCCGTGCATACTTTGCCGTCGATCATCGTCATATGCAATTCATGAAATACTTCAAATTCGCCATCAAATAACTTTGTTGGTAGAAGGTTCTGAATTTCTTCTTGTAATGTTGCTTCTACTTGCTGAATATATTCTTTTGTTTCTTGTTTGAATTCGAACATAATTGGTCTGCAATAGTTTGTTGAAGAAGGGCGCGGATTTTCCCATACTATCACATCGTTGTCACTCATAAGGCGAAGTGGCACAAAACTAACCATAAATACAGAAGATTCTGAAAATATGTCACCAGTTGGTTTTTGTTTGTAACAACTTTGTGAAGAAGCTCCGTCACAGCCCCATTTACTAACTAGCTTCAAAACACCACCATTAATATTTGAACCAGTCACTTTCAAAATCTTCTCGGCAGTTAAATCTAGAACTGCCTGTAACTTAATTTTAGCTCCTGACTTATCACAATATCTTCTTTTGCTGGATAGCATTCTTTCTTCTTCAACAGTAACTTCTGGTAAGATGGAAAAGCCGCTGTGCCATTTGTACTTAAAATGGACCTCAAAGTTAGATATTGCCATTTTGATAAACTCAATGCTGTGGCAAGAGCTAAGGTGTCTTCCTCGGAAATCGATTTATCAGAAGCTTTATATAAAAAGTCACTTACTTCTTGCACCTTTTCTGGCTTATTTGAGAGGCACTTAATAACTTTAGAACAAACAGTGCGCCCGTTTTCATTAAGTTTAGCAATAAGAGCATAGAACAGCTCTTCTTCGGAATGCTCCAAAAGAGACAAAGAACGTCTTTTCTTCTGCTTATTTGTTAAATCTTCAAATGGTCGTTTATTTCTAGTTCTGGGAGTATTTGTGGTAGCTTCTGATGTAGATGCACCCGCTTCCTCTTCGTACGATAAATTATGCTCTTCTACGTCTACTGAAATGTCCTCTATGGTATATTCTGGATCAAACAACATAGGAAAATTCACAGAAGTTAAAGTTGGCCACAAAATTTTAGACTCCAACCACTCCTTGTTTTTAACACCAAATCTTTCGTTTCTACCTGAATTGTCCCATCTTCTAGCTAGGTTTGACGTATAATTTTGGCAAAACTTTTTGATAATACTGAGCTCTTCGTTTGGAATTTCACTTGAAATACGATTTATAATGGTTTGACACAGTAAATCACTATTTTTAAGGCACCCACTATTACTCAAAAAAGAAAAAATGTCTAAATTAGTCACAAATGTAGTCATTTTGATACAAAAATGTTACAGGCAAATAAATAAAAGTTACAATGTGGTGATAGTTGATAAAAAATTGTGTTGTTTTTACGAGCACAAGACGCGTAATGAACAAACGGATTCCGCTTGCCCTTATACTATTGATATATGACTCATTACCCAACTATCCCGTTACTTAATGGGGTAGTTAGATAATGGCTCATTACCTAACTACCTCATTACTTAATGGGGTAGTTAGATAATGAGCCAAATATTCTTGCAATTTGGATGAGTCACGAGAAAATAAAACATACTAAGATGTGCTCCTACATAAATACCGCAAAACTACAAAGGGAATTTTTAATTGCAATTTATATACCTATTCATCATTCAGCGTTTTCGACGCGTTCGACTAGATGACCAAATAGAGCCGAAATCGTCACTTATAGGGTAATTAAGCAATGACTCTATACAAAAAAAAATTTACATACGAGTCACACAATAACTTACCTGTACATAAACATGTCTGAACACGTTTTGAGATTTCCTTGTTTGTTTATTTGATACTGATAATTTCATATATTTGTAAGAGTTACTCTACAAGCTGCGCTAAGTTTTATTTTGAATACGTTTGAATCTTGGAAGATAAAGACAAAATTAGAATTTTTTTATACAAAAAATATTTAAAGTGCCTGTAACTCAAAAGGAGCACAAAATCGCAGAAGAGTGTCTATGACAAAGTAGTGAGCAATTAGCATCTCTACAAGTTGCTTTAAGTTTTATTTTGAATACGTTTGAATCTTGGAAGATAAAGACAAAATTAGGATTTTTTCATACAAAAAATATTTAAAGTGCATGTAACTCAAAAGGAGCACAAAATCGCAGAAGAGTGTCTATGACAAAGTGGTGAGCAATTAGCTCTTCTACAAGCTGCGCTAAGTTTTATTTTGAATACGTTTGAATCTTGGAAGATAAAGAGAAAATTAGGATTTTTTCATACAAAAAATATTTAAAGTGCCTGTAACTCAAAAGGAGCACAAAATCGCAGAAGAGTGTCTATGACAAAGTGGTGAGCAATTAGCACCTCTACAAGCTGCGCTAAGTTTTATTTTGAATACGTTTGAATCTTGGAAGATAAAGACAAAATTAGGATTTCTTTCATACAAAAAATATTTGAATATTTTTTTTCTCTGAAAATACGGCTTATTTGGCAAAAACTCAATTTATAAAAGTGATTTGTAATTGCATCAGCTGTCTACAAAAAAAAAATCAGCCGAATCCGTTGACCTTCTGTCAAAAATTTCTTAATGTCCACTTTTTTATCATTCGGGACCGGTGTGCGGCACCCAGAGAATTGACAAGTTTTACAATCTCGATTATCGTTTTACTTCTACTTTTGTGTAAGGTCGACATCGTCGAACGGTTTCTTACTATATACCGCACACCCATGCGTAATACTGTATACACTTTATACTAGATGCGAATAGACTTAGTATCGTGCGTTGGTTTGTTCTTCAAGTTGTACTTTACAACTCGAAACACTTTAAAAAAATGATGAAATCAGGCATGAAGCGCCCCATGATGCCTGTAGCTAAACCTGTAGAGGTTGAACAGTTGATTGCTGAGGAACCGAGTCCCTGGGACGTGGACAATTCTAGTATACCTCTGAGTGAGCCCGTAGATTTTGCAAAGTCTATAGCTCTGGCGAACACTCCTCCTCCGAAAGCGATACCGCTCGCACTGGATTTGGAGAAGGTTCGGCAAGGATTGACGGTATTCTTTGAAGAAGAAGGTCTCACTCTGACAAAAGATGACCCCTTCAATGTACCGGAACTGTACGTTGACGGAAAACCGACCAATTTCTTTTACTCTGCCATCGCTTTTGTACTCAAAAATCTGTATGATGAAGCAATCACCGATGAGGGTGACTTGAAATTTATCGAAAACTGTCTTCATTCCATAGAGTTTTACAAGTTTCGCTGTGTTAGTAAACTGAATGATTTCATCACAGAGATTCTGGGCTCGTGCGGTGATTCGACTCATGTGAGCATCAAACGTCCAAGATTCTGTATAAAGAAATCGTCAAACGTCAACGATGATTTATGTAAATGCACTACGATCGATCAGTGCATATCGGTGCTAGTAGAAAAGTTAGGTAAACTCCATGAGACTACGCAAAAGGTTAGCATTCTGGGACCGAGTAACATGACTATAGCAGCGATCCAGAGCAAGACTGCCAAATTCGATCAGACCATGGGTAATCAACAGGGAGTTTTGTTAAAGTTTAGTAAAAGATTACTCATGTATACCAAGAATTATGACAACAACGGAGCACCAATCTTTACACTCCAAGATGAAACCAAGACTGATCTGCTCTCGCAGATACCGTCTCAGCTCACGGGTGTACAATTAAACATTTCCGAGATTGTCAGAGTGTGCTCATACAAGAAAACAGTGTCTATGGGCATGTTTAGTAGGATGAAAGCCAACTCTAGCGGATTCGAACTTGGTCAAAACAGAGACATGAGCAACTTGGCAATCATGATTGACTCGGTTATGCTCTCGCCAAAGACTCCATCACAGTACGGGGAACAAAATATACTCAAACTCTTCCCGCTCAAGTTAAAGAACGAGGCTCATTTGTTTGATTTCAATGTAAATAAATATGATCCGATGGACTAGTGTTGTGTAAATATGTAGTTATACGAGTAATTTGCATGATGCATTAAAATTCATGAGTGCGTTCTGTGCATGGAAATGCTATGTATGTGTGTGTATTTTTTTCAACGTTCTAAAAAAACCACATAGTACTGTTTATAGGAATAGTTTATTTATGTTTTTTGATATAGAAAGTCTAATATTGCGGTAACAGTATGTTCTTAGAGTCTAGTATACATTACATTGTTTTGATCTTTGAAAATAATACAAGTCCCTGACGAACCTCAAAGAGTCTAAAAAGTCGACGTTCAATGATTAGTGATTACATTACCTTATTATACAACTATTACTATAAAAAAAAAACAAGAGTAAAATTAATTGTTACACACAGATGCACTACTGGCGACTGAACTATCGTCGTCAGTCATGACAAACTCTTTAGATATTGGAGCTTTGACAGCCTCAACCTTTGATTTCTTCGTAACTGGACCGTTGACAGATGCACCTTTGCGCTTCACCATGATCGGAGCGGGCTTATTTTTCAGTTTATTCTCGTGTGTCTCTAGGTAAAACTTGCCGATATCAGCAAAACACTTGTCCAGGTTGACGTCAATGTGATTGGCCCACTCCTTGAATAGGAACCACGTAGCATTGTTCATTATGAGGCACATTGCATGGCGAAGCGTCCAAGTCTTACCCTCTTTACGCTTTTCTATCAGTTTACAGAGCGCGAGATGGGCGACCATCAAGTAGTTGGCGTACTGCTCCTTCAACACTTTGATGAAGTCGCTCGATGGTTTAAAGTTGAACATCAACTTTAACCACATCACCTTCAAATTTCCCGTGAATTCGGACATGATCAGCTCCAATGCGTCTTCTTTGGTCTCGATGTTAGATAGATTCAGTATATTGCGGCACACGATGACATTGAGTTTGTTGTCGGAAGGTAGTTTCATGCGAGCCAAGGTGTTCACTGGACGAAGATGGGTCTCTTTGTCACAGTTTACGGTCAACTGAAGAGCGATATTCAAGTTTATATTGACCTTTGTCAGTCTAGGGGCACGTCTGCAAACCATCGTACTCATGATTGACAGTACAATCAACGTCAAATAATTCTGAAGTGTAACCGCAATATACTTCAAATCAGACTGGGACGCCTCAATCGGGTTGATCGAGTCCAAACTCGCACAAACATCGGCACTGGTGATGCGGTTCTTACACTTGCCCTTGGGATCGGTAGTGTCGGTGGCAAAGACTCCGACTAGCTTTTTCTTGAATGCAGAGAGTTTGTTGGTTGAGGAACCGAATTCGGCGAGTTTGATCTGTTTGTAGGCCCGTAAAAACCTGAGTCTAAGCCTCAAATGATCGACTTCCTGTGTATCGTGGGCTTCTTCGGCTTTTTTAATGTCGAGCGAGCATGCGGCTATCGATTTTTGCAGTGAAGCGCGTACCTGTTTAAACTCTTTCAGGGACTCTGTGTTCTTACTACCCGACAAAACCTCATCGACTATAGCGGGATTCGTCTTACAGGCATAACTTTCGTGCGCCTCCAGACGATGGGAGCCCTTCGCGATCGAATTTAACTTGTGAACGTGCTTAAAGTAGTCTGAATCGAAGGCGTACTCTTTCACCAGAGACTGGACCGTTTCTTTGCTGGCTCCCTTGCTGCGAGGAGTCTTGCTCGCGTTACGTTTGGCGGCTTGACTCTTGGGTTTACAAGCATGCTTTTCAAAGTTGCGGTGCAATTTGTATACCTTGAAACACACACTACACTTGGTGCCAATGTTTAGCATGGTATATTTAAGATCACCAGAGAACGAGGGCGGTGAATTTGCGGGTTCCGCTAACACGAGTTTGGGTTTTTCGAAAACCGCAGTAGACGATTTCACTTTTTCACTCACTTTGGATTTTTCCGCAATCTTACTCACTGGTTTGGCTTTCTCCAACACCGGTTTCACATTGACTGGCTTGGCTACGACAGGTTTAGGCTTTTCATCAGTTTGCTTCTCTACACTGACACTATTCTCGAAAATCACCAGTTCAACACTAGCATTTTTCACTACCTCCATAGGCTGATCCGCGGGCTTGGACTGTTCGACGACCGCCGAAGGGTCAGTTTGCGTAGACTCCTCTACCGGTGGAACAGCAACGACCGGAGGATCGATCAATGGACGATTGGTGACCGCCGTCTTGCTGACTTCGGGCTTGACAATTTTAGTGTTTGACTTGAACCGAATCTTCTTTTCTTCGGGAACAAACTCTATTTCGCTCTCTGAGTCTGTCTCCAGGGGTACGTCACCGTGATCGGGGATACTATTGACGGTGGAAAAGTTGATATTCTTCCGAGCGCCTATCGGAGTACGTGCAAAGTTGCGCTGCACGTTGACTCCGAACACGAATGCGTCACAGTCGGACTCATCAGAAACGAAAGACATTGCTACAAGTTGCAAAACTTACGACAAGTTAAAGGTAGCTAGTTAAGCGACTGCACTAAACAAACTAAACTGAACGATAATGTCCTATTACTTTTATACTATATCCTTGGTAGCGGCGGCTAAAGCGTTATCGGTCATCTATTTTGTGACGTTTCTCAGCATGTCATCGTCACGTTCGCTAGTTTTCAAGAGTGTGATCAAGGTGATTGCTAGGGTTCCCATCAGTAGAATCGTGAATTGCGCCATGATTCGGCGCATTCTACGTTTCAATTCTACGCATTCGGTGGTCAGAGGGTCGGATTGTGGAGGTTTCACTGAGTGATCCTCTGTTGTTTTAGGATTAACCATCGAAATGTACTTTTGACGCTCCGTTTCGGAAGGTTGAGATCTGCAAAATATATTGGAAAGGCAGTATCGAGCTCTGCTCATGATCGACGTCTGCGGGGGGACCTAGAGTTTTCGACGTCTCCACGTATAGGACTGCGCGTATTCGGTTGCATTATGACTGAAAATTCACCAGATGCTGCATCAGTCATAATCTGATGTATCTCCTCGCTAACATACACGGCACCAGCGTTGGAGTTAGATGACCTATTGATTTTTACGTTTTATTCCGTATAGAGTTTGTGGGTAAAAAAATTAGAAATGCAACTCTTCGAAAAAACAACATTTTTTACGATAGCATAGTGTCGGTAGGAGTCATCTGGAACATTGACAAGAGTTCGGGGCTCGAGAACAGCGCTTTGATCGAGTCTATATCGTAGGTCGTGTGGAAGCTCTTCATCGGAGTCACGAGCATGCCGTAGTATGCCGTGAGGAAGTCATAAAACTTTTCAAACTGTCCGTTCGCCACTCCGGTAGCGTTCTTTCTGATCTCGTGTACTGCACGAATATTTTGTTTTATACGACTGGCATCGCTCATCGCGTAGAAGAGCATGTACGGGAACATGGTCACGTTGTATTTCGTGTTCTCGTCTAGCATCATCGTTTGCATACTCTCGGATACTTTAAAGAGATCGCTCTCGTTTCGGATACTGTTGAGTATGGGATAGCGCATTTTCATTTCCGCATACAAGTGTTTGGCGAATTGACTGCGTCCCTTGATGAACAACTCTGTTGAACACCGATCAAAGATGAGACTCTCTACGATTACACCCATTTCGTGTATGATCAAGTCTTCGGCCGTCTTGAACTCTACAAAATTGTACGAATGTAGCAGCATCAGCACACCGAACACTCCCAGAAACACGTCGTAGATTGCGCTGAGTGCACGATAATTCGAAAAGTCGGCATGGAACGTTATAGAAAAGACTACAAATCTACGCATCGAAGACAGTGTAGTCGATAGACTGCGATCCGTACCGGGAAACTTTACACGGCTCAAATGATCGTGAGCCAAAAACTTTACAAGTTGCTCGTCCGACATGGAATTGAGCATTCGAGCGACCTGCTGCATGAGTGCGGTGACTTGAGAATTTTCATGATTATGGATCATCATTTTGAGCGAATCCATCAACTCTTCTAATGCAATCTTACACGTTTTAGTTACCGGTATACCGATGTCGACGTTTTGCATGAGATTGGCAAAGGAAACGGCCAAATGTTGACCGACCTCCTTGGGTATGATTGAAAAAGTCTCTGTATACTTGTCGTCGATCGAATTGTCGATCAAATGCTTACGCAACGACATAGTGTTTACGTACACTACGTATTCTACATTTTCGTATACAAATTCAAGATTTTCGTTTATAACAATGGATTGATCATCGATGATGATCCTAGAGTTGGGTTGATCCAACACGACTTTACGGTTTTCAAACATCCTTTTTAGTAGTTTCTACCGCGACTCGATTGTGATTATTGTAAAAGTAGACTACCGCAAGCATACACAACTCACAAAAGGCTTTAAACAAGGTGAGTATCAATAGAATTGCGCCTGTCGTCGTCATAAAGTCGAATGTTTCTTAATATGTTTACGCGTGGCGCAATCGTAATATCGCATTACGCTTAGCCGACGTACCATTTATAGTGTCTGCGAAGCTTTACGCTCTCGGGTAGTGTAGTGTTTTTTGAGAACATCGAACGTACCTAAACGTTATTGGCGGTATTCACGCGAACGGGTATGGGTTAACGCGGCAATGGTTCGAATTATTCATTTGTAGGAACGACTAGATGAATATTGTGAAAGAGTTTAAAGACTCGGATTTAAAGGAGTTTATCGGACAATTGGACGGTCTTTTTTTTTTTTTTTGAGGGTGGGAAATCATCAAATAACTTCTCCCGCTCTGGGCGGAGCGGAAGGGTGTGTCAGACTCTTACTGACTAAAACCCACCCGTATTCCTTCCTGTTGCCTGTGTTGCGGGGGCCTCGGTGACCCATAAGTACCTTCCCGCGACCCCGGCAGGCATCGGCCCTAGTGGACCCCTACTTTGTGCTGACGACATCTCTTTGAGGCGCGCGTGGAATACGACGCGCCGTCGATCCGGGCCTGGTCCTTACCGGACGGTGAGCTACCCATTGCTCACCGTCCGCAAGCCCGCGCCTACGGTGGCCGGAAATCCGCCCGGGATTCCCGACGCCCTGGGCGTCTCCTGCGGCGGCTAGGGGCGAGAGGGCGCGAAACGTGCCTTTCCCTCAACCGTCCCGCCTCCTCCTTCGCGAGCATTACTGCTTCGCAGAAGGAGGTGACGGCTGCCCATGCCCTCTCGCTCCGTACCATGGCCTGAACCAGGGCCGGATGCGAGAGGTCTCTGCCGCCAATCGCCTCCACGAGGACACGGCGGTGCTCTGCCCAAGCCGGGCAGACCTCCACCGTATGCTCCACCGTGTCCTCCGGGCGATCCACACAGTGGTGACACCCGGACGTTTCCTCCCGCCTTATCCGACACAGGAACCTCCCGAAGCTGCCGTGTCCGGTGAGGACCTGCGTCAGGCGGAAGGTGAGGACGCCGTGGCGCCTCTCCAGCCACTCCTCAAAGAGGGGACTTATCGCCGCAATCGTGGCGTGCCCAGCACTGGGTTGCGACAACCGTACTTTCCATGACGCCATGAGATCCCGCCGGAGCTCCGTCCGCTGTGCCGCGATTTCTCGCGGCAGCGGACTTACGCCCCGGCGTTTCGCCTCCTCGCGCCACTCCCATACGTGCGCGAGGACTTTTGCCTCCAGATCCCATGGCGGCAATCCGGCAAGGAGGCTCGCTGCCTCACAGGAGACCGTGCGGTATCCTCGGACCATCCGGATGGCCATGACCCTTTGGGCCGCGCTCAACCGGCGGGCTGGCCGCAGCGCCAGAGAGCGCGCCCATACAGGAGCCCCGTAGAGGGCCATGGACCGCACGACCCCCGCGTAGAGCCTCCGGCAGGAGGCGTTTGGACCCCCTAGATTGGGCAGGAGCCGCTTCAATGCAGCGCCCGCCCGCTCCAGTTTGGGAGCCAAACGTCGGAAATGCTCTGAAATGAAACTGTACTTGGAGAACGTTTTGCATATATCTGCGAGCGGTTCAGTGTTTAATCTCTTTCATAATACGGAAAAGAGTGAGCGAAACTTTAACGTCGCACTCAAACTCTTTGTGAAAAACGTTACGAATCTAGTGAAACACATGCTGTACGTGAAGAGAACCAGCGAAAAAAAAGACTACCGTAGAGGTGTCGTGCGGTGCAGGGTGCAAGTTTAAGCAGTGTCGTCAACGTTTCGACTCTTTTAATCACGCAAACGTACACAGTGCACTGTGCGTCACTGGAACTCTGACTGAACGGTTCCTGCGATTAGAGTATATGGCTTTGTCCGATAGGACGATATGTGAGTTTGAGCAGATCAAGAGTGTGTTGGAATGAGAAAATGCATAGATTCTGGTGTATACTTGTATATTTTTTTTTATTACAAAATAAGAATACAAAAAAAATATAAAACTTATCAAAATGCATGAAATTGCACATTTATTATAAAATCAGAGTACATGTAGTAGACAAACTTATAAATTAAGAGTACACAAATAGCAAATATTACAAAAAAAACACGTTAAACCACACAAAACTATACACACAACACCAAAGAACCCGTAAAAGGTTCATACACATACAGTACAATGTAAAACTGATACGAGAACCCGTAAAAAATCACCGAATCATACACTAATCATACAAGAATCCTACAGACTTATACATGGAATACTATAAAATCATATAAAATCATACTAAAATCATATAAAATCAAACACTATTACTCCTCATCACTACCTATTAAAGTTTCACCAGTCTCTGAGCGTATATCGTCATCTTCGTCGTCATCGTTGTCGTTGTCGTTGTCGTTGTCGTGGTCGTGGTCGTGCTCGTGCTCGGTGTCATGATCGTCAAGATCTTCGTGATCGTCGGAAGGCGAGTCGTCTTCTTCGCCCGTGCTCTCATACGAATCATCCTGAGGCAACTCCCCGTTGGAAACGTCGCGTTCGGGTATTGAATTTGACGAAGTTTGATCGTCGTCAGTATGGGGAGCCGTCAAATCGGGCGTTAGATCCACGTGAACGTGTCCCAACTTTATGAGTTCCAACATGAACGGGCTCGTTGTGACGTTCTCGTAGAGTTCGTACTGCTTCGACATCAGACTCATAGTAGCCGTTAGTCCGTTTGACAGAAAACCATTTTCCGCCGTCATCAGATCATTTTTAGGCAACATTTTTTTACATTTTGCACTAGACTCGATCTGGTGAACGAAATACGCCAACGGAGTGATGCACTCTCCGTGGTTATTTAGTGCCAGATCGGGACTATTCAACATGCTCAGTCTGAGAGGATGTCATTCTGCCTGCCAGCGACTGCTTACTGAACAATAGCTGCGGGTGAACCATTTTCCCTGAAGCGGTCCAAAACTTGAAACGTGACAAGTCTTTTATACTGGACACGATACCCTTCTGGCCGTGCAAATTTGCAAGTTTCGAACCAATTCCGAGTCGTTCTGTATAATGGTAGTGGATCATCAACATTGATTTTCCACCACTGTTATGTTGAAAGAACGAATCGACCATTTTTGGAATCTTCAATGGGTCGCTCATCGTGATCATGTAGCGGTAAGTGTTCTTGATAAACGATTGGTGAACGTTTATCGCCCGACGACGCTGTATTCGCACTTTATTGTCTGTTGTCAACACACCAAACACTATAACATCACCGTATTTCTTGTTAATTTTCGTGTACACGTATACACCTTTCGGTTTTAGACTTGAGGCTAAAAGAGTTTTCGTTAGAAAATGCAGCCACACGCAACGACAATGTCACCGAAAACAGCTTCATGGGTGAGTTTTTATGAAAGGTTTCATCCAAAATAATTCCATCTTCTACAGTGTCACAGTTTAGATTCGACAAACCCGTATAGAGTAGTATACGTTTATCCGTAGAATAGAGGTCCAGAGCCAGATTCATCATCGTTTCATAGTCGTCGTCACGCACCCTTTTGATTTCAGTGAGACATTGATCGCCCGAAGACTTGCGCTTTTTACATTTCAACGTCTCGTAGCCCGTTATAGGCTCGAGTACGTTGTATTCGTCTTGCTTCATCTGTTCGATGAAGAATTTTATACGTGAAAAGTGCTCCGCTGCATCATATTCAAACAAATCCCTGTAGCACCGTCCCTTTTCCTCAAAGGTTTTGGACCCGATCGAGCCCGGAGATAGGTACGAGCGGTCTGCGAGTGCCAAGTTTTGAGACTTTAACCTGTTGTACTCTTGGAAAAACAACATTACCGACTCTGGCATAGGCTTTGTTCGTCGAAATGTGGCCAAATTGGTCATCAGACCCATGCTCGATTTGGTGGCCAACATAAACTTTGACGGATCGTCAAAGCTCACGCACTCGAAATCGATATCCGACGAGTTGCAGCTCATCATGAGAGCAGAGTTTGTAAAGCCTATCGAGTACATGAACGCGTACAAATCCGATCTGCTGCACAGAGTCGAGCAGGAACCTTTAATATTGTTGATGGAAACGGTTGCTTTTGCCGGAGGCATGTGTAGTAGAGCACGATGAAACGTCATTGCGAAGGTGGTGTACGCAGCAAAAGTGGTGTAATCATCGAACGCATCGGGGTATGTGTGTAGTGCTTCATATACGCCGACAAACATTCGATACTGTGGCGAGTATTTTACCGGCAAATGACCCGCGTGGTATATGTTTACGTACTTGTTCTCGTAAACCATCGTCACGATGATCGTTTTACGCGTCATCTCCAGTATATCCTCGGGATTCACTCTAAAATTGGTTAGGAACCCTTCGATGATTACACGCAGCGTACCCGATTCACCGCGATTTTTCTCGTTCAACATGTCGATCACGCACTTTAGCTGTATTTTTGGAGCGATCATGACAAACTGAGCCAGCGCCATAGTCTCGCCCGCATTCTTCATCTCCTTCACATTGAGTGGACAGATGAAATGTGCCGAATCACGAGGTAGTTTCAGAGCTTCAGAGTTTCTCACACCGTGAGATATGTGCCGTTTCACGATACTCATCATCTTGTCGATCATTGACACGCGATGTCCCTCGATGGGTAGGTACGCAGTCTTAAACTCGTCGTTTTTGATGTAGCTGACCGTTTTAGATGATAGAGTGTAAAACAGATTGCCCGACACCTAGAGTTCCGAGTTTTGATGAATTCTGAGGTAGAGTACTCCACTTTTTGATGGCAGTTTCAAAGATCGAAGTTGGCGTAATGATTGTTTTATTACTCAGATCATCGAGTTCTGGGTAGTTTTTAATACTGCACTTGAAGAATTCGACATAATCTTCGGGTGAGATGACGTGTTCGTTAGCGGTACACTGATTCACAGACGAGAGTTTGTTGATTAAACCGAAAATTGATTCGTTTGTAGTGTAATGCACAGTTTCTTCGTCTTTGATCGAATAGCCACGGACAACAGCACGTTTTTCCGTAACTCGCTTAGTTGACGTGAGCCGAACGAGCACTCCGGGCTCCAAAACTTCACCATTATCACCGGGCGGATATTGAATGGTGTGAGAAATGTTGAACGGACGACTGGAATCTTCGCACTCCTCGTTCAAATACCATTTATAATAGTTACTCGGCCTGTAGACGTGGCCGCTCCGCAGATTGTTCGTGATAAATGCGGGCAACAGCTTGATTCCGCCGTTTAAGATGAACGCGCCGAGTTGATGCCGGCAATCGACGTTGGGACGTAGAGACGCGTCGATTTTCGAACCGCTCATGATCGGCAAAACTTTATGCTTGATGATGATTTCATCCCCGTTCTTCAGTTGAATACATGCGGAATACGATTTGTTACACTTTAACAGGAGTCGCATCACTTCTTCGCCGCCGACTCGTAAATGCGGTGCAGAGTCTTCGTATAAATATTCATTGTAGCAGGAGCAATTGTAGAGGATCAAGGGCTCCATTTTTAAATTATACTCGTCGACAATTGTCTTGGCGTAAAAGTCCATTGTTGCGTGTTTACCGTTCAACGAACAGGGATAAACTGTATTACCCGATAGGATAGTAGCCTATATATACTATTAGGACGAAAGTCCTATACTTGTGTGATAGAGCTCTCGAAAAGTATGTTTCATTGCGAACCGCAGAATCAGACGCGGACGCGCTGCATCTTTAATAATATCAAGGTGCGATGTCGTCAAACTCCGGTTGCGGGAATCATCTGCAACCCGCATTTGGACCTTTTATTCTCCACTAGCCTCGTCAGAAACAGGATTCTAGTCTCGAACGTGGCCAAAAACATGACTTACATGACCGTGACTGCGAACGTTCCGAGAGACAAGAGGATTTTTCCCTTCCCATACACGGTTCCAGACGGAAAACCGTGTCGAGATCCCAACATGGAGAACATTATCAATTACATGCAAAACTGGGTAAGCAGATTGGACGTAAACGAAAAGGATGCGGGCATGTTGACGCAGATTCTAGCAGTTTTATTCTCTGAACAGTTGGTTTCGCCCAATGTGTCGGAGCTTTACACTGATTTTACAATGTTCACAAACGGATACGGTCCGTCTTTGACCAATCGATTCAACAATACCACTCTGACTGCGTACAGCTCTACCGCACCCACCACTGTAGACATGTCTCTGGCTCCAAAGATTATCAAATTGCTACTGTTCAATACCGAAGCATCGACAAACGAGCTACCCGAGAAATATAGTGTTACGCCTTACCTGATTCTGGATCTAGACAAGCAAGCTTTCATGTTGGTCAACGATGAAATCCCTACGAATCCTCTGTTGTACTATGACGTTTCGAAGGATATCGACGTCGCGACACCTCTAACTTTCAGCGGAACCTCACGCACCGACATACACGTAACGTATTCGCGCAATCTCATCACATACCCTATTAATCGACTGGGTATCGATATATGTTAATTTGTGTTTTTTTTTTGAGAGAATGTTTATAACTCCGTTTGCCGTCATCGTGATTGTGTGTGCTCTCGTACAGTGGATCAGCGTAACCATACCCGATTCCGTCAAGAGTACGGACGAAAGCACGTTTAGAGCCGGCATCGAGAGCGGAATCGTCCGGAGTCATTGTACGACAGCAAAGACTTTTTGCTTTCAAGAGACTGATTGTGGCAAATTGTGTACAGAGGAGGATTCGTTTACGTGCAATCGCGGCATCTGCGAACCCGATCTGCTAAAACTCAGAGAGTCTGATATCGTAGTGTCGGGTCAGTGCGATCCGCGCAAGGGCATGGTCACGTTTCTAGTAGGTGATACCGCTTTCGGCCGGTTCGAGCGCGTGTGCAAGTCTGTAGATCCGGGTATCGCGGTGTCGAATGATGCAAATCTCATGTGCCGAGGTGGCGAAATCGAGATAAACTACATAAACAAGTTCCCGACCATGTCGGAGTGTAAGAAATGCGACAGGATTATAACAATTCCGGCCACACTCAACAAGAGACGACACGTCGAATGCAATCATCCGTTGTATGACATGTTGTAATTTTTTTCATTGTCAAAAAAAAAACTATATCTATTTTTTCCAAACTTCCTCTTTTAAAACTTGATGCAACGACTTTGTCTCGTACTTGAAATTGCTCAAAGGGGATAATGTCTCGCAAAAGGTATATGTTTTTAGTTGCGCACGTTGTAGGTCACAATTGGAAGAGCTACACGTCACAAGAGCTACGTTTCGTTTATTCTTGAATTTGTTGATAAAAGCCGATACAGAAGTGTGCGTATACCTCAACATTCGTCCCCCGATCATGATCATTTTGCATCTTTGACTCTTGTTACTCAAAGCTATAGGATGATCAATGTCATTTTTACTGTAAACTATGGCCACATAATAGTCTGGATACGAATCCAGATAAATCAACTCGTCGTAAACGCTCAGATCGGTATTTTTGACGGGTTCACTGTTCTCGGAAAAATTCATGACCATGATTCCGCACAATCACACTGCAAACTGTTGAACGGCACGTGTGTATAAGCACCATGCACTATAAATACTATTGTATTTGCGCTCATATGATACATTCGCTGTCACTCACGATGAAAACTGCACTGCGTATCGCACTAGTCGCGCTCCTGCTCGCTCAGTGTATTTACGCTGGGCTCGCTCAAGCGGAGGAAACTTGGCGACTGTGGCGACCAAGACTGTGGTCGAATCCAAGAAGACCACGGAACCGGTAAAGCCCGATGTCGTCAGGATGAAAACAGGGGACGAAACCGACGACGAAACCGACGACGAAGCCGTACCCACCGCGAAAACCACATCACCCATCACCTCGACGGCCGCACCAAAGGGTTAATACCATATCGTGCGACCCAAAAGACTGTCCGTGGCTCACGCAAAATATGCGCGACTACCGATATGTATGTACATCAACGGTTACACCGGCGGAAACATTGATCCCAATAAATTCTATTCAAGACTTTCTAAGTGATCCATTCGGCGACGACACCTACAAACCGCCAGTTTTGCAGCCGTGCATGAAGCTGATTATCGATAAAACGATCGGTTCAGTGTGAGGATTGTGATATTTCATGTAAATACACGGGCACGGCGGTGTAGTGTTATTTTTCTTCATTTAATCTTATTTCATGGTAAAAAATGTGTAAAAAGAGCGCGGTAATGTTCGTTAACGTGGTGCGGCGGAATCATAATGTGAAATAGTGTAAACATGAAACAATGAGAGTTTTAATGGCAATTTAATAGTATAATCATAAGTTTTCAATGTAGGTACTCGCAGCTCATTCTGTAATATATTAGTCTTATATTAATACTCTGATTGTACAGAATTTATGTGACGTGCATGCCTCGAAACCGTAAAATGTCGCAAACATTAATTGAATCTGTATGTTTGGTCTTTAGTTGTATGTTGTTTTACTCAAAAATCGTATCGTATTTACTCGTTTCAATTTCAAAGGTACAAACTCGACGACGAACTGGGCTCTGCCAATGTACGTTGCGCTTTTTATACAATCATGGATCGGTTTAGGTAATCATTCATGTATCATTTCACTATACACTACACACACTCTACATACACGTACACGACCGTAAAGACACTCAACCCGTACACATTTTCCCGGTGAGCACACGATCAAGGAGGAGACCAAGACCAAAGTCAAATTGCATTCGGTAACTCCGTGCGACGAATCTTTCATGAAACATGAATTAACATTTATTTTTGTATGATTACACATGTCGTTTCATTTCGCTTATAGCCTATTGCGGATAAATGCACTAGATCATTACTAACAACAATGACTCTTTTATCGGTACACGTGCCCTTTATCGACGGTTTAGTCGAGTCTGATGATTCAACATCGTTGGAACTTGTAATTTTATTACACGCAAATCCTACATTCCGAGTGAGCGATCATTTGACGAGCACAAACGGTACTGTACCACTGTCAAAGTATGAGATTCGTGCAATATTGAGACGGGGTGATTATAAATTTCCCAGTGATCGATACCTGGATCGAGAGCAATCCGAATGGTTGGAGCGCTTAAAGGCGATAAGCCGGTGTATAGAGGATGTGAACGCCTTTGAAATGTCGATTCTGTTTAAAATGTTTCCCCGTTACTCGGAACATTATAATATTCCGCACCTGTTGAGCGATTTCAAATCATTTTCGTGTCTGAGTGAATTTTGTCGGATCCTGCACACTATAGATTCGACCCGTTTGACGCTCATCAACAGTAAACTCAAGCAAATCTTTGCGACCGACTATATAGATCAGTCGATACTCATTTTGATGGGTGACAACGAGTGTGATTATCGACATTTTGACGTACGATCCGTACACGGGTACATTGATCGGGTCGTGAGCGTGCTCAAAACTACAAAAGCTAAAAGGAAACAGACACAAATCGATGATCTGATCCGACAATCACGTCAAATGTACAGATCAGTGGTCAACACGATCCTGTTGGTGCTGCTCAAGTGCTGCGAAAAGCCAGGATTGAAGACGGCCTTTTACGAAAAGTGTAGAGTTTTGGCTGAATCATAATCTGTGTTTTTTTTTCGTAAAATTTTACAAGTCCCGTCTGCCTACTGGTATCAAATAAATACAAGTCTCTCGAGTCGTTCTCACTATACTTACTGATGCGTATAGCTATAATAAAGTATTGGTCGTAAACATGTGCCGAGTATGTATGTAAAATGGACATTCGTTGTCTTTTAGAAAAGTTGGGTTGTATTCATACGACTTGTAAAAGTCACGATAGTTTGATGTTGAACCGAGACAAATTGGCCAGATTGGGCTACCTAGTCATGGTTCTACCCTCTGATTTTAGCGATATATGCAATCACGATAATGTAGAATCGAGGATTACCATACATTCAATGAGCAATCTTGTTAAAAGAAACGATTATTGTATACCGTGCACTCGAATCCTATCAGAAAAGGGTATCATGATTCCGATCAAAGCTAGTTTTCTTAAAACGATTCGAGTCAATACCAACAACAACACTAAGCGTTTTAGCGGATTTTCCAAGTCTAGAGTATGGAGCAATAGATGATTCCAGTTTTTTTTTGGTATTGTAGAGACGTACGTTCAGAGTTGATTCTAGTTTTTTGGTATTGTAGTTGAAACGAGTCACAGGTTGAGTCGATTCTAGTTTTTTGGTATTATAGTTGAAACGAGTCACAGGTTCAGTTGATTCTAGTTTTTTGATGTTACAGTTTTAAGGTACAACGTTGAACATAAATATATAAAATGAAATGGAAGAATATACACGATGCGAGCTACGTAAACGATGGATTGGAGATTGTTTCGATACACAAATTCAGAGAATGCTTCAAGTTCAAGTTTAGCGAATCGTACATTTACGACTTGTGCGACGCTCTATACTCTGAGTATAGCCTGCTGTGTACCGGATCGTCGGTGTTTGAATGCTCGTTCCTACCCCCAGACGAATCATGGTTGACGTTGGATTTTCACAATCTTTCTACGGAATGGTGCAAAGATCCACCCGAGCTGTCGGTAAACGTCGAGTCCGAGAGTAAGTACACGCTAAAAGACGAGGGCTGGCTGATTGTGGATCATGATCGTACAAAGATTTACTCGAACGATCCAGTCTTTACTATGATCTTGGAGCATGTGTTTGTGGAATATTACAATTTTGAATACATTTTCTCGATATTAAAAAACATTCATCACATTGTATTGCACATTGTAAGATTCCACAGTCAACTCGACGATCTCGATACCGATCTGATCGATACTTTCGTGTCGCTCGTCGAGTGATTGTAAAGATTTTGTTATTTTTTTCAAACCATAGTCTCTTCTTCGACCAACAACGGCTGATACTCCACATCGATCGACGATCGAAACGAATTGTATTTGACGTAAATTATCCTAGCCACTGCCGCTCCGACCATCACTACGATCGCGATTATCACATATTTCAGATAAGCCGAGAGTTTGGTGCTGAAATTAGATCCGATTATGGCGTGTGCCATCTCACCGGCCGCGTCTACTAGAGTTTCGAGTAACGAAGAGTTTGTTATGCACGTTAGAGTCATGTTATCTGGTAGATTGTACGGATTGTAGTATGCCAGACTGTTGACAGAGGCCGATCCGTCCCATGCCAAACAGGGTACGCTCATAGAATTGGGTACCAGACCGCAAGGATTGTTGATATTCTTGGTTCCCGTGTATGCTGACGAGTAGTAGTGATCGCTAATCTTACGAAACTGCACATCGTTGGCGAGTATACTCTCGAAATTGTCCATAGTCGGCGCGAATGCCAACAGCAGTGGTCTCGAACGTCATAGAGCAAGATCGGTAGAGTTGCCAGCTAAAATCGGTATATTTGTACCCAAAATCGGTATTTGACAAAAAACAAACAGTATTCAATCAAATTCGTTTATTTATTGAAAACAAAAACTTACAGACTAATTTATATACAATCACTTACAGACTAGTTTATATAATCATTTTTTATACCAATATTCTTTGGCCATAGCCGCGGTCATCTTCGAGTTGATTTCAAAGTCATAACAGTTAGCTGTATTAAAGAGTCGTTTTGCGTGTAATAGACCAGTGATTGATTCAGTAGACAGCCTATTTCGCTGTTTTGTTTTCAAAAGATTAATATGTGAAAATATGCGTTCAACGTTAGCGGATGAATGGGGAAGTGATAAAATATTAAAGATGAAATTAGATAACAAAGGAAACATTTGAGTTTCATCGCCACGCTTTAGTAAACTTACTTCATCCCAAAATAGTTCTACATCATCAGGAAGTGTTTTGATTTGTTCACAATTTCTTAAAATGCGCCACTCTGTATCAATTTCCTGGAAATCATTGCTCTGAACAATATTGGGAAAAAGCCTACTCATAGGAACTATCGAAGAGGTATTGCCAATTTTAACATTTTTTGGGTCAATTATGTCTAAACCCTTTATTGGATTATTTTTCAATGGAAACCGCGTGGTTATTTGCTTACAAGCTTCGATATAAAAATCTAGGCATCTGCATTTAAACAAATTTACTTGATCTGCGTTTAGATTTTCTGAACTACTTAGTAGTGTATTAGACGCAGCAGCACCATAGTATACGGCGTCAATATCCATAAAATTTCTAGGATTTTTAAAATCAACATTTTCGATTGGTGTGCTAGTTAAATATTCTCTTTTTAAAAAACAATCAAATATAGTTTTTAATGTTCCAGTTATTTTTTCATATAAAGTATGAATTTTCGGGTGTTCTGCTTGCATTTCTTTATTTAAATCGGTAAATAATGGTAATACAAAATCTAAAAATTCCAAAAATAATACCGTAGTGGGATCTTGGAGCTTTTGTAATATATGTTCTGCAGCTAAAAGATGATCATTATTAGAGATTTGGTCTATAAAAAATAGTTTTAGAGCAGAGAGTTGTTCCAATATTCTCTTCACTGCTGCATGTACTGATAACCAGCGTGTTTGAGAGGGGTGAAGTATTCTATGTACTTTTAAGTCGCAAAACATTTGAAAGTTTTTAAACTCTGCTACTCTTTTTGGACTAGAAGAAAAGTAGTTGTAAATGTCCCTTACTAGATCCTCTATAAAGCGTGGCAATTTGGTACAAGCATATGACGCGCAAAGATGAAACGAATGGCAGGTGCATTTAAGTATAAAAATGTTGGGAATTTCATTTTGCAGCAATGTTACAACAGAATTATTACGTCCCATCATTACGTTTGCCCCATCAGATGCAAACCCTATTAGATTATTTTGATATGGAATATCATTGCTGCTAAAAAAGTTTACTATGTGTTCAAATAAGGTTGCTGCATTAGCTTCTTCTAATGGAATAAGAGCTAAAAAACAATCTTTAATACGATTCATTTTCGCATATCTCACGACTAAGCACAAGTGTTTGGTTGTACTAAGATCAGTGGACTCGTCAATAATAAGCGAAAACTTAGTTTGCCGCAGATCTTCACATAAATTATCGAAACTTTCTTTACCTATAATATGATCAATTATGTCGTGAGTTTTCGTCGAAGAACATTTGATTTCTTTGCCAATTTTTGAATCAGGACAAACGGCTTGCATCAGCTTCGGTAGGTGCTCCATAATAGTGAATGGTAGATTGTGTTCAGCAACAAACGAGGCTAATCTTATTTCACCTGAAATTAAAATTTAGAATTAAAAATTATGTAGGTATATCTAGTAGCGATTAGGGTCTAATTATATCCACTGCTTCTATTTATCGATAACTAGAAAACAAAATAATATAACAATCTAAATAGTACCTAACAAATAATTAAAAAGAAATTACCTTGCTTAACCAGTGTATCAGTTTTTTGAGTTTTGGTCACAGTAAATGATGATATCTTCGGTTGAGATTTTATATTCTTTGATGATACTGAGTGTGTTTGTGAAGAACTATGTTTCTTTAAAGCGTCTTTTCCTGATGTGATGTTGATATCTTTATCACAACTCTTACAATAGGCATAGCTTTCGCCTTTACGACTATCTTGCAACCAGCCTGGAAATTCTTTTTCCCATTCTTTTCTATAATATTGTAGATATTTTTTTCTTCTTACACTCGCACTTGTGCTTGGCTCCTCGTCAGACGACATTTTAACTGAATGGTCTTCTCACGCACTCTTTAGGATAAGTACTCTACTATCTCTTCAAAGTTAAGAAAATTAATGAAAAAAATAAAACCGAATTCCTGTTTATATAGACTAGACTGGTTACAGGTAAATTCCCTAGCGGGAAGCCCCTTATAACATCGAGTTGTAAGACAACAAGTTGTAGGAACAAGGGTATTCCCCAAAATATATGGAACATTCTGCACTAGGCCCATACTTACTATTGAGGGCTTCCCCGTCCGTAACATTAAATTAAACATAAATGAAAAGGGTTGCCAACTGAAAAGTGTAAAATCGGTAGAGAAATCGGGAGAATTTCCATGTGCATCCAGAAATCGTAGAAAATTCGTTATATTTCGGTATTTCGGTAGCACAGAGCCCATATCGGTATAAATACCGATAAATCGGTAGGTTCGAGAACACTGGCCAACAGGGACTCGGCTTTTGCACGTTCCGCCGCATTGGATCCGTTGATTGTGTACAATAGGTAGAGCGCGGCATTGTCCAACTCGATCGTGCCCGTGAAAACTAGACCGTTCTTGGGTGCGGTATGATTGACGCACGATCTATCCGTGAGTTTGTACGACCGAGTATCGTTATTCACGCGTACGAGTACGTAGACTCCGTTCCGCGATGCCGCAGCGCGGACTAGACTCTGATAATAATCGGCTCCGAGAGCAATGGTCGCGGTCAAACCCGCTACCACGAGTCCGGCACGGCCATAAGTCGTGACCTTACCCTTCTTTGCGTACTTTGTCAACGAATCGTACATATCGGAGAGTTTTCGCATCGACGCTGCCGATAGTTGAGACGAGACTTTACCCGCCGCATCCACGACCACATCGAGATCGGGATGCAAAACTTTGGCAGTTTTAAACGTTTCTTCTAAATCTCTCAAATGCAGATCGGGAGTATTTAAGATTTTTCTAAACTTTACTTCGTCCGCATACGTGATCGAGGTGGGTTTTGATAGTTTTCTAAAGAGCTTAATTAATTCACCGCGTCTCAACGATCGTTCCAGTGTATGAATCGGCACTCCGTTGGCGTTTAGATGCAAATTTTCCCTTGTAAACTTTAACGAACCAAAGGCATCGTCGAAACTCTTTAAACCCGTTTTCGGCGACCTGAGTCGTGATAGAATCTCTTCGGTCTCTGCCAGAGCCGGTCGCATGGCTCGACGAAATATCGAAGTAAAACCCATGTTGGCAAAAAGTGGGACCTTTCTTGTTAATAGTGCTCAGCCTACGATACGTCAACTATTACCTTTACGATGCATAAGCCGCATAGTTTATTGGTTCTATGAGTGTGTGTTCTATAGTAGGATATGAATTATTTTCACGTAATGTGAAATTGAATCAAGTATTGCCTTGACTTGCTATAGTAACTCGCATGTTGGTTCTGAATTCGAATCTGATTTACGAGTTTTAGTAAATCTCATTTTGATATTGAGAAACGAAATAGAGGTGTGTATAGGGACCGAACTCTGGAGGAGGGGATGTACATTATTATAAATATTGTATAATATAATATTATAGTATAAAGAATCCTAAAAAATAAATGATTCTATTTTTTTGATCAAGTATATAGGCCAATCTACTATAATTATAGTACAGTATAATATAACGAATCATGACAGAAATCGGCAACGTTCTCCTTTACACCATGCCCTACGAGGACGATAGACTTTTACCAACTGGCCGCACAATTACTTGAAAAAAGAGCTGGCTGGCTGTTGCACCTTTTGCGATATCAGACTGTGCGAATGGAAAGAGTTTGACGATCCGGCGGCGGATCACAACAAATGGTCGCCTCGATGCCCGTTTGTGAGAAAAGTGAATATTATAGTGCCCAAGAGGAAGAGTGTCGGTACCGAAGGTCTAGACGTTTGCGGTAGGTACGACATGAAATCAATGAATAACAACAATCCTATTCCAAGCTCTATAGAATGAGCTATGATCAGGATCGAGAAATTACATTTATTTATTAAAACTTTATGCACAAGTAAAAAATAAATACCGTACAAACGCGGACTTAATGCCGGAGGCATTACATTTTCACCGTGCGGACACAGGTTAGCGTGAACATACTGCGCCATGGGACTGTCAGAGTGCCCAGTTTGTCATGTAGTAGCATTGGGTCAACTCAACACGAGTTGATATTGGAGGACTGAATAAAGAATACTTTGTTTTTTTTGATATACATACCTATTATTATATTTATTTAAAAAAAAACTTTAATATTAACTATAATACACACACATGATCAAATACAAGGTGCAAAATCATAAAAATGCAAACTAAAGAACACTCAATCTACATTTTCTTCCTTGATTTCCACTTTAACCTCCATCTTGTCGTCGTCTTTGATCTCATCCTTGGTCTTGACATCATACAAAAACTCGCTTTCGTCGGTATTCGTAGCCGGAGTCGTGTTTTTGCTCGTGGCCACCGAAGAATCGTCCGATGTGCTGGTCGAACTCAGTTTCAGACGTTTACGTTTATCGTAGAGTTGAATCGAGACTTCGCTCGACGTTCCCGCGTGCAAGTCACACATCTTGTTGAACATGCGCTTTTCCCGATTTGTCGTGATGGGGTACAGGCTTTTGCGCTTGGACTTGACGAGATTTGCCAAAACTCGCTGTGGAAACTCTCCGCTGGTCGCGTGCAAGGGTGGAATCGTGTCAGAGTTTGTGGGATTGTTCAAGTTTTTGTTAATCAAGAACATGATTGCTACGAAATTATACATCATGATATACTCTGGCTTGCTGTGATCGACACACAGCGAATTTGTATAGTAACAATACAAAAAGTTAGTCAAGTTGTCCATAAACTTTTGACACGATATACGATTCCTATTGTACAATTCTCGCATCCCGTGGCAGTTTGATGCGAAAATCAACAACTCTATACCCTCGCACGCGATTATCTTGGATAGCTGCTGTATCAAGATTGTGGTTCCGCCAACTTTAAAGTAAAACTCAACGATATCCTCGTAGAGAATCGAGTAGCCCGTGCATTCCAACTCTTTGGCAATATTTTCAACCTTACTTTTATCGAACAACACCACCCGGAACCACTGATACTCTTTGGGCGAGTACAGCTATTTGATACAACACGCAGGAATAATTGGATTCATCGTGCCCTTATCGTAGGATATGGTCTCGGACACCTCTTTGAGTCGCTTTACGTTCAACGCAGTCTGAATCTTTTACGATTGAATCTTGATGCTGTAGTGTAGACCCAACGGAACCTTGTCGACGCCTGCCAGGTAGGGGTTTTTCGACAAGTGTAGTAGCACCAACTGTTGCCTCGTCCGATTCATGAGGCGTTTATTGTCCAAAAGTGCCGTAGTCGACTCAAAGAACGCCTCGATCGACTTGTTGAGGCTAACCGGTTTGACGATACTACCGTTCATGGTTATTAGATTCGATAGGTAAAACACTGATTCCGGGTTGTATTTATTCCGATCCATGAGTTGAGTATTGGTGTAATTACCACCCGTTCGCCCATGTAAAGGGTACCCATCATAACGGAAGCGGGCGAGAGTGCATGCAAAAGCGAAAACTGAATCTGTCCCTCGCGCTCCAACACTTTGCATGAATTGATTTTATCGTCGAAAGCGAGCTTCAAGTCTTTACAGTCGACGCCATTACTAAGATTCGCACGATACAGCTCCAAGTGACGGTCGCTTCCTTTGGACTTGGAGTCGACGACTTCCTTCATTTCATCGTTGCATTGCACGAAATCTTGAATCCGCAGCAGATTGTCCACGTATTTAGCGTTGAACGCCAGGATCAACTCTATGAAATCGTTGACTTCATTGTGCATGATGCTGCATCCGAGCTCCATTATAGCGTCAAGCTTCCGAACTCGACGATTTCCGTAGACTTGAGAGAGCACTCTATAAAAGTTTGAGTGTTCACGGAACCAATCATCCTTGGAGTAGAGTAAATGACGGAATTGTTGCCCCATACAGTAGCGTGGATTATAGAAAAGATTGTGTCGGTAACCATAATTCCACGATAGAGTGCGTAGTTCGGTGATCGCAGTCTTCATTATCAGTCTCGGCACTGTCAATTCGTACTTTAAGTAGTTGATCGAGATGTCGTCACCGTCTTGATCGGCGTGAAGTCCGTCCAGCACAAAGGAATTGAGGTGGATGCAGGCGTCGGTGTCGTGATAAAACATTTCACACACATAGATGCACGTGTCGTTGATGCTCGGATCGCGATTGATGACGACCAAATTCGTGGCCAGGGGTAGTTTTGAGTATATTTCCTTCGGGATCGATATGGAATCCGGTCCCAGAGTGTTGTCCACGACCATAGTCATGCGTGCACCGTTGTGTCGATGTCCCAGGAGGTATGATCGTACATAACTCCGCTTGCCGGATTGTAGAATTAAAAAGTTTCCGCACAGAAAATCGTTTTGTAGAAACTTTTTATGAGATTTTCCCATGAATTTGTGTAGAAACGCCTTGAGTTGTACACGAGTACGCACCAAGTTGACGGGAATCTTGACCTTTTCAGGGAATGGAGTCTCCCTTTCGAATGCAGTCTGAATAGAATAGCTCGACTCGACGATTGATCGGAAAAAGCTAAAGTTTTTGGATGAATACACACTCGGCATCGGATAAATGTAATTCTTGTTGAGCACTCGCACACCGAAAGAGTTTTTGTACTTGAACGATTCAACACAACACGGGAACCACGGTTTCGGCACGGTCGGAGTCTCGTTGGCGGGTTTCGGTAGGAATTCTTCGATGCGATAAGTGATTCCGTGCTCGAGACACATCCGGCAGTCTTGCAATCCCACCGGTCGAGGCTTAAACGCGTCCATCTTTTGATTTTGAAAGAGTTCGTAAAACTCTCTGACTTCGACAATCAGAGTGTTTTGCTTGCTAACGGGCTCGATCGAGTATAGCTGAGCTCGATACGAACGAATCGTCCTGGTCGATAAATCGGTTGTAGGAAGACATTTTTGAGATGAAGCAGTAAGCGTACGTGTCAACGGTCAGGATGATACTAACGTATTACAATATCCTCTTGTTATATTTATACCCGTTACTGTCTCAACGACAATAGCGTTTGCGAGTTACCCGTTCAGGGTTTTAGTAGCTAGTCGGGTATTACGCATTCGAGTTTTTTGAAATAGGTATAATATATGCTGACTCTTACGACTGATTATTTGAAATCTCTACCGATACCCGCATCGGCGTGGTCCGAGGAGGTTATTCAGGAAAAGTATTGTTTCGTATTGAAAGATCCCACCCTTTGTAGAGTTTTTTGGATTCATCTATGGAGAAACAAAATATTGGATCAATTCAAAGCTCAACGCGTCTACAATAGACTGGCGAACGTAGACTTGGAGCGCACAGTCATGATCAATTCGGTGACAGGTGATCTGATTTCGGCTACAATCTCTGTAAATAGCATAGATTACTTTTCCGGTCGTGCAGTTCACGGTGATCCATATTTTGAATCCAAAGTAAATTTCACATCTTTAAAATTGGAATACATAACTTTGGTATATTTAATACTAGTCGTACTGATGGGTGCATTGAATCTGTTCGTGGGTCAGAGATCTCCGGCGAGCCGTCTATTGCATCCATTGTGAAACTAGTACTACATTTCACAATATTCGTGTCGACTCGACCCACAGTTTCGTGCACTTTATAAGGATCCAATTGTTATAAATAGTTGATCGTGTTTTCATTCGACCGTGTACGGGTGTGTGTGAGGGAACGTAAGTGTACCGTGATATTGTGAACAACGATTTAAAGAAGATTGTCACCCGGAAACGTTCGACTCCTATGATTGCGGGTGTAAAACGTCGAGTGGTCAAGAGTTTCGGTAGCAGAGATGCTCAAACTCAAACGACCGAGCCTGTTCTCAACGGAAAGTGTGAATCCGAGTCCGAACAGTCACCGGCCCCAGCGCGTCGTAACGATATGTACTCTGCATTATACTGGAGTAGGTGTTTGATGCGAATCTCTCTATCGATATTTGTCGTTTGTTGCATCTCGTACATCGTGCTGCATCGTTCCACGGTGACGCATACCAAGATTTGTTCCATCAACGTGTACTTTTTGTGTGTGTGTGTGTGTGTGTGTGTGTGTGTGTGTGTGTGTGTAAAATCACCGTGCAACGTCTTTGTCGGTGTACACCGTAAGCATGTCTTGCCGTAAGATTTTTTATAATTAAAAAAAAAAATTAACCATAACATGTAGTACAATTCATTTTAACATTCCTCGAAGACTGTTTCACCTTATCCACGGTGTATCGGATGGCGTTTGCTGCCGGTTTCGTGCGTAATTAATACTGACCCGTCTCTTTAAACCCAACTTCCAAGCGTAGAAATGCATCGCAGTCAGCTTCTTGTAACTCGTATCGCCGACGTGCAAATTGAGTGATTGACTCTGATCTATGAAAGCACCACGGTCAGCGGCCATGTCCAGTAGAGTTTTCGCATTCAACTCCCAGACAGTTTTGTAAATGTCACGTATACGTTCGATACTTAGGTATATCAAAGATCCCTTTTATAAAAAAAGATCGTTTGTTCAATGCAAACACTGAATTATCGTGTATCAAGGAAAAGGCCGACTGGGTCATTCGTTGGATCCACGATCGAGAGTCTACTTTTGCCGAAAGATTGATTGCGTTCGCCGCTGTCGAAAAGGGGTCTTCTTTTCGGGTAGCTTTGCTGCAACGTTTTGGTTTCGGCTCAAGAAACGCGGACTGATGCATGGTCTGACGTTTAGCAACTAACTAATCTCTCGCGACGAGGGTATACACAATGATTTCACATGCCTACTGTTTGAATATAATATCAAGAATCGTCCCAGTGACGAGCGCGTACTAAACATTATAACGTTCGCCCTTGACTATAGAACAGAGATTTCTCACAGACGCGCTACCCGTCGACATGATTGGTATTAATAATTGCAACTTGATGTGCCGATACATTATTGAGTTGCGTGCATAACACGCAAACATTACCACTCCAATAATCCCTTTAACTTTATGAACACTCTTTCTTCTTTTTCGAGAAGAAAGTAGGCGAATACAAACGTTTCGGAGGTATACACAATGATTTCACATGCCTACTGTTTGAATATAATATCAAGAATCGTCCCAGTGACGAGCGCGTACTAAAAATTATAACGTTCGCCCTTGACTATAGAACAGAGATTTCTCACAGACGCGCTACCCGTCGACATGATTGGTATTAATAATTGCAACTTGATATGCCGATACATTATTGAGTTGCGTGCATAACACGCAAACATTACCACTCCAATAATCCCTTTAACTTTATGAACACTCTTTCTTCTTTTTCGAGAAGAAAGTAGGCGAATACAAACGTTTCGGAGGATAATGATTGTTTTCTGTGCGAGTGAAGACATTTAGTTGTGTTTATTGATTTTTTTTATTGAATATTGAATAAATAATAAACTACATAGAAATGCAATAAGTCGCATGTACACAAATTAATTTACGACTTGCGTACCTACTTTCTAAACATATCTTTTCATGGGTAACTTGAGTGCGGTGAGTTCTTTGTGTAGCATTGGAAACTTTTCATTGAGCAGCGTGCCGGTAAAATAGTAATCCCATATGTTTGGTTGTGTATGTTGGGGTAATCTGAACCACCAGTAGCCGTGTTCGTTGTCGATCACTAGCCTCGTGGGTACGCCGACTTATTGTGATTGTGGTGTGATCAAATTTCACATCGTAATTTGCAAACAATTCGGTATCGACGAGACTCGCAATCATGCCCAAACTCATTCGATTCAACCAAATTTTCGGTATTATCGCTTTGTAGCGTAGAAATTCTTCGTCAATGTCGACAAACGAGATGGGTTCGTGCTCTTCCATGTAGATTCCCTCGTCGTCGTCGGTGCTGTTGATGTAGTCGAATCGCACATAATCCTCGGCCAGCATAAGTTTGCGTCTTCGTTCGTGGACTTCGTTCATTGACAAGAGATCGGGAACGTACTGGCTGAGTAGATTTCCCGAAAATATATAGTGTCGAGCGTCTGGTTCTAGACAATCGCCGGGTAAACTGAACCACCAATACAGTTCCGGGCTACGAATCCTTAGAATCGTCCACACTTTGCCGATGGCAATGACCGATCCGTGATATTTTTTATTCTGGGACCGCAGTTTCATTAATTGTTCTTGTATAGCGTCGATGATTTGTTCCTTGTGAAAGTTGAGATACCACGCTTCTGGTATAACTATGTCGTGTGTCAGTACGTTACCCATGATGGGACGATATTCTGCGGTGAGCGGACTATTTATTTACGATATCACTCTACGAACTAGTCTAATGCGGTACACTAACCAGGACCTCACCGATCTTGAGAGACGTTTATGCCGCGGCGTACGAATACGAAACTGGGTACTACAAATTCATGAACAAGCAGCGTTCACGACAAACTCTGACTAAGTTGGGGTTTTTGATACAATGAAATCGTGTGTGTTCTTTATATCTCTATATTTATTACTTACTTAGAGTAAAAAAATACAAGTCTTTGAGACTTACATATGAATACGATACTTTTACTTAGGTATTGTAAAAGTATCATATTCATAATAATTTTATATCATAATTTGTACATGACTTATTGGCTATATCATAGAATTATACAGAGGGATGACTTAAAAGTACCTTAAAACTACGTAAAATCAAGTTAAACCTACTTAAAAGTACCTTAAAAGTTCCTTAAACTACCTTAAAACCAACTTAAATTCTAGAAACTTGCCTAAAACAGATGGTGTTTGTGTTATTTCTAAACTTTTTACCAACTAAATTTTGCACGTGCATCATCTTTGATGAGCGCGAAACGTTCACTAGATCTAAAGTTTTAGAGTCCGGAACCAGTAAAGCGCCAGCGGAATCGGTACGAGGACCGTATCTATTGATGCGCATCGGCATTTTCTCATCTGCCGAGTCCACCAGTTCGTCGACAGACACATCGTACGGGTTCCGGATCGCTCTAAAATAGGATCCGTTTACAGAGATCATGTATTTTTTACCTTTTACACACACGCGAACCGAGTTCATGTACCGTTTATCCAGCATCAAGTCGGAAACAAGGCTCAATTTAATGGGATACATGTCGATGGTCATGAGAGTCTGCTGAATTTCATTGAAAAGCTTCTTGTGTGCCTTGAAACTGCTCAGATATTCGGTGCACGACTCGTCGCTCCGTGTGAAATTGGTACCGCTTAAATAATTATACCACATTTTTCCACTAACTTTAAAATCGGCAAACATGGGACGATTGAGTTTAAGGGTCTTGAACAAAGCCACCGATTCGCTCGGATGGCAGTTGCCAATGAGCCGTTTCATGCAAGTTTTGTTGTACCTTTTGGCGTAATCATATATTTGTTTTAAAATACGAACGCACTCTTCGTTTGAGTATGTGTCGGAACGCTGATGCGGGTGCTGGTCGTCTATCAATTTCTCGGGTTTCACCACCTGAATTAGAAGTTTGCATACTACCATGATATAATCTAACCTACTTCTATGATTGATCATAATGAAACGACCGCACTTTTCATCAATTAGGTACTCGTACAGAGGATTATTTTTAATATTATTGTCGTTTGATAGAGTCTTGATGTAGCCGTTTAACGTGTCCAACTCGGCCTGGGTCAGCTTACGCATAAACTGCAAGTCAAGTTCGCGGTTGACTGCAGCCTCGATCGCTTTAAAATCTTCAAGCACAGTATAGTCTTTAGAGTAAAACAGACACTCGCGCAACTGCAGATTTTCGTTATGTATCACAGACCGGGTTAGATTACACTTTATGCACTTGTCATCATAGTCTGTAAATTCATGAATGCACCGCAACTCTTCAAGTTTTTTACTAAACGTACACGGAGCCTCTATAATCATCTTGGGTGTACCGCACAGATTATTCAGAGTAGAACTTTCACACACTGCACGATCCATGATATAGTCCATAAATTCCTCAGTCACCTTTTCGAAAAAGAGTTCTTTCTTGAATTCATTAATAATCATGCGAACTTTTGCTTCACCGTAGGGCTCGTAGTCGGTTTCGTCGTCGTTGCACGCCACCGATTTGTGAGTTCTAGTCTTGAGACGGAACCACACCGAGTAAAAGTCCTTTTTGTTGTAATGATCGTTCACGACACCGTGATCACTATTAAACATGGAGAAATCCAATGAGTCAAACTGTAAGCCTTTGACTCGCTTGACCGGCTTACATATGTAAAACAAGTTTAACTTCCCAGAGTATAAAAGGTAGTGTATGTTTTTTTATAAGACACTTGACTACAACCGTCCAAGCCGGCCGGCACCATGAACACTAACGGGATTCATCATGAGTACGAAACTTATTGTGCTCTACCTGTGTCGAAATATGTAAACGATGCAATCCTCGCAAACATCCCGTCCAAAGAGATCCCATCTCGTCAAGTGTGGGTGTTCTATTTTGCCGACGGCGCGAGAAACACTGCGGGCATCACTCAGCGCAAGAGTTTGGTGAAAAAATCAAGAGTTTTATACCTGGCTGGTTCGTGTAATCAACCGATCGTTGTACCCATGTGCAGAACCGTCGCGATCGAGGAGAATCTACTGAAAGCTCCACCGATCGACACTCTATGCAGCAGGATTCTTCGCTACGTTCTGTTCCAGCAAGACGATATCCGCATCAGTCTCGAGCAGAGGTTCGGTGATTGCGGCGGAAATTACTACATCACGGGTGAAGTCGAGTACTCTCAAGAGGACAGCGTAGACTTTACCAAGCTCAAGCTACGCGAAGCGGCGCTAATGTGCGAACTAAAGGATACTCTGTGCAGTTACATTGAAAATTCAAACGAAGTTTATAGCATAATGTGCGTGCTGCATAGTTTACAGCCGGCTAATCAGGAGAGCGTCTTCAAAATGCCGTGCAGAGTGTTTGCGCGATTTCATCAAGTGCGGATTGATGATTCGGAAAGTTTTATTTATAAGCATAAATTCGACGGTTTCAAGGGTAAAATGGTGTGCCAGAGCAGTGACATGATTTACTATCAAGATGATAATTTGAATTTTAGAATCTTAAACTCTTCCATATTAAACAACGTGCCAAACTTGTATTTTCAAGTGGAGAACATGTGCGGAGTCGGTCGTAGGGATAGAAATGACAAATCATTATACGATTCGATACCTACGATCATAATAACAGACGTGCTCGGCGTACGGATGGGCGGAGAAGTGTATATGCCCGAGCCCATGGACGTACTAAAGTTTCTCGCCACCTTCAATCGCACCCATCAATATGTGAACTTCGGTGACGGAGCGAAACGAGTGTTGGTGCAAGAGGCTGTGCCGATCACGGCCACTTGTCCGTTCAAACAGGATGGATTCATCATTATTTATGGGAACAAAGAGTTTAAATTCAAGCTTCTGACGTTCGATGTCAAGCTGATCAACGGTCGGTGCTATATAAAAAATGCAAACAACACCGACGAATCGTTGAATCTGGCGTTTTATAATAACATGGACGACGGAATATACGAAGTCACCTTCGCTCGACACAGTGCGGGTAGGACGACTCTGTGCAATTACCTCACGTTTCTACGCAAACGCACCGATCGCATGTGTCCGTCGACGAAAAAAGAACTCGACGAGGCGATCAAAGAGTTTGATCTGATGCGGTTGAGTTGGAGTTAGGTGATAGTTTGTATGATTTTCTTGTAAGTTTATGAATATATTGTTAGTTTGTAAGGTAAGGTAAGGTAAGGTAAGGTAGATTGTAAGTTTTGGACTGTTACATTTGTAAGTTTGTAAAATTAGTTTGTAAGTTTTAGATTGTAAGATTTTGCATGTTGATGATTTGTGATTTATTTTTTGTAACAATTCTTGAGTTTTGATTTATGATTGAATATACACCAATCCAAAGCTATTCTATGCGTTTCATTGATCAAAAAACACACGCAACCTGTGCTCCCTGACAACAGTCTTCAAAAAATACCTACCTACCTGATCCTACGACTCTACAAAACAAAGTCATCAAAAAACTAGAAATGGTTCTAGTTTTTTGATGACTTTATGGATCTACATAACAATTCATCAAAACGCAGATCCCCGATTTACGTATCGGATCATACGGTTCTTGAAGAATTCTCCCCATAGTAATACACGGCGAATATCGAGTAGCCGCTCAGTGTAATCTACGACGTTTTATGCCTTGAAACTCTCGATTCTTCCTCACCTGATCAATCAAATAGGTGAGTATGTTGGCATTCTCAGCCTTGATGAGCTCGTAAAGCTCGTTGAGGGTACTCATTACCTTTACGAGTTTTGTTGCGGGCATCTTGCTACTGAAAAAAACTACTTTGTCAACTCCAAGACTGCATCTTCTCGCAGAGTTCGCTGTGGAGGGAACCGCGTACCGGTCACTACCTTATGTTGTGGGTATGTTTCAGCCAGATACTCTGACATTTCTTTGGTAAACTTTAACATTATATTGGTATTCTGGAATATGAGTCGATTCCGCTTCCAGTCTACGATTCCTTTCAACATATACACGAGTGCGATATCCTTGATATTCAACCAGTCCACTCTGGGATTTGGTCGTTTCGAACAGTAGACTATCGTAGCTTTGTCGTTGTCGCACTTTCGTTTGCACACTTTGAGTACGTAATCTCGTTGACCGTACACGCAATGGTACTCGGTTTTGGAAGTCTGAATGATTCCAAGGTACAAAATATGTCCATGACTCCACAATGGATTGAAATATGACATATTTTGTATGTTTCGTATACACCGATTCGTCAATGATTCGATAATGATTCGACACAGACTCAAGTCGTCCACTCTACTGTATAGAGAATATAAAAAAATGCTGGTAGGATGGCAGTTTTTAGGTATAACAAGATGGGCTGATGATTTGATTATCCCAATGACCGTTTTGTCCCACCCACTATGGATTAATATTCTTTTAGTGTTATTGTTTCCCAAAACTCTACCAACTTTAGTATAAACCCAAATCACAAATGATTCCCCAATGATTTCACAAGAGACATATTGTAACAATCAAAGTACGAGTATTCTACAAAATCAACAATCAAAGTACAAGACGTACTCTACAAAAATCAACCTACAAAATACTCGAAACAGTTCTGATCATCACAGACACAACGACAATCATAATAGTGTGTTACACTAAGTAAAACTAACAAAACAATGTGCATGATTTGACCAAAACAAGCAGATTCATTCATTGAAATCATCGAAAAAAAGGAACGGTTGACCCGAATCATTCGCAAACGTAGTGGTTGGTTATCAGTTCTTGGACAATCAAGTCATTCGACATCATCGAATCATAATCATCATCCGAAAAACTGGCAACCCGCCGCTACACTTGTCAACGAGCCGGGTCAATCGTTTCTTTTTTTCTTACAAAGAACCACAAAGATTAACAATAATAGCGTATTGAAGTCAAACTTTGTCGTTTTCATAAAAATAATCACATTATCAACAGATCAACGCTCGACTGATCGACAAATCATACATCTGAAAGCCTGTGACTCGGTAAGTCTCGTTTGAATTGATCGACGCTTCACAACTAACACAATTCTCGATTTTACGATTCACCGTGTATAATTATGATCAATGAAGTATTGGAGTTATGAATGAAAGGAATATGATAGTTAATTATACGGATACATATTTCCTTTTTTTTCTATATACTTGAGGAGCATTGATTATTATGTTTTTTCAACTCATCTCGACTCAAACTTACCAAACGTTCATCTGGGATCGGACAAATGTGATCGGTTCATACTTGTGGTTTCAAAAAATACAAGGATCACTACTATAAAACAATGAATCTATCTCTCTGCTAAAGACTATAGATCCAAAAAAAGAAGAAGCTCATCATGTCCACTAGAAAATGTAAGTAATGTAATTCTTTCAACTCCCATCATGAAATCGTCAAATATGTGAGTCATGACTTCAAAACTGTACAAGTCTCGTGGCACATCGTACAAGTCGACAGACACCGACCTACACAATACAAAACGTGTAACGTAACATCAATAGTTTATTGTCGATAAACACGACACGGGTAATAAGTTTAGTCCGAGAGATGTGTTTATTTTTTTGACGTCAAATACATCGACTGGCTGGACTTGTAAAATTTTTATGAAAAAAATCCCCTCTTGAATTTAAGCCGTCGTCTCGTCGGCCTCCAATCCCGTGGATACGGCGCTGTTGAGTTTCATTGCCGTCGGGTAGAGTCGGTTCAATACGTTGCGCCATGCCTCGAGATTGTCTCGAATCAGCGGTTCTTGACTCTCGACAGTACTCAGATCGCGTGTAGTCGATGCCAAAACGTTACTCTGACCCACCACCGTGTCTGTGATCGGACGATTCAGCATCTCGAGCGACTGTTTGAGTCGAATAAAGTTTACGCTCAATACGGCATCGCTCTCTTGAAAGTCGAGAATATCGTTGAATCTCTGCGTGTTGGGTGGAATCACTTGTTGCGCTGTAGGATTTGTCGGATTCGTGGACGGAATCTCTACGGATGTCATCATTTTACTCTCGCCTAGTGTCGAATTTGTAATGTTGAAGTTGATCGGAGTAACGGAACGGTTGATTATGTAGGGAGGTAACCAGAAAACGTTTGATTTCAGATCGACATTGTACTCGTCTACCGGTAATGCTCCCGTCGATGAGTTGGAATAGCTAAAAACTCTGACATCGTACCGTCCGAGTGCACCGCGACTCGCGTCCATCCGATGTCCGAGATTCAATCGATTCGCAAGCATTTCGACGCTCTCTTAGCCAACTCGAAAATATTATAATCTACATGATCTACGATCGTAACGTGGCGTATTCGTAAAGTTTCATTGAGTCTGATTATTGATGTAATCTGGCCTTTGCCTTGAACGCTGTGCGTCGCACCGATCTCAGACGATGCCTGTACAGACGCACTAGAGTTGTACGGCGTGCCGAGTATCGGATCACGTCGACTTTCATGTTTGCGATCCACGAGATCATCATTAACGTGTCGTTCAACGACGAATGCACGTATTCCATTAGGAAATAGTTGTCCCACGAGGTCTGAGCGTACTTGAACAGATCGGAATTGGTGAGTTTGTGCGGTCTCCGACTCCGATCCATCGCACGTACCGCCATCAACGAATCTGAAAACAAGACATCTTCCTCGATACTTGCTCGCTCCAAGAGTTTAATTATAATCTTTGCATCGAAACAGAAACAATTGTGTGCCACATACAGACAAGAGGGGTACTTTTGTATGAGCTCCCTCAAGACTTGTACGTGTTTACTCTGAACCCGACTCTTGATCGTGCACGCGTACTCAACGCACTCGGGCAATACGGGCGATCGCATAGGTTCCGGGTTTAGGGCGGCGTGCATCGCTACGGTTTTGGCCAACCTTTTGGGTTCCATAGCACGACTCGCGCTCATGTAACGTTCGATGTCACGCAAATGAGACTCTGCGACTTTGGATATTCGATCTCGTCGTATAACGACAACGGTCATTTCACGAATCCCGGGCACCCGATCCATGAATCTACCCCGACTCTGCATACGAATCATCTTACCGGTAGGTTCAATGTCGACGAAACACAAGTATTTCATAGAATCTGCATCGTCAAAGTTGATTTCGCCAAACATTGACTCTAAATAACTCGAATCGGGACACCTTCGACCGTCCGATTCGCATTCTTGATCGTGATCGTCCCATCTGGTGAGATGCATGATTTTCTGTAGGTTCGAAACATGTCGAATCTGCAACACCCGATACGAGCTAAGGTGTCTGGGTCTATGAATTATTGGGGAAGACGGTACATCGACGGGTGAAATACCTTATTATCAGTATACATTGTAGCAGGTATGGTATGTGTATAAATGTCAATACACCAAGGCGTGTGACGTGACTTTACTCGTTGCTACTGACGCGTAAAGTCGACCGTTCTGTTTTTTAAACACATCTTTATTCAATTAACACAAGTGTTCAAAGCATTCATTGTTCCTTTCATTTCTTCAGTTTCTATAATTGTTCCTCAATAAACACACACAATGTCGATGCAATCATACACGATCGACGGCAACGCAGTGGGGGCGAGCGATGTGAACTCAGCCGCATGCCATTTGTACGAGGACAGCTTTTATATAAATTCAGATTTAATGGACAGTGAAACGCTAAAACCGATGGTTCATCGGCTCGCATCTTTGGACATTTACAACAAGTACAACCAGAACGCGGCGAACATTCAGAGTCTGCACGTCGTCGTCGGCACCGAGATCACGGTCCAGTATTCGTTCCTCGCCGGTCCTGAAATTCAAGAACTCAATCAGCAATACAAGGAGGAAACTCCTAAAATCTCGCTACCTACGGACGTGTTCACCAACGAAATCATTGAATCGGAGAGGGCATCGCACAAGTTTTTGGACCTCAGCAAGCTATCCATGACTTTCCGCGATCCCGAGACTGGAAGAGTCTACTTTCAAACGCACACCGGCAAAGTGTACGACAATCACTTTGCTTTCGGCGAGGTTCCGCTCAAGCCCAAGGGTATGGGCAGAATCGTCAATATAAACTGCGATCATGTGTTCAAGACCGTCGAGCAGCAGACGCGATCGGGAGATGAAGACATCACGGTGACGAAGATTTGCATAAAGTGTAACGCCGATCACAAAAATCTGAAAAAGATCCCGTCAATAGTTCCGGACGAGTACGTCGACAAGGTCGCCCAGAGGATTTACCAGATCGTCGAAGGTGATTTCGATTACGAAGAGGCACACACCATTGCACGAGTGATGGCGTCTCTAGATTAAATGTGTTTTTTAGTGCGGGTTTCCACGTTGTGGAATGAGCGGTCACGGTTAAAAATATGTCGACTGGTGCCACGAGTCTCAGTGTCGGTTGAGTGCCGAGTTGCGTGAAACGGTTCAATAGCAATGCTAATGAAGGGTGCGGGTAATTTGGTGATCTATTTTATATATAACTATGTAGTCTAAACGTGATTTGTGTTACATTTAATGAGATTTGATGTATTCTATGTGTTAGTTAAGGTATAAATAAAGATGTAATGATCAATAAATGAGTGTAAAAAATACTCTGTTTTGTACTTTTTTGTTTATTCAATCCGAAAACATACACACACATTACACACTGATCCTCAATGATCATTAGGTTTTCAATACAAAAAAAGGCTAGAAACATACACTGATCATTAGTAGTATGAGAGTCTGAGACTGATCATTAGACTATTGTTTGGTGTAAAGTATACAAACACATACACTGATCATTAGAAGATGCATGATGAGAGAGAAGATGTCTAAAATAATACACTGAGAATCACCAGTGTACTATTTAAGGAGAAATCTAAAAGCATGCACTGATTGAGACTGATCATTAGAATATTGCCTGATTATTGTAACAAGACTTATACATTACTACGAAATATAGACACTTTTCGATCACTCTAGTTTATCTTCATCATCTCAATCAATCTCGTCGTCATTAATTGGCTCCGGAGGATCGTCCTCTTCGTAGATTTTACCCACAATCTTGCCTATATCTTGTCCGCGACCCGTTGCCACATCGTCGGCGTCTGGTCCTACTCCACCTCGAGCCTTAACCGCCTGCTCGTGAACGTATTTCTGCATAGCCTCATACTCGCGTAGGAACAATGCGGTCGGTGTAAAGTCGTCGGTGATGATTTCTTTACGGTAATCATCGCGATTCTTTGACAAACTACGCGTCTTACGCTTCGGTGCGGGTGCACTCTGATGGATCGTATAGTAGGTGTTGATCAGAGTCAGCGGTGGGATATAGGTTTTAGTTACGCTAGCGTGCTCGGCACCCGAAGACTCGTCTTTTATCGCAATATAATCATTTGCCAACAGATAGTTGATCGCGTCGAGTATGGTAAACTTGTCTTTTGTCGATTTTAGTTTGTCGACGTCGTACGGTAGTCTAGCCGATCGCTTCGCGGTACGTTTGTATGTATCGATCAGCTGAAACGCAGGGCTCGAGAGGCAAGTGTAGCGAAATTTTGTCTGATCTCGGTGCAGTTTGGTGGCGGTAGTCGTTGACGGAGGACAATCAAACTGCATATCGGTGATTACGTATACGGAATCGTCGCGACATAGCATATACCACATGAACGGTTGTACGATAATTATGCGATAGCATCTAGATTTTGTGGATTTATCGTAAATTTCAAAGTAAGATGGTTCGAATTTTGTAGTCTCCGTAGCGGTATCGACGAATGACGCGATACTATCACGCAGTTTATTATCACTCAACAGTTTGAATATATATAGTATTATCAATACAGTCAACGTTAATATGCAGAATGACCTAATGGATTTAACCGAAGTCCCCATGGATCGTGGCTCGAGACGGAGAGGTTCCAACATTTCTCGTAAGCAAAAACGTCCAAAATACGAGACAAATTCACAATCGCAACCTTCCTTTGAGACTGTACAAACTATTATACTGCAAGAATATCATTTGCGTTGCCCCGACAAATACAACGTATCATGTTGCTCGGAAATTATCAAAATGCACAATCGTTTCACTCAACCCTCCGCCGACGACGAGTGCGATCAGACCACTGCACTCATAAATTGTATAAACGGTAGCATCGTTCCGGTGCGAAACGATCGTTTAAGTTAAAATTTTGTCCGAGTTCAATGGTGTGGGTCATACGCTCGCGATTCCAATGTCACACAACTATAGTTTTAAAGTCTGCTTCGACTTTGACCTACTGGATCCCTGCGAACCGAGCGCAACGTTTACGGACACTCAGCTCTCTCTGGTGTATCGCGAAATATGCACGGTGCTGGCTAACAATTAAAACTATACGCGAACTTTCATCGACCCTGTGGTTAGAGACTAATAGTTTTGTAATGACTCGTGGTAAAAACTTGCACGTATACTTTAATCTAGACGTCAGCATAGCGCTCTACGACCACATGGTAGACGTACTCAACTGTGAAATGGCTTCGTTCGTTACGCTACTCTACAAAGTGGATAAAATTAACCAGATTCCACTACCGTACTCTGCAAAATGCGACGGAGACGAGTACATTTTACGTTTCCCCGAGCTGTCGGTCATAAGTCACATTAATTTCTCCCGAGCGACTTACTTCTACGACTATTCATGGTATGAGCAGAGCTCTACGGTGAAGACCAATCAACGTCCCGTGCTGAATTACGAGGTCCGACCTATGACTAGCACGACAAGTCTTAAAGTGATGTGTAAAAATCAAGTATTTCTCGCAATAACCGACCTGAATCGCAACATTGTAAAGAAGACGAGCGAGGTTCCACCGATAATTCATCTAATCAGTAGAATGAAACTCGCATCGATCAAGAGCGTACATTCGACTTACCAATTATTGGACTTTGTCGTAAACATGAGAAACGAGGCGCGTTCGAAGAATAATATTACGCTTATCGAGGAATCTGATTCAAAGTTTGATAGTATTCAACATTCCATGAGTCCGTTGAACGCTTATATATCGGAAAGCATATACCTGACCCCACCTACGGAGGATACCAGACACAATATCGGGTACTTTATCACCGCACTGGTCGATTACGAAGAGTTTAGTACATATCTAATCATTGTAGCGCTCATGTACTGCACCGTAGATTTGGTGTATAGCGACGAGCGTGAATCCACGAAAAGACTCGCTCTTGAATACATAAAGTCGCATCTCGATCATCCAAACATTGAGAATGCGATCGATGAAATTATGAAATACAACATTATGGACGAGTTGATATGTTCGTTCGGACGTTCCTATCAGGATCTGTTGGACTATATCATACTCGAGACTTCGCTGGGTGGCAAATACAACAAGGCAACCACTCAGGATTACATAAACGCTGTCATGTCGCACGTATTCAGTCTCGGAGCGCGAGGATCCAACATTCAGGCCTTTGAAACTGTGATAAAGATGGTGTGTTTTCCGTTGAAATTAGAGTTTGGCGAAGAATGTCTATTGTACAATTACAAAAATCAGACATACGAACCCGTGAAACAGCTCAAACTCAGTAATCAGGTACGAATCATTCAATCGTTACTGTCCACCGACGACGATACGATCGGTAAAGACAAAGACTTGGCTTGTGCACAGATTAATGCGAATCTCGTACTGCGCGAGATACGATTCAACGAGTACAAGCACTTTATAAACACTAGACATGGTGTTTTCTATACAATCACCGGTACATATCTACCGAAAACGCCATTCCTGTACTTTAACATGGAAAAGAGCGTGTGCGCCTATGCTGCGGGAATGTCTAAAGAGCTCAATATAATGAACGCACAGCTCGTAAACTCGTACGACGATCAGAGTAAACTACTCGAAACGTATTTCCTAAATCAGAGTACGCTCTTTTACCTCACTCGTATGATACCGGGACTGATGAAAATCGAGTGCAGCATATACTCGCAAAAGATGGCAGAGCGTGCTTGGCTGTCGATTTGGAACTTTTTCGATGGCGATCAACATAACGAGTCCAATTATTACATGGGCCACCCGCTCATGCACAAACTGAGGAATCACACCATGTGCGTGGCTAAAATGAACAGTTTACTCTGCGATCGATATCAGAATCCCATGAACTATCACGAAATACGTGCCTCGTACGAGTCGACACAGTTTTCAAAGCACCTGGCCGTGTCTACGCATCCGTTTATAGTGAGCAACTCGTGCGTTCTCGTACTACTGATGGGTAATATAATCAACGAATCCGTAGCCACACCCGACAATCAAGAGCTGGGCGAGGTGCACGAAGAGATTTCACTACTACTCGAGCAACAATTGTCCTCGAGCCTGGGCGAAGCGCTGTGTCGACAGTACACAGACTTGGATGAATCTGAAGTTCACTTTAAGCGCAAAGACTCGCTATGGGAAAAGGCTTGGACGTTTGTGTTTGACGAGTACAAACCAGATTATCGACAGTTTAAAGGACTCTTTCCTATCAGTCTTTCAAGTTTAGCGAAACCACACTTCGCGATTATTTCACGTACACTTGTGCAGTTTATCAGCCGTGTCGGGTGCAGAAGCACATGAATATATACGAAGGCAGTCCCAGATGCGGTAAAACTACACTGCTCAATATACTCGCCGAGATGACCGGCGACAATAGCGTGTTTCGTACGTCGAAAGACTATAAAGAACCTAACAGTTCAGGTCCATCGCCGAATGCCATACATCTCAAGACTAAATACATGTCGATCATCAACGAAATCAGCGGCATAAGTCAGAATCTACTCAAAACCATGACCGGTGACGATGGGACAAACGATAATCGAACACTGTTTTCGACACGATTTCCCATGCTGAGCAGTTGCACGTTTCTCGTCGCAACGTGCAATCATTTACCAAAGATGCACATGCCCGACGAAGCGGTACGCGATCGTTTGATTTTCTTCCGTTTCGATATGCGAGCAGTGGACTTGCTCAAAGAACCAAACTGTATGTTTGCATATGCAGAGAATTGTACGTACAAAGAGTCATTGAACGTTGCAAAAATGGCACCGTTACTCTCCAATTTACTATACGTGCACCATCGCTTCCATAAAAACGAGTTTGGCATAATTTCACCAAAGACTACGAATGAAACTTCGCTCAAACTGTTGGACAATTTCATGTCTCGCAACAATTACCTCTACAAACTGCTGGAAATGTGCGGAGTTCAGTTTTCACCCTCACACTCTATAGGTTTGGAAGAGCTGAAGGATCTAGTTTCAATGAAACTCGGCGACTACAATGCCGATTACGCCACAAACCACTCGATCACACGGGTAATGTCAGAGTTTAGATCCAACTTTAAGCAATTTTACGACGAACACATTAACATGTACGTCGGTATCGGACTACCCGTCGATTCGGATAATCAAAACAGTGCGGTACTCTCCAAGTGCAGTATCGAGGGCATGCTAGACATTGTACCGTGCGAGGGTGGAGGTACAAATTTGAGAGCGCTCAAGTTTAAACTGAGCAAATACTGCAACATGAACAAGTTTAATACGCTCGACAGCGTTTTGACTGAATTAAAAACTAGATTCGGGTACGATAAGAGTAGAAACGAGCTGATGAACGTAAAGATTGAAGTCAAATCTAAGTAATTTTGTTTTTTGAATACTAAAAAAATATTACAACATAATCTGACCACCTTGAAAACTCAAATCTTGATCCATCAAACTGTTGAAAAACAGCGTAGGTGCGGTAGAAACTTCGTGTTCGTTGGCTCCGCCCGTGGTGCCGATCACTTGTATCGCACTGTGCAGAGTGGAACTGTTCTTTGTGCCAAAGCCCGAGTGTGTAATGTAGCTGCGGATCTCTGAATTCTCGGGTCCGTTTTCGAGAAAGTGTGTGGCCGCATGATCGGCTAGCACGAAAAGTGCGTACATGTTCCTGGAACGTTTACTTTTCAACGCTCGATCTTTATAAGTCGCGGGATCGCAGTATTCATTGTCGAAATCTTGACCCTGTTCCTCGTTCGAGAGCAACAGATCGACCGCAGACATTTTTGCGTATCGAGCCGAGGACGAAGCCAGGCATTTGCTGGTGGGTTTGGGTACTCCGAGCGGTACATGTTTCAGGATATCGTCTACGGCGGTCGAAGAAATGTCGCTCTGCTCAAATTTTGCGTCGAAATTCAACGTTACCGCACTGTCGTTGCACACATAGCTCCGCAGCATACTCTCGGAAATGTACAAAGCTATAGATTGATCGGCTCGACTCACGAGTATCGCAGCCTCTGCCATGATCAGAGTGCCTCGTACCAGACATTGATGTATATTTTTCACTGGTACCTTGTTGTACGAGAGTATGCTGCACACCATGTGCGTGATTATAGCAGAGTGACACGCGGAATTTGTGAGTTCCAGTGCCTCGTCTCGTATGAATCCTGCAGTGTCGGTGAGGCAACAGTTGACATATTCGATGAGATAGTCTACCGGATTATTGGAAACCGAGAGTCTGTAGTCGTGGTGACCCACGAAAAAGCACGATTGCGTCGGTCGTTTGTCGTCAATCTTACTGTTCAAGTCCCGAAGATCGACTCTTTTACGTTTACGTTGCAACGCCACGGCCATGATCTTTAGAGTTAAACCTGTGTATGCAAAACGTGACTTTCGACTATAACTTATTGATGTACGTAATTAAAGTTACAATGATGCATTAGCCTCAGAGTCTTGTCGAAAAATAATATAAAATCATCACAATAGTCGTTTTCGTGGATATTTTGAAGTTTTCTCGGATTTACACGACAGTATAAATTTACGATTCTTTGATCGGTAAACGTTACGGTACGGTACCCTTTATTCCATTGTGATTTCGTATACTTTCCGTTCAATCGCATCATTCGACATGAAGTCTTTCATCGTACTGATACTGTGCACTGCGAGTTTGGTGTCTGCCGATCCCATGAACTATGCACAGTCGCGACGTTCAAGTCCAATTCACCGGACTTCACCCGTACGGAATGGGAGCATTCTACCAGCCGACCGAAGCAGAATGGATCGCCGCACACGAAACTGCACCGGCGCGCGTGATTCGAGCCATCGCAACGTTGGATCAGACCGGTGTGGCTTCGGAGATATTATATGTGCACTCGCCGATGTCACAAAGACTGTACCTACTCGAAGCTTTCAAGATTCACTCGACGATCCACAGGACGATTCCATAAAATCTATCGCCGAACCGATGCGTACCATGACGATCAACCATCATCAAAACGGTGGGTGGATCGTGCAAAACGGAATCTGCTGCTCCCCCGCTCATCCTAAAGGTCTCAAAGCCTCCGGCGTCCGAAGTCGACTCGTTCCTGCACACCGACCACATCGAACATAACGAAGCTGGGTCTTGGGAAGCGTTAAAACTCGGTTCGTTGGGACCACTGGCCAAGATTATCGCCGATAAAAAGGCTGCAGACGTGAAAAAGAGCTGCTGACCGAAAGGTGATCAAGTCAAAATTGTGAAAAAATATAATCTATTGTATAAACTTTGTCGTAAATAATATATAGAAAACAAAAAAATCAACGTTTATTCATTGTCATTCCTTCGATCCGATCTTGCCAGTGCTCAAAGGTTTTATCGCTGTTCAGTATAGCAGTCATGTGTTTCGTCTCGCATCCATTACTGAGACTAGTGTAAATCTGCGTTACAAGAGTAGCGAGTTCCGTAAAAGACTCTGGCATCGTAAAGAGACGATGGTCATACACCGGGTAGCCGAGTCTGGAAGCCAGATATAAGTATGCGTATAGCTGCGATTCAATGTATTGCGGTACACGACTCTTGTACGCGTCGCCGATGCTCCCTCGGATTCGCATCATTTCAGCCACACACGATAAATTAGAGTTTACTATGATTAAAACATTGTGTTTTTGAGCGTTTATAAACTCCAACACCGGTTCGAGTCCGTGCATCTGCACATAGTTATCGCACAGAGTATAGGGACTGATCAGATCAAACGTATTACATACATCAAACTCCATGAGAAAGTATACCATCTGAAAGGCTAGATTCGATATCCACGATCGATCCACCAGACAACCGCTCATTTTACGCGTAATCAGAGCCTGCTTCATGAGATATTGCATAGCTGTGACAGAGTTGTAATTGTAATCGTTGCAGTTCAAGACTTGATTAATCTTAAAAGTGGATGCACCCTTTAGATTTTCGAGGATTGTCGATTTACCGCAACACGCCATACCGTCGATACACAGATTCCGATTACCGGATTTCGAAAACTTTTTAATTATCCCCTGTACGGTATCACGATTCAGAGCAATCGGATACTTGACCAGGGGAGTATAATACTCCTCTCTGGCTATTTTGATCTTGTAAAAATGGGACAACATTGTGATCTACCACACACGTTACACAGGATAATGTGTATAGTGTAATACAATTATAGATGGTGGGGGTAATATAACGAATTGTATTTAGTGTTTTCACACCATTACCCCCTTAAACCACGCAACAGCTAAAGCCATGCCGTGCTACCTGAAAGACGCCCACTGGTACAGCGTATCGGATGTGGCGCATTTACTGTCTTCAAAAATCAAAATCGACAACGTTCGTCCTCACAACACGATGACGATTGGGCCTCACGTGTTCGTGAATCACAACGGATTCTCGAATCTTATACACGGAAAGATGCTAAAGAAGAATAAAGTGATCAAGAAACTGCTCGGTGATCTGAATCGTAACATTGATTCGTTCCGAGATCTACAAATGCATAACAAAAGATTGCAAATGTTATTCGACTCGCGACCCGATCCGTGTAAACGGGTGGATGCCAGTACTCAGACACAAGCGGAATCCAAATCATCGTCAATCAAGTCAAGTGATCTGTGCCTGTGCATAGTGCGACAGTCAAAAACACTATTCGCAATCACGGGTAAACGGTTAAATGTCGAATCTCGACTCGCAAAGACTCAGTGTGTAGTGGAATTAAAGGTGAATCGTATAGAGCCACGCGTGGATTGGTTCAATATACTGGACGCATCCAAAGATTATACGGTTAAATCAAAGCGAATCAAGAACAAACTACGATTCCCGGACATTGAGAGTGCTCAAAGTTTTATGTTTTACATGTTAAGGAAATGTTTAAATTATGAGTGTTGATGTATTTTTTTATAATATTTACACATGTATTTTTTTGTAATAGGTATGAGACTTGCACTTTTTGTTGTATTGTAATATTTAAATAAAAAAAAGATGCTTATAATGAATTGATCACACTGAGAAACCGTGTATAATGTTTGGCGCTCTTAAACTTTAACAAATCTTTCCTCACCAACACTCCGCCATCTGCAAATTCAATCAACTGATTCCACAACGACTCTGGATTGTGCACGTTAGCCTTGGTTATGAACCCAACTCCCTTGCACTGTCGACCGAATACTGCACGAATCGTGTTCGGTGACTTGGTGTAAAACGAAATTAGACTCCTCTTTCGGTGCTGATCAAAGGATTCGTTGACCAATGCATACATCTTTGGCGCATCCGTGAATCCGACATTCATTATTGGTCGGTAACGTTCTCGTTTAACGTTTCCGCAAACCGGATAATTGGCAGGATTCAATCTCGACACTGGCTCAACCGAGAATACACTCGAATCGGGCTCTACAATCATGCCAGTCTTGATGCGTTCGACTAGATCGACCACAAACTTTTGCATTTCACCAATGTCCCCGTTGAATTGTACCAAATCCACTAGACAAAACAGCTTGGGCCACCTAGCGTGCAGCATACGATACGCGTAATTCTGTACGTTCGTATAGTCGATCCAACCTGATCGTTCGAGATCCGTACCCTCTGCACGATCGCGTAGTCGAGCACGTGCACGATTGCCGTTCGAGTCAATGATTATAATGTTTTTCGTACTCGAACACAGCTCTTGCATCACATCATTGTCTAGAAACTGAGTGTATTCAAACATTCTGAGCGAGCAATCATTGAAATTGTGTTGGCTCCTCTTCATGGCACCCATCATTGCCCATATATTACTCCACATTAGAGTGTTTATAGCCAATCTATCGTAAACGGTAAACTCCTTTCGTGCAATCATTGATCGCATACACTCGAAAACGTAACCCATGCACGAGCTGGGATGAGAATTCCTCGCGGGGTAACGTGAACCGTTGATCACTTTGATCATCGGATACGTGAGTTTGTGCGACAACGATGATTTACCCACCGCACACAGACCGTCTACAGTGATTCCGTTACAATACACGGGTGATTTCAAGTTTTCGAAAAACTCTCGATTGATCGACTCGAAATGGGCTACGGCATTGATCGTCTTGTACTGTCGACCGAATTTATTGAAAGATTTCATCAATTGATCATCGTACTCTTGATGTTTCTTGATCGGAGTAATGGTTGTCTCAGTGATTGGATGAAACGAGGGATGATTCTCGTCAAACAGCTTGAGCAGACCCTGCACATTGCGAATTTTCACGTTTTCGTATTCATACATGGTGATTTCTTGAATATGTCATTGCGTCATAGTGCTAATAACCAATATCGCATGATGGTGGGGTATAGTGTAGTATAAAACGGATGGACGAACGTATGGTCAAGTGTGTTAGAGCGTTACGGTCGTACAGACGCTCCCTCTCCGGTTTTCGCTATACACGTTTGAAAAATCGTCATAATCATGAGCGCGAAACATAGCTGTGGATGCAGTTGCAACGGGAAGGAGTCGAAACAATCACAAACCAAGACTGTGAACAAGTACAAACCGCCAGTTGGCGGTACTTACCCACCCGTTCGTCAGATGAACGCTCCATCGTCCAAGACTCGTGATGCCGAAACGCAGACTTACAATCGTGATCATACAACGAATCAATACCACAACAAGGTTAATTTTTGGAATCGGAAGCCGATCGATGGTGAAAATGGTTCATCGGGTTACAAATCATGGCGAAACTAGTGTTGATCTTCATGCGAATCGTGCAATGTTTTACAAACTAATTCGTAATAAATTTATGTTTTTTTTTACTAGTGTTAAGATACTCAAAGAAAATGTACTTGCATAATACGATTAATAATAATTATATTTGAATAATCACAAGATGAAATCAAACGGTTGTGGATTTTTTTGATCAATATACACACATGTGAAAAAATACAATTGTTTTATTTGTACAATATAATATACAGGGTGTCCAAGAACCTGGCGTCCAACTGGATTCCCACGATGCCCCAAGTTCTAACAGTACTCAGAAAAATATTTTAAAAAATCCACCCCATGTACTTACAGAATTATACTGATTTCAAAAAAAAAGGGGAAATGAGCACCCTGTGACATACTTTTGAATGCTGTGACTGCTAATGCTGATAATTTCGATATTTCTTGGAGGTTTTGTAATCTAGGGTATTGCTGTGTCTAAATAGAATGTAAAAATAATGTACTTATTGTACCATTTTAAAATAAAATATTATTTTAACTAAAGGTGATATGGAAAACTATTGAATTTCGCAACTTTGACCGACTGTAGTGTAAAAAAAATGTACCAAAATAGTATGGCAAGTGACGTCAAATTTTGACGCGTTTATTCCTCTTTTTAAAAAGGTATAATACTTACACATTAATTTGAAAAAAAAAATTTTGATAATATTTTTACTCAACAACCCAATTTTTACGAAGTGCCTACCTACTAACGGTAACTGTCGGACCCTTTCTTATCTTAGAAACTGTTATGTTACTACTATTATTTACTTCGGTTCCAAGAGTGAGCAAGAAGGAAATACACACAGGTAGATGGGTTCCCAGTAGAATAAAAGCAAAGAATGTTAGTTTAAAGATATTTTATTACAATAAATGTTCAAAATGTTGACCACCCGCGGCAATACAAGCTCTCACTCTCCTTAAAAAGGACCGCTTTATGTTTCTCGAGTAACTTTTTTGACGTATCACCTGCACTGCTTGTGTTATCTTCTCACGAAGGTCAGCGATGTCATTAATGGGCTTCGCATAAACGAGCTCCTTCATAGTTCCCCAGAAAAAAAAATCCAGCGGATTTAAGTCAGGTGAGCGGGCTGGCCACGGGATTGTTCCTGATCGCCCAATCCACCTGTTCGGGTATTGCTCGTCCAAAAACTCTCTAACGGATACGCGAAAATGTGCTGGACAGCCGTCGTGTTGGAACCACATATCTGGTGGGGTCTCTTCTAGTACGTTTGGCAAATCATTTTGAAGAAAATTTAAATATGATTCGCCAGTCAAATTCTCGGGCATCTCAAATGGACCAATAATATTCCCACAGAGAATACCGGTCCACATGTTCACTTTGAACCGGTACTGGGATCTATCTTCTCGCATCAAGTGCGGATTTTCCACATGCCACTCGTGCAAGTTGTGTAGGTTCATGTAGCCATCCTTCTTAAATGTTGATTCATCTGACCACAAAATTTTGTCGATAAAGTTTTCGTCTTCTCGATGTTTTTGCAGGATTGTTTCACAAAACGCGACTCGGCTCGGATAGTCTCGAGGTAAAAGACTTTGCACTCGCTGTACGTGGTACGGATGATATTCTTCTTTTTGGAGAATACTGTGTGCTGTGCTCTTCGGTATCCCCGTATCAGCTTCTATTCCTCGCACAGAGATGCTTGGATTTGCCGACACCGCCTCTAAAACTTCATCGCGTATGAAGTCATTTACGGGTCGTCCTTCACCAGCTACTTGATTGGGGAACCGCCCGTCACATAGTGATCTGTGCACATTAATGAAAACTCGATGGTCGGGATATCGCGTAGCCCTCGGATACCTTTCTCTGTAAAGTCTCGCTGCAGCTCGTCCATTACCTCTACATTCTCCATAAATGTAGTGCATATTTGCGTATTCTTGCGGAGTGTAGGTCGCCATGGTAGCACACACAAAACACAAACTGTCCAAACACAGGCAAAGGTCGTCGTAAAGAGTTCGTTTCAAAGTCCAGAGCACAAAGAGTAATCGAGTCCAATAAACAAAGCTTTAAATCGTAGTACGTGATCAATGGTAACAATAAGAGAGAGGTGCGTAGTAACGGCAGGAGGCAGTGACGCGTACTGACCGTACTGTTATCCTAAATAGCACGATCCCAGATAGCGTCACTATCTATCTCACTCGCACCTCTAACCTTTTTCTCCCTCACTCTTACCTGAATAATGGGGTACCATAAAGAAGAACCAGCAAATCGCAAAGATAGTTTCTGTCTTGCTCCCTCCTGTTGTAATAACGAATCACTATGGTGAGATGCATGCACATACCGTCCCTTACGGTCTAACCTGTTTTTTGAGAGGCCTGTTGTTATTTTTATGAGCATACAATAGTAATTCTTTAGAGGTTAGATTCAATTCGTCGTAAATTTTTCTTTCTAAGAATTCTGTAAGACATCGTAAAAATTGGGTTGTTGAGTAAAAATATTACCAAAAATTTTTTTTTTCAAATTAATGTGTAAGTATTATACCTTTTTAAAAAGAGGAATAAACGCGTCAAAATTTGACGTCACTTGCCATACTATTTTGGTACATTTTTTTTACACTACAGTCGGTCAAAGTTGCGAAATTCAATAGTTTTCCATATCACCTTTAGTTAAAATAATATTTTATTTTAAAATGGTACAATAAGTACTTTATTTTTACATTCTATTTAGACACAGCAATACCCTAGATTACAAAACCTCCAAGAAATATCGAAATTATCAGCATTAGCAGTCACAGCATTCAAAAGTATGTCACAGGGTGCTCATTTCCCCTTTTTTTTTTGAAATCAGTATAATTCTGTAAGTACATGGGGTGGATTTTTTAAAATATTTTTCTGAGTACTGTTAGAACTTGGGGCATCGTGGGAATCCAGTTGGACGCCAGGTTCTTGGACACCCTGTATAAGAAGTAATAGTAAGGTGGTTATTTTTTGTGTAAAAGAGCGCCTTTCGCCATAAAACGTAAAAGTTTGGCGAGTTTAGAATTAAGTAACGCCTCTGTATTATAATAATTATCTAAGACAAATGACAAATAATTATATGAGACACAATTATTGATTTTCTATTATTTGACACCGAATCGGTGTCGCGCGGGGCTAATAAGTTAAATAACGAAATTTAAAAAAAATCGTTGAATCATTCCAATGCCAAGGTATTGTTATCCGAATCACAGTCAGAGTCACTGTCACTATCGTTGGCGCGACTAGTTTTAATGATCATGTTCGATACTCTATAGTCGTACACTTGTTTCTCTACATGATAATCGGGTTTACTCGTAATTAGACTAGCCAGCGACACGTGTTTGTTCTGTAAATGAGAGTGAATCTTTGGATTTACTCGATCACTCCTCTTGTCCGTGTGCACGAGCATGCGATTATAATAGTGCCAGGCGCCATGATCGACCAAGACTAGTAGAATCAAGAGTTTGTCTGCCACGCTATCGGGTACAATTGGCAGTTTAGAGTCTGCTGAATCCATGCTCGAAGATCCGGTCAAGAGTTGAAACTGTACCTTCATGTCTTTCGAAGTCTGCTGTTTTACGACTTTACAAGTGTTTGATCCTACGATTCCGTTGAAAGAGTCGATTATAAAGTTGATTGCGAATATATGAGTAATCTTTCCGTTCTTGTCACAGAAATGTTTGACCGGTTCGCCCTCGTGCAGCGTGGCTTTCACATAATTCACACTCGGCAACCGGCACATGTGACAGTATACGCTCAGAAAAAAGTTGAAATACTCTTCGCTAAACTTGTCTGGCTCTTGAATCATACGTTTCAACTGTACGGGAGTGAGGTTAGACTCGACCACGCACTTGACTTGCGAATCTATAGATTCACAGTCGTCAACGACATATCTCTTATCGGCAAACATTACGATTTCTCATGTAGCAGCGCTTTTCACAAACACTATACGTTATTCGGCTTGGCAATGTTAAAAGTAACGGAGCGATAGCGTTAAATCTTTGTGTTTATGTTTAGCAGCTTATATACAATAATGAACTTAAGCGAGCATGTTACTTATTTTATCACTACTTGCATTTCGATTTCGTTTCTCTGGGCCTACTACAGATGGATTCAGCCAATGAGAAAATCACTAAAAGACTTAACCGGCAGGAACAATGATCTGAATCAGGAGGTCGTCGAGATGAAAAAGTCTCGTATGTCCGACGGAAAGGTGCCGCCGACTAGGGTGACTACTGTCGACGAAACTGCACCCAAACTGGTAAAGTTGAGCGAAAAACTAGACAAATCTATTGTTGAACTCAGAAATTCACTGGCTAATCAGGATCCCGTGCACGAGGCGCTTCAGAGTGCCACGGATAGTTTAAAATCGACTCAAATCGCACTCGACAACAAGTACAAGGAAATGTTCTCTAAACTCACACGGATCGAGCGTCATATGCCAGGATCTGACAAGTTGCCCGATGACATTTCCGTACCCGCAGACTTGGCTGCGACGAAAGCTCTATTGTCGCGACTGGAAAAGGTACTTTTACCTGCGTACTTGTCCTTCATCAAGGCATCTGCCAAGGTGTCGGATGTTGGAAACATGAAAAAGTTCATGAGTGTAATAGAGGGTGCCGCTCTATCCAACGATGTTCAAACTAGCGCGGACTCGTTGCGTAGTTTGATCAACGAAAAGGTCAATCCCAAACTGGTAGAGGTGCAGGAGCGCGTTGAAACTTTGGAAAAATCTAAAACGAACGATTTTAATACAAATCTGAGTGCAAAACTAGAAAAATTGGAGAAAGACTTGAACTCTGCTCAGGCCCTGTTGAGAATCGACATCGACAAAGTGTCGGGTGAGGTTAAAACCATCAATTCTCATCCGTTTGTCGTGCACTTTAAAGATTTCAAGACTATCGAAGACTTGGCCAAAGAGTTGAGTCTGAAGCCGGCATTCAGATAGTTTAATGATAAATTAAGGACTGTGCTCGCTAATTACCTCATCCTCCAGACTAGGATCGATAGATTGAACGAAGACTCGGGTGTGAAATGGCTGAAACGAGACGCAGGCGCCATCGGAGACGGTAAAGCCAACGATTCCGATTCACTAGTCATGTTCATGCGACAGCTCGACGAGTCGGGATTGGAGGGTTGCATAGAGCCCGGTACCTATCTAGTGGACGGGCTGTCGTTCCAAAAGAAGGGAAAGAGTAAAATCAACGTAAGCGGAGTATCAAGATAAAGGGTACCGGTGACACGCCGGCTCTGCGGTTCTACAACTGCAACGACACCAGTCTAACGGATATCAGTATAGATTGTTCATCGGACGACAATATCGATAGACACGGTCTCGTGTTTACGGACAGCGGCGACGTTACGCTCACTCGAATCAGGCTAAATAACCTCAAAGGCGGTAGCGCAATCATGATTTACACCACAACCGCCGATGCGAACAAGGGTATTCGCATACTCGAGTGCGTCGTCGACGGTTCCGCGACCGGTATCGGTATCTCAAACTCTACACACACCCTCATCTCACAGTGCAACATCTCGAATTGCACCGCTCACGGTATCGAGTTCAAGGGAAAGGGACAGTTTAATCAATTGACTCATACGTTTGTGCAAAACTCAAAGGTGGGTCTCGGTATAAACTCTGACGGTACAGTGTGGAACGAGTACTTTACTCTGGACAATTGCACGTTCAACGGTTGCACCACCGGTGTGCTGGCCGGTTCGTTGAAACGTTCCACGCTCAACAACATTTCGATTATAGCACTGGAAAAGTGTATACACTGCGAAGATTTGTACGGTGTGACTATGCGAAACCTCATGTGTGTGGGTAAGCTGCTACTGAACGCGGTGACTTCGCAGAAATCAATTTTTGATTTCAACTATATCGAAAGATCTCAGATCAAATTTGTAGACAGCAAGAACGTTCACGTGTTTGCACCGTCGTATTTCGACATGACCAAGCTGGACATTGCGTTTGAGAAGGACACGACTAACTGTATGGTGTTACAGCACGGTGCTTCGTTCAAGATTGTCAATAAATCTGCGTCTGCGACACCTAAATCTGCCACAACAATGACTCCTGCCACACCCAAACCCGCTCCTGTGACACCTAAACCCGAAACTCCTACTCCATCGAAATCTCCACCAGCCACAACCCCCAAGCCCACGCCTGATCCCAAACCGGTATCTACTACTCCCAAACCTCCGACCACACACAAACCAGCTCCCGCTCCTACACACACACACACACACACACACACACACACACACACACACACACACACACACACACATACACACACACACACACACACACATCGAAACCTCTAACTAAAACAACAAATGAGTAGGTAAATAGATGAATATACTGTAGTTTTATACTTTTTGATGTTTCTTTTTTTGAAAACCTAGAGAATGATTCGTCGAATTACGCCGACCGACGAGTTTCTCTTGGGTTTCAGCGATACTCATCTGCGTGCGATACGATATGCGGCACGTTTCATCGGAGTCAAAGACTTGTCTGCGCTCACGCTCGACGAAGCGGTCGACTTGCTTCTGGCTAAAAAGGACGCCTACAAGAATACTACGATCGTTCAGGTCGCGAGAATAATTAAGTCTACGGATCGGGTAAAGTTTCGCCGCATTCTGGGCAAGATCATACCCGCAGTGGAATGGATTCGACCGGTCAGCGTATCGGTATACAAGAAAATGGACATGTCCACGTATCAGGCCATCGAGAATCTCATACTCGACGTATTCGAAAACCCGTTCATGTGGAGTCTGATTGCTCCGGCAATCATCATGTGCATGTGCACAAACTTGCGTTTGGGTGAATTGAAACAATTGACGCGGGCACACGTCGAAAACATTCTAGCCGATGAGAGGGTGCACATCAAGATTAAAAAACGAGCACGATTCATGAGATCCTGTGCATCAGACCGCTGTTGGACAAGTATCGAGACTATTTCTATGCCATTGCACCGGAAAAGAGCGATCGGATACTGCACGCGAGCATTTCAGAGGTGAATAAGGCCATAAGAAGAGAGTTGATCCGTCGCGGAGCCACAGAAAAGTTTGGAATTCAATGTATCCGTACATACAACACGACACGATTGATTGCAAACTTACCTCTGAGCGAAGTCGCAAAGTTTAACCGACACAGGAATCGAGACACGACCGCACAGTTTTACAACACTGGGAACGTAGTGTTCGAGAGGGAGTTTAGAGGGTTTCAATAACTTATACTCAAAAAATATAATATCTTTCAATATTTAAATAAAAATACAATAGTCAATCATTCAAATTATGGTACCCAGTGTGGTGGTTTTAGCGGATTTGTAATGATGTTTATCACTATTGTTACGCGGTTCAATCTGATTCAACAGATCAAACTCTGTGTTTGTAGTCGGGAATTGAGTCTTTTTCTTTTTACGCGGCTTCTTGACACTCTCTGCGGGTTCCACAATCTCGGTAATCGTAACTTGAGACTCTTGATTCAGCGATTTTAGCAACCATTCGTTGGGCGAAGTTGCGTTAGGTTCCGTTTCGACCCAAGGTTCGGGAGGTTTAAACTGATCTAGTATCTCGCTCACCGAAGGTTTGATTGTTTCCGAAAAGGAGACACTCTTTAATGCATGCACTACAGGTACGGGTTCGGGTGGCTTTTGTCGTTCCTGTACTACGGGTTCTGCGATTTCGATAGATTCTACTTCTCTATTCTGTTCATTCAGAGTTTCTTGGGTTTGTTCCTTGGGTTCGTCGACGTTTGCACGATTCTCATGAGCCTGTTCCTGTTTATCTTCGTAAACATTAATATTTTCTATAGCTTTAACCTTTTCGTCGTTATCGAAATCTATACGTTTGACTCGTTTACTGCGACCCTCTACGTAATCATTGTCGTTTTTGTAAATATCCTCATCGATACTGCTCAACGATTCGGGTTCCACTTCATCGAACGAACGTTTGGACCTACTCTCGGTGTCGGATTCTTGATCTTGCAACATGTCTACCGATTCGTTTGATAGTTCTATAATTTCAGGCTCTTCATTTGTATGAAAATCTACATTACTCAGCTTGTCTAGAAGACTTTCGTCGACATGCTTGAACAGGGCTTCGTTGACTTTACTTAGATTGATGTTTAACATTTGACCAAACATCTTGGTCGCGATAGTGAAATAGATGGATTTACGTTTGTGATCCTGCGAACTCAGCTTGGCAATGTTGTTCTCGACCAGAGTTATGAGATCGTCATCGTCCAGGTGCGGATCAATGTTGTTGGGGTCGAGAAACGCACCGACTCCTAGTCTGAGTTTGTTTAAAAACGACACCAGACTCAAGGTGCTAGACTTTACGACAGATTTACCCACCGACACTACGATACTCTCAAGTTTCAAGTGCGAAGCAAAGTCAAAGAGACCCTTTAACGTATCGACATCAATGTTATTGCCCGATCGGGTGACAAAGTCTTTGACGACTCTGTCTCGTTCGAGCCAAGACATGAGTGCCGCCTTGCGGTAAAGCTTGGCATTGGTGAATTTGATACTGTTCATGACGGTTAAACTCCAACTAACTATAGACGGCGACGTTACGCATACTAAGTTATACGCGATACGATGCGTAATACTCAAAGCGCAACACCGTCGCGATTGACAAACTTCAGACCAAACGGAGTCTCGTCCTCTCGCAGAGTGTAAATCTCGAGACTTGTGCTTTCGCAAGTGTTTCCGAGCTGAACGAAACCCTCGGGTCCGCAAGGCACTCGTTCGCCGACATCTACGAGTTTAGAGTTTACCGAGAAGCAATTGTACATTTTCTGAATATCATACTTTTTATTCTCCACCTTTACACGATCCAGACAGGCGGTACACTCTGATTTGGGATTGGATTTATCGCGATTCTCCAGTCTCGTATACCGTGAATCGCCACAATCGCAACGCCAAGTCTTTTCACCAGTGGTTATATCGCGTTCCAGTACCGCTCGTGCGTCCCTGTGTGCAGAGTACACGTTGCGAACGCAAGGATCGCGTATGGGATGGAACCTATTCGCCGGATGAGGTATCAGTTTGTTTTGAAAAACGTCGTCGTTGTATCGACACACGAATCTATACGTATACGTATCTATATATACCGATGAAAATGAACGTTTGAGCGACGGAATCTCGCTCAAACGTTCATTTTCATCGGTTATCACCACGTTGGACAGATCTACGGCCGTATCGTTGGCTTGATCCCACAGCAAAGCACCCGTCGCGGGGTAATCTTCGTCGCTACACGCGATGATTTTAGACGCATCCGGACCGCCAAACAGACTCGGAAACTTGGATCGGCACACTACCGTACCGAGACCCGTTGCGATCACGTAACCCGTGCGAAGATTGCACGAAACCGTCTCGTTTTCGAGTACGCAATAGTTGCCGGGTTTGAGTTTCTTTGATTTGTGATAGTATTTAAAGGAGTCGTCCTTGATCCGAATCACTTTAGCGTCTACACCGCACGCGCTCTTACACTTTTTCTCGTACAACTCTTTGTTTTCGGCCGGATCGGTGGACAGAATCAACGGTTCGCTGATGCAAGCCTTGTGTTTTTCCAGCTCCTCGTTGGTTGACGACACCGTGACCGAGGGTAGGTTCCCGATCGGATCGGCGTTCAAGAGTCTTGCGAGTTTTTCATTCTTCAATTGTAGATTATACCGATTCACGTACTCGTAATATTTAGTATTGTCAATTTTCAGAGTCAAAAAATATAAAATCCCCATGATTGCCATGGTGCCTACCATTACGACGAGCATGATTCGTCTCTAAAAAATGAAATTCAACGTGTAAAAACTAAACTAGACTGTGACCGAAGATGCTACACTGATACAATTCTTGATCTTGCCCGAGAGCACGGTCAACCAGAGAGCGGTGAGTGTCGTTAGACCGGCGATGACGATGGCTGTAATCAGCATGAATTTAGTCCGTTTCTTCTTCTTTTCCACGTCCGTGGCCTTTGCCGCTGGCTCTACCGATCCGCTCGTCGATGCGGTCACGGTAAACTCGGCATTATAATAGATGAATGCAAACAAAACTAGAGTCGCTATAGCCACGAGAGCCACGACTTGCACCACACCCAACACCATGACGGTGTTTGTCATGCTAGCGCATTCGGGAGTCAAACGATTCCTCAGATTATTCATGGCAGTGTTCATTGTTTGCTGTGTCTAAACTATTTTACCCGTTCTAAAGGCTAATACCATTTACTCCTACTCGCCCTTAACGAAGATAGTGTATTGCCTACGGTTTTTTGAGTAATCATTGAATTTAAAATCTCTATTTGACTCAGCATTTTTATAATCTTCATTGTATGAGATAGTAAAATACTAGATTCGCCAGATTCTAAAGCGTCCCACATTTCCTGAGCGGATTCGACTAAAACTCAACAATTCAACTCTGAATCTTCGCAATCGTTGAACGTAAAGACTAGAGGGTACATTGAATTGTAGTCAATCATTGAGCCGGTGCAGTTTGTACTGTTTTCGAGAGCACGAATCAGTGCATTTGCACGTTCCGCATCGAGCTTTCCGTGCTCGTCGACGGTCGAGAATAGTATAAAATACATAAGTCTCAAAAATAAACAGAAATCGCATACCTGTTTGCGGTTATTTAACTAATACGATATCGGTATAAGAATAATACAGTATTCGTCGTACACCACATTCAGTAATGTAAGGTTGATATATTCGGACGTCTCTCTGGTCGTTGACGTTGACTATCAAAAACTCAATAGGCGGCCGACTGAGCATCATCCACGTGAGAAAAGTCCAATCCGGAGGATTCTTCAACTGATTTAGCACGGTCGCAATGTCTTTTGGTGAAGATATCGGATCTTTCAATATGAATAAATTCTCCCAGGTGAGTTTTACGACCAATCTGCATGCTTCATCATAGTTTTTCTTCAACAAATACGTAATCATGTGCAGTTTATAAGCATTGATCGTAATGGCAAACTTGAAATACTTGAACTGTTTGGCTACATCGGACGGTACCCGGTACTGTACGAGTTTATACTTTGGATCGAGTACCGGATCGGTCAAAATTATACTCGGATCAATGCTGCACGCGCGATTTTCAATCTCTGGATCATTCGGGATCCTAAAAGTTTCTAGTTTCATGAATAGATCCATCTTTCCTTCGTAGTACGCACGATCAAAATACTAATAAAACATTATTTCTATTGCAGATATTTGAAGAATTTATTGAGGGTAAAACGTTCAATGAAATGGTCGACAAGTTGACTCGCACCGCCGAGATCATCACTCTGAAACTTCGAAAACAGAGTGTGACACCCGAGGTGGAACGCGAATCAACGTACGGCAAGTTTATGGTGCACATTGATCTCTTGAAGATCTTTCGACAGCTCTATCCAGAGGTGAGACACACTTTGGACGAGATGGCCAAGACCTGTCTCGGGGTAAACGAGGGAAAAGTAAAGTTTAACGCTGTCGATATCCGTCACGTGTACCGGCAAATCATGAAAGAGGGTCTACCCAAGGATGGATTCTTTGAAAAGTACAATATCGACCTCGCGACCATTGCACATTACAACGACATCGATACGGAACTATTGATTCGACTATGGAACACGCTGAGTTACGATGAATTTCTTCCTGAACTGTGTCAGAGTCACTTGATTTCCATACACGCAATGCAAGATTGGCGAGCTTATCAATAACAAATCCATCTACAGTAGTATGGTGGACGGTAAAGTCTTGTATTCTCACAAGTCGATAGCGGGTAACGGCAACGTTTACTCTACAAACGGCAGCATGGTGTACATTTACAACCAGAATCAGGTATCGGCTGGTGTGAACGAGCAGAGTTATGGTGGCGGATTCAACATGCGGTACGCTAGAGAGGTATAAAAAAACTGCAAAGTCAACGATGTCGTAGCGTATTACCCCAAATTGAAACAGGGTCACAACATTTCCTACGAGACTGTGGCCGTCGTGTATGTCGAAGTGCTGAAAAAGATTCAGCATTTACTCGATAAACGGCACAAGTGCCGATACTTTACCTTCACCGTACACAAAAATTCCACAGACGAACTCTTCAACTTTAAACATACGCGCGATCTCATCACCATGCTCGAGAACAATTGCGACGAACTAGACTCGTTGGAAGACTGTTGCACCCGTTTAAAGCCCACCGATCGCGTATTAATCATGAGCGTAGAGCGAAAACCCTCGTTGCTCGGCACCATGATCTATAAACAAAACACTTTACGCAATCATGCAAAAGATTTCAAGAAGAAACTCGAATCTATGCTGTCGCAAGTCGAGATTTGTGCAAACAAGTTGCGTGAAAACGCGTCTGACGAGGACGATGACGATGCTCTAGAATTCGACTCTGACAGCGAAGACGAGGAATTGCCCAGTGTCGAGACTCGTACCGATCACAATGATGAGAACAACGTATTCGCAAACGTCAACGTGGACGACAACAGAGACATGAAAATGTTGAATCCTCGTTTCAAGCTGCTCTCGTTCAATGAGATTAATAAATGTAAAGATCTCGCGGTACTCGAGGGGTATAAAGTAAAGTTGCGAGGTGAACTGTCGCGTGTAAACTCGCTATACCGTAACCTGAAACTTGTAAACTGCAGCTACTACGGTCTCCTGGGCTCGGATTATAGTGCACTGTGCGGTAGGGTCGTCGCGGCGACGCTCACCACGCTCGGTAGAAAGTATATTATCGAGATGGCGAGACAAGCGTTGCGGAAAAACTTTAAAGCCGTACTCATCGATACCGATTCGGTGTTTGTTCACAACGACAGAGACGGCAACTTGGAGAATAATCCGCTACCGGACTATGCGAAAAAGCTTAATCACGAGCTCGAGCTCACGACAAAACTCTACCAGTTTATATTCGTAATGGCGAAAAAGGTATATCTGGCCAAATGTAACGGCACATGGATCTCGCGCGGTATAAACAAGAATGGCCCCGAGATTTGGAACACGATCGTGTTCAAGTTGGCAGAAAAGTACCTCGTGAACCGCACCGATGTCACATCCGCAGACCTGAGAGGCATACTGGAGTGCGAGGTGTTCATGTTTATAGCGGAAAAAGCCCGTGTCGATAGGGGTGTACTGGCGTGTACCATGAGTCCAGGATATGGAAAAGACGGAGACTTCCAATACTCCCATCGCTAAAATGATGCGTAACGTGGTGCAGGAAGAGCCAGACTATATCTTCAGCGGTCGGCAGGTTAAATATTTCCACATGCTGAGAAATAAACCTACTGAAGTCGAGTTTGGTGCGGGTCACAGGATAGAACAGGTGGGATACGGGCAGTTTAATCTGTATAAATTTGTATCAAAGATCAACACGACCATGTATCAGGTGCTCTCCAAGGCGATCGGTGATACAAACATACGTAACCACGGACTCTACGCTACAGTCACTCAGGCAGAGTACAATGCCGATCTGTTGGCTGCGTTTATGAGTGTAAACGAAGAGATGCGAAAATGGTAGCGTTTTATTGTACGGTGCGTGTGCGTGTGTGTGTGTGTGTGTGTGTGTGTGTGTGTGTGTGTGTGTGTGTGTGTGTGTGTGTGTGTGTATTTTTTTAGTTTTCGTGTTTTTTTGTTGTCCAGGGACTGGTGAAATTTTTCAATAAAATTATTAGATGAAAAAATGAAAGTTTTTTTTGTTAATAGTTTAATAGAGTTCATAAATAGTTTTTACACGATTATTCTACACGATCAATACAATAAACCACGTCATATTTTACACGCTCTAAACATCAAAATACAATAGTTACTTACTAATACTAACGAAACGAGAACCACATGTGAAGTATGACCTACCGAACAAAAAATAATCATCAAAATCAATTCAGATTTGGCAGAGTAATAGCGTAACATACATACAAAAAAAAAGCAAAAAAAAAACATACAGTTGAATTGAGAACCTCGAAAAAAAATAAAAATACAATACAATACTCTCTTACACACTAACTACGCATAAAAAAATACAAGTTTATTTACAATTACAATTACAACTACATACATTGATACACTTTATAGTTTTATATGTACTTTTACATTTCTATGTATATTTATTCCATATTCTCATCATCATCGACTTCGTGCTCATCGGATTCAACAGGTTCAACCTTATTCTTCTTGCTAGACTTTGCATCTACAGAGGGTTGCTTGCGTTTGATGGGCGATTTGTGCTGGATCGCACCTCCGCCGCCGTGAGTGTCCAGCATGTCGAGCAACTCTTCCAGCGATTGCGTACGCTTGCTAAACTCGGACACGTTGTCGTCAAAGTGCGCCAAGTTTAGCTTCTCCAGAAGCATCACCACCAGATTGGAGAGATTGTTTTTCGAGAATCTCGATGATACGTTACGCATGTAGACTGGTATATTGGCGACAATCTGATTGCGTTCGCCTTCGTCGCAGATCAACCTGTTCAATTGGAGCTTGTACATCTCAGATTTACCGGTAAACTTGTGAGTAAACGTGGCCACACTGGGCGTTTTAAAGTATCGCACGTTCAAGAACTTGATCTTGGGATCGGCCATCGACCATCTGAATGGTTTATTTGGAGTCTTGGTGGTGTCTCTATCTTCAAACACGCAATTCTCGACATTACAATATCCAAAGATGTAGTTTTTGCTGTCGGCAACTAGGTAAACGCGCTTGAGCGACTTGAGGAACAGGGCTTGTTTAATAATTTCATTACCCTTCTTCTTGGCCAACTTGAGCACCTGAGTTTTGATCGCAGACGGAATACGGTTCACGTCCTCTCCCGCGTCCAATTCCAACTCGGCGGCGGCGTTACGCCAGATTCGTACCTCGTTCGAGAGATTAAAGTGCAACACGTCGGCGTGGCCAATGATTTTGTAAACTTTTGAGGGGGTAGAATACTTGTAATCCATGTTGTAGCGTAGCGTAGACACTGCTTCTTTGATGATCAGAGTCTCGCTCACGCCCTTGTACTGTTTCACCTCGTGATATTCGGGATGTTTAATGTAAACGTTGAGCGGTGAACCGTTTTCAAAGAGATGCAGGCAACGCTTCAATCTACCGGCATAGGGCATATCATAGAGATTGACTCCGCTGTCGGCCAGCAGATCGACGATAAAGTATTGATGTGAATTGTACACTACCACGTCGAAAATGTACACTCCTTCCGGTACGAGCGAGAGTAAACCGTCTACGTCGACATGCGGCATTTCAGTTTTCAACAAAGGCAGCTTGTCAATCGACACTCCGGGTAGTCTTTCGTAGAAGGAAACACTCTTTTGTAGAGTGTCCACCTTCATGATCAACTGCTGTTCACCACTCTCATAATAAAAGTAAGAGTTTAACTCGCGATCACTAATCTCCTTCGACTTGGGAACTTGAGCGATCGAAGTCATGTTTTAGCTTTGCAAGTTTAAATCACACAAACAAATGAATAAACCGAGTGCGGTGGCTTCTCAACTAACTTATAAATGTAGGGCCAATATAAGCGCAATACACTATATCCTTTACACACAATAAACACAATAAAAAACTAAACACGATTTTCATGAAAAATACAAACTAACCGCATTGGTCGGTAGATCGCGGCACACGGGACACTTTTCTAACCTAGTAAAACATTGTTCGCACGAAATCATGTGTCTGCACGGGATCATGGCGATGTTTGCCGTATTATTGTAGCAAATCTTGCACACGTTGCACTCCTTCGCTTTACTGCTGATCTCTCGCAATCGGGTCTCCATGAGGGAGCTGACGCTCCGTTTCTTAGGTCTGCTCGCGGTGTCAGCACTCGACAAACTGGGTTTTAAATTGTTTATGTGCGAACACTCGGGCGAATCTTTATAATGTCGCACGAATTCGTCGTCCGACGGCAGCCAATCTTGGATGGAGACACCGCAATAATAACATCTTGTCACATATCCGCATCCGGTGTAGAATAAACCAGAGTTTGACATAAGGAAAGGTCTCTGCTTGAGCCCAATCGGCCAGGTGGCGTATGATTTTACGCGGTCCATCACGCGCGAATACTCCCAGTGGGTGACTTTAGTCAGAATTTCAAATTTGCAACACGGCGACGCCATCTGATGCAGCTTTCGGCACGGTGATTCCGTCTTCCACATCTCCAACGATAGCGATAACTTGCAAAATGAACAGACGACGGATACCGCGTCCGGATGGTAGTCGGAAACGCGATAGAATCCGTACTCTGCAGCGTACTCATAATCGGAACCCGATTAAGTAGCGATGCGCTCCTTCAAAGTCTTGTGACTGAACGAATGCTGATTTTGCAAAAATTCTGGCTCGATAAGGTGATGGCGTGGCGAGGGCAACAATAAAACTGAACTGGCAGCGGGACGCCTACTACTATTTATTCAAGTCCGCGTTTCCGTGGAGGGGGGTGTGTGAATGGGATATTCTACGTGAGTCTATTAGTAGTAATAGTGTTGTACCGGTAATGATTTATTACGTGTATTGAACGTGAACTGAGTATAATCATAAAATTGCATAATGCATTTAAATCCAAAGTTGAAGAGTTCTCATCTGGCTCTGCTCAGAGCGCTAGATATAGACTTGAATTCGTTGAGCGACAACAATATTCGTGGAGTTTTTCAAACAATCACCTTGAAACGTCCCAAACTCACGGACAATTACAAGATTAGTATACTGCGAACGATCAAAATATTAAATTCGAACGTCACAATCACGTATCCGTCGTTGAATCTATCGCAGAGACGCACCGGTCACGCGAACGGAGAGTTTGTCAAAAACATTACACTAATCGTCGCAAAGACGATTCAAGAGTTTTCACGTTTCACGACCGACGATCTGTTGAATCTAACCAAACGCTGGCTTGACACTGCGATCGGTATGTGTGCGTATTTAATGATTCGTGTCAAAACCCAACATTTACCAGTGTTGTACGAGAACTTGACGGACAGCGCTCCGTACAGGTTCAATCGTAGGATTTACACTGCCAAACACGTTGAGCCCGTATATTCGATGCTATTTCCAGTACTAGAGCTGTGCATGCGATTGAAACATCCCGACGGAATCGATCCTCGAGCCAAGTTGATGGAGGTAAAAATAGATGCGGCAAATAAAACTTTACGCGAAAGCTACATGAAGTACATTATGGACATGCCGCGTACCTCGATCGGATTTTCAAAGATGCGCTACGTTAACGTAAACCTTTTAATGTCGCTTTTAGACGATAAATCCCTGAAAGCGGCCATGGCTCTAGCTCTCGAGCCTCGGCCTCCCGACTCTGAGATCGATGAGGATCTGTTGAACCTAGTTCGCGAGCAAAATATCGAAGTGATCAACGACACTACCCACGACAAACGTCGTGTGCGGTTTCATGAAAATGTCGAAACTATACTGCCTGCAGACGAGATTCCCGTCAGCGGACATTTACCCGTACCGCAGACCGTGCAACCGTATCCTCAGCCGCCCCGTTGGACGCTTCTACGTCGGAACGATTCGATCGCGAGCCGAGTCCTCTGTTGAACGATCCAGTTTTTCGCGATTTAGACACGTCCACCGGTAGCGGTATAGTCTCAAAGCGTAGATACGATTGGGACGATGATTATCCTACGAAAATATCTAGGCGCGAGTGAGTGGTTGCTTTTTAAAGAAAACAATCATGTCGTCGAAACCCAGTATAACGGTGCTGGCTATTGGTAAATTTCTAAATAGTTTTACCAAAAACTCTGAACAACTAATATTATGGCTCACTTCGATGGATCACGCCACGATGAATCAATGTCTGAGACTATTTATAGACAAAAAGTGGCGTTCTCAACTATCCGATATACGTTTCACGAAAGAGGGCGTATTCGAACATGCCGATTGCAAGTGTAAGAATCGTTGGTTGGATCACATGAGCGAGGTATTACTGCAAAAGATTGGTAAATGCGACATGGATGGCGACCTGTACGAGCCGGGTGCAGAGCCGAATGCCGAGAATCCCTATGAACGCACCATATTCGAATACAAGTACGACAAAGTTTACTCGAATCACGTTAGCGAGATCCACTACTTTGACACGTTCCGTGTGCCGCGTACGGACAGAACGTTGGCCGCGTCCAAGAATCAGGCGTCTCGGCTCACTATTGATCAAGTATTTCGCACGCCGGTAACGAAACTGCTCTCGATCTGCACGCCTCTAGAGGTTTACATACTAATCACAATGTCGAGGAGCATAACTCTACACGATATCGCGAGAAGTCTACCGGAATACTATCGACCGAACGATAGAAACGCTTCTCAAGCCAAATATATCAATCCAATCTTTGAATTGTACCACAACATTGTAAATTTTCACGTGAATCGTATCACCTACATGTGCAATACCAACCTGATTGCATACTTTAAACTACCCAAAGTTGAGTATCACGACGAGCAAGTGTTGCAGAGTACAGATTTAAACTCAATGTGTAGCTCGTATTCGGTGCAAGCGAGCCTGCGTGGAGTACACATGTGCGTGTGCATGACTGAAGATTGCAAGTTTCACTTTTTCAACAGGCACGGAGTCGAGATTCGACTCAGGAACGAGGACGTAGTAAAGGTTTTACCTCGTGTCGAGGACGTTACCTACTATTGCGGCGAATTCATACTCGTGGGTAGCGAGGGTCACGAGTTGAATTCACCCCTCAAGTGCTTCGACGACGCCACGCGACAGTGTCCGGAGAATGAGTTTTATCGATTCGTATTGATCGATCTGTATCTCGTAAACGGAAAGAGCGTACTGAACCTGGATTACGAACAGAGATTGGCGCTGTCGCGACGTTTGGGCTTTGATCGAGTGTGTAGAACAGTACAATCGTTCACTAGACCGGAGCAGATTTATGATTTACAATCGTCCTGCAATAGAAACGGCTACTTTTGCAACGGTATAGTGGTGAAATCATTGAAGCCCTCCGGTATATGCAGACGGATCGTCAAAATACCCTTTGTACGTAGACACTGGCGACTGGTAAACGATGCAGGATTCGACTGCGAATTCACTTTGAGCAAGTGTAACAATCCTCGAGTCTCGATAGATTCACTGTTCAACGTACAGAAACGTCTGATACTCGTCGAATCGCAACCGTTCTCGCTGCGTGAATTCAACGCCGTGTGCTACGGGGCGACTCAAATCGAAAACTCTGATGTTCTGATGCGTTTTGCGGTAAACTACAGTGCGGGCGTGTACGTTCATATGTTCTCGATTAGAGTAATCTCGGATTATTCGTCGTTTCTGTACGAATTGGAACGAATCACGTCGTGCAAGTCTACTAGAATCATGATTAACGACGAGAATCATAATTGGTTCGTGTGCAAACTGGGGTTCGCGGACGCAGGACCGGAACTCTTGCACGTAACCGACGTCAAAGTACGTTTCGATCTTTCACTCTCGGATTGTCCCACTTTAAGCGACTTGACGCGTCCGGAGGGCTGTCTGATTGCATCAAAGTGAGGTTCTTTCAACTCTTTAGAGTATCTGCACTATGCAGCTCGTCAGTAATAGTGTATGCGCGTTAGATTGGCCGTTACACTAGCAGGAAAGATGACTTTGGAAGATTCGCTCACGTGTGAAATTGACGAAGTGCGAAGGCCGAAAACTCGAGGACGCTCCCGTTCGAGATCGAGGTCCCGCTCGCGTTCTAGCGCTCGATCGACCAACAGACCGTCCGCTCGGGGCAGGAGTCGTAGCAGATCTCGCAGCAGGAGTCGCGGTAGACGCGAATCGTCCCGTTCACGATCACAATCCAGCTCTCGTACGCGTTCTACAAGAATGTGAACTGAAGAAAAACTAATAATTATATAATAAGAATAAATATTTGATCATGGTCTTCTTTTTCTTTTTTTTAATAAACTAATAATGTATGGGGTAGTGCTGTTGATCACTTTTATCGCTCTGATTCTGTTGACTCTCAACACAAACTCTTGGTTGCAACAGGAATTGGACGTGCATCGTATCGTATCTTGCGTTCCGGTACTCAAATCAGACTTTATTTACGACACTCATCGTACGTTCCTAGAGTTATGTCCAAAATCTTAGACTCGACCGCGTACACTAGCTACTACGTCAAGCATGCCAAAAAGCGACCTTCCGTCGATATGCTGCACAAGATTATTAAAGATTTGGAGTTGACTCAGTACGAAGATGACAATTCGCGTGCCGTTGCGTTCATCAAGCAGATGTACGTGAAGCGGGTTCGTTGGTCGACTTTTAAAATCTACTATCGCAAGATGAAACCAATCTACTGGCCGAACGCCACTGTGTATCCGTCGCCGAGAGTGTTTGATCTGAATAAACCGCCGCAGAATCGAGATCCCGATACCGAAAGTATACGTTTACTCGTGGACGAACTAAAAAAGAGCGGGAATCGCTACGGCCAGCCGGAGCTGATGGCTTATTACACCGGATTGATATCGGCTGAGGTGGCACGTTTACAAGTCTCGCATCTCGACATGCTGGTGAAACGAGTAAACACTATACCGTTGAAGCGAAAGATTGGAGTCGAATGGAGAGTATACTATTTCACTCAATTCGAAGAGAATATCGACACTCTGCGCTTGTATTACGCAAAGAATCTAGAGGCTTTTACGCGTTACGGTGTCGATCAATCGCTGTTCGACATGTCCACGGCTACGATCAATCATAAACTCAAAGAGTTTTACATGACAATCTGTAAAAAGCGACCGTACCCAGGATTCGGATTGCACGTTTTCCGTTATTACATCGCCACCATACTCGAGAATCGCGAAGTCGCACGAATGATCCTCGATCACAAGAGCACCAAGACTACGGATCGGTATTATTACAAGGTTAATTATGATAAAACTGTGAAACAACTGGGTACGGTTATCGAAACCGATCCAATCTATGGGGAATTAGCAAAGATTTCATAGTTTTGTGCATGATCTTTCACTTTTTTTTCATGGTCATACTTACATGTTAATACTTAATAAAAAATGACAAGTCTTTTTTGATCATTCCTTTTCTATAATATCAAAAAAATACAAGCATCTACTCTGTATAGAAATTACGCGTTACTGTGATATCAAAAAACTCGAAAATCACTGAAACTCATGGATCGATCATGAACAATCCTGTAAAATCACGAACAATCATCGTGTTTTATTCATAAAATCTAACATCAAACTCTAGCTTACTGTACTAAAATACCAAAAAAATACAAGAATCATCAACTGGATCAGTTCATGTTCACTCTTACTAATCTATAAGTACTACAATACCAAAAAAATACAAGTGCGAGCTTTCGATATTCAACAACACGCACTGTCGTCTCGCACAGCACACTAGACTCGTAGGTAGTTTAAGCATAATAGCGTATTACAGTTGAACTTGTTCGTAATATAGGCAGAACGGTCTTCGTTTTGGTCTTGTTACAAGGTTGATCATGATAAAACTGTGAAACAATTAGGTACGGTGATCGGAACCGATTCAATCTATGGGAAATTGGTAAAGATTTAATAGTTTTGTGCATGATCATTCCCTTTTTTTTCATGGTCATACATGTTCATACTTAATAAAAAATGTCAAGTCTTTTTTGATCATTCCTTTTCTATATTATCAAAAAAATACAAGCATCAACTCTGTATAGAAATTACGCGTTACTGTGATATCAAAAAACTCGAAAATCACTGAAACTCATGGATCGATCATGAACAATCCTGTAAAATCACGAACAATCATCGTGTTTTATTCATAAAATCTAACATCAAACTCTAGCTTACTGTACTAAAATACCAAAAAAATACAAGAATCATCAACTGGATCAGTTCATGTTCACTCTTACTAATCTATAAGTACTACAATACCAAAAAAATACAAGTGCGAGCTTTCGATATTCAACAACACGCACTGTCGTCTCGCACAGCACACTAGACTCGTAGGTAGTTTAAGCATAATAGCGTATTACAGTTGAACTTGTTCGTAATATAGGCAGAACGGTCTTCGTTTTGGTCTTGTTTTACTTTTCTTTTGATCATGTTTCGACTCAACCTCGTATTTGCAACTTTATTCGCGACGAGTCTGGCCCAAGATTTGGTCAACACCAAAAAGCGACCGTACCCGGGATTCGGATTGCACGTTTTCCGTTATTACATCGCCACCATACGCGAGAATCGCCAAGTCGCACGAAAGATCCTCGATCACAAGAGCACCAAGACTACGGATTGGTGTTATTACAAGGTTAATCATGATAAAACTGTGAATCAACTAGGTACGGTGATCGGAACCGATTCTATCTATGGGAAATTGGTAAAGATTAAATAGTTTTGTGCATGATCATTCCTTTTTTTCATGGTCATACTTACATGTTCATACTTAATAAAAAAATGACAAGTCTTTTTTAATCATTCCTTTTCTATAATATCAAAAAAATACAAGCATCAACTCTGTATAGAAATTACGCGTTACTGTGATATCAAAAAACTCGAAAATCAATGAAACTCGTGGATCGATCATGAACAATCCTGTAAAATCACGAACAATCATCGTGTTTTATTTATAAAATCTTACATCAAACTCTAGCTTACTGTACTAAAATACCAAAAAAATACAAGAATCATCAACTGGATCAGTTCATGTTCACTCTTACTAATCTATAAGTACTACAATACCAAAAAAATACAAGTGCGAGCTTTCGATATTCAACAACACGCACTGTCGTCTCGCACAGCACACTAGACTCGTAGGTAGTTTAAGCATAATAGCGTATTACAGTTGAACTTGTTCGTAATATAGGCAGAACGGTCTTCGTTTTGGTCTTGTTTTACTTTTCTTTTGATCATGTTTCGACTCAACCTCGTATTTGCAACTTTATTCGCGACGAGTCTGGCCCAAGATTTGGTCAACACCACCGAGGGTCAGATTAAAGGCTACAATCGGAATCGGCTGAATGCGTCTTTCGTTGAATTCATGTCTGTACCGTACGCATACTCGGTTTCGTCGGATCAAAGATACTTGTATTGGACGAGCAGAGTTAACGAAACGAAGGATCGGTACACTCAATGCGTCCAACCTCGGGTATCGGACTATGTAGGTATCGAGGATTGTCTAACGTTGAACGTGTTCGTACCGCTCCGCAGGCGAAACATGAGCGTAGCTGTCTTTATCCACGGTGATGATTTCGACTCAGACCTTCAGTCGGATCGAGAACCCGTTGAAGATTACATAAAACGCGACATGATCGTGATTCAAATCAACTATAGATTGTCGTTTTATGGATTTCTATACCTAGACATTCATCAAACTATGGGTAACCAGGCCCTTTCCGACCTATCTCGGGCGATGAAGTGGATCGACGAAAACATTGAATCGTTCGGCGGTAACAAACGTACCGTTTCGTTGATCGGAGTACGGCACGGAGCCGCTCTGTTGGACGTATTAATGAAGTTTGACTCGTTCCGACCTAACAATGTTGCGAAAACTGTATATTTGGACTATCCTTTTGCCAATCGTATGGATGTCTATGTCAAAGATCCCGTTAAGAGCATGTCCCCGATGGCGATCAGACTCGGAAACTTTACTACCCCACCGAGAGCTATAGATATATTTTCAATCTATCAGTTTGCCAGTTCGCTGAGTATGATCAACGACATGAAACAACACAACGATACTCGATTCGGACCCGTTATGATCACTCATTACGCATCGGCGCGACAGGATTTCGTTGCGGCACTACCTACATTGTTTGGTTTGCATAGTGTCGATGATAAGATTTTTGCACATGGATTGAATTGCAACTCGTCGACGGGAGTTTTGTGCAAGAGTCTGGTACACGGATTGCCGACAACGCTGTTACTGTATCGGAAATACAATGAAAACGTTCGTTCGAGAGTCATAGATTTCTGTTTGAGCCTCAACGAAACCGGTCAACCTGCAGATTTAAATGTAATCAACATGACAAACGAAAATAATCCCGTGTCGTTTAAACGAAAACTCTACCCGATCGATAGAGTTTTCCTTGCGAGCTTGAGGAATTCTTCAAACATTACGAAATCATTAATCGACACGTTGAATTTCGTATTCGCTGACACTCTAAATCTGACTACAGACGGCGTAATTCAGTATTCGACCGATCTAATATTTCAAAACTTGACCGTTAAATTTAATGAAACCATTATTTACTACACAGCATTCCGTTCTATAATCAGCGCTGGATTTATTATAATCGGTATATTGTTACTTGCGACAATAATAATATCCTGTTTTTGTACTACCACAAAGACTGTTGTATGAATTTCGTCTTAATCCGCCTGGTGTTTATAATATAATATATCTGATGACAAGGGCTCGCCGCTTGTCACCTAATCATGCTCAAATTACAAGTAGGGGAGCTGGTTCCTAGTTGTCTCAAAATTTAAATAAACATTTTTGATTGAGGGAACTGAAATAAAACTACCAATTTTTCTTTATTTATCGTATATTTGGTATTTCAGCCTTCATTAATCGCACTTACATCTTAAAAAATAACAAATTTGTACGGATAATAAGATAATAAAAAAATAAAGTCGAGTGTGACAAATTACCCCGGACATGGGGTAGGTTGTCTCAGATGAACGTCCTCGTTGTCACAGATCACTGTTGACGTCACTGTCATCGTCGGAGGCACAATTTGGGCAGCAATAAAATAAATGTTTGTTCCCACCACATTTTTCATGCACCCACATTTTGCATTTTGTGCACTGAACCCATTCTTCATTGGGCTTGCTGCTTGACCAGGTTTCAAAACATATCAAACATGACGTATCGTCCAAATCTTCATCTTCTTCGCTACTCACTTGCTTTTGTTTCTTATTTTTCTTCTTCGTAGGTATCTTTGGCTTAGTTTTTCTCATTTTTTGTTGCTCTACTAACGCATTCTTAACCGGGGTTTCAGTCAAAATAGCGGTAGTCCTTTTTCTGCGATTGGAAATCGTTTTCTTAGCTGGAGCTTTCGGAAATGGTCGTAAATTTTCAGGCGTTGGTAAATTTAATGTTGGAGGAGTAGCTGCACTGGTTCCAGGAGTCGGAGAGGGTGTTCTACAAGAAGCTGGGGTATGTTCCACATTTGGAGCAACACAGTCTTCGCTTTGTATAGCCTGATCGATTTCCTGGCCAAGTTCAGGTCTATCGGTTACATAAGATGGTGCAAAGTCTATGTCAGTGAAGACATTACGATTATAGGGCCATATGCCACTCACTTAAAAGCCAGACATTATGTTCTGGGGAGTTGTGGCTGGTGGTAAACTAATTTTGACGATAGCAGGAATATCATAAATCGTCATTGTTTTGCCAGGATGATTCTTGATCCAGTCATCACAAGCAACATTGACGTACCTCTTCAAGGGTCCATAAACACTACGGTCTAACGGTTGCAGTTTATGAGAACAATGAGGCGGGAATGACAACACCACAACTCCGTGTTCCTTGCAATAATCCAATGTTTTAATGGATAGAAGAGAATCGTGGTTATCCAACAATAGTAGTAGTGGGCGCTCAGAAGTGCAGCGAGTGTATCGCACAAATTGATGAATAAATATGTAAAAACAGTCTTCGTTCATCCAGCCGGATGGGTTGGCGCTACCAGTCGATCCTGTTGGTCCACTGTTGACAAAATGGTCTTTGAATTTTTTACGGGGAAACACGAAAAAGGGCGGTATGCTATTCCCTGCAGCTGACACTGCAACAGCTAATGTTACTAGAGTGCCTCGCTCGGCAGAAGTCAGGGCGCCAATCTGTTTCATGCCTCTTCGAGCAACAATTTTTTGAGGCTTTTGGACAGTAGTAATTCCTGTCTCATCCACATTCCATATATCTTGCCCTTCAAACTTGTACTTTTCTAAAACTTTTCCTAGGTTATCGAAAAACAAATTCACGTTATGAGAATTGAAGCTAGTTGCTCGGGCAAGGCTAGTCGCCTCAGGTTTTCGAACGCTTAGTTCTTGATGTCGCCGCATGAAGCCTTTCAACCATTCTTCACCAGCCATAGCATTATTTTCCCAAGTTTCAGGAAATTTACGATCTAAAGCGACAGCATATTGAAAGGCTAATTTACGAACTTCAAGCGGAGTCAGACCAAAATATATATCTGCGGCTCTTTGTAAATATCTTGACAAGTTTTCTTCTTCATCATCTTTGAAAACTTGTCTTACTTTTACATACCCTACAGATAACGGAGGAGAATTCTCATTGTCCTTATATTTTTTTATAATACCTTGCGAGTGTCCTATAGTTAATATTAAAATCTTTGGCAACACTTCTTATAGAATTGCTAGGGCCCACAGCACTCACCGCTTCCATCATGACTTCTGCGTTCGTCCGGCCACGATCAGTGAGTCTTTTTCGATTTCTAGGCATGTTTGCTACATGAAACAAAAATACAATATTTGGTAGAATATTTAAATGTTTACTAGGGTTTGTTGTCACAGTGACAACTAGCCCCAAAAACATTGAGACAACATGTACCGGAGATAAAAAAATACAAACACTCAACTAGGACCTCTAATGTTTACAAATGAAAACACTTTCCGTAATTACATTAAAATTGACTATTTTCTTACTCAAAATAAATGAGAAACAACATAATACATAACTAAACATAGTCAATAACAAAGTTCAAAGTATAGAGTAAAATTTACTCACCAAACGTATTTTCATATATTTCACAACACACGGCGATGCAGGAGACTAGCGGCCATGACACTTTCTAATGTAGGTAGCACTGGGGTGCGTTCCAATTTGTCAATATTCGCGTTCCATAAATCCTTTTAGTTTATTAAATATTGAATTTGTGACAACTAGTACTTGAGACAACGAGGACACTCTTCCCCTATAGTCGGTAGAACGCTGATCAGAGTGTTTGTATAGTCGCAGATTAGTGTAGTGCGTTCTATAATCAGCGCTGGATTTATTATAATCGGTATATTGTTACTTGCGACAGTAATAATATCCTGTTTTTGTACTACCACAAAGACTGTTGTATGAATTTCGCCTTAATCCGCCTGGTGTTTATAATATAATATATTTGATGACAAGGGCTCGCCGCTTGTCACCTAATCATGCTCAAATTACAAGTATAGTCGGTAGAACGCTGATCAGAGTGTTTGTATAGTCGCAGATTAGTGTAGTGCGTTCTATAATCAGCGCTGGATTTATTATAATCGGTATATTGTTACTTGCGACAGTAATAATATCCTGTTTTTGTACTACCACAAAGACTGTTGTATGAATTTCGTCTTAATCCGCCTGGTGTTTATAATATAATATATTTGATGACAAGGGCTCGCCGCTTGTCACCTAATCATGCTCAAATTACAAGTATAGTCGGTAGAACGCTGATCAGAGTGTTTGTATTTTTGTAGATTAGTGTATAAGGATGATTGAAAAATGTAGTTCATAAAATAGAATCTTTACTATAAAAAAATGTTGAATGAACAATAGGATTGAACAAAAAAATGTTGAACGACCAATGAAATTAATGAGAAAGCTGTTGAAATATCACTAAGATTTGTTGAATGATCAATCAATGGTAAGAGAACATCTAAGTATTTGGTACCTAAAGTATTTAACAAATTAGATTTATTAAGAGAAAAAGTAAAAATTAGTAAAGGATCACTTAAGGATAAATTAAAAAACAGTATACAAGATAGCAAATAGAAGTAAAAACATTGTTAATATATAAGTAGTTGGTATGTGCGTAAGGTGGTGCATTGTTATGTAAAAGAGCGCCTCTCGCCATCAAACGTAAAAGTTTGGCGAGTTTAGAGTTATGTAACACCTGTGTAATATAATATCATTTAATAAATAATAAAAAAAAAAAATGAAAAAAAAAACCAATGTTGTGGCTACACCTACGGCCAGTGTTGATTATCCAACATCGCGATAATCAACGGCATATTCCAGTAGTGTGGCCCCGTAGCGAACGCATGCAACATTGACTATTTTGACTATTTTCATAGCACATTTTTATGTTCCAGTTAAAAAGTTCTTTAAAAAAGAATAAAAATAGGTTGGCAAGTACAAATTTAAAATTTAAAGAGTAAAAATAAATACATGCCATCAAATAAAAATAAAATTATAAATATATCTCAACCCGTGCGAAGCCGGGGCGGGCCGCTAATCGTTGATAAGTTTATAGGCAGAACGTAATTGGAAGACACTAAAAAATATTTTAATAACATGGAAAATCACGAGGAACAGACTTATTTGAATATGATTCGGCATAATAATATTTTCGTTTTTCATTAGAGAATGGTACCGTTCCTCTACTCACGACCAAACGAGTCTACCTAACCCGTAAAGAGCGTGATCGGAGAGTTGCTATGGTTCATTTCGAGTTCTACAGACTCTAATGTGCTATCAAACAGGGGTTGCTCTATTTGGAACGCCAACGGATCTAGACCGTTTTTTAGATCAAAACGTGTTTAAACATAGAAAAGACGGAAATCTGAGTCCGTACGGGTTTCAGTGGCGGGCGAAGACCAACTGGATTCTGAGGGTCGAAAGGTTGGAATTGCGCCACAACGTTAACTTTAAGTCATTTGTGCTACGAGTTTCAACACAACATCTACAGACCTGCCTGAAAGTGGGCTTTTGGCTGAAAGGTAGTAAGTAGTAGTAGTAGTAGATCGTCAGCAAACAACAGGCACTTGGCATTCTTGACGACCTCGGGCATGTCATTTATCATTATTATAAATTGGAGTGGTCCTAAATTTCTGTCCTGACTTACGCCTGACCTCGTAAAATAGGGCTCAGATTTATATAGGGCCAGCATATTCGACAAACATACTTACTGCTTTCTGTTACTCAAAGGTGTCGTATATCGACGTTTCCGAGGACGGTTACGCGAAACCACGCAGCAACCGTGTATAGTAACAGTTTTAAGGTTTTGAATATAATTATGTATTAGTTTATTAAAATCAAAATCAAAATAAAAATATTTTTATTTCACATAAACCTACATGGGCACTTATGAAACGTCAGAAGCTAGGTGCACGGTTCCAATTGGTCGTTTCCTATGGAGGAGAGCCGGCAAGAAACTCCACGGTTACTCTTTTAAAAATAATTGGCTTTTACAATGTTTTCAAAATACACAAATTGGGTATGGGAGAACAGTGTAGGCCTGTCGAAAAGTACTTAACAAAAAAAAGAGAAAAGGAAACGGTCTAAAGAAAAAAAGATCTAGTCTATTAAGCCTACAACGTTCTCACATTCACAACGTACACAAGAATCCATGTAAAATAATATTAATAATATTAAGTCTGAAATATAAATTGTAGGTATATAATGTCAAAAATGTATGTCTAAAAAATAATAATAATAAACATCGTAATTTGGGAGCAGTTAATAGATATTTCCATAGTTATGCCGTTTCTGGTGTACCAGGGAAGCCACATGTGCAGAAGGAATTATTGCCAAACTTCCTTGTCTTCAACGTAGTCTTTAATCTTGTAATATGCGTTTTTGATAAGGACACGTTTGATGTGGGTTTTGAACTTTCCATCGCTAAGTTCTGTAACTGACTTTGGCAACTTGTTATAAAAGCGGATACTGTTGATAACAAATGATTTGCTTGTTTTTGTTAATCTAAATTTGGGTATCACAATTTTATGTTTACTACGTGTATTTATATTATGGAAATCACTTCTTGTTTTGAAAAGACATAAGTTCTTGCGAACATACAAAATACTTTCTAAGATATAAAGAGAAGGCAGAGTAAGTACATTAATTTCTTTGAATTTGTTTCTAAGGGACTCACGAGGACCCATTCTATATACTGCGCGGATTGCCCTCTTTTGTAAGATAAAAATTGAACCTACATCAGCTGCCGATCCCCACAGCAGAACGCCATAAGACATAATACTGTGGAAATAAGCAAAGTATACTAACCTAGCTGTGGCTATATCAGTCAACTGTCTAATTTTTCTTACTACATATGCAGCTGAACTTAATCTACCTGAAAGAGCTCTAATGTGGGCTCCCCATTGTAATTTTGAATCTAGAGTAATTCCTAGAAATATAGTTTCTGTAATAGCATCTAGTCTCTTGCAATCAAGTTTTAAATTTAGAGCCACTTGGGGTACATTTGGTAGTGAGAACTTTATACATTTTGTTTTGTTCGCATTAAGAGATTATTAGCTGCGAACCATTTCGAAAGAATATCCAGACTATCATTGACGTGTAAGACATCCGGATTTTTTCTATCTATTTTAAAAATAAGAGAAGTATCGTCAGCGAATAGAATTATATCCGATAAGTTTGATAAGTTTGATCATTAATATAAACTAGAAATAGGAAAGGGCCAAGAATTGAACCTTGGGGCACGCCCATCTTTACTAGAGACCCCGAGGACGTCGCCCCGTTAACGTTTACTTTTTGCTGCCTGTTTGATAGATAGGACAGAACAAGATCAGCAGCTTGTCCACGAATTCCGTAGTGGTGTAATTTACAGGTCAGTGTATTGTGGTCAACGCAGTCAAACGCTTTTGAGAGGTCACAGAAAATGCCAATGGCATCCTGGGATTTCTCCCAGGATTCCAAAATGTGACTGGTGAGTTTTACTCCTGCGTCAGTCGTCGACCTACCTTTCGTGAAACCAAACTGGCGACTATGTAAAATCCCATTAGAATTGAAATGTGACAGCATCTGGTCTAGCATGATTTTTTCATATATTTTACTCAATGCTGGTAGCACAGATATAGGTCTATAATTAGAGGGATCACTCTTACTACCCGATTTGTAATTTGGTACTACTTTACTATGTTTCATTAAATCAGGAAACGTACCGCTGTCTAAACATTGATTAAATATGCCTGTTAGGACAGGGGCTATTGTGTCAATGATATCTCCAAGAACCTTAATGGAAATCCCCCATAAGTCTTCAGTTTTCTTTATGTTAAGACTTTTAAATGCCCTCTTAATAGTGACAACAGAAATGGGCTTGAATTCAAAACTTGGAATGTCCTTAGAGAAGTGTTGTTTGAGAAGAGATTCAGCTAAAATAGGTGATGAGGGAAGAGATTTCGTAACCTCTATTGGGATTTCGGTGAAGAAATTTTCTAGTGTCTCAGCAACTTTTAACTTATCTGTAATGGTTTCATTATTAATTTTTAAAGACAAGTCATTTTGATCTCGCTGTTTTGTGTTTCCAGTTTCTTTGTTGATTACCTGCCACACAGCTTTTATTTTATTGTTAGACATACTAATTTTGTTACTTATTAATTTAGATTTAGCTTGAGCGCAGACTCTTTTGAATATCTTAGAATAATATCTGACATAATTATGAAGGGCTTGATCAGAAGTCAATGATTTCTCGTAGTACAAATTATATAAAATATCTCTGCTTTTTCTAATGCCAGCAGTGGCCCATTCATTAAATTTTGGTTTAGTATTGATTGCGACTTTTTTCACAGGACAGGCTTTATTGAATTCTTGGCAAACTGAAGAAAATAATGTACGATAGTTTATATTGGGGTCTTGTGAATCAAAACTAGCTGTTGAAAGATTACTAAGAACATTATTATTAAACATTTTCAATTTATTTTTAGTGAGGTGTCTTAACTGAATGGTTTTATCTATGTGTAACTTTTTATCTAGGTCAAATGATACAAGTTGACTAGTATGGTCAGACCTGACGCCACTAATTAAGGAAGAGTCTTTTATTTTACATTGTCTATGCACGAAGCTGAGGTTGCTGTTATTCTAGTTGCTTCTTTAAATATACACTTTTAATTGAATGATTTAAACAATGATATAAGCTTACTTTTATCCACTGAATTAACTAATAGATCAATATTTAGGTCACCACAAACAAAAACGAACTTATTATCTTTAAAAAGTTTGCCTAGTATTTCTTCCATAATTATTAAAAATGATGACAAGTTTGATGCCGGTGGTCTATAAACACATAAGAAAGTATGGCCTTCAACCTCTGCACATACTACCTCACATAAGCGATCAACAGAGCAAGCAGTGATATCCTTCCTTTCCTTATGTCTGAAAATACTTTTACATAATATCAAGGTACCACCCCCTATTGAGGACCTGTTGTACGCACTGGCAACTGAAAAATTATTTACATTAAACAACATCCTATCCGGTCTTAACCAGGTTTCACAAAAACATAAGATATCCATATGATATTTATCTATTAACAATTCCACGTCTAGGATTTTGCCAGAGAAACGATTTATATTTTGGTGATACAGTAAAATATTCTTGTTATGCTTCTCTTTTGTCGAGTCTAAAAGTTTAAAGAATCTATCACAGTATCATTAGAAGTACTAGATAATAATGTTTCGTCACTTAACCTAGTCTCAGTTAAATTATTAATAACTGCGTGTATACTGTAAGCTAACAAAGTAGCTAATACATGTTGACTTTTCTTGGGAAGAAACATATGTTCCCGAGTTAAAACAAAATCTCTAACAAAATTGTTAGTATCAAAATACAATAAACGGTCACTATGACGACATGTCAAAATATGCATTTAGTTGTTTAAACTATAAATGTAATTGTTTTCTTCATCATGCAAATTATCTGAATACGGCAATGCACATAATATTAATTTACCTAATTTTAATTTAAGTAGGGTATCGACACCATTAACTATGTCCCTTTTATTTAAACTCAGACTATTTCCAATTAGAAGAAAGACAGTAGTCTGCTCATTCATTTGTGTGTTTTATTTTATAAACAAGCTCATTAAAATGCAGGTTATGGTAATAACAGTTAACTATAGTATGTTTAGAGCGATTATTTAACAATGATCCAAAACCTGAACCTATTCTATCTGAGTAGACCAAAATATTACTTTGAGTGGGGTTGACGGTTTCTAATGTATGAGTTAAGATGGGTAAAGCTGTAGGAACAACATACTGTGACAAGAGAGATGGCAGAGTGGGAGCACAATTACAGGTGAGATTATTAGTCAGTATTGTGATTATTTTGTGTATTTTATGTACGGGCCTTAGTTGTCTGAAAATAAAATTATTAATACTAGTATTATAGTGGGAAACCTGTATTCTAAAACTTGTGTAACATGTGATTGTGTTTACTTAAACTTGTGTAAAATGTGATAGTGTATAGTAGAACTTGTGAAATATGTAATATAACTATAGAGAAAAAGAATATTAAAGAAAATAGTGCTAAAAGATGGTAGCGTGTGTATGATCCTAGTGTATTTTTTTTATCAAGTCTTTGAGAGTGCGAGTGCAAGAAAATAGCCTTTCCGACTGCGGGTGTAAGGCGTGCAAGATGCCTAAATACGCGTTGCGTAGGGTTTATCAGCAATCATTGAATATGATTTTTGAAACAGTGTGTGTGATTTGAAATAGTGTCAAGTTTACGTTAGTCATGAGCGGATGTGTAGAGTTTATCGATAGCCCTATAATTATAAAAAAAACTCGTGTGTTCTCAGACTGGAGACTCAGAGTCTAGTCATCCTATACGCACCCCATGTGGGATTTCACGGTATACTTATTATTATCGTTACTGGGTGCTACTCCAGTGTTTTACCTACTGTCGGGGGTGAGAATCAAAGAAATGTAAGTATAAATTTTAAACAGTTTATTGTAAATATTATATTAATTATACAAGTGTTTGATAGTAAATCAGTTCGAGTGTTTAATCGTAAATCAGTGCAAGGTACAAGTTTTGTTATTACTTTGCTTAATACTAACATCATTTGGTAGTCCTATATTATCACAATAATAATTACGAGTCCAGAACTCAGCCTGATACAATTTACTTAAAGTGCTAGACTATTAAAGTGTACATAAATTAGAATACCAGAGTGCACATAAAGCTAATGTTAGGTTAGGTTATAATAATTTACATAAAGTCTAATGTTAAGGTAATAAGTTTGCTTAAACTATAGTAATGTTAGAGTATCAAAGTTCATTTAAAGTCTAATGTTAGAGTATTCGAATATACTTAAAGCTAGTGTGTTAATAGTTAATTTTATATAAATGAGTGCGTATAACACTACACTATAATAAAGACAAGATATTACAAAATATATTTGGTTACATCCATAGTATAAAAAACAGTACAAAACAATACAAATCAATAAAAATAAACTCTGTTGTTCTACTAACAACTGATTATTCAATATCATGCTTTTGTTTCAGCTCTTTCAGGTCCAGCCAGCTGAACGAACATTTCATCGTAAATGATATACCGATCCGTGTGCTTTACACGGATCACATTCTGGACATCGCGAGCCATGACGGTGTAGCGCCTAGCTGCCAACGCTAAAATTATGGATCGCTCTATGAGGTTAGAGATGAAGAGCTCTACGGCCTCCCTTATAGTCATCAGAGCGCCGCAAGTGAACCTACCCTTGATGACTTCAGAGGGTCCGGTGGTGGATCGCATGTGTTCCAAGTAGTATTTACGAATATACCGTACAAAAGGCGCAAGCTGCATGATAGAAGTGTGAAATCTCGCATTCACCCTTACGACTTTTAACACATTTTGAATGATTGCACACTTGCGTTGTGCGTCAGTTAGTTTTGCATTAGGTTTTAAATCTAGCGCAAACTTGGGCTTGGTCCACGGGACTTTTTTGTTTTTCGAAGACTCTTTCTCATCCGATCCATCACCGTAAAGCGTGCAACCCATCAAACGTAAACACTCTTTGACCTCTTCAGCTCTAACCGTCACACGTTTAACGTAGCGCATGAGCGAACAAACCTTGGCGAGTAAATCTTTAATATATACATCGAAAACAGACTGAATAACCGGGAAAAAGTCTTTAGATAACCTAATGGCACCCGCTCTAATGGCTAAACGGCGTATCGAATTATGGCAAGGGAGTGCCTTTTCGGAAGGCCGCTTGCGCCTTCTGGACTCTTCGATCTTACGGTTGTATATCGTTTTGCGACATGCCGCTACACCGAGCTCTTTTGAGCAGTCTTTTTAGCCGGCTGCTCAGTATGTTTAGCCGGCTGCTCAGACTGTTTTTCAGTCGTTTTTAACGCAGCCGACTCTTTTTCGGTGGATTTTGCTGTAGCTGACTGCTTTTTCGTAGCAGCGCTCTTGGAAGGTTGATTCGAGCCACGAGCACGCGGTTGTTTCTGTGCTATGGGTAGTTTAGGTTTGACCACCGGTACGGTCTACTCAGATTGCTTCGGATCGACGTTCTGATCCGTGGGTTTAGACTTACCCTTCTTAGTAGCCTTTAGTACATCTAAATATTTACGGGCTATAGGAAGAGTTTTGGCCGACGACACGGGGTCCGCGTGAGGTGACTTTTCGACGGTCTCTTCAACATGAACACGGGAGCGAGAATCCGCACTCGGCTCTTGCTCAGAGGGAACATTCTGCAGTGTGGACACTGTTAAAACGAAAGAGGGTATGGGCTCTACAAGGTTTGGAGGCTCAGGCTCGACTGTAAAAATGTTGGAACTTTCATAGAAATCTTTCAATCCAGTAGGCGCTGTACCGACATCTTTACCTTTTTCAGGTTGCTGTGGCATAGTGCCAAGTTCAACTTGCTGTTCGCCACCGACACCAGGTTGAACTTGGTACAAGTCCACCTTTGGCTCGATCACATTGCTCGCGGAGCTGGGCTTGAAGGGCGAAGATTGCGGCGAAACCTTGATCTGCAGAGGCGCGGGCAGCGTGTCGACGAGTTCGTTGTTGATGACATGGAACACCAAGTCGGAATTGGAATCGCTGTCGAACGGTATCGGCACCGAATCCGGCATACTGAAGCACTCCTCCGGCGACTGAATGGGGTCGAGTTCCATGGTCTCGAACGACCTCAGTACTTGAATCTTCGCAGCTGTTGAAAAAGAGACATTGATTTTAATACTTGTATCATGATTCTACTCTTGTATCGATTAAAATGTATACAAATCCATTAAGTTTTATTACAAACTCGCTACTCCTTACATGCAGTAAAATGGATCAATCATCGAAGATTGTCAACTCTACAGACACACAGAGACAAAGTCCAACTCCTGTATGATAATTCATCGAAAAATCACGAGTCCTGCATGCTGAATCTAAATAAACACACAACTCGATAACCTAAATCTGAATAAAATCACAACTCCCATACTCTGATCGTACACAGTACATACACGGTAAAATCTATACCTATGTACAAACTATAGAATAATTATGTAAAAGAGACTCACCTTTTTTCTCGTTAACATAGTCGATGATGTCGCTCAGCGCGTCGTCAAACTGGCTCTCACCCTTGCCCGCATCCATAAACTTGCAGTGATCGACGCAGTTGAACATGAACATGTGACATGCTCTGACGTTCTTGTAGATTCGCTGAGTTCCGAATCCGATGATCTCGTAAATGTTGGATTTGATGATCTTGCGAGAGACGAAACCCAACATTTCGCGGTACCCTTTGCACTTGAACCACACAACTTCACCGACACTGTACACTAGGATCTTTGACTCGATCCACTCGTAGACGGATCGGCAGCCGTAGCCGTAGAAGCGGGTACAGACGACTCCCCTTCAGGCCACGCGCATCCCTCTTTCAGGTAGCTGTGCATAGACATGTTGCACACCACACAAACACTGATCGTTCAAACTAAAAACGAACAAAAAAACTGATCGTTCTCACGAAAGGTGCCGTCGAAGAGCGAACACAAATCAAGTCACAAACTGTTTCACAGTAGCAGCGCAAAGAACTCAGAGTGTTGAAGACAGTCAAAGTACGTAAGTAGATTGATCACTGTGAACTACTGAAGACTGACACTGTGTGGAGCTGTATCGTACGTGGTGTTCTAGGGAACGACTGTACAGGGTATTTGCGAAACAGTGTTTTATACCATCCCGAGCGGACGCAAAATGCATGGTGGGGGCCAAGCCATTGAGTTATTGCGGAGTCCAAATTTAATAGCTATTTAATAGTGGAGTCGTTTCGTTATATTAAAAAGAATCTTATATTTAATTGAGATTTAATAGGGATTTAACAGTGATTTAATAGGGATTTAATAGCTATTTATAATAGTCCCCACTCGTACATCCTCGTACAGGAAAATACCACCCTCTCGAAGGGTATATAAAAAAGCACGTCACGACCGTGTATACATTCGACCACAGTGCTCTGTTAAGTCAACACGTTCTAGAAGTTTACACACCGCCCCATACCGCATCATCGTGCTCCATCGTGTTTTCCGGTATCCGCAAGCGAGTTTCCCGCACTTTCATTCATCGACTTGTGTTGTGCTCCGTCTCGCGCGTTCAGTGTGCTAAACATGACGTCTGGTACGATCGTCGGCGGTCTTGGTGCAGGATTGGAAAAGTCCTGGCACTACACGACCAGAATCTACACAATATACCACAAGGAGGTGACCATCGTGCAGTACTTCCCTAATGTCGGATCAAAGAATCGTCTGCGAATCAAGACTCCGAGCGTTGAGACGATCAAGCCTCTGGTACCCGAGTTGAGCGTTATACCAATCGACTCGCATCAAGGACGGGTGAATATATCGACTCTCTACAAGGTTTCGGCCATGTTCGGTTCGCTGAGTTTCATTATCGCGAATCCATGCATGCCCGACAGTCCGGAGTGTCAATCAGTGTTTGAACTCAAGCTCAAACTGCAGAGTGAGCTACGCTTCGTACTCAATTGCATCAAAGACGGCAACTTTACACCGCAGATTCTGGGACTATTCGAGCTCACGTACTATCAAATGAATCTAGACCGGTCTATCAACGTTTGGATGCCCAGCAGAGAGTACATGCAGAAGACATTGTCGATATCGAATTTTACATTACCAATAGCCGATCCGATGTCAAGTCTCACATTCCCGCAGTCTGCCATGATGGCGGGCTTCAACTATCCTACGCTCATGGATGAGTCGGGCATGAATCAGATCGTGAACAACGGCCAACTCCTGCTAAGTGATCGACGATCGGTGAATTATTCTACAGTGTCGAGTTCGAGTTCAGTGTCGAGTACGTGCTGCCGCAGATCGGCGCAGCCGACAAAGTTCGAGATGGCGGACGACAAGGACGATGTAGTGCTAGTTAACGATACGTCGTCGTTCATAAATCTGGACAGTGACGACGACGACGACGACGACGACGACAACGACGACGACGACGACGACGAACCAGAGATAGTCGATACTCCGATGCGGATCATCAAGACGGAATCACCCTCGGTCGCGGTTAAAGCCGTGGTAGTGGACAGTGAAAGTGACGATGAGTGCATGATCGTGGCCACGAAGCCTGCTATAAAATCAAAACCGACTCTCGTTGTGACCAAACGAGAGCCGACTGCGGTATCGAAACCCGGTAAAGTGTCATTCATAAACCCCATGTCGCCGTTCAACAATCTGCACGGGTACAGACAATCCCATCTGCAGCGACTCAAGCAGATCAAGCGCTCCGACAGCCAGGTGAGCAATCGAACCGCTCAGATGGTCAATGTGAATCTGCCTACGAACGCGCCCGTAGCTACGAGTTTACCCATAAACGTGCCGATCGAGCCCCACTACCCTACGAACATATGCGTTTCGAGAGTGCCCATCAAGACTATTGTACGTGCAGAGTCTCAAACTCCCGTGAACGTGCCTTCCACGAGTGCTGAACCACGCGAACCGGAAATTGTCGAGGATCACGAAGATTGCCCCGACACCGAACAAGTACCGATAGAGTACGAAATCCTGGTCGAACAGCTGAGTAATGATGAAAACTGGGCAAAAATTAAAAAGCTCACTCTGCAGCTCTTGCACGTGCAGGATCGTATCGATCAAGTGAAGGAGACTTGATATGGCGCGACTCATTAAATATCAGCACAAGAGTGACAAGCTATTAAAAAAGTTCTCTAAACTCCAGTTGAACATCGATCAGGAGCTGTTACGCGACAAGGTGAAGCTGTCATTATTACCCGTTCATTTGACTCAGTACGCCGAGCCACTCGAGAGTATCATTAATCAATCACCGCTAAAACCGAAGCTGCCTACCATAGCTTACCTACGTTCGACGCTTCACGTATCCGAGCATGTGGCTATGGATCTTTTGATGTACTGCATCGAAGCGTTTAAGGAGCATGCAAAGCTCGACGATGCGCTAGTTATGAAATCATTATAAACTGTGTACGTGTTTAGTGGTAAGATGTAGACGTAATTCTTGTAAAATATAGACAAAACATTAGTTTTAAGTATTAAACAAACATTAGTTTTAAGCATTTTGTACAGTAACATTGTAAGCTTTTTATGATATAATAGTAATAAATGTTTTAACCGTACAACATTTCCTTTTTGATTTTGATTCCCTATGAAACAAGCCCTATTGCAGGTTGCATAAAGCAGACAATGACTCATTGTGCGTTCGAACCGTGCCACAGACTAGACGAGCCGTCATCACTAGTCATCAGTCATCATGTCAGTTTTCAATATTTTAGAGTGGCCCGTGGCTCGAGTAGACGACAGAGTGAACGGCGATGATCTAGCAGACGCACTGGGTCTAGACAGGAGTTTTATGCTGGCCTATGTAGATAATGCTATCCTTTCGAGTGAGGATAAGCAAGTTTACATGACTCCCGAGAGTGTTTTACAAGTGATTGCGGCTATGGAAATGCTCCAGCTACACAAAAGCACTGCCGTCGAGATGGTAAACTCTAAAGAGCTTCAACGGCTCTTGGGTTTTGACGCACTAAAAGTATCGACCATGTACAGAGTCTACAGATTGCACCTCCAGAATAGACTTTCCACTAAAACCTTTGAACGTGAGCTGCAGCGAGTCAACTCTGCATACAAGAATATGGCCAAGTCTCACTACGAGGCAGTCGCTCCAATCGTTTTTAACAGTACGATATCGTACACAACATTCAAACCCATCATAAGAATCATCATTTATTATCCATCAAATTGCCTATAGGTATACTATACAATTTATAACAAGTTTCCAATGAAATTAACTACTACATAATTATAATATTTTTATCAAAATTACCTAGAACTCACTATATACACTCACTTATAATAATCATAATACACCACACTAAATGTACTAATAATAACATAAAAACTTAAAATTCAAGTCTTAAACCTAGCGTAAATATCTATACTGTGTCTTACATCTAACATTTCTCACTAGTATCTATACAGGATGTCCCGTAAATAATGGATCAACTTAACATTGTAGTTGAAAAACATGTTCTCCCTTACATTTATATACGTCACGGTCCATTCTTGTACCAAACACTTGAGGTTGTGTTTAAAACTAATAAACTAGTATATTATTGGGCATTCTATACCACTATCGGCAAGTCGCTCGGCGAAGTCGATATTATAATCAGCATAATAATATGAAATGATATGAAAACAAAATTAAAAAAAAAATTGAATTTACATGCTCGTCTGCCTCTCAGGTCTAGCGGTAGCAATATTGTGAATACCAGGCATGAGGTGACTGAGGGTGTATACATAAGTAGAAACTTAACCCATTGAGGTAAGCAGGTTGATGTTGGAAAGTGGTCCAATATTTTACTGGATCTTTGTCGACATGTTTGTGGCATTGGCTCAACTCGCTACATCACAAAATAACTAATAGGCATAGTTTAACCCTTAAATGCATGAAATTTTTAAATATTCTGAAAAAAATATATATAATAGAATTAGGGGTACAAAACTCGGGAAAAATAATTAAAAAAATATTTTCCAACTTTTAATATATTTATTTCTAATAAAACTTCAAGTATCATTTTTGATACTCCATGTATTTAGCTCAAAAAAAATGTTGGTTTTAATTTTTATGAAATAAATAGAAACAATTATTGTTTCTGTTGTCACACAAAGACACCTTACATTTTGAACACATTACAGATGTAAGCTTCCGACAGTTATTATATTTACACTTATTTCTCTTATTATAATATTCTCTTTCATGGCCTACATTGTCAAAACGGACGTCTCTTGTTGGCATTGCTTGTTCATGCGCTCGAGATGTTCTTGCTTTCTTGACGGTTACTTCTTCTAAGCGACTAGAACTTGGCCGACCACGTTTGTTATCATGATTATAACTTTGGTACTTACATAGAGATTCTGCTAGATCTGTTCTAAAGTTAGCTAAATTCATTATTTGTTTCGGATTCTCTCCTTTTTTGGTCAGTACTTTTTTATAGAGCACCCACGCGTTGATGACCGTCATGTCTAACAGATGATAAAACATTCGTGTCGTCCATTTGCGAGACTTCATTCTGATGCGGTACCGACCTAAGTAGCTGTCCATTAGGTCGACGCCGCCCATATGAGCATTGTACTCTTTCACGACTCTAGGGCAAGGAATTTCAATAGTAGCTTTTTGCTTTTTGTCAAACCGTTTGATAGTTTCTACTGGTTCTGCTCCTACATACGTCGAAAGCAATAAGACCTGCTTGTTGTCTTTCCAACTAGTAGCTGCCAGGTCTAATCCATTATAATGAGTAACATTTTCACAGTATGACCCTCTGGGAACATCAGCTTTCATTACGTCTTTTTTTTCTGGCAACTTGCAGGTCTTTCCTAGTCTATTTCTTTGCACAGTACCCAAGCAGTAGATTCCTTCTCCCCAAAGATAATAGAGTAGAGCACAATTTGTATAAAAGTTATCGAAATACACGATATGATTTACTTTTCGAGGAACAGATCGCAACAAACGGATGACTGTGTTGGACACGGCACCTAAATCAGGTTCATTTTGTAATCTTTCAATAGTTTGTGCCCCTGAATAGATCTCAAACCTGTACGCGTAACCCATCAAGCAACATAAGACAAAAAATTTGAAACCCCACTTATGGGGTTTGTTTGGTAAGTATTGCTTCATAAAGTGTGAAATCTTGGTTGCACACATTTGTTCATCTAGAGACAGTCTATGCTCAAAAGGAACACTCACAAATCTTTTGTTCAGATAATCGATTACAGGTCTGATCTTGTGCAATCTGTCGTGATTAGGATGACTAACGGGAAGGTGATGTACGTTATCGTTCATATGGAAAATTTGGCGAATTTTTTCAAAGCGATTTACAGTCATAGTATCTGCGATAGGTGCAAATCTAGCTTTTGCTGACCAATACGATCGCACACTTGGGAAATGGTAGACAGAAGAATAGATAAGTATGCCTAAAAATTTACGAAGCTCCAAGACGGTAATAGTATCGGTGAAGTTAGCATTTATCTGTATTGCATACTTGTTGGATTCATTTACTATTTGTTCGAGCAAATAATCTTCAAAGAAATAAGAAAAAAATTGGTATGGGGTGGAAAGTTCCATAATATTCTGTGGGTAAGTTATATTTCCTTTGAATGCTAATGCTTCTTCAACAAGGTTTAAATTTTTCCGTTTCCAAACTAGGTTACGAGTGGTTATATTTCCAGTAACACTTACTGAAGAAGTCGATGGGAGCGGTGGTGGTTCAACCTCCTCATTTGAAACTAAACTGCCATTTTCATCGTCAAATAATATTGGCGGATCACCATCTACATGATCAGGATCACCATCTACATGATCTGAGCTGCCTTCTAAATCAGCTAAAATATCATTACGATCAGCATAATATCCAATTTCGTCTTCATCTTCCTCAAAATTGTCATCAGACAGTTCTCCACTTTCCAGTTGCCGCAAATATCCCTCAATGTCACGTTCTGCTAATCGCTTAGCCATAATCTGTAAATAAAAGCATCAAGCAGTTGTAGCAATCACCCAAAACCAAGAATATGCGATATTTTATGCAATTGAAGCCAAAAACAAATATAATACGACATTCAGGCAAGTAAGTAATTCTTGAATTTTTTTTGGCGCCAATGCATGAAGTATCAATTTTGATACCTCACAAAAATAGCAAATTAGAGTATGAAAGCCGACAAATAAAGTAAATACGCGTACTCGATAATATGAATTTTATACTTACGATGGTCAGAACAATTTTTGTTGGACGAAAAGTCTCTAAAACAGAAAGCCACAACAAAAACAAAATCACGCGGGAATACCTGTACTACGAACGTTCACTAACTTTTGAAAATGGCAGAAAACCATAGACTATACTATATGAATCCAAGTTTTTACACTTTTTTTCGTTTAGAAATGAATCAATATACAAAAATATTTTAAAAGCAAACTAGCTTTACATTAAATTTCAGACCATAACCTAATTCAAACTTTAGGTATCATTTTTGATACCGTATGCATTTAAGGGTTAATAGCCAATGTGTTCGGTTTCGCTCCCACATATTAGCAAAGGTCCCAGGTTGAGTAGCGAAATACTGGTTTATGGCTTAAAATTAACATGACATTAAACACAAACAAAGAAAATTACTTGAAAAAAAAAAACAAAGGTCGGGTGGGTATCATTCGAAATCGTCTTCCTTCAATGCAATGTTACGCATTGACGGTTTCGATTTTCCGACTGCTCTCTTCCGCAATTTGGAGTAACAGAGACATGATTATTCAAATCATTTGTAATTCTTAATTAAAACATGTAAGTCTAAGTGGCCCGACCCCACAAGCTGAGCGCGTGTAATGAGGGTGTTGTTTTTGAAGCACACTAGGTTCGCAGTGCGAACCTAGTGTGCTTCAAAAACAAAAAATGTGAAAAAAAAACAAAAAATGCTTCAAAATGTTGGTGCGAACTTCGCACCAACATTTTGAACTAATACATGATATTCGGAATTATGAATTACATGTTCTTCCGGTAATAGATAGTACTCATGACCAGCGCAGCCCCTTACGATCCGCCTACACAGATATTTCCGGTACAAGCAAAGTTTGACCTTACGGACACTGATACCATCTCATCGATGTCCACAGTAACATCACAAGTTGTATAAAGATGTAGTTTAGAATAATCATCTTGTCCTACCCGTTCAAATATTAGATCGGTTGGAGTTTTAATGATCTGAAGTGTAGGTCTTTCGGTAAAGCTGTGTCCAAGCAACACGTCGTAATTAATTAAGTGATCATCTGCAATAAACACTTCGACACCCCTCTCTGAAACACCTTGCACATCTATATTCACTGAAGTACCTATGCCCTAGCGGTAAGTATGGTACATTCCCTAATCCTCTTAAATATGGGCCATTAACGGTTTCCCACTTCAATCCTAGTCTTATGGCATTATTTTCACGAATTAGCTTCGCTACCTAAATCCGATTGGCAAATTGTAGCGATGCCGTTAATATTTGTCATAACCTTGTACTTGTCGTTACTATTTTCACTGAAGAAAACTTCAAGGGCCTGTTTATCTTTTGAAGAATTATTTTGATTCTTTAATCTAGGACAGTGGAAACTGTCGTGTCCCATATAGTATGACAGTTAGTGCTCTTGACGATCAGCTTAGGGCACTTAAAGCTGGGGTGACCGACACCCTGACAATTAAAGCACTTAATTGACCCTTTCACGCCACTATTTTTGTTTGACCCCGTATTATCTGTATTCTGAGCCGAGTTATTACTTACTGATGTACTGCTAGGACGCTTGTCTATTAAAATATTTGTTAAAGTCAGATTGATTTCTACAATGATACTTAGGTAATCGTTTTAAAGAATTCAAGTACATCTTCTGGTTTATCAATCAAATCAAAAAATCAATCGAAATCCCCTGTCTTCAACCCCATAAAGTAAACAATCCACTGCTTGCTTCCCAAAGATCTTACATCTGTTCAGTAAATTAATTTTCGTAAAAATATAATAAATTTCATAAGATTCTCCAGAGCGTACCCGTCTATAAAGCATATCTGTCAAAAGTTACGCATAATTTTCGGTTACAGGAAATGATTTTTGTAGCATTGATTTCCATTCAAGCCAAGTATGCTTAATAGAGGCAGACCATGGCTGGAACCATGTCTTAGCCAGTCCGGTGAGTTTAGGCAGGGCATAGTGAATCGTTTGCTTATCGTTCCAATTATAAATCTCGGAACATTCATCGACTTTATCGAGCCAAATATTAACAGTCTGTTCTTTCGACATAGGGTCGAAGTCTGAAACGACGTTATTCAAAGTTGAACTCGAAAACGATTCACGATCCCCTGCTTTAGACTTAAGAAGTTTAACAAAGAAATCATCAAACAAGTCCGCAGTAATATACTTTGTTTTCTTGTCGTCTTCATGTATTTCATCACGGGGCATGTGTCGTTTCGCGGAAGTGATTAAGGATCGGTACCGAGTTGAGCTTTTATTACCGGCATTTCGACGGCTCCTAAGTATACTGAGTCAACTATTATACTTCTAATAACTTTACAGGAAGGCGATAAGAAGATCGAATGGTTATATTTAAATTGTTAATACAACCAAGAAAAAATAACTAATCATAGTGAATTAAATATAATAAAGCCTTTCATCTGTACATAATAAATTTAATATTATTTTATTAATTTATGAGATAATGTAGATATACGGCGATTAAATGGCGATTATTTGTTTATTAAAAATGGATCAACTACCACTTACCTTTTTATACGTCGCATTATTGAATCTTTACAAGTGTGGAAAAAAATATTTTTATTTACTTATTGGATTTTTTATATATTATACTGTCTCTGTCATGGATTCATATTTTGTTAAAATATAATAAGTTGACTCACTATACATGGACATAATTTTAAAAGTGAACCATACTTAAATTGAGTCAAGTGTGGTACAAAATAGTTAAAACAATCAAAAACACCTTAAATGTTTAATATTTTAATCAAAGAGATCTCAAAATAGTATTGGTAACATTAACACAACTTTAAGATATCTATAAAATTTACAATAATCAATAATACTACCAATAAAAACAAACGCTTAAGTTGGTCTAGTCGTAGGTAGTAAAAATACAAAATATTGATTGTATCAATTGCAAGTTTCTGTAAAATAGGAGAATTATTTTTAATAATTCTTAATATCCTTAGTAAAAACCAACGACATCACTGACCCTCAAAAAAATTGTGACATGTTTAACGAATACTATATCAAATTGACAAATAATAATGAATTTACGTATAGTATTGACGCTATACATAGAACTATGGAGCTTGATCACAATAATACAATATTTCTGAATCCTACTGATCCTATGGAAGTGTTCAGGGTAATCCAAAATCTAAAAAATACTGCGTCCGTCGGTTTTGACGAAATACGTACAAAAATTATAAAAGCTTGAGCAAATCGTTGAGCTACTTAATTAACATGTCGTTCTCAGAAGGCGTGTTCCCAAGCGCACTAAAGAATTCGATAGTCAAACTGATATTTAAGAATGGTGATACATGTGACATGACTAACTATAGACCGATAACATTAATTCCTATAGTATCAAAAATATTTGAGAAGACAATATTAAAGAGACTATATGACTATGTGGACAAGTATAATTTGCTTAGGCGGGAACAATTTGGATTCAGGAAAAATAGCACAACCACTTTAGCTTGTGTTAATTTAATAAAAACAATAACTCAGGCAATGAATGACAGCATACCTGTAGTAGCAATTTTTTTAGATATGAGTAAAGCCTTTGACTTCGTCGATCACATAAGCTATTACTAAGCAAATTAGATAAATATGGCCATAAGAGGTCAAGCGAATGACTGGCTTAAATCGTACCTAAGTGACAGGCGTCAATGTGTGCAAATGTCAAAAGTTGTTGATGGAAACAAAGTAGAATATTAATCTAATTTTAAAACTAACGCAGTAGGAGTACCCCAAGGCAGTGTGGTGAGATCATTTTTATTTCTGCTATATATTAATGACCTCCCCAATGCAACGCGCCATAAAACAATCTTATTTGCTGACAACGAACCGACACTAATAATAAAATGTAAAGACAAAAATAAATTGGAACCGGAAATTAATGAAGCAATCAAAAACATCATAATTTGGCTAAATAATAACAATTTAAAAATCGATATCAATTAAACAAAAATAATTCAATTTCAAACTTATAAATTAAACTTTAAGAATCTTAGTATAACATATGAAGACAGTATTATATGTAGAACAAGTAACAAACACAAAATTCTTGGGCATAATTGTGGATCAAAACTGTAACTGGAAATCACACGTTAATTACGTATGCGATAAGCTAGACAAAGGAGATGTTCCAGAAATGTATGGAGCCTGGGCCAGCTCTATGTACACTATATGTAAATATCGCTTTACAATATAGTTACCGTTTTGTAATGTTAACTTTCTATAATTTGACTTCGTTTTAATGTAAATTGAAATTAACTCTGTCAAGGAGAGCAACACAACATAAATATGGTGGATCAGGAATACACGAAATGTCATTTTGACAATTAAAAAAAATTACAAACGCAAATCACGATCACAAATCACAATCACGCAAAATAAAAAAAGTCACTAGAAACTCCGAAACACGTCCAATCCAAAACGCACGAATACAACGATTCAACGTTTCAAAGTCAACTACAGACTACAATATGTAAGCCAACTGCCAAAGTCTAAGAAAGACGTCACGTCACGAAACTTAAAACTGTCAGTCGTTAAACGTCATGACAAACACAGCTGTCATAGCTGCCATAAAAATAGGGTTATCATTTTTAAAATCTTCCCAAACAATCTTTTTGTACGGCTGTACTCTTCCTCAAATTATTTTTTTTGTATTTTTATGAAAATCCCCTATTTTTTTACTATTTATCTATGTAGTGTACATGGTGGTAGCCCAAAATCAAACATCTCCTTTGTTTACGCAATAAAATGTCTACGATCAACAGTGTCCGTAGATGCAGCAGTCACTGCATATCACGGATCGTAGGTACGTATCGTCTTTACCGTTACCCTGCATGTACATCAAAGAACTATGTATGCTATGTGTGCTAGTAAAACAATATCCGGACTATTTTCGCATGCAATCACAAGTGAGCCACAAAAAGGCTGTGGCTAGAGATAGGTATAAATTCGAATTAAATGTACCGCAATGTAGATTGCAATTATTTAGGAGGAATGTTTATATTAATGCCATTCAGGTGTATAACAAGTTGCCTAACTCGTTTAAGGAACTTCCCATCCCCATGTTCAAAAAAAAGCTGACAGATTGGTTACTAGATAATTGCTTTTATGACATTGCTGAATATGAGGAACATTGTAAAAGCCCAAGATGACATGTATTAATTTTAACTAACGAATACATAATTTTAAATAATTCATACTAGACTTATTGTTGGACATTTATTAGACGAATCTTAATATTAATTTGTACTTAGTTAATAATGATATTGTATATTTTTACACCATATGTTGTGGTAGAATGTATAGAACTAAATAAATATTAACACCATACGATGTAATACTACATTCTTACAAAAAATAAAATTCTAATTCTTATACTTAGTATTTATTGCTGAGAATAAAATCAGTCTTAAAAATTAAATTATGAGGTAAGTACTTAATAATTACAAAAAAAATCAATTAAAATAATATAAGTTTTCGTTTATAATAAAATGTGCTAACGTTCCCATGGGGTACATTTAAGCACTTTTGAAGATCGTAAGCGGCTGTTAGTTTTTCAGGGGGGTAACCATCACCTCTTATAGCAGTATTATTATAATATTACTTCACAGTGGGAAAGTGATGGAGCTATACAGGACTTATAGCTTCATCTCTTTCTCACGCTAAAGTAATATTATAATAATACTGCTATAAGAGGTGATGGTTACCCCCCTGGATCCTGTTGCGCTAATTCCGTATACTGAGCCAGTTAGAACTTGCATAGCCCTTTATAAGGCAGAAGGTTCCAGAGGAATGAAATAAGTTTTGTTTATATTTTATGGCGTGTTTTTATTTATACAAAAAAAATAGACTTACATAAAAAACTCTAACTATTTTGGAAAACTTAGAAAATATGGTGGTAAAAATATTCCCACTGCCCGTCATTGACTACCCATAGTAGCAAAGTGCCAGATGTTATTGTTGATGAAATTTAGAAAAACAAGGCGTAATGCACAGCGGGACATTGCATTTACTGCATTTAATTTTGCTTCTTTTATCTTTGGCTTTTGTGCTGCAGAACTTACAGCGTCGGTAGGTCTCTAAATCTGCTGGCATATGGTCACCTACATTTAGGAACCGCGATTCTGCAGGCACAGCATTTACGCTTTTTTGATAGCTATCTGGACATGCTATGCGTGATTTCTTGCAAACGTATGTGGGGATGTTGGATTTTCTTTTTCGGCTGCTGTAACCACCGATCAGTCCTCTTGCAACAGCTACCCGAAATTCTAAATTGGTTATTTTTTCTACTCTTGATGTCATTGAATATAAAATGAAAGCGTTTGTCAGGCATGCGTCCACTAAGAAGTAGAATATTCGCAGCCACCAGCGTTTACTTCTTCGTCCGACGGCATATGTCCCCTTTATTTGGTCGAATCGGTCCACACCGCCCATTCTTTTTGTGTACTCTTTTACAACCTTAGGGCAGTGGACAGCCTCCCTGGTGCCATCTTTTTGCTTTCTTAGTACAGATGTTGTCCCTATTTTAGGATGAAATGCGGTGGTTAGCAACAAAACCTCTTTAGTATCTTGCCAAACAGTAAACGCTACGTCCTGTTTCGTTCGCCATTTGAATTCACCTTTTTTCAATTTTAGGCTTTTGTTCCTTCCAGTTCTATTGGTATTATTTTTTATTATATTAGGTAAAATTGCTCTATTTCTTCTCACCGTTCCAGTGGCATAAATATTTTTTTCATATAAATACTGCAAAAGAGAATAGTCACAAAAAAAATTATCGAAAGTAACGTGTGTCTTGAACTCTTCTTCTGTCAATTTACTTGATAATTTCTTTACAACATTAGCCCCCAATCCTTCTTCAGTTCCTTGTCCCGTCTTGCCTGTGTAAATTTCGTAGTTATACAGATACCCTGTACTACTGTCGCAACAGCACCATACTTTATAGCCCCTTTTTATAGGCTTTAGTGGCATGTACTGTTTTAGACTGGATCTTCCTTTGAAGAGGATCATGCTCTCATCTATACTCTGAGAAGACGAGTTGGAAGCATTGTTTTGAAACGAGTCGCTGAGTAAAGATAAGAGAGGGCGAATTTTATATAATTTGTCAAAGTTGGGACTTTCTCTGTTGGGTTGTTGACTACTATCATTCAGATGTATCGCTTCCAAAATTTTTTTGAAGCGTTTCACAGGCATAACATCAGCCACTTCATTTACTCGAAAACCTGGATCTGATGACCAATATAGATCTATTTGAGGAAGAATGTGATAACCCATTATAATAAGAATTCCCAAAAAAGCACTAATTTCTTTTTTATCAACAGGTTGCCAATTCTTTATGTTTTGCTGCTCTGCATACAAGTTTGTCTGAGTGATAATCAAATCAAAAATATAATCATTGAAGAACTTTCCGAAGTGCGCTACTGGACGCGCTCTTCTGTTCAATAAATACTGAGGCTTTATTGTTACCTTATCGAATTCATCTGGATCTGGCCTGGAAGTCCACATATGCTTTCCCCATGACTCATCTTCACATTCAGATTCATCACTTGATGCTACCTCTTTTTTTTTTTTTTTTTTGGGGTGGGAAATCATCAAATAACTTCTCCCGCTCTGGGCGGAGCGGGAGGGTGTGTCAGACTCTTACTGACTAAAACCCACCCGTATTCCTTCCTGTTGCCTGTGTTGCGGGGGCCTCGGTGACCCATAAGTACCTTCCCGCGACCCCGGCAGGCATCGGCCCTAGTGGACCCCTACTTTGTGCTGACGACATCTCTTTGAGGTGCGCGTGGAATACGACGCGCCGTCGACCCGGGCCTGGTCCTTACCGGACGGTGAGCTACCCATTGCTCACCGTCCGCAAGCCCGCGCCTACGGTGGCTGGAAATCCGCCCGAGATTCCCGACGCCTAGGGCGTCTCCTGCGGCGGCTAGGGGCGAGAGGGCGCGAAACTTGCCTTTCCCTCAACCGTCCCGCCTCCTCCTTCGCGAGCATTACTGCTTCGCAGAAGGAGCTGACGGCTGTCCATGCCCTCTCGCTCCGTACCATGGCCTGAACCAGGGCCGGACGCGAGAGGTCTCTGCCGCCGATCGCCTCCACGAGGACACGGCGGTGCTCTGCCCAAGCCGGGCAGACCTCCACCGTATGCTCCACCGTGTCCTCCGGGCGATCCACACAGTGGTGACACCCGGAGAGTGGTGACACCCGGACAGTGGTGACACCCGGTGATGCTACCTCTTGTGGTTGTGGTGATTGTATTCCCAAAGGCTCTTCTTGATGTGAATTTTCTAATGAAGTTGATGGCGTTGTTGTGGATGTACCTGTCTCTGATCTATTACTAGGGGTGGAATTCGAATGAACAGGAGAATTTGGTAAAACATCATCATCTGATTCCAGTATTCTTTGTATTGTGTTGACATTGAATTCATCTGCCTCATCAGACTCGAATCCGTCTTCTGAACCATCATCCGGAATGCCGAAAATCTCTTACAATGTCTTTTCAATATCGCCGTCATTCAAATTGCGCTGCATTTTTCATGAATGTCTGAAACAAGTACGTACTAATTCAAAGAGGATACATTACACGTCACGGGCGGTGGGAATAATTTTCCCACCAAATAAATTGTCCTTACCAATAAAGATGAAAATTTTAATTGAAATTAGCGCAATTTTTTTGACAACTGGTTCCGCCAAGAAAAATATGACATTACAACGTCAGTTTTTTTTTTTAATGATTTGCAAGTTAGGTCTTTCCTGTTGCCTGATCAAAAAAAAATAGGAATCCTACCATGATACTTGCAACAGGAAAAATAGGATATGTTGGTGGTAAAAATATCACCTCTGCCTTATAAAGGGATAGATAATATTTTTATGAATAACAAAAAAAAATAGCGACAATAATTCAATCATTTCGTATTTACATGTAAAAATAACATTATATGTTTTTTTACATGTAAATACGAAATGATTTAATTATTATTAATACTCAAGAAAATTAAATTGTTATAATCGGTTTCTTGACTCAGTATATTTAGGAGCCGTCTATTTGTCTGCCCACGATTGCTCGGGCCAGGCTTAGGTGTTTCGGAACGCCTACGTGACCTGTTCCGTCCCGTCAGTCTCTCCCGTTCCTCTCGTACCTTTTTTTCGCGGTTGTTTAATCTTTCCCTCTCTCGGGACAACTCGCGTTCTTGTTCGAGTAGCATTCGCATGCTGCTCATGCTTCGGCTTTTTCTTTTGCTGCGACGATCACGAGCTGGACTGCGCCCCCGAGATCGTTGCGTACCAGAAGATTTGCTGGTGCGTCGATATTCCGCATTAGCTCCTTTTTTGCTGAAACATAAAACATTTTGTTAATGTATTGTGTACTAATCTTGCAAAACCAAGTCACTAAATTTAAATTTATTTGTATTTTTAATCTGTATGCATCACAAGAATGGCAACACATTTTGGGTTTATTTTTGTTTTAAATATTTCTAGCTTTTATGTCCACTATATTTTTCTTTTAAACTTTTATTTCCATAAACTACCTTCAACGGGGGGAACGCGAAATTGATAGATTACAGAAGAAAATAGTTAGTCACGATTTTCTTATTATATTTTTTTTAATCCATATTCATCACGAAATCTGATCATTATTTTATAAGGCTTAATATTTATACATCTTTTATAGTTGAAATCTATATTATGACCATCAAAAATAACCCCTTTTCAAGGGAAACTGCAACTACCGTTTCAATCGGCCAAATCGGGGTTCAGAATGTTATCATGTAAAGTTAAGCCACAAAACAGCTAAGTAACATGTTTTATTTATTTATTTATTTATTTATTCAATTTGGGAAAACAAACAGTAGTATATTAAGCATAAACAGTGTTGTCTTAAAATTAAACTTAACAAATATACTACCCACAACATTTTCCACAGATTACTATGGTATATAATACAAACTGTTAGCAAACGTTAACTATTATATAGCAGGGCTAACTTAATCACAAAGAACTTAAAAAAAAAAAAAAAAAAGGATACTAGACAATATTCTACAAACAAAGACAAAATTTAAAAAAAAAAAAAAATAATAATAATGCGTGATGTGTCCATACAGGTCCCTTGCCGATTAACAATGATACCTATATTGTGTAAATCCTATGGAGCCTACTGCCGATCCTTGAGAATTTTAATTATATCATTCTTAAACTTATATCTGCTTAGGAATAATATGTCTATTGCACCAAAACGCGTATTGTATGTGTCTACTAAGCGGTATAGCGGTGAGCGCACCCCAGCATTAGATCTACAAAAGCCGGTAGCGAACAGTCGCCTAGTGCGTATCTCCCGTTCATGTACTGTTCGAGGAACCAGGTAACACAAACCACCCACTAAGTCAGGGCAATCAAACTTGTTTCGGCAGACACTGAATAACGTCATTGTCTCAAGAAGGACGCGCCTTGACTGTAATGTAAGCAGGTCATACTCTTTAAGAAGCGATTGGTATGATGTTTTCTTCCGAAAACATCTAAATTGCATAGCGCGAAGGTACTTACGTTGGACTAATTCTATGATTTCGACATATCTCGCATAGTAAGGATTCCAGATCGGTACTGCGTATTCCAATTGCGGCCTAATTATGGACTTATACAGGTGCAAGAAGGTGGAGGGACGATGGAAATCTCTTGATGCTCTCATCACAAAGCCAAACATCTGATATGCCCATTGACAATTTTTTCAATATGAATGTCAAGATGAAGTTTCGAGTCCAGCTGCAAACCAAGATCACGAAGATTGCTAACTTTGTTAATAACAACTATTAGCAAGTCGATAGTTGAAATGTATGATATTTTTCTTTTTAGTGAACGTTATACTATGACACTTAGGCAAGCTGAGGTACAATTTATTATAAGTGCAATAGTCCGAGAAACGATCAAGATCACGTTGGAATTCAACACAGTCTTGTTCGTTTGAAATTTGTTTAAAAACTTTTAAATCGTCAGCGTATAAGAGAAATTTTGAATTTTGAAAGCAATATTTTATATCATTTATGAACAGTATGAATAATAAAGGTCCTAAAATCGAACCTTGAGGGACGCCAGATGTTACTTGAATACAGCAGGACTCGAAGCCATTGATCACAACCTTTTGGGTCCTGTTGGTTATATAGGAGACAAACCAACGCAGGAGATCCCCTCTGATACCATTGTACGCGATTTTATTGAGCAGTAATCTATGATCCACTTTATCGAATGCCTTTTGAAAATCAGTGTATACTGCATCTGTTTGTTGTCTGTTATCAATATTTTCAAAAAGTTGTGTTGTGAATATTAGGAGATTGCTTATGCAAGACCTGTCTTTGACGAAGCCATGTTGCTCCTTTATTAGAACATGACGAATAATTGGATAAATCTCAGCATGGACAAGCCTTTCAAAGAGTTTGGACAATGCTGGTAATATGGAAATCGGACGATACATCTCTACATTATTTTTAGAACCACTTTTGTGTACTGGCACGATATTTGCACGTTTCCATACGTCGGGAAAGACTCCACACGAAATACATTTGTTAAATATTATAAATAAGGGATAGCATACTGTACTGTAGGTGTTTTTTAAAAATACCGCGGGTATACCGTCTGGACCAGGTCCTTTTGTCGGATCCAACATTTTTAGTTCTCTACGAATATTTTCTAAGGGGAAGTACAATTTAGATAAATTAACATCATGATCAGCAGTTGTAGGTGGAGGTACCCATGAATCGGAGTTAAATGTGGAGGGTTCGTACACAGAATGAAAAAAGGAGGAGAATAAATTACACGCTGTAGTAGGATCACTGGCATAATTTTGTTTGTAGTGTATCGTGTTAGGAATTTTATTAGCGTTTTTACGGTTGGAGATGTATGACCAGAAGGCCTTGGTATTGGTGGCAATATTATCTTCAACTGACGTCATATATTTTTTATAGCATCTATCAGCTTCCCTTTTGAACCTTGCTCTAATAACAGAAAACTTTTCATAGTCACTTATATTGCCGCATTTCTTCCACTTTACCCAAGCACAAGTTTTATTTTTAAAAGTACGTATGAGTGGACGTGTGAACCAGATGGGAAAGTTTAAATTCCTCTGCTTGCACGTGGGCGTATGTGATCTAATTATTTCGAACATTTTTTCGTAGAAAGCAGACACAGCTTCCTCAGGTGTCAATCCTTCAAGTAGACCACTCCAGTCAATATTACTAATATCCTTATTTATCTCGCAGTAGTTAGCTTTGTAATAATTGAGTGGATTCGCAATTTTGCATTTCGAGATACTAGGTGTACATACAAACGATACGTGGACGTAAAAGGCTGGATGATGAGTATCGATGGGCAAGAGAGGAATATCAGAAACAAAAGTTACAGAATGTGCATTACTGAAAAACAAATCCAAAATACGACCGTTACAATTGGTTAAATGATTATATTGTTTAATATTTAGTTGCGAGCAAATGTTTAAGAGTTGACGAGTTACATTAGAGGGAGTATTTGTAGCACATTCCATGAATGAAGTTCTTTTAACCCAGTTAAGTTGTGGCATGTTGAAATCGCCTGCTAAAATAACATTATCCACAAGAGGATCATCAAACAGAGCCGAGAGAGAATTAAGAAAATGTATGTAAATATCTTCCGTCGTATTCGGTGGTATGTAAGTAGCACATATTAAATTATAGTTATCACGGCAGGAAGGGATTTTAATTATTTTATGCTCAGGTAAAGTTAAAGGGGGCGATAATGCGAGGCAAGACGGTTTTAATTCTCGAGAGACAGCTATAAGGACACCACCACCGTCTTTTTTCTGGGTAACACTACGATCACGATCGCATCTAAATACAAGGTAACGTTGGTCAATAAATTCGTTATCCGAAATATCAGGTGTCAGCCAGGTCTCGGTGAAAACAATAATGTCGTAAGCATTCGCCAAAATATTCAAATACAATGTGTTCAGCTTTGTCCTGATCCCTCGGCAGTTTTGGTAATATATAGAAATATGATTATCCATTAATTAAATGAGTCAATTCAATAGTATTAAATAAAAACAATATTGGTAGGATTTTAAAGCAACGACACATTAAAAACAGAACAATCAAAAGCGACACATTCAATACGGCGTTTGTAAAGACAAGAAAGGCAAAGTTATTATTATAATAATACAGCAACAATTTATGGATCGGCTTATAAAAATAATTATAATTAGCGGACAATTTTTTAGCATAGTGCACACTGTTGTATAAGAGGGATATTTTTACATAATTACGTACTATACAAATAAAATAAAGAAAAGATGAACCTGCAGAAAACAGCATATTTAGATTAGTGATAATAACAGAAAATGCTACCTTAATAACAAATAATGTACTGTTTAAGAGAGATTTAATTATCGGCGATATTCTCGGAATGTTTTTTTGGTGTGATTTTGCTGGATATGTCGGCTTCCGTACGAATCGCAAAAGTGGCAGAGTCATCCGCTTCTTTGACCAAGACGGTCGCATTTCTGATCCATACGTATCTAAATTTATTAGCTTTTGCTGCTTCACGACATTTGCGAAATAAATCCTTATTTCGAAGTGTTAAGTGCTCATTTATGTAGATACGACAAGGTGTTCCAGAGAAGCCAATGCGATCAGACGTCAGCCCCTTGGACAAACGGTACGCACTAAGTACATTATCGCGAAACAAGCGAGACGCAAACTTCACTATTATGTTCTTTGGGCGATTATTCTGCGCGTGTGCGTGAGGAACACGGTGAATCGCAACTACATCATTTTTTGCTAACGGTATATTAATTGGCCGACGCAATTGACTCCAGCACAGAAATCAGGTTTTCACCTCGTTTCTCAGGAATGTTCCCCAGTTCAATGTTACATTGCCTCGCCTGCTGTTCCAGTACATCTATTTTACTTTCTAGCAAAGCTACCGACGTCACAGCAGAGTTCCTGACACTCGCCTCCAAATCAGCAATACGCTTCACACTGTCAACGCAGTTTGCAGAGTTAAAATTTACTGTTGACTTTAGCTCTGTCACAACCTGAGACAGATCATCATGTTTTGCACTTAGACTCGATATTTCTAATTTTGCCGTAGAATATTCTGTTCGCAGTTCCCTCAGCTCAGCTTGTATTTGCGAAGACGTGGTCGATAGGGTATTAAACTTTTACGTTTTACAAAACATGTAAGCTGTTTTTATAGCGTTAGTTTTGATGGCGACCCTATTCTACATTATATAATGTTAATTGTATGTCAATATTGACATACAATTTCCTGCACGTTTGTGTACCAGTTACTTTTCGTTGCGTATTCTATAAAACTATGCTCCGTCTTCTTAATGTAGTCTATTGAAAATAAATCCCTCTCGGGCAAACCAGAAGACAGCTAGAAAATTAACATGACAATGAGCACAAACAAAGAAAATTACTTGAAAAAAAAACAAAGGTCGGGTGGGTATCATTCGAAATCGTCTTCCTTCTCCTCCTCGTAGTCGGTTTCGAAATCATACTCACCCTCCAGCAGGTTGAACTTGGCTTTAAATGAAATTGATTCTTTTCACCAATCAACACTTTTTATAGATCATTCACAGTCATACATACATAATCAGCCTATAATGTTCCCACTGCTGGGACACAGGCCTCCTCTCTGTGAGAGGGAGCGGGCCGTAATCCACCACGCGGGCCCAGTGCGGGTTGGTAGATGACACATGTCTTCGAATTTTTGGTTCTAGGACATGCCGGTTTCCTCACGATGTTTTCCTTCACCGTTTTGAGAGCAGTGGTGATGAAATAATTTACACAAAGTAAAGCGCCTGTCTGGGTTCGAACCTACGACCTACAACTCGTAAGTCGCGGCCGTTACCACTGGGCCACCACTGCTCACATCATCATCTCATTCACAGTCATTTTATTTAAATTGTAATTGTGAATGCTACTGGATCGCGTATAAGCGGACGACGACGCTCCTGAAGTCCTCGTGCAACTCCAGGAGCGTCATCAGCTTACCGAACCCAGTTTTATAGTTTTGGGATAAAGCCAATAGACCACGTCTCATAATGAATTGAATAGGATTTTTTTGATAAATTTGCTGAATTCAGGTAGTTTGTACACATTGTCATGTCTGTAATGTATGCAGTGGCGGCATAATATGCCGAACTCGTCACGACGCGTTTCCCCAAACGTAGACTTGTGAATATTAAAGAAGTGGAAAGGGTTTGAATATAATAATATTAAGGGTGCCACTAATATAATTTATCATTTCTAGTCTAGGGAAGAATTGCAGCTCCTGTTTCAGGATTGCTGCGAGCTCGTAACTCGGAATGCTTGTATCCTCCAAGCGCTGCCTGGCCAGGTGCCGCACGGTTTTTACAGAACATGTAAGCTGTTTTTATAGCGTTACTTTTGATGGCGGGGTATTCTTCATTATATTGACATACAATTTCCAGCACGTTTGTGTACCAGTTACTTTTTGTTGCGTATTCTATAAAACTATGCTCTGTTTTCTTAATATAATCTCTATCGAAATTAAATCCCTCTCGGGCAAACCAGTAGGCTTACTCTCGACACTCGATCTCAATCGTAATTGGAAATTAGGATCGAAATCTTGTCATTTGGCACTCTTGAATGACACACTAGCGCACGATTGGAATCGTATTAGGTGGATTTTTTTGGTACTAAATGAAATCGACTTTACTCGAACGAATGCACTTTTTCGGTACTCTTGACGAAATTTTGACGTTGACATATCGAGTTTGGAGTCGTGTTTTTGTCAAAGTTGGACGATTACAAGAAGGCTACTTTTTCGGGATCGAGTTTGATATTGTGGGTGATTTGTGAAGTTTTTATTGTGAATAATGGCACGATTAGAACTTATTTGTGATATTTTGGACAATGCTCATAAGTTAGATATGAGACAAAGGCGGAATTTGAGACGAATGGCGCGTTATGCAGACAACGCATTTGCCATGACTGACGAGGAATTTAGAAGAAATTACCGAGTAAATAAGGAGCTTTTCGAAATGATTTTTAGGGATTTGGAACCTTTGATGCCCCAGCTTACTCGCCGTAGCGACATACCAAGAAAATACAAGGTTTGTAAACTAGCAATTCCATTTTCACATCGTAGGTATTTTTTGTATTATAAGTTAACTATAATATTATTTTTTAGGTACTTGTGGCTCTTTCGTTCTACGCCACAGGCAGCTATCAAAGATTAGTAGGTGGGACACAAGGTACAATGATGTCTCAACAGTCAGTTTCGAGAGCAATAGGACAAGTTACAAATGCTCTCAATTCTAACGATATTTTAAACAAATGGCTTAAGTTTCCACCGACTCGCCAACAACGAGACTTAATTAAACAAAGGTTATTAACAACTTAGTTATTTTTACCATAATATTAAATAATATGTAGTATCATTCAACTTTAGATTTAGACATTATGTTGTTTTAAGAGGCCTATTACATTTTGACCGTGATTTTTGCGTTAAATGGACAACTTTGGCGTTCTCATTCTATGAAACTGAAAGACTTCGACAAGTATGACTTATTGAGTAGTGGAGAATAGTTATTATTATAGTTCATAGCGGCCTCACTTTTTGTTTTTTTTTTAAATCTTTTTAAATAAAGCCAAAATTCCGAAGCAAGTTTTTCATAAAATGCGCGACGGCACTTTTTCGAGCTCGTGGATTGAACTATTGCGTAGAAGCAAATGAAATAAAAAAAATATAATAATATCTCTTAAGAAGTGGTTTAGTACATAGCGGCCTCAGAATTTTGAAATATGTATGGAATAACTACAAAGAAAATCAAATTCAAAAACATAAAACTAATAAAAATGCTCAGAATTAACTGTGAATTTCTCCTTACTACATTAATATTACTAAATAAAATTTATACCAGAATATACGTTAGTTCATAAGAAATTAAGATTTCATAATTAAAAAATAAATAAAAATATATAAAACTCAAAATAAAAGTAATTACAACCTGCCAAATCGCTTTATAATACGATGTATCGACTGCTCGTACTCAGTACCGCGCGAGCGCTATTTGAGGTTGGACCTATGCCGAAATTTTTCGCGGCAAACGATCGAGCAGAAACCGTATAGTAGGACTACCTATTTTGATAATGTAAGTATTCTTTGTAACACTTGTTATATTGAACAATTATTTTATATGGAAAAGTTTATTGTTGACTCGTTATAATTTTATTTTAAATACGAATCGTTACTTACTGTTATGTTTATTTCTAGCATGGGTCGAAAAGGTTCCGTATATAGATGAGTTAAAAAAAAAAGATATGCATCTACGTTAAGAAATGCAAATGAAGCAAGGTACCTACAGCAGTCCTCTATGAACTTATAACATTTTATTTTCTTGTGTTACTTTTCATTCATTTATATAGTAATTTATGGGAATGTTTCAGAAAAAATAACGGTTCCGCCTAAAAATCATTTCCATCTCCGGTAAATACAGAAAACATCGACCCAGAGAATGCGGTAACAAACCTTTTCCGTTACTTTTTAGCACATAATATAAATTTTCTTAATTATAAGTATTGTAATTTTATGACGTATTTTTTAACCAGCGAAGTTCCTACGTCATCTAAAAATAATTCAAATATAACAGACGAACCGCTAATCCCAGCACTTGATGAGATAGATATGACGATGACGATTGAAATGGAATCCGAGAACAGTACCGTAAGAAAAAACCTATTGATTTTTATAATAGCTTTATAAAAATAAAAAAATAAGTGATTATTCATTTCTTCTATTTCTATTTGTTTCAGGAAGCAGATTACGTAGTTCAGGGACGAAGAATAATAGATGTTCAGTTCTTTTTAAATCAATTGTTTGATATTGAGAAACATAGTGAGAAATTTGGTTGCAGACTGAGTAATATGATATTAATTAAAGAAAAACAAAATGGACTGATATCAACATTTAATTTAAACTGTCGTATGTGCGGTTCTATTTTTAATTTAAAAACGTGCAACGATACTGATTTGAAATTTGACGTCAATGCTGGAGCGATATCAGGAGCTATTCTAACAGGAATTGGACTATCGAGTCTCAACGAGCTCAACGCCTCCATGGATTTACCATCGATTCCATTTCGTTTATTTAACTCTACACATAATGACGTTGCCGAGATATGGCGAATTACTGCTGAAAAGTCAATGCAAGAGGCGGGCAAAGAAGAAAGAGAGGCTGCAGTATCTCGTGGTGACGTCAATGGTGCTGGAATAGCAATGATACCAGTAGAAGCTGATGCATGTTGGCGCAAGCGATCTTATAAAATGAATTATTCAGCTTTATCTGGATGTGCAGCAATCATTGGGGAACATACCGGAAAGGTTCTGCACATTGGAGTCCGTAACAAATATTGCGTTATCTGCGTTCGTGCTTTTTCTAAAGGCGTATCACCAGGAACGCAAGATTGCACGAAAAACCATTTTGAGTCATCCACCAGCATGGAGCAAGCAATTCTGGTTGAAGGTTTAAGGTGTTCAATAGAAGAAAGAAATCTTATATACAATGTGTTAATAGCTGACGGTGACTCATGCACACACAAGAGCATTCTCGAAAGCAGGCCATATCCAGAAGTAGCTGTACAAAAAATAGAGTGTACCAACCATTTGTTGCGGAACTACAATGGCAAAAATATGAACTTGCAAAAAGATACTACGGTCCCTCTAAGTGAACGTAAACTTTTAACAGGAGATCGCCTTACTAGGCTACGTACTGCTATTCGTTCTGCAAGTAAGTTTAGAAATGGACAAAATCTTTCTACAGAGACAAAAATACTTAATTTGCAAAAAGATATACTAAATAGTGCACGCCATGTTTTTGGAGATCACGCCGAATGTGAAGATTATTACTGCACACCGGAATGGAAAGCTGAAGAAAATCTGATTCCGATATTATCAACTTTAATGTTGAAATTACGAAAGAACGCATCTCAGTTGGCATTTAATTCCAGGAGCCTCCTGCAAAATTTCACTAATAATCGTGCCGAACAATTTAATAGTATGGTAGCGAAAGTGGTGGGTGGCAAGAGAATCAATTATTCTTTAAAAGGTTCATACGAAGCACGCTGCTACGTAGCAGTAGTCGCTTTCAATAGCGGTAAACCGCAATACACATTATACAAGACATTGTGGGGCAAGAGCCCAGGAAAGTCTATAAAAGAACTAGAACGCAAACGACATGCCCAAAGAACATACTATACAACTCCTCCAAAGCGCTGTAAAACAAAACTAAATTTTGGTAAAACTGATAAACATTATGGCAGTGAATGTCAACGTCCAGATATGAAACAAAATGATTTTGACAATGCAAAGAAGCTATTTTTAGACAACATTAAGCAACAGACATTAAACCGTTTTGAGATCGAGCGCAATACTATTCTGCAAGCAGAAAGTGCATTATGGGTCGAACTTCGGAGATGCATTTTGACGGCATCAAATTTTTCAAAAATCTGCAAGAGACGTGCAAACCAAAATTCTGCCCCACTGGTGAAATCTTTTTTATATAGCTATAATTTAAGTCATGTTCCTTCTATCAGACACGGAACAGAAAATGAAGTCAAGGCCTTGGAACAGCTGGGTGTACAAGAAAACATTCAAATGGAAAAAATGTGGGCTATTTATCGATGATGAGTACAGTTTTCTGGGAGCTTCTCCTGATGGCATTTGTGAAGAAGGACTAGTTGAGATTAAATGTCCCTTTTCCTCATTCGGTATCGACCCAGAAGAAGCGATTGCAAGAAAAAGGATTAAATGTTTCAAAAGGAACCATTCCGGCGTACTTGCTATGAATGAAAAACACGATTGGTTTTACCAAGTCCAAGGTCAACTTCATATTGCGAATAGGAATGTCTGCTTATTTGCAGTGTGGACGGGTCCGGATTTTACAATGAAAGTAGTGAGGGTTCATAGAGACGATGATTTTTGGAAAACCGAAATGTTACCCAAGTTGACGCGTTTTTACCATGAATGTATGTTCCCAGAAATAATCGACTCTCGAAAAGCCAGATCGATGCCACTGAGGCACATACGAGGTGCATTCAATAAGTACCTAGCCTCATCGCCAGAGGGCGCTGTAGTTTCAAAAGAGTTTTACCACAGTGTAGCACATTCTTTTTTTAATTCTTTTTTCAAATTTTCATTCCAATCCCTTCATTTGTTTTAATTTGACAACTTATGGAAGCGAACGTGTCGATCGGTTTTACAAAAATGGAAAAAGAGCAATATCGTTCGGTGATTCGATTCCTATTTTGGGAAGGGAAAACGCGCATCGAAATCAAAGAGCGCTTGGATGCTGTGTACGGTGACTCTTCTCCATCGATGGCCACCGTCAAGAATTCGTTCAACGAGTTTGCACGTGGCCGTACGTCGGTTTTTGATGACCCACGTCCAGGTGCACCGAAAACAGCTGCTACGGAGGAAAACATAAAAAAAATCCATGATTTCGTATTGGCAGATCGCCGATTGAAGGTTCGGGAGCTAGCTGAGACTGTAGGCATTTCAGAAGGAACAGTGCATCATATTCTTCACGAGGAACTCGGCATGAGAAAGCTGTCGGCGCGATGGGTGCCGCGTTTACTCGCACCAGAAAACAAGCGCAACCGTGAGACCACATCGGAGACGTGTTCGGCGCTGTTTAAGCGGAATCCAGCGGAGTTTTTGCGTCGTTTTGTGACCGTCGATGAAACCTGGATCCACTGGTACACACCAGAGACCAAGGAGCAATCAAAACAATGGATCCAGACCGGGGAACGTGCTCCAAAGAAGGCGAAAACTGTAAAATCGCCCGGAAAAGTTATGGCCACCGCTTTCTGGGATTCACAAGGTGTGATCTACATCGATTACCTCGAGAAGGGTAAAACAATTACAGGGCTTTACTATGCCGATTTATTGGGCCGATTCGACGCCGAATTAAAGAAAAAACGACCCCATCTGGCGAAGAAAAAAGTGCTGTTTCACCACGACAACGCACCGGTTCACACGTCTGCCGTTGCCATGGCCAAATTGGTCGAATTACGCTACGAATTGTTGCCCCATCCACCGTATTCTCCAGATTTGGCCCCTTGTGACTTCTTTCTGTTTCCTAATCTGAAAAAATCACTCGCCGGGAATAGATATGGATCGAATGATGAGGTCATCGCCGCCACGGAGGCCTATTTTGCAGAGTTTGACAAAAACTATTTTTCGGCCGGGTTAAAAAAGTTGGAGCATCGCTGGGCTAAGTGTATCGAACTAAAAGGAGACTTTGTTGAAAAATAAATTGCCACTTTTCCAAAATTTTCGTTTACTTTTTGTAGGCTAAGTATTTATTGAATGACCCTCGTAGTTTTCTAATTTATTTTTTTATTCAGTATAAATAGTAAATAATGTCATTATCATGTCAACTGAAAAACGCCCACTGCTAGACATAGAGATAATAAATACCATGCCTAAAAGAAATATCACATCTTTTTTATTGAATTGTTTTTGCTGGAAATATTTTCCTACTTATTTGTTATATAAAACGTCAACAGACATTTACGAAGTCATAAAACAATTTCTATCGAAAAAAAAAACAACAACAATACTAATATCACGAAATACGCAAGAGAAGCCGCGGGCTAAAAGTTGGTAGACAGCAACATACACATTATAATTAGAAAACGTAGGTATGTTTTTACAAAACTAAAACTGTATGCCTAAATTACGTTATTAAATCTATTGATTTTTTTAGATACCTAACAGTTTTAGTCCCTCATCTAATTATTCAATTACTTTTAATATTACCAGTATTTTAAGTAATATATATTAGTAAAAAACGATAAGAAAAATAATAACAAATAACTCAATAATAGAAAAGTATCAAAGTCGTTTAGTCGTAGCTACAGTACAGCGTCGTGAACACGTGACACCGAGCGAGTCGTCGCCGTGCTTCAATGTACCTAATCTGTGAGAACGCAATTTTGTGATAGGGCTCTTAATGTGTAATATGTTTTTTTTTTTAATTATTTGTGAAGAATAATAAGCTAATAATAAATTAATTCCAGATTTTATGAAAAATTTAAAATTCCTGCCGTCACAGGATGTATTGATGGTACTCATGTGGCTATTGTAAGACCATCAGAAAATGAAGAGCGGTTTTACAACAGAAAAGGTTACCATTCGAGAAATGTTTTGATTGTGAGTTCGTTTGGCTATATTTTATCTAGTTATTAATTATTAGAGTAACTGTATGTAACTTTCTATAAGAAGTATTTCTTTCACAGATTTGTGATGCAGATCTTAATATACTTAGTGTAGATTCTTCATTTGGTGGAGCCTCACATGATACTTTTGTTTGGAACCAACATCCAGTTAAGAATCACTTACAAAATTTAATAAATGCAGGAGAAAGAGTTTTTTTACTTGGTAAGCATTATAATCAGTTGTTCAAATTGGAAAATAATTTACGTTAGGTCTACAATATATTTTGTACTTGTATGTATTAACTACTAAGACATTTTAATATAATAACAGGTGATTCCGGTTATCCTCAAAGGGAATATATGATGACCCCAATAGTGGATGCACCGCCAGGCTCAGCTGAAGAGTACTACACAAATCTGCATTGTGTGGCTCGCAATACTGTGGAGCGCACAATTGGGGTTTTAAAAAATAGATGGAGATGTCTTCTTGGCCATAGAGTTCTTCATTATCATCCAGACACAGCTGCAAAAATTATAAATGCATGTTGGGTTTTACATAACATTTGTAACCGAGCACGATTGGGTTTGGATGATATTGAGGATGCCGTACCACCGATGGGAGAAATGCAATTGGTACAGACTGGGTTAGAAGTGGATCGAGGTTCTGCCTCCGTGGAGCTGCGCCGGGGTCGCGAGGCTCGTGCACAGCTTGTACAAGACTTGTGGACAGCTCGGCATCTCCATTAATATTTTTTTTTTCTTACGTAAGAACAATTTTTGGACTAAAACTATGCTATGTAATTAAAAACCTAATTCAATGAAACTTATTTAGTAAATTAATTTTTTTTTTCACTGCTCATTCTATTTATAAAGATAGGTAAATATTTATGTGATCAAGACTTGTACATACTCTCTTTTATTATAATTGTAAGACTATTGTTCTGTTGTGTCGTTTGATTTCTATTGTGTATTAAATAATGTAATGTGTTGTGCTGAGGGTTAGTAAAAATCAAAGTAATCATGAGCTTACCTAATAAGTTTATTATAAATTATAATAGTTTATGCTACAATTAATAAAGAGCTTAAGTTTAAAAGGTAATGTCTAATTATTATTAACAAGTATTTGAATAAATATAATTATAGCCTTTTTATTAAGTTATTTTCATTTATATTCACAGCATTTCCACCACACACAAGCAATTTAAATTTGGTTTACATCTTAAGTTAGGTCTAAACATCGTTTTTATACAAGTACTGTATAAGACATGTCACACATCATTGGATTCCTTACAAAATTATCTAATCTCAGGCTAGTCTATTGACCTAAAACAATACAATATTTAAAATAACACAACTACGTTTTTCAGGGCGTGACGCGCCCTCGAATGATCGTTGCAAAAACCATATTTACAAATAATAACAAACTAAAGCTTTACATAATAATATATACACTCAATTAAGTAGGCTTTTCAGAAGGACATCAATCATCAATGACTAAGTCTAGGGCACCTGGAAATACAAAAAAAATAAAAATTACAGCTATGAAGCCCACTTGAGTTATATAAGGGTTGTACTTACGATTTTTCGTAGAACCACTATTTTATCAAAAGTTTTTGCTTAATTTAGCAATATTATCACTATGAATTTAAATTAATGAAAAGAAAAAACACTATTAAACTGTTTAGTGACGCATCGCCGTGAACAACTTCAATATTTAGGTGTTCGAGCCTACGCTCGACCCACTGTGAGATTACCCCCTTGAACTTTGCGCGTTTGCAGTGTGTATCTACCCTCTATTTCCCTCACATTTACGATGTGACCAGTGACAGTTACGTGCCTAGGCGCCATCGCCGGTTAGCTTGTCATGTCAGTACGTCTTTGATCTTTGCAGTGAGCAGTGTGTTAGGAAAATAATATCATATTTTTAGTGCACTGTAATTAAAATGGCTCTTCACGAAGTAAATGAGGTAAGAACATTCTCCTTATTAAGTGAATGTGATAAAAGTGATTAAAATATCGTCGATAGGATGTGCACTTATTGCGAATGCCCGCTCCCAGGACGGCAGACTCGCTATTATATGTGCAATGGGGTAAGCCCCCAATTGTATCCTCACAGCTTGAGGGATTGATAACAGAGAGGTTACACTCTCATACTGGCCGAAAGTCGGCTGCGCAGTCAGCAAAACATTAACAAAACGTCGGCTGTACAGCCGACACTTAGGCCGTGATTTCGGCTGCGCTGCCTATGAGACGTCGGCTGAACAGCCAACATCTTACTTTGAGACTGCGCTCGTCCAGTTGCATAAAGTATGCTGCGGGCTGTATTCTAAATATTCTTGTCGTCCACAGATCTTGGAACGCACAACCATGGGCGAACTCGCCAACTGGGAACCCCCTCCTGATGAGGAGAAAGTATACATGCAATTTGTCAACAAGATTGATAAGATATACCCAGAAGATTGGAGATCCTGGGTTGTAAACTGCGTCGACTACGAGGACCTCTTTGGGAGCAAGATATCTTCAGATGATGAGTGTCGACTTTGTTTTGCAATGCCCACAGTTCAGCTTGCCTACGTTTTTTGTGATAGTACCCCAACATCCCTAAGTGAGCGAAAGTATAAGGCTATAAAGAGGAAGCTGATTAACTGGCCTATAGGTCGCGCTCTAATTTACGCGCCTCTCGCCACAATGAAAATGATCCACCCAATAGACGCCTTTAACGGGTTTTACGAGTTTCTACCAACAATCAAGCCTCAGTTAATCTCACAAACCGAAGCGTCTAAACTCATTAAATCCTGTGGTCAAAGGTCAGTTTCAACCTCATCGTCTAGTCCAAATATGGATCAAAATCCAAGGATAGATAGTCTGGAACGTCTAATGAAGCAGCAAACTGAAATTCTACAGCAGTTTCTGCAAACTACTAGTAAGACTCATCCTCATCAGAATACATTGGTGGATGAGTCAGAGTCTTCAAACGATAGTGACGACGGCAGTTGGGCCGCACCACCATTATCATTCGAGAAAAGGGACCTGCATCAAAATCTCTCGTCTTGTGTGGCAACTACAGCAGGGCAAGCAAGTACTTCTGATAGTTTAGAAGAACAACATTTCCACAACTTCAACCCTGAAACCAAAGAATCAGAAGCAAAAGTTGGTGATGCAGACGAATCTCTCGCGAAGCAAGGTATTCAAATTCAGAGATTAAATAGCGAGAAGTGGAGAAACATCCGATATGCTGATGTTCAAAAACAGTTTACCGCAACCCCAGTTTTTACTTCCTTAAAGGTTAATAGCATTCTTGCAAGCACAACACCTCCTTGGCAAATGATTACGTTGTTAGAAAATATGGATCAATGTTTAGCTGGGGTCTCCCACGGCCTCCTTCAACAGAGGCAATGTTTCATGGAAACTTTTAAAAATGCTTCTCTGGAAGTGAAATCTCACATTAGCAAGAATTTCCTGGGACCAGAATGCCATTTCCGGAAATCATCTGATGCACTCCTTCAATACACATGCGGAAAAAGAGCGGAGATAATACAGCATAGGCGAAGTGTTTATAAATCCGCCAATAAGACTTTAAATGAACTATTACACTCAATTCCGCCCTCAGCAACTCACCTTTTTTCGGAACCTCAATTATCGGACCTAATCAAGGAGCAAGGAGGCCCTAACAAGTTTTTTCCTACAAAACAACGAAACCATACAAACTCCTATAAACCCAGGCCTTTCAAGACGCCGGTCACCCATCAGGAAACCCGGACGAAGATACGAAACGGAGATGAGGCCAGAAGACCTAACTTTAGACAAGAAAGATTCTCGGGCCGATTCTCAGGAAAGCGCCCTTCTACAACACCTACCGCGAAAGCAAAGAAAACTAAATTTGAAGGCAGAAAATACTAATTTCATGGCAGGACAGGTAAAGAATAAATTGCTAGTTTGGGAAGACCTAGGCGCCTCAAAAAATCTCCTGTCCATATTATGTGGCTATATGATTCCTTTCGCATGCACCCCACCATTAAAAGTGTTCAATGCTGATATTTGTACTCGGCTAGCGCCTAAGCCCTCTACAGATTATGACGCTAGAAGTCGAAAAAATGTTAAAGTGTGGCGCAATCGAAATATGTAACAGTCTTCCGGATTCTTATCACCCATGTTTTTAAGAAGGAAATCGGACGGCTCGAACCGGCCAATATTTAATCTAAAGCTGTTAAATGAATATCTGAATCCCCCTAAATTTCGCTTAATAAACCACCACAAAATTCCACTCTGTTTAGACGAATCAGATTATATGATCAAAATAGACCTTTCGCAGGCCTATTTTCACATTCAGATTGTAGAATCTCACCGTAGATTTTTAGCCTTCTATTATAATAGAACAATATTTCAAATGACCTGTCTGCCTTTTGGCCTTGCGACAGCCCCCTATATATTTGCGAAGATAACTAACTGGATTGCAAACATTTTCAGGGAAAGGGGAATCAGAGTGGTAGTATACTTAGACGATTTCATGATAATGCATCACGATCCTGCCATCCTTCTGCAACAGAGCAAACTGGTTCAGGAATATCTCACAAAAATGGGCTGGTGCATAAATTTTCAGAAATCAGTTCTCATCCCCTGTCAGAACGTGGAATACCTTGGAATTCTGTGGAATACAAAAGCAAATATAAAACGACTTCCAAACCCCAAAATTATAAAAATAACACAATTGATTCGAGGAACCCTACGAAATCAAACGTGGTCTTGGTGGACTGCCAAAGTCTTATTAGGAAATCTAAACTTCGCAACATTTGTCATCCCACTAGGGAGGCTACATTCTCGTCGCATCCAAATAGAAGCCAACCGACTTCCAAGAGAAGACAAACAGACAAAATTTCCGCTCCCGAAAATAGTTGCTCAGAAGCTTCAATGGTGGCTCCGCAACATACGACAACCATCACCAATCCATCAAAAGTCTGCTACAGTATTTATCACCACCGACGCTGCCTGGGCCGGTTGGGGCGCAACAATCAACAATCGAAAACTACAGGGCCGGTGGGACAATTCTCAGAAATCTTGGCACAGCAACAGAAAAGAGCTCTGGGCTGTGTTGGAGGCACTCCGAAGAACCGGAGTCCAAATGAAAAATCAAACAGTCATGATTCAATCAGACAACCGGTCAGTCGACGCTTATATCACCAAGGAAGGCGGCACCAAGTCCCCAAAGCTTTTGGAAATCACCGAAGAAATCCTACAGTTGGCCAAACGTCATCGGATAGACTTGATAGCCCGTTATCTCCCCGGAAGATACAATACGATGTCCGACAGCCTGTCAAGGGCGAAGGCAATGCCAGAGTGGACGTTGAACGAATCAATACTTCGGTCAGTATTCCGGAAGTGGGGTTCTCCGACAGTCGACATCTTCGCAAGCGCCCGTTCACCAATCATGACCAACTATGTGAGCGAGGATGCCAGAGACCCCAATTGCCTATTTGTGGATGCATTCAGCCGGCCATGGAATTTCAAGCTAGGGTGGATATTTCCACCCCCATGTCTCATACTACGCGTTCTACAGCATCTCAAGAAGTGCTCAGGAACCTACTATCTAGTGACGCCACAATGGGAGCGAACCTTTTGGAAAACCGAGGTCAAGAAACGAGCTCTGGGCCAACCATTCAAGATTCCAAATTTGCGCAGGAACCTAGTAGACCTGAGAACGGGACGCCCCCCTCCCGAGATAAAGGACCTGTGTTTGCAGGTCTGGAGGGTACGGGCTGGTCTCATTTAGTGGAATCATGGTCTAGCGAGAGCCGTGAGCTTCTGGAAACGTCGTGGCGGAAATCAACATTAAAAACTTATCGTCCCGCTTGGAACCGCTGGAAATCATGGGCCTTAAGTAATAATTACCAAATGGATAACTCGAAACCTCAAGAGGTAGCGAAATACATCCATTTCCTTCACAAAGAAGTAAAACTAGCAGCTAAAACCATCGCAGTCCACAAATCCGTAGTTACCACGTTCGCAAATCCAGAGATGAGCGATAGACTTAGCTGTCACCCACTTGTCCAGCAAATGATGAAAGCAGTCTTCATTGCACGACCACCATCACCAAAACCAAAAACGTGGAATGTCTCGCAATTACTTGATTTCTTGAAGACATATGAGATTGACAATAATAGTATTTTTCAAATATCGCGGCATGTAGCTGCATTACTTCTTTTATCATCGGGGAGAAGAATTCATGACCTGACGCTTCTGGATATAGGACCAGAACTGTACGAGTCCCATAATAATTATATTGTATTTTGGGCACGGTTCGGCTCGAAAACTGACTCTTCTAAATATAGACAATCCGGCTGGCAGTTATACGATAAAGGTGCTGAAAGATTAAATATAGTATATTGGGTTAATAGACTGATTACCATCAGCAAATCAAGACGGGGTAACCTGACTAGCCTATTCATATCTACCAGGGGTAAAGTAAAGGAAGCCTCCAGAAGTGTTATTGCTGGTTGGATTCGAACATTATTCAAGGATGCACAAATCAACGCCTCTCCTGGAAGCTGTAGGGCAGCAGTTAATTCAGATAATTGGATCAATAGAAACCTTAGTCTTGATGAAGTAATCAAAAGAGGGAACTGGAGATCAAAAGATACCTTTTTAACACATTACTTTAAAGAAATTCCAAATCAATCAAAAGGGAACCTAGATAGTTTAAGTCAATCATTTTCTCCAATCTAAGCTAAATCAACAACAATGGAAGACTGATATTTTTGTTATTTTGATTAAACCTTTTCGTTAGTACTACTTGCAGTCTTACTTCCGTATTATGTACAATATTTCCCTGTTTTATCACAGTACGTCTAGCCATCGCCGGCAGATTATAAACACATCTCACAGTGGGTCGAGCGTAGGCTCGAACACCTAAATAGAACCGTTTTCCCCCCGAAGGGAAGAAAACGAATATTTAGGTTTCAGCCGTAGCTCGACCCACTATTTGCCGTTCTTGCCGGCTTGTGATTGTGAGAGTACTGACATGACAAGCTAACCGGCGATGGCGCCTAGGCACGTAACTGTCACCGGTCACATCGTAAATGTGAGGGAAATAGAGGGTAGATACACACTGCAAACGCGCAAAGTTCAAGGGGGTAATCTCACAGTGGGTCGAGCTACGGCTGAAACCTAAATATTCGTTTTCTTCCCTTCGGGGGGAAAACGGTTCTATTTTTAACTCTAAACTAGTACCTACTTACAATAGCTATTAATATAAATTTTATTACTGCCTATTTTCTCTTAGGGCATCAGCAATATTATTTAGTGCATTTGCCACAGTTTGAGAGCCTTCTCTTATGGCTGCTGTAAGTTGGTCCATGTGTTGTATAGCTTGAGATAAGGCCCTCGCTGTGACAGTTTCTGCTTCAACCCTCTTCCTCTCTATTTCTGCAAATCTCTCCCGGTCTTGATCTAACATAGTCCTTGATCGGACACGCTGTCCTGGGGGCAGGCTGGTCCTTCCAGGACTATGTTCCCTGGTTGTTGCTGAAACTGACAAATAAAATAAATAACATTTAGGTAAGTAATTATATCATCATGAAAATTGCCATACATAGTTTGAAAGATTATTACCTCTCACAGTCTCTACATTTTGGTCCGGAGAAGCATGAGACTCCAATTCGTTTCCATCCATATTAAAATCCTCAATGGGAATGATCATTTCCACTTGGACTTCATTCTGGCTTTGGCTCTGCAATTATAGAATACGTACTTCATTATGAAGATGTTAACTTTTATCAAGTTCACAATTATGTCTTAAAATTTATCTACAAGTAAACTGACTTACTGTGGAGGGAAACGGGCTGGCAGCAACATGGCTGTCTCCTGCAGCAAATTGTAGGCCCCCCATCACTGCTAACAGGCGTTGGTCCATGGGTGTTAAAACAGGTAAATTATCCGCAGACCCACCACCTGTACGCCTCAACGACTGTGCATGCTCGCTACATGTCTTCTTCAGCGTATGCTTTTTGTCAGCCCAATACTGAAAAGCAAATAAATGTACTAATTATTGTAACTACTGTACTAATTTTTTAATTAATTAAGTGAAAAAAAAAATGATTATTAGTGTGTAGACAGTACCTTAGCCCAGCCTTTACCATCTTTCTGTGCACCGCCTAGTGCATTTAAGGATACTGCTATGTCGTCCCACTTTCTCTTTGTCTCCTGCTTAGCATGAGCAGTGCGCAATAACCCCTTGGCAATTCCTGGGTTCTGTACAAGGAAATCTACCAGAGTCTCCAGCTGTTGGTGTGTTGGCCTAGTCATCCTGTAAGAACAATACATGTTTGTATGGAGCAAAAGTCGTACCCCCAGTGGAAAAAAGGCATAAGACGAAAATGGTGATTTTTCAGTATGGCGAAAAAATTGAATTTATGGGCATATTTACTTTATTTTCAAACGAAGAAGAATTATTCTTGTATCAAAAAAAGGAGAAAAAAAAGTTGCACTGCGTGTTGTATTTAAGTTAGTACTAATGTTTATAGTTTATTAGGAATTGTAAAAAAAAAATATTATGCTATTTTTCAAAATGTAATGAAATACAGGATTCTGAGTATCAAAATGTATGCCAGACTTTGCCAGAAAAGAAAAAATATTTCAAAAAGTATGTTGTATTAAAGCAGTAATGAACTTGTAAATACAAACATTTATGCTAGTATAAGTAAGATTACTACATTATTTCCTTTATTACAATTATGTTTGAAATGTATTAGCAATACTTACCCCATTTTTCAATTTAGGGGCTTGCTAAGGTAACTTAAATAAACAAAGATAATTACTTATTCCATTATTATGTTAAAGAAAAGTTAGCTGCATATTAACACATATTACTTAGAGTTAATATTTATGGCTAAAGGGAAAAAAAGGAAATGCATTTTTTGTGTTCATTATTTTTTTATTTCAGGCAAATTATAATTATAGTTTTGGCTACAATTAAAGTTCGTACTATCAACAATAAAATTTGACAGTAATAATTCAGCAATGTGGAGTTTCGGTGAAGATTACTACCACTAATGACTTTTTTTTAAATGATTAACTAATCAGTAGATCATTTGTTAAGATTTGTAACAATTAACGAAATAACTTCTTTCTTGGCTCCGTACAACAAAATATTATGTTCTCTCAATAAAAATCTAAGATAACAAGCAAAAATTATTAACAAATCAAGGTACTTTACACATTGCCAGTACCTTTTGTTTTAAAATAATCAACAAATAAAAATACAAAAAAAACCTTCTTTAAGCAATAAATCAAAAAATTCTTGTTCCCTTCTACGTTATCTTCGTTCTACGAATTCCTTCATTACCAAACATTCTAGGCTATAGAATGTTTGGTAATGAAGGGATATAAATGTAACAAAATATTATTATTTTCTCAATACAAATCTATGGTAACATGACATGCATAATTTGTTAACAAAATAAGACCTTTGATACTTTCACAGTACCTTTTGTTTTAAAATTATTAATAATCAATATGTTTATACGTATGAATATAAAAATTCAACAAAATTCAAATTAAAATAATAATGAGATCAAAAATACGGGAACTAGTAAAGTTATTCTTCTTCAGATGAATCAAATACCTCCAAATTTGGAGATTCAGTCGCTGGTAACAAATTTCTATAGAATGTTTGGTAATGTAGAGGTATAGCATTTGTATTACACAGGCTAATTAAGTCTTTGAACAACGCGTCAGAAATAGGTAACAATTGAGCATATGCAAGTGGAAGTTCATTAACATCTACAGCATTGGCATTATTTGATTTGCGTGTGCGCGTCGTCGTCGTACGATTTGTAGTGTCTAGTACCAAATATTCACTTTCGAAATCATATTTAAATAATAATTTATTTGGTGCATCGGGACTTGTTTTGATTTCTTTAATTTTTGAGAAAAATACTTTATGCCCGTTTGTGTCTTGTGACCAATTCTTGCTTGTCGTGACTTGACTTTTTAGGTTGTAAAAGTCATTTTGATTCATTTCTTTAATTACAAACTTATTTTGTACTTTTGAATTCATGATTACTTCGTACAGTTGGTCAGGCGAGTACAATGTCTTATTTTTCATATTTTTCTCGATGCAGGCATGCATTGAGTCGCCTTCGTTCTGAGTGTGGCCAGTTTGTAAAAACCTGTGTGTAACTTCTACGTTCAATACACGTGATACATAAATATACATCGCGAATATGAACCGATTTCTGTTCTGGCCCGAACAATTATCTGAATACAGTGAAATTGACTTTATACCCCTGTTAACTTCAGATTTAATGAAGTGTAATAAGCAACTAGCGATTTCATTCGCACCCCTTTTTGCAATTTGTGCATGCCATAGATAACAAAACCCTTGACGGGATATTAAATTGTACACAGTGAAATTGTATGCGGGGTATTTCCTTTTATAATGGAAAATATTCACATTAGATTGCGGTAAACTAAGAACCTTTTCCAAGTCAAAAACAGCTACAGTTTTCACATTAGGATCTGCTGATTCTTTTTCACTATCCTTCATATTTCGTATGATGTTTTTATTTTTTATATGACTGTCATAATCCTCTTTCAGTTGTAATTTACCTTCTTCAGTTGAATTGTCGTATTTGCTACATAAATTGCACAAATCCTTCTTCGGCCGGAAAAAAGAAAGGTTAAAATGTGTATTAAATATTTGATTATATTGATATTCGCTTGCCACTTTAGTATTACGAAAGTTTTCATTTTCTGATATCCAATCTTTGTACAAACGATGCATTTTTGAGATATTTAAGTCTTGTGACAAATATTGACGGCTGGAATTTTGTCTAAGATAGTGAGATTCGATACAAGGAAAGGACTGAATATGTTGAATTGCACTCTGTTCTGTTTCGCTGGCTGTTCTATGAGGTCTATTGGTATGTTTTCCTCGAAGGTCTGTTATTTGGTCCCCATTAGCATATTTATCAATGGCAGTGTAAACTGTTCTTTCTTTAATACCTAGCGTATTAAGAAACATAGTTTTGCACACTTTCAAATTAGTCACAAGGCATACATCGTTTTTTGACGGCAAATAATAAACCAGTGTACGATTTCGTTCACGCTTACGCTGAATTTTCATAACTTTAGGTTCTATAATCTCAGTGTTTTTCAAAATGAATTGCCATTGAGTTTCATGGTTACCACAAGCCCAAAATTGCTTAAATATTACCAACCTCCTGTCGCTGGGTATTTTTTCAAAGCATTTAAGCTTACACTTGCAAGGCTCTTGCATCTGTTTTTGAGGCTGTTGACCTGTATTTAATTTGATTTTTTTTTGTGTTTGAGACCATTTTTCGGGATTACGCTTTCTTTTTCTAGGATTTGTATTAGCTTCAGTTACTAACACTGGACGAGAATTCGTTGCTTCAGGTTCTGTGGTGGAATTATATCCAGCTGGTAGAGTTTCAACGTGGCAGGCTATGATTGGAGGGTCTGAGTGAGGAACTATAGCTGTGGCAATTGAAGAGACCGGTGGAGTTCTATCAGGGCTTGTAGATATAGGTTCTGTTTCAGGTTCTGTGAGAGTATTATGTCCAACTGGAAGAGTTTCGTCGTTATAACATGTTATGGATGTAGGTTCTGCTTCAGGTAGTATAGCCGGGGTATTTTCAAGAGTCTGTGGAGTTTTTGCAAGACTTGTAGATGTAAGTTCTTTTTCAGGTTCTGCGGCAGTATTATGTTCAACTAACGGAAATTCGTCGCGACATGCTATGGATGCAGGCTCTGCTTCACGAAGCATGACCGTAGTACTTTCAAGAGTCAGCAGAGTTCTTGTAGGGCTAGTAAATGTAGGTTCTGTTTCAGGTTCTGCGGCAGTTATGCTCTTTTCAGGAAGTGGTGCATTATACCAGAACGTGGATACGGGTTCAAGATCGGCATCATTCGGCAAAGGATAAACTCCTTCTATGTAATTTCCTGATGATACCGCTAAATTTTCATAACTGTCTTTGTTACCCATAGAAATTGTTTTTTGAGGATTAGATATAAAAACGACAGTAGGTGACGCTATAAAAATTAAATTATTATGAGTGGTGGAAATTGGAGAAGAGAAAAGTGTAGAATTACCTAAGCAATCTCTCAAACTAAAATCGAAGTCATTCAATATTGAAGATGGTAAAGTATTGCCTAAGTCTGCTATCGGACTAGGACTCGAACTTGGTAAATATTCAGATACCGGTGGTGAAAATGGCTCTTCATTCGAAGACTCACTAATTCTGTAATTTACTGTAGATTGTCGTCTGCTACTTCGACTTGTTGACGGCGCGGTGTACATAATATCACCACGACTGACTTCATAATTTCCAGATGTTTGTTCTGCTTCTGTGTCGTCGTCTGTAAATAAATTATTTTATTATAAAATGTAATATAAATAATATCATATTAAGTTGTTACTAAAGACGTCTTGCTCACAAAATAAGGTAAGTTAAGGTAAGACATTATTCTTTGTCTGACATCCTCGATGCCACAATTATTAGTGTCTATAGGACGAAAGGCTCCGGGTTCGATTCCCGGTCGGACAAACAAACAAACTTTACTAAACTGACTTGGGTCTGAGTGTACGTACCCCTTGCCAAATCCTTTACAGAATCCTTAGTTTAAGACCAGGTAATTAAAGTGATATGGCTGAGATTTTTAGATGTAAGTATATAAATATAACGCCTCGTTAGTTTAGTGGTATAAGTCCTGGGTTCAATTCCCGGGTTGAACAAACTTTGTGTCGGTTTTTTCGGACACAGATCGATTACTTTTATATAAATATACTAGCTTCCGCCCGCGGCTCCGCCCGCGTGGTACCTACTTACGGGGATAAAAAGTAGCTTATGTTACTCGTGGATAACGTAGCTTTCGAATGGTGAAAGAACTTTTAAATTGGTCCTGTAGTTTCGGAGCCTATTTATTACAAACAAACAAACAAAAAAATATTACCTCTCTATAATATTAGTATAGATTAAACAATAATACCTAGTTAACGATTTTGAAAGTATCATGTACCTAATATAAATATTTACAAATACACATTTTGTTATAACATCTATGGTATGTCTTTACAAATTAGAAATAAAATTACACGTTAGTAACAGAAATTAATTTTATAATAATAGACAGCGAATCATTCATATAGGTTCCCCTAGTTTGAGACCAGACGATTGCTGTAATTGTCTAGCGCACTTACATACTACTTGAACCACTAGCTGGCGGTAAGATAAAACATCGTGAGGAAACTGCACCTTCATTCATTCAGAATGTGTAACCACGATATTGTTTTGGTTCCGGTTACAAAGGTCGGACGACAGTCGCTCAATGTTATTGATTATACAGTAAACACGTCATTGTGGAATAATTTATTTTTAGCTTTTATAAGAATTAAATCTAAATGTACTTACCTATTAACTTCAAAATTCTTCTCGCCCTACTGTGCTGTGTCCGGTTATACATTTTCAGGTCACTTTACTTTAAAATAAGAAGAAAAACCACTCAATTGTTGTTGTTTTGTTTTCGCAAATGCGTAAACGCAGCTATTACCTTGACCTAGAAACGGGCACTGACTGTCAAGCGCGTGGATACGCACCGCCCCCTCCCCCCTGCATCGACGTATTCACGCTTATGTTCCCGCTGTCTACTCCCGCGCCGCTGTATCAAATCTTACGTCCCGGTGCAATGAAAATATTCTAGTGGAAGAAAGAAGTAATAATTCTTATGTTACAGCCGTGCTGCAGTTTGTAGTCTTATGTTTCGACGTAAAGGAAAGTTTTTAGTGGAAAAAAGCAGTAATTGTTATTATTGTAATTTATTTTAAGTTCATAAGAAGTAAACAGTCATACTGCTGTTTTTATTTTTTAAGTTTATCTTTTTGGTTAAGTAAGCGCATTTAAGATAATTTCCTTACCTAGTTAATATAACGAATAAAAAGATAATCGTGTATACAAGACTAGCGATGTAAAAAAAGCAAACGCATTTAAATCATAATATTTGTTACTATTTATTTTCTACATTAAATTTTAGGTATAAACATATTATTAATTAATATGTCATATTTTTTAATTTATTATTTGCGTTATATCACATAATCTACTAATCCTTAAGAAAAAAAGTGATGGAATATAAATTCTCAAAACTATTTTCTTGAATTAATTCGTCAAATTAAACAAGAAAAATATGAAAAAAAAATTGCGTATGTATCTTTAAACGTACTTTTCAAATATGATAAAATCGATGATTCAATGTAAATTCACTTATGCCTATTTTCCACTGAGGGTACGAAGTGTTTAATATTAAAATTTAAAGGAATTACAATATAAATAATAGAATAAATTGTGGCTTTACCTTAATATTTTCGTCTTCCTCGGTTGAATACTTGTCGTAAAGTAAAACTAACTTGAACTTGTGCATAGAAACGTACTTTAATACATTCCAAACTAAATACTTGAAAACATTTAGATAACATCGCTTTGAAACTTTTGTTTATCGCAACAGTAATAATTCACACTTTTTATTCAAATAAGAACTTAAAAGATTCTAAGTGGCTGACAAACGCGCGAGAAGTTTTTTTTTTAATGTAATTTTGGCAATGACGTACACAATGAGCCTATGCTGCCTAAAAATGTAGTATTATAATACATATAAATGCAAGCAAAGAACACTTAAATGATTATTTATGTTAAAATAAATATCAGAACAGAATTATTAACAGATTTAACGAGTTATTCAATATTTATAAATTTGGGAATTAACGTTTTGATGTGTATGGCCACCCCAGGTGAATCAGTTTATTCGAACTTGCAGTCGATTCCAATCTCAACCTCGATTTCGTTCAAGAGTGCCAATTTTCTGAAGATTGGGATTGAAACTGGATCGGATTGGGATAGTTTCGAGATTGGGATTGATTTCAAGAGTAAGCCTACAGATGTTGGTTGAATCGTTGCGAATTGTTGGTGCATACATTTTTGTGTGAGCCTGGTACGAAAAAGGCTTTTGTCGTGGTGACTCGCGAGCGCTTTCCTCGACATCAAGTTCGCAGTCTGATATAGGCTCGTACTCGTACTCTGCGTTCGTACTCGTAACTGGTGCTTCTGTGGACAAAATAACGGGTCATTAGTACCTACAATGCCGGGTACCAAAACAATACGCACGTGGAAATGTATCAAAAATATTTATACATTTCATAGTGTTTATTAACGCTTTTTCTAGAATAGGCATACGTTTACAGAGTTTATACATATATTTATACATATACAGGGTGTCCCGAAACTCAACGTCAAGCGGGTACCGTGCAATAAGGTAGGTTGTACCAGTTCTAGCAAAAATAATAAATAAAATCCATCATACTTGGTTAAGTGATAATAGGTATTCTTTTGAAAATGTTGAAAATCAACACCGTAGATCACATTTTTAGGTGTACTGTAATCACAAATTTCTATTTTTTCAGCAATGTTATCAAAATAACTACGAGTATGCTTTTAATTGCAGTCACAAATGCAATAATTACTATTGTGGGTTTAGTACAAAAGACTATAAAGTTTAATTAAGTCATGGTTAAAAACGTTTAATTACGTATAACTTTGACGCCTTTGACGCCGAGATCACAAAATTAGCCCTTGAAGAAGAACGCGACTCTCATCTGCTAGTAGCTGATATCGCCTGTTTGCGACAAAAACGTGTTAATCCTTAAAATCGTTTTCTAAATAATAATATAGAAAAATTCGCCACAGCTAGATACACATATTTGCTGCAAAAACGCGATATATTTTACGTAATAAAATAAAGAAACAGACGAAATAACACGTTGTAGTGCTGTCTCAACTCCCTCGTTAGTTCATTACAACAACGCGTCATCTTAGTTTTGAAGGGAAAAGTGCCCCGCTTGAAGGGAGGGGGGAAGTCCTTCCTGATTTCATCAAAAACGTGCTAATACGACTTTAGCGCGTTTTTGTTGCACAGGTAAGTAGTATTTTTCATATATACTTTAAATATACGGTGTAATACATATTTGCAGTTAAAACATTCTTACTGAAAATGCTATACATAAAAGTACTGTGATTTATCTTAATTATTACGTTGTTCTTGTAAAATTTACAACTGTGCACTGTATTATAATGACGTGCGTGAATCATTGTAGTAGTTGAATTAATATCTTTACAGCTTTTCTTAATGCAGTAACCACATTATTATGACAAATTTACTATCACATTCGTTCTTATTATTACATTTGCAGTGGGATCACGATCAAAGAAAATTATGGAATTGTTAAATAACGCTGAGGCTGACGCCGAGAAGAAAATATTGGCAAAAGAAACCAAGATGGTATGTTTTCTTATTAATTATTATGTAAATCTATCGATATTTGTAAGTTAAATAATAATTTAAATGTATTTTCAGACACAGAATATGGCCTCAGCAGTAGTTGTCAGAGTGCGGTCAGACCTTTATGAACAAGTAGTAGTATAAGTAGTAGTAGTAGTAGTAGTAGTGAATTTAAATTTCAGATTACCATAAAGAGAAGTAAAGCTCTATAAGTCTACTTGGGTGGATAAGCAGTTGTGTGTATTTTTTTACCAAATTATTAAGTGATCGGTATTTTTTCTTTTAGATAGCGACGATTTAGTAAGAGATCCGGATTATGAGCTGATTGTACAAAAATACATCGATAGCAGCGATGAGGACGAAAAAATAACTCCCAACCAGAACCAACCAGCTGCTCACCTCAACCAACGGGTTTAAACCAATTAATTGATTATCAGGAATCTCGTTCCATAATTACATCGATAAATGATATTAGCCTCACAGGCCACACGGATGCATTAAATACCACTCCGGAAAATATAACGTCTCCCGCGTCTCTAGGCTTGATAATAGTTGTACCCTTAGTTTGGAGCAATTTAATGTACCTACTAATGATTGTGATTGTGTTACGTTGTAAATTTGAGTACCTACCAAGGGTTGGTATTACACAGCTGCATTACTAATAAGTAAAGTAGCATTTACCTGAAAACATTAGTAGTACCTTGTGAGGTTTCTGAGTAATTTATTTCATTGTAGTTGTGCAAGTAACTTTGGTCTGCACTTGATGGAAGGACTCATTCCTTCAACTATATTTCATCACTGGACTCTTTAGTAAACACTTTCTAACATTAAATCAATTTTCTAAACCCTGATAACAGGTTTTCACAATTAATTAGAACAATAAATATAATGTTTACATTCCAACTGTCATCCAGTCGAACGTCAGATTCTGTCGTTTAGAAACGACATCTGATGGTCGCCGGTTCACAGTTGTAGTTTAATCGATAATTGAACTTATTGATTGCCAACCATCGAATTAAATCGTATGGAACAATCCTTAATAATTTTCAGCTTTCAGTAAAACTTAATAATAAAATAAATAACCGAAAGCGGAAATGAAATAGTTTTTACAATATAGACTTTTCTTCTAGAAACTTCGGTGTCAAATAAATCCATTTTTAATCTGTGATTTATCTTTGACATAATGTAGCCAGGTTGTACGTTGGTAATTACCCCAATTAATATTTCAGAATAATTACCCCGATCAAGACAAGTTTTAGAATTGGGATTTATAAATAAATTGTTTGTTGGTCTAGATCATGAAGATTCTTATTGTTTCAGAGTTTAAACGTCACGTTGGAATGTTGTTAGTGATTTTCAAGAATTTATTATCTTGGTGTAGTATTTTTCTTATAATCATTTTACCCGAAATATGGGAGATTTTAGAAATAGTCTGTCTATTTCCGGTTTGTAATCCGTGACAGGATTATTAAAGAGTGGTGGCGTCTATTTGCCCTTGAACACGCTTGAGTGATACTGGAAAACTAATTCCATGTTTTAAAAGGTAAGGATTTGGTGGTAATAGTGCCTAGAAGTGGTCTGTGAGCCCTTCCCTGGTTGTTAAAAGGATATTCTAGTGATCCATGGATATTTATTACAGGATTCCAAATTGCGCATACGCAGACTACTTTCCAGTCAGTCGAGGATCTTACAGTCAAGTGCTTTTTCCCTAAGCCAACCGTGAGTACTTCACCTGCTGACTATTTGCCTTAGATATTTCATAGGATATTCCTCAGTGTTAACAATGGATTAGATTCTTGTTCAGGGATACGCAACAAGTCCTTGTTGCGGAGTTGATGGATGCCACATGGGTAATCCTCATTCCTATTGTCCCACCGCTCAGGATCAGACAAACAGAAGTCGTAACTCCTTATGTTGTATTTGAAACAAGGCCAAGTTAACCGGGTAATGTGTTAGCCTTTTAGATTTCCAAGCTCAGTCACCTCCCGGAAGGTTAATTTGCTTCCCTTATATTATTAGGTCCCCGTATTGTCAATTCCAGGAGAGGCACCTCGAGAGATTCGTCTCGCCGCCAGGATCTAGAGGAGAGTCTGGGACCTGGACGCGAGACCCGTTCCTCGAGGCCACTCGAAGCCTCTTGTGGAGACGACTGTGCGGCTGGCAGACCCCGTCTAGCGAAAGCGCAGGCGGGACGGTTTTTTTTTTTTATACCTTATCTTATTACTTTTTTTTATTATAATACGGTTTCAGTAGGAACCTATTGTTTACCGCAGTCCGGTTTTCAATAGTGGAAACCGGTCTGACTACTAAATTTAAATTGAGGATCTTGGGTACGACATTCTACCTTCATCCAGAAGTATATTGGACACCTTCGTCGGCTCTGGGATCCGGGACTCTCAAAGTCCCTGGCGCCCATTAACTAATAAATCTAATTTAAAATAATTGGAAGCTTCAAAGATAACATTTAAATTAATAATATAAAAACAATTAGAACTTTTAAGACAGAACAGTACTGGGTTTATCTCCAACTCCCCACGACCTTAGCTTTAATACTGAACTATTAGCTGGCTGGCAATAAAGGTTTTAAAATACTTTTAAGGGGTAGACCTGAAGAGGCTATCATATACTCCAACTTTGTAAAACTTTAAATTTTTAATTATACTGTATTTAAGATAGTTTGTTGTTTGTTTTCAATTCAATACCCAACCACCTGGCCTCTGGGCTTATGTTAGTTTACCGCTAGGGGGAACAAAAATAATAATATAACAGTGGCGACCAACGTGTGTATTAGTTGGAGATAGAGGTTACGTCTTTGCTGTACCTTACAAACCAGAGTACTGTTTCTAGAGCCTTCCAGTTATTCTAATTTTAAGAAAAAAAAAAACCGTTGCGCGGAATCCTTTGTTCACGTGTTCATGTTTATGTTTGTACTGTTTTATACACTATAATTTACTTTTTACACTTTTTACACTTCTTGCTGCTTTATACACTTTACAATTTTATTTTACCTGTGTCCCTTAACATAACACCAGGACTATTGTCCTTGAATACAAAAACCTAGTATTATAAAAATAAACTAAACTTAATCTATAAGACTGCTATTTATGTAACTGCGTTAACTATAGATAATATTTGCATATTGCTCGATATTGTAAATTGTGACAGCCAGTTTATGCTTCAGTTAAGTTTAAATTATCATTAATTTTACAATATGGAACGACCCATTAAATTCAATTTACTTCACAAAGATGAACTCATAAGAAGTACTGGTCCGAGACGCGAAACCCGCTTCAACCGTAGGGGCTACGTGTTCAAATTAGGGATCTCAGTAAATTGATAAGTACCGACGATATCGTGGAGACAAATATAGATCCGGAAACCGAATTACAAGCAATTAGGGCCAAACTGTCAGAAATTGGTGAAATACTAGACAGGTACCCGTCCAATTTCAAAAAATTTAACTGCGCTAAGGCTTTAGGTTTCCACCTGTGTCATCGTTTCAGTAGGATTACTCCCACAACTGAACTCAGTACCGATTATGCAGCCGTTGACAAACAGCTAAGCGGTTATTTGTCTAAAATTGATTCGGTTAACGTGAGTTTCCATCAATCCATTTACCATAGCCGAGCAGACGAAGGACGTCATCATTTCCTACAACAAAGAGACGGTTAAATCCCTAGGACATAAATTTGACGGTACGGGTTGCGTGAAAGCGTTTATTGAGCGTCTTGAGGAGCTTTGCGAGGCCAGAGGTATTAGCGAAGCCTCCTTACATCAATCTGCTCTAGATCTTTTCTCGGACGGAGCTGTATTATGGTACCGAGGAATTAAAGCGTCGGTTGTTGATTGGGCGGAACTGAAGCAGCAGTTACTCACAGCTTTCGCTCCGCCTGATTACGATATGCGTCTAACTTCTGAAATAACAAATAGAACGCAAGGGTCGACTGAGCTGTCTTGTATATTTATAGCAGTCATGGAGAATCTTTACAATAGGCTATCTTATAGGGTTCCAGAACGCGATCGTTTGGCACGGATCAAGTTCAACATGAGACCGGAATACACGTTGGGATTGTCAATAATGGTTATCAACACGCTGGACGAGTTAAAAGAGAAGTGTAGACAACTGGAGCTAGGCTTTCATAGCAGGGCTCAATTCCATGAGCCGCCCAAACCAACGTCTTCTTTTGTTGCAGCAGACTTGGCATATAAAGCCCCGAAAGGTTCACAAAGGATTGAAGCCGTGCAAAATGATTCTGATTCGTTGTTCTGTGTTCGTTGTAGGGTTAAGGGGCACTCGTTATCACAATGCAAATCCAAAGCAATTGTGTGTTACCGTTGCGGCAAGAAGGGCGTACGTGCACCATATTGCCCTACGTGCAGTAAAAAGCAGAAGGATGCTCAGTCCTGTCCAACCTGCACTTCAAAAAACTAAATTTACGGAGCTACAGCCAAAATTTTGATAAGTCCGATTGGGATAATTATTTAAAATTTTTAAAAATATTTTTTCATTCACTAAGGGTAGAAACAGTACGCTATAAGACCACGGGCGATAGTCGTCCACATTTAACAGTTTCTATAAATGATGTGCAATATTACGGTTGACTCGACTCGGGTTCTAGCATTTCAGTGTTGGGTTCCGATGTTGGCCAACAATTCATAAGGGCTGGTGCGACTCTACACGCCGATAGACAGTTGGGCAGCATCATAACTGCCAATGATTCGCGGGCATCCGTGGAGGGTTATTTATTTTTACCAGTGACTCATGAGAGTGACTAAGGTTATTAAATTCTATATTATTCCAGACATTACCACGCCGTTGATTTTTGGCGTTGATTTTTGGAAATCCTTTAATTTGGCACCTAAAGTTTTTAATAAATTACCATTTAAATATTTACAAAACAATAGAGGTCATACATGTGTCTCGGAGGTTAGGCACCTACAGCCGTTTGACGAATTAACACCGGAACAAAAGAATGAAGCGGAGTTATTAATTAATGATTTCAAAAAGGTTTCCTTTGAGGCTAAAGGATTGGGTCGTACCCATCTGCTGCGTCATAAAATAGACACAGGAGATGTTCCTCCTATTAAACAGCGTTATTATCCTTTATCACCTGAACGCCTCAAGGAACTAAACCGACAGCTGGATGAGATGTTGGAGATGGGAGTGGTGGAACCTAGCAATAGTGCGTGGAATAATCCGGTTCTACTGGCTCCTAAACCTAATGGGGAATGGCGATTTTGCCTGGACAGCCGAAAGCTGAATGCTGTCAGCAAGCAGGATGCGTATCCACTACCCTACGTCTCTCACATCTTAGACCAGCTGCGGGACGCGCGATACCTTTCATCGATTGATTTGAAATCTGCTTTTTGGCAAATCGAATTGGACTCCGTTTCATCCAAAGAAAAAACCGCGTTCACGGTTCCCGGTCGAGGTTTGTTCCAGTTTAAAGTTATGTGCTTTGGGTTGACGGGAGCCCCCGCCACCCTACAGCGATTAATGGACAGACTTTTCGGCCCGGAGTTTGATAATAAGGTGTTCGTATATTTAGATGACATCATTATTTGCTCATCAACCTTCGAGGAGCACATTTCGCTTCTTCAACGAGTTTTAGACAAACTAAAGCAGGCTAATTTGGCAATTAATTTACCTAAGTCCTGTTTCTTTCGACGAGAACTAAAATATCTTGGTTACAAAGTGGATGAGCATGGCTTACACACTGATCCGTCGAAAGTTCAGTCAATTGTCGACTTTCCAACACCTACAACTCGTAAGGAAGTGAAAATGTTTCTTGGAACGGCCTCATACTATCGACGTTTTATTAAAAACTTTAGCTCGATAGCAGCCCCTTTAAACGCACTAACAAGTACAAGCAAAAAAGCGCCGCCTTTTGAGTGGACGGCTGAAACAGAAACCGCGTTCTCAACCTTGAAAGAGGCATTGGTGTCTGCTCCAGTATTGGCTTGTCCAGATTTCTCACAACCTTTTGAGATTCATTGTGACGCATCCAGTTTTGGGATAGCGGGCACTCTGACTCAGGTTATGAATGGGGAGGAGCACCCAATAGCCTACTGCAGTCGTTCGCTTAATCCGGCGGAACGCAATTATTCAGCAACGGAGCGTGAGGCTCTCGCTGTAGTCTTCGCCGTGGAACACTATCGTTCTTATGTAGAAGGCGGTCCTGCATTTAAAGTGATAACCGACCACTCGAGTTTAAAATGGTTCTTTAATTTAAACAATCCCTCTGGTCGATTAGCTCGTTGGGGTTGTCGGTTATCACCTTATAACTTCACTATTGAACACCGCAAGGGCAGGGACAATGTGGTTCCAGATGCCTTATCTCGTGGCGTTCCGGTGCTGGAAATTAAAGTGCCTGACACGGACACTTGGTTTAAAGGGTTGTGGGATAAATGTGTCAGTACCCCCAGATCGTGTCCTAACTTTATTATTAAGGAGGATAAACTATACCGTTATTCAAAAAATAAATTCGGGGTGGCTAGTGACTATGATTGGAAGCAGGTAGTACCGGAGGGCAATCGTCAAGAATTATTGAAGAGTCACCATAGTGGCGAATTATCACCACATTTTGGAGTGTATAAAACCTATAAAGGACTTGCACTCCGATACTACTGGCCTAACATGTATAAGGATGTGATTAACTACGTTGGTAAATGCGATACGTGCGCCGCATATAAACACTCACAATTACCTCCTACCGGTCTCTTAGGTGATGCGAAGGAGTGTTCCAAACCATTTGAAACCTTAAACATTGACTTAGTAGGTCCGTTGCCACGGTCTAGAGCGGGATTCACATATCTCTTAGTTGTCGTGTGTTGCTTTACGAAGTACTGTTTACTGTTTCCTTTACGTAGAGCTGTTGGTAGGGCTATAGCACAGAAACTAGAAGACGGCGTTTTCCTCGTACACGGTATACCCCGTACGGTGATAGCAGACAACGGGACGCAATTCACGGGTAATGAGTTTCGTTCACTATTGGAGAGGTACAAAATACCTCAAATCCACTTCACACCTCGTTATTGCCCAAGCGTGAACACCGTGGAACGCTATAACCGTACCATAATGACCGCGGAATCAATTCTCGTGGAGGATGATCATCGATCCTGGGATGTGAACATCTCAAGGATCCAATTCGCTATGAACACCTCCACAAATGTAGTCACTTGTTTTACACCGTTCTTCCTAGTACATGGCAGAGAGGCAGTTAGTTGTGGTGATGTCTTCGGCAATGATACCGTTGGACAGCCCACTCTAGCCTGCGCTTCCCGCAGTTCATATGCAAATCAGCTAGGGGCATTGGATAGTATCTTCGATAAAGTAAAGGATGCGCTCATCAAATCTCATGAACGTAGTGCTCGTTATTATAATAGTAGTAGGAGGCACGCGGAGTTTGAGGTAGGCGACACTGTGTGGAAGAAAACATATCCCCAGAGTGACGCCTCCAAATTCTTTATGGCCAAATTAGCACCTAAATACGAGAGATGTATAATTAGGAAAAAACTTTCACCCTTAGTGTATGAATTGGAAGGCTGTAGTTCCGGGAAAAACCTTGGCACATGGCATATCAAGGATTTCAAATCACCATGTAGCAAGGATTAATTTTTTTTGTATATTTTCTTTGAATTTAAAATATAATTTAAATTCGTTGGTCGCAGTGACCATTGAGGGCTGTATATGCCTTGAGGTTGCTGGTTTTTAATTTAGCATTGGTAGCTGTATATGCACGGTGCTAGAAAACAGTAGGTTCACATTTGTGAGCTATATGGAGTAGAGAAGGAGATTGTTTAAAAGTTGTTTGTAGTCTGTGGTTGTTGCAGGATTGACACCCCTGTAGAGTGTATAAAACCTCCGGACTGCTGGTAAGGCAGCAAAATGATAGTCCTGAGATTGGAGGCCATAATGGCGGGCGTGTAGGCTGCATTGATGGAAAACGTTTTAGTTGGTATTTTTTTTTTTCAGGGGCGAATAACCGTCTCATTCATTTTATGGAAGACGGTTAGCCAATTTTCATTATTTTGTAGCATCTAATTTCTTTTGGTGTATTCATTGTGTACCAGCTCAGCATTATTATGGGCAGTCAACTCATTGTGAAAGGTGGTGTACGACGATGGAGTAGGGTGGTCTCTCCTATATAAATATAGTAGGTCATATATTTTTACTCTTTTTGGAGCTTGTCTTTTACATGTTTGTAAATGGATTAGACTCGCTCCAGGAGAAATAGTATATATTACACAGGTCACATGGATAACTATAAATAAGCCATAAAACACGGGCGGAATTGTAGACTCGTTAACCAAAGCCATCTACAATGTCGACTAATAGAGCGGGTTGTTACTCTATACTTGAAGTGTGACCAGAATTCTTTTAGGTCGTAGGTTTATGTAGTTTAAAATGAAAACCCAAATTAGTATATTTAATAAAGGTTACATGGATAATTAAAAATAAGCCATAAAACACGGGCGGAATTGTAGACCCGACAACCAAAGCCTACTACAATGACGCCTAATAGAGCGGTCTGTTACTCTATATTTGAAGTGTAACTAGAATTCTGTATTGTTTATGTATATACCTTATCTACCTAGTATCATTTAAGTTTACATCAGCTATGACAAATAGAAATCGTACACCGACTTCCACGTACTTTTTTTTTCTTTTCTTTTTCTGTTCCTGTTTTCAGGCATGAACATTGTAGATTATTGTAGACGTGTTTGGCTCTTGGAGTCTGCTTTGACGCTGGAGGACCAGCGTCGAGATTTGCCCTAGGGGTCAAATCTCTGGTGGTTGGGGAGGTACTGTTACGTTGTAAATTTGAGTACCTACCAAGGGTTGGTATTACACAGCTGCATTACTAATAAGTAAAGTAGCATTTACCTGAAAACATTAGTAGTACCTTGTGAGGTTTCTGAGTAATTTATTTCATTGTAGTTGTGCAAGATACTTTGGTCTGCACTTGATGGAAGGACTCATTCCTTCAACTATATTTCGTCACTGGACTCTTTAGTAAACACTTTCTAACATTAAATTAATTTTCTAAACTCTGATAACAGGTTTTCACAATTAATTAGAACAATAAATATAATGTTTACATTCCAACTGTCATCCAGTCGAACGTCAGATTCTGTCGTTTAGAAACGACATCTGATGGTCGCCGGTTCACAGTTGTAGTTTAATCGATAATTGAACTTATTGATTGCCAACCATCGAATTAAATCGTATGGAACAATCCTTAATAATTTTCAGCTTTCAGTAAAACTTAATAATAAAATAAATAACCGAAAGCGGAAATGAAATAGTTTTTACAATATAGACTTTTCTTCTAGAAACTTCGGTGTCAAATAAATCCATTTTTAATCTGTGATTTATCTTTGACATAATGTAGCCAGGTTGTACGTTGTTAATTACCCCAATTAATATTTCAGAATAATTAACCCGATCAAGACAAGTTTTAGAATTGGGATTTATAAATAAATTGTTTGTTGGTCTAGATCATGAAGATTCTTATTGTTTCAGAGTTTAAACGTCACGTTGGAATGTTGTTAGTGATTTTCAAGAATTTATTATCTTGGTGTAGTATTTATCTTATAATCATTTTACCCGAAATATGGGAGATTTTAGAAATAGTCTGTCTATTTCCGGTTTGTAATCCGTGACAGGATTATTAAAGAGTGGTGGCGTCTATTTGCCCTTGAACACGCTTGAGTGATACTGGAAAACTAATTCCATGTTTTAAAAGGCAAGGATTTGGTGGTAATAGTGCCTAGAAGTGGTCTGTGAGCCCTTCCCTGGTTGTTAAAAGGATATTCTAGTGATCCATGGATATTTATTACAGGATTCCAAATTGCGCATACGCATACTACTTTCCAGCCAGTCGAGGATCTTACAGTCAAGTGCTTTTTCCCTAAGCCAACCGTGAGTACTTCACCTGCTGACTATTTGCCTTAGATATTTCATAGGATATTCCTCAGTGTTAACAATGGATTAGATTCTTGTTCAGGGATACGCAACAAGTCCTTGTTGCGGAGTTGATGGATGCCACATGGGTAATCCTCATTCCTATTGTCCCACCGCTCAGGATCAGACAAACAGAAGTCGTAACTCCTTATGTTGTATTTGAAACAAGGCCAAGTTAACCGGGTAATGTGTTAGCCTTTTAGATTTCCAAGCTCAGTCACCTCCCGGAAGGTTAATTTGCTTCCCTTATATTATTAGGTCCCCGTATTGTCAATTCCAGGAGAGGCACCTCGAGAGATTCGTCTCGCCGCCAGGATCTAGAGGAGAGTCTGGGACCTGGACGCGAGACCCGTTCCTCGAGGCCACTTGAAGCCTCTTGTGGAGACGACTGTGCGGCTGGCAGACCCCGTCTAGCGAAAGCGCAGGCGGGACGGTTTTTTTTTTATACCTTATTACTTTTTTTTATTATAATACGGTTTCAGTAGGAACCTTTTGTTTACCGCAGTCCGGTTTTCAATAGTGGAAACCGGTCTGACTACTAAATTTAAATTGAGGATCTTGGGTACGACATTCTACCTTCATCCAGAAGTATATTGGACACCTTCGTCGGCTCTGGGATCCGGGACTCTCAAAGTCCCTGGCGCCCATTAACTAATAAATCTAATTTAAAATAATTGGAAGCTTCAAAGATAACATTTAAATTAATAATATAAAAACAATTAGAACTTTTAAGACAGAACAGTACTGGGTTTATCTCCAACTCCCCACTACCTTAGCTTTAATACTGAACTATTAGCTGGCTGGCAATAAAGGTTTTAAAATACTTTTAAGGGGTAGACCTGAAGAGGCTATCATATACTCCAACTTTGTAAAACTTTAAATGTATAATTATACTGTATTTAAGATAGTTTGTTGTTTGTTTTCAATTCAATACCCAACCACCTGGCCTCTGGGCTTATGTTAGTTTACCGCTAGGGGGAACAAAAATAATAATATAACAGAGTGTGTACAATATACATCATCATCTATAATAATAACTAAACGACCAACCCATACCTAGTTTTAGTATCTAATCGATAGACTGACAGTAATTGATCTCATGTTTGCCATTTTAGAGTAAAGTTAACACAATTTCTATGTTAAAATTAAAAACTTAAATAAAGATTTTTTTTAAACGACAACGTGTTATAATCATTTAAAACATATAAACGAAAATTGAAATTTCATATAAAGCGTGTTACAAAGTAATGTTACTTTGTATTTTTTTATTTTCAAGAACAGCTTATTGTCATGCTTGTTCCCAGTTCTAGTTCAAATCTATTGTTCTAGTTTCTTTTCATAAATATACTTACAAATTATAATGTTACAATATCTCCAATAGTCGACAACTAATTTCACAAAACATATCAATCTTCTAATCTTAAAAGGAAACAAATTACGGACATTTCAAACTTTTAAATGCGGATTCTGAAAAATCTGTTTTTTTACCCTAACACGTTGTAGTAGCAAACAGGTGAATTATGGCGTACAACGAGAAGCAGTTTGATAAAAATATCGCAGTTACAAATACTAGAATCAAATGCCTAACTTTTGACTTACAGCAATGCTTGCCAACCCCAGCTTTACAAACATCTGTAGCCTTTTATAAAAGACAACTTTGGACCTTCAATCTTACAATAGATGACGACGCAACCGGAATGTCAACGCACCACATGTGGCATGAGAGTATTTCGGGTCGGGGTGCTAATCAAGTAGCCCCTTGTTTGTTTGTTTGACCAGACCATGCAATTATTGAAAAAAACAAAGAAAAAACCCGAAATACAAATTTATCACCCACACGATGGATGGCGGCAGTTGTTAGTAAGATCGAGTAGCAAAAAATGTTTCGTTAGAGAAATGCGGCAAAATGATTTATTTGATCTCGTTAATTTATTGAAAGGTCCCTTAGTAGTCCGAAAAAAAGGCGACGACGGAAATATTTTCAAGTGGCCTGATGTGAAGCGACTGAGTTATGAATGACTCTGAGTACGGCATCATAAAGTACAAAACGTCTCTTTCTAGAGATGAATCATTTAAAACTATTAACTTCAAACGGAACACGCGACGAGATAAATAATTTAATTTGATGCACATTACTGACAAGCTAGTACCAATAAGTGTTGAAAAATGAATACCTAGAATGTTTCCATAGTTTTTACCACAATTTAGTAACCACTGACGATACCAAGAATGTTGATCCAGATAAACCAGATTGAAAAAGAGTGACTTTTCAATTCCTAGAACGCTATCGGCACAGTCGCTTGAGTTATTAGTTTATTTTTGTAATTGTTTGGTTCACATTCTTATCGCAGACAATAGGTTCGGCTGTTCGAGGTTTTCGTTTACGAGTGTCAAGTATCAAGTAGGTACCAAGGTACTTGAAATTAAGCACAATAAGATCTTCTCAGACTTTTGATTATAGAGTAATTTATATTGCGTTTATTTTAAATATAAATTATCATTCTACATATTGAAGATATTTACAAATCGATAAGCACAATAAAAAGGCATGCTGCCTTACAAAAGTATTGCAGAAATCAACAAACCAAAACGAGCGTTTTCACTACAAAATAGTCCAGGGCCTCAAGTCTGCTATTACAATAGTGTCAGAATGGTCTGTTCCGATCCTCATTAATGACGCCATTATATTAGTAGATTACCGAACTTGTCAAAATCAACAATTATAAAGTTCGTGATAGACCATTCTGACACTATTGTAATAGCAGACTTGAGGCCCAGGACGATAGAAAGTATGGATACGCCAATACTGTCGTCACATCTGAACATGAAAAACTTCAAATAAAATGAAAATGAAGGATTTCTTTTGGAAAAAGCATATTTTTTTTTTAATGTTTTGAACAACAATATTTGTTAAGTCGATTATGAGCCGAAATTGATTTGAACTCATTTTGAGGATGTTGCACTTTGCCAATAATGAAATAAATCATAATAAGGACGACCGATTGTTTAAAGTAGACATGCTGAATGCTAATTTTAAATGTCATTATATACCTAATCAAGAAACGTGTGCTGACGAAAGTCTAATCCTATTTCGTGGCCGCGTTATTTTTACATATGGAATAAAACTTTTCAAGCTGTGCTCAAACCCAGGATACACTGTAAAAGTGCAAGTTTATGCTGGCAAAAACTATGATAACGTGAACAATAAAACCGAAGATTTTAGTAGATTATAATCAGATTTATACATAAAACTAATATCCTAATTAGATTCATATAAATTAAACCTTGCAAAAGGGGTTTTAATGGTAATTGTAAAATAGAAAATGTTGTATTCTATATAGTTATAAGAAGTTTTGTTGTTTAAAGTTACACCAAATATTATCATTTAATATGATAATGTCATAGTATATAGGAAAGGAGTTTGAACACAAATTAGCAAGTAATGAGCTATATAAAGAAATACATTTTGCAAGGTATTAGAAGGAAATTTTATATTAAATAATCTTTACTGATCTATTGTTAGGTGTAATTGTAAAGATAATATGTAAAGATCAAGAGTAAGGATATAAAAATATGACCGTGTTTGTGTATATGTGGCGTGCAGCTCACGAAATAGGAAAAAAATCACCAAGAAAAAGAGCCTGACTTGGTTCGAAAAACTGATCCCTAAAAACAATAAACTATTGCGTGTTACGATAACTGAAAATAAATAATATGGTAGATGGTGAATAAATACGACTCCAACATAGCAAACAACAGCTGGGCTAGGATTCAAAAGATAGATACCAAACTTCCGCAAAAGGATCGGTGAGCTAAACGTTCAAAAGACAAAGAATCTAAACAACAGAACAAATAACTAACCTTAAAAGCCTAAACATACTGGATCAGCCATAATAAAACGCCAGCCATCAAAATTACAGAGTGAAAAATGTTTGAAAGTAGGTACCTATTTTCCTTTATAGAATTAATTTAAGAAAAAAGACAATCTCCTATACTATTTTGAATACAGCAAGGAATAGGAGTATTTACGTAAATTGAAAAAGAAAATGACTTTTATTTACGTAAATATTTAATTAATTTTAAAGTGATAGTAGGGTAGACTGGGTACGGTTGAAACATTTTAGCATTTATCATGCTTAGCATCGAGATTTGTTAAGCGAGCGATGCCGGAAATATACTAAATAAAAGACCTTATATCTGTCTACTATAGGGCAATGTTATTTAAGAGCACTGTATAGTATTTTCTGTGTAAAATCAAATTTAAAAAAATCAGTCATTTGTTTTAACCGTCCCCATGCCAGGGTCGGTTGAAACAGTGTCTGGGGTCAATTGAAACACATGCAAATAATACAAATTATAATCAATTATCATGTTTTATTAATCTTCTAATAACATTTTTCGAATGGTAATGGCACATTTGACTATCACAAATATTTTTATTAAGTAATATTTAAGTCTTTGACTATATTTATAATCTAACATTATTTTTAATCAGCCTTCAAAGTTTTATATTAAGTACAACTTAAACTAAATAATAATCAGATGTTGGTAGCGATAATATTTTTAAAATAAAGTTACCAAGCAAACATGCTATTATAATTTTTAACTATCAACACTTTTAATTATAAACTATAAAAATAAAGACATCTTTATCAATGAAAATTAAAATTTTAAACAAAAACACTTCAATGGTTAGGAGGTCATTCGGAGTCACAATTGTGGCAAATATAAGTAAAGCTACCTTTCGTGCACTCTTCATGCGCCCACATTTTACATACTGTACATTGTATCCATTTTTCCCTCGGTTTGCTTTCTGAATATGCTGACATACAAACAACACAGTAGCACTCTTCTTCTTCTGATGATGATTCTTGTCGCGTGTTAGTTTTTTTCTTGTTTGTAGTCTTTCTTCCATCTAATCTTCTCTGAACTTGCTTAGCTTTGGTTCGTTCGATTCTGGTCTCATATTCTCTTCTTATCTCTTCCTTTTCAGGTGTGTCTGTATATATTGTAGATTTCCTTGTTTTTCGGCCCCTATTTGTTGATTTCCTTGGAGGCGCTTTTGGTAGTGGTCGTATTGCTTCCGGAGAAAATACTAATGATGGTGTATTCGAAGTTGTGACATTTTCCGTTTGATTTGTTGACACAGGAATGGATTGAAAACTTGTAGAAGGTGTTGGTGAAAGCCAAACATTACTAGTACTACTTTGATGTTCGGGTAGTGTAATCAAAGGTGTTGGATCCGCAATAATGTTTTCTTGTTCTTTATCTAGTGCTTGTGAACATTGTGGCATATTTTCCATCGGTTGTTGTACAAAAAGAGCTGCGTTAGTAGGCTCCTCCAACTCTTCGGGTGGTTCGAGGATTAAAATGGAAGACGACGGTGGTGGCGTTTTATATCCAGGTATACTGGTATTCGGACTAAGACCATCAGCTGTTTCGATTGGATTTGGCCTATCTGTCACAAATGCAGGTGCAAAATCGAGTTCAGTGAACAAATGCCGATTGAAAGGAAATATCCCAGTAGTGCGAAAGCCAGCTTGAATATTGGATTGTGTGAGAGCAAGCGGTATAGCAGTAGTTAAAATCCCTGGGATGTCATATATTGTCATTGTTTTTCCGGGGTGGCTTCGCATCCATCCATCGCAGGTCGAATTTACAGCTTTTTTCAGTGGACCGAATACAGATCGATCAAGTGGTTGGAGTTTGTGGGAGCAGTGGGGAGGGAAAGATAGCATTACAATACCATTCGTCTTGCAAAAGTCTAGTGCGTTAATGTGTATATGTGAGGCGTGGTTATCAAGGACAAGTAAAATTTTATGCGAAGGCGAAGCATTTGTATGTTTTTTGAAGTGATCTAGGAAAAGTATAAATGATTCGTCCTGCATCCAGCCTGAAGGATTTGCACTTCCAGCAGATCCTATTGGTCCATCCCTGATAAAGTGATCTTGGTATCGCACACGTGGAAAGACGAAGAACGGAGGAATAGCATTACCAATGGCATTGACTGCAATGGCTACTGTAACTAAAGTACCCCTCTCCGCCGAAGTTACTGAACCCACTTGACGAGCACCACGTCTAGCTATTATTCTGTCGGGTTTTTGCACAGTAGTTATGCCGGTCTCATCGACATTATATATATGTTGTGGTTCAAATTTATAACGGTCCATAACATTAGCCAAATTGTCGTAGAAAGCATCTACGTTGTTCCTATTAAAACTTGTCGCCCTAGAAAGACTTGTAGCCTGTGCTGCACGTACTGACAGCTCAGGATTTCTTTTCATAAACATGCGAAACCATTCTTCGCCAGCCATTTCTTTGTCATCCCAAGTCCGAGGTCGTGATAAGTCATACTTGATGGTTAGTTCGTATGCCAATTTCAAAACATCCTTTTTAGTTAGGCCAAAATATATATCTGCACATCTTATTAAATATTTAGATAACTCACGCTCTTGTTCCTGGGTAAACACACGATTGTGGGCCTTATATCCCATTTCTTGATTTTCATCGTTACCAGCCGCATCTCGTTTACGTATATATCTGAACAGGGAACAGTGGTTCAGTCCATTTTTTTCTGCTGCTGTTCTTAACGAAGATCCCGCTTTCACATCTTCATAGGCTTGTTTGTACGTTGATAAGTCGGCTCGACCTTTCGTAGTTTTTCTTTGGCGTACTCTTGGCATCTGAGAAACAATAAAGTTTAATTAATAAACTGTTTCAACCGTACCCACAAATAATGTTTCAACTGTCCCCACCCGCCCATCTTAATATAAAATGGTTCACAGTAAGAATGATAGTAAATTAAATTAAAAACTTATCATACTATTATATTGTACAAACTTCAATTCAACTGTAACAAAACTCTCAATCATCCAACTATAAACAAAATCTTAATAATTGCAAAAATGTAGGTACAAAAATACTTACTTTTACGTCAAAAAACACAATGGGACCCCCTACAGACAAACACAGCGCCCGAAGAGCGACGCAATACTAAAATTCAAGTTTCGACTTGTCGCCCGCTTCGTACTCCCCTTGCACCCCTCACCTCATCACGCACTATCCACGAGATATTCACTTTGTTTCAACCGTCCACCGTTTCAACCGTACCCAGTCTACTAGAATTGTCTGTAAAACTAATACTCTGATAGGCTTCGTATAACAGTTCTGAAGGCATAAATTATGAAAAAGTTCGTTGATGGATATGATTTTAGTAAGAAAAATTAGGTAGCGTGTTATAAGTCCTAAAATCGAGTAATATGATCAGTAGCAAGATGGAAGGACACTGCGAAACAAGGTAAAAATATAGCTGGGCTAGGAAACAAAAAAAACTAGCATTCAACCATGTAAAAGCGCTTACCTTGTAACACGAAGACTAAACATTCATGCTCAGATTCATACACTACGGGAAAAATAACTACGCCTAAAGCTACGAGGAACAAAACAAAACAAGGGGTTTAATATATATTTGTTGGGGAAAGAATAAAACAGTGAAACTTTATATGGTTACAGGGTTATTTTCAAATAGAATTATAGGTACATCACACATTAAAATAACCAAATTTCAAACTGGACGGAGTATCAACGACGCACAGTGTTTTATAAACCCAAAAAAAGTGACATCGTCTTTTTATTCCAGATTCGTGTAGATTGATTCAAAAGAAACGCTAGAGTAAAATACCGAGGTTTTCTAGTACATCTAGATGATGAGATATAAATTTTTGAAAATGCCTAAATTTTTATCCGGATTATTAAAAAAAAAATCATAATAAATTACTAGTTAAAATTATTAGCAAACTGATTAAATTCATGCACGAAGATTTTAAAGGCGCAAATTACCATGTTATCAAAAAATATTTAGGTTCATTTAAATCGACGTTATCATTTTTTTAAATATTTTCGATTTTATTTTTAAACTCGATTGATCCTGAATTTCGCTTCTTATTTTTTTTACATAAAATTGCTTTATATGTGGCCTATACACACTAAAAAATTCAAAGCCCGAATCCGTGGACTAACGAAGTTATAATCATTAGAAATTTATTGCTAGGGTTGGCACTTACAACCAATGTAAACCCGGGTATAAATTGATTATTTTTTTTTATTATTTCACATAGGCTTACATGGGCACTTACAAAACGTCAGAAGCTAGTGCGTGATTCGCAATTAGTCGTTTCCTATGGAGAAAAACCGGCAAGAAACTCTATGGCTACTCTTTAAAAAAAATGGTTGATTTACAATATTTCCATATACATAATATGTGCTGAAATATATTATATTTTCACCCCACTTATTCGAAGAGGACGGCTTAGTTCGCCTCCAAATGCACCCAAAGGTGGTGTTTTCTGTAAGAAACTTTCAGCGGCCAGTGATGAGTATTCCAATTTCAAAAAGTGCGCGGCAAAGATGATTGCTGCGCAGTTATTAGAGGATTCTGTTCATAAGTGCGCCGCAATTTAAATTGCCACGCACTTTTTGAAATTGGAACATCTTAGCGTTCAGCTCCAAAGAAATCGAACGAAAATATTGTTTGAATAAAGATTGGCTGGTATGACGGCCCTCAACTCAAAAATGTTATTTTGCTCCCTTATAATACAATCTACTATATATATATTGTATTTGATTCGAACTGTTATGTCGTGATGGTCCTGTGGTTCAGGCCCGCTTTTTATGCACGAGGTTGCTGGTTCCGTACCGAGCAAGTACAAATGTAACTTTTTAAATTCATATATACTGTCCAAGTTTAATATAGACTAGCCATGTCTATAATAAACTTGGACAGCACATGAAAGAAAGAGTTGATTTTATCTCATCTTGAAGTATATTGTGTATATAAGTGTAAATGATGAAACTTGTTGACCAAATAGATAACTAACTAAACTTTAATTGCAGATATTTTAAATATCAAAATCATCAAAAACCAAAAATAAATCAATCAATCATTAATCATTTTCTGCAGTCAACATTTCGTGGTCGTCTATATCTTCAGTAAATTCTTTCTCATTGTGATTTGGTTTAAGTAACGCCAAAGCAGCAGCAGGTAATGGACGTTTTTTCAGATGTTTTCTTCTTTGGAGCTGCATTTCAGCAGCAATAATTGGGTCGGAAGACACTAGTGCTCTATGAAACAGATCATACATTGTTTGTTTACGATCAAATTTGCGTGTGTGGTGCTCCCGATCAGATCGCCAATATTTGTTTCGTGATTCGGCGGCTTGCTCGGAAAGCATACCGATTGGTAGTGGTGTTTTGTCAATAATAGATGCCCCATGAATTAAAATTTTATGAATGGAAACCGTCATAGGATGCCAGTCATAGACACTTACATATTTGTAGGCAAGGTCTTTTACAGAATGTACCAAATTTCTCTGCATCTACGGGAATTCCACAAGAGATCACGATTAAGATAATGTATAAACCATCAAGAAGCCAAAGTTCTAATCCTAAAATATCTGCAAACGTTTTTCGGTTTTCATCTGCCAAAACTATGCGGCTTGTGTTGCCATCATTCGTGGTTCGGGAATTAGGAAGAACGACATCTACCAATACACCAATTTTATCACGTATAGCATCTTGGATACGTTTTTTTCTCTCCTGTACTGCAAGCCCTTCTGGTGAAGATTGCTTGATACGCCATTTTTTCACTTCACATTTGTATCCGAGTTTGAGAAGAAACTCCAAAACTCGGATCCAGGCGTGCAGAGGATTGATACCATGCGTCAACGTATCTGAGTCAACTGTTTTCGAAAATGCAATGTCCAAGTTGTTAAATTGTGTTGCTGTAAGTGCACAATATGGACAACGCATTTGCGATGGCGTATCAAGTATCGTATTAAGAACTTTACCGTCAATTGCCGCTAAATATAAATTACTGGTAGCGTTGATTTGCTGCCCACTCGGTAATTTATGATCGAAAGGAGTAAGGTGTTCGATTTCTTGGTTAACTCTGTCTTTTTCGGATAAAATCAGTTCTTTAGATTCTTTTTTATAAATTATTCGCAATGGGCGGCAAGATCTGTAAGACTGAGCTGCAATGTTTGTCCACAATAATACCTTATAATTTTGGGTGCTTTGATGGTAAATTCTTAAAGGTACAAAAGTTGTAGCAAAAATACTGCTTTCGTTTTCTCCTTGATCCTCAAATGCTTGTTTGTACAAAGCTTGCCCCGAACTACCATCAAAACCCCAAACCCCTTCAAAGACACAGTCTAAAATATTTGTTCCTATTTTGTTGCAGTATTGTGAGAATACTTCACCTTGCAATTGCACAATGCGGCTAAAAGTGTGCTGCAGGAGTGACTGTAAAGGAACAACCGCTTCTCGTTCTGTAATATTAACAAATTCTGGGTAACAATTTTGTTTGGTTTTCAAAATTTTATAATACGGTGGGTATGCCGGAAAACCCCGCTCTTGCAAATCTAAATGAATAAAATTATATGTCTCAACAGTCATGTTTTTGTCAATTAATATTGCTAGAGCTTCTTCTGCTGTGTAAGGTTTTGTAGTTGTTGTAATTTTCTTGGCTATTTCCGTGACAGCGACTTTCGACTGTAGGCACGACTCAATCACATTTGCAAATACCGTTGATGTATGATGTGAGACTTGCTCTCCACCAATGTGCAAGGTATTTGCAAAGGCTTTGATCCTTTTTTGTTGAGGCTCACATTCCAGTGTAGACTCTAATCTTTGGCGACTACGGATTTGCTGACGTTTGCTAAGTTTCCTGAAACTATCATCGTCAGTGTGTTCAGGTGGAGCGCTAATGTAGCCGCTAATAAACGTTTCACTTAGCCACTTTCCATGTTTTTTCATAAAACTAGACATGTTCTTACATTGTTTATATTTTGTATCACACTTGGACATCAGACTAGAAAGAGTTGATTTTATCTCATCTTCAGTACGAGAAATTTGATAGTCAGCCCCAATTGTGTTGACAATCAAATTTACTCGTTCTGAAAGAGATAAATGGCGTTTCCCTTTCATTAGTTGGAAAATATCCAACCTAGATTAAATTTTTGAACCTGAGGTTCCTTCACCAGACGCCTCTCCTAGCACTGGAGCGATCACCCCCGGAGGTTGAAGGATGTCGGCTGTGGCGCTATCCACAACTTCACTTGCCACTCGTGAACCAACATGAGGGTTGGCGCCCTCATGCCCTCCTAGCATTAAGTCCTCTGATCGGAGCTCAGAAGGACATCCCTCAGCAGCATGGGTCAGGTGCTGCTGAGGCAAAGTGGCATCAAGGGTCTGTGACGGCTCCATGATGCCTCACCCGCGTTCCTCCAGGCTACGTGTAATGATATGGGGTTTCAGCAAAAGCCTATCGAGGGTGGACCTCTTCCCATACCACACGTATCCCTTCATCAGAAATTGACACAACTACGGATTATACATAAACGTGTACTGGCTGATTCATGAAATAATTTTTACAAAAATAGTTTTCATCTTTCACAATATAAATGGAGATTATATTGGAGTGTTATAAACATAGATCGGAATAGGTAGGCCTATTTATGTACTTGCCATGAGTTAGAATAATATAGATATTCCCCGAATTCCGGGATTTCTTTTTTAAGTAAGTAAATAGTGAAATCATAAAATAACTATTCTCGCTCCGGGATAAATGAAAGATTCCTTCCTTTCCGAAAGAAAGATTTTTTCCTTTCTGACGGGTAGGTAAATAAAAGAAGGACGGAATTAGCGGCAACGTCGCGCGCTTATTGGCTTACATAATACATTTTTATACGTATTAACAAAAAGAATTAAGTTCAATTAAATGCCGTAGTATCAGCCGAAATTCCGTGGAATATCCATATTCCATATCAATGTTTGCAGTCAATGAACCAAAATAGGCCTACCTATTCCGATCTATGGTTATAAATCACAATAATTCTACATTTTTCGTTTTAATGAACAAAACAAACAAAATTAACCAAAAATATATTTTTACAAAATTGACAACCCTAACATCAATTCGATCCGGATAAACATATTATCAATCATAACTTCGTTAGTCCACGGATTCGGGCTTTGATTTTTTTAGTGTGTATAGGCCACATATAAAGCAATTTTATGTAAAAAAATTAAGAAGCGAAATTCAGGATTAATCGAGTTTAAAAATAAAATCGAAAATATTAAAAAAAATGATAACGTCGATTTAAATGAACCTAAATATTTTTTGATAACATGGTAATTTGCGCCTTTAAAATCTTCGTGCATGAATTTAATCAGTTTGCTAATAATTTTAACTAGTAATTTATTATGATTTTTTTTTTAATAATCCGGATAAAAATTTAGGCATTTTCAAAAATTTATATCTCATCATCTAGATGTACTAGAAACCTCGGTATTTTACTCTAGCGTTTCTTTTGAATCAATCTATACGAATCTGGAATAAAAAGATGATGTTTTTTGGGTTTATAAAACACTGTGCGACGGCAGAGCATATAAAAAGTATCCCAAGCCGCAAGGAAAAAAGGAGTTGACAACAGTCCAGTCCAGTCCAGATTCTGAAAAATGACAAAGAGATTAAGTTTGTGCTCATAAGGAGCACACCACCTACGAACTAATGAAAAAAATATTAATTCACTATTTAATAATGTTGTTTGTAACTTAAATAGTACTTACTTTGCTTTTTTTAACTCGGGCGCTATTCTGTAGCGTGTGTGGAAGGATTGCGTTTGAAAACAAATGTTTTGACATGCAAAAATAATTTTTAAAATAAAATTCGAACATTCGAAAAAAAGAAAAAAATTGTGAAAGGTCCAAACTAGCGATATAGCACCAAAAAATGTTGTAGAATTAATAATTCTACAATACATACTGCGAAGATTTACCGAATGAGCCACACTATTGTATCGACTGTTTTAATTTAAATCATATATATAATAATATAATAATAATACATTTATTTGTCAGAATATTGTTGTTATAAAGGTGTTACACATAATATGATGTCCATAATATTCTGCTGTTTCCAGCGTACAAATACTTCAAAGAATTAAAATGAGAGTATTAGAACATTATGTCAAAATTAAACCATAAAATGTCAAGGATAAGGAAAACGTTAAATACTATCAAATACAATGTCAAGAGTTATTAATTATAAATGTCAAGAATTACTAATAATAATAAATATTTATTCAGTATTACAATTGGTAAAATATTAACATAAAATATTCGAAATAATTAACAAAGGTATTATGATGTTAGATGCCTGTACTAGGATAAACCTGTATCACAGGCGGCGTGAGCTCTTACTGTATGGTAAGTATAGGACGATACAATTCTTAACAATATTTAACATAGCAAGACTTGAAATAGTGACAAAATGTAATTAATTCAATATTTTATACTTAGTTTACTTAAAAAACTACTATTTACCTTAAACATAAAAACAACAAAAAGGGTTATAAACGTAAGTTCTTAGTTTGCGTAAAATAGTTTCTTGCACTTAAAATCTAGTTAAACACATGATATAATTTTGCGTCAGCAGAATTGATAAGTCAATGTTGCACAACACATCACGTTCAAGGCTATGTGTATATTGGATTTTTGCTGCGTGCGACTAACATACTGAGACATCAACAAAATCGAGGGTTTGTAGGCCAGTGCAGTGTTTTGTTGATTTAGCAGCAGGGATTAAATACGGAAGTCTGGCCTTGAGTATGACGCTCTAGGCGCCCTCGTAGTCGATAGAGTTGATGTACCTGTTTTCCGCAATTTTCCTAGCAGGACACTCAGCTTCTCCCGTTCTGTGGTTATTGGGCTTTTTAAAACGTGAGCAAGATGCACATTTCGGTGTGTCAACTTTCTTTGCGCACTCTGACGTCGAGTGTCCTTCTTCACCGCAGTGGCCACACGTAGATTTCAACTCTCTGCATGTTTTTGCTGCATGACCATATTGTTGGCATTTGTAGCATCGGGTAACCAGGGTGAAATCCCTGACAGGGCAGGACGTCCAATTTATAAAGAGCCTTGATTGGGATAATAGGGCTTTACGTATATTAGCTGTTACTTCAATAACGTAGTTACAGGTCGACGCATCCTTCTTCCCAGATTTGTGGCTTAATTTAACCAAAGTCAAAAAGGGCTCCATCGACATTTCTGGAAACTTGTCGGCTACGTTCTGTTCGTAAATGCACCTGAAGACTTCAGTTTCAGCCAATGCAGTCGGCACACCTACAACCACGATCCGAGGTTTGCGCTTGTTGGGTTCATCGGCGGTAAGTCCAGATGTAGAGAGCTGGACTGCGTGTTTGAGTTTATCAGCGTCATGTTTCGTCTCTGTACTAATGATAACGCCTCCATTTTTGGTTTTGCGGACACCACGTACGTGCAGCTTCATTTGATCAGGGCGAATGATTTTTTGCACGAGGTCTTTTGTTTCTTCACTCGACTTTAATTTATCGTTGGGATAAATAGCTACAGAGCCTAAATTGTTCGGCCGAATGAAATCATTTGTTCCCTTCTTCACCATATTGGCAAACGAAACATTTCCCGCACAACCAGAGTCCTTAATCGTTTGCTTGAGCTCCAAAACATTTTCCGTCAGGACGCGCTTTTCTTGAAGGGCATCAACCGCGTTATACGCGTGAATGGCTTTCTGCTTGAGTGACTGATATAGGACTGCCATTTGTGAGGTTCCAGATCCTACTTTACGGCATAGCGTAGAAATTTTCATTTTCTGCTCCGAGTTGAGTTTGCCATCCGCGGCAATAGAGCACACTTCATTTAAGTGCTGTTCGATGGCTGACATCCATTTTTGAATCTCGGGCGTTGAAACAACATCAACCGGGACCGACTCAAGGGCTGGGTTTTGCGTCGTTGTCTTCGACGGCGAGGCGGAAGGGTGCGCTGGCCCCCTTGGATTAAAGGGGCTGTTATCCATTTTGTATTTTTCTCGTTCACTACTTCGTGTCCATTATTCACTGAAACTACACACTAAGCAAAATTACAGTTGCATCACATTAGTAATGCGCTAAAGGAGGTCACTATTATTAAAGTAATGATTAAATATTGCTAACGAGCACGTCTGTACACTGCGAATGAGTACGACTAAACTCTCCAAACTACTAAATACTATGTAAACAATTAATCAATACAATGTCATAGAAATAAAATTCCATTAAATTATTAGGAGCACAGAGGTGAGTCGTCGTCTAATTTAAATTTTGAATCAAAATTTTCATTTAAAAACTCATTTGTTGAGTAGTAACACTTATTCAATAGGAAGTTAAATAATTTCTTTTTAAATGTCATGAAGTTAAGATTTATAAAAACATTAGGTAATTTATTATATCTACATATATACGAATTGCCATACAGTAAACATTATTAGAAAATAGCTTAATTCTTTGCTGAGCTACACATAATTTGTGGATATTTCGACTTTTTCTTATTACTACATCACTATGTACTTGAAATAAAGATTTGCTTTTATGTACAAAGATACAGAGTTCTAATATAATATATAATGATGGGAGTGGTAATATTTCATTTTTTTTTTAAATAGTGGAACACAGCTTTGTATAGGTTGTGCTTTAGCTATTGATCGTATACTTTTTTTTTTGGGCTCGGAATGCTTTAATGGTATCAACAGAATTGCCCCATATTATGATGCCGTAGCGGAGAATTGATGCTACGTAACCGTGATAAGCATAAAGTGTTGCATTGATACCAGCTACGCGAGTTATTCTGTATAAAACAAATACAAATCTTTGCAGTTTAGTGCACAGTTGGTCCCCTCCTGTCCCAAAAAAGTTGCACTTTCAACCTCTTCTATAGCAGTATTTGCATATCTTATTTGTAATTGTTGACGTTTGCTATTGTAAGCTTGGAACTGTATAAGTTTGGTTTTACTAATATTGACATGCATATTATCGTCTTTTAGCCATTCTATTATACTGTTTAAAGCAGTGATGTTACGAATGTCATATTTTAGACATTCGCGAATGCGAATGCGAATGCGAGTGTTTGGAAGGCGAATGTGCGAATGCGAATGCGAGTGCGAATGTTGAGAAGGAGCAAAAAAAGAAATATCAAGGTATGAGTTTAATCATCGACTTTTATTTATTTAAGGTTATACAGTGTATATATCTAATATACACTATCAAATTAACAACAAACATATTTAATATTCGAATTTCAATAGGGGCAGATTATATTTTAAAAACAATAATTTAGCTGCTTTATCACCCATGAGACGATTTCGTAAAGGCTCATATATCAGGCCAGCTGCACTAAATAATTGCTCACTTGGTACATTGGCAGGAGGAGCGCTGAGGTACTTACGAGCACGTTCTGTCAATTTGTCAAATTTGGATTTGGATTTCCACCACTCCAATGGATTTTCCTCAAGAGAGATTCGTTTTTCTTTTAAATATGCTTTTAATTGGGATTTTATTTCACACAGCATCGTGCCTTCTGGTTCACATTCTACATCGGAACCTTCGCCATCACTCGAGGAATCCAGAATTCTCGCCAGATTTGTTAGGAGGCTTTTAGTAGAGTAATCAGCACTTGTAGAAGGCTCATTATCATCAATGGATGTCGTGTTTTTCGGCCTTTTACCACTTGAAATTGAAGGTATACGATCGTGATTTAATAAATCAAGCGGAAGTTTTATGATCTCGGTAATAACATTATCCTTCACAATATCAATAAAGAATTTGTTCTTGTATCGCGGGTCCAAAAATGTCGCAATTGTAAACAAAGGGTCATTTTCCAGATTGCAAAACTTCTTGTTTATTTCAGTTTTTAACACTTGAATAAAGTTTTTCATAATATTATCAACAGCGTCACCTACAATTAGTAGATTTACGTCTTCAAACTCTTTAATACCTTTTTTTAACATGTAAATAATCGGAATAACAGATGAAATCAAAGTATGCGTACTGCTTAAGTTACGGGTAGCTTCTTCAAATGGTTTAAGTATTGATACACAATATTCTATAGCTTTATATTCATCGGATGATAAGTTGGGGATATTATTGCTAATACATATACAGCCAAAGAATCCTTTAGTTTTAAGTACCTTTCAAACATATAGAAGGTGCTGTTCCATCTTGTCGAACAATCTCTTATAACAGTTAATGGCACTTGATCTGGGTTCAGCCGCAACTGGACTTTTGATAATTGGTCTTGAGCAATAGTCGAATGATATAATGACCAGCAATCTTATTACATTTCTGAATTAGGGTTACCAAAAACTCTTGTGAATTTAATGCACTTTTTAGGTTTTCTGTAACTTATGAACAGTGCAATCAATATCTTTGAAACCGGCCAAAGACATAGCACGCTTCATATTTGAGCCTTCATCCCTTACCATGCAATGTATTTGATCCTTAGTGATGTTCCATTCATTCATCATCGATTCAAATTTACTTGCAATTACATCACCCGTGTGTCGTTCATTAAATTCATCACATTTTAAAACAATGCTTAAACGATCATAGTTAACTGTTATACCGTGGCAAGTCAAACTGAGGAGTGATACGTTGGTAACTGGCTCGGACTAAATGTCGGTTGTGAATGACACGAATTTCAAATCACCCAAGAGTAATTTAACTTTTTTTGCCACTTTTACATACAATTCTTGGCTATGCTCAGTAAAAAAATTTCGTCCTTTTAAGGTATATTGTGGCGCCACCAATTGCATTAATCTTTGGAAACCGACGTTCTCAACGAAGTTAAAGGGTAAATGGTCTAAAGCTATCATTTCACTTATTCGGCAATCAATTTTTTGCGACAATAGATGTTTAGCGTCCTACTGCTTCTTTTTCATTACAGATTCTTCAATAGATAATTGCCTTTTTACCTCTGTTAGTGGCGTTTCCGGAGGAATGATAATTTTAGAAGCCTGGATCTCTGTTTCAGCACGTATTGACAATTCGAACTCCTCGGCATGAACGGCTTTCAAATGAGTTCGCAGCCCCGAAGTAGTACGCCCAACGCGAGAACATACTTTTTCACAAATATTACACTTCGCATGATCTCGATCAATAGGTGTGAAATATCGCCATATATCACTTTTCTTCCCCGGCGCCATAATACAAAAATAAAGTTCTAAATAACTATTTATAATAACTTATCCTAGCTTAAAATAACCCACAACTCGAAACTGTGTTAATTCACTTAATCACAATACGTGCTTATTGATTGATCGATAAGTGACAACTAGAAACAAATTCAAAGTAACAAACACGCGATGATGACCCGCTCCGTCCACTTCTACTTGTCTCGACCTGCATACACTCGCATTCGCTAAACATTCGCATTGTTTGATGCGAATGTGAATATTCATGCGAGTGTTTGAAATGATGCGAATCATTCGCATATGCGAATGCGAAAGCGAACATTCGTAACATCACTGGTTTAAAGTGTCATTAATCTCTTTTTCGTATTTGCTGATATTGTTATATGTGAGTTCAATACTGAGGGTTGTATCGTCGGCGTACAGAATACATGAATATGGGGTAACGTTGGGCAAATCATTGACATATATCAAAAATAAAAAGGGTCCTAATATACTGCCCTGGGGAACACCACAGGAGTTTTGACGATAGGCCGATCTATATATTTTCTTTTCTGATGATGTATACCTAGATATCTCTATGCATTGTTGTCGATTATTTAGATAAGTTTCTATCCACTGTAACGCGTTATATGTTTGAGTTCAAACGTGTTCGAACCTGATGATTGATGTAGATTTGATTTATTATGTTGCCAATGCTAATTTAAATATGAACAAAAGCAATTAACTAGACGTTTCATTGCAAACAACTAATTACTTTTCTCATCACTCTTTTGTTTTCGAAACACTTACACTTACAAACTTAATATTTCTCAAAATACTATAGAAAAAGTACCGATTCTATCACTATAGTTATAATTTAACAGGCCTTGTCAACCATACTACATACAGTTTACCATGAAAAACGTGGCTGACGATGAAAATTCGCACTTTGAAAACAAGCATATGCCGTCAGCCACATGTGGCTGACTCGGCTCAATTGGTTTGGAAAATGTCAGCATATTTTAGCTAGAACTGCTACAAACTAGCTTATTGCCCCGTACGCGCTTGAAAGAATCAACGCTTACAGAGTTTGAAATTCGAATAGGTACACTTACCTTTTGGTTCTGTCGTGGTCGGTTTCGGCGGCGTTCTATGATGCACTGTAGCCTGTTCTTTTAAGTGCGGTGGCTGCTGTGTCACTGGCTCCACAGACGGCTGCTCCAGGAGACTACCCATGAAATGGTCCATGCAGTTGGAACCCTCCCAAAGTTGGGTGTCCACCGGCAGCTCGCCTATGAAGTGCTCCAAGTCATTGCCGCACAAATTGTTTGGAGACGAAGAGCGGAGTGGTTTTTGGTTTTTTGGTGGCAAATTAATTGTATCACCACTGTGGATGGTCCGCAGATGGCGGAGAAGATTTGACCGGTTAGAGTACATTTTTTTGCAATGGTTACAGGGAATTCTAGATTTGTTTCTCGTAACCGGTGCCTGCATCTTGTCGTCCGTCACATACAACACAAGCGGCGAATTTGCTATTTGTTCTATTTCCATTTTAAAAAAAAACACAAAAACACAAAAAAGAAGAAAGAAAATGGTACACCCCTCCGCACACTAGGAAGGTACACATTTAAATGCGGATTTTTTTTTTTTTTGTATGGCGTCTCGTAGTTGACCTTGAGAGGTCGTGACTTCTTAACCGGACTTTCCTGTGGCTGCCTTAAGCGAACTCAAAGCCTCCAGCCGGGGGCGAATTTCTTATAGTACTAAGCGACTGCACGCTAAGGGCACCCCCTGTGGGGTACGGACCTCGGCTTAGGGCGTCGCTGGGGGGAGGACAGCAAGATGGGACAGGCTGGATCTGGTTAATATTATTATTTATTAATCGGGGAATTTAAAGCTACAGGCTCAGCTGCGGCGCGGGCTGGCACTTCGTCGAGCAAGGGTCGGGGGGGACAATTACGTCGGGGTTTACGCGAGGGACCTCGGCGGCGAGGTCGGAACGTAGGTCGGTGTGATTTGTGCACTGTACTCGTTGCCCTATTGCTTTCCTGGAGGAGGGTAATGGGGTCATCGGGGTCGGAGAGGGTATGCCTTGGACGGCGAATAGAACTAATGGTGGAGGGCCTATAACTGGCGGCCTGCACAACCAGAGGGTTGCGGTGGGTGGTGGCGGAGTCGAAGAAGCGCTTCGTGATGCGCTTCATGAACTGCTTGATAGTGGGGATTCTAAGATCGAGATGGAGGATCTCGTTTCGAACGAACCAGGAGGCTCCCGTTGCCTTTCGGAGGAAACGGTTTTGGAGGGACTGCATCCTGTGGATGTGGTGGGGTTTAGCATGTGCGAAGACTGCACAGGCATAAGTCATGATGGGACGGATGCACGCTGTGTAAATACGCAATTTGCCCTTAAGGGACAATTTGCTGCGCGCATTTAGGACGGAGTGAAGTCTACCGAGAGCGAAAGCGGCACGCGAACGTACCTGCTTGATGTGCTCTGAGAATGAGAGATGGTGGTCAAGGGTCACGCCTAGGTATTTGGCTCGCTTCTCCCAAGGGATAGGCTTGCCGAACATGGTGAGCGGTCGGGGGGCGATGAGGTTTCTACGCTGTTTGGTGAAGAGAACAGCCTGACTTTTGTCGGTGCGGATTTTTCAGGACGCCACTTGAATTTATAACCGTGGTATCCGGGGGGCGCGCGCCTAGACCTCCAAACGTCAGTTGTCAGGCAAATGCTGTTGACAAGTTGACATCTATTTTTAGAGCCGTTTTGGTAGCAGGTACCGGCGACGGTACTCGTGTTAGCTTAAGGGACCCAACCATATAGGCTTGGGGGTTAACGTCCTAATAGTAATAGAAATAAAGAACAAATTTGTATCAACGAATTATTTGGTATGCTTAAAATCTTGACGTTTCAACAAAACAGGCACGATCGGGAGCATTCGGTAGGCGCCGTAACCATTCGGGTAACTTCGTGTTCTCTATGGTGGGCGGTCGAGCGCGAGCTTTAGTGCGATAGATTTAAACGTGACATCCTTAAAGTTGTAGGTGCGGAATGTTGCAACTTGGTAAATTCCACTATGACTCTGCACAAATCCACGAGTCTCTTGGAGGGATTCAGCCGCAACATGGAGCCAATCAGCTTCGAGAGCTTTGGATTCTTGAGACTTCGCAATGGACCCCAGCGCAAATCCCATTTAAAGTCTTCTTCCGTCATGTTACTCAGACTATCCGGTGTATCAAACGGCATACAACCGTTGGTAAAGATGAAATACGCCGTGACTCCTAGCGCCCAAACGTCGGCGAGTTCGTCGTAACATCTACGAATCTTTTCAGGCGACATGAAAGCTACCGTACCGCACCGAGTAGTGCCCTTGTGAGCGTTCCTAAGCCTACGAGCGAGTTCAAAATCTGTGAGATGCGCCCGATTTTGAGAGTCGACTAGTATGTTTTCGGGTTTCACGTCGTTGTGCATGTAGCCAAGTTCGTGCATACACTTGAGAACTCTGGTTATCGATACGATCGCTTCTAATTTTTCATCAAAAGTCATACACTTCATACAATGAGCCAGAGTACGCTTTTCGTAATAATCAAAGTAAATGTAGGCATGACTATCGTCAAAAGTCACTTTATAGGGTTTCACGACTCCACTGCACTGCTTGTCCAGCTTGTCGGGTAGGCTGAGCGGGGTGTAATCGTCGAGTCGGGGGACCTTTTTAATGACAAACTGTCGATTCTTTTTTGTAACTTTGAAAACTTCATTATTCCTCGACTTGTGTAGGGTGGAAACGTTTTTGTATTTTTTAAAAACCATGTTAAATAGTTGTGCAGCAACTTCAACTATACGCCGCAACTTTATGAGAAATAGTTCATTGCCCTTATACGCGTTATAGTTAATAATGCGTGTTCGTTTAAATAGACCTCGCAAATACAGATACATCGGCAATGGTCGAAGAGGAGGACAAAACGAAGCAGACTTATGATGAGATGCTCAGGTGCGGAAGCGGCGATCCTACGGCACTCTACAACATTTATGTAGCGAATCGCAACTTTATGAACCCCGATACTATAGATGCGGTAGTGCATTTGGGTACAAAACGCTCGTTCACCTTTAGTGATTTTACGAAATTCTCTCGACTCATGGCTCTGCCCACGTTCGAAGCCTTTGCCACGGCCACTCCGGGCGACGATCAGTACGTTCAGCTGCACTCGATCGTGTGCGAATACCTGAAAGCTGTAGCTGCATACAAGAAAAAGAGCTTTCCGACCCTCAGACAGAATGTGATGTTCTGGCTCAGGAGTCGGATCGAGCAACCCGTATCGAATACGATGAATCCTTCCGCGTGCAGAGTCAACGTCAAGAGCACGTTCAAGCCCGAGGAGGGAGCTTATATCACGGTATACAATGATTTGGTACGCAAGGCTACGGAACAGGTGAAAACTCTGTCAAACGCCACCGTACACACGTTCAACTACACTCCGCGTAGCGCGTCCGTGCAAATGTTGCCGCACACGATCGTGCAGGGGCTAGTTACGAAACTCGTCAACATGCAAACTAACATGAAACGCGAATCTCTAGCTCAAAATCTCAAGATTCCTCCGTTCCTGGACATTATACCCGTGAACAAATTAAATGCGACTATTTGAGTTTTTTTAATCAAATAACGGGGTACCTTTATAATGTGTAAACTCAATGCGTTATGCGAGGTAATGTTTAAAGTTGAATGATTAGTACAAATGTCCATGTGTCGAATAATCGATAGTCGTTACGAAAAACTTGGACGTTTATTGCACTTTTCACTCACTGGAATATTTCAAACTTTGATCGTAAACGACGAAGTGTACGACGGAAAATGGGACGAGACTAGTACTTCGACCGCGTATTCTGTTCTCGTGTACTTTGAAGACGTCAATTGTATAGTTCAGCAGAACCTGTACGTCGACTATATCGATGATCGCAACTTTGCGACGCTGCAGGACGTGGCGAATCATGTAAAGAATCAGTACAATCTCTTTCGTCGGCCCATTGATTCGCAAGAATCTGTCGTAGTCTGGGATCTGGACGAGACTCTGATCAACGACGACGGTACTCCGACGTCGGAAAACTTGGTAGCTTACTTGAATCGTTTTCGAAATCACTTCAAACGTATGGTCATCTGGTCGCACGGCGATCCCGGACACGTAAACGGGCATCTGAATCGTTTGCGACTGAGGAAATACTTTGACATGATCATAACCCGATCCTATAGAACCGAATATGGTAGAAATAAGGGTATCGGTTACGTGCTAAAGTGTGTGAATCGCAAGTTTAACACTACAAAGATTCAGTATTCGTGTCTGGTTGACGATAAACCAGAGAATTTCAAGAACGATTACACGTTTTACCTGCAACTTGATCCGACCGAGCGCGAGCACTCTCAACGTTTCGAAAAAGCGCTAAAGTGTCTACCCGAACGCATCGAGAGACATGTCAATCACGGAATGAAAATGTTTGGCGATAGAAAATACATTTAATGTTTAATGTAGTTATTCTTGTTTTTTGATGGCTACTTACACGCAGGCCGACCAAGACAATGCGAGTATATACTCGAATCAGCGCAAACGCCTCATGTTTCTACATAAACTCCACGAAAAGTACCCGCATCTGGTGACGCACTTGCAGTGTAATGTAAGAAAAGCCGATAGAACCAAGGATTACTACTACCCACCCTCGTTGGATCGCTCCGCGGTGATTGTAGATATCGACGTTACCAAAGACTTGTGAGGCCTTTTCGTGCAATTCCTCGGGTGTGGACGGCGTGTGCACGGCAAATTCGGTGGCTTCATACTATCGTGTGGGTGAAACTGATCATTTTGAGCTGCAATGCAATCCCGCATGCTTTCATCTGCTCAAAAAGCGTACGTTCAACGAAACCGGCATCGAAACCGCACAGACTGCACGCTACCGATGGTCGGAACGTAAAAATGCATGCGAACTCGTACCGCCGATCGCGACTTGGCTCGAGCAACCGTACTACAGATCCAAAGAACTATACGAGACTCGCGTCAACGATCTGGCTACGGGATTTGACTACGACCCCAAACATGATACATATCAGTACAACAAGTATTATTGTGATGTGTTCTTTGATCATTTTAATGAAACCACCAAAAACTGTGAGAGTTCATGGACCGATGTGTTTGTCGGTGCGATCGTGGGTTCGACTCTGGTAAAGTACATAAAGGCATCAGAGCAGCCGCAAACTCTGACGGTCGAGGTATGCCAAAGCTCAATCTTTTTTTTTTTTTTTTTATTTATTTATTAAATGATATTATATTACAGAGGTGTTACATAACTCTAAACTCGCCAAACTTTTACGTTTGATGGCGAGAGGCGCTCTTTTACATAACAATGCACCACCTTACGCACATACCAACTACTTATATATTAACAATGTTTTTACTTCTATTTGCTATCTTGTATAATGTTTTTTTTAATTTATTCTTAAGTGATATATATATATATATATATATCTGTCCGATCCACCCCCCATAGAGAAGAAATGGACGTTGCACGGCTGGCATGCCAACGTAAAGTCTGATTTTAAACTACCGCCAGTCGACATTGGTCTGGACGGAACTAACATCCAACCTGTTTTCGCATCCACCGGTAATACTGTGCGTCGTAGACGTAAACGTAACTTGGACGAAGATCCAACGGTGAAACCTCGAGATCCCGGACCAGAAGTCGTGCTACAGATAGTTCGCGACATAGTAAACTCCGAGACAGCCACACAGATCGGTATAGATGTTGCATCAAATCTCGCCTACAGCGCCGCAAAGAAGCTGGTCGTCGACGTTACCGACAAGATGATGCCGATTTTGCTGGACATGTTGACCAAAAAAGGTGCACTGGTAGCCGAACAGGTATTTGCGAGCAGCGCAAACGTGTTGCTACGTCAGACGATCGTGGCTATAGGCGTGAAGAGTGTAGGTTCATTCGTAACGTACCTGGGTACTACGCTCACACTCATGAGTTCTGGTATAGGCGTGATACTGGTCGTGGTGCAATTGTTGAATTTCGTACTCGGATTCAGGGATCCCATGGGTTTAAATAACAAGTATCCCGATGATTATCTCGAAACGCTATACGACAAGTCAAAGTTCGCCCTACGCGAACAGTTGCGTACCAACGAACCCTACCTCACGTTCGATTGGTTGTGTTCTTTCCTACTGAGCGAATACGAAATGTTTGCTATTCAACTAGAATCTTTTGCTTACACGTACGAATACCTCGATTCGCTGACTGTAAATTCGCTGGGTCAACGAATAGACAAGGGTGATTTGTATGATTCTGCAGTTTTGAACGCAGATCGTGCACTGATGGATGTAAAGCTTCATACGCCATACGAGTTTACGCAATACGAGAAGGATCACATTGACCGTAGACGAATGTTTGAAACACTAGATTACCTCAGCAAGATCTGTCTCGTCGTTGGATTGTGTTGTAGCGCAGTTCGGTTAAATTTAATTTCTGTGATTGTGTTCCTGATCGGAGCGGTCGCTGTATCATTGTCGTACGCAAATATACAGTTTCGAGTATGGCCACTGTACGAAAAACACAAATTTCCGATGCCGGTCTAGAGCTGTTCACCAAGCGTACTATGGTCGATTTCGAGGTTCGATTTAGGGTCTGTCGCTACATTTCCACAGAGCCCAGTACCACGATAATGGATAAACTCAGACGTGCAGCATCACAATTGCTATATTTCTACCTACACATTATACCCAGACCGCATACAGTACTCATCGTGAGCGATTACCAGAGAGATTTTGTCGAAATTATGTGTACATTGTTCGGTAAAGAGTTTGTTCCTCGAGAGAGGATCGACGAATACATACACGGTATAGTGCCATATGACGAGTACGAAGAGAACGACTCGAACGCACTTACAATAACACAGTTTTTCACCTATCTACGGGCACATTTAGACTTGCCCGATCATCGTGTCACGGAAAAGACATGGTGGGGTCACCCGTACTGGAAGTTTTTACACCTTGCTAGTATAGTGGCTCAGGATAATCCAAAGATTTTAAACTCGTATGCCGCAATCTTGGTAAACTTTAGCCTAGCTTTACCGTGCGGTACGTGTTCTCATAATTACGATGCGATCGATCGATTGTGCAGTAATACTACTGTTCAGTAGAGCAATTCAAAGTTAGTTTTGGCGGTAAAAAAAAATATTACAAAACTGAGGATGTTCAAATTTGCACTGATTATTTTATGTATTGTTTACTAAGTACAGACATAAACAAAACGAAGAAATTATTTATGGTTAAGGAAATAAGGTACTACCGACATTTTAACATGGACAACTTGCAAAGTGAATTGTCGATTGTGACACAAACGACAGTTTTGTTCGGATATTTAACAGTAATTTATGTAGGTAGTGGTATATTCAACATTTTCAAATGGAGATTTACAAATAAATTTGTCGTATGTGTTAGGTTTGCCGTAAATTATAAAAATAAAAAAAAATATTTATTCAACTTTTCCATGCATTTATTTACCAACAACACAAATGAAAATAGAAATGCACACCTTGAGATCACATTATTATTTATAATTAAATACAAGAGTAGTAATAATAATTCAACACACGTTAAAAAAAGTCTAAACGATAATTTTCTTTCTTCCTCTTTATGTTATAAAAGTATGTATTTTAGTAAAGTATGTAACAAAATAAGTCTTATGAGTATCAATGTTAAACCAGAAATAAAATTTTGCAAAAAAACTATGAGCAATCAACACACAATAAACAATTTATAGCAGTCAAAACACCTACAGCATTAAGTATCACAAAGTTTTTTAATAGTAATAATAAGCTTAAAATTATCAAAAGAAACAAAAAGTTTACAAATATTATGCCGTTAGGAACTTTTTTTGTGGCTAAATATAACTAATTCCTACAACCACTATACAGTCTTAGTTTTGTACTTTAGAGCCTTACCTTATCATAATATTTAAAAACAATAGTAAGTATAATAATTTAGGGACTCCAAATCAGAATTTATAGTAGGTACCTATAAAAAAAACTTAAAAAAAAATCACAGCCGTTCATTCAGAGTCACTTTCTTCACTACTCCATTAGAAACGTGTGGCAAGTCTCTGCTCCATGATATTTTTCTGGGATGACACCAGATCTGCACATATCATTAAGATCTTTGCTTTTTCCATATGGAATCAGAACGGGGCCATCATAAGCTTGGGATATTTTAAAATCATTCTGGCGTTGGATATTTCTTTTGGTGGATCTGAGAACCAATAAAGTCTTCGGCTCGTCATCGAAATCGTATTTATATTCTATCCGATCGAAAAAGTTTCCCTTAACTTTAACCTCCCTTATTTGCGTCCATCTCATATTTTCGTTTCTTACATCTTTTACCCAGTTTCTGTTCGCCAATAAATCTTTGAAATTGTAGTAGTCTCGTGAGGTCATTTCTCTTACATTGTACGGCATACCTTCTGTTTTCGCCCACCGCACCAAGCAGAACCATTCGTCAGGAACGTAAGTCATTCTCCGCTCACTCTCTCTTTCTACAAGTGCGTGAACACTGTCCCCTTCATTTTGGGTGTGCCCTTTCTCCACAAATGTATGCGTTATAGTTACTCCAAACTCCTTAGCAACAAGCAAATATAAAGCAAAGACAATGCGGTTCCGATTTTAGCCAGCGCAATTGTCCGACCAAAATCTAAATTCATGCACCCCTTTATCGGCATACACTTTAATGAAATCGTATAAACAACTTGATTCTTCATTGGCCCCTCTTTTGGCAATACACTCATGCCACATGTAACAAGTCGCAGTTTTGTTTCCAAGCTCAAACAGTGTAAAGTTGAAAGTATTCAGTTTCCTTTTGTAATAAAAGATGCTTACCTCACCGTGCGGAGTCTGCAAAACTTTTTGAAAGTCAAACGTAGCCACAACGATTTCAGGATTTTCACATGCTTCTGTTTTATCAGCTTGTTTAAGTGATCGAGCTTTCTTTTTTTGCGCATGATGTTCCAAGAATCTCTGTTTTTCTTCTTCTGTGGGAAACTAGTTGTTCTCAAAGATATTATGGCAAACTTCACACAAGTCTTTTTTGGGCTTGTGAAACGCTAAGTTAAAATTAGCATTTACAATGTCACGGTATTGACCGTTTGTTGGCTTGATTATTGTATATACAGGGTGGGCCAGAAAGAATTGCGAATTTGAAAAAATGATTAAAAAAAAACTTAGTACAATTCACATACAAATTTTTATTTTTATAAAAATTTACATCTGGGAAATTAATTTCTTAAAAATAACGTCATCCAGGTGTGCACCATCCCGCTGCAAACATTCTTCGAATCTGAACCTCAAATTGGTAAAAACTCGCTGGCACATTGCACGGGGAATAGCTGCCATTTCTTCCCGGATATTGGTCTTCAACTGGTTAATCGTGGCTGGGTTATTGGAGTAGACTCTACTTTTTAGGTATCCCCACAAAAAAAAGTCCAGTGGCGTTAGATCCGGACTTCTAGGAGGCCATGCAATGTCACCTCGGCGCGATATCAGTTTCCCAGCAAACATCTCGTTTACGACCGCCAAAGAGGCATTAGCTGTATGGCATGTCGCGCCATCTTGTTGAAACCATGTCGCACGATTATAGGCTTCAAATTGTTGCAGTTGTGGAAAGAAAAAATCCCTTAACATGGCTATGTATCGGTCAGAATTTACAGTGACAGACTGGCCTTGTCGATTTTCGAAGAAGTAGGGTCCGATAATTCCGTGCGCTGACATGGCCGCCCAAACGGTTACTTTCGGCGAATGCAGAGGCTTTTGATGTTTTGCACGTGGGTTCTCTGCAGCCCAGTAACGGCAATTCTGTTTATTCACATGCCCATTTATGTGAAAATGGGCTTCGTCGGAGAACAAAATATTGTTGAAACTCCGAAAGCGTTCCAACATTGTTTCAACAAAAGCTCGTCGTAAAATTGGATCATTTGGCTGTAATTCCTGCACAAGTTGAATTTTATACGGGTGCAATTTCAGATCTTTCAACAAAATGCGACGCAAAGATGTTCTGGATACCACAAGTTCGGCTGAACGCTTTCGAGTCGATAGAGCAGGATTACGTTGAACTGAAGCTCTAACTTGTTCAATTGTGTCTTCCGTTCTTGTTGACCTTGGGCGTCCCACAGGCTTCTGTTTGAGAGTCGAACCAGTATCTTCGAACTTTCTGACCCACGATCGAATCACACTTTCTTTCGGACACTGATTTAGGTCATGTAATCCAAACTCACGCCGAAATAAACGCCGAACAATACCGCACGAATCGCGATTTTTGTAATAATGTTTAACGCAGAATGCACGTTGCGCTCCGGTGAAGTGATCCATCGCGACTAAATTTCCGGGAACCGAGCTACTTAACCCCACCACCCGCGCAGTCCCCTCTCTAAAGCTTCAAACGCAAGAGTGTTTTTAAAATCGTACGCCTTTCTGGCCCACCCTGTATTAGGATCGTACCATTCAACATATAGTTTGTGCATCTGCGAGGTACTTTTTATGTTATTCAAGTACAGTTTTTTAGAATCTATGCGTGCATAGTGCGAATCCACTCGATCTAAACAATTTACATGGTCTTTTACACTTTGTACCATTACTTCATCAATCACTCTAGGTTTATGGTCATACTTTCCTCTCTTGTCCTTTTCTACAATCGCTATGCCGTCATATTTCTTCCAAGCCGTTGTTATTATTCGCTCACCAGAAGATATTGTACTTAAAAACATCTGCTTACATACTCTTTTTGTTTCCTTTTCTGCAGTTGGGAGATAATAAACACAGGTATATTCACGTTTGTGTTTTATTATTTCAGTGGTTTTACGCCCTTTTGTTCATCTTTTTTGTGTACTTTATAACAAACTCCCACAGCCTATTACGATCGCCCAGTTTCCAAAATTTTGAAAAGATTACCTCTCTTTGCTTTAGATCATAGTTTTCAGTACACTTGTAGCGACATTTCTTTCCACACGGCTGGCCTTATACCTTTTCTTCAATTTGTTTCCCTTTTTTATTTGTATAGGATTTTCCTTCATTTTTCAATTTCTTTCTTTGAACTACACACCAACGCTCTTTGTGTATAAGTCTCTTTCCTATATCTGTTTTGTACGTTTTCTTTTTAGAACCTTTTTGTGTAGTCGGTGTTACGTTAGTGGAAGTGCCTGTTACAGTTGAAGGTGTTGGAAGATTTAAATAGACTTCATCGGGCCTAATGGCATACGCTTCCAAGCATATGGCACAGAATTAATTTCCACATGGATCTTCGTGAACAGGAACTGGTGACGGTATTGGTGTTGAATTGTCAATGTCAATTGCCTGTGTTTCTTCCGTTACGGAAACCACAGTCTCTTCAGGCCTTCTCCTCTCAGGAATGGTTTCTTCAGGAATTATTTCAGGTATAGAAGTATTTACAGGCTCATTCTTGTCACTGAACACGGTTTTATCATTAATTAAATCTTGCAGACATTGTGTCTGTAAGATTTAATTAATGATAAAACCACAATTAGGAATGCACACGTACTGGTGAAGAATCTCGATCTGCAAAAGTAGATAAAATAATAATAATAATTCCTAAAATAAAAGGGGTAGTATTTAAACGCAAATCAAAAAATATCCTTTTTCTATGCAATAAGATTCCGAATTCCCATCAAAATTACTGATTGCACAGCAAAATATTCAACTCAAAATATCACTGAACACACTACAATTTATTTTCGCAGCGTACAGCGATTTTTCCTAAAGCAAAAGCTTTTTTATCAATGCACATTATACATGTTAACTCTTTTTCTTTTAAATATAGCTTCTATTTTTATATTATGTACAGCAGTTTTTCTAAATAAAACAGAATTTTATTAGTCACAGTCGTCTTATTATTTATTAATTACCACATAATGAGATCAGCAAAAAAAATATAAAATTAGATACAAAATTGTAATTTATTGAATTATTAAAGCGGGTCTTGCTTTCGCGGGGCGTCCACGCTTCCTTTTTTGCCCAATAGGCACATTTTTAGCTTCTGCAGGTGGCGCCACGCACTTGAGTCGGATCGCAAGTCCGATGATATGCTTGCACATATAGTTCTTAAAAAAAATGGGGCAGGTGCATTTTCCGTTGACCCAGGCGGTTTGTTGGGTGGGCAAAGCAACTCTCTAATATGCGAAAGCGTTTTTTTTGTAACCATCAAAAGTGTCCCAATCTTGAGTAAATGTCATGTCACTTGCTGTTGAGCTTCCAACTATATAAGTATTTAGTCCGGAATCGATTCTAAAAATTTTACATTCTTATCAAGTTTCGCCCATTGATACGCAAGAGTCCAGTCTTTCAGTTCTATCGGAGGTAAAGTTTTAAATGTCTCTGGTTTGTGATCTTTCGACCATTCCTTGACCATATTTGTTGCGACTGAGATGAATCTAGACAAAGGAAGTCGTTCTCGTAATGTGTGGCTGTCTTTTATACTTCTATTGAATGACTCTAGTGCATTGTTTGTCACTGGAGAACCTTCGGCTGATCCAAGATACCAATTTGGATTGAGCGAAACCCACTCCTGTTTGAAATATGATATGAATTGCTCTTCTTTTGCGTGTTTATGTAAAAACGCAGTTAACGCTCGTTGAAATAATGTAGAAGAGGTAGCTGAATGCAACAAATCTATATCATCCAACAATTCTTTCTGTTTTTCCTTCTCAACCAATTTTTCTACTTTTTTTTGTATATTTTTTTTTGCGTGTGCCCAACACATTTTAATAGTAGCCTCTGTGCCAAACACTTGTTGAAAAGCATTTTGAATGCTTTTTGCTGCGTCGCAAATAAGTGCTTTTGGTTCTATTGTTACGTTGTAAATTTGAGTACCTACCAAGGGTTGGTATTACACAGCTGCATTACTAATAAGTAAAGTAGCATTTACCTGAAAACATTAGTAGCACCTTGTGAGGTTTCTGAGTAATTTATTTCATTGTAGTTTGTGCAAGTAACTTTGGTCTGCACTTGATGGAAGGACTCATTCCTTCAACTATATTTCGTCACTGGCTTCTTTAGTAAACACTTTCTAACATTAAATCAATTTTCTAAACCCTGATAACAGGTTTTCACAATTAATTAAAACAATAAATATAATGTTTACATTCCAACTGTCATCCAGTCGAACGTCAGATTCTGTCGTTTAGAAACGACATCTGATGGTCGCCGGTTCACAGTTGTAGTTTAATCGATAATTGAACTTATTGATTGCCAACCATCGAATTAAATCGTATGGAACAATCCTTAATAATTTTCAGCTTTCAGTAAAACTTAATAATAAAATAAATAACCGAAAGCGGAAATGAAATAGTTTTTACAATATAGACTTTTCTTCTAGAAACTTCGGTGTCAAATAAATCCATTTTTAATCTGTGATTTATCTTTGACATAATGTAGCCAGGTTGTACGTTGTTAATTACCCCAATTAATATTTCGGAATAATTACCCCGATCATGACAAGTTTTAGAATTGGGATTTATAAATAAATTGTTTGTTGGTCTAGATCATGAAGATTCTTATTGTTTCAGAGTTTAAACGTCATGTTGGAATGTTGTTAGTGATTTTCAAGAATTTATTATCTTGGTGTAGTATTTATCTTATAATCATTTTACCCGAAATATGGGAGATTTTAGAAATAGTCTGTCTATTTCCGGTTTGTAATCCGTGACAGGATTATTAAAGAGTGGTGGCGTCTATTTGCCCTTGAACACGCTTGAGTGATACTGGAAAACTAATTCCATGTTTTAAAAGGTAAGGATTTGGTGGTAATAGTGCCTAGAAGTGGTCTGTGAGTCCTTCCCTGGTTGTTAAAAGGATATTCTAGTGATCCATGGATATTTATTACAGGATTCCAAATTGCGCATACACAGACTATTTTCCAGCCAGTCGAGGATCTTACAGTCAAGTGCTTTTTCCCTAAGCCAACCGTGAGTACTTCACCTGCTGACTATTTGCCTTAGATATTTCATAGGATAATCCTCAGTGTTAACAATGGATTAGATTATTATTCAGGGATACGCAACAAGTCCTTGTTGCGGAGTTGATGGATGCCACATAGGTAATCCTCATTCCTATTGTCCCACCGCTCAGGATCAGGCAAACAGAAGTCGTAACTCCTTATGTTGTATTTGAAACAAGGCCAAGTTAACCTGCTAATGTGTTAGCCTTTTAGATTTCCAAGCTCAGTCACCTCCCGGAAGGTTAATTTGCTTCCCTTATATTATTAGGTCCCCGTATTGTCGATTCCAGGAGAGGCACCTCGAGAGATTCGTCTCGCCGCCCGGATCTAGAGGAGAGTCTGGGACCTGGACGCGAGACCCGTTCCTCGAGGCCACTCGAAGCCTCTTGTGGAGACGACTGTGCGGCTGGCAGACCCCGTCTAGCGAAAGCGCAGGCGGGACGGTTTTTTTTTTATACCTTATTACTTTTCTATTATAATACGGTTTCAGTAGGAACCTATTGTTTACCGCAGTCCGGTTTTCAATAGTGGAAACCGGTCTGACAACTAAATTGAAATTGAGGATCTTGGGTTCGACACTCTACGTTCATCCAGACGAATATTGGACACCTTCGTCGGCTCCAGGATCCGGGACTCTTCAAAGTCCCTGGCGCCCATTTAATAAATATTAACATTCAAAATAACTGGAAGGTTAAACAATAATATTCAAATTAATAATATTAAATTAGAACTTTTAAAAGGAACAGTACCTACTGGGTTTATCTCCAACTCCCCACGGCCGTAGCTTTATCCACTGAATTCTAAGCTGGCTGGCAAACGTAGGCTTTCACAGTAGTCACCTACCTTATTTTTAAGATGGTAGCCCCGTATCGGCTACCGTGTGTTATGTTGTGAAGAATTAATTTTATAATTATACTGTATTGAAGATAGTTTCTTGTTTGTTTTCAATTCAATACCCAACCACCTGGCCTCTGGGCTTATGTTAGTTTACCGCTAGTGGGAACAAAAATAATAATATAACAGTTGCGCCCAACGTGTATTAGTTGGAGATAGAGGTTACGTCTTTGCTGTACCTTACAAACCAGAGTGCTGTTTCTAGAGCCTTCCAGTTATTCTAATTTTAAGAAAAAAAAACCGTCGCGCGGAATCCTTTGTTTACGTGTTCATGTTTATGTTTGTACTGTTTTATACACTATAATTTACTTTTTACACTTCTTGCTGCTTTATACACTTTACAATTTTATTTTACCTGTGTCCCTTAACATAACACCAGGACTATTGTCCTTGGATACAAAAACCTATTATTATAAAAATAAAATAAACTTAAACTATAAGACTGCTATTTATGTAACTGCGTTAACTATAGATAATATTTGCATATTGCTCGATATTGTAAATTGTGACAGCCAGTTTATGCTTCAGTTAAGTTTAAATTATCATTAATTTTACAAAATGGAACGACCCATTAAATTCAATTTACTTCACAAAGATGAACTCATATATGAAGTACTGGTCCGAGACGCGAAACCCGCTTCAACCGTAGGGGAACTACGTGTTCAAATTAGGGATCTCAGTAAGTTGATAAGTACCGACGATATCGTGGAGACAAATATAGATCCGGAAACCGAATTACAAGCAATTAGGGCCAAACTGTCAGAAATTGGTGAAATACTAGACAGGTACCCGTCCAATTTCAAAAAATTTAACCGCGCTAAGGCTTTAGGTTTCCACCTGTATCATCGTTTCAGTAGGATTACTCCCACAACTGAACTTAGTACCGATTATGCAGCCGTGGACAAACAGCTAAGCGGTTATTTGTCTAAAATTGATTCGGTTAACGTGAGTTTCCATCAATCATTTACCATCGCCGAGGAGGCAACGAACGTACAGTCAAATTTGCAGACGAAGGACGTCATCATTTCCTACAACAAAGAGACGGTTAAATCCCTAGGACATAAATTTGACGGTACGGGTTGCGTGAAAGCGTTTATTGAGCGTCTTGAGGAGCTTTGCGAGGCCAGAGGTATTTGCGAAGCCTCCTTACATCAATCTGCTCTAGATCTTTTCTCGGACGGAGCTGTATTGTGGTACCGAGGAATTAAAGCGTCGGTTATTGATTGGGCGGAACTGAAGCAGCAGTTACTCACAGCTTTCGCTCCGCCTGATTACGATATGCGTCTCATTTCTGAAATAACAAATAGAACGCAAGGGTCGACTGAGCTGTCTTGTATATTTATAGCAGTCATGGAGAATCTTTACAATAGGCTGTCTTATAGGGTTCCAGAACGCGATCGTTTGGCACGGATCAAGTTCAACATGAGACCGGAATACACGTTGGGATTGTCAATAATGGTTATCAACACGCTGGACGAGTTAAAAGAGAAGTGTAGACAACTGGAGCTAGGCTTTCATAGCAGGGCTCAATTCCATGAGCCGCCCAAACCAACGTCTTCTTTTGTTGCAGCAGACTTGGCATACAAAGCCCCGAAAGGTTCACAAAGGATTGAAGCCGTGCAAAATGATTCTGATTCGTTGTTCTGTGTTCGTTGTAGAGTTAAGGGGCACTCGTTATCACAATGCAAATCCAAAGCAATTGTGTGTTACCGTTGCGGCAAGAAGGGCGTACGTGCACCATCGTGCCCTACGTGCAGTAAAAAGCAGAAGGAGGATGCTCAGTCCTGTCCAACCTGCACTTCAAAAAACTAAATTTACGGAGCTACAGCCAAAATTTTGATAAGTCCGATTGGGACAATTATTTAAAATTTTTAAAAATATTTTTTCATTTACTAAGGGTAGAAACAGTACGCTATAAGACCACGGGCGATAGTCGTCCACATTTAACAGTTTCTATAAATGATGTGCAATATTACGGTTTACTCGACTCGAGTTCTAGCATTTCAGTGTTGGGTTCCGATGTTGGCCAACAATTCATAAGGGCTGGTGCGACTCTACACGCCGATAGACAGTTGGGCAGCATCATAACTGCCAATGATTCGCGGGCATCCGTGGAGGGTTATTTATTTTTACCAGTGACTCTCATGAGAGTGACTAAGGTTATTAAATTCTATATTATTCCAGACATTACCACGCCGTTGATTTTTGGAAATCCTTTAATTTGGCACCTAAAATTTTTAATAAATTACCATTTAAATATATACAAAACAATAGAGGTCATACATGTGTCTCGGAGGTTAGGCACCTACAGCCGTTTGACGAATTAACAGCGGAACAAAAGAATGAAGCGGAGTTATTAATTAAAGATTTCAAAAAGGTTTCCTTTGAGGCTAAAGGATTGGGTCGTACCTATCTGCTGCGTCATAAAATAGACACAGGAGATGTTCCTCCTATTAAACAGCGTTATTATCCTTTATCACCTGAACGCCTCAAGGAACTAAACCGACAGCTGGATGAGATGTTGGAGATGGGAGTGGTGGAACCTAGCAATAGTGCGTGGAATAACCCGGTTCTACTGGCTCCTAAACCAAATGGGGAATGGCGATTTTGCCTGGACAGCCGAAAGCTGAATGCGGTCAGCAAGCAGGATGCGTATCCACTACCCTACGTCTCTCACATCTTAGACCAGTTGCGGGACGCGCGATACCTTTCATCGATTGATTTGAAATCTGCTTTTTGGCAAATCGAATTGGACTCCGTTTCATCCAAAGAAAAAACCGCGTTCACGGTTCCCGGTCGAGGTTTGTTCCAGTTTAAAGTTATGTGCTTTGGGTTGACGGGAGCCCCCGCCACCCTACAGCGATTAATGGACAGACTTTTCGGCCCGGAGTTTGATAATAAGGTGTTCGTATATTTAGATGACATCATTATTTGCTCATCAACCTTCGAGGAGCACATTTCGCTTCTTCAACGAGTTTTAGACAAACTAAAGCAGGCTAATTTGGCAATTAATTTACCTAAGTCCTGTTTCTTTCGACGAGAACTAAAATATCTTGGTTACAAAGTGGATGAGCATGGCTTACACACTGATCCGTCGAAAGTTCAGTCAATTGTCGACTTTCCAACACCTACAACTCGTAAGGAAGTGAAAATGTTTCTTGGAACGGCCTCATACTATCGACGTTTTATTAAAAACTTTAGCTCGATAGCAGCCCCTTTAAACGCACTAACAAGTACAAGCAAAAAAGCGCCGCCTTTTGAGTGGACGGCTGAAACAGAAACCGCGTTCTCAACCTTGAAAGAGGCATTGGTGTCTGCTCCAGTATTGGCTTGTCCAGATTTCTCACAACCTTTTGAGATTCATTGTGACGCATCCAGTTTTGGGATAGCGGGCACTCTGACTCAGGTTATGAATGGGGAGGAGCACCCAATAGCCTACTGCAGTCGTTCGCTTAATCCGGTGGAACGCAATTATTCGGCAACGGAGCGTGAGGCTCTCGCTGTAGTCTTCGCCGTGGAACACTATCGTCCTTATGTAGAAGGCGGTCCTGCATTTAAAGTGATAACCGACCACTCGAGTTTAAAATGGTTCTTTAATTTAAACCATCCCTCTGGTCGATTAGCTCGTTGGGGTTGTCGGTTATCACCTTATAACTTCACTATTGAACACCGCAAGGGCAGGGACAATGTGGTTCCAGATGCCTTATCTCGTGGCGTTCCGGTGCTGGAAATTGAAGTGCCTGACACGGACACTTGGTTTAAAGGGTTGTGGGATAAATGTGTCAGTACCCCCAGATCGTGTCCTAACTTTATTATTAAGGAGGATAAACTATACCGTTATTCAAAAAATAAATTCGGGGTGGCTAGTGACTATGATTGGAAGCAGGTAGTACCGGAGGGCAATCGTCAAGAATTATTGAAGAGTCACCATAGTGGCGAATTATCACCACATTTTGGAGTGTATAAAACCTATAAAGGACTTGCACTCCGATACTACTGGCCTAACATGTATAAGGATGTGATTAACTACGTTGGTAAATGCGATACGTGCGCCGCATATAAACACTCACAATTACCTCCTCCCGGTCTCTTAGGTGATGCGAAAGAGTGTTCCAAACCATTTGAAACCTTAAGCATTGACTTGGTAGGTCCGTTGCCACGGTCTAGAGCGGGATTCACATATCTCTTAGTTGTCGTGTGTTGCTTTACGAAGTACTGTTTACTGTTTCCTTTACGTAGAGCTGTTGGTAAGGCTATAGCACAGAAACTAGAAGACGGCGTTTTCCTCGTACACGGTATACCCCGTACGGTGATAGCAGACAACGGGACGCAATTCACGGGTAATGAGTTTCGTTCACTATTGGAGAGGTACAAAATACCTCAATTCCACTTCACACCTCGTTATTGCCCAAGCGTGAACACCGTGGAACGCTATAACCGTACCATAATGACCGCGGTATCAATTCTCGTGGAGGATGATCATCGATCCTGGGATGTGAACATCTCAAGGATCCAATTCGCTATGAACACCTCCACAAATGTAGTCACTCGTTTTACACCGTTCTTCCTAGTACATGGCAGAGAGGCAGTTAGTTGTGGTGATGTCTTCGGCAATGATACCGTTAGACAGCCCACTCTAGCCTGCGCTTCCCGCAGTTCATATGCAAATCAGCTAGGGGCATTGGATAGTATCTTCGATAAAGTAAAGGACGCGCTCATCAAATCTCATGAACGTAGTGCTCGTTATTATAATAGTAGTAGGAGGCACGCGGAGTTTGAGGTAGGCGACACTGTGTGGAAGAAAACATATCCCCAGAGTGACGCCTCCAAATTCTTTATGGCCAAATTAGCACCTAAATACGAGAGATGTATAATTAGGAAAAAACTTTCACCCTTAGTGTATGAATTGGAAGGCTGTAGTTCCGGTAAAAACCTTGGCACATGGCATATCAAGGATTTCAAATCACCATGTAGCAAGGATTAATTTTTTTTGTATATTTTCTTCGAATTTAAAATATAATTTAAATTCGTTGGTCGCAGTGACCATTGAGGGCTGTATATGCCTTGTGGTTGCTGGTTTTTAATTTAGCATTGGTAGCTGTATATGCACGGTGCTAGAAAACAGTAGGTTCACATTTGTGAGCTATATGGAGTAGAGAAGGAGATTGTTTAAAAGTTGTTTGTAGTCTGTGGTTGTTGCAGGTTTGACACCCCTGTAGAGTGTATAAAACCTCCGGACTGCTGGTAAGGCAGCAAAATGATAGTCCTGAGATTGGAGGCCATAATGGCGGGCGTGTAGGCTGCATTGATGGAAAACGTTTAAGTTGGTATTTTTTTTTTTCAGGGGCGAATAACCGTCTCGTTCATTTTATGGAAGACGGTTAGCCAATTTTCATTATTTTGTAGCATCTAGTTTCTTTTGATGTAATATTTGTGTACCAGCTCAGCATTATTATAGGCTGTCAGCTCATTGTAAAAGGTGGTGTACGATGGAGTAGGGTGGTCTCTCCTATATAAATATAGTAGGTCAGACATATATTTTTACTCTTTTTGGAGCTTGTCTTTTACATGTTTGTAAATGGATTAGACTCGCTCCAGGAGAACTAGTATATATTACACAGGTCACATGGATAACTATAAATAAGCCAACCGAAGCCATACGAATTGTAGACTCGTTAACCAAAGCCATCTACAATGTCGACTAATAGAGCGGGTTGTTACTCTATACTTGAAGTGTGACCAGAATTCTTTTAGGTCGTAGGTTTATGTAGTTTAAAATGAAAACCCAAATTAGTATATTTAATAAAGGTTACATGGATAACTAAAAATAAGCCATAAAACACGGGCGGAATTGTAGACCCGACAACCAAAGCCTACTACAATGACGCCTAATAGAGCGGTCTGTTACTCTATATTTGAAGTGTAACTAGAATTCTGTATTGTTTATGTATATACCTTATCTACCTATATAGTATCATTTAAGTTTACATCAGCTATGACAAATAGAAATCGTACACCAGCTTCCACGTATTTTTTTTTCTTTTCTTTTTCTGTTCCTGTTTTCAGGCATGAACATTGTAGATTGTTGTAGACGTGTTTGACTCTTGGAGTCTGCTTGGACGCTGGAGGGCCAGCGTCGAGATTTGCCCTAGGGGTCAAATCTCTGGTGGTTGGGGAGGTACTGTTACGTTGTAAATTTGAGTACCTACCAAGGGTTGGTATTACACAGCTGCATTACTAATAAGTAAAGTAGCATTTACCTGAAAACATTAGTAGTACCTTGTGAGGTTTCTGAGTAATTTATTTCATTGTAGTTTGTGCAAGTAACTTTGGTCTGCACTTGATGGAAGGACTCATTCCTTCAACTATATTTCGTCACTGGACTCTTTAGTAAACACTTTCTAACATTAAATCAATTTTCTAAACCCTGATAACAGGTTTTCACAATTAATTAAAACAATAAATATAATGTTTACATTCCAACTGTCATCCAGTCGAACGTCAGATTCTGTCGTTTAGAAACGACATCTGATGGTCGCCGGTTCACAGTTGTAGTTTAATCGATAATTGAACTTATTGATTGCCAACCATCGAATTAAATCGTATGGAACAATCCTTAATAATTTTCAGCTTTCAGTAAAACTTAATAATAAAATAAATAACCGAAAGCGGAAATGAAATAGTTTTTACAATATAGACTTTTCTTCTAGAAACTTCGGTGTCAAATAAATCCATTTTTAATCTGTGATTTATCTTTGACATAATGTAGCCAGGTTGTACGTTGTTAATTACCCCAATTAATATTTCGGAATAATTACCCCGATCATGACAAGTTTTAGAATTGGGATTTATAAATAAATTGTTTGTTGGTCTAGATCATGAAGATTCTTATTGTTTCAGAGTTTAAACGTCATGTTGGAATGTTGTTAGTGATTTTCAAGAATTTATTATCTTGGTGTAGTATTTATCTTATAATCATTTTACCCGAAATATGGGAGATTTTAGAAATAGTCTGTCTATTTCCGGTTTGTAATCCGTGACAGGATTATTAAAGAGTGGTGGCGTCTATTTGCCCTTGAACACGCTTGAGTGATACTGGAAAACTAATTCCATGTTTTAAAAGGTAAGGATTTGGTGGTAATAGTGCCTAGAAGTGGTCTGTGAGTCCTTCCCTGGTTGTTAAAAGGATATTCTAGTGATCCATGGATATTTATTACAGGATTCCAAATTGCGCATACACAGACTATTTTCCAACCAGTCGAGGATCTTACAGTCAAGTGCTTTTTCCCTAAGCCAACCGTGAGTACTTCACCTGCTGACTATTTGCCTTAGATATTTCATAGGATAATCCTCAGTGTTAACAATGGATTAGATTATTGTTCAGGGATACGCAACAAGTCCTTGTTGCGGAGTTGATGGATGCCACATAGGTAATCCTCATTCCTATTGTCCCACCGCTCAGGATCAGGCAAACAGAAGTCGTAACTCCTTATGTTGTATTTGAAACAAGGCCAAGTTAACCTGCTAATGTGTTAGCCTTTTAGATTTCCAAGCTCAGTCACCACACGGAAGGTTAATTTGCTTCCCTTATATTATTAGGTCCCCGTATTGTCGATTCCAGGAGAGGCACCTCGAGAGATTCGTCTCGCCGCCCGGATCTAGAGGAGAGTCTGGGACCTGGACGCGTGACCCGTTCCTCGAGGCCACTCGAAGCCTCTTGTGGAGATGACTGTGCGGCTGGCAGACCCCGTCTAGCGAAAGCGCAGGCGGGACGGTTTTTTTTTTATACCTTATTACTTTTCTATTATAGTACGGTTTCAGTAGGAACCTATTGTTTACCGCAGTCCGGTTTTCAATAGTGGAAACCGGTCTGACAACTAAATTGAAATTGAGGATCTTGGGTTCGACACTCTACGTTCATCCAGACGAATATTGGACACCTTCGTCGGCTCCAGGATCCGGGACTCTTCAAAGTCCCTGGCGCCCATTTAATAAATATTAACATTCAAAATAACTGGAAGGTTAAACAATAATATTCAAATTAATAATATTAAATTAGAACTTTTAAAAGGAACAGTACTGGGTTTAGCTCCAACTCCCCACGACCGTAGCTTTATCCACTGAATTCTAAGCTGGCTGGCAAACGTAGGCTTTCACAGTAGTCACCTACCTTATTTTTAAGATGGTAGCCCCGTATCGGCTACCGTGTGTTATGTTGTGAAGAATTAATTTTATAATTATACTGTATTGAAGATAGTTTCTTGTTTGTTTTCAATTCAATACCCAACCACCTGGCCTCTGGGCTTATGTTAGTTTACCGCTAGGGGGAACAAAAATAATAATATAACACTATATTAAAAGCATAAAGAGTTAAAGCGCCCCTTTTGAGTGCATCGAACAGCACTACAAAATCTTCTTTACGCTCCGAACTTGAAATCGCCATACAAAGAGGACGGAATCGCTTTGCTTTATCAGTTGTGCCAACCACTAATACTGGAAACCCCTGCCATGTAAGTTTGTACGTGGCGTCTGCATGCAAGTTGGTAGCTAAAGTTGCTAATTTTAACAAAGATTTTGTTCCGATCGCAAAACGAAAGGTTGTATTTTCATCCTCCTCGTACACGTAGCAATAAATTACATATGGTTCATTATCGTCCTCAGGCATTACGGATTTATTTATTAACCATTGCTCTAACTCTCCCAGACTGATTGTAGAAGGGCCATAAACAACTCTGCGACGGTCAGAAAGATAATTATTTAGTTGCTTTTTTGAGGGAACTTTAATACCATTTATTTCACTCAGACGTGCTAAAATAGCTTTTGGCTTTAAATGCAATGCGTATAGCTTATTAATTTCGTCCTTTGTCTCTTGGGTTATGCCATAATCATTTTTGATCCCAATAATCTTATGATCATGATCGCTGCTTGTGCGGTACAGTAAGACAGCATCGGAGTTTGATTCAAAAGCAAATAAATTCGTGCTGCACACTGAGGGCCTCGGGGCCCTTAGGGACGAATTTATTTAACTTTGTTGCAACGGTAATACTGTTTTTTACCTTCTTCTGTCGTGTGAGTAAATTTAGCAGTCCAAATCTTTTCATCTCGTAGAAATTGTTGTGCTTCGTCAAAATTTACGAACTTTTTGACACATATCCAGTCTAGGCCACCTTTTCTCGTTCGTTTGGTACATGGCTCCACTTGTGACTCGGTTTCACTGTCCGAACAATACACAGGAACATCACTTTGTTGTTGTACATTACTTGATGTCGGAAATTCCATGGTATATCATCAGTTTAAATTAACATTAGATAAACTCAAAAGTCAAATGCACACTAATTACACACAAATATTGCAATTATTGTTTTTATATGATTATCTTTCCGGGCTGCCGGCGCAACGTAACACCGAATTAATATAAACAAACAAATACACGTGGATTGTGTAAAACGACACCTACACTAACGAAATATTTCTATTTCGCTCTTACGCGCAAGATATACGGCTAACTCCCGACGACACGACCTAGCGCTATCTCTATCTTACTCGCTCGCGCCACTCTGCACTCCAGTGACGAAAAAGTGCGCGAAGCCGCCAACCTTTTATTCAGTTAATTTGTTCTGCTTTTAGAAATAATGCAATTTAAAAGGATTTTTTTGTTATAATAATCATTAAATTTGCCGAGCATGGCTTCTTGAAAATTAAGACAAATATGATGAACAGGTTTTGTTGTACTTACTGGTTAATATGCGACTGGGATAGTTATTTTGTTATGAAATATGGAAAAGGAGAATGGGCAAACATATATGAAGTTTGGTCTACCTGCTCAACACTAACGACATCTATGCTAATGAAAAGATTATAAAGGAGTCTACACACCAAACCCGCCGACCCGCCGACATGTGTCATGGGGCTGTGTCGGTGAGTTAGTCGGCGGCAAGAAATCAGTACAACTTTTTTAGTTAGTGATTGCAGTGTGTACGAACGTGACGTGTTGTTTTTCTCGAATATTGCAGCCTACAATAAACATGGATACTGATGCTGATCTAATAATAGCAGCATGTGGAATAATTTTAGCTGGGTCCCTGAAGAGAAAACGACAGTGTTGGGTTAGACCAAGCTTAATGAGTCGCAGTCGTTACAGTAACAGTGATAGAATAAAAGATTTAAGAACAGACGATTTGATTGTAAAAAGACCCTTACATTTTAAGACATTTATGTCGTTAACGTTTACCGACTTTGAATATTTACTAAGCATTGTTGGACCCACAATAGTTAAAAAAAATACAAATTACAGAAGTGCAATTTCACCAACGGACAGATTATCATTAACATTAAAATACCTGACTACGGGAGATTCATTCAACAGTCTTTGTGACACCTTTAAAGTATCTCCTCAACTTATTTCCTACATTATTCCAGAAGTGTGCCAAGCTATCGTAGATGGACTTTCGGATTATGTGAAGGTATGTACATATATGGGCGTTTAACTTTCTTTAATCTTCCAGAAAAACTATGTTCCGAAAAATTACTATATAAGTAGGCAAATGGCTATCCTATCACCGAGCACATTTCCGATTTCAGATTCCACGAACATCAAACGAATGGACAAAAGTTGCAGATGGATATCTGAGTAGATGGAATGTACCTAATTGTGTTGGATCTATGGATGGAAAGCACATTAGAATTGAATGTCCAGCACGAAGTGGAAGCGATTATTTTAATTATAAAATGTATTTCAGTATTGTACTGTTTGCATTAGTGGATGCAGATTATAAGTTTTTATACGCTAATGTGGGGTGCCAGGGTCGCATTTCCGATGGTGGTGTATTTGCTAACTCTTCATTATGCAGAATGTTATATAATAATGATTTAAATTTGCCAGATAAAAAACCTCTACCTGGAAGAATTATGCCAGTACCCTATTTTTTTTTGGGCGACGATGCGTTTCCTTTACAAACCAATATTTTAAAACCTTATGATGGTAATCATGCGAAAGGGTCTCCCAAGAGAGTGTACAACTATCGCATGTGTCGAGGTCGAAGAGTAGTTGAAAACGTATTTGGACAGTTAACAAAACAATTTAAGATATTTAACAAACCCATCCAGCTAAATCCACAAAAAGTTACTATTGTAACATTGGCATGTATTCATTTGTTCAATTATGTAAAACGACATGGTATAATACAACAAAGTGAATATGATACTGAAAATAGTAGGGGAGAAATCAATCCAGGAGATTGGCGCAGGGAACCACGTGAAAATAATTTGTTTGCTGACTTGCCTAGACAAGACAATACACATTCCCTTGAGGTTACAAGGACACAATCTCCTGAGGTTATAAGGACAGAATTGGTTCAATATTTTCTTTCCGATGTCGGGAGATTACCATGGCAGAATGATCAATGACTAACTCGTAAGTTTTAATGAAACTCATACTTGTATTAGTACTTGTATTTTTATTATAATTTGTATTAAAAACTTCGTAAATCACTTGTTTTTGTTCATTTATAAGTGGTTTTATTTACCGAGTTATTCTATAAATCCCCACCGCGAAATCCCCACTGATGTTTTTATGCATTTTGAGTATACTATGACGATTCTATGACAACAACATTAAGACGAAATACTTGTGCCTACATAACGTTATCTCGCATCAGGTGATAGGGTTATTCTCAGAGTGCATACGGTGGGGATTTGTGGAATAAACCTATTTATCTGACTCAATAGATGATAATATGTTCTCAATATCACCACTCTCTTGAAGCGACACACGTAACGAAGGTTCAATTGAAGATGTTGAAGGTTCACCAAGAGGCGGTGAAACAGGGTTTGTTACGGCAGAGTTGGATGATGAGTAGTAGGAATTTACATCACATTGATCCATTGTATAATATCCTGGATGACTATGGGAAGTAGAAGGTCTTGGCGAAGCTTCGAACATGTCTGAACGATATCCAGTTTCGGTTTCAAAAAAGATATTGTTAATCCGATGTTTTATTATTGCCTTTGTTGTTTTATCAAATTTTCTAAGTTGTGTCGCAATATATTCGCCAAACAAATCGTCCTCATCTTTTATTTTTTGATTTGTCCGTTGACTGACTGTTCTCATTAAATTTAATGCTTCCGACACCATCTCATTACTTGGATTAGGTTTATAACGTTTATTCGCTTGGGGAATGATGTTTGACGTTTGAGGTGAATCGTTTTCCCCATGTTGAGCATCATTGTCCGCATGTTGGGCATTATTGTCAGTTGCTGTTATCTCCTGAAATAATATTTTATTTGAATCACCAACAGTTTACTTATGAAATGTATTATACACTAGCTTTTACCCGCGAGTAGGGTACACCGCACGGAATATATGAAAAAAAAGACAATGGTCATAAATCATACCTAAAACTAATTGTTTTAGAAATATTATTATTAATTATTATTTACATTGATAATAATTATCAATGTAAATAATAATTAATAATAATATTTCTAAAACAACCTAAAAAGAAAAAAAAAAAGAAAATGGTACGGAATCTCTCGGTTTATAATAGAAATTCGGCGAAATTAAAAGATTGTTGAGAAAAGAGTTGTTAGTTTTTAAAAAATACATTTGCAATGACTATTATATCTGTGCACATGCCAATCCAAGAAATAATTTGTTTAGGAAATATTTCGGTGCAATAACAATAGCGGCAGCGCAACAACAAAGGCAGATAAAATAAGTACCTATGTCTTTATTTACCGCGCGCCTCTCTTCACTCGGGCCAAGCTTACATATTATTCTTGTGTGCTCTAATAATTAGGTTAGAAATAAAATAATACAACATCACTGTAATGTTACATACCGTATCGATTGTTCCAGTAGGTTTATTTTTATTGAGCAAGAAATTCAAAGATTTAAAGGCAAACCACTTGCTCTCATGAACAGAATCTGCGCTGGTTCCAGACTTTTTTGATTCAATCGTCTTTTTTCTTTCTCTATAATATTGGCTCGTCAAATTTTTTATCTTCCGTTCTATTTCTGTGACATTTGTATTTAATTCGTTTGCCATCTCATTTAGTGCATCAAAACGTTTAGGTCTACATTTGTGATCCAAGTGTTTTGGATTCCATAATAATTCCTTTATATGATACAAATTTATTAACTTTAAAGTGGTTTCTTCGTCCCATTCCATTATTGCAGAAAATCGCAAAAAAAAACACAAGCACGTCACTGTCGCTGGAGTGTCGGCGGGCAACTGAGCGTGCGCGTACGCAAGTCGCCGGCCATGCCGCCGACTTGCACGCGCGGGTACGAGTCGCCGACATGATTCTTGAAGCAAAGTCGCCGACACCTAGCCGCCGGGCTGTGTCGGCGGGTCGGCGGGTTTGGTGTGTAGACTCCTTAATGTAATCAAACTAATAATTAATCATATTAAAGTACTGGGCCTGGCAGAATTCAGAAAAAAGGAAAACAAAAGAATTATAAAAATAATGTAATTTATTACAAAGTAATGTTATTAATACAGGTTTACATTATGCTAGTATCTAAAATAACATTATCTAGGTGGGCAGCTGGCGGTGTGAGACCTTGCTGATGACGAGCCCAACATAAGTACCACAATATTGAAATAACATGTGCACACGTTCCGATAGTGCGACGCCCTGTCAAACACGTGCAGTAATAGTGCCTGAATGCGTCTCTTCCTTCAACTCCTCTGTTTATAAGCACGTATGTGTAATACTGTTTCGCCCTTGTATGTCTTGATTGTATTCGTGCCCTGAGTAAAAAACTTCCCTGTTCTACTTCAATGTTGTATTCATTGATGTCATTGAGTTCATTATCTCTGTATAATTCAATTGTATACATTCCATCGCTTAAATGTTCAGCACAGTAAGATTTGGCTATCTTAATGTGGTAAGTGCCCAGAGCGATAAGGATAAGGTGTTCTTCTTCTAATTGAGGAATATCTTCAAAATCAGGAAGATTCGCTGCCATGCGTGTAAATACTACTCGTTGCCTATTCAAGTTTTTGTCTATAACGTATTGAGCTAAATGATTGTTTGAATTAGTTCTTTCATTGATAATTGTAATTATCGCGTCAGCATACGCATTGTCTCTGATTGGTAGATGAAATGCATTGATTATTGCCGCAGCAATTCGAAAATGTGTAAACATGTGCGGAACGGACTTATTAAAGTTATCAACCCTTAAAAACTTGAAGTCACGCTTGAACCTTCCGTTTACTATTTCTACTACCCATCTTACGATTGTAATTAGACGTGACTTATTCGCTTGTTCTGTGGCTAGCTGCAGACTGTTTCTGTCCTTGCTCGGTGGCATATGTGCTTCGTAACCGCATTCTTCAAAATCAGGTAGAGCGTCTCTGAAGCCTCGATCCAAGATAAACACATCATTCGTTAAAAAAAACCAAGGAAATGCACTATCATGATCTCGTAGAATATTGCTCATAATCGTAGCGTCTGATGTAGTCGCTGCATAAGGGCCTGTTACGTCGATAATATAGCCATTGCTACAAACAATTAGAAAAGGCTTTAACAGATTCCTGTACTTATGAAGACTATAACTACGTCTCTGAAAGAGGAAATTGCTGCTCTTCTATATGTAAATATACGTCCCATCACAAATTGATATTAGTCTCGTGTTATTCTGATCTCCAAAAAGCGCATTTGGTATCAACAAATTCTTGGCAAGCGCTTCGTTTCTACTTAAATGATCAACTCCCAAGTGCAATGGAAGTCAGCCAGTAAGCATTCTCTTGCTATCACTAATTGGAGTTCGAATGTTCGACGAGATATTTTTAGAAGTGATGCTAGGCGTTCGTTAGGTTCGCCTGTTCGAAGTTTCATGAGATATCCACCCAGAACCACGTTCGGTACATTTGACTGCTGTCGCAGTGATGGGGTTTGTTCGAGTAACGAATTGAATTCAGCGATAGTGAGTCCAGTCCAATGTCGCAACTCATTTTCATCTACTGTATCTAAATCAAAATCAAACATAGTCGATTGATTGAAATTATATCCAGTATATGATCTTGGTTAAAGTCATGAGAGACATTGGCGCTTAGTAATTGATCCCAATTATGGGCCATTACGTGTTCATTACAAACACGAGCACTTGAAGGTATATAGAAATTGTAATAAGACAACATATGAACTTTTATGCTGTTGGGTATTCGGAGTCGTGTCTCGTTTAAACAATCTCTAAAAATGCAATGACTCGCCCTATTAGATGCTCTAGCGAGATTTTGTAAATTATCTGGTATAGCACGTGGAACTGCAGGTATATCCTCTGCGTTAACAGCATTGTCGATTATTCCAACAGCTGGCTGTGCCCTTTCGGCAGTGTTAATTCGTTGCCAACATCGGTGACACGTGAATACAACTTGATCGAAGGATACCTATAAGAAAGAAATAATGTTTATTATTGTTATTTTCACTTACTGATTTAAGGAATAACTCATTATGACATTTTTTATCATTAAAACCTACAACGTGCTATTTTTACAAGCTTTTATTTAAGTTTCATTATTAGTATGATCAAAACTTGGAATTATTTTACTTGTCATATGATTCTATGATCAATCAACATCGATTTTTAGTAAGATAATGATCATCATGATCACCTTAATCCTATTTATGCTGTCTTGTGTGATTACTTTAGTTTGAAAGACGAAGTAATATACTTGTCAAACTTTCGCTCCCGTAAAGTCGAACGTGTCGTCCCGTTCCGTTTGTCATTTGAAGTTGTGTGAATTAATAATAATAATATGTTATAAATGTGAGCACCCTGATGCTCACATTTATACATCCTGTGCTGAGTAAATAACAAATCTATAAATGAAACATGACAATTGATGCTTAATCAAACAATATATCTGTTAGCTATATTGTTTGAATACCTAAGCATCATATGTCACACTCGTATCCCAAAAATCCCTATCCAGTATGGAGCTTAAACTAACTACCTATTTAACGATTATTATTAAAAGAGTGTAACACGGTAAGATTATAATCAAAATGATATAACAGGTATAGTATTAACAACCAGAACTTACCCCGTGTGAAGAATGTCTCCGTATATATTCCTCAACAAATGGTCTGGATTGAATGAGGTTATGCGTTATTAAATGACGTCGCCGCTGTCGTAAAACAGACCGGTCACAAACAACACACAACGCACGTCTGTTTCCTTCCATTATAAAAAGATGATCGGAGTCCAATAAACACGTACAAGTGAAAACAATGGCAATATCCAACAGTCCGGTAAAACAAACGCAAGTCAAAGAATAATAATACGTAAAACACACAGTACACAACGACAAGCGAAGATCAACTGCGAGGTGCGTCCCACGCATAGCATAGACGAAGCCACGCGGGGGGAGGGGCCGCGGGCGGGGATTGCGAGCAGGTACCCGAGTTGCGCTTGCACCGGAATTTAATCCTACCTGCCTACTTGCCCTATCCCTAACAACACCCTGTCGAACTGCTATAGAGAAGAGAAACCCTTTACTGCTATTATTTTTGGCATTTACGCAAAGAACCCCATGAGTAACACATTTACGGTCATATAAAAAAATTAAGTAAAGGAAATGTCCTTTTCATTGATATATGGCTCATTGGTGTTGAGTAGGTAGACCAACTTGCCCATTCTCCTTTGCTGTGCAGTCAGTATTTATGCTATGTATGTAGTATTTTTGTACAAAAATAAATTTAACTGTATTGCATTATGAGGAAAAAAGTAATGTTATATTGATGTATAATTTCGAATTATCTGCAGTTTGAGTTTTGTTAAACATTTAGTTTATTTGTAGTGAAGTAAGTTATTAGATGTAAATAAGAATATAAATGATGAGTATGTATTGATAGGCGATTATTTATTTGATATGCAATTTATAATATCCCAAATAAAAGTAATAGGTGACCATGATAGGTCCAACCATACCTACCTATAGGAGTCAGATAAGTATCAAACTATCCGTTTATAGAGGGTAGGTTACGTCCCACTTAATTTCCTAACCAAAGATCCAAGAGTTTTGTTTTATTCAATTTGAAGTTTTTGCAAGTCATACATCCGGCAAAATATTGTATACATAATGCAGTTATTATTGTAGAAAGTGACATATCCAACCGACTGACTAAGTTTAGGTTACGTGTAAAAATGTCGAATGTGACACATCCGACAAAAAGTCTGCTTTTGAGTTACATGTAACAATGTCGAAAGTGACACATCCAACAAAACGGCTGCTTTTAGTTACATGTAACAATGTCGAAAGTGACACATCCAACATCATGATCTACTTTATGTACATGTATGTCGGAAGTGGTATATCCGACAAAATTGTATGTTTAAATACCATATATTAAAAATAGACGTATCTACCGGAACCTACTTTATTAAAGGGACTATACCTATTCTAGCTGTTCCCAGCGGTTTCATCTGCGTCTTTGGTTACTGCTCCGCTCCCGTTAGTCGTAGCGTGATGTTATATAGCCTAAACTGTTCTTCGTGAGTTTGGCTATCATATACAAAAAGAATTATTCAAATCGGACTGGTAGTTCAAGAGATTAGAAACAAACAAACAAAAAATCTCTTCAGCTTTTTTCTATATTAGTATAGATTATGCAAAATACGGATGGTTTCATATTGTTAAAATCAAAAAAGTTGTAATCTATTAATTATTAAAGTGGCTGTATAATCTACAAACTCACTATAATTATCTACTAAGTAACATTAAGGTTGCTTACCAGGTTCTGTAGGCAGGGGATAATCTTGACAGTCACTTGTTGTCTCTTTCGTAATCTGGTAAATAGGATCTTGTTCATTAGAATTTACTAGATCTAAAATCCGTTTAGACCGTTTCGACATGAAGGGATATTCACTTGTTTACACGTACAAGACAATACTACCAACACTGTTACGCGGACAAAGCTATTGCTACCGACAATATTAACCTAGAAATTGACAAAATTTAATGATTTTCAATAAAATAAAATATTACGTAAGATAGATCTTTTTATTGTGATTCTATTTTTGCAAAAAAGTGAAAATTGGTAAAAATGTATTTGCGACATTGTTAATAGGGACCATCGACATAGTGAAAGATTGTAAGGAAAAGGTTAGACTTACCCTTCTTAGTAGCCTTTAGTATATATAAGTATTTACGGGCTATAGGAAGAGTTTTGACCGACACGGGGTCCGCGTGAGGTGACTTTTCGACTGGCAGGGATATCGAGGGAACATTCTACAGTGTAGACACTGTTAAAACGGAGGGTATGGGCTCTACAAGGTTTGGAGGCTCAGACTCGACTGTAAAAATGTTGGAACTTTCATAGAAATCTTTCAATCCAGTAGTCGCTGTACCGACATCTTTACCTTTTTCAGGTTGCTGTGGCATAGTGCCAAGTTCAACTTGCTGTTCGCCACCGACACCAGGTTGAACTTGGTACAAGTCCACCTGAGGCTCGATCACATTGCTCGCGGAGCTGGGCTTGAAGGGCGAAGGTTGCGGCGAAACCTTGATCTGCAGAGGCGCGGGCAGCGTGTCGACGAGTTCGTTGTTGATGACATGGAACACCAAGTCATTAATAATAATAATTTAATTCAGAACAAAATCCGTATAAAGTTATTAGTAAGGCTTAAAAACTTATGTTAGTACCTTACAACTACTTATTAATTAATTCACCTAACATTAAATAAAGCACCAGAACTATGCACCTTATTCCAGTGCCGCACAATGGGACACTCCACCTTTTCTGTTATGGTGTTTAGAAGGCCATTGGGGCTGCCCCGCACACGCCACATCAGGGAAGCCACTCTCTTACGCACAATAGCCCTACAGCAGTCGGTGTTGGCCTCCGCAAACATCCCCGACGCACTACAGTATCGCGGCAACCCCATCAGCATCCTAAACCCATTATTGTAGAGGACCCGCAGGGCATTGAAAGCCTTCTGCGTATAACGAACCCACAGGCTGCAGGTGTACATTGTCTGGCAGTACGCCTTAAACAGAGCAATTTTAACATCTTTTGTGCACCTCGCAAACCTGCGCGCCAGCATATTACACCTGACTGCCAATGCCCTGCGTTCCCTCTCAATATCCAAGTCATCCGAGAGGTCCTCAGTGACCCAAAGCCCCAGGTATTTGAATTTGGTGACTCTACTTACCGGAATTCCTCCAAGTGTAACCGGTGGAACGGTCGTGGGTGTTTTATTACCCGCCTTAAACACAAGTAATTCACTTTTTCTAGTGTTGTACCTGAGGCCGTGTGACACTGCATACCTCTCGTATATGCCTATGAGCGTGTTGAGGGCTTTAACAGATGGGCTCAGCAGTGCCATATCGTTGGCGTAACTAATGTTATTCATACACTTGCCATCTAATGAACAGCCGACACCAGCCCTGCTGAGCTCATCTATTAGTCCATTAACGTACAGGTTGAAGAGCCGTGGTGACGTCAGGCCTCCCTGCCTCACTCCACACTCCAACCTGTACTCTGTAGAACATGAACCCGCCCACTTAACATTATTGGATTGGTTGCCGTACTAATATCTCAGTATGTTGATCATGTCCCTGGGAGTGCTGGTTTCTTCCCGGAGCTTATCCCATAGCACATTATAAGCCACAAGGTCAAATGCCTTCGACAAGTCCAAAAAACAGCCAAAAATAGGCGTTTTCCTTGTCACGTAGTACTGGATAGTATGCTTGAGACGCAGTATTGCAGCTTCTGTCGAAAGCCCAGCTCTAAATCCGAACTGGGCATCATGCAGATGAATATGCTTACTAAGGTGACGATCAAGCAAACCATCCAGCACCTTGGCGATCACCTAAGCCAACGAGATGGGTCTGTAGTTGTTCCCGTCGGAGGCATCGCCCGTCTTATTTTTGATAATAGGAATCACTGTGGTTTTCTTTTAATCATAAGCTCCTGGGGCAAATACGAATGTCCTAAACACAAATTGTAGAACATGACCAACACCCTGGGCAAGTGAGTACCCGCGTGCTGCAGGTGCTCAATGCTGAGGTCATCGTGCCCTGGAGACTTACCTCGTGTCATACCCTTGATGACCTGAGCTACTTCTTTTATCTTAAACCTAAACCGCACTCCATCATCAACTTCAGCATCAGGCCCCTGCCGCAAGCCTGGTAAGGGAGACTCAACCTTAAAACGTTCCCTAAACAACTCAGCAATTTGCTGGGGCTCATTTCTACCCTCAACACACGCAGGCACACACAAGCCAGTTTCCAGTTTCCTGGTATGCTTCCAAAAACGCTTGAAGTCCTTATCCTTGTGGTGTGTGGCTAAGATGTCCATTTTAATATGTTCGACGTTGTCTTGACACCACTTGAGCTTAGACTTAAAGCGCTTCCTGGATTCACACATGGTATTATAAATATCCCCAGACTTGGGTTTACCATACAGCAACCAGGTCTGAAAGCTGCTTCGCGCTTCCAGATGAGCCTTTTGCACATGTGTATTCCATCCGATAACATGCTTCCGCTTCTGATGTTTTCTCAGTCTATTACTGCTACACGCAGACAAAGTCAAAACACTAACAATACTGTTATACAATTCGTCAATTATTGCATAATGACACTCATTATTACAAAAAATATCAGCGCATGAACCCAGTTCCATTGGAAAATCAATGACCCTTAGTTCATTGTTACAGAGTTCGCTATATAACCTTATCTGCTCAGCGTTTCTCTTACCCCATCTCACTTCATTATATAGGTTCCCATTATAAGATTTTTTTCTCGGTAGTATTCCCATGTTACAGTACACTTCCAGCGGAAAATGATCCGACCAGAACACATCATAAAAAACCTTAATATCAGTCACACATTGCCAAGCTGCCTCCGTAGTCAGACAGTGATCAAGCCATCGTTTACAATTGTTGTGACTTTCACTAACAAAGGTGTGCGTATCAGTAACCGTATTTAACTTGATCACATCCGCACAGAGCCAGCTCCGCTCCGTACACAAGTTACTTAATTCCCTAAAGAATAGCTCATTTGGATGAGCGTTGAAATCACCGAGCATTATAGCGGATTCAGTGTCACAGGTCTCAATCACTGCATTTATTTCACTTAATACTTCCGTGAATTCCAACAGATTATCCGCACTATCTGTTGGCATGTACACCGAAAACACTAACGAACTACGTTCACCCACACATACCTTAATAGCTACTAGCCGCACACTACTACAAGGCAGCACCGCAACGGAATCATTGGAATCGCTGTCGAATAGTATCGGCACCGAATCCGGCATACTGAAGCACTCCTCCGGCGACTGAATGGGGTCGAGTTCCATGGTCTCGGTCGACCTCAGTACTTGAATCTTCGCAGCTGTTGACATAGAGACATTGATTTTAAGACTTCTATCATGATTCTACTCATGAATTGATTAAACTTACATGATTCTACTCTTGTATCGATTAAAATGTATACAATTCTATTAAGATTCATTACAAACTCGCTACTCCTTACATACAGTAAAATGGATCAATCATCGAAGATTGTCAACTCTACACAGAAATAAAGTACAAGTCCTGTATGATGATTCATCGTAAAATCACAAGTTCAGTATGATGGATCATAATAAAACACAAGTCCAGTATACAGATCCTAAATAAACTCACAGACCCAGTATACATAATGATCCTAAATAAAATCACTAGTCCAACTCCTGTATGATGATTCATCGAAAAATCACGAGTCCTACATGCTGAATCTAAATAAACACACAACCTGATAACCTAAATCTGAATAAAATCGCAACTCCCATACTCTGATCATACACAGTACACACACGGTAAAATCTATATGTACTAATTAGAATAATTATGTAAAAGAGACTCACCTCTTTTCTCGTTAATGGTGCTCCCACATTGCCGTTAGAAAATGTTTGTAAACATTTTCTAACATAAAAACATTTACTAACAAATGTTGTCAATTGTTACATTTTATTAGGAACTGTTACATGTTATAAGTGCTCCTACACTAATAGAAAATGTTTACTAATGTTTACTAACATTTTATAACATTTAAATCTGGTATTGGCTCGCAGTTTGGTTTGCGTTCTGAGGGCGTCTACACGAAAATGGAAGAGGATTTGCTCATTGGAATAGCTTTCATTTTTTGTTTAAAAAAGAAGAAAAAGCGCTATTATTGGATGCGCCAAACGCTAAAAGCTAGAGGAAAATATAGTGCCACAGACTATCTCAAGGACTTGGGCATTGATGTTTGCTTAAAACATTTTATAAGAATGAACAGTTCCGAATTTGAATATCTACTAAATTTAGTTGGGGCAAAAATAGGCAAACGAGACACTAGTTTTAGAAAATCTGTAAGTGTGACGGAAAGACTTGCGGTAACATTAAGTTTTTGGCAACTGGTAGTAGTTATAAAAGTCTTGGAAATGTGTTCAAGTTGTCGGACCAAGTGACATCTATAATCATACCAGAAGTGTGCGAGGCTCTCAATGAGGTTTTACAAGAATACATACAGGTAAGACAAACAACATTTTAATTTATTTTTATTTTTGATTACTTTTAATATGATCTAATAAAACTTTCTGACAGTTGTGGTGCGAGGGTGGGTTGGGTGGTGGGAGACTACTACGTTGGAAAAAAACACACACATTAACAAAAATAATTCGTGTCTTTACAAACTTATATTAACAAAAAATGCAACACGAGCTTATTTTTTTGCACACAATTGAGACAAATCATACTTTACTGATATTCACCTTACTGATTAAATTTTTAATAATCAACAACTCAAACATGTAACTATTTTTAATTTAGGATTGATCCCAACAAATCGTTTAATGATTGGGTCGAATCTTGGCTTGATTCCGATACATTAGACGGACTCGGTGTTCTTGCGCTGGTACAAGTATGTGCAGTATGTGCCCTGGAGCTATCCGAAGATCTGGTTTCAAATGAAGCTGAGGGACTCGGTGCGGTGTAGTATCCTGTCGAGCTAAAGACAGCATTATTTTCCAAAAAAGGGGATAGATTTGGTTCAGAGTTGTATCCCCAGGAACTACTAGCCAGTTGGGTTTGTAGGAAAATCATATTGTCCTATTGATGCATTGTACAAAATATTGTTAATTTGATGTTGAGCAGTATTCCTAGCATAACTGTTTTTATTTGTTTCAGTTTCATAGAGACATACTCTCCAAATGCGTCACTTTCATCCCTGCTCTTTCTAGTTTCGTACATGATTTGTAAAATCTTTACAGCTTCTTGTTGTGTTGTATCTTTTTCTATTGGCAGTCTTCTTTTGCGAAATGGTTTTGGGGTGGCGAAAAGCGTGCCCGTAGTTTCGTTTACAGTGACAGTATTTTCTGTTTCGTTTAAACTGAGAGTGTTTTCTGAATCACTTCTGTTTCTCGTTACCCCGTTTTCTTCGTTACTCTGAAAGAATAGAAGTAAAGGATAACTTCAAGTTACTTAATCTTCTGTTTTTGTTCCAGATACCAACAACACCTCAAGAGTGGCTACATGTGGCAAATACATTAAAAAGAAAATGGAATTTATCAAATTGCTTAGGAAATATCGATGGAAAGCACGTAGCCATACAAAAGCCAATTGATAGCGGCAGTGAATATTACAATTATAAAGGATTTTACAGCGTTGTACTTTTAGCGCTAGTAGACGCAGAATATAACTTTTTATACGTGAATATTGGCTGCCAAGGACGCATAAGTGATGGTGGAGTTTTCGCAAACACAAAATTTCGAAATAAAATTAACGACAATAGTTTGAAAATACCCAATGACAGCTCACTACCAGACAGAAACAAACCTGTTCCTTATGTGTTTGTAACAGATGATGCGTTCCCGTTAGAAAAACACTTGTTAAAACCTTTTCCAGGACCACAGGATAGCAATTCTAAGGAAAGAATCTTCAGTTATAGACTGAGTCGTGCGAGGAGAACAGTAAAGAACGCATTTGGTAGTTTGTCGGCCAGATTTAGAGTTTTACGAACTACAATATTATTAGATCCAGAAAAAACTACTACTTTAATTATGACATGCGTACTACTGCATAATTTTCTAAGAAAAACTGGATCAAGCATGATTTGCGCTCCATCTCAATACTATGATAGCGAAGACGAAATAACTGGTATACGTATCGATGGACAATGGAGATTAGAACAGCAGCAATTAACACCACTTGAAGCATGTGAATCCCAGGCAGATGATGGGAAACAAATAAGAAAAGAATTTGCTTAATATTTTTTAAATGAAGGGTTATTGGACTGGGCATCTGAATACTATTAAAAGACGTTAAAATAAAACTCACCTGCATCCCTCCATCGACAGTTGAACCTGGGATATTTTTGCCCTTAAGGAACATGAGTTTTTTTAAATGCAAACCATTTACTTGATTCATCAGCTCCTGCACCAGATTTAGGTTTACATTCTCGGTTAAATTGACCTACGAGTGATCGAATCTTTTTTTCAATTACTTTTTTATCCAAATTAAATTCACTGGCAATTTCCATCCAAGCATCGTGTTTCTTATTTCGGTTTTTGTAGTCCTCTGATATCGTGTTCCACAGTACTTCTCTTGCTTGAAACATTTCAATCAATTTGTAAACATCTTCGTTATTCCAATTATAACCTGACATATTGTATTGCTTGGCGCAGGCGTAACCACTAATCTGTATACGCACAGCGACCAGCGACGCACGCTTAGGACTGACACGACACCAGACACAGCGCGCAGCGACCGACATACTCTAACCCCCCCCCCCCCCCTCCCGCATCCCCGACTCACCGCATACCCCGCTGTCACCTTTATAAAAGGTTTACAAACAAAAGGTAACACATGTTTTATTTTGTTATAATTTGTTAACTAAACAATTTCATATATAATCTTTTCATAATATTAATAACATGTGATTAAATGTTTGCTAACAAATGTTTACTAACGTTACTAAACATTTTCTAACGGCAATGTGGGAGCACCATAACATAGTTGATGATGTCGCTCAGCGCGTCGTCAAACTGGCTCTCACCCTTGCCCGCATCCATAAACTTGCAGTGATCGACGCAGTTGAACATGAAAATGTGACATGCTCTGACGTTCTTGTAGATTCGCCGAGTTCCGAATCCGATGATCTCGTAAATGTTGGATTTGATCTTGCGAGAGACGAAACCCAACATTTCGCGGTACCCTTTGCACTTGAATCACACAACTTCACCGACACTGTACTCTACACCGACTCGATCCACTCGTAGACGGAACGGCAGCCGTAGCCGTAGAAGCGGGTATAGACGACTCCACTTCAGACCACGCGCATCCCTCTTCCAGGTAGCTGTGCATAGACATGTTGCACACAAACACTGATCGTTCAAACTAAAATCGAACAAAAAAAACTGATCGTTCGCACGAAAGGTGCCGCCGAAGAGCGAACACAATGATTTGTGTTCGCTCTTCGGCGGCACCTTTGTAACTTGATAGTCACAAACTGTTTCACACTACCGCAGAGCAACGCAAAAAACGATACTAAGCGAATAATACTAAGCGACTGCACGCTAAGGGCACCCCCTGTGGGGTACGGACCTCGGCTTAGGGCGTCGCTGGGGGGAGGACAGCAAGGTGGGCAGGCTGGATCTGATCAGTATTATTATTATTATTAATCGGGGAATTTAAAACTACAGGCTCAGCTGCGGCGCGGGCTGGCGCTTCGTCGAGCAAGGGTCGGGAGGGACAATTACTTCGGGGTTTACGCGAGGGACCTCGGCGGCGAGGTCGGAACGTAGGTCGGTGTGTGTTGTGCACTGTACTCGTGGCCCTACTGCTTTCCTGGAGGAGGGTAATGGGGTCATCGGGGTCGGTGAGAGTATGCCTTGGACGGCGAAAAGAGCTATTGGTAGAGGGCCTATAACTGGCGGCCTGCACAACCAGAGGGTTGCGGTGGGTGGCGGCGGAGTCGAAGAAGCGCTTTGTGATGCACTTCATGAACTGCTTGATGGTGGGGATTTTAAGATCGAGATGGAGGATCTCGTTTCGGACGAACCAGGGGGCTCCCGTTGCGTTTTGGAGGAAACGGTTTTGGAGGCTCTGCATCCTGTGGATGTGGTGGGGCTTAGCATGTCGTTTCGTTATTATAAAAAAGAATCTTATATTTAATTGAGATTTAATAGGGATTTAACAGTCTTTTAATAGGGATTTAATAGCTATTTATAATAGTCCCCACTCGTACATCCTCGTACAGTAAAATTCCACCCTCTCGAAGGGTATATAAAAATGTACGTCACGACCGTGTATTCATTCGACCACAGTGCTCTGTTCAGTCAACACGTTCTAGAAGTTTACACACCGCTCCATACCGCATCATCGTGCTCCATTGTGTTTTCCGGTATACGCAAGCGAGTTTCCCGCACTTTCATTTATCGACTTGTGTTGTGTTCCGTCTCTCGCGTTCAGTGTGCTAAACATGACGTCTGGTACGGTCGTCGGCGGTCTTGGTGCAGGATTGGAAAAGTCTTGGCACTACACGACCAGAATCTACACAGTATACCACAAGGAGGTGACCATCGTGCAGTACTTCCCTAATGTCGGATCAAGGAATCGTCTGCGAATCAAGACTCCGAGCGTTGAGACGATCAAGTCTCTGGTACCCGAGTTGAGCGTTATACCAATCGACTCGCATCAATGACGGGTGAATCTATCGACTCTATACAAGGTTTCGGCCATGTTCGGTTCGCTGAGTTTCATTATCGCGAATCCATGCATGCCTGACAGTCCGGAGTGTCAATCAGTGTTTGAACTCAAGCTCAAACTGCAGAGTGAGCTACGCTTCGTACTAAATTACATCAAATACGGCAACTTTACACCGCAGATCCTGGAACTATTCGAGCTCACGTACTATCAAATGAATCTAGACCAGCCTATCAACGTATGGATGCCCAGCAGAGAGTACATGCAGAAGACATTGTCGATATCGAATTTTACATTACCAATAGCCGATCCGATGTCGAGTCTCACATTCACGCAGTCTGCCATGATGGCGGGCTTCAACTGTTCTACGCTCATGGATGATTCGGGCATGAATCAGACCGTAAACATCGGCCAACTCCAGTTAAGTGATCGACGATCGGTGAATTTTCTACAGTGTCGAGTTAGTTAAGTGTGACGACCCAACTCTATTCGTTTTATCAGCAAATCCGAGGGGGATTTGCTGATACGCAAAGTAGCAAATAAGTAATTTATAAGAATATTGTAAGATGAGATTAAAGTTTAATTTGTTATAAACACCTTCTAGTACTTATCAGTTACGAAAATTAGTCGCCATTTGGAAATAAAACGGTTTTACTTTTTTTATAATATTTATTTTTTCAGCACAGACTTATTCTATACACTTACAATCACTTTTTAATGGTATGTACATAATTTTTAACACAAGTAATTATTATATTCAAAGTTATTTACTCAACCTTTTAACCTTTTGAATAATAGTCACTTAGGTTTAAACAGCTATGGGTTCCATTTCATACAGTAAAAATTGGTAAAGTTATATCTTATGGATAGCTCAAAAGATTTTGGGAGTTATACTTTTTTATTTATTAATGAATGCGCGTCATTTGTCCCGAACACCACGACCAACCCTAACAGTACCACTATCAATGTAAAAAGCTGTCCAATGAAATGATGCTGATGTCAGTAAAAAATAAATATCAGCTTGAAGCGGCAATAGCCACACGGTGAAGGCGTCATACTGACGAGAGAGAGAGTTCGTGAGTTGGAAACAGGTGGAGTTGCACAATTGACGTGGACCCACTCCTAACAAAAGTATATTTAGCTTATCCAGACAAGCTAAATATACTTTTGTTAGGAATGGGTTCACGTCCTCCATAGAGGTCAACAAGAATATTGCAATTAACATTGCTATTAATCTTTTAAAAAAAGAAAGAATAATATATTTATTCAGTACTATCATCAGCATCATATACCAATAAGACACCGTCTAAAAACTGTGCTGGAGGAACTATATTGGTTTGATGCCGTGCCCACCCAAGATACCAGACTACAGACATAACGTGGGCACAGCATCCTAGAGTCCTCCGGCCTACAATACAGTTACAGCAGTACTGGTCTATGGCTGCTCTTTCAGTGGCATTATTTTTTATTAAAATATAGACAAAGTTTGTCTTTCGGCTAATATGCCTGCTTTGGATTCGGGCCCTTAATAACACGCAATCATTTTGGAAAAGTGAACCTTCCAAAATACTGGTTCTTCTATCATTAGAAACCTCAATACGATAACATCCATTTGATCTGAATTGATATGTCCCACATGCAAACATAATCAAATCACTTTCAGTTAACTGTGGGAATTCTCTTACATTCTCTGTTATGACTTCAATAGTAGTTCTCAGGCTGTATGAGAACTACGCCCACCGCCGCCCTACAGGCGATGCTTGGACTGCCGCCTCTGCACCTCATCGTGCGAGAGGAGGCGGCCCTGGCCGCCTTTAGGCTTAACATAACAGGAACCCTGAGCAAAGACTCTAGAGTCAAGCACATACGCATAAGGGAGGATGCGATCAAACGAAGACCGATGATGGCATCACCCTGCGACAGAGCCCCAAAACTACACTGTTTCCAAAAGCACTACAACATAATACTCACAGAAGAACGGTGCGATTATTCAAGCCCGTATGAGGTAAGAGTATACACCGATGGATCAAAGACCAACTCCGGAACCGGAGCTGGCGTTTTCTCACACGACCTTAACATAAATATATCCTGCCCGCTGGGAATGTTCAACACCGTCTACCAGGCGGAATGTGTGGGCATTATACAAGCGGCGTATGCCATAGAAGCCAGGAGAGTTACGGACACTCATGTACGCATACTCTCCGACAGCGCCTCAGTTCTCCAATCCCTAGGGAAGAAACATAATACTTCGAGATTAACACAAGAATGTCACAATGCGCTAGAACGTATAACGGTATTGAACCGCAACACAGTGACACTGCAATGGATAAAAGGACACAGTGGATCCCTGGGCAATGACGCAGCTGACGAACTAGCCAGGAAAGCATCTGGCACGTCAGTCTGCGGACCGGAGCCAATCGTGCCCATCCCCTTCAACCAACTACGCAAGTGGCTACAGGAGCTCACCCACACACAAGCGGAGAGCTGGTGGTCCTCGGTACAGGGGTGTAGACAGTCCAAGGAGGCTATGCCATCCTTGGACTAGATTGGATAGCAAGTTAACCAGACGCCTGTTACGCCTGAACAGGACCGGCCTGCGCCTGTTGACGGGGACCATTACGGGCCACTGCTCGCTAAACAAACACTTCCACACAATAGGCATAACAGACAGCCCTCTGTGCAGGGCTTGCATGGAGGCAGAGGAAACCGTTGCACATGTGCTCTTTGAATGCACAGGCGTCACCCACATTAGAACAGAAACCCTCGGGGCACCTAGATCCTACACAGAGGTTCTAAACAGACCAGGAGATGTTATCAACTTCTGGAGGGAGGTGGGCTGGTTGGAATAACCACCAAAAAAAAAACGGCCGCCATGGCCCACGCACAATGGTCCACCTAAAGGACTAAGTGCGGAAACCAAACCCTCTAACATAGAACATAGATGACTTCAATACTTGAAAAATTAACTCTTACTCTATTTAAATTCCTTTCTTCAACAAAATCTGCCAGATCATTATTTCTGTACCGATTTTCACGAACTTTCTGTAATATTTGTACTGCGTCGTCCCTGTCCGTATACCGAAGGTGAAACCTATTAACTAAAGAAGCAGCTACAGAAAAGTCTATCCCTAAAGCCCCTATCCAGTATAAACACATCTCCACTTTGAAAAAACTGTCTATATGGACCATTTTCATTAGAAAATTCGTTTCGTATAATATCGGCATCTGATGTTGTTGCTGGATAGCACATCTATAATGTACCCATCTGAGCAAACAAGTAAAAATGGTTTTACCAAGTTTCGGTATTTATGTAGAGAATATGTGTTTTTTTGGTATAAATAGTTAGAGCTTTTTTCAATATAAATGTAAGTCCCATCGGCAATAACAATTGGATGATGTTCCTCTGTTCCAAATAGACCATTTGGTATCAATAAGTTTCTCTGAGAGATATCTGTCCTAGTCATATCATTCAATCCCGGATTTCTGGGCACAAAAACTTGGTATAGTATGTCTCGGGCCATCATCAAACATTTTAATGTACTACGCGGTACACTTAACAAAGAAAAAATACGTTCGTCGCTTTCCCCAGTTCTTAATTTGATTAAATATGCTGCTAGGGCAAACCTTCCTTTATACTTGTCTGACAGGCTGGGGACTTCTTACTACTTATATGATTTTCTTGTAGAGAACCCTGAGACAGCAGGTGACTTCTTTGTCTACGTAGTGACCGACCACAGCCAACACAAATGAGGCGAGCAGCAGAAGGTGAGACACTTTCTGCTGGGTGTCTAATTTCATTCCATGCTGCAGTCCAACATGAATGACAAACAAAATCATTGCTTGAGATATACACCTGAAAATGCAATTGATTATTATTTAATTTTAATTACACAGTAAACTATGACAAATAATGAAATAGGTAGCATAACATAGTACATAATTATGGTGTAAGATTTTGTTAGTTTCTCATTAACATAAAAGTAATTTTTTTAAATACTTTTTACTATGAAAAGGTTTCGTAGGAAGTGAAATTACTAAAAGCTTGCACTTGCTTGCTTGTTTGTACTGGCTCTTGTTATCATAGTTTTCTAAAGATATGTTTAATGTAGGTGAATAACATAAGGCTTACGTGTTGTGGAAGAACCCATTGCTGTACAACTGATCGTACTTCCACAATTTCTAATTGATGAGATCGCAAACGCCTCATATCCACTCTACAATTCGCACAGCGGTTGTTGCTGGCGCCGATTAATCCCTGCGACGACGTGCTCGAGACAGCAGAGCTGCTCAGGTCCATATTCGCGCCGGAGTAATCATTAGCAATAGCAGGGCGAGAGTCCAAAGGCGTGCGAGGGTCGTCATTAGATGCGGGGCCAACAGTTTCCACATTCACATCAGGGTCGTCAGTCAAAGAGGAGCCAGGGTCCAAATACGCGCGAGGGTCGTCATTCGGGTGAGGTTGATCGGAGTCCATTGTCGTAAAAAGGTCACAAAAGAGCACAAACTACGGCAAACGAAAACAACGATAGCAATATACACACAACCACGGTAGCGAGCGCGCTAATGAGTAGATACAGTCCGTTCACAGTTATTTTACCTCTAGCTAAAAGGTTGGCCAGTCTGATCGTTGTGTTACAGATGTTCTATGTCACGAAGTCCGTTTGGCTATGAATGTTGTCAAGCGTGCACATGCACATTGTTTTTGTGTGCGTAACCTCGAGAGCGCTCAGTGTCGATCGGGCCACGGTCCGGATCAGTAGTGGTTTTTAGTTCGCGCCAAATTGTTTCACGGAGTAAGGTCAGCATGGCAACAAAACGAAGAAGAGTTGTCCATAGTGAGGTAATATTTATTTATACGTTTTCAATTAAAATGTTATACAAAGATACTTAATATAGCAATAGAAGTATTTATAAAATGAATGTTTTTTTGTGTTATAAAATGTTTATATTACTTAATTATTTTGATTACATTTTGTTTTCGGGTCGAAACATGATAGCTAGTGTTTATCATTTTCTGCGAGAAGAATATGAATTTACAAAATCATTAATGGAACTCAACTGTGATTTGTCTCATTTACGAGACATTACACGCCGTACAGCTGAAGCTACGGGTGTGAGCCAAAAAACAGTTCAAAGAATATTAAAAGAAGAGAAGGAATTGCCATCCACTTCATCAAAATTCACTTCACCTATGAAGAAAAGGAGAAAGCGAGATAATAAAGTGGATATAGATAATTTTACAGCCGATGTGGTTCGCAGTACTGTACAAGATTTCCATATTGTCCATAAAGAAATTCCAACATTAGCTAAGTTAAGAACAGCATTGAATGAAAAAATCGGATTCGAAGGTTGTTTAGAAACTGTTCGCAAGTTACTGTTGAAATTAGGTTACAAGTGGCGCAAAACAGAGAACAACCGTAAAGTCTTGACGGAGCGTCATGATATACAAATGTGGCGTTTAAAATATTTAAAAAAAATAACAGAGTACCGCTCTCAAAGTCGGCCCATTGTCTACACCGATGAGAGCTACGTCCTTTCGACACACGTGCGAAACAACACCTGGGCAAAAAAAAGGAAAGAACTCCGTTTTTTAAAAAAATTAGCACAGGCACTCGCTTTATTTTAGTGCACGCGGGAACCAAGGATGGTTTTATTGAAAATGCTTCCTTGGTTTATAAGGCCAACTCAACAGCTGGTGATTATCATTCAAATATGAGCTATGATAACTATGTAAAATGGCTAAATGAAAAGTTGCTACCCAATTTACTTCCGCGCTCTGTCATTGTCTTAGACAATGCATCTTATCACAACACACGGGCTGAACGACTACCGACGCAATCTACAAAGAAAGCCGATATGCAGCAATGGCTCAGGGATAAGGGTATAGCATTTGATGAATCTTTTCTTAAATTGGAATTGTACGATACAATAAAGAAGTACAAAGCCCAACACGTAATCTACAAGATTGACGATTTTATAAAAAGCAAGGGTTTTGATGTCTTACGCCTTCCCCCTTATCACCCAGAATTAAATGCGATTGAAAATATTTGGGGGATCATTAAAAATTATGTCGCATCTAAAAATATCGAGCAAAACATGACGAATACGGAAAGACTGATCAATGAAAGTTTGGGCCAAGTTAGTAGTGAAACGTGGCAAAAAAACTTGTGCTCATATTGAAAAAATTTAAAAAAGACTACTTGAAATATTTTGATCTCGATTTTGAATTTATAATCAATGTACAAGATGATTCTGACGACAGCAAAACGGAATCGGAAATCGAAAATTTATCTGATAGTGATTGAAAATACTGAATAGTCCTACTTGTTTCGTTTCCATTCTGTAACACCAATGCTTAATTAAATGCCTACATATTCTTAATATTTTTGTATTTATTGCAACCTAATCTAATTTATTTACAAAATGTATATACTTTTAAAACCAAAATTTTATTTAGATTATTAAATCTCGACTTGAATATATATCAGATTTTTTTGCTAACGTTACCTACTTTTACACACACAAGCGCGCTTTTCGGGATACGTCACTACTACAATCAAAGCCGAACGGACTTCGTGAAATAGAATATCTGTACCATAATAAGCTACCGTTTCTGCCATGCCATGTACTCTTAACATATTGTACATATAAAAAGAATTATTTTTGTAGTACCGTTCAGTTGGGAAACGGTTCTTGGCCTCCAAAGCGAGCGAATATCGCTAGAAAAGTGACGACTGTTTGTGTACTTAAATTTTTGGTTAACTATTAACTGCATAATATGCCTTTGCCTTTGATAGACAAAGGCTAATGGGGGAAAAGTGTTGTACCTATGTATGTACCTAAATAGAAGTAAATTCAATAAAAAAAATAAAAAAATCTGCATAATAAACATTTATTTTGAATAAGAGTGATCTAAGCGAGTCGCTAATGCTGAAGTTTCACAATCAGATGAATCGGAATAATCGGAACTGGTGTCAGATTCTGTATCCGACTCATTGTTCAACTCTATTATGAACCTGTCCATTTCGGCGTCTATGCAGCCATCTCTTTCATACATTTTATCTTCAATGTGACGCACATGTTCGCACTGTTTTTGCCAGTCTTCTGAAGTGACACTCTGGAAAGCTTCCTTTGTTAAATCCACGATATTGGCTGCCTCTTGTCCAACATTTTTATCAGCTACGCGTCTTTTGACAAGACTCCACATAAACTCAATTGAATTAAGCTCGCAGTGGTATGGCGGTAACCTAGCCACTTTGTGACCATGAGCTTCAAGCATTTGATCAGCTTCATATATTGGAGCTTCTTTGTGCTCTTTTATAATATCATATAATTGAGCTTTAACCATGGTAGGCAGATACGATAACCCCTTATTCGTAATCCAAGTTTGCATTTCTGCTTTGGTAGAGCTTAGGGTTGGTGCCTTGTTCAGTTTAACTGTGTGATAGGGTGCATTGTCCATAACTATGAGACTATTAGGTGGCAAATTAGGGATAAGCATTTCTTGAAGCCATTTCATAAAATTGGTTTTATGTAGGTCTCATCCAGGAACACAACAGGTCTACTCTCTTTACGGTTCTGTATTAAAGTGGTTAGGTACCTATATCTCCAGGCCACAATATCATGCCTTTCCATAAGAAGCTTCCTTCTTGACCCACATTTTTTAAAACGAAAACCTAGTTGTCGGATAATTTTCCATAACGTGGTTCGACCTCCACCATAATTAATGTCCACTTTCAACTCTGCTAAAAGTTTCCCTAAAGTTGGTACTTCCTTTCTGACTGTATACATTAAGTGTATTTTATTTCGCACTGCACACAAATCAAAATCATCTAAAACTATTTTCTTCTTTTGCTGGCGTTTTTTTCTGGGCGTAGAAACTTTTTGAGATGAGGAAGCAGCAACTTCGCCCTCCTTGGTGATGGCACTGACAGTTTTTTCAGATATCCCTAAAATAAAGATAAAACTTAAGTACAATCGTATAGTACCTAACAGGACCACTATTTTAGTAAAGTGAGTATATTATGACATGAAAATAAAATATTATTAGTGCTAGCTTAGCTATTATAATCTCCACTAATATTCGGTAAAATGTTTCACACTGGTATCCCTATTTCACGTACCTGTCATGGCGGCCACTCTCTGACGAACATTTGTAAATGAAATTAGAGGAGCATTATTCCCTTTTTCTCGTTCACAAAAGTCACGCACTGATAATACAATACTCCTTCCACTACTTTGAATTCTCTTCGGCATGATACTAGCTAGATTAATAACACAAATTATACAAAATGCTACGACAACTCAGGAGCTATGCAGGACGACTCGACTATAATGCCAACATTCAGAAAAAATTATAATGACAACCTGTCAGAGGTAAAATAAATGTGAACGGACTGTACATTACACTTACAGTTTACTGTCAAATCCATCATCTGTCAAAGGATAATGTTGCCATATTTTGAAATATAATCGATTAGTTGCATCGATCGTTGGTCTTGATCATTCAATTTTTATCTAACTACGGCAAAGCCATAAATACGAGGGCGGGTCAATAAGTCCGTGACTTTTTGAAATTCTGACCACTTTACTGAAACAGCAACAGTGCTCCTGTCAACAGGCATCTGTCAGTTGACTCCTGTCAAAATTTAAACTTGCTGCGTCAGTTAGTTTGTGTTTGACAGCTATTTTTATCAGACTACTCACTAATTTGAGGAGAAAATGGAAAAAAGTGAATTTCGTGTGCTTATTAAGCATTATTTCTTGCGAAAAAAAACCATTACCGAGACCAAGGCTAAGCTTGATAAATACTATGGGGACTCTGCACCATCGATTTCAATGGTAAAAAAGTGGTTTACTGAATTTCGTTGTGGCCGTACAAGCACTGAAGATGCCGAACGTCCTGGACGCCCAGTTGAGGTCTCTACACCCGAAACAATCGAAAAAATTCACGATATGGTGTTGGCCGACCGAAGATTGAAAGTGCGAGAGATTGTGGAAGCCGTAGGGATCTCGCATGGCTCAGTGGTTTCAATTTTGAATGATCACTTGGGCATGAGAAACCTTTCCGCAAGATGGGTGCCGCGTTTGCTCACAGTCGACCACAAACGCAATCGTGTAACAACTTCACAGGAAGGTTTGGCGTTGTTTAATCGCAATATGGAGGAGTTTTTGCGCCGTTTTGTAACCGTGGACGAAACATGGATCCATCACAACACACCAGAGACCAAACAACAGTCAAAACAGTGGGTTTCTAAGGGTGAATCGGCGCCGAAGAAGGCCAAGGTGGGTTTGTCAGCCAATAAAGTTATGGCGACTGTTTTTTGGGATGCACGTGGGATAATCCACATTGACTACCTTCAAAAGGGAAGAACAATCAATGGGGAATATTATGCCAATTTATTGGACCGATTAAATGACGATTTGAAAAAAAACCGACCTCATTTGGCCAAGAAAAAAGTTCTTTTCCACCAAGACAATGCAAGGGTGCATACATGTGCAGTTGCCATGGCAAAAATCCATGAATTGGGCTATGAATTGCTCCCTCATCCGCCCTATTCTCCAGATTTGGCTCCGAGCGACTACTTCTTGTTCCCAAACCTGAAGAAATGGCTTGGTGGAAAAAGATTTGACTCCAATGATGAAGTCATCTCGCAAACAAAGGCCTATTTGGAGGACCTCGACAAATCATTTTTTTTGGAAGGGATAAAAAAATTGGAGAAGCGTTGGACAGAGTGTATAGAGCTCAAGGGAGACTACGTTGAAAAATAAAATTATTTTTTTATCAAAAAATCTGTGTTTTATTCCAAAAGTCACGGACTTATTGACCCGCCCTCGTAATACAGTGATTTTACCATTCAATTGTTATGTATATGTGGACTATAGGATCTCTGGTCTGAGGTGTTTATGAACATAATAGTTTTGTCATAAGGTCCAGTAGGGTTTGTTCAAACTAAAATGGCCGTGATATCAGAAAAACTTTTTGCTATCCATTGAAATATATAATCAGTTTAAAAATGTGAAGCCCGACGAACTTATTTTGCAATATTATAAGCGCTTCCCGAAGTCAAGAGCATAAATACTCCAGTTTTAATTTAAATACGACTAATTGTTTTTTTTTCGCGGTAGGATTTTAGTTTTTAAGTTTGTTTCATTGTTTTCCAATGGAAAGGAAGTATACATATCGCACAGGTTTACCCCGAATGAACTGTTTCGCTGGATGGTGGCCGTAATATTTTATCATGGATTTATCAATTGACAAAGTTTCATGAAAAACACCCCATTGAATGAATTTTTTCATCAATATGTCACTGAGTTTTCTAACTTTGAACATCTTGTCTAGTGTACTTGGTGCATCATTGTTATCTACAAGATGCAAATTGCGTTTTATTTCTCTAAATCTGTTTCTGGACATAGATTTTGACACCGCTGCAACTTCAATATCCTCATCCAATGACCAGTACATATGTTCACGAGGTAGTTTGTGATAGCCCGACAATATAAGTATTCCCAAAAAAGTTTTCAACTCTGTAGCAGTGACAATGAAGTTGTGCCGGTTATTTTGATTGGCATACAACATGCTAAACTCAGCAATCATTGTAAAAACTTCGTCGTCAAAAAGCTTCTCAAATATTGCAACGGGTGTCAAACCTTGTAGTTCCTGCTTGACGCGATTTTCTAGAGCTAATATATCGTCAGTTTGTTCAAAGGTGGTCGAGTAATTAGGTGAACACTTTCGCCAAAGCGGAAGACTGGATGACTGTCGGTGCGCAGAGACAGTGGGCTGCTCTGGTTGGGTCGATGTAAAGGAAGGTCGTGACCTTTTGGCAGCCAAGGGTTCATCATCACTGCTATCCTCGGATTCCAGAGTACCCACGTTGCGAACAAATACCTCAATATTACCTGGGACATCGTTTGGTAGGGTACTAGGTGCCGCATCATCATCTCCTTCTTCTTCGTCAGTCACGACGCTTGGCTCTGGTGGAATGATGGCTAAATCATACTCCAAGCCGTCGTCACTATCCTCAGCTATTGTGCTAATAGCTTCTTCTAAGCCCCTGAAGTCATTAGTACCACTAAAATATTGCTTGCGATTCATATTGATCCTGTAAATAAAATGGTTATTTTTAGTACACTTGTAGCCGTTGTACCCAAATTGGCACACCAATATTTATGTCACTATGTTTTTATGTACATATAAAATAACTGCAAAAAATAACTTTAGAGGTTAGTTTAGGTACCTTTTTTACGAAAATATAAACAATATTCACGATATTCATCATCTGTAATAAAAAAAAAGAAAAACATTACACTTACCTGTCGTGTCCTCCGGAAAACGAAATTGAATGTATCCAAAACGAAAGATTTTTGAAAAATTATTATAATCCGATGTTTTTACTATATGAACACACCTTCGACTTCACAACAAAGTAACGCTTTATTAACTATTGTCAAAACTTTTTTTATCTACCGTCTATAATTAAGTGTTCCCAAATTGGCACAGTGGTCAGTGGTCACAAGGAGGGGATGGGAGTAACTACAGGACTGTGAGTAAAACTTCTTCACTATCCTCTCTGTTTTCCTTTATCATTTTTCTCTTTGATTTAATTGTATGTGTTGTGTTATTAGGGGTTGAGCAATACCGTGATAACATTATTTTATTTTATTACGATATAACTAGCGTAATAAGAACCTTAGTTAGATATTTAGTGTTTTAGTTTTCCTCTCTCTTTCTGTATTTGTGCTCTTTGAAAATGGAACAAATCGTACAGGTTCCGTCAACGATGGCAAAAATTATTCCAGAGTTTAGTGGCGATTCTAGACAGCTCCCACTTTTTATAAAGAAATGTGAATATATTATAAATACATTTCAAGGGGGAGAAGTCCAAAACGAATACCTATTTCACGTTCTTACTGGTAGATTAACAGGGGAAGCCGCGAACTTAGTAGGGGTACGGCATAATATTCGTACTTGGTTGGAGTTGAAAACATTATTAGCACAACACTGGTGACCCTAGAACCGAAGATTTTTTAATATTAGAGTTAGAGTCTATGAAACTAAATTATAACGAAAGTTATTTAGATTTCTGTCCTAGGATTCAAAACTTGCGTAGTATCTTGATTGCAAAAATAATCAAAACAGTAGACGATGCGAATTTACGTCAAGCCAAACAGCATATTTATACCAATTCGTCATTGAATGTTTTTCTATATAATTTACCTCCTTATTTAGTTAGATTGGTACGATTGAAGAACGTGACGACTCTGGAAGATGCCTTGAAAGTAGTGTTAGAAGAACAAAACTTTCAGACGGTTTATGAGTCTAGAAATAAAAAATAATCCAAAACTGCCAGGAAAATCTTCCAACAGTAATGGAAATTCCCAACGTTCGCCCAATCCACAAAAACAACTTAGCACAACAGTACAAAATAGTTCAACAGAAAATATTATTCAAAGTAATTCTCCAAATAATTCAATTCAATCTAGAAATTCTTTAAGAAACCAAAATAATGCTCGAAATCAGTCGCCACAGCAAAGTAGGCCAACGCCGTGGCCGAATCAGCAGGCCGCGCCGTGGACGTCATCGGTGCATAATGCAACGTCGCCAAACTCGGGTTCAAACACCGACGTTACCATGCGAACTGCAAACTCTAGACGCGTAATTTATACGAATAATGACTCACATATGACGTACGATAACCCTTTACGGCGCAAGAACGTGTTTTTGTTTTTTTTTTATGACAATAGGTTTAGACGAGCTATATAATGATGGGAAAAATATTGAAAAAAAAAAATTGTTAGAAAAGTGATTTATTTTTGAAAAAGAAACATGGTGATGCAGATGTGCATCATGGTGTTAAAACATATTAAATGTTATGAAACGCGAAAGGATCGAAAACGGTTATTATTTTTGTTAAAACACAAGGCTATGCACTTTTAACATTCTGTTTGGGATGTTCCATTACAACCTTTTTTTTTGGTTGGGAAATCATCAAATAACTTCTCCCGCTCTGGGCGGAGCGGGAGGGTGTGTCAGACTCTTACTGACTAAAACCCACCCGTATTCCTTCTTGTTGCCTGTGTTGCGGGGGCCTCGGTGACCCATAAGTACCTTCCCGCGACCCCGGCAGGCATCGGCCCTAGTGGACCCCTACTATGTGCTGACGACATCTCTTTGAGGCGCGCGTGGAATACAACGCGCCGTCGACCCGGGCCTGGTCCTTACCGGACGGTGAGCTACCCATTGCTCACCGTCCGCAAGCCCGCGCCTACGGTGGCCGGAAATCCACCCGGGATTCCCGACGCCCTGGGCGTCTCCTGCGGCGGCTAGGGGCGAGAGGGCGCGAAACGTGCCTTTCCCTCAACCGTCCCGCCTCCTCCTTCGCGAGCATTACTGCTTCGCAGAAGGAGGTGACGGCTGCCCATGCCCTCTCGCTCCGTACCATGGCCTGAACCAGGGCCGGACGTGAGAGGTCTCTGCCGCCGATCGCCTCCACGAGGACACGGCGGTGCTCTGCCCAAGCCGGGCAGACTTCCACCGTATGCTCCACCGTGTCCATTACAACCTGGATATTTGCCTTTTGTCAGGCCAAACAGGCCAGTGCCCTAACTGATCTAATCTGTAATCTTTAGGCGGGATTTGCTGACAAAGCTCTTTCTTCTTTTTGTCCTGAATAAGTGCTTCTACGTCGCTAGTGCAGTTCAGCCGGAACACTCTTTTATATTTGACTATATTCTCAGCAATTTCTAGACAGAAATCAGCAGAATTTAGCACCTTGTCAGTATTTGCCGTGACGGCATGAATTCTTCTATATAGCAGCCAAGAATTACACATGGTCATATCAAGAAAATGGTAAAAGAGTCGCATAAACCAAGTTTGCTTTGAAGTCTAATTTTAAAATGACCCATTCTGTCCATTAGGTCTGTACCCCCCATATGTCGATTGTATTCTGTGACAATAAAGGGCCGTTCCACAGTGATGTATGTCTTTTGAGACTCGTCGAATCTACTAACAACAGATGTGGGATTTTTGCCAGCAAAGTTGGATACTAGGTGCACAATTTTATTATCTCTCCAGGCCACCAAGGTTATGTCAATACCGTTATAGCTTGCGACCTGTTCGACTGTTGTGCCTCTAGGTTGCTTTTTCAGCTGTTTTTCTTCTGGGAGTTTGCAGTTAGAGATGCGGTTTCTCCTAACGGTGCCCAAAACTAAAATACAACGGCGTGATAAGAACTCGAAGCAAGGGTTTTTAGTTTTCCATATGGTATTTGTCTTAGGAACACGTGTGCTTGGTGAAATGGGTTCCAAACTGGTACTGACTGGGTACTAGAAGAGTAGGCGGTGTCTCACATGGAGGAACCGTAGTGTGCTAGTATTTGTCTCGGAGATCGGTGGCAAGATGTCATTGTCCTGATCTTCTGGGTTTGTTACTTCGGGTTCTTCATCCGAGTCTAGACGTAAGTACGGATCATTCAGTTCCAATATGTACGAGGGATCAGCTACATCATCGTCGTCTGAATAGTCTAAGCTAAGCCATCCTCACTATCTTCACATTGGCCTAACAGATTTTCCAGTTCCTCAGTCGACAAATGTGGAAACCTAGAACATGAACGTGGAAGCCTCGAACTAATTTTGATAAAATGGAATAAAAAAGATAAGTATTAGAAAAAAGTAATAAAGTACAACAGGTTAGCGCAATGATGCATTACTGCATCAGAACAAAACTCGAATCGATCTCTGTAATTACAAAATAAAAAAAATAAATTACATATAATCAGTGAACATCGATATCTTACCGTTACTCCACAACAATTTTACGTCGATATTTTCAGTGTTAATATTTAAAAAAAGCAATTGAAATCGCGCGCGAACTACACAAATCGGTTCTGACGGGTTCGTCACTACGAGTGGCCATAAAATACAAATAACGCCATCTAGCGGTAAATAAGGTAACTAATTCGATAGAATGGTTTGCTGCAGATATGCATTGCTGCGTTAAAAGGTATTTTATTCGTTTCTTTGAACGAAATTGTTAGTTCGAATGGTATGATACAGAACTGCAATTCAGCGCCGTAAAGGGATAATAATGAACAAAATACTTGCGATTACGAACCGCAACCAAGCACGTCCTATGAAACTGAACAAGTTGAGATTTTTTGCCTGAGAGCCTCACACAAAGAGAAAAGATAATTTTAAATTGTACTAATTATCGTTCTTTGCCTTACATTGTAATTCCAGAGCTACGTAATGCAGTTTTTGTGTTTGACTCTGGTAGTTCTAGATCATTTATAGGTCGGCGTGTCGCTTACCATTATTTTAAAAATAATATCTATAAAGAGCCGTTTGAAGTAGTCAGTACTCATGGTTTTAGTATGCATACAGAAGTTGTTTTAACTCTCATGCCTAAAATATTTAAAAGTTCTGAAGGTCATAAGTTTTACGTTTATGACGTTGACAATAATTACGACGGTTTATTAGGCAGTAATTTATTAAAGCAATTAGATGCAAAAATCGATTACCAAACACTAACTTAATGTACGAGGAATACTGACATACCTTTTGTTTATTCTTCAGCGCTAAAAGATGCCTATATTCTACCACCACGTAGTGAGTTAAGGGTAAAACTTCCCGTAACGTTAACTAATGGCGAGGCTATTTTAGACTTTAAAGAACTGACTAAAGGAATTCGAATGCCCTGTGCGTTAGTTAACTGTGTAAATGGTTATGCATATACGGTCATTCAGAACTGCAAGGACACAGAAATGACCCTCAAGGTCACTAGTCCCTTTCAGGTAGAACTTTACAATCACCGAGAGATCTTAGTTAATCATTTAAACGACAGAGACAGAACTGATGAGTTATTATTAAACAACGAAAAAAAATAAGGTTAGAACATATGAATGAGGATGAAAGAACGATGATTAAGAATATTTGTGACGAATATAGGGATATCTTTTATTGTAAGGACATACCGTTGTCTTTCACTAACGAAGTGAAACATAAAATTAGAACGGTAAACGAGGATCCTATTAATGTAAAAGCCTATAGGTTGCCGCCCGCTCAAACAGACGAGATTAGGCGCCAAGTAGATAAAATGCTAAAGGACGATGTAATCCGAGAATCAAACTCTCCTTGGAGTGCACCGGTCCACCTTGTTCCAAAGAAATTAGATGCCTCTGGACAAAAGTGGAGAATGGTAGTAGATTGTCGACGTTTGAATGAGATAACTGTGGATGATAAGTACCCTTTGCCAAACATCAATGATCTTTTTGATAAGCTAGGAAAGAGCATGTATTTTTCCACCTTAGATCTTGCGTCTGGCTATCACCAACTACAAAATCGAAAAAGAAGACAGACAAAAAACGGCGTTTTCAACACCATTCGGCTAATACGAATTCAACAGAATGCCGTTCGGTTTGAAAACAGCGCCAGCCACATTTCAACGTGCAATGGATAACGTCCTCAGAGGTCTGCAAGCTTCGGGAGGTTCCTGTGTCGGATAAGGCGGGAGGAAACGTCCGGGTGTCACCACTGTGTGGATCGCCCGGAGGACACGGTGGAGCATACGGTGGAGGTCTGCCCGGCTTGGACAGAGCACCGCCGTGTCCTTGTGGAGGCGATCGGCGGCAGAGACCTGTCGCGTCCGGCCCTGGTTCAGGCCATGGTACGGAGCGAGAGGGCATGGGCAGCCGTCACCTCCTTCTGCGAAGCAGTAATGCTCGCGAAGGAGGAGGCGGGACGGTTGAGGGAAAGGCAAGTTTCGCGCCCTCTCGCCCCTAGCCGCCGCAGGAGACGCCCAGGGCGTCGGGAATCCCGGGCGGATTTCCGGCCACCGTAGGCGCGGGCTTGCGGACGGTGAGCAATGGGTAGCTCACCGTCCGGTAAGGACCAGGCCCGGGTCGACGGCGCGTTGTATTCCACGCGCGCCTCAAAGAGATGTCGTCAGCACGTAGTAGGGGTCCACTAGGGCCGATGCCTGCCGGGGTCGCGGGAAGGTACTTATGGGTCACCGAGGCCCCCGCAACACAGGCAACAAGAAGGAATACGGGTGGGTTTTAGTCAGTAAGAGTCTGACACACCCTTCCGCTCCGCCCAGAGCGGCAGAAGTTATTTGATGATTTCCCACCCTCAAAAAAAAAAAAAAAAGAGGTCTGCAAGGTCAAGAAACAAAGAAATTTGCTTTGGAAATATCGATTAAAACCAACAAGTGTGAATAAAGCTGCTTTTAAATTATACTCATACAGATAAAGAAAATAATCAAATTAACACAGAAATCACAAAATAACCACTTGATACAAAATTCCAGCAATAAATCCAAAGCAGCATGGCGCATAATAAATAATACCAAATCAAGTCCAGAGCCAATATAACAAATACAAATCTCTGGTAACATTATTAAACACCCAAAAGAAATAGCAACGGCATTTAACGATTTCTTTATTGACCAAATTTCCAGTAGATCCACTTCAACATTACATAAAATAAATCCCTTAACTCATAGCAACAATTCCCTTTTCATGTCACCAGTTATACCACAAGACATAATACGAATAATAAAATCCTTTCGCAACACAAGCAGCACAGGATACGATGAAATCAGAACCAACGTAATACAATCAGTATGTAGCGTCATAGCAACACCACTCTGCCACGTTACTAACTTATGTCTTAGCACTGGTATTTTTGCGAAAGGCCTCAAAACTACTATCATAAAGCCAGTCCATAAAAAGGATTGTAAAGAACAAATGCAAAATTATAGACCCATTGCCTTGATACCAGTTTTCTCGAAGGTGATAGAAAAGGTGATTTATGAAATATTTAACTCATATTTGACCAAATTTAATATATTATGTCATGAACAAATGGGATTCCGTAAGAATAGTAGCATCAATATGGCAATATATAATCTTATCAATCATATAATTACTAGTGTTGACAGTAAACCCAGTGCCCAGTTTACTGACATAACAAAAGCGTTTGACTATGTAGATCATAAGACACTAATTGGAAAACTAAACGCTTACGGTATAAGGGGAAATGCATTGGAACTGTTAAAATCTTATTTAAGTGACCGCAATCAATATACAGAAATAACTAGAGTCAATTTAAATACGAAACGTGAAATAAAATACCTATCAAACTGTAGCAAACTTTACTATGGGGTGCCACAGGGCAGTGTGCTTGGGCCACTATTAATTTTTATATACATTAATGACCTGTTACTCTGTCTATCTGTCTGTTATACTTTTAAGGCAGAACGGCTGAACCGATTTAGATGAAATTTGTTATGAAGATACACTGAAGCCTGGGGAAGGTCATTGGATAGTATCCTTAACTCAACTTCCTTAACAATATTATAAATCTGAAAATAGTCTGTCCGTCTGGACAGACTATTTTCAGATTTATAATATTATTAAGGAAGTTAGAATTTGCGAAGCTATTTTATCGAATTCAATATTAATACTTACAGCCTTAAATTAGTCTTAAGCCTAACGGACGTTAGGCTTGAACCCTGGGAAAGGACATAGGATACTATCCTATGACCTTCCCCAGGCTTCAGTCTATCTTCATAACAAATTTCATCTATTACATCAATATTATTAAGGAAGTTAGGATTTGCGAAGCTATTTTATCGAATTCAATATTAAGACTTATCATATAAATATGTTAGTTACCTTGGACATTTAATTTAGATTAAAATTACCCCTTATATCATATATTCATATCATTTAAATGAATACCTAGGTACTTTAGAAGATATCAAATATTTGCTGTATTCCGCGGTTTCACCCGCATCCTGAAAGAACTAATTACGCACCCGGATAAAAACTATCCTACAAGCCATCTCCATACCAAATTTCATCCAAATTGGTTCTGCCATTTTACCGTAAAAGCGTAACAGACAGAGCTACTTTCGGATTTATAATATTAGAAAGAATTTCAAATTACGCGGAACAAAATAAAAACGCCACATTAGTATCTGGGTACATAAATTGCACTCGCACGAAGCGCGGTCGTGTCGCGTAGGTACCTACTTAATATAACCTAATAACGGAGCTTGGATGGAGTAATAATTCATACTTACCTAATTGTTTAGTGATTGGTAGTGATTGTACAATAAATAGTCACAAATATGACAGAAAAGACTTCTGTTCCGCAGAAACTAAATTACATTAGACCTATTATTCATATCCATAATAAAATGGTCCAGTTTTCCGAAAGAAATGAAATGAACTTCACAATTAATACACAGGTATTTCGCAGTATGAAACGTGTTAAACGCCACGGCCACTTTAACTTATGTTTTAAAATATATTCTATGTAACCTTTAAAAATATGTCTATATCTGCAAAAGAACCATTTTATTCAAAGGATTGACCTCAAATGATCTAGTAACACTATAAAAACGTTATTTTATTTGTATTTTGCTACACAAAGATATTTACACAAGGAAAGCAGAGAACATACTGGCTTTCTTTAAATAATATGGTAGGTGCTAGGTTTAAAAAACATACTTACTTGGCACTCCACGATTCTCTTCTACTAGTTTTAATATTTTTCTGGAACGCAGATTACGGGAACTCATCTTGAGCGACGACGTCCAATAACAATAACTTTTAACTTGTATTTTGATTATTTTTATAATAGGTATGGTCAAACCGAGCGCGAGCGCCGGATCCTACGCGTACGTTAAGTACGACTGTGAAGGTTCTTATGTTATGATGATATTGTGACGACAATTTCATCGAGCTACTAACTAGAGATGAGATATACCTGCCATTCTCCATACCCGGCCTTTAAGGTATGGGTATCACTAAATACCTGGTACAAATACCAGGTATCAAAATACTTCTAAGTATTTGGGTGTGGTAGGATTTCGATAAGTAAACGTATGCGATAAGTATGGTATGCCTCCAATATAATGTAGGTACGATGTTCAAAGTACCTATACGTAATTATGCATTATGAGATATAAAATCTTTCCTTCCTACTTTACCAGGCTTAGGACTGTCGGCTAAGAGTATGACGATGGTTATTAATGAATTCTAGTTATTTCTATATAAATTAATGCAAAATAACATTAATTATATTTAAACTGACTAACTAGCCGGCGTAGTTAAAAGATTTCAAATCAATTTATTTACAATCGTAATTTTAATTTGCAATATTTTTTTTAGTTTTTTCAGGTTTTTTGTTTTTTTTTTTTTTTGTTTTTTTTTGTACGGTTTTTAGTGCTTTTTATTTTGCTGCAGGAATATTAATTGCTGGACTTTTCGACTATCAAGCCGCGATCTTCTTTCTGTCAATATATTTCCGGCAACGGAAAATAGCCGTTCACATGGGACGCTGGTGGCCATTGCGTTTAATTTTAATTTGGCCAGTTTGGCTAAGTTAGGGTAAATACCTTGGTTAGCTCGCCACCATGTCAAAGGGTCCATGTCTGGTGGTAACACACTGTCATCTATATATTTGTGTACTTCTATGATAGCCCTACTGTTGGCTGTACCAGTTGGCCGTACATTTTTCATGGTTTTAATATAATGTTGCCAAATTAAACTATTTGATTTTTTTTCTTGGACATCTTGTGGTGCTTCAGAGCCTGTAGTTGTAGGTTGATTAGTTTCTGTTTGTTGGATCATAGATGTTACTAAACCCACAACGTGATGTTTAGTATTTTCTGCTACGGTTGCATTTTGGAAATATAATTTATATCTTGGATCTAAAAATGTAGAGATAGTTAAGCAACGGCTCCTTTCTAAATTTTGAAATCGACTATTAATTTCGGAGAGTAAATCCTGGCGGCACATTTCAACTTCGTCTGGAAATATACTTATATTGTTTTCTTGTCGGTATGTCTCAGTAGCAATTTCCTGCAGAGCATTGGTAAGGCCAACCGTTATGGGAATCACCGAGCTACCACTAACATATTTTTGACCGCTCATTTCTCTGGTAACTTCCTCACATGGACGCAACACCCAAATTAATGATTGACGTATATCCCAATCGTAACTTGTTAAACGAGTGCAATTCACTACATCTAAATTGCTCATTGCGCAATTAATTTCATCTTTTAACTCGACAAATCGTGACAACATATAAAATGTGGAATTCCACCGTGTAGGGACGTCTTGAAGGGGCCTCTTCACCACCTTATTGGCTTGCTCTTGGTAAGTCTTCAATTTGTTCCAAGCCACATTACTACGCTTAAAATATGACACTATTGATTTTACTTTACTTAAAGTGTCTTTAATGTAGGAGTTTCCTAATATCTTTTGTACCGCTAGATTTAATGTGTGCGCATAACAGCTAAAATGTTTCCACCCTAATATTTGCTTTACAGCATTCGTTATGTTCGCACCATAATCGGAAACTACAAGAAGCACTTTTTCAGATGGAATAGACCAATCCTGAGTTACATTTTTTATCTCCTCCGCCAAATGTACACCAGTGTGACTTTTTTCTAAAACTTTACATTCGAGAAGTGCAGATTGTAGAATAAAATTCCTGTCAATGTAACGACCCGTGATCGCCAGATAGGAGTCATTATTTCTCGACGTCCAAATATCGGTGGTTAAGCATATACTGCTTGCATCTTCACTTACGGAAATTTTAGTGGCAGTTTTTACTTCTTCATACAGCCCTGGCAATAAATTGTTTGCAAAATATTTTCTTGATGGTATTATATAATTCGGGAATGCAAACTTGATCAATTTACGAAATCCTTTATCTTCTATTATGGAAAAAGGCTGCATGTCACATACAAAAAGATTCATTAAGTGATCATCAATTTCCTTTTTTATTTTATTACAATCGCGTCTAAGAAATGCTGATGTGCTGGACGGATGAGTTCGTACCATACTCGACGTCGTCGCAGTTTGAGAGGAAATACCGGTTGCAGTAGTTTGTGACATTGGTGGGGCATTCATCTGTGCTTCTTGAATAGGTTGATTTTCTAGTTGGTTCAAATTATTATCCCTCCTAACTAAATTTACAGCAAGATGTTTCCTCTGGATATGTTTTGTGAGATTTGTGACTCCGGATTTGTAAGAGAAAACAGCTTTACACATTTTACACTCTGCTTTAAAATCACCTTTATCGGTAAAGTGATCCCATGCCACACTTTTTTTAGGAGCCATTATTACTAATTTATAAATTATAAGTCCTCTAATATACCTACTAAGAAGAATACCTAACCTAAGTACTATCCAACTAATATTTACACTTTCTTGAATATATTTACACCACAAAGTTGTTACACATAAATAAAAGCTATTATTATTAAATAACACAGGTCTGCAATGGTTTTCCTCTCTGAGATCTGATTAACGTTTTCTATAGTTTCTGATGTGCTGATTACGAGACAAATAATAAAAAAATTCTATCACGTCAGGATTCTTTGATATTGAATATTTAAGATTTTAACTAAAAATGTCTGAGCGCATACATTTTAAAATCTATAAAACGTCACTTAATTACTTCAGCTTAATTTTTATTGCATTTAATTAGTTTAAGACGACATAGAAATGAATGCAAATCAGTAATTTGTTAATTACTACATAATAAGTGTAAGTAATTCGCATTAACCATTTCGAAAACGGGTCATTTTGGCTTCATTTAGTAATGAGCTCATTAATACACGATGTTTAGGTGATATTGCCTAATTGTTGTTAATGTTGTTCAAAAAGGGTATAATGAAGAAAACAAAAGGTTTTTTTTGTATAAGTACCTACTCTGAATTAGAAAACTAACAGTCGAAGTGCGCATCTTGCAACCTAAACTTTAAAATGTCGTCGCGAAGTTGTTTAAACTCTTCGAATTGTTTTTGTTATATTTGCGGGAAATTCATGGTGATAAAACAACGAAACAACATTACAGACTATGTGAAAAATATTTACAAAAGTTATTTTGGTCATTCTATAAGTAACCAAGACAAAACTTGGACACCTCAAAAAGTTTGTTCGACTTGTTTACTTGAACTTCGCAAGTGGTCAAAAGGACAGAAAAATAGCTTCAAAATCGTTTCGCCCATGCTATGGAGAGAGCCTAACAACCACGTTGAAGATTGCTACTTTTGTTGTTGTGACATAACTGGATACAATTCTAAAAATAAAAGTGACATAAGCTATCCAAATGTGTCATCAGTTACGCCTGCAGTTTTCGGAGATTCAGAAATGGTGCAGCCCCCGTATCCAGCTATACAAATTGAAGATTCTGCTAATGATACAAATGAACAGAATGCATCCCAATCTGATCCTGTATTTCAAGTAGATTCTAACGAGTGTCAGCTCTTTTCACAGTCAGATTTAAACGACTTGACAAGAGATTTGAATCTCCCCAAAGATGCAGCTGAGCTCCTCGGATCACGATTAAAAGAAAGAAATATGCTTGCACCTGGTACTTCATTTTCATGGTACCGTCACAGAGAAAAAGATTTCCTTCCATTCTTCGCTGAAGATCATGATTTGGTGTACTGTAAAGATATTCCTGGCTTGATGAAAATGTTCGACATTGAATACAATCCTAAGGAGTGGAGATTGTTTATTGACTCCTCAAAAAGAAGTTTAAAAGCAGTCCTTCTACATAATGGGAATACATATGCCTCACTACCTGTTGCACATTCTGTCCATTTAAAGGAATGTTATGAAAATTTGGAAAAGCTTTTAGCTACTATAGCTTACGAACATCACGGCTGGATGGTGTGTGGAGACTTGAAAATCATAAGCATGCTACTCGGCCAACAAGGTGGTTATACAAAATACCCGTGCTTTCTTTGCGAATGGGATAGCCGGGATAAACAACATCATTGGACCAAAAAGGAATGGCCTCCAAGAACTGAACTAACCCCAGGAATCAAAAACGTGCTTAAACAGAGTTTGGTTCCCAGAGAAAAAGTTTTACTGCCGCCTTTACACATCAAATTGGGTATAATGAAACAGTTTGTGAAGGCTTTAAATAAAGATGGGGAAGGTTTCAAATATCTGCATTCAGTTTTTCCATCTTTATCAGATGCTAAGTTAAAAGAAGGAATTTTTGTCGGCCCTGATATAAGAAAATTGATGTCGGAGGAAAAATTTGATCAAAAACTCAATGATGTCGAGTTACAAGCGTGGAAATCATTTAAGGAAGTGGTAAAAAACTTTTTGGGGAACAATAAAAGCTCGGACTATAAAGAAATAGTAGCCAAAATGATAACGAATTTTGGTGTAATGGGTTGTAATATGAGCGTTAAACTTCATTTTCTGAATTCGCACATTGATTACTTCCCAGAAAATCTAGGAGCCGTTAGCGAAGAACAAGGTGAAAGATTTCACCAAGATTTAAAAGAGCTTGAAGTCCGGTATCAAGGAAGATGGAATGTCAGCATGATGGCGGACTATTGTTGGTTGTTGAAGCGTGATGATCCAAACCGGAAATATAAGCGAAAATCGCACAACAGAAGCTTCCAGGAAAAAAGGACCAGGTTCCACAAATAAAATTTAAGTGTATTTTAACCCAGCAATAAGTTGTTATTACGTGTTAATAGTTTTTTAAGTTAAAAATTAAGTACTTTTTTAAATATATAATTTTTTAAGTGAAAACTTGTCTTTTTTCTCAATTTTCTATCTGTAGCTTTTTTGAAAAATCAGGAGGTGATGGAGAAAAACTAAGTACATATTCGTAATCAGCGCATCAAAATACTCCAGAATCAGCTATCAAATTCCAGAGAGGAAGTTATGACCTTCATTTTGCAGGCCTGTGTAATTATACGTGTCTACTATACACTTTTCTAGATAAAAACAAACAGGTGTAACGAAATCGCAATCACAACTGACGCAAAAAATCAAAACATTGTCGACCTAAGTACCACTAGACAACGTAAACATTCAAACACGTAATAATATTCCCTAACATAAACAAACTAAGGAACTCTTTCACGTCGTGACAAAAAATGTAATTATGCTATTATGTTCCTTATGTACGTAAAAATAAGTACCCATTTTGTCTAACTAAATTAAATCAACCGAATGTTCATAAAGCACGAATGACGTTTCGAGTCCCTTCGTAGGCTGTTGGGTAGCTTCGGGTTGCTTCGGCGTACCGAACTACCGATAAAACTGGGCGCTACCTTGTGGTAGCGGTTCGTATCGTACTATGCGTCTGACGTCATACCTTCATGGTATTTACCCAGTATTTCGGTCCGTACCCGGTCTATGTACTGGGAAGCACATACTTGGTATATACCTCTACCAGTATATACGTCTCATCTCTACTACTAACCGAGCGAGCTGGCAACGTCGCAATATGCGGAAGTCAAATTGCAGCTGCTTTCTCTTCATTTAGCAGTGGTGGAACTAAAAGGCTACAGTTCTTTGGAGGATTATGTCTTATCAATATGCTAGCCTTAGTTTCAGCTTCAAGGCCATTTTGAAGAATGGCCGTCCAACGTTTTGTTAAACTTTCATGTAACTCGATCGAGTTATTAGCCGTTGGGGCGCCTTCTTGACCCAGGAGCCCCTCGATGTGGGCTGGTAGGTATTGCGTTTTCCACCGGTACTACCTCAGGGTAACTGATTCGTTGCGATGTCCAATTTGTCAAACTTATAGCTGTGGCGCTAAACAAAAATAACGTGACACGGCTGCCGTGTCAAGCGCCATACGAATAGATGACACGCCTCCCGTGTTTTCAGCCATGCGTAAAAGAAAACAGTATTTTGACCATTTTTTAAATGTTTTAGGCCTGAATGTTTTTAGTTTACATTCGAAATCTAACGTGGACGGTCAGGAACGTTGTGTGAAGTGGTTACAAGTGGCAAAATAACTGTATTTTTGGAAATAGATGGTAAGTGACTTTTTTAATACAGTTGTGCTAAACCTTTTCAGCTCATTTTTTATTTTCTAACAGTTTGAGTGATTATGAGGTATTAAATTAGATCTAAAAATATTGTTTTCATTTTGCTCATAGTTTAGTAATGTCAACTATTTAAAACAAATGAAAAAAGGCAAGTTTGAACACGTTAAACGCCGCCTTAATTTTTGAGTTTTTCTGTTTGGGCCATAGGGGACACCATGTAGTCGACATGCGATTGTTCCGTTAGAGCCGCGGGGGACACCATGTATCCGTGAGCTACAGGCGACTTTAAACGTTTCGTTTGAGCCGTCAGGCATAAATGTGAAGCAAATATGTATTAGACGTGACCCCCACGGCCCTGTAGACAAATTATTTGCACTTGGTTTTTAGAAAAAAATGTGACTTAGAAAAATATTTCATATAATCTCACAACATGTAATGGGACAAGAATTTCAATGTGAGATTGTGTATCATCATTTCATAATTTTATTTAAATAATGTGATAGTTATTGTGGTTTTCAAATATTACTAGCCAAAATATTAAGGTTCTACTATAAATTAGTATAAATACAGTAATAAAAGTAACTTTACTCATTCGGGGGTAGTTTGCTAAGTGAAACCGCATGTGTAAATAAAAAATGTGACTATTTATTTAAAGTTATTAACAATTAGAAAACAAATAAATCAGACTACAGATTGAGATCAATGGTATCTTAGTAAGTAAATTGTTTAATGAGTTTTATGGAAACACTCAAAACAAAGAAATGGTTTATTAGGACAGGTTTCACAAAAGGTTTTATTAGGACAGGTTTCACAAAAGGTAACAACCTTTTTAGTCTTGTTTTTGGCTAGAACTCGCCCCATTACTTTTGTATTTTCTTTATAGCACTGCTGACATGTTCGCCGGTTATTTTTGTTAGTACCGTCTTTCTTTGTAAGCTTATGTTTCATTCTTCTTGGCCTTGAAATCTCGTTTGAGGTTTGCTCACTTCTCGTCAACAATCCCTTCAACACCTGTTTCCTAAACTCGACTATTTGGATTTTTTTCCCGGTTACTGTCTGATATATTATTAATGCATTGACAAGTGCAGTATTCAAGAGCAAGTTAATACCAGCTTTTTTATACCATTTGACTGATTTCCTTAATGGCGTGGAATATGCCGCCATTTGGTCAGACAAATCAACTGCTCCTTTTGCTCTGTTATAATCTAGAACAATTTTCGGTTTCAGAACAGTTTTCCCCCGCTTTGTGATTGTCTGAAATTGGTCGGAATGTTTTGTAGATAGAACCAGTACATCTCTCTTATCCTTCCACTTCATGACTGTAATTCCATCTTCACTCTCTCTGGCAATATATTCACCTCTTTTCAGTTTAGCATCTGTAACTACTTTTGGAATATGTCTTCTGTTCTTTCTAATGGTACCTACGAGATGGGTTTCATTTTTTAATAGATCCCTTGCTAAATCAATACTCGTGTACCAATTATCTGTGTATAAGTGTGACCTTTGTTTAACAAGCCACTGCAAGGGACATGACGACGTTTGCCGGCGTTGTTTTCATCTTTTAACTCGACAAATCGTGACAACATATAAAATGTGGAATTCCACCGTGTAGGGTCATCTTTTAACTCGACAAATCGTGACAACATATAAAATGTGGAATTCCACCGTGTAGGGACGTCTTGAAGGGGCCTCTTCACCACCTTATTGGCTTGCTCTTGGTAAGTCTTCAATTTGTTCCAAGCCACATTACTACGCTTAAAATATGACACTATTGATTTTACTTTACTTAAAGTGTCTTTAATGTAGGAGTTTCCTAATATCTTTTGTACCGCTAGATTTAATGTGTGCGCATAACAGCTAAAATGTTTCCACCCTAATATTTGCTTTACAGCATTCGTTATGTTCGCACCATAATCGGAAACTACAAGAAGCACTTTTTCAGATGGAATAGACCAATCCTGAGTTACATTTTTTATCTCCTCCGCCAAATGTACACCAGTGTGACTTTTTTCTAAAACTTTACATTCGAGAAGTGCAGATTGTAGAATAAAATTCCTGTCAATGTAACGACCCGTGATCGCCAGATAGGAGTCATTATTTCTCGACGTCCAAATATCGGTGGTTAAGCATATACTGCTTGCATCTTCACTTACGGAAATTTTAGTGGCAGTTTTTACTTCTTCATACAGCCCTGGCAATAAATTGTTTGCAAAATATTTTCTTGATGGTATTATATAATTCGGGAATGCAAACTTGATCAATTTACGAAATCCTTTATCTTCTATTATGGAAAAAGGCTGCATGTCACATACAAAAAGATTCATTAAGTGATCATCAATTTCCTTTTTTATTTTATTACAATCGCGTCTAAGAAATGCTGATATGCTGGACGGATGAGTTCGTACCATACTCGACGTCGTCGCAGTTTGAGAGGAAATACCGGTTGCAGTAGTTTGTGACATTGGTGGGGCATTCATCTGTGCTTCTTGAATAGGTTGATTTTCTAGTTGGTTCAAATTATTATCCCTCCTAACTAAATTTACAGCAAGATGTTTCCTCTGGATATGTTTTGTGAGATTTGTGACTCCGGATTTGTAAGAGAAAACAGCTTTACACATTTTACACTCTGCTTTAAAATCACCTTTATCGGTAAAGTGATCCCATGCCACACTTTTTTTAGGAGCCATTATTACTAATTTATAAATTATAAGTCCTCTAATATACCTACTAAGAAGAATACCTAACCTAAGTACTATCCAACTAATATTTTCACTTTCTTGAATATATTTACACCACAAAGTTGTTACACATAAATAAAAGCTATTATTATTGAATAATTATACGTGTCTACTATACACTTTTCTAGATAAAAACAAACAGGTGTAACGAAATCGCAATCACAACTGACGCAAAAAATCAAAACATTGTCGACCTAAGTACCACTAGACAACGTAAACATTCAAACACGTAATAATATTCCCTAACATAAACAAACTAAGGAACTCTTTCACGTCGTGACAAAAAATGTAATTATGCTATTATGTTCCTTATGTACGTAAAAATAAGTACCCATTTTGTCTAACTAAATTAAATCAACCGAATGTTCATAAAGCACGAATGACGTTTCGGGTCCCTTCGTAGGCTGTTGGGTAGCTTCGGGTTGCTTCGGCGTACCGAACTACCGATAAAACTGGGCGCTACCTTGTGGTAGCGGTTCGTATCGTACTATGCGTCTGACGTCATACCTTCATGGTATTTACCCAGTATTTCGGTCCGTACCCGGTCTATGTACTGGGAAGCACATACTTGGTATATACCTCTACCAGTATATACGTCTCATCTCTACTACTAACCGAGCGAGCTGGCAACGTCGCAATATGCGGAAGTCAAATTGCAGCTGCTTTCTCTTCATTTAGCAGTGGTGGAACTAAAAGGCTACAGTTCTTTGGAGGATTATGTCTTATCAATATGCTAGCCTTAGTTTCAGCTTCAAGGCCATTTTGAAGAATGGCCGTCCAACGTTTTGTTAAACTTTCATGTAACTCGATCGAGTTATTAGCCGTTGGGGCGCCTTCTTGACCCAGGAGCCCCTCGATGTGGGCTGGTAGGTATTGCGTTTTCCACCGGTACTACCTCAGGGTAACTGATTCGTTGCGATGTCCAATTTGTCAAACTTATAGCTGTGGCGCTAAACAAAAATAACGTGACACGGCTGCCGTGTCAAGCGCCATACGAATAGATGACACGCCTCCCGTGTTTTCAGCCATGCGTAAAAGAAAACAGTATTTTGACCATTTTTTAAATGTTTTAGGCCTGAATGTTTTTAGTTTACATTCGAAATCTAACGTGGACGGTCAGGAACGTTGTGTGAAGTGGTTACAAGTGGCAAAATAACTGTATTTTTGGAAATAGATGGTAAGTGACTTTTTTAATACAGATGTGCTAAACCTTTTCAGCTCATTTTTTATTTTCTAACAGTTTGAGTGATTATGAGGTATTAAATTAGATCTAAAAATATTGTTTTCATTTTGCTCATAGTTTAGTAATGTCAACTATTTAAAACAAATGAAAAAAGGCAAGTTTGAACACGTTAAACGCCGCCTTAATTTTTGAGTTTTTCTGTTTGGGCCATAGGGGACACCATGTAGTCGACATGCGATTGTTCCGTTAGAGCCGCGGGGGACACCATGTATCCGTGAGCTACAGGCGACTTTAAACGTTTCGTTTGAGCCGTCAGGCATAAATGTGAAGCAAATATGTATTAGACGTGACCCCCACGGCCCTGTAGACAAATTATTTGCACTTGGTTTTTAGAAAAAAATGTGACTTAGAAAAATATTTCATATAATCTCACAACATGTAATGGGACAAGAATTTCAATGTGAGATTGTGTATCATCATTTCATAATTTTATTTAAATAATGTGATAGTTATTGTGGTTTTCAAATATTACTAGCCAAAATATTAAGGTTCTACTATAAATTAGTATAAATACAGTAATAAAAGTAACTTTACTCATTCGGGGGTAGTTTGCTAAGTGAAACCGCATGTGTAAATAAAAAATGTGACTATTTATTTAAAATTATTAACAATTAGAAAACAAATAAATCAGACTACAGATTGATATCAATGGTATCTTAGTAAGTAAATTGTTTAATGAATTTTATGGAAACACTCAAAACAAAGAAATGGTTTATTAGGACAGGTTTCACAAAAGGTTTTATTAGGACAGGTTTCACAAAAGGTAACAACCTTTTTAGTCTTGTTTTTGGCTAGAACTCGCCCCATTACTTTTGTATTTTCTTTATAGCACTGCTGACATGTTCGCCGGTTATTTTTGTTAGTACCGTCTTTCTTTGTAAGCTTATGTTTCATTCCTCTTGGCCTTGAAATCTCGTTTGAGGTTTGCTCACTTCTCGTCAACAATCCCTTCAACACCTGTTTCCTAAACTCGACTATTTGGATTTTTTTCCCGGTTACTGTCTGATATATTATTAATGCATTGACAAGTGCAGTATTCAAGAGCAAGTTAATACCAGCTTTTTTATACCATTTGACTGATTTCCTTAATGGCGTGGAATATGCCGCCATTTGGTCAGACAAATCAACTGCTCCTTTTGCTCTGTTATAATCTAGAACAATTTTCGGTTTCAGAACAGTTTTCCCCCGCTTTGTGATTGTCTGAAATTGGTCGGAATGTTTTGTAGATAGAACCAGTACATCTTTCTTATCCTTCCACTTCATGACTGTAATTCCATCTTCACTCTCTCTGGCAATATATTCACCTCTTTTCAGTTTAGCATCTGTAACTACTTTTGGAATATGTCTTCTGTTCTTTCTAATGGTACCTACGAGATGGGTTTCATTTTTTAATAGATCCCTTGCTAAATCAATACTCGTGTACCAATTATCTGTGTATAAGTGTGACCTTTGTTTAACAAGCCACTGCAAAGGGACATGACGACGTTTGCCGGCGTTGTATTGACTTGGTCGTTTTCTTTTCCAGCATAAACGTTGATCTTATATGTATATCCGGGTAGTGTACATAATTTAAATTCTTTTATGCCATATTGTGGCGCTTCTGCTTGTTATATTGACGAAAAATGAGTCTGCCGCGGAACGGCACAACGCTTTCGTCGATACATAGATCTTCAGCAGGAGTATAATGCTTTGCAAAATTAGTATTCATTACATCCAGTAAGGATCTAATACGGTGTAATCTATCAGATTTGTGAGCATCGTCATGCTGGGAAAAATGAAGCATTTGGAGAAGCAATTCAAAGCGATTACGAGGCATAATCGTTGCAGCAAAACGATGGCCTGTTATTTCGTCCTTAGACCAATAATCTGACAACTTAGGAAGTTTTACCAATCCCATAAATATTATTAATGCAAAAAAGCTTTTCATCTCGGGCAAATTAGTAGGTGACCAGTTACGAATTCGTGCTGACTTTGAAGCCTGGCGCGTGGCAATTCTGTTGATAGCGAACTGATTCGTATCGTCAACAATCTTCTGAAAAACTTCATCAGGAACCAAAAAGCAGTAAAAATCTGCAGGTGTTTTGTTAGTCATTGCTAAGCGAAGGTAGGTAGGCAAGCCAGGATTTTCTGTGAAAGGTATTATTTGACGTTGGTTACCTGTAGGCGATGTCCATGTACGTATAAACTGTGTTGTTTGTCCCGAAGTACCTGGATATGGACGCTCTTCTGACTCACTTTCTTCACTTTCGATTACCATTATACGACGACGTTTGCGTGGAACCGGGTGGATTATCTCGTCTTCATCGGAGCTTATATGGAAACTATTATTTAACAAATTAATTTCTAATTCTTCTATTTGTGATAAATCGTCCTGAGTTATCTCGAATTCTTCGAAGAAATCCATTATGAGTAAGCAATATTATTTTTACATAAACAAGAAAATAAAGTAATTACTTGCGAAATAAATAATAAAAACAACGTGCTTCCAGTGTTCACTAACACATAATAAGCGCTCGGAAATCGCGACGAGCAGGCGCAGGCAGCGCGGCGGGGCGCGGGCACGAGCGGGGATGGCGACACCTCGACCCCCGCGGCCCCCGCTAACGGACATGCGAGTTATTTACCGCGTACGCCATGGGGGACAACTAATGAGTGACACTAGTGTTTTAGAAAAATTAAGTCACTAATTACATTTATTCGATGTTTTTTAGGTTATTTACCACATTTTGTAACCCCTCGAACAATAAAAACTTATACATGAAATTTTATAAACTTGTTATTTTTGGCCTGGCTCTATCGACTACCTAAGTGAGGCCCATATGTTGTCCCCCATGGCGTTTAATGTGTTAAGTCGTTATTAGATATTTATAAAAAATTGTCATGTGCTACATGAGTAAGTAATTAAACTTAGCCATTCAACATTTTATTAGTGTCAGTATAAAATAACATTTTGCGAAGTACTGCTATTATATTCTAGTTACCATCTATTGCCTATTTTTTTATATATAATTTTTTGATATAGAATTACGGCGAAAAAGAAAGTAGGGTAAACTTCCAGTCATTGGACACTTAAGGGCCATTATATAGACGAAAAAAATTCTTGGACACATTTATGAAGCTACATGCTAGAATTGTTATTATTTTGCTTATTCAATATGTATGTTAACATAATTTGCTTTTAAAAAATATACTTTACAGCAGTAATTTAAAAAAAAAACTTGTAAAAAAAAAGTAACCAAATATATAGTCATTGGACAGAATTTCTATTGTTGGACAGTCTATACTAGTTAATGGACAGCACAATTTAGCTCATTAATGTTCTTTTATAAATTGTTAAAATAGCGAATCATAAAGGGGAAATTTAAAAACAACATTTTTTAAATGTTTATTATGATATTATTAAAATTGCTCACAGTTAAAATTAATCACAGTTGCTTCCAAAACTATTCAGTCTTAGCAAGTCTTATGTAATACAAAAAAAAAACTTTCTCGTAAGCATTAAACATAAATAAAAAGATACCTCTTATAAAATTCACATCAAACAAAACAATTAACTGAGTTCTATATTTTCTCAATCAGCACCTAATCTTAATTATTAAGCATATTTTTTATTTTCATTAATTACCATGTCAAATATTGTTAGAGCTTCACTACCACTATCTTCACTATTCTTTTCAGAGCTGAGATCATCAATGTCGTTATTATCCTCCCTGTAGCAACCATGACATACGAAAAGATCAATTGCTATATCATCGGGCACATGCTCTTGATGCTTAGCTGGTATGCATTTGACGTGGAATATCGCCCTACACATATCACATTCTAGTCGATTTGTTGTTTTAGTCGCCTTGCAGCATATTTTGCACACATTTGTTGCAAAAACTTTGTTAGTGTTCATCTTGATTGCTTTTCCTATTTTTTCCTTTTCTTTTTGTAGTTTAGTTTCTTCTCTTTTCTTCTTTTTGTCCTCTTTGGCTTTCGTTTCTAATTCTTTTTTATGCATTTGTTCCTTAAACATTGCCCTGTATTTTGCAGATGTTATGGCATATGGCATTCTTATTGTATTTCTTTTACCTTTTCTTTCTGGTGTTTTAGGCAACGTCAAAAAATTTCCCAAGAGACTGTTTGAAATAACTGAAGGCAGGGCTGGTTTCAGGTACAGGTTGCTGAACATTTATTTGTGATGTGTTTAGAAAAATATTGTTAGAACTAATAACTTGTTTGGCAGGAGTCATATGTATTGGGTTTTCTGGAATAATATCGGCAATAAATGGATCATCATTTAAATTACTATTATTAGAATAGGCATGTAATTTATTTGTCTCATCCAACTCATGTGCGTTAAATATATTATCATTAAAGAAATTTTCGTCATTAGCTTGCATTAATTCTTCATTAGACTGAACAGTCCTTGGTGGATAAATACACTCCAAAGAAGTATTTTCTTTGTCAATGACTAAACCTGTATTCTGTTCTGATAGTGATTGTGAGGAGTTAACATTAAATACTGAGTAGAGGCGGTATAAAATACTCAAATATTCATTATCATCCGGATTATTTCCATAAGTATCAAGTTTTAACATTGTATCGTGACCCACTATGTCCTTGAATTTCGCCAAACTGATAACATTTGAGGAACTTATGTCGGTTTGGTTCAGAACAGATAGCCCATCTTCACTTGAATTGTTATTTATTCCACCGAGGCACTTGCTGTAATCTACTGCGTTCGGATTAAATGGTACCAAACCACAACAACGAAATCCATTAATCAAAGTATCTGGTTTTATGGATTTTTTTAAAGCTATATCCAGAACACAAGCAAAATTAACTTTTGTAATTGGTTCTCCATTATTATCTAAGTGCCATGACTTTACAGTATCTTTCCAAGCGGCTTTAACTGGCCTGTGTGCTACGTCAGCTGGCTGAAGGATTCTAGTAGCATTAGGATATAATGCTATTACTTCGATGCCCAACTCTTTGCACAGCTTACTTACACTATAAGTGAGGTGCGTTTTATGTCCATCTAAAAAATATATGATAGGAAATTTGACGCCTTTTGCAATCAAATAAGGGTGAAATATGTTGGCGATGTATTCAAAAAATAGTTCGGATGTCATCCATCCATTATCACTCCTACCAATTCCCCATTCTTTGGGTCTCCATCCGCTATTTTTTGAGGTATTCTTTGGTAGTTGTATACAACCATAGGGGGACTTGCGCTACCATCAGCGGAAAATGTAAACATGACTGTTATTGACTCTTTGGCATTACCTTGATCAATTTTATATACATTTTTGATTCCCTTGACAGCTAATACTTTACCCGTTTTGGGACATAATTGGAAACCACTTTCATCTCCATTAAAAATCCTAGATGGCTCATTAAATATATCTAACAGATTGTTTTCCAATAAGTATTCATGTATTTCAGAGAACCATAATTCCGATACACACGCACTAGATTGTGTTACTCCTTCACTAGTACGCTGTACAATAGCTGGGTGTCTTCTTAAAAATCCTCTCACCCATCCATCACCTGGGTAATTATTAATAAATTTATTGGGTCGTGGATTTTCTGTCAAAAACTTGTAAACACTTTGTTTTAAATCATCAATTTTCAACGGAAAACCTTTTCTCATGACTTCCTTTATCCAAATCTCTAACGTAAGCTCTTCTTCTTCGGTCAGAACAGGTGGTGGTCCAAACGAAGTTTTATGGGTTGGGTTTCTTAATTTGAAATGTAATGTTGACTTAGGAATATTATATTTACGCGCAATCTCTCGAATTTTACCGGTTTCTCTTATTTCTTTGAGTGCTAAATTTAAAGTATTGGGATCGTAGTCTTTCTTTTTCCCCTTGGGCATCTTTGGTTTACTTCTAAACACCGTTATCTGACAGTACCTGCAGAAAACGAGTTATTGGACAGATTAAAATTAGTCATTGGACACCCTGTCCAAAGACTAGTAGAAGGTGCCTAAGAGCAATACTATTAAAAATGGTTCATTTAGCCTAAAGTTATAGGCAGTAGAGTCCAAAATAGTTTCAATTATTTTTAATTTAAAAAATGCAGTTATTGGACACTTGTCCAATAATTAGATTTCAAACAAAAAAGTTTTCAGTTATTGGACACTACATAATAACCTAAAAAAATGTATTTGACTGTATGTAATCATATTAAAATCAGTACAGAATACCATAATACATTACTGTGCAAACTACTAAGAACATAGGATTGTCAGGTAGAATACAAATCGTTAAAAAATTAATAGATAAACTTACCAAATGCTTTATTTCTCACTAGAATGACCGTTAACCGTCCGGACGCCGAGAAAAGTAAATATTTTCGATCAATTACTGCCATCTATTAGAAATGTTTTGAACTTTTAAGTATTACCAATAAACGAAGTACAGAAAGAGTCAGTTAAACGAAAAAACAAAAAAACGATTAAAGGGAGTTCTGTCCAATAACTGATAGCGTCCAATGACTGGTAGTTTACCTACATTCCAGAGACAGAAATTGAAACTCAATGCGACGACGATGACGACATTTTTGAGCAGAATTCGCAAACGTGTTCACAAGACTGGGAACACACAGAAAACTGGGAATCTACACAAAAAAGAAAAACATTGGATACTTCAACGTGCACAGAAAAAATAATGGTGGACAATGCAATGTGCACAGTCAAAATAATGGTGGACAGCGCAAACAGCATAGAAAAAAATAAAGAAGATGGTGATCAAGGGCCAACTATTTTGGACATCCATGGATGTAAATATTTTGGCCAGTTGATTTCAAATGAATTACTGCGCTTCAAACCATATGACAGAAATATAAAGATGCAGAAAATTTTAGATTTGATAAAAAAATAATTTTAGTACAGATGCCAGCACATCCAGCTACCCCAATCTGTCAAATTTCTTTTATAGATTTTCAACTTTATCACATAAGAATAAGGTTCACTTTCAATCGGGGAAATTTGACAGATTGAGGTAGCTTGATGTGCTGGCGTCTGTACCAAAGACAACTTACATAAGAGTTAAATAAAACCAGGTTTTGAATTAATATAAGTATTTATTGAAAATCGTTATTTATGCGCGACCGCTTCACTTCGAGCGGAAAATTGAATAAAAAAGTACTTAGATTTTCTGTTTCCTGCCCTTGTTATGCAAAATTTCCAAGTTTTGTTGCGTTTCGAGAACTTAAAGAGACATAGATCAATGCCTATGTTTAGTTTAGTATGAGGAATATACCGTAATCAGCAGTGATAGGAATAGGTAGTGCCTATTTGCCTAAATTTTGAAGAACAGAGACAAGAAACGGAGACTTCCTTAGGACTAACTTTTTTTCCGAGACATCTGTCCCGAAATTTCGAGACAACACATAAATACATTTAAAAAAAATGTTATTTGGAATAAGTAATTCGTCTATATTTACCTAAAGTTTGCGACTAGATATATCATAATAAATAACTTACACAGTCGTTACAACCATAAAATTTTCTGAATTTCTTTTTGGAGAACATTTTGTAAATGATTTGTTGATCGTAATACACAATGAATCACAATGTTTGAATAAGAAGCCGTACACGTTTCGAAGTAAATATCTTCTTTCTAGCTCACTCTCGGCTACGTTTAATGAGATTTCTAAAGTTCAAGTGTAAAAAAGGCATTATATGTAACACATAATATGATTTTAAAGAGTGTCCATGGAGTTTCTTGCACGTTCTTCTCCATAGAGACCTACTCTTTGGAACGTGCAATTTAGCTTCACTTTTCTTGGACTGACCGACATTTGACTATTCAAAAGTGCCCGTAAATGGTCTATTTGAAATAAATGCTTTGATTTTGATTTTATCGGTATTTAAAATAAATAAATAATTCATTTATTTGCCAGAATGTAGGTATACAAAGTGGTATGATCTTAATATTAATGAGGTCCCTTTACATTCTACCGTTATACATGATGTGAAAATATTTAGTTACAAATGAAAATACAAATACCTTTTTTTCTTTCATCTTAATGAAATATTTTTCTAAAGTATATTTAAAAATGTGCATGATATTAAAATAATTGCATAATAATGGTATCACATTATCACATTTTACGGCAGCGCGTTTCGTTATCTATTCTTAGAAATTACAAAAGGTAACCGCCATGGTCGCATACCTGTGCGGCGCGGGGAGGGTCTACATACCCTCTCCCCCCCTACTCCTTACCGCCCGGCGTGCGCGCAGGTTACCTTCACTTCAATCCTGTACTTCGGTTTGTTAAGTGCGCATCTTCCTGTATTGTTTTTGTGAATATTGTTTTTCACCCTCGCTCGTTTTTTGGTTCATTGGATCTTCTTAATACGACTACTTTGGCTTGAATTTATGGATTATGATTTGCTGCAATAACATTGTTCCTGTCTGTCTACATCAAATAATACGATAAGTCAACATTTATTACTTTTAATGTTTTGGCTAAAGTTATTTATTTTATTTCTTGTAGGGAAACAAACAGTAAGTTAGATATAAAGAAGAACATTAATGTATATATTATTTTATCTTAAACTAGCAATTTGACAGTCTAGATTGATATGCAATTGTATGAACTTGATATTTTTTAGTGGAGTTTTTAAGATAATTATTGTGTATGAAACGTAGTTAAAGAAAAAAAACATACGCATTTAACTTTTGGTTCAAATATAAAAGTGAACTTCAATACTACCAAGCATAGTAATGTTATATCTTTGGTGTCATAAAGAATTGCTAAGGTGGACGAATTCTATCAAAATATATTGTTTTTCTGGCCGGTTCTTTTAATATTTGAACCAAAAAGGAATATGTCTTTTGCGCATTGACTAAAATGCGAAAAAAAAATTTCAATAACAATGATGTTACGCGTGTTCATATTATCTAACCGTTTTTCTTTATTAGAGCGTAAAATGAAAGAATAAAATCTTTAAATCGATACAATCGATGCACCTAGCTGGAATGCGCGCACCTCTCCCGCTTTCCTTTCCACGTCCCTGTGTCTATAAAGGTTCGTTATTCCTTTTGAGGCATGGAAAACTTAAAATTTTATTTTATTTTAGGTACTTACCATCGTACATCTTTTTGGAGACCAGTAAGATTGGAGATGGCGAACAAGCCTAAGAAAGCAACAGTACAAAGTTGGATTGGACTTCATCCTGAATTATATTACGACCCGGCCAGTAATTTGATTTACTGTTCTTGTTCTAAGTGCGAGAGCAGTATAACAGCTAAACTTAGTAGTGTCAAGAGGCACGTTAAAGGTCCGAAACACAAAGGGACAAGTAAAAAACCAAATGAAGAATTTTATTTGGACCTAGTACAATTTCTCATATTATGTAATATACCTTGGATTCAAGTAAACAACCCCGCTTTCAAAAAAATCTTCCATAAATATATTTGCTGCAATTGTACAAATCGACAAAAGCTTCCTGAGCAATCATTGCTGAGAAAAGTTTATTTAGATAAGATTTTTAAAACTAAAATTGACTCGATTTATGAACAAATTGCAAATCAAAAGCTGTGGGTATCTTTAAACGAGACAACTGATTTTTTAGGCAGATACATGGTACATTTACTTGTAAAATGCGATCACACAAAAACCATTTTTAGTTGCTTGCAAAGTACTAGAAATTGTTAATGGGAGCACAATTGCCCAATTTGTAATAGACTGCTTTGAAAATATGTGGTGCGATTTGTATGAATCCAAAGTAGGAGACGTTACTGTATTATGTACTGATAGTGTAGCATATATGCTAAAAGCGGGACGTGTGCTGAAAAATTATTTGCCCAACATGATACACGTCACTTGCTTAGCACATGCACTGAATCTCGTGGCAGAAAAAATACGATACGAATACTCAGATGTAGATGAATTAATTTCAAACGTAAAAAAAATATTTTTAAAATCACCTAATAGAATGCGCTTGTTAAAAAACACCTTTCCCCACATGCCGCTTCCTCCAGAACCCGTTATTACAAGATGGGGTACTTGGTTGGAGGCAGTGTCATATTATGCAAAATATTATGATCAAATTAAAACAATTGTAAATCTTTTAAGAAGTTCCGACGCGCTATCTATTAGGTGTGCCAAAAATGTTCTTCAAAAGGAAAACTTGAAATCGGACTTGGATTACATTGAGGAATATTTTAAAGATATACAAATTGGATTAAAGAAATTACAAAAATCGAATTTAACTCTAACGGAATCCTTTGAAATATTTGATCACGTGAGAACTGTGCTTAGCTGGTGTTCATCTGAGCTTATAAAAAATAAACTCGTAAATGTCATGGACAGAAATCCCGGTTTAGATAAAATTAGAGACATATGTGAAGCGATAACAGCAGGAAAGGATGAGCGATCATACTATATGTACGCGCCTTTAACCTCAGTTGATGTTGGAAGGTCATTTTCAACTTATAAATGGATTCTTAACATAAAAAGAAATCGCCTGACAGTTGAAAATATAGAAAAAATTATGATTGTGTATTTTAACTTAGATGACTCATCTGACAAAGAAAATTTCGGTTCTGATACTGAACTTGACGAATCTAATCACGATGATTAAATTAAAATCGTTCTTTATTTTTTATGGTATTTGTAACACAAATAAAGATTTTTAAATTCTTAGCAATTTTTGATGCATCAAGTTCTTTATCAAAACCGAACAGTCAGTAGTTCAGTATTAAAACTGATTGTCCTAAATGCTTCAAATATTAATTTGTAAACTTCAAAGGTTAATTTGTACTTTGATTTGAGTAAAAATTGCATCCCTCAACGTCAGTAAAATAAATATGACATAGATATTTAAAGATAGATAAACATAAATTTGTTTCTTAAATCTTTCCTTCTGTACATTTTGTTTCATGGTTTCCAATTACGTCATATTTTAAAATAATATAAATATACTTAAATTTGTTACAACAATATTCTATGTGTTTTATTTTTCCTTTAGAGCCCATTAATTATTTAATGAACCTAGAGCGATATCGACCGGCGATTTTTGAGCATTTTTTCTTTCGTTTTTTTTTTTTTGCATAGAAATCTCCAAAAATCGCCAAACAATATCGGTGGTGTGAAAGGACCCTTACGTTTTTTTTTTTAAATAGTAAATTTCGAGACAGATGTGCCGGAAATAATTTAGTCCTAAGGAAGTCTCGGTTTCTTGTCTCTGTTCTTCGAAGTTTAGGTTAATAGGCACTACCTATTCCTATCACTGGTAATCAGTTACCTAAAACCGTAAACAATCACACATCCAAGGTTTTAATATTTTTTTAAACCCACTCATTGCGTAGCGAATCGGCCTTGATCGGAAACACCTTGATTTAATCTATTAACATTGTTCTTAAGTCCAGGGGTGATTTTTATAATGTTGTAAGACTGATTTTGTTATATAAGTAGTCTTATTTTTGAAATAATGTACGAGACTGATTTTTATAATTATGTAAGAGATTTTCCAAGCCTCGTTTTTTAAAATCGCGTTAGTGTTAGGTGAATCCTTGATCAACGATAATACCTGATTGTAGAGAATTTCAATATTTGTGAAATTCTCTAAAACAATTATTAAGACATAGGCCTGGGAATCCGGGGCAATCGGGACAGCCAAATATAACGGAAACTCTTTTTTTTTGTTTTCATGTAACATACTCTGCATCTTTTCCTTTGGGTAGTGCCACCTCTTTTTGGCAAGTTATCTGGTAAATGTATTTTTCCTTGTGATAGTGGCCGAGCAAGTTCCGTTGTATTTGGCATTGGCAATAATTTCTCCATTACATCCATTCTAAATTTGTACATTGTGGTTTTATTTCTATTGTTTTTTGCGTTAAATAGCAAAAAGCCATTCACTAGACATATTTGTATTATATGTATAATAACTTTTTTGTACCAGCGCAGGGTCTTGTGCTCACAGCCATAATAACTAAGCATCTGGTCATGTCGGTCTATTGCTCATGCGAGAGTACTTATTATATTTTATTTGTACAGCTGGTTTATATTTGATGGTCCGTACACGGCGACTAGTAGTCCCTTTATAGATACTGTTGTGTTCGGTACTTATGAACAATATCTCCCGTTTATCTTGCCATTTGGTGACTACAATTTTTTTTTTATTGTGTTCTATACACGATTCTCCAGGGTTTAATTTGGTTACTTTAACTTCGGTTGGATTCCCAATACGGTTCGCTCTTAGGGTACCAGTAACATGTGTTTTTACACAATAGCTCCTCAGCTAAACCCACGCTGTTATAATAATTATCTAAATATAGGGAATGTCCCTTTTAAATATATTTTTGCATAAGCAGATGTACAACTTTTTTAATGTGATTTTTACCTCCTACTTGTATGTCTTGGGACCCTGCGTACACATGAATTTTCAAAATTGTTCCGTTAGCGTCGCCTAAGATATATAATTTAATGCCATATTTATGGGCTTTTCCTTTTAAGTATTGACGAAAAAAAGTCTTCCTTTCCATAAAATAAGGGATTCATCAATAGTTAGTTCTCTCAATGGATAATATATCGAATCAATAGTGTCATTGAACAAATCAATTAAAGATTTTATTTTAAATATACTTTCCCGTCTCTCATTATTTTACACATTCAAGGCTCTTAAAATTAATAAAAACCTGTCCCTCGACATAAATAGACGTGAACTTAGACGGTACAAGTAATGAGTGGACCAATAGTCCACCATTCTATTCAGCTTAATTGTTCCCATCAGCACCAGTATACCAAGAAAAGTTTTGAATTCGACGACACTTACATCGGTCCATTTATGAAAACGAGCGCGTGAAGTAGTCGCTGCCGCTTTTAGTTGGTTACCGTACTTATTAGTACACTCCAGTATTAAATTTATAAAATTGGAATTGAAAAATAAAAAGAAATAGTCCAAAGGACTTTGGACGTTTACATCATGTGGCGGTAATATACCACTTGTTCCCGTAAAGATTATATTGGACATATTTCTGGGGTTACCCGGAAACCAGCCGGTTGTTTCTTCTGAAGAAGTATCTTCATCCTCATCGTTCTGTGGATCTGCGTAAGAATCGCCAATATTTGTTTCCTCGTTCTGATTCGCACTACTAAGGTCATCCAATCTGTCTTCGTTATTTCCACTTAAAATCCCGTATAGCTCTTCGTCACCAATTATATCTAAACCTGGCATATCGTATAATGGCTCAGTTTCTTGAGGAGACATAATTTCTCTTAATTGCACGGATAAAGGATCTGATGTATCAAATTCCGGCGAACTCGGAGGTTTCCAAGGATCTATGGCGGATGATGATTCAGGTATCGGCGAATTTTGAAGATTCATATATGGATTCAAAGGATCTATGGCAGATGATGGTCCAGGTATAGGCGAACTTGGAAGATTCATATATGGATTCAAAGGATCTATGGCAGATGATGGTCCAGGTATCGGCGAACTTGGAAGACTCATATACGGATTCAAAGGATCCATGGCGGATGATGGTCCAAGTATCGGCGAACTTGGAAGACTCATATACGGTTTTAAAGGATCCATGGCGGATGATGGTCCAGTTATCGGCGAACTTGGAAGACTCATATACGGATTCAAAGGATCCATGGCGGGTGATGGTCCAGGCTCCAACTAAACATATAAATTATAGGTACATGTGAGACACAATATAAGTAACAAAACGTTAGGGACAATACCTACATAATTATGTACACTTATTTAATTTATTCAAGTATTGTACTAGGAGTAGCAATAGATCGAGTTTCGAGGTGTCGATTGGCTGTAGGTAAAAACATAGGTACACAAAAAAACAAAAAACCCGACTGCGTTAAAAATGAACTAAAAGGTAAAAAACAACTTAGGTATATAAGAATTTTTATTGCTGTCGAGGGACAATTCTCTGAACATTTCTACTATATAGGTCCCCCGAAAGCAATAAAAATTCACCTTTTCTTTTGAACAGACCTCGTACATACATATATAAATACATACTCTCGAAACACATAACCCTCCTTCGGCAGTCGGGTAAAAACATAACCCTCCTTCAGGCAGTCGGGTAAAAAGTGGGCATTTTGTTTTTTTATAGTAAAACCAAAATGTACGAAAAAAATACTTACTTGAATTGCACAGCAAGCAGAGATTCGTGTACACAGGCTGAATGGAATGGATCACATCGTAGATCACGGAGTCAAGTCATACAAGCCGCAGTCGTCACAATGCAAAATCAGAGTCCAGAACACAGGCCACAGTTATCACAAATGCAAAATAAGAGTCCAATAACACACCACAGTTGTCCCAAATGTAAAACACGGAGTCGAGATTTATAAGCGTAGGTACATCAAATAGAGCACGCACGTCTAATTGCTAAGGATAACAAAACAGAAGTAATTCGCAAAACGAAAGAAAAAAACAAGACGACCCCACGATTTTTTTAGGGTATGTCGTATCCTTCCAAGCAAAAATAAACCGTGTGAACAAGGCGTAGCGTATATTTTACTACGTAGGCTTACGCGACTTGCCATTTCTCCGACCGGGATTGTTTGGTTATCATTATATATTTATGCCCGGTTTACATTATTCCAGTCCAGTGATCTAGCGAGATTCCAGTCCAGTGCTGGACTGGATCTGTAACGTCTACATTATTCCAGTTATTTAGAAGCCATTGAAGTGTGAACACTAGTGACAATGATTTCAAGAAGAGATCAGTTTCGAAAATGTTTCAAACGTGCTCAATCACTCTTGCTACAAGAAGTTATTAATGAGGTTGATAAGGAACTAAAAAAAAAGGAACGGATTTGGGTGAGAAATTGGATCAGCGAAAGAGATCAAAAAGGAGGGTCAGCAATACTTTTGCAACAACTGAAGATAGAAGATCCCAATGAATATAGACTGGCACTGAGAATGACAGCAGAAAACTTAGAAGAACTGTTATCATTAGTTTCGATTAATATCCAGCGTAAGAATACGTTGTTCAGAGATGCTTACCCGCAAAATTAAAATTAGAAGTCACTCTTTCTTTTTTAAGTACTGGAGATAGTTACAGAAGCCTCAGTCGTATGTTTCGATTGCCAAAACCAACTATTTCAAAAATTATACCAGAAGTCTGTCAAGAAATTAAAAGGGCATTAAAAGACCACATCAAGGTAATATTTTTTTTATTAAGTATCATATCTATGACAAATTAAGCATTATTGAAAGCATTCATGATTATATTAATGTATTCTGGGTCATCGCTTACTACATTTAACGAGTCCTCGGTGGTTTGTGTATCTACAGACGCTGGACTATTCAATGGCATATAAGTACTACTACTCGTGCTTGGTCTTGACGCATAATTGTAATTTGGTCTATTCGGTTTTATAGGACTATTCAAATCGTGTAGTCGACATCTTGTTATCACACTCTGTATTTCTTCTTGGCCTAGGATAGCCTGTTCTGTAGAAAGGGTTCTTAATTGCTTCGCAATGTGTTTCCCGAAGATGTCGAATTCATCTTCCACTGTTTCTGATTTGGATAAATCGTATTGCATATCTTTCATGCTACTGACTATTGTAGACAGCTGTGAAATTTTACTTCTTTTCTTTCGCGGTTCTGATAGACTTACTTCTGGGTTTGTATGGGTAGGGTTGGTCCCACATTGGTCACTAGGTTGAGTATTGTCAGTATATTCTTTATTTTGAGCATCATCAGTATTTTCCTGAAAATAAAATATTTTTACTTTCTTTTTGCAGATACCCACTGCGGAACAATGGAAACAAGTCGAGGAAGGCTTTCGGAATAAGTGGAACTTTCCTTTGTGCTACGGAGCGTTAGACGGAAAACACATAAAAATTACTGGCTCCTATGAATATGGAAGTACGAACTTTAATTATAAAAAAGAAAACAGCATAGTATTGATGGCTCTTGTTGACCATGATTACTGTTTTACGTATATCAATGTGGGCGCAAATGGAAGCGCTTCGGATGGTGGTATTTTCAAAAACTGTTCCATTTTTACTGAATTAGAAAATGGCAGTTTTATTCCAGAAGATGGAGTGATTGTGGCTGATGCAGCATTTCCACTAAAAACATACTTAATGAAACCATATCCTGGGGCTAATTTAACTTTTGAACAAAAAATATATAATTACAGGCTGCCCCGTGCTAGACGCATTGTAGAAAACGCTTTTGGAATATTAGTAAGTCGATTCAGAATTTTCGAAAAAGCTATTTCAACTAAGTTACATACTGTGGATCACATTGTGTATGCAGCTTGCTCTCTACACAATTGGTTGAGAAAAAAGTCAAGCAATTATATGACTACTTCTTGTGTAGACCATGACGATCACAACGACCATCATTTGATTAATGGAACATGGAGATCCGAAATAACCTCTTTAGATAGTATCATACAGCAGGGCAGTAACAACTCAGCAACACATGCCAGGGAAAAAAGAACTCAATTTACTAATTATTTTGTGAACGAAGGAAAAGTACCATGGCAAAATCATATGATACATCGATAAATTTGTGTGTTTTAACAAATAATATGCTACTGTGACTGTCCCTAAATGACCCTAGGCTGATAAAATTTTCATTTTTCCTAATTCTGTTAATATGAATATTTGGGTCAGTTCCTCATATTGAGGAAAAGTCGCACCCCGCCGCCGTACGACTCTGTAGAGCTCGTCTCCAGACTGGTCACTCTCCCACCGACAGAGATAAGAATTCCAAATATGAAGAAGTCTAACGCCTTGTCTCTTGCCTTGTTGTGTTAATAGGGCAAGGAAAGGATTGAAATAAGTAGTAAATAAGATTTAGGAATTCATAGTTATGAAGTTGAATGTGGTTTAGAAAGACAATAAATAATAGAATAATGCTAAGTATATTATTATATAGGTTTGTGAGTAACTCTTACGCTAGCGTAAGAGGTATTTGGTCAGGCATTACTCACACGATACTTTACATCTGTACTTGGAGTACTCAGAGCAACACTTCCATAAAGTGACGCAAGCGGCTGTTCAGCGGCATTACGTCGGCATCATGCCCTTTTGGAGACATGGTCCCTAGCAGTTCTTTCAAACTGATAAGCGTGACGAAGCGGCTTTCCCTGCGGCAACCGTGTGGACCGTCCTTGTCTAACAACGGGGCGGCTAGTTTCAGCGGCATTGCGTCGGCATCATGCTCTTAAGGAGACATGGTCCCTATCAGTCCTTGGACTGGATATGAGATATATGTGGTTTCCCGAACCCCTGGAAGTTCACCCTTTGCTCAACAAGCATATCTGCAAGACACGTGTTCATATCAGTCTAACCGAATTATTGGTTTGTGATAAAGAATACAACATTCAAGAATTACTAGATAATAAGAGTTGAGAATTGAAACTCAAGAATTATTAATTAATAGAGCTGTGGATCAACTCTCTTAAAGATTTATAGACAGCCCCAAAGCGCCCACCCGTCATCACTTCCTAGTGTTTGAGCTGGGGAGAAGAAGTGACGCAACAAACTCCCCAGCAACACGTCTCTGTCTGTTTAGTTACAAGAACTTTAATTATACTATCAGACTAGGATAAATATTATAATAAAAGACTATCCCAGTCGTCGCAACAAACTCACACACACACACACACACTATATTAGGTACTTAATTAGTCTACTCGGGGCTTTAACCCAACTATAACTCATACTCGCTATCTAGCGACAGCCCACTCGGACATGGGCCTTGGTATTCACCAAGCCTCCTAACTTAACTCGCCTAGACTCCAACGTCTGTATCTTTCCGTAGTCTAAAATCGTCTTGTCGCATTCGTCTTGGATTGTTAGGACAAGGAGGGATTACAAGTAAACAATGTCAATATAAAATAAGGTTGGGAATTCACAGGTTATGGAAAGGAATCTAATTTATCTACTTTTCTTTTGATTATGAAAGTTAGAGGACATGTCAGTAATATAAAAGGGTAGGTATGTGACACGTAACGCTTGCGTTGTACGAGTATATTACTCTAACTTACGTTAATGGATTTCTTTACAATAATTACAGACCCACCCCAAGTGACGTGGGACTGCCTTACAACAGCTGACATCGTCGTGCGTGTATTGTTAGACCTGAACGCATAGGACCACTAAGGACACTGCTACGATTCTAACAAGCCACGCTCCCTAAGCTCTAGTCATGTCTTACTCAATCCTAAGGCAGAGTACTGCGAAGTTCAACTGTCATTGAGCGAGACACGTTCCAGTAATCACTGGGCGCGTACTAATGTAATGAACCCCTTATAACGGCCTAATCACCCGTTACAAAGACAACACAAAACTTGCACAAGCGTACCGCATCGTCAGTCGGTAGTAGAATTCTTTACAATTGCTCCTGCTATACGCCGAAGTGGTTATTACAAATCGTCACTTCTCACTCTCTTAATCTCCCCCATTAGAAGATGCTTTCAATGTAATCGGCAGCCGTGCGACTAAGTCAAGCATCGGAGCGTTTCTATCTGGGCATCCAAATGTTGTGTCTCGCTAATGATAATTTGTGAGAGGCCGATAGCCAGATGTGGTTTAACGAGACACAATCCCTAGCGTTCCTTAGAACGAACTGTCAATCCAGTTTAGGAAACTTGGTGATGCCTACCCCTCTCCCAAGAGTCTGCATACATCAAGGGCAATGTAAAATATCCTGCAGTTAGTCAGTCCATAGGGATAAGATAGCCATCACTAGCATTTGGTTTGTTTGTGTTCGTAAACAATTACAAAGTAGCATTATAGCTCAAATTGGCCCTAACGAGTTGCGAGTATTAGTTCGGTTCAGCCATCCATAAGCGGTGTGACTGCCGTAAGTGTCATGTCTTGGTTGTGGTTGTCTATAGTCTGTTGGTAGAGTAGTCTACCGTCTCTTGTTAAATGTCACACCCAATGGAAGGCGTTCTCCGAGTCCCTAGAACCAAACGCTGGTGTAGGATACCTCGATCGTCATAGAAAGGAATAAAGAGGAATAGAATAGTAAACACCCACCCAATCGTTCACAGATACACTCACTGAGATTCGCGCGCCTTACACACAACTTACATTATACTTGACTAATATAACCTAGTCTAAATCTACACTTATTATTACAACTTAACGTATTAATTAAACTGATAACACTTTCACTATACTTAAAGTAACATTGTGTCATTATTATCGACCTAGTTATCTCCTAGTCCGGCCTAATTCAACCGCTCTTTCTCCCTGTGCACTAGTTAATAAAATGATAAATACTCAACTACTAAGGAGAATTAATTAAAGCTGACACTTACCGAATAACGCCGTGAAGAGAATTGGATAGCAACCCACTTACAGAATTCTGCTGCCTAAATTACCGATTTCTCCTCGGACACAGCTCGACCACTCCACCGTCTTCTTCCGCGTCCCACCACTAACTACCCACTCGCGTAGGCCATCGCGCCCGTCTCCTCGCGGCTCCTCCCCCGACTCCCCTCAGCCCTACCCTTTTCGTCCTCTGTTTCATCTCCAAAACGACCGGAGCGTGGTGTTTTTTCCCATGCCAACCGAATTACTCAGAATAGGTTTATTGCCTTTTTTTGTACCATTTCTCGATTGTTTTAAGGGCCTGTTTGGGTTTAGCCCGAGTTCAATTCATTCTGAACAGATGTGCACTAATATTGTTCTCTGCGATAAGAAATCGAATACTTTAGTCGTATCTTTAGAATTTGTTGAATTATTGCTTTCGACCCGTCCGTTGTTAATTGCCTCAAGTTTGTTTCCCATAAAATATAAATGGAATGGCATTTCTAAAAGGTTCAATATTGTTTTACAATTCCAAAGAAATAGGATATTTTGTTATTAATTACGGCAACATGTCGGGCTGTCAGGCCATAAAATTGAGATTTAATGTGTCTGTAAGAGGCGTGTGACAATGTTGAAATAAGAATTTAATATTTGATATTTTGCTATTAATTAGGAGACATGACAGTCACACTACTAAAATAAAAATAAATAAAAATCTTAAAATAAATACCTGTGTTTTACGCTTCACCATCACATTTTTAATAAATGAATTGAATTCGGCGAACCATTTCACTTTGGGTTGGTAAACATTGCCACTAGCACCAGATGTGGATGATTTCTTAATCTTGTCTAGTTCAAGGTAGTATGTCGAACGAATGCTTTTTATTTTGTTTTTCACATCTTCCGGTGTGAATCCTTCAATTTCCATACCAATGCACAGATTTTGCAAAGCAGTTTGGCGCATAGGTTTGTTTTTATAATGTTCTGATGTTATATCCCATAAACATGGATTTTCTCTGTATATAGTGACAAACTTTACAGTTTCGTCTTCAGATAACTTCTTCACCATTGTTAAATCCTTTTTCTTTGCAAAAAAGTCCGCAAAAACAACCAACACGTGTGTACTTCGTCAGCACTGGAATGGCACTGGATTGGCCGTCTACATTATTCCAGTTGCACTGGATTGGTCGCACTGGATTCAAGAGTAGACCGCGAATCCAGTTACTGGACTGGAATGCTTACTGGATTCAGTTCATTCCAGTGCCGGTTTACATTTTTCCAGTAAGCAATCCAGTACTGGACTGGAATAATGTAAACCGGGCATTATGTAAGCAAATAAGTCCTGTTCTAGCTGCATTTGTGAATATTTCTGTATCTAGCGGTATTTATCCAGACCAGCTAACAAATGCAATTATACGTCCTATATACAAATCAGGAAGTCATTTAGAATATGGTAATTATAGGCCTATCGCAATATTATCTGTTATATATAAAATAACCGAAAAAATTATAATAGGACAGATTAGCGCGTTCTTAGAACAACAACATATTATGTGACACTCAGCACGGTTTCCGGAGAGGGCGCAACACTGTCTCTGCCTTGTTAGGGATTTTCAGATTATATTAATGACTGTTTAGATTCTGGCAAACAAATTATAGCTCTATTCATTGATTATAAAAAAGCGTTTGACACTTTAGACCATGAGATCTTATTACAGGCAATGGACGAATGCGGGATACGCGGCCCCATTAATGATTGGTTTAAAAACTACCTCACTAATAGGAAAATAAGCACAATTATATCCCGGGTGGCTGGGAAAGAGGCGGATGTCGAATTGGGTGTGCCTACTGGATCGGTGTACGGCCCCGTAGGATATATAATGCATGTGAACAGTGTATCAAATGTCGTACGTAATTGTGAGGTGTTCATGTACTATCGGCCAAAGTTCCGCATGCTCACCTTAAAGGCGATAATCGCATAGCACGACTCACGACTCGATCGCACAATGCACGAGTTTTGACCAATAGGATGCACAAAGCGTATTTTAGTGGTGTTCGTATTAGTATAATCATGTATAGAATGTGTGACACTCACACTAGGAGCGTACTATGCTCACTTGTTTCTGCTAAGAGACGAGTTTTTAATGGGCACGGCCAGCGCGGCTCGGCGGCGGCGTGAGCTCTTTGTTATTGAATTGAATTGTTATTTTATTATTGACAAGAATTAATTTTAGTACTCATATCTTCTGTTTGTTTGGTTTAGAAAATGTATTATTGATATTGCAGTATTTACAAAAATAATTTGTAATAACTAATAAACTACAATTTATATGTATTAATCCACTTTAATATTTTCCTCTCTCTATCGGGTCTAGGTTATTTATGAACACTTTCACTGCCTCTCCAATTTTCACCATATCCTATGTGATGCCGCATGCCGCAGCAACCGCACCATATTCCCTTCACAATAAGATGAGACATTGAAACGAACCGTTTTATTACAGTCCGTTCCACCGATTTTGACTTCTATTCCGTAGGCTTATGGATGGCATTAAAGGCAAAAAAGTGGTTACAATACCAACTGTTTACTGCAGCTGCCATTTGTCATGCCACCAACACAATAGCATTCAAAATCGATTGAACGGACATTTATGGTTTGTTTACCTTTTATCTCACGGCTCCCTGAATACGTTAGGTATAGGTGCGTTGACCGGCACTGCATGAAGGTATCAAATGTTTGTATTGAAATTTTTTGTGTTTAATCGACTTTATTAAAAGTAAATAACTATCTAAATTTCTATGTGTTTGTTTATACTTGGGCAATTTGGGAATACTTGAAAATTACAGTAATATTTGAACCAATACTCTGCGCAGTTCATACAATGTTATCAGAGCTTTTTGTTTGTAGCTAACGCAAGGCCGCAAGCCGCACAACTCTTGCAACTGAAATAAAAATAAGTTCATTATCTAAGACCCATTGTTATTTAGTGGGAATGTCTGGAAATTCGGTTAAACAATAGAGGACGGCTTAATACAAGGGCCATACGTTTTTTTATTACCTTAGGATTATCTCAAATGTTTTGCAGTTGTTCCTTGTTCCTTTTATTTGGTTTAATACTTTTAACAGTAGGTAATTGTAATATTACCTTTTATTCATTAAAATAATACAGGGTGAAATTGAATTCATGGGCATCCTTTTAAGGGGTCATTGTACTCATCATTATGAACAACTTCAACTATGAGACCATACCTGAAATCGCGAAAAAAAAATCAGCTGTTCCCTACATTTATGTTTGCATAACTCGACAAAATGTAGGGAACAGCAAATTTTTTTTCTCGATTTCATATTTGTTCCCATAGTCAAAGTTGTTCATAATGACGAGTACAATGACCCCTTAAGAGGATACCCATGAATTAAATTTCAGCCTGTATAACGAACAAGGTATCGTTGCAATTAAAATGCCCAGGCATGCCGTGCAGGATGAGCACTTTAAGACTGGATTATAATCAAACCAACACTTTACTCTTTTATAATTCATGCTCTAGTCATAGTTTGACAATTCATGATTTTAAGCGAAATCATGCATGTCAAGTTTTTTTTTGACAAATCTAACAATGATTCAGTTCCTACGCCACTTTAAAATTCAGAAGCTTATCAAGTAATTAAACTGAACTATAATTTTTGCCTTGGCAGCAGTGAGAGTGAAAGGATTGAAATAAAATGTTGGGTACTAGTGAAATATATATTTTTAGTTTGTGTTCATTTAACATTATGCAGGATTAAAGATTTATTTAGGTTGATATTTAAATCTTATCTGTATAATAAAAGATGTATAGTAAGTGCTTTTTGTATGAAACTATCGGCTGTAATCTCAGTGTGAAAAAATAAACAGTTAGTTAAAATCTACTTGAGAACAATTTTAAGGATTTGCTGTTGTAGAAAAAAAAACAATATAAGTAACTTAATTTATTTTTAATAGACTTTTTCAAAACATTAAAGATTCATCCAGAAATTAACATATTATAACAAAAAATTACACAGAAATTATCATCAAAATGCAAAATATTATAAGTGAAAAGATTCTTACTCATAATATCATTTATAAACTGTATTTATCTACACTTATATCGTAAAGTTCAAAATATGAAATCAACACAACAATGACAAACAGACAACACAACAACAACAGGCAAAAAGCCTGTCAGTAAATAAGATTAGGAGAATATTGCTCGTGCAGTTCTAATGAAATTGAAAAGTTTTAAGATTAGTACAATTTAAGAATCTTAATAATTTTTATAATTTGCAATAATTACATTACACTACAGACTAGGTTTATCAAGCAAATGAGATCAATTATTTATGAGGTGGACGGATATGATGACACTACTGAATATGTAAAATAACAAACTAACGAGATCGGGGCTTATGACAACATTGATTGTAAATAAAACAACAAATCCACCAATAAAGGCAACATGACACTAAATTGACATCAATAATTTTACAAGAAGACTTCAAAATCGTTGGCAATATTTTAAACTATGATTACGGTCTACAGTCTACCCTGTGACATTAATCAACGAAGTAATATAATACAAATTGGAATAATAAAAATAAACCTAATAAAAATAGCTATACAGGGTTATTTGCAAGCCGCCGGAGTCGCGGGTTGTTCGAAAGAGATACCATGGCCCTGGCACAGGCAACTGAAGGAACACGGGTGGGTTTTAGTCAGTAAAAGTTTGACACGACCTTCCGCTCCGCCCAGAGCGGGAGAAGTCATTTGATGATAAAACACTAATAAGCTCGTAGGACTATAATACTAACATCATAAATAACAACTTTTGTTGTATGACTTTTAATAATTCATAAAAAAATAATTTCATAATACAATTAAAAATATTTATTTTGATCGCTCTAAATTTGAACAACTCTACGCGGTACCAAAATATGTAAGTAGTTAAATAAACAAACAGTGCGTTGCGAATGCAGGGTCGCAGCGGTACTTACTACAAAATACAGATCTAAAAAGTGTTATTACAAATATTACAACAAAAACTTGAAAGTTTACTTTTGGTATTCTAAAAAGTCATAGATCAAAAGTGGTTGTACTAATATAGTCCTACCAGGTGTTAGAAAAATAACCCTGTATAATGTAATTATACAGTATGTTAATTAACGAAAGGCGTTCCCGTTAACCCGCAATAGTATAGCGTCCACATGCTACCAAAATATGACCATTCGAAAATTCACGAAAAAAAATCTGCTGTTCATTACATTTATGTTCGCATACCTAGCTTAACAAAATGTAGGGAGCAGCTGATTTTTTTTCGCGAATTTTTAAATGGTAATATTAATTGTAGCATGTTTGGACTATTGCGGGTTAACGGGAACGCCTTTCGTTAATTAACATAGTGCATGTTAAAAATTATATTAACTTAATATTTCGTCGCTGCTCCTCCCGCATCTATCACAGCATCGCAACGGCTACGCATGGATCTAGCCAGGACTTCGCACAAATTCGAACCTCTGAATGTGTCCCAAACTTGTTCGCAATGTGTGACAAGTGCTTCCTTCGTTCTTTCTGCTCTACTGACCATTAAACCCCACAAATTTTCAATGGGGTTTAAGTCTGGCGATCGGGAGGGCCATGGCACTGTTTTAATTTGTGGTTGCCCTCGCAACCACTCTTGAACAACCCGCGCACGGTGTATCGGGCAATTGTCCTGGAAAAAATAAAATTCTGGCACGTCCAGTTGTGGATACACCGTGCGCACTGTGGGTACCATGATGGTTTGTAGCACCTCTAAATACGTTTGGCCGTTTGCCCTCCCTGGTATAAAAGCGAGCTCGCCTGGTCCAGCAGCACTTATCCAGCCCCACATGTTCACTACAATTCTTCCCGATTCTGCATTTGGGTTCACATTTCGAGGTTCGTATCTTGTGTTATCTACACGCCATAAATTCCGACGACCTTGTTGGCTAGACCTAAAGCACTTTTCATCAGAAAATATGGCGTAAGAGAAATCGAAGTCCCTGTAGTCACGAGCGAATCGCACGCGAGCAGCTTTCTGCTCCTGCGTCAAAATATTTTTTTTTGCGGGACGTCTGTGATGGACTCCAGCTCGATGCAACTCGTTTCTAATAGTTTGCATCGAAACTTCGTATTCTTGTACGAAACTGCGAGTGGGTGTGAACGGGTTCTCTTCATACGTGGCTATCATATTATTTAACTCGTTTTCGTTTATAGCCCGGGGTCGAGGTGCACGAACGCGTTCTGTAATTTCTCCTTCTTCATATCTTCGCACCCAGCGGCGCACCGTTGTTCTCTAACGAAAAAAAAAAAAAAAAAACAATCAGCATCGATTTTTTACATAATATAGGAACTAAGTATAATAATACGAGTACACTACAAAAGTCTTATTCAAAGGGCACAACTAGTACACTATAAATAAAAATTATAAGTATTGAAATACTTAAGGTGTGCATTTTGGTTGACTTCATGATAAATAAACTCTTAACTTTTCTATAACTAATTTAAGTAGTTATAACATTCATAACTATATTTTAAAATACAAGTTGTAAATGCAATAACTGAAAATCTCTTAAGGGGTCATTACTCATCATTATAAACAACTTTTACTATGAGAACCAAACCTGAAATCGCGATAAAAAAGCAGCTGGTCCATACATTTTGACGAGTTACGCGAACATAAATGTAGGGAACAGCTGTTTTTTTTTCGCGATTTCAGGTTTGGTCCCGTAGTAAAAGTTGTTCATAATGATTAGTACAATGACCCCTTAAGAGGTTTTCAGATATTGCAATTTACACCTCGTATACCTATGAGTAAGAAAAATGGCATAGAGTAAATTCCAACATTGTATGAAACTGTCCCAAGCAAATTTGTGCTTTATCTCTACTATTTAAAAGTGTTTATCCCGTGCGGGCTGGCAACGTGGCATTTCTAAAGGTTTTTCGTGGTTAAATACCAACGATCTAGTGCTTGGCCGAAAAAATAGTAAGTACTTGCTATTTTATCGGCCAGCCAAGCACTAAATCGTTACTATTTAAAACTATGTGTGCAATTTTTTTTAAGTTTTTTTGGTAAGTATTTACGAGCACTACTAACAAAAATTTACATTATTGTCAATTACTTTCCATCTGCAGTATTATGATAAAATAAATGTTAAAAATAATTATAAAAAACAATTATCTTGTGCTTGGGCGAAAAAAAATTGTAGTTTGAAATATAATGATCAAACCTCTAGAAATGCGACGAATGCGCTCTGGTTTTTCTAATTAAAATGCGGCAACGACGCTGTGAGATAAGGCACCATTGTTTAGGTTGTTTTGGTTTAGGATTTATTATCGGGTCATAAAAGGCTCCAACAACGTCTTTGAAAGCAAAAATAAATAAAAAGAACAATCTTATTTGAATGCATTACTATAAGTAGGTAATATCTTATGAGACTTTTAAAAAGAATCCATCTGAAAGTTATAATAATTTTATTATTTTTATATATAAATCTGCCTAGCCTTTTCCCAACTATGTTGGGGTCGGCTTCCAGTCTAACCGGATGCAGCTGAATACCAATATTTTTCATGGAATTTGTTTTTAAATTGCAATATAAGGAAAAATGCAAACTATGAAATAATAATATTACTATCACTTTATTTATTTCTATATCTCTCCCTCTATCTGAATACAAAAACATAACTTACTTGCATGTTCAACTCCACTGCTATTTGGGATATATTTAACCCTTGTCTATGCAAAACAATAATTTGATTCCTTTCTTCCTGAATCAGGTTTCGGGTCGTCATGGTTGCACCACGTTAGTCACAGCCCACACACAATACACACACAGTCCAGGATACAAGCTAGGGTCAAGAAGAGGCTTTCGATCACAGTCCGGTATACAAGCAGAGGTCACAGTTAGGCAGGCAATCAGTCCGATAGAAATAAACAGGTCGTAAAATGAAATGGCGATAGGAATTTAAGGGAAGCGTCAACAATTAGCGAGAGCAAATTGGCACTGCCGCGCTCTAGCTAATGTTTGTTATTTTATGTTACTCGCTCATTACTCACACAAATGCATATTGTCTCTAATTGGGGGAAACTAGGAAGGGGTGTGGTTTTTCACTAGCTGCGCTCTCGCAGGAATATTTTCTTAAGTGAGCATGCTTAACTTGGGCCGATAGTACGCTGACGATATGTGTCTTGTTTACGCCTCCAAAGATATAGCAGAGGTACAAAAATGTATTCAAGGTGACTTTGAAAATATTAACAAATGGGCACACGACAATGGAATTTTATTGAATCTGTCAAAAACTAAATGTATGCATTTACACTCGCCATATAATCGAAATGCTAAATCTGTCAATAATGAGTATCTCACAGTTATAGGGCATACAAACGAATGTTTGCATAGAAATAAATGTAATTGTAACTGTACAAAATTAGAGTACGTAGATAAATTTAAATATTTAGGCCTAACAATAGATAAGAATTTTAACTGGAAATTACACGTAAATGACATTTGCAATAGGCTAAGAACGGTGCTAAGTAAGTTTTACCAATTAAAAAATGTATTGAACAAACAGACGTTAAGAATTGTGTATTTTGCAATTGCCGATTCGCTGTTAAGTTATGGACTCCTTGTGTACGGGCGAACCTTTATTACATATTTAAGAGATGTTAAAGACATACAAATAAGACTGATAAAGTTTCTAGTCAGTAAAAATGTTAAAGTTAAATGCAACAAAGAGTATGATAAGCTATTTCCCATCTGTAAAGTTTTACCCGTAGATAAAAAACTAGATTATTTGGTAGGTCTGGAATATTATTATAATGAGGAGTATAAAGTTAATGTTAAAAACAAGTACAACACACGTAGGGTTAGAGAAAATAAATTGGTTCAACCACAGATAACGAATTATTATGGTAAGAGAACATCTAAGTATTTGGTACCTAAAGTATTTAACAAATTAGATTTATTAAGAGAAAAAGTAAAAATTAGTAAAGGATCACTTAAGAATAAATTAAAAAACAGTATACAAGATAGCAAATAGAAGTAAAAACATTGTTAATATATAAGTAGTTGGTATGTGCGTAAGGTGGTGCATTGTTATGTAAAAGAGCGCCTCTCGCCATCAAACGTAAAAGTTTGGCGAGTTTAGAGTTATGTAACACCTCTGTAATATAATATCATTTAATAAATAAATAAAAAAAAAAAAAGTGGAAATTTTCCGTTTTATTATGCAAGCCCGTACTATTTTATGCTAAATAAACCTTAAACACAAAGTAATACAGTCTTTGTGGGCCAGCGATAAACGTCATCAACGAAACAGCCCTTTTCGAAGAAACCACAGCGCTTATAGCAAATTCAACTATCAGTTGTAGCATTAGGGTTGAATCTAGCTATATTGACCCTCGCAGGTTGAAATTGTTCGTTGAAGAAATTTTTAAGTAGGTAGGTACGTTGTGTGTGTAAGATGTAATTTATTATTATTTGGTGGTTTATAATATCAATCCAACTTACAAAAAGGTTGGTTACCCCTATTTAAAAAAAAAACATACAAATTCCAGAAACGAAGGATACGAACTTAATTTACGTGAAAAACGAAGATAGTTTTGTTTCGAGTAGATCTCCCTAAAAGTTAATTTGAAGGAGTTACCATCGATTTCAGAATGACACGGCTCCCGTGCCTAACGCCACATGGAAAAAAGAATGATGGCACGGGAGACGTGCTATCCGCAACGAATCAGGTGAAATACTATGACGGCTGTATTCAGTATCTGGTGAGGAAGATAGTAACCGGCGACGTCGAGGCGACCGGCTCCTTTGCGTCTAGCTGTGTTGGCTTCGCTCGTATGAGGAACGACTTCTTGAACGTGCTCGGCTGGAGCGATTTTCGTAGTCATCTAAGCAACAAACGCATAGTGTTAAGCTCGAAACTGTTAAATCCATAGCTGACCTCTCGTAAAAGCTTTTAGGATACAGTCGAAATGTTTTTCAATTTACGACAATGACATCGGCAAACCTCTCGTGAAAGCTCGTAAGATGCAGTTTTTTATCCCAAACAATTCTAGCGGATTTTCCTGCCCCTGGAATCGAACCCGTGGGCGAATTATAACTAATGGTTTTATTTTAGTACCCTCATAAAATTTTAAAATTGTATCGTCCTTCTTAAGACACAGATGTGAAAAATAATGTTCGTAGGTGCAATTATTTATACATGAAATCGCAGTTCCTGTATCTATTTCCATATTAAGCACGGTATCATCTACAGTAAACTTATTGGCTTATAATTATTGAGTCCCATATGGTTCAAACTCTCTTCGATGTCCTCCACGTCGGACTCGCTTACGGCCTCCGCGGAATACATGTTTCCATTCCGCCGACCGCGACGATGTGAAGTTATTCCTCGCGACGATTGTTCAACATTCCCCGGACACACCCGACGTAAGTGCCCCGTATGCTGGCATTTGCTGCACACGAACTCCCTGTAGCGGCAGCTTGTTATGCTACGGTTAGTGGCTCCGCAAGCTTTGCAGTTGTTGCTGCGTGCTAGTAGGTAAAAATTGGGGTTTCCAGATCAGATAAGATCTGGAAACCCGCAAATTTTCACTCATTCATCATTTCATTCATTCAATTTATATTATTCACTGTTTATATATTCAGATTAGATCTTAACGATCTATCAAGTTTTCAATTACTGTGTATTTGATAGTTCCCAATACCATCTATGCCGCACATTTGAATTCTGATAGTTGATTGCGGTCACACATTCTCCGATGTCGTCTTATATCGGATTTCTGATATATGTCACTGCATCGATTGGACAAAATGTAACTATGATGTACTGTTGCGAAAAAAAAAAATGAAACAAATACAGGTACAGGCCGAGTACCTACCTATATAAAATGATGACCAATTTATTATTGATAACAGGCTCGCTTTCCATCGTAGGTGGGGCCTAATAAGTGTATAAGTTACCTACCCCATTAGGACTTACAGGCGTGAAGATAATGTTGATCTGGGTTATGTAGGTGAAGTATTGATATTTGTATTAGAGAGTGCATACCTACATCAACTCTTTTTATGTGTTTTATAATGTAGGTAGAGTTCTTTTATCTCACTAACCGATGTGAATTATTCGACTTTCAACTTTAACCTCATAGACTTAAAACTCACATGACATCGCTTCGTGATGTAAAAGAACTATTAGGTGTGGATGCTTATGTGAAAGGTTAAATAAAAATACTTTATAATTTAATAAGGATTATTATTTATTTACGACATATTATTTGATACTTTTACAGCAATTTCTTTAACCGATTTATAAATATCGTCCATTAAAACGTTTTTAACTACATGCTGCACGCACAATTCGGCATCACAATTACATAGCGAATTTATGGAATCAGGAAAATTTTCCACATCATAAACTTCGATCCTGGTCGCTTTAGCACCACGCGTAAGTTTTTTTAAACAGGTGAATGCAGCTGTTGAACATCTCTTGAGCTGTTTGCTGCTGGGGCCCTCCAGATTCAGTTGTTTTTCGTATTACGTAGTGCACTCTTTCAAGGTTAAAAGGGCACTCGTAAGTTTTCCCCTTCATAGACTTGGAACGCGCAACGCTGATAACTATAAATGTGTAAGAGGGACAAGTATATATGTGCGAAAGAGAGGTGACATCTAAGTTAGTCTTAGGGCTATATTTCACCAGGACACCATGGCGGCGCAACCAGTTGCGCCACCGTGGTGTCCGTAAGCTACCAAACTAGACACCATACAGACACCAGAGTCGCCACACCATACTGAGACAGTATCAAAATGGACCTCGAAGAGATAGCACTACTGCTGTATGTACGTAGGAAAAGAAAGTTCAAGAGAAAAAAGAAACAGTGGTGGGTTCATCCTTATTTAGCCGATCGCTGTAAGAAAGGACAATTCGTCAACATATACGACGATCTAAGAAGATATCCGGATAAGTTTTTTAGTTATGTGAGGATGTCCGTGAGGTCCTTTGATGAATTACTGACTTTGTGTGAAAATGATTTGTTGAAGCAAGATACAATATTAAGAAAATCAATCAGTCCTGAAGAAAAGTTGTTTGTAACATTAAGGTAAGTTAAAACAAACTATGAACATTTTTAAAGTAAGTTTTATTAAAAAATGTAGACAAACAAACAAGCCATTAATGTTTAAGTGCTATATAGATCCATAAGTGGTTCCGAGTCCTGTGAATCATGTGTGTCGCTTGGAGAACTTGCATATGTCATTGTATTCATAGAATTATATGGAGAATTAGGACCACTTGTAATAGGTTCATTCTGATAATTCGTGTTTGTCCTATAACTCGGTCCAGGATATTCAGTAGCAATCACTTGCCGTTGCGTCGAATAACCAGGATGATAGGTCTCATGACTCACGATCCTGCCACCTGGATTAATTTCTGAAGAATTCCGAAATGACCGATCAGCATAATCAAACGTCCTGTTACCAGAAAAACCTGACGCGTCGTTCAACAAAGTTAGCATCTTTATTTTGGTAGCCATTTTAACTTGAGGAGGTAGATTTTTTAATGTGCTCAACAATGAAAGCAGAAATAGCCGATCTTCGTCAACCTCAGCTGTCTCGCGTAGTCTCTGCTCTGTTATCTCACGGCGTCTTTGCTCAATTGAATTATTTAATGCTTGAACAAAGGGATCATCGTCTACTGTTAGTTTACGTTTGTTTGTAACTTTTTGTTTAGGTCGCTCGCCTACTTCAGTGCTCTCCGAATTTTCTTCTTCTACACCTTCTTCTCTGATAGCTACTACTTTTTGTAGAAACTGTAACTGCTTAAAATATATGTATTCGCTTTTGCGGTTAGTGGCTCCAGAACCAGACTTTATATTTTTTTGGCGTTTGGCTTCCCGCGCATAGCATGATCTGATGCTTTTCCATCTTTTTTGCAACACTAACCCTGGAAATTAAATTATATTACTTATTAATTTTTGTTAATTACAGGTACCTCGCAAGTGGATGTACGATGAGGGAATTGCATTATAACTTTCGTCTAGGACAAACGACATTAAGCACAATAATAAAAGAAGTGTGTGCCGTGATTTGGGATAAGTTGCAAACATGTTTATCACTTCCGGCTACTGCAAATGACTGGATGAAAATAGCAGATGGTTTCGAAAAACATGCCAACTTTCCACACTGCATCGGTAGTATCGATGGAAAGCACATAAGACTGATTCAACCTGCTGATTCTGGTTCGATGTATTATAACTATAAACACTTTTTTTCATTGGTGTTGATGGCTGCATGTGACGCTAATTATAATTTCATTTATATAGACGTCGGTGCCTATGGGAAAAGTAGCGATTCAGCAGTTTTCCAAGAAACTGAATTGTATAAGAAACTCATAAGTAATACTTTAGGTATTCCAGAGCCCCTACAAATTTCAGAAAATAACCCAACGCTTTTCCCTTATGTATTTATAGGCGATGAAGCATTCGGGTTGAGCCCAAACATTATGCGTCCATACGGAGGAAACAACCTCAGTGCCGAAAAGAAAATGTTTAACTACAGACTATCGAGAGCTCGCCGTTACATCGAGTGCACATTCGGCATCTTAACAAATAAATGGCGAATTTTCCACAGACCATTAAATGTCCACAAATAATTAGCAAAATCCATTGTGAGAACATGTTGTGTGTTACACAACTTTGTACGTTCTAGAGATGGATATTTATATGATGATACTCTGACAATAACGGGCTTTCAAACTACAACACAGCAAAATTTCACTAGAGGAGGGCGTGCTGCTACTACCACTCGAGATAATTTTACACATTATTTTGTAAACGAAAACCCACTTCCATGGCAAAATAATTATATGCATTAATAAATACATACACAACTTCACTCGTAAAAACAACCCATTAAATTTCACCTTGTATTAATAATTCATTAATAAAAATATATGTTCTTTACTTACCTAAGCTCTTTTTTTCTTCAACGGTTTGCTCCTGTTTTCCAAACAAATCTACAACTTCCTCCCAACATTTCTTTTTCAAATCTCTATCGGAATAATCTGATGAGGAATTATCCCAAATTGATGGTCTACTTTGAATTTCGATAATAAACTTTTCTGTATCGAAGTTATCCATCGTATGCAATTAACAAACAATTAAAATAAGCAGTTAAAAAACAAAACAACAGTACACACGTGTTGCATGCAATGACGTGGGGGCGTCACTGGCCGCCGGCCGGGCCTGGCGGCCGAGTGAGTGAGACACCATACAGCGCTATAGTAACTAGTGGTGGCGCGACCAGCGTGGCGGCGCAGCCAGTAACATTCTGTGCACGCGTCCGAGTTGGTCGCGCCGCCAAACTGGTTGCGCAACCAAAGGGACACCAAGTGAGTAACTCTCTATAGAGTTGTATACATTTTGTTGGTAGCGGCGACTGGTTGCGCCGCCATGGTGTCCCGGTGAAATATAGCCCTTAGATGTCACCTCTTTCGCACATTCCTGTTATTCGAACTTGAGTTGCGCTAATGTACATATCTACATTACGTATTATTTTAGGTACACCGACAACACGTCTTAATATTGCTGTACTTAATTTATGTAAAATCACCAATGCGTCGTTGAATTTCGGTTAGTCAATTATAATCTAGTTCGTATAATAAATGAACTTAATATTTTAAAAGATAGGTACTTTTTCATCATGCACATAATTTCGAATATTAATTATATACTGATATTATGACATACTTTGATGGTTATTAAAAAATATAATAGTAGGTACTTAGCTGTACTGTATGGTTAAAGTTATTAGTTGTTTTTAAATTCTTTTTTGTGTATAATTGATTCTAAATTATGTGCATGTGCATTTCATTGGATGTAACTGTACTTCTAAAATATGATATTATTAAACTCGACATAAAGGTAATAAAAGCGTGGTAAATAAACTCGACATAAAGGGAATAGAAACGGGACAGAAAACTAAGCTCGACATAAGGGTAATAGAAGCGAGACAAGGTTTTCGGCTCGACATAACGGGACTCGACATAAAGGGAATAAATCATTTGAATTTGATCAGAAATACTATTTTATGACGTCATCTTGGGCTAGAACCTAGGGGTGGCACTAGGTGTACCTCTTATGGTGTTAAAAATTACTCTTAATTTTAGATTAAAAAAAAAAGTACTTATTATAAAAATTTTAATCATTAACTTACTAATCACAATAAATCAGTCTTAACAGTAATCAAGTGGCAAATAATTAGTTAAACAAAGTCAGTAATTTCCTCGTTTTCTACATCTTCGGGATCTATTACACTTTCAATTTCGGAATCGTTATTTGCACTGTTGTCGCTCCTGCTAAGAACATTTTTATAATAAGATAGATCTTCAAGATCCTTCCATTCGTCCCCATAGTGTTTTGTTAAAAGATTGTTGACATCATTCAATTTTGCTGATTTTACGGTAACGCCAGCTGGTATTGGAATCAAACTTAGCTCACTTAATCACTTTCCGCGTTTTCTCACCGATTTATTATTGCAAATGTTATTTCGATAGGAAACTTCACCGCGAACATGAACTGAATTACGATTTGCTTTGTTGAATAAAATTCTTTTACATTTGCTGATTTGAAAATGCCAACTTTGAGTTCCTTTGAGAAATTCTTTGGTTTTTTCTTTCCAGTCGAAAACGGGTACTTCCGACGTCAATCTGTGAATATTTGCATGTTCTCTAATAATGTTTTCATAATCACTTGGCTTAATAATGTTCTCCCTTTTCTTTATAAGTTTTTCATTTAATGCGAACACCCTGTCGGCGGGTAAGAAAGAATGTCCTGCCATGGGAAATACTATTTCAATTTGCTTGATATTAGTGGTCGTTTCTAGAAGCCATTTCATCACCATACATATAATTATAGAATTTTTGTTTTGGCCGCCACAGCCGTCTGAAATCATTCTTATTGTGTGCACTCCAGTCATATCTATTGAATTTATACAGTGGTACAAAGCCGAGTAGATCTCATTGGAACCTTTAGCCGCTTCATCTTCAGTCCAAACATACGCGTGTATATTATTGGACGTCAAGGATGCACGTGAAGTGCCGATAACAACTGTAAAATTATATAAATACAATTGCCTTGAGTAGTATGTTGATTGGTCTGGTATTTTTGGTAGTGGAAGATTTTTTTCACAATCAAACGAAATTATTAGAAGACCAGGGACTTCCTCTTGTAACATTTTATAAAATTGTTTAGCACGCAGTTTGTGTATTCTGTGCTGTGTCATAAGTTCCTGTTTTTTAGCTGGTGAAGACTCAATTTTTTTGACAATCAAACGAAATTATTAGAAGACCAGGGACTTCCTCTTGTAACATTTTATAAAATTGTTTAGCACGCAGTTTGTGTATTCTGTGCTGTGTCATAAGTTCCTGTTTTTTAGCTGGTGAAGACTCTTTAATTTTTTCGATCAGTTGGAGACAGAGAGAACATACATACAGATGTATGAGGACAGCCTCGGGCTACTAAATCCGATGTTAAATATCGTGTTAAATATTTTTCTGAAAAAGCCTTCTTTAACACTGAATCCTGGCAAAGACTGACATTTAGGTCTGCAACTGTTTTAAAAGAATATACCTATCAAAGAACCGACTTTCCTGCGCGGCTGATGGGTGTGATTGGGCAAGCCCGTGAAGTGTGTGGGTTGCGGCAAGGCAAGCAAAACACGTCTTTATGATACGAGAGGTTTATTCCGACTGCTCTAGCACTAATACATCATGCTTATACTACACATATGTACTTACACACTACACCAAAGGGAGTACCCCTTTGAAGAAAAAAAAAATGTTTACAATATTACATTTTTGTTAATAACCTAACAACTGAAAAGTGTTAAGGTTAGTAAAATACTATACTACACTATTTAAAATTACATTATTTTTTAAACAATTTTGTTTTTGTGTACAATTTCTGTTTTATTGTTTTTCACTATTTTTACATTAGGTTCCATATTTTTAATAACAGTATATGGGCCATTATAAAAAGTATCCAATTTATTTGCAGTTTAATTTTTTAACAATATTAAATCACCTTTCTTATAACGCTCTTGATTTACGTTTTTATCATACAAGGTTTTTCGTATCTGCTTACTTTTAATCAATTTTTTTCGCGCATTTCTGTGTGCTACTTGTAAACGATATCTTAATTCTAGGCTATAATTATCTGGGTTATATAAAGGTTCTATACTAGTACTTATTCTACTCGGTATGTCACTGGGTTTTCCAAAAACTAATTCATACAGGGTATATTTCGTAGAAGAATGTACAGTGTTGATAAGTAGGGTAGACTGGGTACGGTTGTGACAATTTTCATTTGACGGCCAATAAATTTGCTTGTGTGGCAGTTAGTTGTAAAAAAACAGTTTCTTATTGTGAAGAGTACATTTGCCTACGTATAAATACTAAATTTGTATTTCTAAGTACTATGGCTAACTGACAGGAGTAAGTTAGAAAAAAACGAGAAATGTCACAACCGACCACACTTCAGGAGCGGTTGTGACAGTACTTGGGGTCGATAGTGACGGGTTCAAAAATACACCAAAATGGTCATCAATCACTTTTAATATGACACTGTAGTAGTTTGCTTGCTTATAAATTAAGTACTTTAATCAGTCTTTTTTTTTTTTTTTTTTATTTTTTTTTTTTTTTTTTTAGGGTGGGAAATCATCAAATAACTTCTCCCGCTCTGGGCGGAGCGGGAGGGTGTGTCAGACTCTTACTGACTAAAACCCACCCGTATTCCATCCTGTTGCCTGTGTTGCGGGGGTCTCGGTGACCCATAAGTACCTTCCCGCGACCCCGGCAGGCATCGGCCCTAGTGGACCCCTACTTTTGTGCTGACGACATCTCTTTGAGGCGCGCGTGGAATACGACGCGCCGTCGACCCGGGCCTGGTCCTTACCGGACGGTGAGATACCCATTGCTCACCGTCCGCAAGCCCGCGCCTACGGTGGCCGGAAATCCGCCCGGGATTCCCGACGCCCTGGGCGTCTCCTGCGGCGGCTAGGGGCGAGAGGGCGCGAAACTTGCCTTTCCCTCAACCGTCCCGCCTCCTCCTTTGCGAGCATTACTGCTTCGCAGAAGGAGGTGACGGCTGCCCATGCCCTCTCGCTCCGTACCATGGCCTGAACCAGGGCCGGACGCGAGAGGTCTCTGCCGCCGATCGCCTCCACGAGGACACGGCGGTGCTCTGCCCAAGCCGGGCAGACCTCCACCGTATGCTCCACCGTGTCCTCCAGGCGATCCACACAGTGGTGACACCCGGACGTTTCCTCCCGCCTTATCCGACACAGGAACCTCCCGAAGCTGCCGTGTCCGGTGAGGACCTGCGTCACGCGGAAGGTGAGGACGCCGTGGCGCCTCTCCAGCCACTCCTCAAAGAGGGGACTTATCGCCGCAATCGTGGCGTGCCCAGCACTGGGTTGCGACAACCGTACTTTCCATGACGCCATGAGATCCCGCCGGAGCTCCGTCCGCTGTGCCGCGATTTCTCGCGGCAGCGGGCTTACGCCCCGGCGTTTCGCCTCCTCGCGCCACTCCCATACGTGCGCGAGGACTTTTGCCTCCAGATCCCATGGCGGCAATCCGGCAAGGAGGCTCGCTGCCTCACAGGAGACCGTGCGGTATCCTCGGACCATCCGGATGGCCATGACCCAATTCTTTAATCAGTCTTAAATTACAATCAGTCCAAAAAGTTAACTTAAGAATTCTAATTATACAATACGGTAACAATGTCAAAATACAAACTAAATCACAAATAAATGCTATAGCTCAATCAACTTCTTAAAAAAAATTAACATTAATAATTGGTTAATATTTTAATCAACATACAATATATAAAAATAAAGAAACGCAAATTTTAAATCTGAAACATAATAATTCTAAGGAAGATCTAGTCAGAGTCATCACAATTGTGACATATATAATGGCGACTACCATCTGTGCACTCAAAGTGGGACCAGAGTTCACATTTTCCTTGGCACTTTATCCATTTTTCGCCAGGCCTACTATCGGAATATGCTTCTACACACACCAGACAAAAATATTCTTCTTCATCTGATGACGGCGGTGATGCCTTCCGTTTGTTCGCTTTGTTTTTTCCTTTTCCTTTATTTTTTCCTTTTGGTTCGTTAAGGTTTTTCTTCACCTGTTTAGCATGCAACCGTTTTTGTCTTTCTTCATACTCTTGCCTTACTGCCTCTTTTTCAGGCGTGTCTGTGTAAATGGTTGACTTTTTGAGTCTGGAACCTCTTGATTTTCTTTGGGGAGCCTTTGGAAAGGGCCGAACAGTATCAGGGGAAAAAACAAGTGCTGTGGCTGAGGATGATGCAAGTGGCTGATCATTGCTATGATTTTGAATTGAAGATTCGCCCAATATGGAAGGTGAAAGTGGCAGTGTTTCATCATTAGGTCCAAGATTGTTCTCTCCTAACAAAAAGTCTAATAGTTGAGATACCGGTGGTATTTCACTGTTAGGAGCAGGATTGTTTTCTTCAGTGTCAGGGTTTGGTCTGTTCGTTATAAAATATGATTCGATATTATTAGTGGCTCCAGTCACAGGGGTTTGCCTATCAATTGCAGAAGATGATGTTGCAGGATTGTTCTGTTCAGTGTCTGGATTTGGTCGGTCCGTTACAAAAGATGGAGCAAAATCAATTTCGTCGAATAGATTACGATTGTAAGGGTAAATACCAGTTTTGCAAAAACCAGCCTGAATATTCGCTTGTGTTAAAGCTAGAGGCGTTGCAGTTTTTACAATACCTGGTATGTCGTAGATTGACATTGTTCTTCCAGGGTGACTTCGCATCCACCCGTCACATGCAGTGTTTATAGCTTTTTTTAAAGGTCCGAAGACAGATCTATCCAGGGGCTGCAGTTTGTGCGAGCAGTGTGGAGGAAATGAAAGCAAAGTGATCCCATTTTCTTTCCAAAAATCCAATGTATTAATGTGGATATGTGAGGAATGATTATCTAGCACTAATAAGATCTTATGCGTTAGAGAAGCATTTGAAAATTTCTTGAAATGTTCGAGAAATACTAGAAATGACGCATCTTGCATCCACCCTGAAGGATTAGCAGTTCCAATCGATCCTACAGGCCCGTCTCTAACAAAATGATCGTGATAACGAACCCGAGGAAATATAAATAAAGGAGGAATAGTATTACCCAAGGCATTTACTGCAAATGTAACTGTGACCAATGTGCCTCGTTCAGCTGAAGTAAGAGCTCCCACTTGCCGTATGCCACGTCTTGCTACTACTTCATCCGGTTTTTGTACAGTAGTGACACCTGTTTCGTCCACATTGTATATATCCTGTGGCTCATAGGAATGTCTGTCCAAAACAATTTGCAAATTGTCATAAAAAGCTTCCACGTTTGTTTTATTAAAGCTCGTTGCTCTTGAAAGGCTAGTAGCTTGAGCTACACGAACAGACAGTGAAGGATTTCTATTCATGAATGAGCGAAACCATTCCTCTCCAGCCATCTCATTCTCAAGCCAAGTAGCAGGGGGTCTACTATGTTTCAACGAAAAACGAAGTTTCGATCGAATTTCGCGTGTTTCCTACCACGGTTCTATTCGTTCCGAAGTTTCAACGAAGTTTCATTCGAACGAACATTATTTGACATTTAGATTCTCTAAACCTACTCTAATTCATAAATGTTGCGAACGAAAATTTGAATTTGACAGATGATTGTTCGGAATTTTAACCTCAAATTGACGAAACCAAAAGTGTTACCTTTTGATTTTCGTTAGTCATTCGGCAGTGTGGATTTTACTATATATTTGCTTGAAATGGCTACGAGAATGCTCTTAATCGAGGCTGCTCTACGTGAAGAACGTTTAGAGCGTAGAAGGAACCGGCGTCGCCTGCGCATTCAACTTAATATTAGTGAAATTCTCGACTTAGAGTTTGTAGGAAATTACAGACTCAGTCGGCAATTATTCGATTAGTTAAGAAGAAGAAGGAAATTGAGAAGGGTGTCGATTTGCTCGGGAGTAGCAGAACCCGTATGTGGAGCCATTTTAAACTGAAAAGATGTTTATGTAAATGGATAATAAGATGTGGCGATATTTTTAATGAAAAAACAAATAAATAGTACATTTATGATATTTACTTACAAAGTTTTTAAATCCAAAACAAAACTTGTGGAGACCCAAAATATGTACAGACTGCGATACAGTACAACTTGAAACTTTCTGACGGAATGTGTATCGCGGTTGCGAAGTGTGTAAAAAAGCACTTGAAAACATGATTTATTAACACAATACTTGAGAAACAAACTTCAGAAAACTTTTTAAAGAATTCAAACAAAAAATCATGTGTTGACATGGATTAGATTGTATGTGAATATACAGATAATTTTGGTTGTCTTATGTTACTACCCATCGTTGGCATGAAATAGTACTCTTAAATTTAGTCGGTTAACAATGACCGTGAAAGAGTGTTTTATAGTGTCTCGGCAAATTTCGCCGAAAATAGAATTTTGATCCGTATATTTATATTTTCTACAGGAACATTACAAGAAATATTTAATAAACCAGTGTTAAATGTTAAATTTTAAAAATAAAGCTTAATAGATTAGGACTTTTAAGTTAAAGTAAAAACCGTAATTTACTTTATAAGACATCATAAAAGTCCCACACATTATTATTCATTTCAATCGTTCACGAAAATTGTCTATGGATCCGAACTTCGTCTGCGTGTCCGAAAACAAAATAGAGTAGGGTCAATAACGAAACAACGTTTAAATTTCGTTCGTTTGCGAAGTTTCGTTTCATAGAAAGATAGTAGACCCCCTGGTCGCTTGAGATTATATTTAGTAGTAAGCTCAAAAGCTAACTTCCGTACCTCTTTCGGAGACAGGCCAAAATATATTTCAGCACAACGAGTTATATATTTTGACAGCTGCTGTTCTTGCTCCTCAGAGAAAACTTTATTATGAGCAACATACCCCATGCTGATGCTGTCTTTAGTGTAGTCCGCGCCGGCTTCATCGCGTTTTCGAATGTATCGCAACAAAGACATGCGATTAACTTCGTGCATTTCTGCAGCTCTCCGTATTGATATGCCTCGTTTCACTTCTATATAAGCATCTTCATATTTTCCTATGCCACATTGACCTCTTTCCGTCTTCCTCAAACGTTTTCTTGGCATCTAAAAGCAAATTTTTTTTTTTTTTTTTTTCGTCACAACCGTACCCAAAAAAAATGTCACAACCGTACCCAGAGCACTCTTTCGCGAAAAATCAATCACTACAGCAATACAAAATAATGGACCTAAAAAGTAAGCACTGCTATCAAACAACTAATGTTTAACAAATAATGAAAAATAACACTTATTACTGTATCTGTACACATATAACAACAATCATTAAAAGAAATCGAACAAAAATACTTACTTTTGACTGGTAAAAAGTATTGAGGGCCTCTACTAACGTCAACGTCGCGCGTTGGCTGACGCAATACTGAGAAACACGCTCAGACACGCATGGCGCTCCTCTCTCCCCTTACACCCTCCCCGGTATTCCTTATATTTTCGCAAATATTACGATTGTCACAACCGTACCCTGGCACAACCGTACCCAGTCTACCCTATAACACCAAAAGGGTAGCCAATGGCTCCTCGTGTCAGGGAAATTATCACATTGTATTCTTAAGAATGAACCCAAATGTTTATGTGCGTTTTCGAGTGATCCGATTGACTCGTGATGATATGAAGTTGAGTTTTCTCTTTTTATTATACATACGAGTATTTCGTCGACATTTATATTTTTACTGAATAGTTTTAATCGGCCTCCGTTTCATCTGGTATTGTCCAGTATTAGTTGTAAAAGCAGAAAGTTTTCGTGACTCTGGGTCCAATGTCACTTGATAATATGATTGACTAAGGTCAACATTAATATATTGGAAAAATCTGCTGCAGTAAATAAAGGAGAAGGGAACGACTCCATAGTGTACTGAGCTCAGGTGTTAACTCAATCGAACTAAGCTTATTTGTAAGAGAATATAATAACAAGGCCTCACTCAAAATTTGGTGAAACTTCCAGGAATCAAGTTATATGAAGTATAGTAAAAGTGAGGTTACATTTTAGCAGTGTAGTTTTTTGATGTCATTTGCGAAATATTTTTGTATGGCTTCGGTTGTGTAATGGTTTTATGCATGGAGTGCAAGTAGAGAGCATCCATGTGTGACGTTTCAGAGCTTCGACACTTGTCCTCGACTGTCCAGAGGGTCAGTCACTAAAGTCGAATATCCTGCACTTAGAAGCAGTAGGAACCTACCTTTTAAAAAAGGGAGAAGAGGAAGTAAAATAAACCAACAATATATGTACTTATAAAATATTTATTATTCATTATATATGAGAATATCATCTAAGAATTGTGCAGGAGGTACTATATTTTCTTGGTATCTTGCCCAGCTGAGATACCATATTATGCACATTACATGGGCACAGCAGCCTAATGTCCTTTTACCTACAATACAATTACAATGATAGCTTACTATTGAATCTCGTCCTCTTCGACAGCTGTCAACTAAAATGTAAACAAAATATGTTTTCCGACTTACGAGTATATGGCGGGATTTTATACGTCCCCGCAATAACCATGAAGTATTTGAAGCCGACAGCTGTCGAAGAAGGCTGCTGCTTACCTCCCTTGCAGGGAGTTCTATAATAAACAGAGACTTCTATGATAAACCCATCATTTCCCCGCATATGTTCACCAATATAGGACCGTGCCTGCTTTAATTGATACGTACCCAAGGATACAAGAATTAACTCATTGTATGACTACTACGAGGGCGGCACTGAAAATTTCGGGAATCAAGGAAGTGACACAACATTACTATTTAAAAATGTATTTATTGCTTTTCGAAGTATTCTCCGCGAAATTTGACACATTTTTCCATTCCATACGATGGAACCAATAATTGAAGCAACCATTCCATTCGGAAGTTGGGGTCTCCAAAATGGCCGTTTTGTAGTCGTCCACAGCTTCTTCAGGTGATGAAAATCTCTGTCCACGCAATGGGCTTAGGTCGGGGCTGTACGGCGGATGGTCTAATAATTCTATGTTTTCTTGCTCTAAAAACTCTTTTGTTATGTGCGCGGTGTGAGAACTCGCATTGTCATGATCGAGGATGATGCGGCGGTTGCAGTTCTCTTTACGGAGTTCAGAAACGACCTGTGGCAAACAAATGCTAGCATACCATTCAGCAATGCTATTCTCTAAGAAAACAAAAAAAAAATTATTGGAAAATGACTTAACTCCATACATGCGTCCGCGAGTTCGTTCCAGTGGTTTAACCAAGAGGCTAAAGGTTTGTTTACACTGAGTTACAGTTAAGTTTCTTGAGATAAGATGGGTAACCACACACTAACAAATGCCTATTATGCACTCTATCATTTTTGGCTAATGGAAGTTACCAAAAAAACATTGGCAAGAATGTAGACACCTACATATCTCAGACTTCTGCCTCTAGGGCAATCCATGAAGTTGTTGATGCTCTAAATAATAAGAACATTGTTAGTAAATATATTAGATTTCCGCAAAACCACAATGATCGACAAGTGCTCAAGTCAAGGCAAGTATCAAAAGTACCTACATTTTCATGTTACTAGTTTTTCGAGTCTTGTTAAAAACAAGAGCCATTCATTGTTTGAAATTTTGAATGCTGATTACAGCAGGCTTAGCATGACACTCTCTATTTCTTCGAAGAATAGACACGGCTCTTTCTATACAAAGTGACATTTCGTTTCTCAGTTTTTGACATCTCACCGTAGAAATCCTTCTGCAATCTGTCACTTTGTCTTTCGTTTCTAACGATCCTTGTCTAGGTCCTTTTTTATGTAGACTTTTTCAGAAGAAAGTTTCTATACCCAACTGTCAAAATCACACTGACAACTGACAGTTGTGTATGGTAGTGAAGACAATTTGCATTTTTCTTGTCGACGGCCACAAGGTATATATGGTTATCTACAAAATCATGATTTTACAGGAGAGCGTTTTGAACGCAAAACTATGGTAATGAATAGAAGAACAAGGCTATCTTCTCCTATTTTACATAATTTTGTTAATAGGGCATTACCAAGGAAATGGTGAAGGCCAATATTACTATTATATTTTTTTGTTCTAAAATACGGTGTTCGACACTTTGAGAAAAAAAAATTGTAGTTGTCTTTATATACGTGACTTAATATCAGTAAAAATTGAGAATCAAACAGAAAAAAAATCGTAAGACAAAACAAAGAAATCTGAGTCGAATTATGTAAAACAGTGAATTTCGTAAAAAGTGCAGTTGACTCTTTCGATTCTGCTGTCGTAGTACTTTCTACACGGAACGTCATTTTTGTCTATTCTTCCGTAGACAAAACAGTGCTCGTGCTAAGCCTGCAGGTTACGCGCGCCTCAAAGAGATGTCGTCAGCACAAAAGTAGGGGTCCACTAGGGCCGATGCCTGCCGGGGTCGCGGGAAGGTACTTATGGGTCACCGAGGCCCCCGCAACACAGGCAACAGGAAGGAATACAGGTGGGTTTTAGTCAGTAAGAGTCTGACACACCCTCCCGCTCCGCCCAAAGCGGGAGAAGTTATTTGATGATTTCCCAACCTCAAAAAAAAAAATTATACTTACTTATTTCAGATTAATGATGCTGATCTGAACATCTTGCATATGGATGTGACTTTTGGGGTTGCAACCCATGATAGTTTTGTTTTTTCAAACACTAGAGTAAAGGAGCATTTGGAAAATTTAAACAATAATGAAGAAAAAGTGTACTTACTTGGTAAGTTATTATTTATAATTCAATGATAACTTAAACTCAAGTCAAGATTGCACTTAATTCCACCTTCATTCATTGATTTCAGGTGACTCAGGATATCCTCAAAGGCCTTATTTAATGACTCCATTTAGTAATCCAGAAACTGGGACTCCAGAGAGCCATTACAATAATTTGTAATAATAATAATAATGTTGAGTCGACAGTTTTTCTTGGAATAGCTATTGACGCTAAATTACAATGGCGCCCACACATAGAAAAATTGTCAGGAAGGCTAAGTTCGGCCGCCTATGCTGTTAAAAAAATTCGACAGATAACCGATGTAGATACGGCCAGAATTGTTTATTTTAGTTATTTTCATAGTCTTATGTCATATGGGATTCTTCTCTGGGGAACCTGTGCGGACATTAATACCGTCTTTGTTTTGCAAAAAAGGGCTGTTCGAGCCATTTACAACCTAGGTCCAAGAGATTCCCTTCGAGAAAAATTCAAAGAAATAGATATTCTGACTATAGCCTCTCAATATATATTTGATAATCTTATGTATGTACACAAAAATATATCAAATTTTAAGAAAATGTCCGATATCCGCAGTTTAAATACCAGGAATAAACATAATCTTGCTGTACTTCACACTCGCCTCCACAGAGTAGGCAACTCGTTCATGGGTCAATGTATACGCTTTTACAACAAACTTCCTATTGCTATTCGAAATTTACCCATTAAACGATTTAAAAGCTGTATTAAAACCAAACTTTGTAAAAAAGGGTACTATAAAATTTCAGATTATTTGGAAGACAAAAAAGCTTGGGATTGAGCTGCTCGCTCTGATAAGCTTTGTGCTAAAACCATAAAATTTGAAGTTTAAATTATGCAAAATCATCATTATATACAACTATATGTACATATTGACATTGATGAATATTATAAGCAAAATTACGTGAATTTTTATGTACCTTAAAAAGTATCATACGAGTATTACTTTAATTATTGTGAATGTGAGCACTATGTGGGTCATTTTTATTTATTTCTTGTTGTTTTTTTTTCTCTTAGTTTTAATGATGGTCTGGCATTTTGAGTTCTTTATGCGGCCAACCCAATTGTCCTTTCCTTGGTATTGTTCGTCGAGTCGTTGAGCTCCTTAAGTTTTGAGTTGAGCTACACGATTACTGACAAATGCTTGCACTGACTGGACAGGTCCACTCAAATTTGTGTGGTTCTTTCCTCAAAAGACCATTTCAGACATAGATCTACATGGTCCTCACATGATCTGACCAAGATTATGTCTGGACTTTAAAAGAGACTTTGACCCTTGAGTTTGTTTCGCCATTTCTTCTCAGGGGTAGTCAGATAGGAAATGTCGACTCCATCTAGCTTATTTTTTAATATGACGTGTAAAAGTGATTGTCATATCCTATTTACAGAATAAACAATTTCATTTCATTTCATTTCATTTCATTTGCACAGCAGTGCACGTAACAGTGTGGAAAGGACTATTGGAATACTGAAAGGGCGGCACTATGATCCAATCACGGTGGGAAAAATTGTGATAGCCTGCTGTGTTTTACACAACATGTGTAATCGAGCCGGGCTGCCAGCTCCTAAGTTAGACCAATGTGACTTAGATGAAGAATCTAGGTTAATTGAAAACCTGACACATCAAGCTCCATCACATGATGACTTAGTGAGTGGGCAGATATGTAGGCGAGATTTAGTTAATCTTTTATGGCGAGCACGTCATATCTAAAAAATGCTTTCCTTTTAGTGTTTAGATATACCGACTCACCGTAATTGATTAGGTACACTAAATAGGCATTTTAATTTTAAATGAAAGTATAATTTGTGTATGCTAATATAATTGTATAATATAATAGATTAATCAGTATTAGCTTCTTATGATAAACAATTACAAATATGTCTTAGATTTAAGGTGTCAAATAATATGATAGGTTTATTATAAAAAAATATTAGATTATAATTACTTATTTATTTATTTATTTATTTATTTATTTATTTATTTATTAAAACTTTATGCACAAGTATAAAAAAAAATAATACCGTACAAAGGCGGACTTAATGCCTGAGGCATTTTCTACCAGTCAACCTTAGGGTGATGCAGAGAAGACACGTGGCAGGTGCAACTTGAGGGATAGATAACACGAAAATAACTTTACAATACAAGAATACATACGTAGATACATACATATAAACAGAATAAACTTTGTCAGGAGAAATAACGATCGGTAGTGGGGAAATATCGATCAGTAGAGGAGAAAACGAATCCAGCAAAATATCAGCGCTGGGATGTTTCTGCCAACTTCTTACGTATATGTTCACGTGCCTTCAGTTTAAAAGACAACCGACAGGTCACCGTTCTGATGTTCAGAGGGAGCGCATTCCAAAGAAAGACAGCCTGAACAAAGAAAGAAGAGATTTATACCTTTGTCTCTATTTTTACATAAATTTTACATGTGCTCAAGTACAATAAGGGGCATGAGAAATTAAATAGATAAATTGGCATTTTAAATTTAAATGAAAGTATAATTTGTGTATGTTAATAGAATTGAATAATAGATTAATCAGTATTAACTTCTTATGTTAAACAATTACAAATACGTCTTAGATTTAAGATGTCAAATAATATGATAGGTTTATTATGAAAAATTATTAGATTATAAGTAGTAGGTACATATTTATACCTGTCTCTATTTTTACATAAGTATTAAATGTGCATACAGTATGGGCATGACAAATTAAATAGATACCTCCTTATTATGTTTTCTTTTTTATTTACCATTAAAAACAACATTTAAGTACTACAAAAACTACTTACACTTAAATTTGGATTTAAATTTCTTAACATCTATTAAAACTTATTATCTAACTTAATTCTAAGTAGATCCATATTTGGACATTTAACTCCCTCGTCTGATGGATGCACATATATCCTGCAGTGCTTTGGTCTGCCTTGACCAAGACTCACTTATTTCTTTAAAAGTTTCTAACATCCTGTGCTGGTTGTCAATAAGGAGCCTTTCGTTTTCCAAACGCCTCTCTTCAATGGCGACAAAACGTTCGGTCAGGCTCGCCATTTGTGACTGCCTTTGAGAAGGTGGTGAGCGCTGGATCGTCGAACGTCGTGCCGTTCGACGCCTACGAGGTGCTATGAACATAAAAATGTAACAAATCACTAAGTAACTAGAGGTATAACAATTAATACCATTAAATACATAAAACAGCATACATAATAAAATGTATACATAAAATAATGGCATGTTGATTGAATAAGTATTTGGGCTGCTGTTGAAAAAAACCTACAGAAAATCCCAACAACTGGGCCCAATCTGGGAATCGATCACTACTATGTAGTGCTTTTTACACTAAACCAATAATTAACCAAATTATAATTAAGTTAACCCTACATGAAGAGGCAATTGGGGCATTACTCCTATGAGGCACTGCAGGTGGGGATCTAGCCTGAAACTGTAATACATTTTTTTTTAAATCGAAATGTCCTTATTATCAAAAAAGTACTATTTTATTATTATTAAGACTTTTATTTAGAACCTCACCATTTGTTCCGTATTCGCCTGGTTTTCCATTGGTATATGGTCCCTGTGCCAAGATGGGCCTGGTTGTAGATCCTGCGAATATATTATACTGTAATCAGCATCAGCATCCTAATTTAGAATTTAACATCACAATATTATATTTTATTTGAATTAACTTACTGGTATTGAAGGTGTGGACTGTCCAGTCTGGCCTGCAGTAGTATCTTCTGCTGGGAGTAATTCCACATGACTCTATAAAATTAAATTGGAACATTATAATATCGCAGTATACAGTTTTCATGATAAGTAATTTAAATCTACTATACCTGAAGTATGCTCTCTGAAACTGGTGTTACATTTGCCTCCTCTGTAACATCTTGTATACTCTGCAAACAAATTTTGACTTAACAATGCTTTGGGAAGTAAAATAGGTACTTAAGTGTTGAATAATATTTGATTATACATACCAAGAGCACATTATCTGATACTTCTACATTCTGCATGTCAGGAGTCAAATTAAAACTTGACCCAGGTTCATTAGCAGGCTAAAAATTAAATTATTGAAAATTTGATTGATATTTCAGGAAATATTTTACTATATATTTTATGCACTTTAAAGTTTTCATAAATAAAATTGAAACAAGCATAAAAAAACAAAACAAATACATGAAGGTCAATTTCCAGCTCCCTATCACCAGTAACAAAGCTTTCGCCACCCATTATTCCCACTATTCTTTCTTCAATTGCAGAAAGAAACCCTTCCTCTATTTCACCACCACCTGTTCGTAGCCTAGCCATCCGTATTTGACTAGCTTTTTTCTTACCGCTGACTTCTTATCTTTCCAATACTAAAAAAAATATCCAATATCTAAATATCAAGATTTCACATAATCATAACATCATAATTGTATCCTATGTTATAATTAGAGCCAATGTACATAGGTACTTGGATACTTCAATCAACAATCAACTCAGCCTATCGCAGTCCACTGCTGGACATAGGCCTCTCCCAGGCTGCGCCACAACACCCTGTCCTCCGCCTTCCGGATACTTGAACTTAAGAAACTCGGTACTGGAACTCTGTTCTTAAGGAACAGTCAAAGTATGCATGCATAGCTACCTATGCAAGATGGCGAAGCACAACAGTAATGCAATGCCTTGGTACATGCTGTTAACTAACCTTTGACCATTGCTTCCAACTTTTAATGCAGCCACTTCCATCACTGTTTAGCTTGACAGCTACTTCTTGCCATGCCGCTTGTGTGCGGTCCCGAGCATGTGATGTCCGAGGGTGCCCTGTGGCAAGCCAACGACGCTCTTCCAAACTCTCTAGTAACGTCTCTACTTGCGCACGGGATGGGATAACACTTCTTGGCATGCTTAAAATACAAAATGTTACATTACAACAACAAAGTTATACATAGGTACATCTTTACTTTGAAACAATATTTAGGTACTTATTTTACTTATTTTTATTATTATCTCGTGGATCATACAATAATATTGTGACATTAATATTCTCAATGTAATAACAGTGAAAATATCTTAATACTCACATTTCAGTAGCTATATTTATCTTCTTTTCTTAGTCACAGAACAAAGCAATCGCTGCTATTTTATTAATTTTTTAACTATCACGCACGTAAAAGTTTCCAAACTAGAAATTCAAGTGGTTTTGAATAGCGTCGCGTCGGTTGTCAAGTGTTGATGTTTTTTGTCATTGTCGAGCCGCGTCTCTTTGCTCGAAATAGGCAAAGAAATCGTCATTCAGCCTTATAATGTATTGTTCAATATGCAATAAACTCCTAAATTAATGAAATTTGTTTATAGTTTTACTCTATTCCGTGAAATACTTAAAGATAGACCTTTATAAAATATATTTTAAACCCATAAAACTCTCAGTCGAGATTGATCGATTATGATTTAAAGAGTTTGTTTCAAGTCCTTAGTTCGTTCACGAAACAGCGACGGGAGGCAACAGCCTAGAGTTCGTCGACGACCATAACCACGCTAGTGAATACGGTTTGAATCAGCGCTACACGCTCGATCGATCTCAAGGCTGTCTCGTCGACGAGCTCGTCGCAACTTACAGCCATGAAATTGGGGTGCGCCAAAGTTCACCTAAATTTTCAATTCCGATAATTGGAAATCCGAAAATGTTCTTCCTAACATTTTTCATCCTAACAATCACAATTCCTAACTACTCTGTCTCTAATGTTCATAATTCCGAAGCATTCAACTTCATAATGTCAGTAGCAATAAACATCTATTATACTTTTATTTGTTTCCCTATATTTTCTCAACATAACCATCTTTTATACTATTATTCAAAGTCATATCTTTTTTGTTTAGATTTCTTTTTATTCATAATAATCAGTATTATATACATTAATTTTGCGAACTTTATTTTCACATAACATACATAACGTTTAACAATAATAGTACCATGGTACAAGTAGTTAAATACATGTTGTCTTAAACTCATTTCAATTAAATTAGTTTAATATTAGCGGCTATAGCTTTCAAATAATCACTTTTATTGGTGTATTTTGCTTTAAAATTCAATATATATTTAATTCTATTATATTTGTCATTGTATTTTCTTTTCTTGGCGGCAGGGGGAGCCCCGTTAAGATGTTTTTGGATTTCTGCAGCCTGATGTTGTAATTCTAGAATAATTTTCTTAGATAACAAATAAAATCCTGCGTGGTGCTGATCTACGAACTGTTGAAAACGATTATGCCATGATTCAGCACTATTTTGAGTACGTGGTACGTTTTCCTCGTTTAAAACATACGTGCTCCATAAGCATGGTTCATATTTAGGTGGTGAAGAACTGGTACCCCATATATAATTTTCACCAAACCATTCTGCTATCACTTTTGCTTCGAGAGAGATATTTTGCTGCCATTCGTCAAAATATGTGGGAATTTCTTCTGCTGGTAGGTATGCAAGTGCTAAAATGCATTTGATTTCTGATGAAAACGATTCGCTTGATCCATATAGTTTTTGGAAACCTCGACTTTGCACTTGTCTATATAAAATTTGGCCCAAGTGAAAATAACAACCCTTTAACACTGCGTTTTCAAAATTATACTTGGCACTTAACTGTGACGCCTTTTCGAAATCCATTAATATGTATTTTGGCGATAAAATCAAATTTAATGATTGACAATACTCGATCAAAGATGAGAACAATTTGTCGTATGTGCTTTTGTCTTTATTTGTACACAATGCTATAAATAAAGGAAACGTTTTCGTGTTTATACAGCCGTGTATTGTGTAAACTTGCTGAAATAATTTTGGGGCGACTTTAAATGTTCCGTCCATTATTAAATAAGTGGAAGCACATAAAAAAGTAAGAAATTGTTTAGTTGTATATAATACTATTCTCTTTGTTTCATGCCATTTTTCATCAATTAAGATCATATCGTTGTCCAATTGTAGAATATTATGATTTATTTCAAAGTTAATAGTATCAGGTTCTGTAATTTTTTCTTTTTTGTTTCTTTGACGATATATTACTTGTCTCAAGTTCAAGTTTGTTGGCATATTAGCACGTACACTTGAGGAAGTGCTTGCTTCGCACTCACTAATTATATGAATTGGTTTCTTGTTTTTATTAATTAAAGCGTCTTCTTTAATTTTATTTATAGCGGTGTGTACCTGCAAAGATATCCATAGGTTAGGTTAGGTTAGAACTGTGACCAACTACGCGCGAGCTGAGCGAGCGAAGCGAGCGGTGCCGCGGCAGCGGCCGGCGAGCGCTACATTGAAATTGGTCGCGAAATTTTTCTAAGTATTTTTTTCATAGTGCCCCCAAGAAATGAATCGTTGCAAAATCGACTCCACGTAGTCTTGTTTGCCCTACCCCTAGAGTGTTATTTAAAATCGCGAAGGCGCGGAGGGGCGAGGCGGCCCGCGAGCTGAGGAGCAGATGGTTTTAACGCCCGCCGCCGAGGCTGAGGCTGGCCGGCTATCCAGCAAGCCGAAGCTACGGTGGTGAGCGTTAAACACATCTGCGACGAGCAGCTCGCGTGGGATCGCCGGAGCCGTGACAGAAACCATGCCTGCTGCATGTTGCATGCTGCATGCTTGCTTGCATGCTTGCATGCTGCATGCCTGCTGCATGCATGGTCATGATCATTATGCGTAAACAAATTTATGCTTTAGAATTTGATTAAGTTATGCGTACATATAATTAGGATAAACAAAATTATGATTTATTCCCTTTATGTCGAGTCCCGTTATGTCGAGCCTGGAAGTCTATTGTTCTCCAAAGTATTTATGCCATGTTATATTATGTCTAAAGTTTTTATGCAAATGGATAGGGAACCGTTTTGTAATCACAAGAAATAGTTTAAAAACAAACCTTTTCCTTTAAAGCATCTGGTTCATGATTATGTTCTTGGTGCGGACCTTCCAGCAATTTATACTTATTGACTTCCTTATCGAAAGTAGTGATTAATCTCGCCTTACACTTATACTTTTTGTTGCTTCTTAATTCACACGCCCAATATTGTTTATCCACTGTTATTCGGTTTTTTTTCATATATAAATCCATGTACGTCTAATTTTAATCCTCCGCGACTGGTTTTAAATGATTTTAAATAATTTTCCTCCATATTAATAAAGCATTAACACAAACATGCACGTAATAATGATAATACACCGACATGAACTTAGCAATAGACACAACACAGTACGTTATGTAAAGCATACCCCCAAATAATAAATAATCAAACTATAAATATCATCTTCTACCCACATATATTTTTTATAACACTTGGTAAATGTTTCTTTCTGAGTATGAGTGAAAATATTATGGTAATTATGTTTAGGGATAAAAGCGTTATGATAAAAAACAGTAGGAGTTTAAATATATTTACATTAATGATATTATTAATTACAATTTTCGGAAACATGAGTGTTATGAACATCGCCGGTAGCACTACAAATAGTATGAATGAAAACTTTAGGATGAAAAATTTTAGGAAGAGTGATCATTCGGATTACAAATCGTTAGGAAGAACAATTTCGGGTAAAGAAATTTAGTTGAGCCAATATGGACCCATGAAATTGTCTTTTAGAGAATAGCACTGCTGAATTAACCGTTCTTTGTCCCTCAAGAGGAATAGTCGTAACATGGCCGGTTTTGGAGACAAACGAGGCCACCATTTTTTTTGCAATACTCCGTGAACGAACAATTTTTGTTGGCTTTAACTCATTTTCGAACACCCAAACTCGCGACTGGTTTTTTATTTCGGGTTCGTACGCGGATATCCAGGATTCGTCACCTGATACGATGTTGTATACAGCATTTGAGGATCCTGCGTGGAATCTTTCGAGAGTTCTGACGCACCAAGTAACGCGAGCTACTTTTTGCTCTTCACAGAGCGAATGCGGTATCCATCGGGAAAACAACTTTTTTACACCTAATTGTTCATGCAAGATTATTTGTATTTGACTCATGCCAATGTCTAAAGTTGCCTGATTTTCGCGGTATGTCACATGTCGATCTTCCTCAATCAGCTTACGCACAGCATCAACGTTTTCTTGGGTGACTGCAGTTTTTGGACGACCTTGACGGGGATCATCACTGAGCTTGACACGTCCACGTTGAAATTCAGCAAACCAGCGATAAATTGTGGTTTTGGATGGGGCTTCATCACCAAATGCAGAAATCATCCGGCCAACACACTGTTGTGTTAAACCACTTCGAAAGTCATAATAAATCATCGCTCTTGAATTTTCTCAAGTCAATTCCATTTTCTCAACGACTAAACAAGTTTGACAAAACCTTGTGACAAGACCGAGAATCTTTTTTCAAATAAGTAAATGGTATTCGATTTTTAAAACCAAGGAGTTTTCAATTAAAAAGATTTTAATATGACAGGAACAGTGGAATTATCCATTCCCGATACTTTTAGTGCAGCCCTCGTACTAACTGGGGAAAATCATTTAAATTATCATTTTGAACAGTTATTAGATCAAAATCAGCCTTTTTTTTTTTTTTTTGAGTGTGGAATATCGTCAAATAACTTCTCCCGCTCTGGGCGGAGCGGGAGGGTGTGTCAGACTCTTACTGACTAAAACCCACCCGTATTCCTTCCTGTTGCCTGTGTTGCGGGGGCCTCGGTGACCCATAAGTACCTTCCCGCGACCCCGGCAGGCATCGGCCCTAGTGGACCCCTACCTATGTGCTGACGACATCTCTTTGAGGCGCGCGTGGAATACAACGCGCCGTCGACCCGGGCCTGGTCCTTACCGGACGGTGAGCTACCCATTGCTCACCGTCCGCAAGCCCGCGCCTATGGTGGCCGGAAATCCGCCCGGGATTCCCGACGCCCAGGGCGTCTCCTGCGGCGGCTAGGGGCGAGAGGGCGCGAAACATGTGTTTCCCTCAACCGTCCCGCCTCCTTCGCGAGTATAAGGGCTCCCGCGCACTAGGCAGCCTGGCTGCGCAGCCAGGCTGCGGCAGCCAGAATATTTGCGCAGTCAGTTATAACAGCCAATCAACGACTAGTCTAGATCCTTCCGTCGAGCAATATGGACGTGGAAGAACTTGTTATTATTGCTTACCTATCTCGTAAAAAACGCAAAACAAAGAAAAGACACTGGATTCATCCTCTTTTTCTAGAAAGACACTCAAAAGACTTCTTCCAATCCTATTTCAAAGATATTCGCGCATTCCCAGACCGGTTTTTTAACTACACGAGGATGTCAGTGCAATCGTTTGATAACCTTTTGGAAAAAATACGAAATTCAATCAAGGGCATTGATACTCCTATGCGAGCTTGTATAAAACCTGAAGAAAAACTGGTGGTAACTTTGAGGTGAGTACGAAAATGAAAGATATTGTTAATTAGTCTTAACATTTATTATTTATTTCTTACATGTATGGTAATGAATTACCTAGTTCAAGTTGTCCTGTGTAGTAAATAATTCTAGTAATTCAGAACCCTGAGACACATCTGTTGCATTTGTGTCAGTTGGTGATAACGCATCAGTATAAACAGTATTGTCTTGCCTGTCTGGAACAGCCGTAGAATACCCACGGCGGTCTTCAGTGGTCGAGGCTTCTGGTCTATAATTCGAGTGTGTCGAGTATCCATAGCGATGCTGCCCACCGTTTGTGGTTTCCGGTCCATATTCAGTCGAGTATCCTTGACCTTGGCGATATTGTCCACTGAACGATGTTTGTCGTCTATATGATCTGGCGGCCGATGTCCCTGGTTCATAATCAACATAACGTTGGCGAAACGGACTAAATTCTGAATCGTGAGTTTCCATTTGAGCTCTTTTTATAACTTCAATTAACTCCATTTTTGTAGAAAGCTTACGATGTCTCGGGATGTATTTAAAATCATCTAGAAGTGAAAGTATAAACAGTCTATCTGAATCAGACTCTTGCTGTCTTTCACGCTCTTCTCTCATTACAATACTTTCCCTTAATACCTGCACCAAATTATCGTCGTCACTTGTCTTCTTCTTTTTGGAAACAGATCGTTCACCTTGAGTACTACCGCTGTTAGTGTTGGTTTCGGCAGTGCGTGTTTCTTCCATGCTATTTTGAGTTTCATTAATTACCACGGTAGGCCGAAGAAAATGAAGTTGTTCGAAATATACGTATGGACTCTTACGCGAAGCTGCTGATCCACTTTTAATACCAGCTCTGCGTTTTACTTCCCTGCTGTAACTAGTCCTGATGTTCTTCCATTTGCTCTGTAGAGATTTACCTGAAAATTATATTTTTCCTTTGTTACAGATATCTTGCTACAGGATGTTCTTTAATGGAATTGAGTCATAATTATCGGATTGGACATACAACTGTCCGAGATAGCATACATGAAGTTTGCATGGCGATTTGGGAGAATATGAGACAGTCATCGTTTCCAGAATTAAATGAAGAGAGGTGACTTGAAATAGCAAAAGGTTTCAATGAAAATGCAAACTATCCCAATTGCGTTGGTGCCATCGATGGCAAGCATATAAGAGTGATAAAACCCAGCGATTCAGGGTCACTGTACTATAATTATAAAAATTATTTTTCCATCGTTTTACTTGCTGTATGCGATGCAGATTACAAGTTCACATATATAGATGTTGGGGCTTTTGGAAAATGTAGTGACTCATCGATATATAAAAAATCCATTTTGTATCAAAAACTTGTCAACAAAGATATACAAATTCCGGAGAAGCGCCCCATATCAAATAATGGAGTACCGATGCCATACGTCATAGTGGGGGATGAGGCATTTGGCTTATGTGAAAATTTAATGAGACCTTATGGAGGTAGGAGTTTAACAGCGGAGAAAAGAATCTTCAACTATAGACTGTCTCGGGCCAGGCGGTACATAGAATGCACGTTTGGGATATTAGCCAACAAATGGAGAATCTTTCACCGCCCACTAGATGTCCGACAGGAACTTGCAATAGCCATAGTACAAACTTGCTGTGTCTTACATAACTACGTGCGCGAAAGAGACGGGTATAGGTTTCAAGACACACTGTACGTTCCACCAGAACTGGAAATAACCAGTGGACCCACAAATAGAGGAAGCCGATCATCAGCATCCTATAGGGATTTCTTTGCGGATTATTTTATTAATGTAAATCCGTTAGAATGGCAAAACAGACATGCATTAGAGTAGTGCCTACCTATTTATCTAAATAAAACTTTGAAGTGAAAATACCTAGTTTAGTACCAAAAAAGAACAATCATAGTTATTCTGCGATACTTTACAAAAATATTGATTGGTGTTGCAGAATATACTGTATTATACTGTATAATCTAGATAATAAAAATACATGCTTACCAAATTCTTGTTTTTCATTTTGTGATAAACTTTCCGAGCACATTTCGTTCGTGATTTCTTCCCATCTTCTTTTCTTTAAATCCCGATCACTGTATTCTTCCGATGTTATATCCCAAATTGCTTTACGGCTTTCAATTTCCCGAATAAATTTCTCTGTATCGAAAGTCATCTTGTCAAAGTTCGGAACGCAAAATACGTCTGGCTGCTACAACTAGTGCGCGGAGACTGACTGCAGCCACATACATTCGCCTACACACGTTCTGGCTGCGCGCAGCCAGCTGGCTGCCGTGCGAACAGACGCGTTTTATTGGCTGCTGCAGCCGAGATTTCGTGGCTGCCTAGTGCGCGGGCTCCTATACAACGTCTTATGTTTTACTGGCTGCCGCAGCAGCCTGGCTGCCTAGTGCGCGCCCGGCCTTACTGCTTCGCAGAAGGAGGTGACGGCTGCCCATGCCCTCTCGTTCCGTACCATGGCCTGAACCAGGGCCGGACGCGAGAGATCTCTGCCGCCGATCGCCTCCACGAGGACACGGCGGTGCTCTGCCCAAGCCGGGCAGACCTCCACCGTATGCTCCACCGTGTCCTCCGGGCGATCTACACAGTGCTGACACCCGGGCGTTAAAATCAGCCCTACGTCTATTATATTGATTGATGACAATAAAATCACCCAATACGTTATGTCTATTCATATTTAAATGAATTTGATTTATGATATCCCCACTGTCTATTCTGTCGGTTATGGGAGGCTGAAATCTATTTATGAGAGCAGCAGCCACCTTAAAATCCTTCATTAAACTTCTTGAGGCTTTATTAAAATAACTTTGCCTAAATAATTTGGTTTCTTAAACCTGCCATTTACAACCTCTACGAACCAACGGCAAATGGTGACTGCTCTTGATTTGTTTGCGTCAAGTGTTGACAACTGTGTTTCACCCTGCGCCAAGGAAGCAGGCACGTATGTCCTATATCCACATTGATTTAATAATGATAATGAGTCTCGGAAACCCCTATCCAGTATAAATACATCACATCATCATCTTGGAAAAATTCCCGGAGCGGATAATTTTCACTTAAAAATTCATGTTTGATTGATTCATTGATTGTTTCATCTGAGTCTGACGTGGTAGCTGGATAGGGACCCAAAAAATCAATTATATGGCTATCTGTGCAAACCATTAAAAAGGGTTTAGTCAAGTTTCTGTATTTATGCAAACTATATGTTTTTTTTTCTGATATAAATAATTAGAACTTTTTTCTACATAGCAGTATGTTCCATCAAATATAGCAATGGGCCTAGAATCTCCCTCAAATAAAGCACGGTATGGCTAAGTTTCTTTCTTTTATTAGTTCCCTAGTGATGTGTTGTAAACCTAAATGCTGGGGCACAAAATGTTCAATTCTCATCAAATATTTGACGGAATTGAGTTTTAGTCAACCCAATCCAGGTATGAACAACATGGTCTTCCATATTATCAATGTTTGCAAAGTTCAAAAAGCTTTCTTTACGTGACTCTTTTAATGTCATCATATCTTGGATATGCCATGCAGTAAATGTTTGTAAGTAATTACTCCTTAAACTATCAAGGAAATCCCATGCTTCAATGACTAAATGTATATCACAAAGTCGATTATTTTGTGGCACATAATATTTATGCTCATTGAGTAACAATTTTTTTGTTGCTAGAGGAACTCTGTAACGTTCAGTTCTCTGGCATCCTTCTATGAAGCACTGTCGCTCTGATTCAACTGCCCGCATGTAATATGGTGAATGTGGTTGCATTGAGGGTACATGTATGTGACTGATGTTCCAACGCTATCAAATTAACATGTCGAGTAGCATCGCTACGAGTAGTTATAGATGAGTTATAGATCCGCCTTACCCACCTGTAACAAAAGTAAAATTAAATCTACTATTAAAATATTTTTTAAAGATAATAATTATATTATAATATAGTAATATTGTATGTACCTACTAATCAGGTCAGGTTATTACATTTATTTATTCATATTCTTTACACACACTAATAATAAACTACTCAAAACAAAATAGGGCCCACCTCGAATCAGTCACTATTTTGGTTTAAATAAACTTATCTAAGTAGTTGTTGACAAAGTTATGCATTGAACCGTCAAGCTGACATGTGTAGGAGCCTTTATCGATGTTTATTACGATAACATTCATATTGGTTTCAAGAGGGTAGCTAAAAAAGTGAAGTACTCGAAAAAAACATCGAATGCACAAATTCTCAGTCACTTAAGTTTTCAGTCTGCACTAAACGCTGTTGTGGAGCACTCACGTTTTTAACCATCTTGTTTGGTTCTTGTGTTAGTTGTGATCACTATGCCTGGTTCTCGCCGACATATGGACATGCAAACCGCTGCAAGAGCAGTATCTTTGCTTCAAGAGGTACAGTCTCAGAGATCTGTGGTACCTCGGTGTATCGCGACGAGCGATACGAAACGTTTGGGAACGGTATCAGGAGACCGGAAGTGTAGCTAGGAGACCTGGCTCAGGAAGAGTTAGGGCTACAACTGCCCAGGAAGACCGATACCTAAGGTTAACCGCACGTCGGGAGCGTACTGTAACCGCTCGGACCTTACAAACTCGACTACGGCAATCCACAGGGACGAGAGTCAGCGATCAAACCATTCGGAATCGGCTTCACGAAGATGGACAACGCTCCAGAGTACGTGCTATTCGACTGAAACTGACGAGGGCTCATCGTGCAGCACGCTTAAGGTACGCCCGGGAACATTTGGAATGGACCATGGATAACTGGAGGAATGTGCTTTTTACGGACGAGTGTAAAGTGAAGTGTTACAGTGACGACAGACGGATACGCGTGCGGAGAAGAGAAGGTGAACGTTTTTCTGAACCATGCGTCCATGGAACAGACCGATTTGGGGGTCCCAGTGTTATGGTATGGGGTGGAATTAGCTTACACGGCAAAACAGAGCTGGTAATTCTAAATGAAGGTACCGTAACCGCCGCCAGTTACATCGAGCAAGTAATCCGGCCACATGTCATACCATTTTCACAAAGAGTGGGCAATAACTTTGTCTTTATGCATGACAATGCTCGCGCACACACAGCTCGCGCTACACAAAGAGCACTCTCTGAAGCCAATATCACCATTTTGCCATGGCCAGCCATGAGTCCCGACCTCAACCCCATCGAACATTTATGAGATCAGCTCAAAAGACGCCTGAAAGAACATTACAGTGATGTGAACAGCCAGCAGGAGCTCATTAACGCCCTGAAAGTCTGTTGGGAGGAAATACCGGAATTAAACGAGACTCACTTGATTGAAAGTGTACCAGATAGGCTCAGAGAGTGCATACGGAGCAGAGGAGAACCCACTCGTTATTAAAAAATAACAAGCACCATATTTTTTCCCACATTAGTTGTGCTTTACAAGATTATGTTTTTCCTTTATTTTGTGTAATTTTTCCTAAAAACTGTTATTTTGTGTTTTTATTAAACGAAATAAACAAAAGTTTCAATTGTTTGTGTTTACACTATTCCTGAATGATCACTTGAAACTTGTATATTCATAAAAAACTGAATATTTAGGTTCAATTTTAAGTTACAGCAAAAATACATGGTGGGCCCTATTTAGTTTTGAGTAGTTATGATAATAAATTATAAATGTATTACAGTAAAGCAGCTAAATCACTTTGCTGCGGTTGTCTTTAGCTTGTCTTCTATAAAATTTTACACCCACTCTAAATAAAGATAAAATTTAAACAATAAAAGTATTTATATAGAGATGTTTCTTCTCCTCTTTTAATTACAACTCTCTAATCCTTATCTATAAAGAAATATGCATATACGTCGTAATCACATTTGGGTATCGATAGTGGGTAAATTTTATGTCTCGAAATATGGTAGGTACCTACTTACATAAAAAATATCACCGTGCGTCGTACCACGCTATTTTAAGGGACCGTCCATTGTTTATTGTAACAACACGTGGTATAAATTTTTTTCTTTCGCGCATCTTGTTTTTTGAATTACTTCTGGTTTACTATCCTTAGTTATCAGACGTGCTTACTTTTCTTGTTATTTACCTTACCGATGACTTTCGCTTGTTTACTGGACTCTCGTGTTTTTATCGATTTTGGTTTTGCATTTGTGACGATTTTGGCTGTGTAAAGTGGACTCTGATTTTGCGTTGTGACAATTGTGGCTTTGAACTGGACTCCGTGCGACTTCAGCCTGTGCACACATCTCTACTTGCCGTGAACTTCAAGTAAGATTCTTTTTTATACATAAGTTATTGTTGCTAATTGACGGGCCTGTTGGTCTAGTAGTTAGTGAGGTGGGTTCGATTCCCATGCAGGTCAAACTTTGTATGATGAGCACAATTGTTTATTCTGTGTCTGGCTGTCATTATCTATAATATATATACAGCCTTGGCCAAAAGTATTGAGCACCCATGATATCTTTCAGTTTTATGCGGAGTATCAAATAGAAATAAAACAAAACGTTTTATATGGGTTTATTTTACTATTTATTAATAGAAAATTAATATTTTGTGGGTCCACCCTTTGCCTTAATTACGGCAGAAATTCTTTTTGGCTTCTTAATTTGTTCCGACAACTCAGCAGCGAGCTCTGAAGATGTTTTTTTCCTATTTCTTAACGACTCTCTCAGTAACTGACGATCTTGACGGTCTGTGGTGATGCGTTTGCGCCCGGTTCTCGGTCTATTTTCATGTGATCCGGTAGTAGAGAATCGCTGAATAGCATATTGCACGGATCGGCGCGAACATTTCACAGTTTTAGAAATCTCTACTTGTGATTTCCCTTGCTCATACAGAAGCTGTATCTGCACACGTTTTTCTAAAGAAAGTTCGTTTTGTTTTGGCATATTGCAACAATAACACTTAAAACTTCTGAAATAAAATACAAAAGGCGCACTAGATCACTGGATGTGTTCACAACGAGCGATGGTAGCGAACTGATAAATAAATACAAAAATTGTAAAAAACACATTTTATTGCACCCAGGTGTTTTATTGCTAGCTGTGCGGCGTGGGTCATTGTTTAAACCTTTGTAGATGGCCGACAAAAGAATTCTTCAACAATAGATTTGATTTACTCCCATACTTTCCGTGAACGAGCGAAATTTGTAAGGTGCTCAATACTTTTGGCCAAGGCTGTATATTTATAAAAGAAAATAGTAAATATGTATATTTATCGGTTGTCTAGATCCCATAACATAAGCTTATCGTACTAGTCATAAAATGATGAGTTTTTTCAAATCAAATCATTTTATTGTAGATCTACTGATAAATATTATGTAACTAAATAAGTATTATTACTAAATATAATCTATACGTCTATTACTCTATACAAATAAATAACATTGGAGTGTCTGTCTGTAATATTAAAATAACTGTTAAAACCTCCATAAACCTCTTTTGGTGTACTTTTTACAAATTAAAATAGACAACACAATGAAAAACACGACCAAAAATACGTGTCTCTTTTATTTTCGTTTCCAATAGAGTTTTCATTCTTTTGCAGTTTGAAGAAAATGGAATACCATTCTTCGAGTTCTCCGGAACCTGAACCATTATTTAGCGTAGATCCTTTTCTAAGTGCGCCAGTTCCTGGACCATCATCTGGCATGTACCATCAGAATCCATATATGGATATTCCAAGTTCGCCAATTCCGGGTACATCATCGGCCATAGATCCCGTAAGCGTGGAATTGGAACGAATGATGTCTCCTCAAGAAAGTGAGCAGTTATATGACATTCCAGGCTTACAGTTATATGAAGACGAAGAACTGTATGGAATTCTAACCGGGAATAACGAAGAACTCTTAAATGAGTTAAGCGATGCAAGTGCGAACGAGGATGCAAACATTGTCGATTCTCACGCCAATGAACAGAACGAAGATCCAGAGGAAGAGTCTTTAGAAGAAACAACTGGCTGGTTTCCGGGTAATCCCAGTCAGATGTTACAGATACCATTTACGGGGACAAGTAGTATATTGCAGCCACACGACGCAGAGGTCCAAAGTCCTTTGGATTATTTTTTTTTATTTATGAATGCCCGCTTTTTAAATTTAATATTAAAATGTACAAACAAGTACGGTAACAAATTGAAAGTAGAAGCGACAACTGCACGTTCTCGCTTTAGCAAGTGGACCGATCTAAGTGTCGCCGAATTAAAAACTTTTATTGGCATAATATTACTAATGGGCACCATAAAGCTGAACAGAATGGTGGACTATTGGTCCACTCATTATTTTTTCCGTCTTAGTCCACGCCTATTTATGTCTAGGGATAGGTTTTTTTTAATTTTAAGAGCTTTGAACGTACAAGATATCGAAAGGACGGAGAGTATATTTAAAATAAAATCTTTGATCGATTTGTTCAATGAGACAGTTGACGCCGTATATTACCCATTGAGAGAGTTGACAATTGACGAATCTCTTATTTTGTGGAAAGGGAGACTATATTTTCGTCAATATATCAAAGGCAAAGCCCATAGATACGGCATTAAGCTGTACATTTTAGCCGACGCCAACGGTATAATTTTAAAAATTCACATGTATGCAGGATCCCAAGACGTACAAGTAGGAGGTAGAAACCACGTTAAAAAAGTGGTGCATCTGCTCATGCAAAAATATTTTGACAAAGGGCATGCTTTGTATTTGGACAATTTTTATACCAGCGTAGGGTTGGCTGATGAGTTAATAGGCAAAAACACGTATGTGACTGGTACCCTAAGACCAAACCGTATAGGAAATCCAAGAGAATTAAAAATGTGCAAATTAAAGCCTGGTGAATCGTGTATATTACAAAACAATAAAAAAATTGTCGTCACCAAATGGCAAGATAAACGGGAAGTATTATTTATAAGTACTGAACACAAAAGTAATTATAAAGGGACTACTAGTCGCCGTGTACGCACAATAAAATATAAGCCGGCCGTACAAATAAAGTATAATAAATATATGCGGGCAATAGATCGACATGATCAGATGCTAAGCTATTATTGCTGTGAGCACAAGACCCTGCGCTGGTACAAAAAAGTCATAATACACATAATCCAAATATGTTTGGTGAATGGTTATTTACTTTTCAACGCAAAAAACACTACAAATAAAACTTCATTATATGAATTTATAAAGAGTGTAATGCAAGAATTGTTACCAATGCCCAATGTATCAGAACTTTCTCGTCCTCTATCACAGTCAAAAATACATTTACCCGCCAATTTACCAAAGAGAAGTAATAATACCCTAAGAAAAAGATGCAGAGTTTGTTACACAAAAACTAAAAAAAGGGTATCTGTTATAACTGGCTGTCCCGATTGCCCTGGATTCCCAGGCCTGTGCCTTAATGATTGTTTCAGAGAATTTCACAAATATTGAAATTCTATGTTAGTTAATCGGATCTGATGTAATGATTTTTAATAAATATTATCATCTAAGTCAAAATTTGGTTAAAATTAAAATTGTAATTGAATTAAAATTTGGTTTTATTTAACTTTTGTCCGGTCTTTATTTGATATTAAAATTACTTTTTTATTATATCTAATATTTTCTGCATCTTTATATTTCTTTCATATGGTTTAAAGCGCAATAATTCATTTGAAACCAACTGGCCAAAATATTTACATCCATGGACGTCCAATATAGTCGGGCCATCATCTCTTTCTGTGCATGTTGCACTGTCCACCATTTCTTTTTTTGTGTACGTTGAAGTATCCTTACATGTTTTTTGGTTTGGTATAAATTCCTGTTCCCAGTTTTCTGAGTCTTCCCAGCGTTGTGAATTCTGTACTATCTCTTCGTCATCGTCGCATTGAGTTTCATTTTCTGTATCGGGAATGTACTTTCTTTTTCGCTGTAATTCTTAAACAATAAATAAACATTATCAGTATCTTGCCAAATATTATTTTTTTCTGACAATAATAATTTTCACATTTGTTGTGTATCCGTGAGAATGTTTGGATGTTTTTGTTTTTTCACACAAAAACTACTGAATGGATTTCAATGAAATTTAGCACAGGTGATAAGTCTTGGTCTGGAATAGCACATAGGCTACCTTTTATTCCGATTATAGGTTCCTGTGGGACAACGGGAAACAAATTCTACGCGGGTGGAACCGCGGGCATCGGCTAGTATCAAATAATCATATAAAATAATTATATATTAGTACTACTATCATTATTATTACTATTTAATCTAACTTAGCAGTTTTTATTTGCGTAGTTTAATTATAAACAATTGAAATTTGTTATGCAAAAATTTTTAGACCCAATTTAATACCTCATAATCAATCAAATTACTAGGAAATGCAAAATAAGTTGAAAAGGTTGAGCACATCTGTATTAAATAAGTCACTTACCTTCCATTTCCACAAATACACTTGTTTCGCCACTTTTTATCGCTTAAAACAACGTGCCTGACCGTTCACGTTAGATTTCACATGTAAACTAAAAGTATTCGAGCTTTGAATACGTAAAAAAATGTCAAAACACTGTTTTCTTTTCCGCATGGCTGAAGACACAGATGAGTGTCATTTAATCGTATGGCGTTGGGCACTGATCAGTGTCACGTTATTTTTGTTCGACGCCACGGCTAGAAGTTAGTGAAATTAGGCATCGCAACGAATCGGTTAACAATGTTGACATTAGAATTTCATGCAAAGAAAACTTAAACGTAGAGAGATTTGATTTCATACAGTAATATGATAATATTTTAATAATATGAAATCACATGTAAAAAAAAAAAATAGTAATATTATCTTAGTTTTGCAAATAAATGTTTAAGTATTCTAATACAGCTTGAATAAATTAAGATATATTACAGAAGTAACTTACTGTTTGTGGCAGTATCCACTCTCTGATCACATTATACGAGTATATCGCAGATTCACGAGCAGAATTATTATGAAGAAGGTGGTTGTACCGTCGTGCTAACAGTGAACGACCGCAGCGGACACAAACACTGGAATGGCCAAATTGGGTTGGTGCTTTAATTGGGCGTCTCCCAAGAACCATATCTTGGGCCAAGTTCCAACATGCTTGACATAATTTCCACTGGTCACCTGAAATAAGTTAACTATTTAAATCATGGTCAACCATAAACAAGCTTCATTACATGTACCTAATCCTAATGCATGTACAACCAAATCGCTATGTCCCAGCCGAGACCGAAATGGTCCCAATAACTGGCAATACTTCAAAGCGCCAAATCCTGGGTCTGAATCGGTCCCATTGGGACTTGACGGTAAACCTACACCTTGAGTGAAACGGTCAAATGGCACATTCCATAGATTCATATGGCTAATTAATCAACCAATTATCTATTAAGTAAGTATTGTTTTAAGTACTTCTCGACAGGCCTACACTGCCCTCCTATACCTATTAACACTGTAATTTGAGAACATTGTAAAAGCCAATTATTTTTAAAAGAGTAACCGTGGAGTTTCTTGCCGGCTCTTCTCTATAGGAAACGACCAATTGGAACCGTGTTTCTGACGTTTCATAAGTGCCCATGTAGGTTTATGTGAAATAAAAATATTTTGATTGATCGATTGAATGATTGCTGTATCTTGAATCCGTAGAATTGTTTTTATTTTCTGGTGGCGATTTCACTTCGTAATTTTTTGAAGATTGTATACATTTCTGTTATTTGAACATAGTTACTTTTTCTGATATTTATAGTATATAAATATCAGACAAAATATACGTAACAAAATATACGTGGACAAAATATAAGTATATTTCAGGTAGCGACAGTTCGTTAGAAAGCTGGTGAAGATTATCTTCCGCCGCCGATTCTTGAGAAATGAACATCCAGATCAGAGGATTGACTTCCACTTTTCCTTGCTCTAAGAAGTGTGTTTTTACAGCTAGCCAGTCTAACAAAAGTCTATCTACAGCGGGGAATAGAGTGCAGAATCTTGTCGGAACATGATTGAGTACATTTTTGTATTCCACATCTAAAAAGTCGAATATTTGCTTGAAGTGTGCCAACTTCTTCGCACTTGTTGAAAACATCTTTCATTAAACACTTTTATGACGAATGACTTAACGTCATAAGACAGCATCCTTAGCGCAAACTTAGCGGTGTTATGCAAAATATGCATCTGACAATGTCCAGCCACAAGCTCTGATAGCTACAACGTATTCTTTAGGTTGACAAATAACGATTTATTTTTTTCCATAGTTTACCGAACAATTATCAGCTGGTCGATTGATCGACCATCTTTACACACCAAGACCCCTCCGTGCCTCGGAAAGCACGTCAAGCAGTTGGTCACGGTTGGTCCGTTACGGGTCGTCAGAAGCTCGAAAGTCTGACAACCAGTCTTACCAAGGGGTATCGTGTTACCCAGTAACTGAGTTGTGGATGTCAAATAGGCAGTCGCTCCATGTAAAATACTGGTATTTAGCTGTATCCGGTAAGACTGGAAGCCGACCCCAACATAGTTGGGAAAAGGCTCAACTATGTTGGGGTCGGGCAGATGATGATGATATCAGCTCCATACGAAACTAAATTACTTGGGTCAAGGTCAACTTTCTTGGTGCACTTTATCTTATTTTCGGCTATAGCAGCGGAAGTCTCATCTGAATCTTCGTAGAAGTCAATGATAGAAGATGTCTTACGTTTGTCTGCACTGAAGAACCGAATTACAACATGATATAACTTGCAGTTGCCCTTGTTTAAAGCGTCGCAAGCTATCGAATACGGCGCTTGGTCTACATCTTTTAGAACCAACGATAGTGCGTGAGGTGCGAGTACATTTTCAACGATCGCTTCGGCCTTGGTACGACCGCATTGAATTTTTGGAGCGATTTTAGGGTCTGGAAATATTCGTGGTAAAAGCTTATTTCTACTATCTTGCGATAAATAGCTATGATGATCCTTTACACCGTGATTGGTTAACATCAGCTCAGCAAACGCGACTCATTCTTCTTCTGTACTACCAATCTTAATGAAGAATTTACTTAGAAGCGATGACTGACTGGCTGATTGGCACTTTTGAACATATCCCGTAGTCTGCTGATGGTGTTTAATGGCATTCCCCCATCGTGTTTAATAGTAAAAGTGATTCTGCACATTTTACAAAAAGCCGTTGTATCGTCTTCTTTGCTAAGCCACAGAGAAAAGCTTTCGTCGGTTAGCCATGAAAACAACAATATAGTTTTTAACTTTTGAAGGAGTTTCACTCATTTTAGCAGTCAATATATCACACGCACAGGCAATTAATATCTATTAGGTATTATCACAAAAGCGGGCGTTACACTTGATTGAACAAAACGAACTGATGCACCCCCCCTCCCCCCAGTCCGCCGCCACCCGTGGGCCCCTTGCGGCCTGCGTGCTGCCTACAACTAACTACCTACGGCGCCGGTCGGAAGTTAGTGACCTGATTCCAACAATTCCTTCTAAAACCCTTGTCCGGTCGAAAACCGGACGGTTGGGAACCCTGGCAGCACGGCTGGAGCCAATGTGTACTATAGCAGCCATAGTCTGGACAAGTCCTTATTTTATTAATTTAAATTGAATTAGAACACGAAAATTATGAAGGCGCATTGTCTTTGAAATCAGCAAAAGCCGTTGTATCGTCTTCTTTGCTAAGCCACAGAGAAAAGCTTTCGTCGGTTAGCCATTCGTCATGAAAACAACAATATAGATTTTAACTTTTGAAGGAGTTTCACTCATTTTAGCAGTCAATATATCACATGCACAGGCAATTAATATCTATTAGGTATTATCACAAAAGCGGGCGTTACACTTGACTGAACAAAACGAACTGATGCCCCCCCCCCCCCCCCCCTCCAGTCCGCCGCCACCCGTGGGCCCCTCGCGGCCTGCGTGCTGCCTACAACTAACTACCTACGGCGCCGGTCGGAAGTTAGTGACCTGATTCCAACAATTCCTTCTAAAACCCAACAGTCTGGTCGAAAACCGGACGGTTGGGAACCCTGGCAGCACGGCTGGAGCCAATGTGTACTATAGCAGCCATAGTCTGGACAAGTCCTTATTTTATTAATTTAAATTTAATTAGAACAAAAAATTATGAAGGCGCATTGTCTTTGAAATCAGCATAATGGTTTTATCGATACAATTATTTTCGCAAGTGCAAGTTATGGCACAGTTACGGTCCATGAATGTTTTGTAGTATGTCTTTTATATGACATGTTACGTTAAGCAACAATGGCAAATTACATAAAGCGTAACTTACCGATATATTTTGTTATTCTTGGGGAACACTCACGACGACACGACCACAACACGAACAACATGGTGAACAAGTGTGATAAAAAAGAAGTTAAAATGCATAATATCCCACGGTAAAATATCACGGACAAAATACACTGGACTCTCGGTTAGTCGGTCAGAAAATAATTAATTTTGTCGCGCTGATATTTTGTTAAAACGGAATCGTTCACAGATCTCACCTCCTCCTTCTCCATGTTTTCATCATCCTTCTGGTCTTCTTCGTTTTTCATGTACTTCTCGGTCTCCTGATCGTTATTCACTCCACTCCCCCTTGGACCCGCTGATTTCACATGGATTTCGCGATCACTTGCTGTCTCACCGTCAGTCTCCTTGGTTCTTAGGATTTCCATCATCCTGCGCTTATTTTCTACCACTGCCATTTGATACGGCGTCAGTCCAGCACAATTTCGAATGTCTAATTTTATGTGTAAAGGCAACCAATAAGCCCGCACATAATCTTTATAACCAACTGCTTCGTGAAGTACAGTATTACCTTGAGTTATATTGCGTTCATTAACCTTTTGACCGCCTCAGTCATGTATACTGAATCAATACTTGTATAGCACAAAGATTGTTTTTATGCCTCTCTTTATTTGTTTACAAGTAATTTGTGTCTAGGAGGTTTAAGGTACCAATACTCGTCGGGTTTTGAAATTCACTGCCTTTAAATAACTGCTGTGTGAAAAGTATTTCTAGTAAAAGGATACTTTTTACGTAAATAATAGATGACAGACGAAAATGTGCCCAGCACGCCACGGTTACGACTACATGACAGATTTTAAGAAATAATTCGTAGCTTGGCGCCAAGGGCACGTCTTTGCTTTTTTGACGTGGCGGTCAATAGGTTAAGGTCAGCTCCTAGAATCACTAAACCGTTGATGAGACTTATTGCAAATTGTCCTCCATGTCTCGCTGCCACGTAAAGACAATCTTCGCCTTTGTGGTTCTTTTTTGCAGAAGAGACTCATTCAGTACATGATCCATCGATAAATTGAGAATTAGCTGCAGATATACATATCTCACAATGTAATGGAATATCGTGTTTCCAGTAGCTCTGTATCTTCTCGACAATTCATGATTCTCCATTTGACTTTTCTGATTGAAACGTGCCAAAGGAATGAGAAACTTGCTTACTTAACTGGTAACTTGAAGAAGCGCTTATCGTTCTCAAGGTTATCTGTAATAAATAATTGCATTGATAGTGCATCTAGAATGGTGCATGTAGGTATGGTATGACAACAAGCAATACGTCAGTTCATGTAGGTACTACAACTCAGGTAGCCTTTACCCACATATATTTCAACCTATGTCAACATGCGCGGGCGCATACAAAATATATTCTAATCGTAACTGTTCTGTACTACTGGTTTCTTGTGTTTTTCCTTACCGCGTCCGACGAGACAGCTAATAAGAGCGGGTGGCTAGAGGTGTTTGCAGAGGAGGGGAAGTGAGCCGCGGCAGAACATCACAGACGCGCGCGCGCGCATGTTTGTTAGTCTTTGTTTTGATTTGAGTGTAGCGGTACGTTTAACTACTACCATTTTCATTCGTCATCATTATCATTCGACTACGACCTTTGGCTTTGTTTAGCGGAATCTGTGATTTGCTATATGTTTTACCACTGGCTTTGTTTATTGGACTCATAACGAAGCTCCTAAAACGGCGTGCTTTAGTCATGGATGTGGAACACCACAACAATTGTGTTATGTGCCAGCGTGGGCTACACAACAGAAGGTATTAGTGTCACATTTTGGCTGAAAGTATTCCACAAGATCAACCTGAGCTTGCAGATTATTTACGGCAACATGTACTATTGCAGGTTTGTTTTTTGTTTATCACTGCAGATATATTATACTAGGGTTATATTGTATTGATTAATCTTCTGTTCATACATAAATAGCAATATAGACTTACGAGTAGATTGGTAAGTGCCCTTTTTTAAAGCCGTACCTACTTATAATAAATGTTAATTAATACGAGTAGTTATTACCAAGATTAGGTAATTATTTTTTCTATTTTTAATTCTATAATTACAACTTAAAAAGGTAGCTAACTCGATCCATTCACTCACTAAGAGAATTAAATAAGAAACTGTTTGTTTTCTTTCCAGGTTATATTCAACAATGCGCGTTTTGTTTGCCACCGGTGCTGGCAAAGGGATTAAAATGAAATAAGAAGACCTGTCCAGAATGTCCACCTAGAACAAAATGAAGCTGCAACCATTCAATCTGCTATTTACAGAAGAAAACCAAACACCAGTGCACAATGCATTTTTAATAACTGTCCTAACAATGCGAACTCACATATACCAGAAGCGATAAAGGTATATTTACTATGTGACCATAATGTACCGCAATATCCGCGTATCAAATGTTTTTTTTAGCAAAGTATAATATTGTTAAACGTTTAAATTCATTGATAGTGATATTAAATCTCTTATGATTTTTTTCACTTGTTTGTTTTATTTTGTACTCGTAGAGCAAGATCTTAGGTGTTCGAGACCTTATTTTTACAGAAATAAAATGTGTGGGATAAAGTAGTGTTAGTATGTACCTACATACTAACACTTCGAGCTTAAGCATGCCAGCGCCAGTAGCATGACATCAGTGAGAGCGAGATTCAGTCTTGGCCGAAAGTATTAGGCATTGTCAGTAAAACAGTTAATAACGTTGACTAAACAACGTTGTATAAATAATTGCATTGATAGTGCATCCATTCAGAGAATAACATCTTATCAAATGGACCACGCGATTAAAAATAAAATAAGGTAAATTTTATGTGTAAGGGCAACCAATAAGCCCGCACATAATCTTTATAACCAACTGTTTCGTAAAGTACAGTATTACCTTGAGGTATATTGAGTTCATTAAGGTCAGCTCCTCGAATCACTAAACCGTTGATGAGACTTATTGCAAATTGTCCCCCATGTTTCGCTGCCACGTGAAGACAATCTTCGCCTTTATGGTTCTTTTTTCGCAGAAGAGGCTCAATCAGTACATGATCCTTCGATAAATTGAGAAGTAGCCGCAGATATCCATATCTCACAATGTAATGGAATATCGTGTTTCCAGTAGCTCTGTATCTTCTCGACAATTCTGTTCAAACGAATTCATGATTCTCCATTGTCAGTAAAACAGTTAATAACGTTGACTTTTCTGATTGAACCGTGCCAAAGGAATGAGAAACTTGCTTACTTTACTGGTAACTTGAAGAAGCGCTTATCGTTCTCAAGGTAATCTGTAATAAATAATTGCATTGACGGTGCATCTATCCAGATATCATCTTATCAAATAGACCACGCGATTCATAATAAAATAAGGTTACTTACATTGAAATCACAACAAAATAAATTGCATAGTTGTTTCTTCCCAATAATGGTTAAATCCTAATTCGTTTTCGGTGAAAATATGGCTGCTATTTTCTGCCATGCTAGTACATTAGCAGCACGGCTGAAGCCAATGTGTACTATAGCAGGCATAGTCGGGACAAGTCCTTATTTTATTAATTTAAATTTAATTAAATACGAAAATTATGAAGGTGGCATAGGCATAGTCAAATTTGAAATCAGCATAATAGTTTTATCGATACAATTATTTTCGCAAGTGCAAGTTATGGCACAGTTGCGGCCCATGAATGTTTGTAACATTTCCTTTTTATTACATGTTACCTTAAACAACAATTGCAAATGACATAATGCATAACTTACCGATACAGTATGTTTTCTTGGGGAACACTCACGACGACACGACCACGACACGAACAAAATAATAATAATAATTTATTTAATAAAAACGTTTACAAAAAGTGTATATTTAGCCAACAGTAGTGAATCTAGACACGCGGTAGCGTGTCAAGCCAAGTTCAAGTAACAGAACTGGCGAGCAGCACCGTGTGTAATATTACACGAACCATTTGGAGCCACTTTGACCCCCTCATAACTCAAAAACTATTTCATATAAACGTGTCAAATCTGGCTCATATATTGAGACTTGCGAGATACATAAGTGCTCCAAATTTCATAAACACAACTGAAACGGTTATTTAGATATTAACGTCCAAAAATCGTCATTTTTATCACTGACTGACCTATAGATCAAAACTCTAACCTAGTTTCAGATGACCTAGAAAGTTCAAATTGGGCATGCATATAGGTAATTAGGTGAATGCAAAGGAATAAATCACAAACTGGTAATTTTTTATCATTTTATTATAATTTTTCACTTAATTGATTCTATTAAGAACACTTAACTTATACTTAGTGCCTGTAACTGTAAAAATGTAAGAATCAGCAATCAGCAATGAAAACTTTTGACAGCCGGTCTTTATGTTGATTTTAAGGTCTTCACGTGAATATATAACGAGTTGGATACCATCCTTAATTTTTTTTAATCCATCCTTAATTTTTTTTTTAATTTCGTTTTATTACCTACTTATAACTAAGAGTATAGTCGACTTTTGTATTTATTACGTTATTAACTGGGATTTAGTATTAATTATTGTTTCAATATTTAGCGCACATCAATAGATAATTTAATTTATGAACTAGAACGAGTCAAGACCAAGTTTCAGATATTAAGTAATGTATATGTTCACAGGGAACAATTCCGTATTTGCTTAGCATATGTTATTACTATCCACAAATCACAAGGCCTTAGCCTTGACAGTGCTCTTCTCGACATAGGCTCCTCTAGTAACGGGCTGGTTTACATTGGACTCTCCAGAAAAATTTTAAGTTAAATCCTTAGATGGAGTACATCTTATCAATTTAGAACCAAGTCAAATCAAGGCACAAGAACGCTCTATTGTAGAGTACACCCGTCTGCGTACGTTATACCGCCCCGACTTGGTCAAATTAAACCAAATAAAACGCGTAAAAAAAAAATCCGGATACTGAATGGGCATTTCACTCGAACATTTCAATGGTTCAAGAAAATATAGAAAATAACACAAAAAAGACAATTATACCCCGTAAATGTCGTAAAATACAGTAGTTTAACAAAAACCATATGGTATTAAATTTATTATAAATAAGTACCTACTAATCATTTATGCACAAAAAGTAATGATATCCCATCAAAAACAGAAATGTGAAATGAGAGCCAAGTTCAATATATACATACAGGGTGTCCAGTAAATAGCACGACATACTGCAGGGGGTGATAGCTTGGGTCACTACCTATCAATACAACACAATATATGTTCAGCAAAATCTTACGGATTTACAGTTTTACAAAATTTTCCGAAATATCGAAAAATCTCTACCTTGAAACAGATTTTTAAGTATCTCGTAATGAAAAAATCCTTTTCTAGAACTTTTTTTACATCAAATGATTCGTGAATAGGTTACTCTACTCATTATAAGTTTTTTTTTTTTATCAAAAACAAGAAAGTTTTGAAGAAATAGTTTTTTTTGTTAAAATTTTCACAGAACGATTTTCTTTTCGCATAAGTTTAACCTACAGTGGTGAAAAAAAAATGTATGTGGCAGTTTTGTACAACAAACATAAAAGATAGCCTGTTTAATGGTGATTTAGGAAAGATACAATTCTAGTGCATTTTCATTAAAAAAATACAAAAAAATGCTATTTTAGTTGCAGAGAAGCTGATTTTGTTGAAAATGTATTTAACGTAATTTTGAAAAAACCACTATGAGAATAAGTAATAGCTGCTTATTTACGCGAATTATTATAAAACTAGTTGTGACACGTAAAATGCGACGTGCACGCGTAATGACTAAAGGTTTTTACCTGCTCGCCGACCGACCCGACCCGACCGGTTACTGTCTAACAAAAGAAGCGCATGTGCTATCCCGCTCTTTCTTGCATTGTGATTTTGTGTCTCACTCTCAACCTTATTTGCGACACTTGTCAGTACGCTACCTTAAACCGTGCGCAACGCATCTCTGTGTTCACAAATTATTGTTTCGTACTGACGACTGTTTTGTGCCTTGGACCCCGGACTTTGTTTGCCTTACGATTTGGATTTTTTATTGTGATCACTACGACGACTTGGCGACCACCTGGACTTTTGTGTTTTATAACATGGCCAACCGCCGCGTTTTTCCTGGTTATACGCAGCGAGAGTATGCTGAGATGCACCTTATTTACGGAGAAGCTGGCCAAAGTTCCCGAGCTGCTGCCACCCTCTACAGGGAAAGGTTTCCCGATAGGAGACATCCACACCATGAAATATTTACCAGAGTGCATAACTCCTACATGGGGTCAACGTGGCGGTGGACGGCCTCAAGTTGTTGACGAAGACATAGTGCTTCAGGAACGAGAACAAGACCCGACAACTTCGGTTAGGGCGATACAACGGCGCACAGGGATACCGAAGTCCACTGTTCATTCAGTACTTAAGAGGTATGGATACCATCCATTTCACGTACGACGCGTGCAAACTCTTTTAACTAGAGACTACCTGCCGAGAGTTCAATTCTGCCGCCGCATGCTTGAAATGCATCGGGAGGACCCAAACGTTTTTAATAAGGTGTTATGGAGTGATGAGTCAGCCTGCAGAAAGGACGGCTACTTGAATTTGCATAATTTACATAGTTGGCAATTAGAAAATCCGTATGTGTCAAGAGAAGACAGGTCCCAGTACCAATTCAAAATAAATTTATGGTGTGGGATTTTTAATGACCAGATTGTGAGTCCCGTCGAGCTTTCACCTACATTAAATGCCAATAATTACTTGGAGTTTTTACGAAAAACCCTACCCACGCTCCTTGAAAATGTTCCGAGTGAGCTAAGAGAGGTGATGTGGCTTCAAAATGATGGGTGCCCTGCTCATTATGGCCGGGAAGTAAGAGCCTACTTAGATGAAGCTTATCCAGGCAGGTGGATTGGGCGACTGGGACCGATATTATGGCCACCTAGGTCTCCGGACCTAAACCCCCTGGATTTTTTTTTATTGGGGTGCCATGAAGGACAAAGTCTATGAAAAACCGATCCAAAATGACAATGAATTGAGAGCAAGGGTTAACATTGCAGCAAGAAAAATATCGGAAATAAGCCTGAGAACACTCAAAAGCTCATTTTTAAGAAGATGCCGAGCGTGTATTAGGGCACAAGGGAAGCAATTTGAGCATTTATTGTAATTTATTTAAATAAATGTTTATTAAAGTTAATTCATGTCTGGTATAACGAAGTCCCATCGGAAAACTCGTCGTTTTGATTTCGACTCTATTCACTGCGTACAACTTATACTCGCTGTCCGGCAATTTTGGTTCTTCTTTTTGCTCGTTTGCCCTTGTGTCCACTAGAAAACTCAAACCAGTATTTGTGCCTGTTACGCTAAGGTGGGTTGACTGGAAGCACGCAGCAGATTTCCGCCAGTGTCCGCTCCGTAGTTAGTTCCCCCTTTTTCCAGGCGCCAGACGCTTTTTACACATTTCTGCGCTTTCTCTGCGTAACGGAAATGTTAAAAGCTTAACCAATCCGGATATCCTTCAGAGCGCCGTGCCCGCGAGCTGCTCCTGCTCCGGGAGTTTGGCGCCTGATAACGATTCTTGCTGCGTGATCGGTTTCCTCTGTAACGGTTTTTCATTTCATCAAAATGTGCACTTAACTTCACTATTTCACTTAAAACTGTCTTCTCTGATTCACTTGTCGACGACGTTGGGCTGCTGTGATACTACTGCCACTGCACCAGTTTTGGTAACCTCATTGACGGCATCGGCGATATTAGCTATTTTTTTCAGGTCTTTTGTTTCTGTGACCTTGAGTACGACACGTACTGTTGGTGATAAGAGATTTTGCCATAAAACTCAGTGTTCCGTCCGTTGCTTTGTCTCGTACGACGACTTTCATTTTTGCTAGAAGTTAAGACGGCTTCTGGTCTCCCAGTTTCATTTAATTAATGAGTTTCTCTATCTGCTTTATTTGTGTCTTCGTATATTTTTAATAACTTCTCTAACTGACTTACGGTGTCGTTGTTTAATTTTGACTCCACTAGGTCAAATTTTGTGTTGTCTCCTAGTTTCTTTAGGGCCAGTGTCGCTACAGTCCTGATGAACCACACTCGAGGCTGGTGTGTCCAGAAATCGGAAATCCTTGCCGTTAAACCCCGAACCACGGTCGGGGTGTTGTCTACATCTTGCGATCGTTATTTCCCGTAACTCCGAATTATAAAGTTCATTCACAGGAATCAACACTATTGTGTTCTTTTTTATATTATGGATGATATGAAATTAAACGTGATGTAAGAGGTAACACTCTGTGTCTTTTTTTAATAAACTATTTACAATACTCACAGAAGAATATATGTACACGACTTCAACCGACACAAGCTATGAGCGTACTGGCGGCTCCCTGAGCGAAGCAGCGACTCTTACAGTAAACCTAAAATGCCACGTCACCGATTGTGTCACTACAAGCGTTATGGTTATTCCGAAACATCAAATCTAAACTCTCAATGATGGGACCTTCCCGCACGACGCAAATCGCTTTCGTCATAACATTATGTAAACATGGGATCAATCTTCTTCGTTTGTTACTAGTTGAGGTGTGCCTGATGCATTGCGTTTGATCCAGAAACGTTTCCAAGTCGCAATAATAGCTAGCACGATCAACGCCATTCCAAATATTGAGAAAATTATAATGACAGTAGTGATGTTTATAGTTTATGCATCTGAAACTTTTACGCTGTTATTCTATAAACGTCCCCTCCAATCCCAGATCATGTAGATTTTTCGATTTTGTCAATTTCCAAATAGTAAGTATTTCGAATACTCTTAATGTTTGCTTTAACTTCATCGATAGTCAGCCCTTTATGCATTCCATCACGCAGGGCTTCTAGTGCCGAAGCGGGCATTTGCTTATTTCTCTATGCATCGCAACGCTTATCCCCCAAGCATTCGTTCTCTATACAGCTGAACAAATTTTAATGTTTCGTTCTCATTCAATTTCCTTGCCATCGCGGTAAATCTTAACAAAAACAAACGCGTTAACAGTCTATAGATAAGAGCCAGCGACTGGCGCGATGTGTCTACACGCGTCCTCATGCTGGCGCTGGGTTTGCGGGGCACGCGGGGGTTGCGGGACCCACGCGGGTTGAGGTTACTGGCTTGAAAAATAGGCCGAGCTGGCTTATCTTGAAAAACTGTCTATACGAAGCCAATAACAAGCCAGCGCTGGCTGCTGGCTGCTGGCTTCTTCTAAACCTTGCTTGACAAAACATGGTTGTTATACGTTGCAGCACAGGTTTTTAAAGCTATATTGGTATCGTCTTGTTTGGTTGATATCAACTGACTGCTTCGTTTCTTCTTTAAAGTCAGTTGATCCGTCAACTGTCGGTGGTTATTCCGTTTCAAGAACGCGTCAGGATCAACCTTATTCGTTTGTTACTAGTTGGGGTATGTCTGATGCATTGCGTTTGATCCAGAAACGTTTCCAAATCGCAATAAAAACTAGCACGATCAACGCCATTCCAAATGTTGAGGAAATTATAATGACAGTAGTGATGTTTGTAGTTTCTGCATCTGAAACTTTTACGCTGTTATTCTTTCAACGTTCCCCCCAGCCCCACATCTTGTAGATTTTTCGATTTTATCGATTTCTAAATAGTAATTCGAATACTCTTAATATTTGCTTTAACTTCATCGATAGTCAGCCCTTTATGCATTCCATCACGCAGGGCTTCTAAGGCCGAATAGCGCATTTGCTTATTTCTGTAAGCATTGCAACGCTTATCCCACAAGCAATCGCTCTCCAAACGCGTCCTCATGCAGGCGTGGGAGTTGCGGGGCACGCGGGGATTGCGGGGCACGCGGGTTGAGGTCACTGGCTTGAAAAATAGGCCGCGCTGGCTTGTCTTAAAAAACTGTCTATACGAGGCCAATAACAAGCCAGCGCTGGCTGCTGGCTTCGTCTAAGCCTTGCTTAACAAAACATGGTTGCTATAAATGGCAGCACAGGATTTTTAAAGCAATTTTTTTTTTTTTAAATATTGGTATCGTCTTTTGTTTGTTTGATATCGACTGACTGCTTCGTTTCTTCTCCCTTTAACGGTTATAAGGATCTAGATGAGATAGAAAGATTTGGTTTTCAGATTTGTCTTACATAAGATGCCTAAAATAAAGATTGATTGAAAAAAGTACTTTTTTTTTAATTGGCGGTAAGAATATTCCCTCTGCCTGTTTGAGAGTAATGAAATAGCGGTAGGTTTTTTCAAGAAACTAAAAAAACAACATTAATCGTAAATAATAACTTTATTACCAATAAGAAAATGGAAACAAAAAGAAAATTACATCTGTTTATAAAAATTCGAAAAGCACGGTGTTATGCATAAAGGCACTCCACATTTGTTACACTTGATCTTAGATCGCTTATCCTTTGCCTTAGTGCTGCAATATCCGGCATCTTTGATACGACGGTATATCAGTTGGCATATGCTCACCAACATTGGAAAAGCGAATTTCCGGGGCAACAAAGTGAATTGCCTTTTGGTAATTTTCAGATACAGCAACTTTTTTCTTACGACGTGGTTGACGCCATCAGCACGACGTTTTCGCGAAGGTAAACAACCAATAAGCCAACTGGCTAGAGCTATACGATACTCCAGGTTGGAAAATTTGGTTGCATTCGCATTCTTTCCCTGGAGTAAAAATGAATTTGTGATGCAAGCATCAAAAATGAAATAAAATATGCGAAGCCACTACCGTTTGCTTCTTCGCCCAACCGAGTATGTCCCTTTTATATGATCAAAGTGATCTACCCCACCCATTCTTTTTGTGTACTCCTTCACTGCTGCAGGACACACTACATCTGTCTTAGAACCGTCTCTTCCTTTCCTGGATAGAGATGTTTCATTGTCCTTCGGATGGAAAGCATTGGTCATAAATAAAACTTCTTTAGTATCTTGCCAGATTACAAAGGCCACGTTCTCCTTCACTCTCCATTTGTACTGCCCTTTTCTTAGTTTTAGTTTACTTTTACTTTTTACAAGTTTCGGTAAGTCTGCTCTTTGCCTTCGTACAGTTCCGCTCGCAGAAATACCATTTACATGTAAATAATTCATGACATCATAACTGCAAAAAAAATTGTCAAACGTAACATGCACTGCCGCCATTCCTTTCAATTTTTCTGTTAGCTTCGTGACCACTTTTCCACCTAAATTGTCTTCTACTCTGTCACCATCTCTTCCGATAGATATCTCAAACTCGTACAGATAACCAGTTGTACTGTCACAGCGGCACCACACCTTGAAACCCCTTTTTATCGGCTTCATAGGCATGTACTGCTTCAATGAAGACCTTCCTTTGAAAAGAATCATTGATTCATCTATTGACTGGGATAAAGAGTTGTGCGCATTTTCTTGAAAGGCGGTGTTGATAAGCGTCAATAATGGTCGAATTTTGAATAGCTTATCATACTCGGGGCTAAATCTGGCAGGATGTTTAGAATTATCATTTAGATGCAAACAACGTAAAATTTGCTTGAATCTTCGGAATGTCATGGTGGATGCTATTTCGTCAACTCTAAATTCGGGATCCGATGACCAATACAATTCGAAAGTAGGTAAAATATTGTATCCCATAATAATAAAGATACCTAGGAAAGCCTTCAATTATTTTACGTCTAGTATGGTCCAGCCTATTACGTTGTTTTGACTCGCATGTCGGTTAGTCTATGTAATAATCAATTTAAAAACTTCAGAGTAAAAAAAATTTCAAAATATCGGATAGGCCTGGCATTATATGGTAACACGCGTGTCGGAGTCATTGGAACACTATCAAAGAACTGAGGCTGTGGCCTAATAGCAGTCCACGAGTTTTTTTTCCACGCTTCTTGATCTCTGTCAGAATCACTTGCTTCTGACTCTGATTCTGGTGGCGCATTATCTTCGGATGAATTGCCGTCTTCATGTCCAGCCCCACTTCCTAGCCTCGTCCTAGCTCCACGTCCCGTTCCAGTTCCAGCTCCTCGTCCTGTTCCAGATCTACGTCCCGCTCCAGATCCACGTTCCGCCCTGGCTCCTCGTCCTCTACTTTTTACAGGTAACTCACGTGAAATAGGAGGCTCAGCAGGCAGTAGTACAGCTGGTTGCGGCACATTAGGTAAACGGCACTGCAGATGAAGACGCAACAGGTTCTGTCACAGTAGGTGGAGGTATTACAAGTAAAGGCTCACCGCATGGGACTTCCGCATCAGATGATGTAGATGGTTGAGGTGATAACGATGGTCGTATTGTTGCAGTAGATCGAAGGTCTGGTTCGTCTAAATCCCCTAAAATTCGCTGTAATTTCGTGACATTGTACGGAAGGTCATCCTCTTCTGATTCTTCGCCATCTTCAGACTCTTCCGGTTCTGACAAACCGAACATACCGTACAACTCCTTCTCAATATCGTCATCTCCGAGTATTTTCATTATCAATCAATCTGCAAATAAAAAACAAAAGCGATGCAAAAACCACACCAAGCCCAGGAAAAGCAATAAATAGCCCAGGAGGAAAAGCAATAATAAGACCACCAAAACCTTTATTCCTTAGTCGCAAAGCAATAAAAACAGTAAATAGTACCACAATAAAGGAATATTTTCTCTAACCTTATTAGTAGAAAGCGGACTTCACGGTTAGAGGAAATATTCTTCCCACCAACAAAAATCGTTATAAATGAAAATTCGTGGCAGATACATAAAAAATACGTCTTACATCTATGAAATAACATTCAAAAGCACAACGTCTAGAAGAACTTACCTTTTTTCAGCACTCTATTGCAAAGATATGTACCGATTTCTCTCGCAGTACAAAAAACCACCAGTTTTGAATATTCACCTCAAAAACTTTGAGAAAAAATGAATCTGTCAATTTCAAATAAAAACAGAAACAAACGTCATAATGTTACGTTAGTGTTGTCAGGTCGAAAAATAAAATTGCAAATAAAAAATTTGTTTTTTTTTTGTTTTTATAGGTGGGAGAAATATTCCCTCTAACTGCAAAAGGGTTACAATTAGTTGATCGGTCAACGGTGACATCTAGTCTGCAATCGACAAGCATGTATTGCGTGATCTGATCCCCGTGATTTCATTTAGCAGATTTCTCTTAGTGCCCACTTTTGTGGCTATACTTGCAGGGACCACGTATCTCAATGATTTAAATATCCATCCCAATTTTCGTATCCTATCGGCAACGTGCTCGAGGTGGGAGTACTAACTCATGTGTTGGTCAATTATGACACCTAAATATTTTGTTTGTGTTACTTTATTAATTATAGGACATGTACAGGCATAATTCATGGCTCGTTTACAGGAATGTATTTTGATATTTAAATCTTGATCCGGTTATGAGCGATTTCTAATTGTAAAACATATATAATTGGATTTGGTTGCGTTTAGCGTGAGGAGATTTTCATTAAGCCAGTTAGCAATTTGAGCCATACCTATTTCAGCTCTGAGCTTTACTTCGGACCAGTTATTCCCATAGAAGACAATGGAAGTATCATCGGCGTATGAGAAGATTTTTGCGTTATCTACTTTTAAGTTATATAGGTCATTAATGTACATTAAGAAGAGTGTTGGTCCTAATACGCTTCCTTGAGGCACGCCGAACGATACCTCCTCATCATTACTGATGTATGTCCCTATCTTAATCCTCTGCCTTCTGTTTGATAGATAGTCTTTGAAAAACATAAGAGGGGTTCCCCTTATTCTATTTCTTTCTAGCTTGGACAAAAGGGTTGGAACAGCAACGGTGTCAAAAGCTTTTTTTATATCAAGGAATACAGCCAGACACTTTTTCCCCGAGACGACATAATCAGTTACCAGCGAGCTGAGTGCTGTAACTGCATCCTCAGTTGATATTCCCTGTCTGAAACCAAATTGTGTGGATGATAATATTTTAATTTTTTTGAGATAATGTAAGAGTCTTATATCAATATTTTTTTCTAAAACCTTGGATAAACCTGGTAAGACAGAAATAGGTCTGTAGTTATTGACATCGTCGCTGTTCCCTCCCTTGTGAACCGGTGTAATGATGGATTGCTTCAGTAGTGTCGGAAAGATACATTTTCTAAAACAGAGATTTACCAGATGAGTAATGACAGGAACAATGTCCTTGCTAATATATTTTAGGAATTTAGTTGGAATATTATCCCATCCTGGGGAACTGTCGGATATCAAACTCATCAAAACACTTTCTACTTCCATAGGATCAGTGTCCAAGAGCACAAAAGAATTAGTTTGTGTAGGTGATATGTTAGGTCGGCCAGACGTACGAGTATTATTAATCGGAATTTTCTGGGCTTTCCAATATTAGCAAAAAGTTATTTACAGAGTTCACTGATGCATTGGGAGAGGGCAGCATATTTAACAATTCAGTGCTTTGATTTTTAGGTTTATTTGAGTAGGTGATTGATTTTATATTTTTCCATAATAATTTCGTATTTGTAACCGATTTAGCAAGTAATTCTCTCTCGTATTTTCTTTTCAATTCTTTTAAGAGATTATTACAGTAATTTCTGTACCGACTGTAGGTTATTTTTAAAATATCATTATACGGGTCAGATCGATAGCTTTTTTGTAATTTATTACGATTTTTTATACATTTTAATAATCCAGAGGTGATCCAAGGCTTAATTATACGTCTGCTGCTAGCGATAACCTTCGTATTGGTATTGTATTTAATATAATCAATCAGTTTTTGAATGAGTTTTTCTGTTAGCAAATTCGGGTCGTCACAAAAAAGGAAATCTGCAAGATTATTTTCTTGTAAATATTTTAGTGCATTTTCAAAGTTTATGGTCGTGGTGATTTTGCTAGCGGATTCTTTATTTTTTATTTTGGAAAGTGATAAAAATTTAGTACAGTGATCGGTAATTGTAGTTTTTAAGACAGCAATTGAAGCTGATGACTTTTTTTTATGAATCCTCAACATGAAGTGGTCCAGGCAGTTCCGTTCTCTGGTCGGTAATGTATGACCGGGTAAAATACCATACGTCGACAACATGTTAAGATAGTTCACTCGGTTTTTTTTTTATCATGAGACATTTCTATATCTTTCGCTCTTATGTTAATATTTATGTCTCCCGCTATTATTATGTTTCCTTGTGTATCCCAATTTCTAATAAAACAAAAGAAGAAATTCAGGATGTTCCTGTATCCTTTAAATGCTATTTTCACCGTTTGGCCTTTACTGCCACCTGACTACGAACATTGGCAAAGAAATTATCTAGCAAAAATTATGCCCAACATTTTATAGGCGCAATTGATACACACAAAAGTGAGTACTGTAGATGCAGCTTTTGCTTTTGTGTTTTATCAAATAAGGTATTTTCTAACTGATTCAATTCTTCGGCTTTTGATACAGGCTTTATCATAAAAGCTTCTAGTTCAATAGAGCTTGCTTCACCAAGTTTAACCGTCGGCAAATTTTGGTTGCTTAGTCTTGTAAAACTGTCATCTATAAGAACAATAAGATCTGACATTTGTCGGGATTTTTTTTCCTCTTTTTCAATTATTTGCTTCTGTGTTTCGTGAATAATGTTTTGGTTATCCATGACGGTTTTCTGATTATTTAAAATTTGGTTTTGGTTTTCAAGGAGTTGATTGTACTTGTTTAGTTCGATATGTTAAGTTCTTGATCGTTGTGGACTGTATTTTTCTTTCTGGTCGATTAATTGAAACGACTTGCTAGTTACTCGTTTTTATTTGTCACTCAATTGCTTATAATTTTACACACTACACACAACGTACGCTAATAATCTTACGGGTGTTGTAGTTTTTCTAATACTGACTAAAAATACTGTGTTGCCATAAACATACTGCCGCTTCAGGCAAATAAACACTACACAACATTTCTCTCTACAGCGATATACAAAGGTCACTGTTTAAGAAAACATAGAGTTTGAACGACAATATAATTAACATACTTAACTATTAGTTAGAACGGGACAAGATTAATTAACTTATCAGAGTTTAAAATTTAATTACACAAAAATACAATATTTTCTTTCAGGTTCACTTATTTTACTTGAACATTAATCATAAACAAAGGTAAGTACATCTATGTGCTAGTTTTTATAAACTAGTTAGGTATAAGTTAACAGGTAAGTACAACTCATGACAAACAATGTTAACCCTAGATAGCTAACGTTCCTGGATTTCTATGATAAGCTAACCATTCGACTTTTTGACGACCATTTTTTAAACGTGTCTTTTATTTAAGAAATATGTTATTTTAATTAGGTTTATTATATTTATAGGAAATATGGAATGTAAATTAAAGAAAATTATAACAAAAATGAATATTTATTTAATTTTTAAGTACTAAATCACAAATTTTAAATGGCACATGTTTCATTGAGATCAATAAGGCACAACTTCTTACAACGACTAAATTAGGAACTATTGTTTAGAAATGTCTACTTTTAGTTATAGTTTATACTATAACTAACCAAAAAAGAAGAAAAAAGATTAAAATTATCCGTTAGTATCAAATTACTTAGATTTTTTTGGCACAAGTTGGGCAAAAGTCAACCGTATGTTCGCCACAAATGGGAACTCTGCAACTATTGCAGTGATTCTTGGTCATGCGCCTTTTCTTATAGGAACACAAACTGCAGCTTTTCCTTTTCCTTGTTGAGGCATTTTCAAGTATTGGAATACTTCCAGAACCAGCTTGCCCAAGATTTTGACCTTGACCTTCAGCGCGATCCTCATGGTTCAAACCCAAGACGTCTCTTATCTTGTCTTTCATTCTACGAGGCATTGTTGGTATTTCCAGTCGACGTTTTAGCCAAGGTTCAACTAGTTTTTCAGGCAGTTGTTTCATATAGCTCCTTCGTGCCAGTGGTTTACCTCCAGACACCAATACATTATGGCAGTAGATGACGTAGGAGTTGATACTCGTTATATTGAGCATGCCATAAAACATGCACATGGGCCACCGGTTAGTCTTACGGTTACAAGACATATTTGAACACATCTGGTCAAAGGTGTCTACGCCACCTTTTGTGGCATTGTAAAATTCTATGATGTGTGGCTTTTTCGATGTTGGATTCACTGTTCCTTCTTCGTCACATGACGACAACAAATAAACCATTTTGCTTGGCTTCGGTTTGAATGATAGGAGAGTTAGTGGCCCATCATAACAAAACATGGAAGTACTTATCGCTCTACCTCGGCTGTTCTTTATTTCTTCCGGTATTTCTCTTTTGTTGGCCCTCAAAGTTCCAACTATTGTCAACTTATAAGGTTGTTGTAGCAGTTGTTTAGCTAATGGGATGGATGTAAACCAATTGTCTGTGGTAACGTTTCTGTTTGAGCCATAAATACTCCGTGTTAGTTCCTTGACAACATATTCACCAAGGGGCACTCCTCCAGTATTTGTAGCTTTTACAAGATAAGGCATGGCGTCAACCATGTACCTGGTCCCACTGTCACACATCATTTCAATTTTTATACCGTACTTAGCAGGCTTGTTCGGGATGTACATTCTAAATTTACACCGACCACGAAATGCCAGCAATTGTTCATCGATGGTAACGTTAGATCCAGGAACGTAATTGTTTCGGCATTGAATCATCAGTAAGTCCCATATTTTTCGGATTGGTGTGAGTGGATCAGACTGCAAGGTTCCTATTCTTACAGCCCTATCATCAAATCTAAGACATCGTATGAGGAAATCAAACCTTTCTCGACTCATACACGAGATGTATCTAGTTGCACAGAAAGACGTGTTGAACAATTCATCACTTGTAAGATGGTTATCTTTCAACGCAGCTGCCAATAATAACACACCGAAGAGAGCGTTGAGTTCCTCTTTGCACGTTTCGTTTTGGGTTGATGTCATAGTCTCATAGCTTTGTTTTTTTATTGCTATTTCAGCATTGGTCCACTGCAAAATTTCCTCACATATTTCATCAGTCATAAAGGAACCAAATAAAACGAGAGGATCTATTATGTTTCTGACTGAACGGGCTGGTCCTCTAGCCGTGCGAATGATATTCATCGCAGAAGTTCGGGAAGAAGTATGTCCTTTGTGAGTTGCCCACACATGACGATTTTTGCCACGAATATTAGGTTGAGGCAAGTGGATAATGCTGTTGGAAGCAAATGGTGAATCTTCACGGAGAGGACGAGCATCGGAAGGTGGCGTTTCTTGTTCCTGTTCAATATCTAAAGGTGGACTTACTTGCGCATCTTCAGTGTCCGAGGGTTCGTCGTGAAAGTCACTTTCAACGTCATCAGCCACCAAACCATCCTCATTTTCACTATCAGAAGAAACATCATTTGTGTTGACATAATCTTCATCATCTAACGCCCGAATTATGTCGTCATCTGTGATCAATCTTGCAGCCATTCTTCACTATCAACGAAATAACTAAAAAAAAACAAAGCAAAAATCAACTCAAAGCACGCAAGCTAAAAGTTACGCATAAGCTAACCATTCGTCAAAATGACGAGTATGCAGTAGGTATCTCAAAAACAGAAGTACTTACCGGCTAAACGCAACCACCACGCGACGCTGTCTAGCGGACACTAAGTTGGCGCGAAACCGCGAGTGTGTAGGTAAAACGATGAGAAAGGGAGACGGAGATATTTATTAGATGCTCGTCATTTTGACGAACGTTAGCTATCTAGGGTTAAGTAATCTATAACTTATGTATTTTATATATCTTATATACTTAATTTTCTGATGTATCTATCAAAACTTTAGGTAAGTAATATTATGTATTTAATTAATTAACACATCACAATGGTTAGGTAACCTATATTATTATAGGTACTATTATAACATGTACACATTCTATTTTATATGTTTGTTGACTGAGTTTTTTTATAATTGTGTATAAAAATAGAACCCACATTTAGGTATAAAGCTGAAATAATTAACAAAAAGACTTTTAAGCAAAGGCGAAACTTACTATTCAATAGGTTACTTATGCTGTGTTAACTTATGCTCTGCAATGACCTATTATAATGTACCATTAGCCGTTTTTAGCTGCAAGGCTCGAACCTTGCCGTCCTTTCCAGTATTAACACATGATCTACACGTGCCATGGGCCACGCCAAAGGAGGAACATTTGATTCTCTAATAAGTACAAATGCACCTACAGTTATATTAGGCATAGATTGACACCATTTATTTCTATTTTGTAAAGTATTTAAATAATATTTATACCAAGCTTTCCAAAATCTTTGTTGTAATTATATACATTGTTGCCAGAACCCCAGTCTATTTGTTTTGGTTTCAGCAATATCTACTTCAGGGTTCATAGTTAGGGCAGTACCTATAAGAAAGTGGAGTCAGGTAACAGTAGTCATTGACATCTTGAGAGAGTGGTAAAATAGGGCGCGAATTAAGCACGGCGTCTATCTGATATAAAACAGTGTGTAACTGCTCATAAGTTAATGCAGCGTCTGATACGATTCTTTTTAAATGGTACTTCATACTTTTCACAGCCGCTTCTGCAAGCCCTGCGAATACCGGTGCATAACTAGGCGTAAAATGAAACTTAATGCCTTCTCTCGCGGCATAAGCTTGCACAAGTGTCTGGTGATCTGCAGAACTATTACGCTCGTACAGCTCAGCTAGTTGGTTCCTTGCCCCACGAAAACAGCCACCGTTATCGCAAAATACGTCGCTGGGCAAGCCACGCTTACTTATGAATCTTTTGAAAGACGCTAGGAATGCAACAGTTGACAGATCTGAAGTCAACTCTAAGTGAATTGCCTTTGTGACAAAGTATACATGTATGCATACGTAACCTTTACTGACTATAGCTTTTCTTACACGCGAATTCTTAACTTGGATTGGCCCAGCGAAGTCCATGCCTACTTTTTAAATGGTCTGCATGATGTCACGCGGTGTTGAGGCCAGGACCCCATTAACTGCTTCGCTGCACCAACCTAAAACAAACCAAGCATTTATGAGTCACTTTTTTTACTTGTCGCATGCCATTAAGCTGCGGATCTCGCCACAACGACTGGCGCGCACGCTAGCGCCGCCGGCCGGCGGCGCCGCGCAGCATTTCGACCGCAGCAGCCGCGGAGAGCGTTTGTTGCCATTATACTTAGAAATAACGTGCGAACCAATGTGTCGCGTCGCGGTCCGGAGATTGTAAAAAACAAATTATTTAAAAAACAAAAAACCCAACTGCAAAAACACATCCTAACTGAAAAGAGAAAAACAAGCATTATAAGCTATAGTTTGTATCACAGGCGGAGACAAACAAAAGCTACAACATACTCGTATTTCAGGTTATTGGTTTGTCCCCGCCTGCGATACAGTTGAGGTAATAACAGAATACGGACAGAGTTTTGGAGTACCTATCTAATACATGTTTCCAAGCGTCTTGAACATTCCTCTAATTTGTAATATTATGCTTGTTTACAAAGTGTACCTTTAATATATGACTCTTTCATTCAGTTTTATTATTATATCACAAGGTATTTTGTTGTAACATTTAACACAGTACCCCATAAAAGATATGTGTCCTTTAGATAATCTAAAAGTGATTGATTATTTCTAGTATTAATATTATTAATTCACTCACTATCACTTAATTTATTGTATTCAAAAAAGTTATAAAGCGTAGCTAGAGAAGTATGAACGAATTCAAGTAATTCCTTCTTGATCGGGGTCAGTGCCAAAGGATGGTGAATGTGTGGTAGTGTGTGGTGACTGTGTTTGGTCGGTGTTACTGTATGGTGTGTGTTGCTGGAAAAATGAGGTGTAAGTATGTGGAGACTGTGTTTGGTCTGTGTTAATGTATGGTGTGTGTTGCTGGGAGAATCGAGGTGTTAGTATGTGGGGTCTGTGTTTGGTTCGTGTTACCGTGTGGTGTGTGTTGCTGGGAGAACGAGGTGTTAGTGTGTAGGGTCTGTGTTTGGTTCGTTTACCCGTACCGTATGGTGTGTGTTGCTGGGAGAAAGAGGTGTATGTCGCTGTGAGCATGACGTGTTAGTGTGTGGTGATTGTGGTGGGTTATTATTGATGGATGGTAAGAGTGTTGGTAATTGTAATTCAATGGATCTGGTAAGGAGACAAGAGAACGAGAGGGTGGTGGAGTAGGGTGTGAAGAGGGGGTGAAGGGGGGTTTCTGCAGGTTGGGATGGTGTTGGTGTGTGTTGGGGTGCTTTTGACTGGTGAATATGACTGTTCCTTTTCAAATGATTCTCTTATATGAGCAAGCTCCTCCTCTCGTATCATTTGTGCGATTTTAAATTTTATGTCAGACTGCCGCTGGAGGGAAAATAATTTGGCGTATCCCAAAAAATGGTCTCTGTGGCATCTGCTGCTTGGAGTTGGGTTTTTTTGCGGCTATGTACTCCAAAACTCGGTCCGTATTCACATTCGATCTTTCTGCCAAACTTTCGAAAGCACGAAGAGGTCGTCGCGGCGTTGTTGCCAGAACTTCAGATATATGTTCTGGAGTAGTTTCTTTTGACACATTCTCAGAAAGATTAGAGATGGTCGGTGCAAAGCTAAGATGGGGTTTCATAAACTCCATGATCTCGGCCCATTGCTAGTTTCCGTAACAGTTTCTGGCTCCTTGGCCAGTGGTTGTTTCCGTAAGTGGCGCGAGTAACTGTCACGAAGACCCTTCCACTTAATCTTTACCGCATCAGCTAAAAAAAATTTGAATAAACGTTATAGATTGTTTTAAACACACTTGCTCGAAAAGTGACTCTTTTAACAGTCGCAGTGTATTGAATACGCATGCTTTTAAATTTAGTGTGGAAAAGTACGCCACAGATAAGTATGTATACACTGTATGCTAGATAGAGATGTGCGATATTTTTATAATCACAGCAAAGAATCTTCTTGCCTTTTTATGCCTAGTGTAAATCTAAACTGAGTAGATAAATAAATAAATATGATTTCTTTTGCAAGTGTGCTGAAAATCGACGTTTGATACTTCAGCTCGGGCTGCAATCCCGTCTCGAGTGCAATGACAAAATGCCCACTCGTATTAAATGACGATTTTCAACAAACTTGCATTGGAACACAAAAAAACTTTGCTCACTTGCTTCAAAATGTACAATTTATTTATTTTATTCAACAGATATTTAGCCACAGGAGACAGCTTAACAACTATAGCGCGTAGCTTTCGAGTTGGAGTGTCAACTACATCAAAAATGATATCCGAAGTTTATGAAGCAATTTGGAAAAACTTGAAGACACGGTATAACCAACAAAAAGCCGCTGGGAATCTGTGGCAGAAAAATGGGGATTCCCTAATAGTATCGGGGCCATCGGTGGTAAGCATGTGACAGTAAAGTGTCCCGATAACGCTGAATCGGCATATTTTTCATATCTGAAAAAACACAGCATTGTCCTTTTAGCTGTTGTTACCCCCGAATATGAATTTATTAGTATTGATGTTGGAGGGTATGGCTGAAACAGCGACGGAGGAGTATTCGACGAGTCGCTAATTGGTAAAAAATTCAAAAGGGGCGAATTTTAAATTCCCGATGATAAGCCTTTACCTGGCCAAGTGGAACCTTCTCCACATGTACACACGGCTACGCATCAACCTAGACTGATTGGACTTTGAACTATTAGAAGTTGAACGCTGCTAATCGTGCGAGAGGGTGCGGTATGTTTTTGTTATTTAGTCCCACTCGCACACTAGCCTGCGGAGTGCGTGGCACGCGCCCCTGCTGCCACCGGCGCTCTATCCTTACTATACTATACCTTTACATACGTATCATATACATACTACTTTGTAAACAAGTTCGGCTCGTGGCGTTCAGTTATAATAATACTATGGGTTGTTTTTTCGATTTGCGCTGCGCCTGTGCGCCACTACATCCATTAGGTATTTGATATTAAATATTATATATTCCCAGCTTTTCCCCGTAGTTCTCACGCGTGTAATTCGGAAATCTACATCATGTCGGATATTCATACAAACTTTCAACCCCTATTTTACCACCTCTTTTTTTTCGGGCGGGAAATTATCAAATAACTTCTCCCGCTCTGGGCGGATCGAGTGACAATTAAGCTAACTAGTTTGCTTACGAAGTAATATACCTAATATCAGAAGTGTGCAAGATGGTAAATGGCATTGGTGTTATAAAGCGATATCCGGAAAATACGCGTAGGTAGATATAGGTGAAAAATGGTTAAAATAATGAAAGCTGCAGGTATTCCAATGCTAGATCGTTAATATCTGGTGGGTCCACCATTAGCGTCTAGCACTGCATCCAACCTGGCTTTCATTCCAGTAACCATGTTCCAACACATATCACGAGGATCCCCCCTCATCGTTTCCCACGTCTGGATTGCCGCTTGCCGCAAGTTTTCCACGTTGCGCACTTCTGATACATCCTAATTGAGAACCATCTGTCCCCAGAGGTTTTCAATTGGGTTGAGGTCGAGGCTCTTCGCAGGCCATGGTATGAGCTGAATATCCGGCTGAGCTCGGAGCCACGCCTGAACTACTCTAGCACTATGGATGGAACTGTTGTCCTGGCAAAGATAAATAGTGCCTGTCGGATGGTGCAGTCGCACAGTCGGCACCATAACATCCCTCAGAATATCCACATACTGTTCTGAAGTCATGCGGCCAGATATCTCTACAAGTTCGCCAGGACCAACAGAACTCATCCATCCCCAGAATCCCAAGCTCAGCCGACCACTCGACCTGTTGGGTATTACATTTTCGATGTCGTATCGGTTGTTGTCTCGCCGCTTTAATATTTTTCTCCCATCTTTGTCAGATTTGAACATTTTTTCATCGACAAATATGACAACATTGTTCTCCCAGTCGAAGTTATAATGTTGCAAACAAAAACCTACTCTAGCCTCAGCATGGGCCGGAGAAAATACAATTTTTTTTGCCGGGATCCTTGTCTTCATGCCAACGGCCTGCAATCTGCGTCGGATTGTTTGGGTTGATACCTGAAACAATAGCAAAAAACATTTTCTTCAAAAACAATTAAAATTAAGATACTTATTTACCTAATGCTAATAATAACCATGGGTACGTTTTACAATACTCTTGCGATACGATTACGATGTAAATGATAATAACATTATTTTAAAATTATAACATCCTACTAAAAACTTTAAAAATATAAATCATCATATTCATAATCAGCCTATAATGTTCCCACTGCTGGGACACAGGCCTCCTCTCTGTGAGAGGGAGTGGGCCGTAATCCACTACGCGGGTCCAGTGCGGGGTTTCTAGGACATGCCGGTTTCCTCACGATGTTTTCCTTCACCGTTTTGAGAGCAGTGGTGATGTAATAATTTACACAAAGTAAAGCGCCTGTCTGGGTTCGAACCTACGACCTACAACTCGTAAGTCGCGGCCGTTACCACTGGGCCACCACTGCTCTGCTTAAAATGCAAAGAATGATTATGTTTCGACGCGACGTTTCATTTACCAATGTTTTTCTTGTTTTGAGAAAAATCGTGCACAAAGAATCTTTAATTTCTTCAACATGTAAACAAAGTAGATATTATTATCAACATTTCTAAGAATAGTCTGATCTTAATTAAGCACGCGTTTGCAAATCTGACCGAAGTAAGCTGATTTTCGGTCGATTTTGCGACAAAAGAACACGAAATCAAATAAAACAAATAACTAACACAGATAGATTACTCCTTTATCTTTAAATGGTGGGGATTTTTTCTTGAAAATTAGGTTTTTTAAAATCGTGTAAACTATTTTCCGTTGGCTCTTCACACAATATTGACGATATCGGATTGAGTGTCGGAACATTTTTCTTCTAATAGTAACATAATTTTATTTCTTAAAAATACGGGTTTCCAAACAGGTGGTAATGGTTAAACTCAAAATGGTGGGGAAAAAAACTGTAATACATCAACGTCTTTTTTTTCACATATTTTAATTTTACGAGTGAACACACATTGCACTTACTTGTTTTATTGCACAAAATCTACGTCTTCAAAAATCCAAACTATCAAAAATACTCATTATTCGCGAAGCTATCCGTGCGTGCCGGGGTCGCGGGAAAGTACTAAAGGGCCGAGGTACCGAGGCCCCTGGCAACACAGGCAACAGGAAGGAATACGGGTGGGTTTTAGTCAGTAAGAGTCTGACACACCCCCCGCTCAGCCAAGAGCAGGCTTCTCCCGCATTGGGCGGAGCGTCAAATAATTAAAACACCCCCCCGTGTTTTAATTATTTGATGATTTCCCATCCAAAAAAAAAAACAAAATCCGTGCATGTGTGTGTATGTGTTTGAGCTATTTCAACGTAGTTGTACGATTTTTGCGATTCGATACCTATGCATTTTGAAAACGCGACTTTTACCTTTAATCTATGTATGTATAAATAAATATGTAGAACGGACTGTTATGCCAATGCCAAATAAATATATACAATATACGATGTTTATGAAATTGTGCACCCACAATGTGTGTTTATAGCAATAGAATAGAATAGAAATGAAATGAATAGAAATGTTAATGAGGTATACTTATTATAAGTAATAAGATGACGCATAAAAACGTTGATTATATTCTGCTCTAGTTGTGACTGGCGCCTTCGCGTGTAGGACGCTTTCACGCATTCTACACGCGAACGCCTGCAGGCTTAGCATGACACTCTCTATTTCTTCAAAGAATAAAGGCTCTTTCCATATAAAGTGACATTTCGTTTCTCCTTTTTTGACATCCCACCGTAGAGATCTTTCTACATAAAAAAGGACCTAGACAAAGATCGTTAGAAACGAAATACAAGATGACAGATTGTAGAAGGATTTCTACGGTGAGATGTCAAAAACTGAGAAACGAAATTACACTTTGTATAGAAAGAGCCGTGTCTATTCTTCGAAGAAATAGAGAGTGTCATGCTAAGCCTGCTGCTGGCAAATTACTGTCTTATGTCTGGATGCGTCAACATTGATTTGTTAGCAGTTTATTGTTCGAAGACCGTTGTGAGTGTCTGTTTTTTTTTCAGATTTTATGTAATTATAAAAAAAGTATTGAACTTACGCTATATTGTGTGGCAGTAACCTGCGTGTTCAAGAATGGCTGGTTAGTATGCCCCGCAACAATGGCAGCATCTTGCTCTGCTGTGGTGGCGCGCTGGTAGAGCTGCCGGTGGTGTGCCGATAGGTCACCCCCAGTGTCCTCATTCCGTCGCAACCAAAAGTTGATTGTTGTTCTCTAAAATAATGATACTTAACTTGAATTTTATATCAATAGATACCTAAATATTGTTCCAAAAAAACATAGCTTATTCGATTGACAACCTATGTTTGTGTAAAAGGCGACGCGATAGTAAATAAATAGATAAGTAGATAACTCATACATATAACTTGGGCTTCTTTAGGGCAAGAGTGAATACGTATGCTTTTCTGAACCAGTGGATTACATCCTCGACCTCATCGTGACTTACCATCAGGTAAGTTATAGGCATATAATTGTATCGTTATCTTGCGCGGCCTTGGGTGCAAACCGGTCGAAGAAAGGGGCGCTGTGGCACTATCGCATAAATGTAAATAAATACCTTTCAAACGTTAACTAATGACAAGCAATTAACTTATTACCTATCTATTGTTACGCGGCCGCCGCGCGCCGGTCGGCGCAGCTTTGTAAAAGCAGATGTTCAAAATGGTAGCTATTGTCTTGGATGCAATGAGTCTCTTGAGAAATGCTAATGACTAAATATTATCTATCGCCGGCACAAATACATAATAATAATAATATATTAAAATAATCAGTATTATCACTCACCGTTATCCCCGTCCTCCTTTCAATTTCTTTGATGGTATAACCACCCTCTCGCAACACCACTATCAGCTGCCGCTGTTGTGGAGTTAATTGTGGTGCCATTAATATTGGTGCACCAAGCACTAGCACAGCAAAGAACCGAATAACTAATTATATTTATAAAAAACCCACAAAACAAAAAACGGAATAATTAATTAATTATATAAAAATTAATAAACACTGTTCCATGGGAACAACAGCGGGCGGCCGCTATACTTAAATATGCGCGAATACCGGACGATATTTGGGAACTGACTAGCAGGGTGGCAGGTTCTAAAATAGTGAAAAATATTGGCAAAAACGTGCATCTGTGTGTGTAGGCGCAACGCAGCAACTAAAGTGATTGGCCGAAGCCACGATACTCAGTCCCTTTCCGACAATTCTCTGTATTGCGCGTAGCGTAGTTGTGGGTATATAGGGTGTCTAACTTGATGTGTAGCCGTGTGTACTAATGGGAGATCAGGCGTTTGCTTTGTCGACGTATTTATTGCGGCCCTACCCCTACGGACAGCCTAGAGATGATTTACGAAAGGATACTTTTAATAAACATTTGTGTATAGCACGCCGTGTTGTAGAAAATGCATTCGGCATTTTATCAATGAAATTTAGAATATTTTTAAGGCCTATAGAATTGAAAGCAGATAAAATACCTCTTGTGCCTTCTTGTTGCATTCTTCACAACTATTTAAGATTGCAACATTGCGATTATCAACAGGCTTTGCTGGCAGAATGTCCAGATCGTCAAATGATTCATATTGATCCCACTCAAAACAGAAGGGCACCTAGTGTGGTTTATAGCATTTCTATGAATTTTATATTTATATGAATTCGGACGTAAAGCGATCGCTATCCATGTCGAGACTGCAGCCCCTGCACTATTCAGCTATTCACAGCCGCTCGATTCGCTATCAAAGTCGATTCTTAAAGTTTGTTTAGGGGGAACGCTATAAACGCTCTTTTTTTTTTTTTTTGGGTGGTAAATTATCAAATAACTTCTCCCGCTCTGTGCGGAGCGGGTGGGTGTGTCAGACTCTTACTGACTAAAACCCACCCGTGTTCCTACCGTTGCCTGTGTTGCCATGGGCCTCGGTATCCCTTTTGGACTGTCCCGCGACCCCGGCAGGCATTGGCCGTAGTGGACCCCTACACTTGTGCTGACGACATCTCTTTGAGGCGCGCGTGGTACACAACGCGCCGTCCATTGCTCACCGTCTGCAACCCCGCGCCTTACATAATCAGCCTATAATGTTCCCACTGCTGGGACACAGGCCTCCTCTGTGTGAGAGGGAGTGGGCCGTAATCCAACACGCGCGCTCAGTGCGGGTTGGTAGATGTCACATGTCTTCGAATTTTTGGTTCTAGGACATGCCGGTTTCCTCACGATGTTTTCCTTCACCGTTTTGAGAGCAGTGGTGATGAAATAATTTCCACAAAGTAAAGCACCTGTTCGGGTTCGAACCTACGACCTAAAACTCGTAAGTCGCGGCCGTTATCACTGTGCCACCACTGCTGCCCGCGCCTACGGTGGCCGAAAATCCGCCTGGGATTCCCGACGCCCAGGGCGGCGGCTAGGGGCGAGAGAGCGCGTAATTTGCCATTCCCTCAACTTTCCCGCCTCCTCCTTCACGAGCATTACAGCTTCGCAGAAAGAGGTGACGGCTGCCCATGCCCTCTCGCTTCGTAACATGGCCTGAACCAGGGCCGGACGCAAGAGATCTCTGCCACCGATCGCCTCCACGAGGACACGGCGGTGCTCTGCCCAAGCCGGGGAAATCTCCACCGTATGCTCCACAACGCCCGTGTGTCACCACTGTGTGGATCGCCCACACAGTGGTGACACACGGGCGTTTTCTCGCGCCTTATCCGACACAGGAACCTCCCGAAGCTGCCGTGTCCGATGAGGACCTGCGTCAGGTGGAAGGTGAGGATGCCTTGGTACCTCTCTAGCCACTCCTCAAAGAAGGGACTTGTCGCCGCAATAATGGCGGGCCCAGCTATAAACGCTATAAACGGACCTTAACAATCTAATTCATTTTTAATTATTTTGACCTATTGTGATGTAGTCTTTATATTGTAGGCGTATCGTCTTTAAATATAATTATATAATATAACATTAGTTATATAATTATAGGTATGTGAATATTTTGTATTAATTAGTGTTGAAGATTACTGATGTCTGAGGGTTCTTTGAGTGAAACACTATTATGCACCAACGCAAACTATTTATTATTAATGTTTATAGGCACTGCACAAACGTTTTCGAGTATTAAAACCACAGTTTAGATTATAAATATACAGAGCGCGTGTGTAACAAATGGCTGTACCAGAGAGAGAGCTAATGTGAGAAAAGGACTTATAGATGTGAATATAAATTAGTACGGCAATACTAAACATTCTCACGCCTTCTTGTAACAAAACTGCACTACTTGATAAGATGGAAATGCTGGCAATGCAAGTTATTTTATAGTTAATATAGAGAACAGGTATATAATTTTACAATGTAAGGCAAGTTGTTAATTAACTATTTTAAGGTAAGCTATCCATTAAGTTACAGAATTTGTAACACTATAACTTATACAAACAAATAAAAGCAAACGCAAAAGTAAAGCAGTAAAAATTCTTAAACTAGCTTATTATTACACTGATGACACTGACCCTGATTAGTTATTACATTGATGTAACAAAATCAACTTATGTATGGGCCTAGTATAATCACCCTTAGATGTATGAATGGTTGCAGATCTTACTAATTTGTCATTTTTATTTACATTAGTTGATATAACTTTACCTAAAGGCCACAAGGTAGGAGCTGTACATTAATCTTTTATTATTACAATGTCTCCTGTTCTTAAGTTTTTTTTAATGTCTAACCACTTATTTCTATTTTGTAACTCAGAAAAATTAAAATTGTTTCCAAAATCTTTGTTTTATTAACATAATTTTTTGGTATATACTTAATCTAGATTCATTTAAATCTAACACACTGGGTTCTGGAATGTCTGTTATAGAAGCTCCTATAATAAAATGAGCTGGAGTTAAACAGATAACATCATCTGGAACATCGGCAATTGTACATAATGGTCTTGAGTTTAATATGCCCTCTATTTGGACTAAAGTAGTATATAATAATTCGTAAGTTAATTTAGTAGAAAATAAATGTCTTTTTAGTAATGACTTTACAGACTTAATACCAGCTTCATAAATATCACCCATGTGGCTGGCAAGGGGTATTGTAAAGGACATTGACCCGTTCTGGGCCATATGCTGCCCAGACATGGGAGTACTTCCAAATGATTACTTGCATTAACATATAATTTTAAAAAATATAAAAAAACAAATCGGTCCCAGGGATTTTAGTTAACTATTATTTTAATAAAATGTTTTCGCATTAAAATAATATGTAACTCCATGACAATCAGATTCCATCAAAAGTAATCTCGCTCGGCTCGAAAACTAGTTCTAATGAATGCTTACCGGCTGAGAGTTGCAACACAATCAGAGTTGTGAAAAAAATGCTGTCTCACAAGCGCTCATTTAGATTATGTATATGTTTGTCTCTATCATGCATATACCTGCGTCTGTACCTGCTTGCGCGCGCGCCACTGATTTCGCACTGCAGTCTAACTTCACCCGTGATCCCGTTGTGTACTGTGCGCATTTTTATTTCATCCATTATTTTTAACGACTTGGCTTTACTTGGACTTTTGTATTGTTTCACCCATTGACCTGGCTTTTCATTTGGACTATCGTAGTGCTACATATTGCGTTTAGATTGAGTTTATTTTCGAAGTGCTAAGTGTTCTGAGCAAGGCTAACGCTCCCTGCAGTGGAAGGTGTGCCTGCAGTGGAAGATGTGCCTGCTGTAGAAGGTGTGCCTGCTGTGGAGAACATACCTGCCGTGGAAGATATACCTGCTGTGGAAGATGCGCCTGCTCTAGAAGATCCGCCGGCAGTGGAAAACGTAACGTTTAGGCTTCCTGAGAATTACTGCCGAGCCCCGAACACATCAACTACTTGTATGGTATACAATTGTACAAACAATACTCGTCTTCGAGTTCCGAAAAGTCTAAAAGTGCAATTGCTCATAAACCACAATTACTTTATTCCAGCACATGCACGCGTGTGCCAGGAACATTTAGAAGACAACTCCTGGGACGATCTTTTCACTGCACGAAATCGTTGTTTTCATTTTAATCCCCAACAAGTCTTCGAAATGTTGGAATTATTAAAACTACCCAGAAGCCACATTATAGATTTTGAAAATCTTAATCAGCAACATGATGCCGAATTATTTTATTGGACTGGTCGCACTCGTGACGAATTCGAAAGGCTGTTCAATGAAACTACACAATTAGCACAAAGATGCCGATGTCCACGGACAGCACTAGGTATACTTCTGTCTAAACTTAGAACTGGGGAATCGAATGAAAGACTCGCCACGTTTTTTAACATGTCGCGAACGACTCTCGAACGGAAGATGAAAACAGCTAGGGAATGCCTAGAAAGTGGTTTTGTTCCTCGCCACTTGGGTTTCGATCACATGACCAGAGAACAGATAATAGAAACAAATCTAGCGGTTCCTAATGCTTTGTTCGCTAATAATGAGAAAGCTATTATAATCTGCGATGGAACTTATATGTACATCCAAAAGAGCAGTAACTTCACATTTCAAAAAGTCACGTACAGTCTCCACAAGTACAGAAACCTACTTAAACCATTTTTATTTGTTACATGTGATGGGCACATTATCGATATTTCTGGACCTTATCAAGCGACTCAAAATGACGCTACTATTATAAATAATCTTTTAGATGGTCCAGGTAGAGTTATTCATTGGCTGTTACAGTTCGGTGATATATTTATTTTAGACAGAGGGTTTCGTGACTCTATACCCATGTTGGAATCCCATGGATATGTTGGCATAATGCCAGAATCTCAGGCAAGAAGAGCTACTCAATTGAGTACAATCCAGGCAAATAAATCAAGAATGTGCACCATTTTCCGGTGGCCTGTTGAGGTAGTAAATGGGAGGCTGAAACGTGATTTTAAGATTTTTCGTCATGAATATTGTAATGTAGCCATGAGCCATTTTTTCACAGACCTTAAAATCGCTGCGGCTTTAACGAATGCCTTTCACGTCGACATAATAGACAGTCCCCATGCAAGCGATTTAATAAACATAGCTAGAGAGCGACTGAATGTTGCCAATAACTTGGCAGATTACGTGGACGAAAAAAGATTAAACCGAAATAGAGCCCATTTCGAAAATATTACTGTTGAGCAGAATAATGTTACCGCATTTCCAATATTGACCGCTGAAGAATTGACCCTTTTCGCTGTAGGCACCTACCAAATAAAACTTGCACCCAGTTACTACAGTGAACATGTACGCAGCAGTGGATCATTTCTTATCCAACAATATAACGGAGATCTTATCGATCTGTCAGCATTTACTATGCCTTCCAGTAATGTCCAACTCATAAGAGCACACATAAAGAGTAGACATGTATCGTCGAAAATGTACCACTGCTACATATTGATACATCAGGACAATCCTGGAACAGAGTGCATAAGAAACTATTGCTGCTCATGTTTCACAGGTCGCAGAACAATTGGCAGTTGTGCCCACATTATGTGCCTAGTTTGGTTTTTGGGCTGGGCTAGGCACCAAGACGTTATTAGGCGTCCTGCTCTATTTCTCGATACAATTATCATCGATGACGATGATGACGATTAAGTGAATAATTATAGATCATACGATGTAAACGAATAATGTAATAATATCAATGTTAGTAATTCATTGTTTAATGTCAAGTAGATAACTGTGAGTATTAGTAATGTAAATCAATTCTGAATATCAGAAATCATGAAATACTTGATTGTAATAATAAAGTGAGTAATTGTTTAAAATAATTACTGCGGTACGTACCATTGGATTTCATTCTTCACCAATAAAAAATCTTAACAAAAAATATTGTTTCTCATATCTCCTCGAATAGATTTTGATGAGCTTTCGTTTACAGAGTAGTGTTAGCCTAAGGTACATAATGCACTATGTGTTCATTCTGGGCAACACTTGGCTCAACTCCCATACATTGATGGTCAATGTCCTTTATAGTCAATAGAATTAGATGTGCAAAAATCAAGTATTTGGCTGTAAGATTTATCTGACTTAAACATTTTATAAAGCTCATGTAGTTAAACTTTTAGAACCTCTAAAATTAGTAGCATTATCAGTATACAAACATGTTGGAGTACCTCTTCAAGATACAAACCTTTTCAAAGCACAAATAAATGCCTGGGAGCTCAAATCAGTAACAAGCTCTAAGTGTATAGCTCGAGTCGCCATACATACAAATAGACATATGTATCCCTTTGTGTATTTACAGTTTCGAGTCATTGAACTCATGATAGCTATTGCACCACTAAAATCAATGCCTACATGAACAAAACGCTCTTTTTAGGGTTACTCGGGGAGAAGGGAGACTAGCCATTTGCCGACCACAGGTTTGTGCTCTAAATCTAATGCAATTAACACAAGAATGAACTTGACTTCATTCCTACCATGCATAATCCAGTATTTTACTCGTAATCTAATATTATATAAAGTGTTTTGTATTCCAGAGTGTAGCAACCTTTGGTGATAATGTTGAACAATGAATGATGTTATGTAATCTTTAGCAGGTAGTATAATAGGGTGAGCTTGATTATAGGATATGTCAGAATGCTGAATACGACCTCCAACTCTGATGAGCTGGTCTTGGTCTAGGAAAGGATTTAGTTTCCTTATAGGACTGGACTGAAATGTATATAGTTTTTGTTTAGGTAAATCTGTATTAATTGATTCAAAATCAAAAGTCATTTATTCAAACTAGGCTGAGGATCAGCACTTTTCGAACGTCAAAATTACATAAGACAGTCCCCCAAAACGCCCAACCTTCGCCACTTCCTAGTGCTTTTTGAGTTGATTGACTGAGTGATGATTCTAAATATTCTCTTGAAAATGATTTAAGTTGTGTTACTTGAACAATGCAATTTGTAGATCTGTTGAGTTCTTCTACAGTTAAGTAAAGCGAATACCTTTGACCCTTGTTTTTTAGTTTATTTATGAACCTAAACATGAATGCAATGATTCTTGTTAACTTTGTGAAGTTAGACCTAAGAAATAAGTCATAAAAATATTCATAATTTATAGGAATTTTATTCAATGTATCTGTGGATGTATGGCATATTTGTGTACATGTGTTGTGGACAGGAGTTATTATTTGAGAAGTAACTACTTGGGGCACTGAAATAGGTCATGTAAATATATCCTGTTTAATCCAGGTAGGGCCTTGCCACCATAACTCACAAGTGGATATTTTTTTGGGCATAACCCCTCTAGTTATTAAATCTGCTGGATTTTGTTTGGTATTTATATAATACCAATCATCCGTGACAGTTAAATCGATAACCCGCATTATACGATGAGAGACATATGTGTCATTTTTATGTTTGTAAGGGGATTTAATCCAGCTTAGGACAATGGATGAGTCTGTAAATAGAAATTTATGATCAATTTCTATATTATTTTTTGTAGTGTTAATAAATCTATCATATAATTGTGATAACAATAAAGTCCCACATAGCTCAAGTCTTGGAATTGACTGTTGTCTTTTAATAGAAGCTACTCTAGACTTGGCCATGATCAAAACGCAAGTAGATTCTTTATTAGGATAATTTGCTTTTAAATATAAGCAAGCACCATATGCTTTCTTAGATGCGTCACAAAACCCAAATAGGGATACATTAATAGATATATCAGTAAAATACCATCTTGGGATCTTTATAGAATTTAAGTAATTTAATTGATCAATAAACTGTTGCCAATGATCTTGTAAATGATTAGGTATGGGGCTATCCCAGTCAATGTTTTCTTTCCAGATGTCTTGCATTAACGCAATCCTAGTGATGATAGCTGACAGGCTGGACTGCCCCTACATGCTGCATTGCTGCAGCAGGCATGTTCAGGCAAGGCCGTTTGGCAGGCGTTATTAATGCTTGAGTGTGTATTTGTATGTATCTAAAGAATTTTTTTTTCTTTGTTTTATTTAATTTTTAATTTTAATGCTATCTAATTTTATTTTAATTTTATTTCAATTTTATTTTAATTTTAAATTATAATTTTATATTGAATTTTTGTGACATTTATTATTAATTTTATTATTATTATTATTTTATTCTATTGTATGGTATTATTAGTGTGAATTGTTTTGTAAATTTTCTTCTATGGGCCTAGTTACCCGAAATAAATGAATTTTATTTTATTTTTTATTTATATTAAAATTTTGAGAATAATTACTGTAGGAGCTAGAACATCTATCGGATCAAACGTCTGTGCTATCTGTGATAATACAGATCTTTTAGTTTTAAATGCTTGTGATTTCAGGTATGTGAGTATGGAGTATGTCATGTGTAGGCAGCCACATTAAACCCAAAGTCTTAACGGAGTCTGGCTTGTTAAAATCGTAGGAATTGTTTTGAAAACTAGAATTATTTTGTGAATTATGTTCACAATATGTATTCATAGTAGGACTTGCAATCTGTGCTAAAATATGAGGATGGTTTGAGGTCCATTTGTGCAACTTGAACCCGGCTTTATTAAGCAGTTCTTTTAATTGTACACAGAGTTGAGTACATTGTTCAATGGTCTGTTGAACAGATAGATAATCATCCATATAACTGCAAGTTTCTATGCATTCTGCAGCTAGACTGTGAGTCTTTTCATTTTTGTAAGCTAAATCTAACATAGTGCAACATGCAAGATAAGGTGCACACTTAGTGCCGTATGTAACTGTTGCTAATTCTATGCATTTGAGTGGATCAGATTTAGATTCCCTCCATAAAATCCTCTAATATGATCTTTGCTCTGGATTCACAAATATACCTCTGAATATTTTAACTATATCACAAGAAAAGGCATATTTGAATAGTCTGAATTTCAAAATTATATTAAGTAAATCATTGTAAATGTTAGGACCTTCATGTAGAATATCATTCAAGGATGTGCCTGTTGATGTTTTGGAGTTACCATTAAAAACAACTCTTAACTTTATTGATCTACTTTCAGATATTATGACAGGTAAGTGAGGTAAGTACGAGTAATATGTATTGTTTTGTGTAGGGGAGAATTCCTTCACATAATATGCATGACTCAATGCAATATACTCATTAATGAATTCTTTATATTGAGTGAATAATGAAGGATCTCTTTGAAATCTAGACTCTAATTGTAATAAGCATCGGTAAGCAGTATTAAATGAGTTACCTGAATCTAGTAGTTTGTCTGTCTGTAGGGGTAGGTTAACTGTGTATTTACCCTGGTGATCTTGTATCGTAGTAGACTCATATATGGTTTCACAATATTTATCTTGAGGAGATATTAACTTTTGAGGTGTTATTTCCTCTTGATCCCAGAAGCGTTGTAGAAGCTCATCTGTTGACAATAGAGATACATACATGCTAATGTGAGGGTCAGAAGTATACTTGTCCGTAAAGAGGTGTCACTTGTGAGTTCGCCTGATACAATCCAACCAAATACTCTATCAATCATGACCGGTAGGTTGTGACCTAACTTTGTGCGGTCTGTTAGCAAGAGTGAATAGAAAAGCTCTGCACCTATGAGTATGTCTATAGTGTTAGGTATAAAGAATGTGGGGTCAGCTAGTTTGCATGTAAGCTTGGGAGGTTTGTTCCAGTTGTGTGTAGCTATGTAAGTATGCGGTAGTGGCACTGTAATGTTGTCCATTACTAAAAATGTTAGATTAGAGTTATAATCATTGTATCGAAGAAGATATATTAGCATTTATGCTTAATTGTGCAAGGCTGTCTTTGTTACCCACACCTTTAATTGTGCATGCATGGTAGCTGTATGGAAGCTTTAACACACCTGCAAGCCTGTGTGTAATTACACTGACTTCACTGCCCGAGTCTAACAGTGCTCGTGCGTTTACCCAGTTTCCCATAGCATCCTGTATTTTTATGATAGTTGTTGATAGCAAGGTAACATGACGTTTAGTGTTTGAGACAAGAACCGCTGATGGGTTAGATTGAGAGTTTGTTTCGCATTGGACATTTGAATTTGTAGTATCGTGCTGTTGCACGCAAGAGTTCAGTGAGGCAATAGTATCAGGTATAGTGTGGCCATTAGTACTGTGCACTCCCTGACGTGATACATGTCGGACAGATCTTATGATATCAGTTTGCATTTCTAAGGCAAGACTTGTGGCGGGACGATGGTCGGAGGCTATCTATCTGTAATATATTGTATATATGTATATACTTACTTAGTTGATTAAAATGTAATCCAAATATACTCACATTTTATTAAAAATATGCAGGTGATAAATAAGAACTAAACTTTTTTTATATTATTATTTTTTTATATTTACAAACAGTTATATGGGCGTATTTTTATTTTCTTGTACCATAGTTTATAAAAATAAAACTGCAATAAAATACTTTATGCATTTTTTTTTCTAATCATAAATATATGTATTAACTGAATATCTATATGTTTTTAAAGTTAATAGCATATCTTTTTAAATAAAAATTAGTTTAATGCGCTAGTTCTGATAAAAGGCTCCATTGAGTTACGAAAAATAAATAGAATTTTTTTAAATTAAATAGTCCAGTAATTATAAAATAACATTTATTTCCAACATAATCAGTCAGTGCTACAATTATCTATTAAATATTAAACATTTAAACACAACTTGAGCAATGAAAATCTCTAAATGCTCTCTTATGAGTTACAGTTGGTCATAAACATACACTTTTTTTTGCTGCTAACGTATTAATGACAAATTAGACAATAAAATCTGACACAATGTAAAATAAAGGAAAAAAAATATTTATTTGGTAACAAAATGGCACGTTAATTAAAGAACTTAATGAAATATCTTTAATTTCTTAACACTAAATTTGGTAGACATCACTCAATGGAATTACGAAATAACTAAATGGAACAAGTAAAGCTTTGCTCACAAGAAACAATTTTTACCTAATAATATTCTGTTTAACAGGAAGCTACTCTAACTTCGAGTCTTTAAAAAACATAAAATAAATATCTATTTGGAACAGTAACTGAAGTATTATTAATTATCCAAAACAAATAATTAAGACGGTTCACGCGTGTCGGCATTTCATACAAATTTTGAAGTTCTTATTCTTCGATGTTTATAAACCGATTTTAATGAAACTTGGTATACATACGCCTCAGAGCCAGGTCTAAATAGTTCGTATAGAACATTTTCGAAAAAGAGTTTAGATGAAGAGTGAGGACAATTTTATGTTTTCTATAGAAAGTCAAAAATCACTCTATCTTTTCCCCTGTAGGTACTCTTTTTCGAAAACGTTATCTACTAACTATTTAGACCAGCAGTGTGATTCTGTAAGACCTCATTCTAAACTTCGAATCTGAATCCGCCGTGAGTTTCTTGATTGGCATTCTAAAAACTCGGTTGATACACTAGCGCTGCCCTTGCGAGCGTGTCAGCGAGTTGAACTAAATTGACCGTGAGATTTTGACAGATAAAGTATGAGATGACGTAAGAAGTGGCATTCTGTAAGGTAATTCCCCCGTCACTTCGACGTTCCCTTCGATCTCGAACCCGATTCAAAGTGTCAAATAAAAAGCATCTATTTTACGAGTGAAAATAGAAGAAATACTGTAAGAATAGCGTTAAAATAATATTTTTTATGTCACAGTGTTGAAAATCAGTACAATAACTTTAAATTTGCGGTTAAAAACTACTTTTTGGGCGTTTGTAAAGTGAAGCGATAACAATGGCAAGAATGTTTTTGTGTAAATCTTTATTAGAAGAGGCTCATGCTTTGGATAAACTAGAAAAGCGTCGACAATCTAACCAAATTCGAAGTTTATCTTTACTAACCCGAGATGACGACTATGTGAGCGTATATAGATTGTCAAAAGAACTAATTGACCAACTAGAGTATGACTTACTGCCTCTGATGAAGCCCACAAAACGTCGAGGAAAAGGACTTTCAACACGTTTAAAAGTAAGTGCTTCATTTTACTTTGTATAAAGTTACTTTTGTAAGTATTTACACAGTTTATAGCTGATAGATTTGTAACAAAGTACACCAACATAATTTATAGCTTAAAACTCATGAAAACACTTCATAATAAGGAGTAGGTATTCCCTTTAAGTTGTTTCCCTGATAGCTACGTTTTGATATTAGTCTAAGGACCCTATATTTATAGTTATAATATAGGTAGGTACTCCGTATTAATAATAGGCATGTAAATAACAAAATTGGTCCCTATTTTGTTTGACTAGATCTAGATTACCTATTTAGGTTTTTTATTGATTTATTGTTTCACAGATATTATGCACCTTGTCATTCTTGGCTAATGGCAGTTATCAAAAAATAATAAAAGAAAATATAAGAACATATATATCGCAACCATCAGCATCTCGTTGCATAAATGAAATAGTGGAAGCTCTTAATAATCCGGCAATAGTAAAAAAATATATAAGGTTTCCTCAAAATATACAAGAAAGACAAATGTTAAAAGAAAGGTTAGTAGGTATATTATAATTAAAGTGACCTTAGATTTTTACATTTTTGTGATAGTTAATCATGTTAGTGGTTACTTTTAATTACAGGTTCTACAAAAAGTTTGGCTTCCCAGCAGCTCTTGGGTGTGTCGATGGCACTCTGGTGGCAATGAGAAAACCAGTAGAGAATGAAGAACGTTTCTACTGCCGCAAAGGATACCATGCAAGAAATGTGCAATTGGTAAAATGGATTTCAATGTTGTAATATATTACTATTAGGTATTCAATTAGTCTTCTTAATAGTTCTTTTTTTACATTTCTTTTTTCAGATAACAGATGCAGATCTAAATATTTTAAATGTGGATCCAACATATGGTGGAGCTACTCATGATAGCTTCATTTTTAACTATGGTGTTATAAAAGCCCACTTAGAGGCATTAACAAATGCTGGTGAAGAAGTTGTTTTGCTTGTAACCTAATCCCTCCTTCAAAATATAAGCCTAATTAGGTATAAAAACTACATAATTATTTGAAACTTTTTTTTCTTATTTCTGAATGAATTTAATTCCTATTTTCAAAATTAATATTGTTACTTGTGTCTTGCTGTGCTGTGTCACGCTGAATAATCAATAAATCAATCTGCCTTTTCTGTCTATATTGGGCCGCCAGATACAGGCTGTGCCTAGTTTGGGGCCCAGGGCTACTTCTACTTAGGCACTCTTTTAGACTTAACTATGATTGTTTCTGTTTGTATGTTTCCTAACTTGTGTGTGTCAATAAATTGATTAGATTTATTTATTTACTTATATTTTTTTTCAGGTGATTCAGGATATGCTCAGCGCGCCTACCTTATGACGCCAATTAGTGGTGCTGAAGATAATTCCCCAGAAGCTTTCTACAATGACCGTCACTTAACTGCTCGTAATTCAGTAGAGAGAACAATTGGTCTCCTAAAAGGACGATTTAGGTGCTTGTTAGTACACAGAGTGCTCAATTATCATCCAGACGTAGTTGCGAAAATAGTTATTGCATGTTGTGTTTTGCACAACATGTGCAATCGCGCAGGAATGCCTGCATTCACAATTTCAGAAGAAGAGAGACTAGAAGAGCTCCAAACAATTGCTGCAGCTCAAAGGAGGCAAAATAGGGATTTGCCATCTAACGCCGATTTAGCTCTAGGGCAATTACGTAGGCGAAACTTAGTAGATAGGCTATGGCGTTCACGTCATAATTAATTTATCCTTGGTTTCATTTAGTACAATCATGTATTCTGTGGTGAGTGAGGCGGGTTGTTACGTTCTCCAGCGGAGCGATGGTTGGGTCATGCCTCGTGCTCGTGAACGGGTGCCGCCAGTGGGAATGGGTAGTATATTGAATTATAATAATTGACTATGTCTGGATAATAATTGAGTACCTTTGTCATGCCCACTCTAAACGTGATGATCACGGTAAAGAACATATAGCTAACACAGTGTCGGATTTGCAGTTTTGGCCGCCCTAGGCCCCAGGCCATGTAGTAAATACCAGTCACCCTTTTCTCATATAGACTACCTACATAATTAATTTTACTTTATTACCAACTTTTATCGAAATCGATTTAGAAATATAGTTAACTATAATATCTGCTAGTTGCCGTGCTATATTTTCCGAGGTTTCAGGGATAATTGCACATTTGAAAAGGTTTTAAGTTTTATTTATGTAACTACAGGTTTACTAGTCGCCACATAAGCGCAGCAAAATCATTAATTAAATCTTCGCAATCCAATTTCGTTAAAAAAACAACTTCTATGTTAAGCAGAGCAATATCGTTTTTAGGGTTCCGTAGTAAACAAGGAACCCTTATAGTTTCGCCATGTCCGTCTGTCTGTCTGTCACCGCTGTAGCTCAGACACGTTTAGTACTAGAAAGCTGTAATTTGGAATATTAATGTAACGTTATACGTTGATTATATCTATAATTATTAACTATTTGCAAACCTACTTAATGAATAGTTTACGCTTGCAACTGATATATAAATAACTAAACATTCCAATCAGTTTTATAAAATATTGTGGCGAGCTTCGCGCACGAAACTGGTTTGTTGGTAGGCGTCTCCCCTCTCCATGCGCGTCGTTAAAGTTCGCGCACTTCCAGCGGTCCGTGGAACAATCTCGACCGGCGGCTTGACCTGACACTACGGAGCAGAGTGACCGTGTCTAGCGATCTATTAATTGTACCTGCCACTACCATCTTTACGCAACGAACAACATTTTGAAAAGTTACAAAGTTCAAACGTGTGTGCTACATCTATTAAAATTAAATAATATTTAATTCAGTGTAACCCCAAATCGGGGTTCTTCCGTACCGGAGTTTTTTGGTACCGTCGCTGCGAGGGCTGAGGCTGGTCGACCCTACAAGCTGCCTTAACCGCCGTTGGAAGACCAACCTACCTACTTGGCTGCCACCAGTCACCTACGTTCTGGGAACTACCAGGATAGTGGTTTTTCTTTAGGCGGGCTAGAACTTCACACGCGCTCGATATCGGGAACTCACGTTAACATATTTAAATATTAAATATTTTGTAATCATATTTATATACTTTTAATTAAACAGATGTACCTTGCTTCCAACAATATGTTGTTTTTTTTCTACCTGCAAGGCAACAACGTTACAGTGGCGCCCATACTAGTGGTAGATATCGAGCCGTGTTTAGTTCTCTTCTGCTAGGCATTTTTTTAGTTTCTTGGTGTTGGCTTTCTATGTCAGTAGTGTTAGTGTTTATAACTTGATTACAGGCTGTCAAAGGTGAAATTTTTCTATTCTATCGTATCAAATCTTGAAATATTTTAAATTTAAAAACTGTTAAAAAATAAAATACTACCCACATTTTTTTATTATATTCACGTTTGTTAGCCTGAGTACCTGATTTTGTTATGTTACTGTGTTAACATTTATTTTATTTTTTTTTTGTTTTGTGAATTTTGCAACACACACCTCTCGGGTAACTTGTCGTATATTTTCTTAAATTTACAAAAATGTCCTATCCCATAAAATTTTTATCATTACAAAAGGCAGAATTGGAATATGAAGTAGCAGTTCGTGGTGGTGTATGTGCCGATTCTGTAAACGAGCTGCGGAAACAAATTGTTAAATTGATTCCTATCCTACCCTCTGAGGATATTTTAGAATCACATTTAGATCCTAAAGATGACTTAAAAGCGGTCAAAGAGTCCCTGTTAAAGTCTCATAATAACATAATTACCCTTAAATCTAAATTTGAAAAGAATTTGTTCACACGCACCGAAATCTTATTGCACCACGTATATCATAGACTTAATCGAATTAATTACTCAACCAGTGACGTAGCGGAGGTCTATAAAATTTGCTTGTCCAATTTCAATACTCAATACAAAGATATGACCTTACTTAGGCCACAAACTGCTTTGTCTACTCAGGCTCAGGTATCTACTCAAACGGAACCGGTTCCTGAAACAAACCTAGTGAATGTCCCTGTCAGTTGCGAGCGTAGGCTGTTTTCAGAAATAAGCAAACTGAAATACTCCGGAAAAACTTGCGTCCGTGCATTTATTCAGAAGGTGGAAGAGTTTATTTTGAGCAGAGCTATACCTCGTGAACAAATGTTCTCTTTGGCTTTCGAGATATTCACGGACGATGCTCTTCATTGGTTCAGATGTGTTAAAGATCAGGCTAGTACCTGGGATGACATTGTTTCTTTGCTTAGGCAAGATTTTAGCCAAAGTGACTTCGACTACAAATTTTTATCGGAAATAAGATCACGCACTCAGGGTGAACTAGAAAATATAACTATTTACATTTCTATTATGCGTGGCATGTTTTCCCGTTTGGATAGAAAGTTGCCAGAAGAAGATCAATTAGATATATTGTTGCACAACATTCGACCTTGCTATGCAAGTACGCTCGCATCATCTGCGGATATAACCGATATAAGTAGTTTACAAAAATTATGTAGGAACTACGAAAACATACAAACTAAACTTAAACAGTATCGCGAACCGCCTAAAGATAGTGCAGAAACCTTGGCTCCAGAATTCGCATATAAAAACCAGCCTAGCAATAGTAATTCTAGTAATTATAAAAATACTAATTCTAATTATAAATCTAACTACTCTAAAAATACTTTTGAAAATAATAACTACAAAACTAAAAATACTAGTGATACTAATTCAAATTTACACGTCAATGAAATGGCTCATGTATCTCAGGAAAAGAACAAAAATGTATACTGTCCTAGATGTAGATCTAAATCACATTCACTGGGTTCATGTAAACAACCACACTTTCTTATTTGCTTTAAATGCGGAAAGAAAGATGTCAAGTTTCCAGAATGTCCTAATTGTCACTCTAACGCAACAAAAAACTAAGCGGTGAGGGTTGCGGAAACAGTAATAGCACCAATTTCGATAAGAATGACTGGGATAATTGGCTCAAAACTGTCTCAAAATTTTGCTCTTGCTATACTGTTTCTTCAATCCGTAATAATAGTATGGACTACACACGGCCTTATGTTCCAATAAGTATTGGCAGTAAACCTGTTATTGGGTTACTAGACACAGGTTCTGCAGTGACTATAATGGGAAATGACTTCCATAAGAGTTTTATTCCATCTAATTACCAATGGAACATATGTCAATCTACGACATTTGTTGCAGCGGGTGGGCAGAAACTTTCATCTTTAGGATTTATTTCATTACCATTCACTTTAGAAAATCAAACACATAATTTAAATGTCCACATTATTCCGGAAATAAAAAATTCATTAATCTTAGGCATGGACTTTTGGCGTAAATTCGGTTTGTTCCCTAGTCACTTAAACACTGTTCTCTTTTTAAATCCATCAGACGCTCAGTTAGCTGAACTGAAGTCTGATTGCTCAGAACACCTACAGTCGTATGATCATTTATCACAAGACCAGAGGATTACAGCAGATAATATCATATCGCAGTTCCGTGAAATATCATACGAAGTACAAGGTCTTGGTCGTACTTCTCTAATAACGCATACCATTGACACTGGAGAAGCTGCCCCCATTCGTCAAAGGTATTATAGAATGTCTCCAGAGAAGCAACGCATATTAGTGGAGCAACTAGATGAGATGCTGGGAGATGATGTAGTTGAATCTGCTGAGAGCCCATGGTCATCACCAGTACTACTCACACCTAAAAAAACTGGTGAGCTTAGATTTTGCTTAGACAGTAGAAAATTAAACGCCGTCACAAAAAAAGATGCGTATAATTTGCCTTACATCTCTGAGATCCTTGATAATTTACGCGACGCTAAATATTTAACCAGTTTAGATCTATCTAAAAGCTTTTGGCAAATATTGATCAGTGAGCAGGACAGATGCAAGACCGCGTTTTACATACCAACCCGTGGCACTTACCAGTTCAAATCTATGCCATTTGGTCTTACTAATGCACCAGCCACACAACAACGTTTAGTTGACATTTTGTTCTATGGACCAGAATTTGAACATCGCGTTTTTGTATTTGTCGACGATATTATAATAGTGTCTTCTACTTTTGAGCAGCATATTTCTCTACTGCTTCTTGTTTTAAAAAAACTAAAATCTGCTAACTTAACTATAAATTATAAAAAGAGTCAATTTTTCCGAGACAAACTAAAATATTTGGGTTATGTAGTCGATGCTAACGGTTTACATGCTGACCCAGAAAAAATTGATGCAATTAAAAATTATCCTACCCCCGCTAATAGAAAAGAAGTTCGTCGATTCTTGGGCGCAGCTTCTTGGTATCGAAGATTTATACCAAATTTTAGTTCTTTGGCTTCACCATTGAACAAACTAACCTCACAAAGCAAAAAAGCACCATCGTTTGTATGGTCTAAGGAAGTTGACATAGCTTTTAATAAATTGAAAGAATGCTTAGTTTCTGCTTCGGTACTCTCGTGTCCCGATTATTCAAAACCATTCGAAATTCACACCGATGCGAGTGACTACGGTATTGGTGGTGTGTTGACCCAAAATATTAATGGTGAGGAGAGAGTCATAGCCTACATGAGCAAGTCATTGTCCAATCAAGAACGCAACTATAGTGCTACCGAGCGTGAAGCTCTTGCTGTTCTAATAGCGGTTGAGCATTGGCGCTGTTATGTGGAAAATGGCCAAAAATTTGTTGTCTACACGGACCATTCTGCCCTTAAATGGTTTTTAAAACTAAATAACCCTACAGGTCGATTAGCTCGATGGGGTGTACGACTATCTGCGTATAATTTTGAAATAAGACACCGCCGTGGATCTGAAAACGTAGTTCCAGATTTTCTATCACGTTCTGTACCTATTACCGCTGTTGATAGTCTTCCTATTAATACGCAAACTACTGACGCGTGGTATCTCAACATTTATAATGGTTGCCAGTCTTCTCCTACCTCGTTTCCTAACTATTTAATAAAAAACGGAAAACTGTATAAGTATATGAAAACTATGTGTCCGTTGCGTAGAGAATTTGAATGGAAGGAGGTAGTACCTGCGGAATACCGTAGTACTGCATTGGAAAAGCACCATTCCGAACCTTCTGCAGGGCACTTGGGTGTCTTTAAGACGTATAGACGGCTCGCTTTATGTTATTACTGGCCAGGCATGCACGCGGATGTTCAGAAATTTATTTCAGCTTGCGATGCGTGCATAGCTCATAAGCATCAAAACCATGCCCCTTTAGGCAAAATGGGTGAGCCTAAAGTATGTTCTAGGCCATTCCAAACTATTAGTGTAGATCTAGTCGGACCTCTGCCTCCATCAAGAAAACAAAATTGCTACATATTCGTGATTACGTGCTGTTTTAGTAAATATTGCCTTTTATTTCCAATTAAGCGGGCAACCGCGGAAATTATTACTAGAATCCTTGAGGAGAACGTAATTCTCGTACATGGGATACCCTCTACTATTATACTTGATAACGGAAAACAGTTTGTTAGCGCTACTCTCAAAAGACTGATTACCAAATACAAAATTCCCAATTTACATTTTACTCCAAAATACTCACCTCACATCAACACAGTTGAACGTTATAACAAAACTATTATGACTGCCATTTCTACATTTATTGTAGACGATCAACGTGTCTGGGATCTACTAGTACCAAAGATTCAGTTTGCAGTAAATAGTTCTGTAAACGAAGCAACGGGCTATACTCCGTCATTTCTTGTATACGGACGTGAACTGGTTACTTGTGGTTCACAGCATGTCGACTCGGAAAACGATGAAGACATTGTTTTTGTACCTCGCGATTCGTATGCAGAAAACCTAGGCTATTTATCTTCTATCTTTAACAAGGTGCAAGCAGCGCTTCTCCAGGCACATGCTAGAAACTGCCAGTCTTACAATTTACGTAGGAAAACTGCAGAGTTTAATATAGGTGATGTTGTATGGAAGAGAACTTTCTATCAAAGTGACAAAGATAAATATTTCAATAAGAAGTTGGCTCCTAAATTTATTAAGTGTCAAGTTATTGGAAAAAAATCTCCATTAGTATACGAATTGGCGGATACGTCTGGAAAACCTATCGGGAAATGGCATATTAAAGATATCAAGTTAACTAATTACAAAGACTAAAGCGAAAACTAAATACTTAACTAAACGAGGAAAGTTAATACAAATCGATGATTGCAACTATCTAGCTAACTATGTACATTCATACTGTTGTTAAAACAAATTTAATATATTGTAATCAATTACCAACCCTAACGTACGTATTGCTAAAACCATCTACCAACACATAACCAAATACTAACTGCTATATTATTATTTATTTAAATTCTAGGTATATTCTTACCATATACAAAGACTATTTATAGAATGACGGTCTATCACATCATTAAATTCTGTAGTACTAATTATACTATCGGTCCTACAACCATAGTAAGAAAGCGATCATGGTTCAACCCCATGAATTTCTTTTCCCTATACCAATGGCTCTACACCATAGGTATTCTACAAAGTTTTGTATAGAATATTATCAGTATGGGATTGGTTATGTGTGGACTGCTCTGTACTTACAATGTTACTGCAAAAATTGCATTTGATTCTCGGGAGTGTTTTGTGCAGTATTTAAACCAAGACCCTCTGAATGATAGCATGCGGTAACACATGAGCTAAAGTGTTGCTGCCGATCAAACGATGAAAGAAAAAAAAAGAATGATGAATGTTAGGGATAGGAATGAATGAGTAACGTTAATCAGATGACTTCAGAAGCAGTAGCAGTGGATTTTACTTAGGAAAAATCCTACGCTAAAAAGGGGGATACTGTAACGTTATACGTTGATTATATCTATAATTATTAACTATTTGCAAACCTACTTAATGAATAGTTTACGCTTGCAACTGATATATAAATAACTAAACATTCCAATCAGTTTTATAAAATATTGTGGCGAGCTTCGCGCACGAAACTGGTTTGTTGGTAGGCGTCTCCCCTCTCCATGCGCGTCGTTAAAGTTCGCGCACTTCCAGCGGTCCGTGGAACAATCTCGACCGGCGGCTTGACCTGACACTACGGAGCAGAGTGACCGTGTCTAGCGATCTATTAATTGTACCTGCCACTACCATCTTTACGCAACGAACAACATTTTGAAAAGTTACAAAGTTCAAACGTGTGTGCTACATCTATTAAAATTAAATAATATTTAATTCAGTGTAACCCCAAATCGGGGTTCTTCCGTACCGGAGTTTTTTGGTACCGTCGCTGCGAGGGCTGAGGCTGGTCGACCCTACAAGCTGCCTTAACCGCCGTTGGAAGACCAACCTACCTACTTGGCTGCCACCAGTCACCTACGTTCTGGGAACTACCAGGATAGTGGTTTTTCTTTAGGCGGGCTAGAACTTCACACGCGCTCGATATCGGGAACTCACGTTAACATATTTAAATATTAAATATTTTGTAATCATATTTATATACTTTTAATTAAACAGATGTACCTTGCTTCCAACAATATGTTGTTTTTTTTCTACCTGCAAGGCAACAACGTTACATTAATCATACCGGCAGTGCTAAAATAAAATCTTGAAAAAAAAAATATCATCCCCACATTACAAGGGAGGTAACTTGCACGTAATGTGGGGATGATATTTTTTTTTCTCGTCTACCGCATGGTGTGGAGTATCGTTGGATAGGCCACTTTTCTATTCAAGGATCCGCTTGCGTAATATTAAACATTAAAATGCTAATGTTTGTTAGTCAAGTGCCCCCCAAAGCTGTCGCTGTGTGTGCCGTGTGCCAGCGGTTGTTTAAGGAGATGTGAAAAAAATCATGGCAGTAGTAGGTACGTATAATGAAATTAAAAGGAAAGCTATCATAGCTACGTGGGCTTTACAAGTTAACAAGAAGTAGTCGACCAACTTACATTTGCAGTTGGAGAATTGATTGTGGCATATATCGATGTATGGGAGAACATGCTTTTTAACTACAATGTAAAGTTTGTTTTTGGGATAAATTCATCACAACTTCCCAACTACGGAACCCTTCAACGTGCGTGGTCCGACACGTCATTGTTGCGCGGCGGCGCGGCGGCGTGATAGCGTTCACGAAACTCACGAGCGCGAGTATTTTAAGGCTCGCGCGTATAACAATATTCTTCCTAAATCAGTTTATGTACGAAATACCTTGTACATTTTACATGTACGAAAAAAATACTTTACATTGTATTTTGTTATACATATCTATATTATTTTTATACACACAATTTATGATTATTGGTATACGATGCGGTGCAGTACGGCCCGCCATAACGCGCGCGAGCCTTTAGAATTTAAATATTCTACTTTCGAGTTAGGTATTTCTTGTTACCATCAGTGAATTTTTTGTCACGATTGGCCGCCGTAGGCCCGGGCCTACTGTGCCTTAGGGCTGACATGAACTAATATGAACATAATAAATGTAGATGCGATAATAAGTCTGCAGTGTCAAATTAAACGAAATCCAAACAAATCACCAATGGACTTTCAAGAAAACTGCGATAGTATTCGTTACGTGATAAATTCACAAGTTAAAGCCCCACCCTAAAACACACACTGCAGGATTTAACTCTAATGATAGTTAGTTGTTTTTGTAAATAGATAAATATAAAAGACGGAGGTCAACAACCCTTTCTAAGTTTTCTTTCGCCATTTCTTTCTTGGAGAGGCCTCCCAATTTGTGAAATGGTGGTAAATTCAATAGATTTCTATTTTTAGCACATCGGGAAATGTTTAAAATCAAACCAAACCCAAACTAATCACCAATGGACATTCAATAAAACCGCTCTAGTATCCGTTTAAAGTGTTTTATTTATTATATTAACTAATATTACTACACCCTATCTCTATTCATAGCCTCTGCCAATGCTTGCAGCCCTTTCCCCACTGCAGCCACAGCTTCAGCCAAGATCTTATCTCTCTCTGCGCTCCTTTCATCCATGGTCCTTTCTCTTTCCGCACTCCTCTCCAGAAAGGACTGCAGGATTTGTGCATTTAGTCGCTTTATCTCCAGCTGCTGTTCTTCCACCCTCAAGAATCTCTCAGTAGTGGTGGAGAATTCCATTCGCCGTTGAGATGGTGGAGGAGCAGCAACTAAAGACGTGTGACGTGATGCTGAAAAAAGAACACCGATTATTATGATGCATAAATAAAAAATCTTAAATAGCAGCTTTTCGTTGTAATTCGTTTGAACAATTAAGTTTTGATAGTTATTTTTATTTTGTACTTACGCACAGAACCAGCACCTCGACTTGCACGAGCCATATTTGACCTGGGGCGGCGAGAAGGGGAAGCAATTGACGTTGCGTGACGTGAAGCTAAAAGATAAATATTTACATACTTAAATGAAGGTTCTATAATCTCAAGTTTTTCTAACTCGAATAGGTATAAAATAAAAGTGCAAATCAACTCAGATAATATATGTTTATGAACTGAGTTCATCATTGAGCAGAAATTACGTAAGTGGCATATTACGTTATTTTATTTTTTAAACATAGTGCATAAAAGTTTTAAAACATTAGTTAATGTTCATGGTTGATAAATAAATTAAGAAAATGTAAAATGCAACTTCTTTAAAATTCTCCATACAAAAAGCTGATTTCATAGGTGGGGACCTAATACTAGTGAAAGTTGTTTAACATTATTGGTCACTTACATGACGAAGCAGCAGTTCGACGAATCACTGGGGAGGCTACTTGGGTGGAACCGCGGCGTGAGGGAGAAGGTGTGGGTGTGTGTGAAAGTGTTATTGGTGGAGGGGACAGGCTAGGATGATATATATGAGGATTTGGAGGAGTCTGTTCTAACTGGATATTCTGAAACAACAGAAACAATCATAAAAACGAAACCATTTACCTATATTATAATTAAATATAGGCAATTCCAAGGAAAGTTGCTAAAGTGCCGCAGTAAATAATATTAAAGCACTTAAAATTTCAAAAATAAATTTTAACAAAATCTTTTGTAGATGTTATTATATAATAATCAACAAAAATAAGAAACTAAAGTAGGTAAGTTGCTACCTCCCAAAACTTAAATAAATAACTTAAATAGCACGGGTCAGAGTGTAGTGGATCTGTTCTCAAGATATGATTTCAGTTGTCACAGTATGACAACACTCACTATGTCAACTCAAATTTGTCTCTACCCAGACACATACCCGCAAACTGCTTTGGCTTGTTCCAATAGTTGAGCTGGATGAGGAAGCAAACAGTCTTCTGGAAATTGCAGGACCAGGTCGTCTGTAATTACGAGTGTGTTCTTGACTATCCTCAATCAGTTCGGAACCCTGAAAAGTAAATTGGATAAAATCTTACTCCAAATCTTCCTTGTCAAATAAAATAAGACAAAAATATTTTTACTAAAAATAGTATCCTAAAGACAAAATATTAGTAGGTATTTGAATTATATTAGTAATTAATTTTTATATAGATTAGTACCACATTTAGATCTAATAGAATAGAATCTAGACACATCAGATTTATGGGTATGTACCTAGTAGTTAGTAGAATAATATCACTTACATAAATCACAATAGCTGGTGGTTCCTCTGTAGGTGCCTGACTCTGTTGTTGTTGTTGTGGTACATGAATCTATAATAAGTAAATATAGTCAGATAAATGCTAGATAAGAGTATATCATTAATTAATCACATACAATTATGAATTAAATTTAAATATCATACATTGTCAGTATCAGCATCTTGTATTTGTTGCGCTACATGTGATGGAGATGGAGTATCATTTTCCTGAAACAACTAATAATAATATAATCAATTTGCCAAATAATTCAAATAAAAATACACTTTACATTATATGTATTTTTAACAGACAGATTGCACAATTCTTGGCCACTAGCCAGACATGATTGATGAAAAAAGCTAGCACCTATCGCATTTCTAAATTTCTTACCGGAAATGGCTGTATGCCTAAATGTGCATCTCCTGTTGAAAAGCTTTCACCACCACACAAAGCAACAACTCTTTCTTCAAGCTCTGATAGCTCCACTTCATCCTCCACCCCACCACCAGTCCTACGCCTAGCAGCAGAGCGCGCGGCTACTTTTTTTTTTATGGCGCTTTTTTTGTCAGACCAATACTACAATCAAACATATAAATAAAGAAATTATAAAAAATTGCTGTTAAAATACACATGTATTTTTCTAACTAACTTTTTTTAAACCAAGAATCGTCGCACATTTTAAGTGGTTTGCTTTGAGGTATGTTAAATGGTTTAACTAACATGTAGTAAGAAAAAGCGATGCTAACCTTGGTCCATTGCTTGTAATTTTTTATTGTGCCACCTAAACTATTTAGGCGCACGGCTAGTTCCTCCCACTGGCGTCGACTTCGCTCTCTGGCATTTTGAGTTCTCAAGAAACCCTTTGCCATGCCAGGGTTTCTTTCCATAAACTCTACCAGAGTTTCAACCTGAGCCGACGATGGGTGAGAAGAACGCATCTCATTAGGACTGGAATATTATTGTTGGATTAGAAAACAATATAAATACTACTTAAGTAATATAATTTTTAAACTTCACAACCATAAATATAAACTTACTTCTTGATTATTATTCACAATTATTTTCGGCACTGAACGATCAAATCAAACACAAACAAAACAACACAACGCAGACGCATTATCAAAATATTGTCCGTCTGACATTTTTATTTCGTAAGGGAAGCATAGATTATATATTCCTGGCACGAATTTAGAGTTTCTGTTCTTTTTACTTATTAGCTGCCTCAAATTCCTTTTCAAATAAGAAATTTTAACATATTACCTAAAATTCTGTGCCAAAAAACTCAACAATTGTGTCAAAAAACTGGTGTCGATAAAACTTTACTAACATTTTGTTGAGTGTGGTAATCCCTACTCACTCCGCATAACACTTCACTTCGCTCGTGACTAGGTGATGACTACAGAATGCAAAATCAAGGTCGTTTTGAACCTTATCCGAAGTGAGAGTGAATAGCGATGTGAGATGCGAGTTGTTGTTCGAATTTTACAGAATCGACGTACAGGCTTTGAAGCTTATCCATACCAAGTTTCATTAAAATCGGCTCATAAAAATCGAAGAATAAGGAATTGAAAATTTGAATGAATTGCCGACACGCGTCAGCCCTCTTAAAAAAACTAGTCGCCTAAACATTCGTCACAAATGTAGTCATCGTAACCGTAATGATTTGCTTCCATCCCAGCACATTGCCTGCAGTACCAGGCTGAACAGCACATACATTTCCTAGAACATTGAAACGGTTTTTGTTCTGTACATTTACGGCATGTTATAGAACGTGTGACTACTGTTCTAATGGACTGAAATTTGCCTTTTGCCTTTGAACTTGTGTCAAATTTGACTTTTTTAGTTAGCCTGCTATTGCCGTCATTCATTTCCATTAAATTTAATGTTCGTTTTTTAAGAATATCGTTTTCAATGTGTTCAATTATAACCTGAAATGAGATTAGATTGATACAATATTAATGTAGGTAAAACTAATTAATGTACGTATAATTATGATATACGTTTAATTAATTGAAATATATTTTTACATACTTTGAGTATTTTAAAATTATCATCTATGTACTTACTTTTTGTTGAGTGTTGTCCTCGCTTAAATCAATCGTTTCAATTTCAACATTTGACTGGTTTACTTTGTTCTCAACAGATATAGGCAAAGGCATTGGCTCGATTTCTAAATCTGTACTATCTTGGATGTTTAAAACAATTTCCATTAATGGTTGCTTTTCTAGGCGGTCTTTTTCAATGTCCTCATCAATCTGGAAAATATTAAATAAAGGTAAAGCAGAATAGTTTTGTGATAACACAGAGCTATTGTGTGTAAGATGAATAATATATTCGAAGTAAAAAATAAAACCTGTTCTTCATGAAAACATTGTTTTGAATCTAGAGTATCTGGTAAATTATAAGTCACTTTTTGTTGTTCAAGCTCATCTTGAGTGTTTTGTAGATCAGTCAGTAGTTTCAATTCGTCTTCGTTGAATGGAATCACAATTGCAGAATTACATTCATTCGTTACGTTTAAATCAACGTCGTCTGTCCTATTTTCCTTAATACTTTTCCCAACCTTCTCTTTAAAGATGTGGGTTTTCAAGGAGTAACAATTGCAGAGTCCTCTTTTGACTCCGCAAAAGCAAGACAAATTCCTGTACTGAATTTGCCCTGCAGAACTGGAAATTATCTGGTGTATTTGCATAGTACCAACTAAGGGAGTCAGATTGTCAGGAACAATTTTAGTTATATTTTCAATATCGGAATTTGATATCAGCCAGCATTTCACAGATACCATACAGTTATTCAGTATATCATAAGCTTCCGAGCCGTTTGTTACGTCTTTACCAAAAGCCACTTGACGATCTAATGCTCTTTTTGTAGATCCACCAATTCCGTCTGCCACCCCTTTTCCGTGGCCCGCTTCAGTGAAAGACCAGGTAGAATATTCAAATCCCATCCGTTTAGTAAGTAAATTCAAAAGAAAAAAGTTCTTTTTTTGTCTGTACTGAGACGTGGGTCCATCGGAATATACATGGACTACCTTCGTCTCAGACATCGTTTCTTTTACATATCTCAGCACCGGTATTAAATGAGCCCAAATTGCCGGAGGCTAATGAGAGTTATTATCGGAAATAGTACAAAAAGACTTGGCTTCTTTGTTCCCCATGTAAACCATTCCAGTGTGAAGGGTTATTCGATTCTTTGACGCTCCAAAATGTGTTGCCTGAATTTCTTCGGAGAGCTTACAAAGATAATTTACCGAAAAATCGCAAACAATCAATACTTCGTTAGGTTTTAAATTCTGTATGCAGATTTGATATTGTCTATATTGATGTAACCAAATGAAATAATGTTTCTTAAAAACAGGAATATTTTTCTCGAACATGTCTATAAGTTCAGCTACGGTCGCGCTCTTTCTCAATTTTACAGTCTTTTTGGTTACAAAAGTTTTTTTAATACCTTTTTCAGTTTTCTGGTATTCGTGGTTTACTCTCTCCCATTGATACCACTCTGTTTGTGACTCTGCTTTACCTGGCTCTAAACTGTAGTTCAATTTACATCCATTACACTTTGGACAATTACCCATCATACATTTTTTTGATTTTAAATCACAGCACAATTCTTTCAAGACGTCGTTCATACTTGGATAAAAAAAGACTTTGTTTTTCTTTAATGCATACAACATCATTTCAGTGTTATTATGCTTTATGCATAAACAGGTTTCTCTGTTTTGAATATTTGGGGTCACAACATAAAAGGGTTTATACTTGTAAAATGTAGAAAAACTCCGTTTTCCTCCTTCTTCTCTGTATATTTTATATAAATTCAGTAACGTATCAGTTAGATAGCGTATTTGTTTTGTAGTTTTGCCAAGTGTCCGACATTCTCACAGATTTTATGTCAGAGATGATATAACTCGAATAACAGCAAGGAAAACCTTGCTGTTATTCGAGTTATATCATCTCTGACATAAAATCTCTCAATTTCTTTTTTAATACTGTCATCTCTCTGCTTTCTCTGAGATAATCTTATTTTCCCCTCAAGTCCCAATATATTAGCCACGTAAGTTTTCTTTCTAGCTGCTTGTACTTCATCGCTTACTACCATCTCTTTGAAAATTTTCTTCTCCTTTTGTGATTGACATTTGGCGTAAGTGGTCTTTATGGTACTTTCCATGAATTCGTTTCTTGCTTTGACTATTTCTAAACTATTTTCTAATTTATAAATCTTTTCATCGGCCTCTTTCTTTTGCCTGTGCAGTTTTTGTTTATATCTGTTCACTATCTTTGTCAATGCATGTATCCGTTTCAACGCCGCATTGTACTTCTTAACTACAGCGTTATTACAGCGTTTCTTTCTCGAACTTTCTTCTTTACTGCGTGTTGTTACTTCTTCATTTACAGTCTCTTCTGCACGAAAATCCTTTTTTTTTTTTTTGATGGCGTTTTTGTTCTCTCCATACTTTTCGTTTTCTTTCTTTCTCTTCATCCGATAATTCGCTTACTTTCTTATTTTTGGACTTAACATATTCTGCATGTTTTTTTTTCTTAGCCTCATATTTTTCAGGATCATTTTTTAATTTTTCCCTATATTTCCTCATACGTTCCGCAGGTGTCAAAGGCATTTTTATATTGTACTTTTAGTATCCTAAAACAAAATAATATTTTAATATTGAGGTATCACTACATTGTATAAGCAAAGTCGCTTCCCGCGTCTGTCCCTACGTATGTATGAATGTATGCTTAGATCTTTAAGTACTTACACTACGTCTATGTAACTAACATATAAATTTTTTGTTTCAATATAAAATTATAACTTCCGAATTGCTCCCGTGCGAAGGCGGGGTGGGTCGCTAATCAATTTACAATTTGAACACGCCTTTACCTTCCACTGAGGTACAAATTCATTCCAATGAGTGAAATGTTTCTCAGCTGACGTAACTCAATCTATGTGAGTGATATTACAAAAATGATTTCACATGTTATTATTTGTGCCTTTGCATAAACTTTATGATATATTTAGAGTTTAAACCTTGAGCTTTCTAAAATATAACACAAAAGTACTTAAGTAATTATTCTTACCTTGATTTTGCCTTGAATATTCCCGTTAATCAGTGGAAAATCTCAATTGCACCAAACTAACATCCACACTTATTAGCGTCTCGTCACGGTTTGCAAAATGGCTGACAGTTATGACGCTTTGAGTTCTTGTTGCCAAATTGAAAAATATGTTTACAACCGGTAAAAAATAAAAAGTATTGTTTAAATTAACGTAACTCAGTAAGAACTTTCCACTTAGATCCATTTTGAGTTACGAGAAATAAACTCTTATAATGCATTAATTACGGTCGATATTACCGTGTAAGGCATTTTGAACGTTCAGAAATATACAACTGCCTTTGGAGTCAGTTAAAATTCAAAGTTTTGGCGGCAAAAAGTGATGTTATGTAAAGATTAAACCACGTTACTTAGTGAGTTACATCACATTTTCATACATACGAGTACTTTCAGAAAATCATAAAAAATACAATTTAAAGAAAACCTCAAAATAAAAATCATATTTAAAAACAAAAATAAACACTAATCTTTATTTTTTATTCACATCATGAATATTGATAATGATCACCAACAGAAAAATAGCACAAATGAGGTGACAGGTGAAAAAAGGCATGGTACAAAAAAATAAAAATACGCCCATATATTCTAACGATAGTTATTCTAACATAGATTCTGTTTCAACTTCATCTTCCATTTCGTCATCATCTTCATCTTCCACTTCGCCACCGGAACTTGAATCAGTCTTGCAAATTTATTATGAATGAATCGATAACATTATCGAACCTACTATCGCGGCTCCAGTAATCATTTTCATTTTTCTGGACATGATCGTCGCATCTCTGCCATTTTGCCGCCGTGAATTCCGAAAACAATTTATTCAATAAGATTATCTTTTCGTCTAGAGAAGTATTAATATAGTTTTGGACTATGTTGTTTTTAATATCAGCCCAGACCAACTCAATTGGATTTAAATCTGGATGGTACGGAGGTAAACGCAGAACAGTGTGTCCACTGGCTTTCAGGAGTTCATCAATTCTATACATGGGTTCCTTTTGTGTATTTTTGATAGGAGCAGTTGAGCCTTTGTCATGGTTCCTGAAAATTCTACATTATGGCGTAGCACCAACAAAATTCTGCATTTCACTTTCACGCGTTGTCCATTACAACCACAGAATTCAGCAGCAACTTATCTTTTAACTTTTCATCTACCCACTTATAAAAAGTAGGTCCGCTCATATTTCCATGATAGTCACCGGTTCTAGCATCAGATTTGAATATATTCAATGCATCATCCACTAAGCCATTTCGACACCCAGCGTGGAGAATTACCAATCGCCGTCCTTTCCCAATATCAGCATGAATTCCAGGTTCTGACGATGATTGCCAACATTTGCTGGCATGGTGACTGGCGTTGATGTATGTTTCATCAAGAAAATATATGTTGCGGTTTTGCGTTCTGTAATTTCTGATTTGTGTAAGATATTTTTTCCGCCACACTGTAATATTAGGCTGCTCTATAAGGAGATGTCTCTTTGGTTTGCATTTTTTGAAACGGTAGCCCATTTTGTGTAAAAGCTGTCTTAAATATTCCCGTCCACAATTCAATATGCCATCCTGTCTCAAACTTGATAGTAACTTACGGACACTTGGTATTATTTTTTCAACTTCGTAAAATTGGTGATTTTTTCTTCTGATAACTACTCCTAGGTCAAAATCATCCACAACGTGTTTTTTCTTTAGAACTTTTGGTTTTTTTGGCGATTGAAATTTTATTTGGCTTGAATTTTCAATTGATAAATAACCCGCAGAAATCACATTATGCACGGTTCTTTTGCTGTACCCCGTAGCCTCCGCAACGATTTTGGCAATATTCACATCATTTTTAAATTCAAAGCTATCTTTGTCTGCTTTTCTTTTCTTAAAATATTCAGCCACCTTGAAAATGACAGTCTTCATATCACGAGATAACGCACGACCCATCTTTGAATATTTATCTCATGTGCGTCTGACATAGACAGTCCGATACAGATAAGCACTAATGGCCACACTTCAGTTTTGAACACTTATTTTTGCATGGTCAGGCTGTAAACAGTTAAAACACAAAGTTTTAGACTTTATAAGGTTAATACGCTCAGGTACACTCAGTTCTATATAATTAGAACACTTAGGCAAGTCATGTTTTTGTTGACATAATAAACAATTTATTTGAGGTCTTGAGGTTGACGACAAATGTGTAGTTTTGACAGTGTCAGAAGGCTTGTCATTGAGTAATTCAAATGCTGATCGCCTTATGTTTAAGAAATTTAGTAACTCAGATAATGTTGCGAGATTACTTTCTTTTTTGTTTAGTTCCCATGCTGCTCTTAGCGAGTTGTCCAGTTTATGTGAAATTAGGAATACTAATAGGACATCCCAACTGTCTACAGGCAGCTTAATAGTCTTAAGGAAATCTAGACTTTTGTAGCCTCCACCCGTTCGATTCCCACCTACTAATTGGCGTCTGAATAAAAAAACGGGTGTGTACCTTTAAAAGTGTTTAATTATAAAAAAAACAAAACTGGTTAAGTCGGAGGCACACAAAGATTTGTAGGACGTGGGTAGCGGACGTCTGTTGTCACTCCTGCAGGGATAGGTACTCCCTTGTATCTGCAGGCGAAATCCCGCTGCTGGCCGGAGATGGAAATTGGCCGAAGTTCAGTGCTGTGCTATACGGTGACGTCACTGGTAAATAAAACGGGCCGGCCGTTCGACTTGCTCAGCACACCTGTAGCGAAGCGTCAAAATGGTCTTCGGTCCTAGTTGCTGCCGTTGATGCCTTGCAGTAATACATGAAACCTGGAAACCACCGTTCCAGCTGATGAGAACTCGGCCTAATAACTTCCGTGCTGGGGTACCACCGACGACAACAGGAAGAAAATACCCATTCAGTTGTAGTAGTATTGACGTGGTGGTACTGACCAGAACGGAGTTTACATAATTATTAAGCAAGCTTGTGCAAAAATAAATCAGTATTAACACAATAGTTACGAATCGGTTAAAAAAAGTTAGGAAATGAAATTAAAATTGCGCTTGAAGGTATAAGAAAATTACAAGCCGTACGAATCAACTGTGCACTCCGCTGGAATGCGACCCCTCTCCCGCTGCCCCGCGCGGTGCCCCGCATTCGCCGCAAGCGCTCAGTAGCGATAGCATCTTTGTTACCGTTGCGCGTTTCTCGTTTCCATCGTCTAAATACGGTTTAAATCTGTTGCTATTATTGTTTCTGTTGAATTATTGCTTTGTTAAGTTTGTGAATTGTCGTTTTTGTTAAGTTTGGACCTTTTCAACGTGTTGTTGTGTAGTGAAGCCATCATGGGCAAGACAATTCATAGTGAGGCAAGGACTCTTATATTGAAGGTGTTGACTTTCTTCGAAAATGAGAAGGCAAATAAACGTTTTATAATTCCTGTAGACCAAGCTATAAAAAGAGCTTGTGCAGCTACTGGTGTATCAAAAAGAACACTGATGAATATTAAAAACCAATCGAAAGTTGTACAACAAAACAATCCGCCAGTGCCTAGTACATCGTCAGGTTCAGGTCCAGCACCTATACCAAAATTGTCTACACCAGGCAAAAAAAGAAGGACAAGCGCCAAAAAGATCGAACTGGACAATTTTGATCTATGCGCGTTGAGAAACATTGTCAACAATTTCTATACAGTTAGAAAAGAAGTACCCACTTTGAAAAAAATATTGGCGGCTGCAAAAACGGACTTAAATTTTCCGGGTAAGCATTTTATTTGTGTTAGCTGTCTCATATGGCTTGTATCATAATATTAATAATATTGTAATGAGTAACATAAACCTAACGAACTTTATTTTATGTTTTTCAGGTGGAATAACCACATTGCGGCTGATACTTATAAACCATTTGGGTTATAAATTTAAGAAATGTAAAAATATGCGACATTTTTTAATACAAAAGCCCGACATCGTCGCTTGGAGGGATCGCTACCTGCGGAAAAAGAAACAAAACAATGACCTCGGGGTGAACAAAAAACCCGTTACATACCTGGATGAAACATGGATTCATTCACATTATACGGTACGTAAATGTTGGCAAAACAGCAGTGACGCAAGCATAAAAAAAAATGACAATCCTGGGCAACGATGGATTCTTGTCCACGCGGGCGGTGAAAATGGTTTCATTCCCGGAGCCGAACTTCTATATAAATGTAAGAGCAATACGGGTGACTACCATCATGAAATGGACACTAAAAATTTCACGAAATGGTTGAAAGAAAAGCTTTTACCAAACTTACCGCCAAATGGCATTGTTGTCATCGATAACGCACCTTATCACTCGACGCAATCTGAAAAGCCTCCCGTAAGCTCGTCGCTCAAAGGCGATATGCAAAAATGGCTGCGAAGCAACAATATAATATTTGATGAAAAAATGACAAAACGCGAATTATATTATTTGATTGTGATTAATAAGCCTCCAAAAAAATACATTGTGGACGAATTAATGAAGGAGCACGGCCATGAAGTTTTGCGTCTGCCACCCTACCATTGTGATTTAAATCCAATAGAATATATATGGAATTTAGTGAAGCAAAGGGTGGCAGACAAAAACGTTACTCAATCTGAGAGAGAAATTGAAAAATTGACGAGGGAGGCTATAAAGTCCATTACAGATGCTGACTGGAAGAAAGAAATAAACCACATTGAAAGATTGGAAAAAGAGTATTGGGTCAAAGACCGTCTCCAAGAAATAGAAGAAAGAGAATTTATAATTTCTCTTGGAGGCGAAGAATCCAGCTCTGAGACCGAAATTGACGAATCCGACACCATGTCGGGAATTGAAGAAATTAATTATAGTAGCGAAAACGATTGAGTGAAATAAATGTTTTTATACCTTATTTGTTTCTTTACTTTCAAATATGTTACCACATGTCATTTAATTAAAGTGGAACTAAAAATTTTCCATACAAAATTGTCGCCATACTTCAGCATTTTATTAAAAAAATGTGACAGTTACGAAAAATGTAGCGCCCTCATGTTTTCGTCATCTTTTTATTGTAAGCGGAAATATTATAACAATCTAATTACAAAACGTCAAATATTTTTAACATAATTTAATTTTTTTTGCAAGCGGTACCGTTCAAATGACGTCACAGCGCGAGGTGCACAGTTAATTCGTACGGGTAGTAAGTAGCATGATACAGCATTATTAGCAATTTATGAGGCTATTCCTACATGGTGCTTATTTAATTGCATGAGATAAGCAACAGAAAATGAGTTGATAATAAGAAATACATAATACGAGTAGTAGTACACAGAATAATGATTGGCAAGAAAATGACATAATTATGATTTGCGTAAATTTGTGTGCTATTCAAAACTTGCCCTAAATCGGGATTATCACTAGTAACTAACACTAACTTGATTGACACTTTTCAACTTGTTATAATTTGAATAAGTTTATAATTCAAATAATGGTAGTGTCTGCTAGGGCGCTCGACAGGACACAAAGCGATACGTGCACTCTCACATCAGCCTAGAAGCGACTCGCCACAGATCATACAATGACTCGCGTGGACTCGCGTCAGCTCCGCGAGCGCAATCCGTTCACCTCATTCGTTTTATCCGAACACAAAGAACAAAGCATTCATTTATAATCCTTTGTCATTTACCAGTCCATAAACAAAACATGATTGTTCATGTAACGTTCCGTTACACTTTGCTGTAAAGTTACTAGAAATTCTTTTAGGTTATGTTTATTAACAACATTGTAATTAGTTAAAATGAAATTTAAATGAAAATTAACAATCATAGTTTGGTTCTCATACCTTTTAGCTAGTATATCTAGTGCCTTACTGTAGTTTAACTCAGTTATGAGCAGTGAGGTAATAAGCCCAGCCGCTTCTCCTGACAGGGCTGACTTCAAATATTGAAGCTTGTCTACTGTCGGAAGGTCTACACTGTCAACAGAGGCGTAGAATATATTGCAGGCCACTCACGGATATCACCGTCGAATTTTGGAAGTTCCAATAATGGCAGCTTGACACGTGGCTTCCTTGTCGTGCGATCATGTAATGTTTTTTTAAATGAGATTGATGTATTGCCGTGTATTGTCTGTTTTATCGACAACTTAAAAATGTCGCTTGCCTAATGGCTGCTTCTCTCCGGCCCTGTTGGTATAGAGCACTGGATTCTTCGTAAGTGGTGCTGGCGATGTATGCCGATGAGGCCCGAGGTGGCACGACGCAACCCGAAGATAGGCGACTATCGCCGTTCTTGTCTTCCTGCCGCGGCTGGCTTGGCGCAAGCCACGTGACCAGTGACCACGTCCAAACCACGCAAAAAATGGCGGTCGAAGGACCAATTTTATGTTGAAGATTACTGATATCTGAGGGTTCTTTGAGTGAAACACTATTATGCACCAACACAAACTGTATATTATTAATGTTTATAGGCACTGCACAAATGTTTTCGAGTATTAAAACCACAGTTTAGATTATAAATATACAGAGCGCGTGTGTAACAAATAGCTGTACTAGAGAGAGAGCTAATGTGAGAAAAGGACAGATAGATGTGAATATAAATTAGTATGCCAATACTAAACAATTAGTATACAAAATATTGTAAAACATTTTAAAGGAGTAACGGTGGAGTTTCTTGCCCATTCTTCTCCACAAGAAACTACTTGGACTTTTTACTCAACTTAAACTTTCGGAAGGAGAAACTAGAATCACTTACCTACTGTAAATTTTGAGTTTCAAAATTGCCTTTTATTTGAAATAAATGATTTGACTTTTAGTAGCTGTTCACTATCACCAAGTTTGTTATGTTTTTGAGTCCTTAGTCTGTTGTTTATTTGCCATCCATACCCTCCCACATGTCGTGGGAAGGTACTTATGGGTCACCAAGGCCCCCGCAACACAGGCAACAGGAAAGAATACGGGTGGGTTTTAATCAGTAAGAGTCAGACACACCCTCCCGCTCCGCCCAGAGCGGGAGCAGTTATTTGATGATTTCCCACCCAATTAGAGCAATCTTCTTTAGACATTATAAATAGTTTACGAGCCTTAAGCGGTTTCTATATCTATCAATCAGTTATTCCACCAGTGCGCGTGAATTTTAAATTCCGAGACAATTTTGTTTATTTAAAAAAAAAATCAAATGTCCCGGCTCCCGGAGAGCCAGGACATTTAAATTTACATTTCTGAATTCCCCAAGACTCCTGAATATGTGGGAGAGGTGTGAACCCTAACACGGAGGGGTCTCGGCATGTTATGGATGTACCGATTTAAAATTTTAATCATTGTAATCTAAAGAGACGTACTTGTTGATTGCAATTCCGTTGCAATTTGCTTCCATAGCTTGTCTTTAAGCCTGTTATCCTTGTAGGAAGCACACCTCACATCGTAAAAGACAGGCCTCGCCTGTACTAATCCAATTAACACTTCTACATTCATTTTCCCAGTTTTTTATTGCTAAATGTTAATTTTTCTGTCTGTCGATGTTACCACAGAGTACTTTTTATTTAGAGGTAATTTAAGATCGTAACGGGTAGCGCACAGAACTTGACTAATTCAGCTCGGAAGTCGGACGTCGTCGGCCAAAATCGACCGAGCTTGTTTAGATTTCTCATCAAATTAAATCACAAAAACAATACAATTTTTAAATATTTTCCAATTTTATATACAGCAGAGATAATAAATTGAAAATAAAAAGTTGTAATATTTTATGAAAATCACTCTTTCGATACGCCATCTTATTTGCACAAATAGTGTTGAGCTAAAATAGAATCGATTTAAGTCATTTAAGTCGATCGACTTCGCATTGAGTCAAATTTAATATTTTGTGGGAAATAAATAACACAGATTAGTTTTAATACATGCATATACATGTATCAAAATACTTATAGAATCACATTTCAAATTATATTTAGCACATTTAATCATTAGTAATGAGTAGTCATTTTGTAATTCCTTTGATTGTGGCAGAAGCAAATAATTTAGAAATTACATAATACTTATGCCCTCGTTGATAGTGTTGTTACCCTTTTTACAGACTAGGTAGGTGTAGGTGACTACCTTGTAGGCAGCTTCGGACTGGTTGGGAATTGCACGCAAACTGGGGCTCGATCAACTCGTGAAACGATTTTTACTAAACGCTCGTTTGCCGAGTGGCCCGCCGTCAGGTGGCGGACACGACATCATGAAGCCTTTTCCAATTAAATAAAACGCTTCGATAACAATTTTAGTATGAGTAAATATTCTAACTAACAGATTCTGCTACCATACCGAAATAGGTTTAGGTTGCAATGGCAGTATAGTTTGATAATACTATTACGCCCGATTCCTATATGCAACGGATCGTCATAGTATAACAGCTACCACTCGTTTCCAAGTTACTGATAACGAGGCGTAACTTGGTGTTCCACAAACTTTTTATCTAGCTTACCAGCTACGAACATTCGTCAGTTACCTACTTGTTAACCCTTAATGGGTTGAGTGATCTAACCATCATAAAGTTATGAATTTTGGAAAATATACTTATTATGAGGTCTAGAATAATATTTTCTGAGTTTGATATTTATCATTTATTGCTCTAATGGGTTTTACCACGTGGTAACTATTTTCCTGTTGTCCATATAAAAATTTATGTTTTTGAGATACAACATGAATATTATCCCCACATCTGGGTAAGGAAGAATGATAGACATTTCATTACATGTCACCATATTTATTTATGAAAGTTGTCAAAACATTCGGGGCAAATAGATACTTTGCAAGTTTTGCATATGAATTTGGAGCGTTTCTCTTTTACGCGAGTAGAACAAAAGCGGCATCTGCGGAATTTAAAATTATCTTGAGGTAGATGTAGTCCCACATTCAGCAGTCTGATTTCATCAGGAACACCGTATACTCCACCCTTTTTGTTCTTAAAAAGGGGAACAGTCACTTTTTTGGCCCTGAAGTTGTTTATGAGTAGACGGCCAAGTCGGAGACGAAAATCTCTGTGTGTCATAAGACTGTTTTGATGGTAAACAATATATGAGTTCACCACAGCCGCCTCGAAAAGAAACCAAAACAAACGGTGCCAGTATTTTCTTGACTTGCGACTCAGAGGATAGGATGATCTATAATGATCAAATAGATCGACTCCTCCCATATGTTCTGTATATTTCTTTATAGCAACTGGACAAAACATTGCTTTTTTTGAGCCGTTCTTCTGTGTCCTTTGTATTACTTCAACAGACCTTGGATCATGCGCTGTAGTACTTACTAATACATCTTTTGTATCCATCCATTTAATGCATGCAATAGGATTGGAATATTTGAAGATGAACTCACCAGGACTCAGTTTTAGATCTCTGTTTTGCTTGCTAATTTCTGGTGGCAATCCCTTCCTGTTCACTCGGTTCCTACAGCATATATCTTCTCTGAATACAAAATCTCCAGCAACGGCAGGCTCGTAAAAAAAATATCAAAAACTATGAAAGTATCTTCTGGCACATTTTGACATAAATCCAAAACAACTCTACACCCTAATCCCTCTTCAGCTGTATTATCTGTTTTGCCTGTATAAATTTGGAACTCATAGAGGTACCCAGTTTTAGAATCGCAACGACACCAGCATTTACAACCTCGTTTAATGGGTTTTTTAGGCATGTATTGTTTCATAGATGATTTGCCTTTAAATTTTATCATACTCTCATCAATGGATTGATTTTGAGATGAGGAGCAGTTTTGTTGAAAGGTTTCGTTCAGAGCGTCCACTATTGGTCGTACTTTACACAGTTTGTCATAGCTCGGGTCATCGCGTTGAGCTTCTTCTAATATGTTATCAATGTGAAAATTTTCTGTGATTTTCTGAAAGCGTTTGAAAGGCATGACTTCACTAATTACAGAATTTCTATAAAATTCCTTAGTAGACCAGTACATCTTTATATCAGGTATTGGGTTTATTGATATCAACACCATAAGCCCAAAATATGCATTCATTTCTTCATATGTTGTATCTTTCCAATGTCTTGAGCATTTATAAGCTGCATAGATATTTGTGTTTCTCACAATCAAATTTACCAACTCTTCTGGAAACATATCCCGGAAATAGGACAATGGAGTAGATCGGTTGTTATATTGCTTGTTTACAGTCAAAGGCCTTTCAAAATTTGGGGGGAGTGAGAATCTAGACAAATCATTGGACCACTCTCGCGATTTCTTCAATAAATCAAAATAATTTGAACTGGATCTAAATCTTTGTTGATCGGAAGGTCCTCTACGTTGATAGGCAGGTGTAGGTATAGGAGGCGGTCTGGGCTCTTCAGCCACAGGCTCTGAACGAACATCTTCCTCAAGAGCAGAAGGTAACATGGGCTCATTAACTGCAGCCTCCACAGGAACATTACTCTCAAGTGAAAAAGATGACATGGGCTCATCAACTGCATCTTTCTCAGAAACATTCCTCTCTGGTGAAGAATGTATGGTAAATTCCTGCACTGGGGAGGGTGCTTGCACTGGGGAGGATGGTTGCGCTGGGGAGAGTGATTGCGCTGGCTGATTACAGTCATCAAGAATGTCTAAGAGCTCTTTGTAGCTATAAGATTGAATCTTATTCATCTTTGCATCTAAATTATTAAATAAGTTGGGCCTTTCACTCACGAAGGTAAATTCTTCATCGTCCTCATCTTCCTCGTCTTCGGAGGACATCATTCTACTTAATTCCGATTCAATCTGTGCATCTTTCAACTCTCTCCTCAGTATCACCTGTAAGAAAAAACAAAGATGTAGTTCCGTAATGATCAGTAGGAAAATAGTTCCCACATATTTTGGAAGCCCATAAATTTCGAACCAAATAACTATTTAGGTAACTTTTACATAAAATGTACAGCAAATATCATAATTATAACAAATCTGTAAGAAAATTATACTTACGGTATTTTTTTTCGACATATGTAGTTCCGTAATGATCAGTAGGAAAATAGTTCCCACATATTTTGGAAGCCCATAAAATTCGAACCAAATAACTATTTAGGTAACTTTTACATAAAATGTACAGCAAATATCATAATTATAACAAATCTGTAAGAAAATTATACTTACGGTATTTTTTTTCGACATTTTCGACCAAAAAACTCACAAACACGCATAAAATTAACATTCAGCTGATGTTTTGACAGGAGACGTCGGGGTTTTTATTTTTTTTCTTTCGTAAAGTGGTGCGTTCCAATTCACGCTATTTTTTATCATAGACAATTTTACGTAGTTTTATTATTTTGACAGATTGTGGGAAACTATTTCTTCCTGACCCTTTGAGAACACATATAAAGATGTGGGAATAATTTTCCTACTGCATATTTAAGGGTCCGATGGTCCTCAATGCTCCTCTTTGCGTTTCGTTATTACAAAAATTATGTTATGTGTAGTTCAGAAACTACGACCAGCTTTCAAACATTATGAGATATTTAAATACTTAATAATGATAGCTTTACTTATACTGCGGTTCTTAGCTAAGATTTTTTTTTTTGGCCTTTATAACTTACATTTTAAGCATAATTAATATTGTTACTAAAGTGTGAACAAAACGCTATAATAATAATCTATGATTTCTATGACGCCAAGCCAATTCAAGAGCGTCGTTCGTTTCGTTTGATTTCGGTTTTGCCTGTTTTAAATCTTTCTACTAAATACATTACCTATTATTATAACTAGTAATATGGATATTACACCAGTAAGTAATATTGTTCATTGTTACGTTTTTATGTGACCTAAAGCGAAATTACAATGAATGTGTGATTTGTTTTACCTATTTACAGAAGAGCAAAAAGCCTATGACGAAAGATGAAGTCTTTTATTTTGTGGAGTTAATCCAAAACTGCGCTATTTTAACGAGCAAGGAAACTAACGCCACCTCCAACAAGTTAAAAGACGAAGCGTGGGTCTCTTTGACGGCTGCATTCAACGCAAAATGTGGAGGTTTCCCAAAGCAAAAGGAACAGTTAAAATTAAAATGGGACAATTTAAAAAAGGCAGCCAGGAAAAGAACCCAACAAATTCGCATGAACAGGTTGAAGGTACGTAATATTAATATACTATAAGTACTAGTCAATTTGTGTAGTTAATATTTGTAGCAAGTGTCAGTACAACATAAATACTACTCTAGGCAATGGTATAAACATTTATCCTAAGCGTAGCTTAATAACTATAATATGAAGTATGAATAATCATCACAATAAATACCTAGTCCTTTTGCATAGTTTACATGTATATAATGATGATGTGATACAAATGTAGGTTTTTTAGCTACATTCAAGGGAAATACACAATGTTGTCTAAAAATGTAATTGTAAAAAAAAGGTAGGATTAGAATATATTATATTTATAATACAAATTGTTTTTTGGTGCAGACTGGTGGTGGAAAAGCAGAGTACATTCCGACCGATGAAGTCCTCGATAGAGTGGCAAGTTTGCTGGGGTCCACCTGCACTGGCTTCGATGTTCCTTTGGTGGTGATGGATTTGGTGGTGGTGGTAGTGTGGTTGTAGAGTTGGAGGTGGGCACTGATGTAGACAATGAAGAGAACGGTGATAATGCAACAGTGCAAATGTCCATGGAAGATTTCCTTCCACATACAAATGAAGGTATTATTACATTACTCGGTTAAAATAATTATATGATTCTTACAAACCCTGCTCATACACATGTGTTAAGAAGTAAGTGGTGTAGCCAAAGGGTGAAGCGGAGCTTGATTAGTAATTCTTAGTACATAATATTTAATTTATTGTTTATCTTTATTTTCAGTCAAAAAGAGAAAACTAAATGTTTTGACCCCGGAAGAAGGTGTTGAAGGGCAATGGAGGAGTCAAATATTTATATGGAATGCCTACAATGGCAAAATCTCTTCAAAACAAGAGTAATTATTAATTCATCTCTTATGTTTTCTTCTTTCTCTAACATTTAATAGCAAGTACAGCTATTATTGTAGATGTAAATAAGTAATATATAAACACCAATTATTTTTTATATTACAGGCAAAAAGAAAAGAATTGGAGATGAATGCTTGGAAAAGAATTGGCCATAGCTAATTATTATAATAAGAAGGCAGAAAAGTTAGATTTAGAGATACGATTACTAAAGTTAGCTAATAAGGAAATTTTGAATGATACTTAGTTTTTAATTAAATAATTTGATGTATATATAAACACATAAGTAGGTAAGTATGTAAAAATAATTAAATGACAAATATTTAAATAGTGTCCCACAAAAGTATGTACACTTTTATAGTTAATATACAACACTATTTTGGCTTCTTTTTAATTTTCATGGACTGGTGTCACAAAAATATAAAGATGCAATCTTTCTTACTCCAAACTGAAAATTATAAAAAATATATTTAAGTACACACACTTGTTAGGTCTTCCACTCAGTAATTTTATTTTACTAGCTGCAAACCTAAACACAACCATGCTTGCACATTTCCACTAGGATGCAGCATATGAGGTAGTACTGCGGTACCCACACACAGATCTTGCACATATTTTCTACAACCTAGTGTGTCCTCTGCCACAACTCGGGGACTATTATTTAGTAATTACTTATATCAAGGTTACCTTTATACATAAGTGTCAATCCCTGAACTGAATAAACCCCTCAAATGTAAATCACTTGTAAGAAGAGATAATTGGAGGGACAGGCGTATAAAATAGCCGTGTAGGGTAAGGTGCCACAGGAGTGCGCGGTTAACGATCACAGTGAAATAACTCAAATAAAAAGAGCCATTATTAATTCAAAATGTATTTATTAGAAGAACAAACTAATCAACTTTAATATACTATACGAATAATCAACAAAGTCTTGTCAGTTTTTAATTTGTAGTAAAAAAATGAAATCACTCATATGCGCACTCATGTGGACGCAATCACGCAAGAGTACGCAGAGTAGCCCTTAAGAGTACGCAGTGGATCCAAGAGTGCGCGCAGATCCTATTCGCATAAATCGCACTTGTACGGTCCGTTTCCGGTATATGATGTACATTCGTCGTGCCACCATGCAGTACAGTCGACACATTGGATCCAATCTTCCGTTATTGGCTCCCTATAAATCTCTCCACATCCAGGGCATTTCCAAGTCTTTTTTCTCTTTTGGCGGATTCTTAGGTTTTCTATATGTCTTCTTTGGTTTCTTCTGTGCTGATTTACTTTTAGTGTTTTTCGTTTTAGTATTCTCTTCTTCCTCCTCTAATTTTCTCTTATAAGGAGAGCTTGTTATAATTTCGGATTTCGGAATACGCGTGCGCACTCATGCTGTGCGCGCTCTTGAGGAAATGTCAATACAAAGGTGAAATACAACTAGTTACGCCATCTATGGAAATATAGTCGCAACAATCTCGTTGCTAGTAGGTAGTGAACAGTTTTAGACGATTTATTATTAATTAACACATTCCCAACTGAAACTAATGCGCTACACAACATTCATAATACGAAAATACTTTAGCAAATTAGTACAAAAGCAATAATCTTACTTTTTACCACCAAAATCCGTTTATTTTGCTCGATACTTGTTGACGCGCACTTGACCTTCACTGAGCCTCAAAAACACAACTGAAGCTCGTACGAACTGTTCGCACCTGTAGCTAACGTCATGCCTTCGTACTCTTGCGGACCGCGCACTCCTGTGGCACCTTACCCTATCCTTGCGGGTCGAGACCGACCGAAAAATTATTATCTGGAATGCATATTAATTCAATTTGCCTTTTTTTTGAGCAAACTTTCAAAGAGGAATTGGTGACGGTCAGGTGGCGTTTGTAGCCTAACTCCAGCAAATAATGCAAAGCGGTACCTGTGCTTCTCCTGGCGAAAGTCTTGAAGAATCCTTCTGGGCAGGTGGCCACCTTGCTTGCCCGTACACTGGTCACTTGAAAGTCTATAATTTGGATTTAATCGGACGCGGGTTATTATTTTTAATTTTGAAAACTTAACACAGTATATCCCCAAGGATTACGGGATAACGTAATAAAGTTTGCGGTTTTGCGGGCGCGATGAACTGAGATTGAAAAAACGTGGTTTGCGGTGAGACGAAATGCTTCCGTTTGGCGCCGGTGCACTATGACGTCTGACAGCCATCATTAGCTGTCACTAGCCGCAGGATTCTCTAAATCCCGCGACACACAATATCCGCGGCTGCAATGTAAGCCTAAGACAGACTACAGACACCTTATAAACCGTCCACAATCAAAAAAATGTAAGGGGCAATAACTTGCCACACCAATAATTAAAGTACATAAACATGCATAACCCACTTATTAAAATATTCTGTTATCAAAGTTTCTCTTATTGATTGATTATTTGCCTCAGTATTCTGATGTGTAGGCACTGCATCTAGATCTGGAATCTCAACCTCTGGTGGAATATCAACTAGGCTTTTTAACCTACAGATGTTGTGAATACTGCTGTAGCAATAATTACAGCATTGGCTCTTAAAAGACTCAGACGTAAAGTCAAAGCCACAACTGGAAATCTTCGTTTCCAAACTCCAAAACACCTATAACAAAATAACTAATACATTAATATAATACTTAAGTGGATTCTAGACAATCAAATTTTGAAATCTGTAAGGATAGATATTCCTTATCATAACCTCTACATACCTTTCAATGGTATTTCTAGTTCGGATGTGGGCTTCATTATAAAGTTGCTCACCTCGTGACTCTGGATTTAACAAAGGTGATAAGAGGTATGGCTTTAAAGGATATGCACTATCCCCAAGCAGCCACTTATTCCCAAAAAGTCCATTTTCACATTGTGCTGAAAAATAGAGCTATAATTTAGTAAAGCAGTAATAAATTACCCATTTACTTAGTTTTAAAATAATGATATAATTATAAAAATAGTAATATGTACCTCTCAGTTCTGAACTGTTAAATATAGTGGCATCATGAGCAGATCCTGGGCAGCGAGCCACAACATTCATAAACTGCAAATTTGCATTGCATACTGCTTGTACATTTAATGAAAAATACCCTTTACTATTTCTAAATTCTTCTCCAATCTGAGAACCTGAAATAAACATTAATGCATTAAAAGCAAGTACTTATAGAATTACTAAATACTTATTCATACTTACAGTTAGAAGTAAAGTTAGTTGGTAGGGTAAACAGTACAATGATTGGCATTCTAAGATGATCTTCAACATAAATGTAGTGACTTCTATGTTATAATAATATTTTTATATATCTAATGTTTACCAGATATAAGGTATATAAACGTATAAATTATAATGAAACACATTAGTATTAAAAAAAATTGCTTTATTGCTTAAAAAGTAACATTAAACTTAATTCTATGTTATTGCACAATCATTGGCACTGAAGTATAATTATTGACACAGCGAGTTTGGTATAACCATTGGCACTACATATTTACTAATGTAGGCACACCTTGCTGTCGCGAAAAAAGGCGAACCTAGGTACGTACATAAATAATTTATCCCATCCATGGTCCATTAATAAACTCCCCTACCTAATCATCTTCTAATACTTTTAATAGTTCTTCATTTGTCATTGGTCTCAATCTATTTTCTTTAACTTTTATCTTATCTTTTCTGGTTTCCCTTGATACTCTGAAATTTACAGGTTCATCTAAAACAGGTCCTTTCTTTAATGCTTTTTTGACCATTACTTGTTCCGATTCTTTAAAGCTTCTTTCATTTTCAGTTTCAGCTGCATCTAAAATTGGTCTGTTTTTTATTTCCTTTAGGGTAGTAATATTTGCAGGTTTAACTTCGCTCATAGGTTCTATTTTTAATTCCCTTGTATATCCTCTTTCTTTTTCAATATCACTTGAGATTCTATTTGCAGGTTTAATCAAGACGTTTGATTGGATTACAATTTTGGGTTTGATACTATCAGAGTTTGGTTTACTTTTCTTAATTAACTTTAAATCTTTGGCTTTGTTCTTTTTCTGTATAGTTTCAGCTTGTTTTTTTTTCTTGAGTAATTGTTTCTCTTTGGCTTTCTCTAGTCTTTCTATTCATTTGTTCTCCTTTTCTTGTATCTCTTTCATCTTTTTTTGTTGTTTTTGTAGTTCTACAGCTTCCCAATCTTTACTAGTCAAAACAAAAGAGCGATGTTCTGTACCAGCTTTCTGAGTTTTAATTGGAGTCTTTGGTAACTTTAAAAAATCGTTTATATTTTGTGCCTTTGTAGGGACTTCGGTTGGCATATCATCCACCAGTACCCATGTTCCACCAATCAGCTCTACACTTTGACGACTGGTGGATGGAATAGGTATTAAATTTATTGGCGTTATTGACTGGTTGTCTCTTTGAAATTCGGAAATAACGTCAACCGTTTGTGCAGCTTCTGGTATTGAATCGTTTATTGATGAATAGATTATACAGGATTCTAAAGGTAATTCTTCAACCACCTGATCCTGAAGTTCAACATGCTCTCCACCTATTTCGTGTCCTGAGGTTTCTGAATAATCGACAACCATCGTGTTTGCTTTAGATATGCCAGTGTCTTCGGATTGAGGTTCATGGGACAGTTCTGGTTCATTTAGCAAAAGTTCTACTTCTGTTGGCATTGTCGTTAATTCATTAAAGGCTGCCATTGTGTTCAAATCTTCTGAACCATTGTTGTTTTGTTCATTTAAATTGCTCCTGTCCTTGTGTTGTATTAGTTCCATAGAAGTTGTCTCTTGTTGTGGTTCTTGTGTTGAAATTTTTGGTACGAGATATTTATACAAGTCATAAAGCTTTTTAGCTTCTATTGATTTACCTACCATCTGATTCTTCATCTTTCGGACTAGCTGTGGTCCAACAATTTCTTCAAATGTCTGATAGTTAAGACAGTTGTCATCCAAAATTTGTTGTACTGGTTTAGAGGGCATTAAACATTTCGTATAGTCCACTTGATCTGGATTAAATGGGCATAAACCACAAGCTTCAAAACCGTTCTTTAACGTCGTCTTGTTTAATTTGGGTAAAAGCTTCTCTAATATAGGAGCAACATCTGTTTTTAGTAAGGATTTCGTTATCTGTACGCCATTCCAGGACTGCTTTACGCCACATAACTTTTATTGGGCGAAACGCCGCTACGTCTGCTGGTTGCAAAATCCGGGTCGCGTTAGGGTATAGAGCTATAAGTATTATACCAAGATTTTGACAAAGTTGAGTAAGCTGAAGTGTTGTGTGGCTTTTATGCCCATCCAAAAAAAGAATTACTGGAAAAGTGATATTCCTCTTCATTAGCGCTGGATGCAGAACATTCTGTATGTACTGAATGAAAAGCTCGGCCTTCATCCATCCATTATCTGACAAGCCAATGCCCCACTCGCTAGGCACAGACTTTTGAATCTCAGGTCGCATTCTCTTTAAGGGGTAAATAATCATAGGAGGTGTTGTTACACCATCCGCCGAAAATGTAAACATTACGGTAACACACGATTTAGACTGAGCGTGATCTACCTCATACACATTTTTGGTTCCCCTTAAAGCGATAACTTTAGTATTCTTTGGGCATAAAATAAAATTAGTTTCATCCCCATTGTAAACTTTGGATGGATCACTCAAAATATTAAAAAGATCACTTTCAGATATTCTTCTACTTGTTTAAACCAATTTCTAATTTGCTTCTCTGTCAATTTTGAGCTTGCTGAAGTTACAGCCTCTGATGTTCGTATAGAAAGCTCAGGATGCCTCTTCAAAAATAATTTATACCATCCATCGCCTGGTGTATTATCTATAAAACTGTTTGGTCTGGGATTTTCGTTCAAATACAGTTTGACACTCTTTATGACGTCTCCTCTTTACGCCGTGGAAATCCTTTCCTACAAGCTGAAATTATCCATTTAACTACCTCTTTTTCTTCTGCATCAGTCAGAACTGTATCTGGACCAGGTCGACTTTTAACAAATAAGTTGGATAGGCGAAACTGCAAAGTTGCCCGTGGGATATTAAATTTATTTGCAGCAGTTTTCTTACCCATTCCATTTTTATGGCTTGCAAGGGTTTTTCTACATCTTCTTCTGTATATGCTTTTGAATATTTTTTTCCAACCGTAACCTTCGGCACCTTAAAGCCATCTAAGTACCTGAAAGTGATGAAAAGAAGAGGAAACCTTAGGTGGATATAGTCATTGGCACAACAAAAAATATATAATGATTGGCAGTGCCAAGAATTCGAATAGAAGCGAAATCAAACTTATTTAGCAACCCAATATGGTCTATTTTGATGAAAATGTAATTTAAACAACAAATACATACACATGCCACCAAAAAAAAAAGTACAATCATTGGCATCCGTGCCAATCACTGTACCACTATACAAAAAAAAAATACAGTGATTGGCACCAATGCCAATGGTTGTACGCTTATTTTTCAACACTCAAAACAATAAAAATAGCAAGATATACCCTAATTTAACAATATCAAATATAAATTGGCGTAGAAACTTACACAAAAATCACTTTTTCACGTGCACTTCTATCCTCCAGCACTACACTTTTTACTATAAAATCAACACGATCACGACCTCTTGATTTCCGTTAAAACTCACAAACAGCTGTGAAATAAAAATGGCTGACAGCAGTGTTGCCACTATAGAAGATTAGATATTCTACCCAATAAGGTATTGCAGCCGTAAATAAACAGAAATTGTCTCTTATTATCTGGATTTTTATATCAGAGTGCCAATCACTGGGGGAGTGCCAACAATAGTATGGTTTACCCTACAAGTCTAATATAATGCACTTACATGGTGATTGTATCCTGATGTGTGTTCCCTCTAGTGCACCAAGTACTCGTGGAAATCGAGAAACAGAATAAAAATCTTGCTCGGTATTGGTATGCATGTATATGACGGAGGATGGCCTTCTCCATCATTATTAGAACTCATCTTTAGTCTTCTTAACTGTGGGCGTTGGTGGGTAGTGTCGGATGAAGAAAACAGACTCGTATCAATCAGGTTATATTTCCGATCCAACAGTTTCAACGTAGTAAATAAGTAGACACGTATAGCAAAGTAGGTACGTATCGCAGAACGCGCGATGGTTCAATGGTCCGCCCGCGCCGCTCGCCCACCGAAAGTGAGTCGACTCGCTGGCAGTCGCTGGCGTGGCGCGCCCCACTAACTCCATCGAGCGCCACCGGGTGGCGCTGGCGTCCCGGATACGACCCGATTGCGACATATATATATCTGCTATACAGCTGTGTTATAGCATTACTGACATCACGTACAATACGACATGCAGATGTTTTCGACACTCCTATAAAATCTGCCACTGATTACCATTGATACATTGTTCCCAATGCATACCTTAAAGTTAATAATAGCTCGTGTATCGGAGATATTCCATGATTCCTTAAACAAACCAAGTAAAACATTAGGTATAATTCGTTGTCTAGAGATCAAGGTAACACTTTGTTTGAATACGATCTATGCCAATGATCCTTCGTATCAATTAGGTACCTAACTACCTAGGCACTTGGGTAGATTTACTAACCTGGCTCCTGTTATTCTCAAATATGGATATATTTCAACCAGTAACTCTTGAACAGACGGTTTGTCAAGCCGAAATCTCAGCTGGAACTAGAAATCATCCAACGTAGATAAATAGTTGACTCTTTGTTTGTAAACTCTAATACGGCGATTATTTTCTTCTGAATCAGAGTCGCTGGTATCCGATAATAAATGTAACATTTCTAAATCACTCACTTCACTTTCTGAACTCGACATTTTAAAATAATTTTAACTTTACGCACTTGAAAAATACCACAAAACTTTCTATAACCGTTCTAAAGCGGCCGGTACGCCAACCAACTACGAACAGTAACTTTGACAGTTTAACTGACGTTTGAAATTTTTATAGGAACGCTACAGACATCCATTTCCATAGTTTAAGGTTACGGATCGTTATTGGTAATCCTCCCATCCGTTGGTAGGCAACAGGCGGTAAGTTAACTCACGAGTCGTATCTTATAGGAACGGTTTAAACTTACGCCTGGTAGATTATTTTACTGTCCGTAAGTAAAACGTACCGTTTTGTCATTACAGGAACCGGGCATTAGCTGTTACTGTGTTAGTTATTTTGGTATCCTATGTTCATCCTAGTATCTAACACATCCAAGTTACAAATAAATTAAAATGAATGTTTGAAGTTACTCGTATATTTCGATTGAAAAATCTTTATTGCATGAAACAGTTTACTGCGCGCCACAACATCTAATTGAATCGATCGATTTATTTATTGTTTTCAGTGCACCGTCACAGCTCTACGTGATCCTAATGTAGTAGTAATTTCTCTATAATTAGCTAGATGGCGCTGATGTAAGCAACCCTGGAGAAGATTCAGATTACCTACCTATTACTATTAATAATTCAAAGCTGTGTTAATTCATTCTATATTTTAAAAAAAATGCCTTATTTTACGAACAATTAAGTTACAAAAAAAAAATTAAATTAATATATTTGTCCAATCTGTATTAGGCTTTGAATATTCTAGTTTATTAAATTTCGAACTGAAATTTTTAATAGGCCTTCTCAACCATCCATCCTTTTCCCACGCACTTGGTATGATAGATATTTTTTCTTTCTCTCTTTCTATTGTCTTCACTATTTTGAACGGCATTTCTATTTTCTGAAAACAATAATAATTACTTAGCGTTAGAAATAACATTAGCATCTTTACCTACTACGTCACAAGTAAAATATTACGCGGATTTAGTATTTGTGCCAATAAGTAAAACACTCTTTAGTATTAAAATATTCACACCTAGTACAGGTACTATCACAAAAATATGAAGACTATTAATTATTGATAAAATATAAAACAAACTAAGTTATTCACTTCGTTCGCGTAATTGATTTGCAGAAGTCGTACGCACCTGTGAGATTATTCAAATTTAACATTGGTTATTGATCACTGTTTTAAAACAATAAATCCTAATAAGAACGTCAGCTTTCAGTTGATAATGTCATTGACGTATGGTAACGTTCCATTTTTAACAATATTTTATGAGACGGAAATAATTATTTTGTGAATAGAATAGTTGCAAATTGAAGATTACAAATAAATAGGTACTAAATTGATAAATAATCTTATTAAGTTTTAAAATAGTTCCAATAATAAGATTTGTTAATTATTACCTATGTTAGAAGTTATTTAGTAATTATGTATGACCATCTCACTCATCTCACCAATTATGATTGGCCTAAAATGGCAGAATAGGTAATGCCAGAAATGGTTTTTTATCAAGATTAGAGATCCCTTTTTTTTTTTGGGTGGGAAATTATCAAATAATTTCTCCCGCTCTGGGTGGAGCAGGAGGGTGTGTCAGACTCTTACTGACTAAAACCCACCCGTATTCCTTCCGTTGCCTGTATTGCGGGGGCCTCGGTGACCCATTAGTATCTTCCCGCGACCCCGGCAGGCATTGGCCCTAGTGGACCCGTACATTGTGCTGACGACATCTCTTTGAGGCGCGCGTGGGCGACGCGCCGTCGACCCGGGCCTGGTCCTTACTGGACGGTGAGCTACCAATTGCTCACCGTCCGCAGGCCCGCGCCTATGGTGGTCGGAAATCCGCCCGGGATTCCCGATGCCCAGGGCGTCTTCTGCGGCGGCTAGGGGCGAGAGGGCGCGAAAATTGTCTTTCCCTCAACCGTCCCGTCTCCTTCGCGAGCATTACTGCTTCGCAGGAGGTGACGGCTGCCCATGCCCTCTCGCTTCGTACCATGGACTGAACCGGGGCCGGACGCGAGAGATCTCTGCCGCCGATCGTCTCAACGAGGACACGGCGGTGCTCTGCCCAAGCCGGGCAGACCTCCACCGTATGCTCCACCGTGTCCTCCGGGCAATCCACACAGTGGTGACACCCGGGCGTTTCCTCCCGCCTTATCCGATACAGGAACCTCCCGAAGCTAAGATTAGAGATCCCTAAGACGCTGTTGTATACTCTCACTTTACTATTTTAACCAGTCGTTAGAATAACTGAAAACCACTGTACAGCTAGCGTACAGTTTTCAGCTGATTAATAGACTTGATTATGGCCATTGAACAGAAAAGAGAAGGTCAAGGGAATTTAGTTAAAATTATTGCTGGATATCAAATTAACGCCATTTTAATGTACACAAATCGATAACACATGAATAAACCACTGATATCTGTTAAATTTTCATGATATTTGAGAGCTATTGAAGTAAAAAGACATTATTTAATTGTTACAAATAGATATTAATGCTCATTAAATGGAAAATTTTGAGTAAAAATCCATGAATAATTCGTACACCGGATTTATTTTGTATAATATTTTTTGTAAAACTATATTGAGGTATTCCTCGTAGCGCTCCCGTTTTGAAACGCTCCCATCTAAGCGCTCCCGTTTTGTTCCTCCAAGCGCTCCCAAAAGGAGCGCTTCGAGGAACGATTAAAAATATTAAAATTTATTTCCTCGAAGCGCTCCCACGTTTAAAAATAGGGAGAAGCATGAAGTAATGAATTATATCGATAATTTTTAAAAACTCATGTGTGCATCATCGACATCGAAGTTGCTTAACCAAATTACGAAATTGAGAGAATAATATCTTTTTGCTTTCGGCACTCTTATGTGTATACAAGGACCAATGTTATTGTGTAGGTATTCAAAGAGGTGTTATAAATAAAACGCATAGATATACTTAATATAAATTATATACGTTTAATAATCACATTGCAGTAGACCTACATAATAATTACATTAGTACTTTGTGTGTACCACTGGCGACGGGGTGTGGACGAACGGGAATAACCCCTGGCGACTAGCTCCACGCCACGGTACTGTGACGTCATACGCATTAGCGAGTCTGCCAGTGCGACTGAATATTTTTCGAAACTTTAAATGCTAATAAAATAAAAACTACTGGGTATTTTTGAGAGAAACAAAAATTTGTTAACTTGTATCCATACAGGCTATATTATGACAAACTTTCAGGCGATTTGGCAAAGTAACATTATCCATTACAAATAGGATATAAAAACATATTCCAAGTTACAATCACATTAAAACAACATTAATACTAAGAGTAGTATAAGTATGTATATTATAAAAATCTTTAAAATTAAAAATCACAGATCGTTTCATAATCTTAATTATTACTGACTAATTAATAAGTGTTCATTGGAGTTGCACAATTTGATCCCGCCAAGTCCGTTCCATCATCGGACCACAAGACGTACGGCGTTGCGCCACCGTTACATGGTCGACATCCCACCCATACGTACAAAGCGTTTTGGGAACACATTCATTATGCGTACAGCTAAGGAGTGGAATTCCCTGCCGGAGTCTGTGTTTCCTGATAGCTACAACCTAGGAGTCACTCACAAGTCTAGAGTGAATAGATTGCTTCTAGGCAAGCGTGCTCCATCGTAGGCCATATCATCGCTTAACATCAGGTGTGATTATCGTCAAACGCGAGCCTATCGCCAATAAAAAAAAAAATCACAGATGGTTCCTTCATGTTTAACAATTACAAATTACAAATAGGATATAAAATAATATTTCCAGTTACAATCACATTGAAACAATATTAATCTTACTAAGAGTAGTATAATAATATAAAAATCTTTAATATTAAAAATCACAGATCGTTTCATAATCTTAATTATTACTGATTAATTAATCATTACTAACAGGTGCAAAAATACTTATTAAAATCTTAACATCTCTAGGCAATGTCCTATAGAAATAGCGCCAGACACGTATTGATGTAATATATTTTCAATTACATTGTTTCGTTCTTGGGCATGTTTTTGATTTCCGGAAATGTTCAATTTTAATCTTATTTTAGCAAAATTGTTACAATAGTTTTGTAAGTACCTTAGAAGTTTGGCTAAATTTACACCTTGCTTTTGATTGATTTTTTTATTAATGTCTGAATAATGTGATTCCACGAAATTATTTGTTTTATTCTTTTCACCGTAACATCTAAATTTGTTTTTCCAAAATCGGTGTTCTAACCATTGGGAAACCATATAATCATTGAATTTTGTGATATTTTTGTCCTGTGGAGACTGACTCATTATATAAAGAAATGCATCATCTAAATCTGAGGCAGGTAAATGAGGTAATACAGTACACAAAGCAACATGCTTCCTAAAAATACTATTTTTGGATAGACCTAGGTCACGAGATTTTCTTTTAAGCGCTTGTTTGTAGTGAAAAATACACCCACTTGCAACTGCATTTGGAAACTCTTAGCAAAGTCGCTTTTAAAAAAATCAACCTGCATATTTGGTACTGTTGTTTTCAACAACAGAAATAATAATTTATATGTTGATTTCTTTTTATCACATAATAGAGCATATACTAGTGGCTTCACAACGCCATCGATTTCTCCATGGATGCTGTACAGCTGCTTAAATGGTTTTGGCACACTTTTGAAAGTCCCGTCGCAGTATAAATGACAACATCTTCCTAATTCCCCTCTACTCTTCTCGGTAGCAAACAAAAGGATCCTCCTTTTACCGTCATCATAATCCGCAAGGGTGAAGTTGTGAAATGATTTTGGCACCTAAAACAAGAAATTTATGGTCATTGGCAGTGATCGGTATTTACAAAAACGTTGACGAAAATAACGATTATGTTTAGATAAACAAAATTTATCTAAACATGATACCTACATAATTATAATATATATAAAACACATGTAACTTTTAAAGATTTTTTTTATTTTACCTTCATACTGACCTCTATTTATCTAGATGTGTTGATAAAAAAAATAGTTAAAACATAATCACAGTTCTCAATAACATAAACACAAAAAGTTATGTTAAATTAATTTTATCGAAGAGCAGCCCTGCGATTGCTGTGGGATCGCTCGGTGAGAAGCAATTACAACTGTACGCTTGAGTATTTAAGCACATTTAAGCATGCAGTGGTTGCTGACGCGACGGAGTGGGCTAATATAGCAGTAGGTTTTATAAATTTTCTATGGAGTGAAGTATCTGTACGTAATCTGTGCTAGAGCATAGATTAATGTGACTCTAAAGGGCAAGGCATCAAATAAAATATACATATTTTTATATTAATTACTTACTTGCACATCTGTTAGACATTTCCCAAACAAACGCTTAACTCCAAAACTTTTATTTCTTTTATTATAAAGTCCAGTTTTAATATTTTCAAACTTTGGTATTTGATTTGTCAAATTAATTCCCTGGTCTAATAAACAATTAAGTTTTCTTTTATAAACCTCAGGTAGAGGGTCTAAGGTGGACATGGCTTCTTGGTGAATATCCTCCACTACTTCTCGCACAAATTGTGATGCCTCATTACGCCGACAAGAATGTTCGTTCTTTTTTAAAATATCTTCATATTTATTAAGAGTTAGGAAGGCACCACACGTCTTTATTGTACACCGCCACACACTGTTCCCATTCTTATTAACTTTTATAGGTCTGTATATATAATTATCACATAACAACACTTTCTTTCCTTTTTTACTTTGGACGTATTTAAATAGCACGTTTCCAGTACTTGGTCCAGCAATTGGTTCCATGCTCACACAATTATTTCACAAACTTTATTAGTAAACAAACTTGCTTCCGTGACACATTCGCGCAACTTGCGATAACAACAAAACGCAATTTTACGTAAACACAAGTTCGGGCAATGTTCGGCTGGGTTCGTGTGAATTCGTTAAACGCGACTCTCTAGGATACAATGGGGAGGCGGGGTTACGGTTTGTATGTGTGTGTGCAGGACTCACACGCCGCGCGCGCCGCATCTTATTTTATCAATCGCATAGGTAGCATCACCGTTGAGCGCAATACGTTACTGGATCCCGGCTCAGAGCAGGTGATTTTAGTCAGTAGGTGGTTTTAGTCAGTAAGAGTCTGACACTCTCTCGCCCCGCCTAGGACAAGGAAAGTCATTTCTACCATTGACGTAAACGATAGACACCTCATTGCCTTATTTCTACGAAAAACTTCCGAAAAAAAACATTGAGGTGTGCGGGGAAGGGGGTAGTAATGGGAAACATAATGGAGAGAAATCATAAGCTTTCTAAACAATAAAAAAATATGAATACGTACATATGTCGGTAGATTATATTCATCTATTTGGTGGACTAAAGGATTTACAATAAAACAAAAAAAAAATAATTACCAAACCCGTACGAAGCCGGGACGGGCCGCTAGTTGTATATTATAACAATGTGTTCTACTTATTATCGATAATTTCAGTTAGTATAGTCCCATCTCTATCCGAAAGTTAATCATGGGAGCGCTTCGAGGAAATAAATTTTAATATTTTTAATCGTTCCTCGAAGCGCTCTTTTTGGGAGCGCTTGGAGGAACAAAACGGGAGCGCTTAGATGGGAGCGTTTCAAAACGGGAGCGCTACGAGGAATACCTCCTATATTATTTCGATGGCGCGTGTAATATTTGATAATATCACCTATATATAATAGGTTGGGGAAAAAGTTTCTTCGCATTTTTTAAGAAAATTCAAAACATTTTTTAATATTATTTTAATATTTTATTTAATATAAGGTAGCTTCACAGCTGTCAAAAGTATAATCTTTTTGATACTCTAAACATAACGCCAATTACGAAGTACACAAGAAAATAAGAAATACAGAGTGACATAATTATTAGTAGGTATTTAAAGTGTGTGCGTGCGTGTATCTGTGCGGTGTAGGTGCTGTAAATATGTGTGTATGTCTATGCAAGTATGACTAAACTGGCACTACTGAGTTAGCATAGTGTCCGGCGATTGATGGAGGATTTGAATAATATCTTTTTTAAATCTGTTCCGCGTGGTATTGAAGGGGAAAATAGGAATATAGTTTATTTACATTTAACTAAAGTATGTAGGTACCATTTTGGTCGATAATTTTTTGCCATCTTGTAGGTAGGGACATGATCTCATTGCTATAGAAATTTTGGGACTTCTGATCAAAATACCGCGATAAGTGGTTTTGGCAGTTCTCTCGTGATGTTAACCTGACACTGCCTAAAGAATTCTGAAGAGACCGAAACAGGTGGAAATCGGAAGGTGCAAGGTCAGGACTATACGGCGGATGTTTTAACACCTCCCAGCCAAACTCTCTTAATTTTTGCTGAGTGGTTAAAGATGTGTGTGGTCTAGCGTTATCATGATGAAAAACCACACCCCGTCTGTTGATTAATTCCGGCCGCTTTCTCTCAACTTCTTGCTTTAATCTCATCAGTTGTTCGCAGTAGTAGAGTTCAGAATCGATGGTCCTGCCTGGTGGTAACAGCTCATAATGAATAATGCCCTTCCAATCCCACCACACACACAGCATCACCTTGTTGCGAGTTAACCCGGGTTTCGCCACAGTCTGTGAAGCCCGACCGGCCTTTGACCACGACCTTTTTCGCACGTTCTTGTCGTACGTGATCCACTTTTCATCACCAGTTATCAGCTTCTTCAAAAATGGTTCGGTTTCATTACGTCGTAATAAAGAATCACAATTGAGTACACGGTTCATTAGGTTTCTTTCAGTGAGCTCGTGAGGTACCCAAATATCGAGCTGTTTTGTGTACCCAGTTTTTTCCAAATGCGCCAAAACTCCCAGTTCTTCAGCTACGTCGTAACTACTGATGTGCCGATTTTGCTCCACTTTTTCAAAAATGGCATCCATTTTATCCGTAATAGGGCGACCAGAGCGACGTGCATCTTTGACATCGAAATTTCCGGATTGAAAACGCTTAAACCAAATTTGTGCTACTCTCACAGACACTGCACTAGGTCCATAAACATCGCAAATTGTTTTCGCGGCTTGCGTTGCATTTTTACCTTTATTAGAAGTAAAGTGGCACCCGTAGTACAATTTACCAATAGAGATACAAAACAAACGTGAAAAATACTTACCTTAAATTAGAAATTATTATTTGTCCACAGAAATAGTTAGACCGCCTTCACGTAACACTTGCACTGCACAAACGTGTAGTTTTTTGTTGCAATTTCTTTGTAGATTTAACAATAGCCGTTACTAAGCCATAAATCATCTTTTGGTTGTCTAAGAGAATTAAAGGTGCTGGATAGTGGCTTATTGACATTGCTACATTTTTTATATCCTTTTTAATTTTTTTTTATCTTTTCATTGTGATGTGTATTTTCTTGTGATTTTCTGTAATTTACAGCTCCAACTACCGCCTTTCTCAAACGTAAAACGTTTTCTTCCCACCCCCCGATCATTGTCCACTTTGCTTGGATGTTTTTGAGCTCATCCTCAAGTGCCCATTTGTCTGATATCTGATTGATTTTGACGCCCTTGACCAGCCGAGTGAATGCCCTAGAAGTCGGGGGTTGCAGTGATATTAGTTCGTCTAACTTGCCATCAGGTTGAGTTGATTTGTTTGATTTGCCGTAAGACGAAATGAGATTCCGTACAGTTTGATAGTGATCCTTAGCCTTTTGATACGTGTTGTTGAGGAAATAGTTGACCGCCACATCTTCATGCTCCGATATTTTCTTATGGTTTTGTTCGAACTCTCCCCAGAGGTCTGTCATGTGTAAACGTTTCCTGAGGTATTCCGTAGTTTTGCGGGAATCCGAGTACTTGCTGAAGTTGATCTTGATAGTAGGGAAATTGGCGGTGATTTCCGATTGACGGGCAATAAGATCTTCCATGATGTAGGTAGGTAAAAGGAACAGTCTTACTTGGAAACATGATGATCCACGTGATGATGATGCTGATTGCGGACGCTGAACCCTCGCGCCACCCGATGATGAGCTCCACGGAGCCTGATGATGATGATGATGTCACTCCGTGATTTGCTTACCACGACCGCGCTTTCGACCTAAGCTATGTTGCTCAAGTCTAGGTTGAATGAATGAAAAAGAGTTCTCACTAAATGAGTCCACTGGTTTGATCACAGAACCACGATCGCGAGAGATTGCCAGTGAGCTGTGCGCGCGTTAGCTCAAGGTTCCGCCACGAGCCTGCTGCTAATCTCGAAGAACTAAAATAATGTAGGGCTTCCTACACTTAATGACAATGCCGGGGCGATTCTATTGGGATGATAATGAAATAAAACCGACCACCGCGAATGTCCGTGGAACACTTATTTATTGAATTAATGTACATAAACAAATTACACCGGTCTACAGCATTTTTGCGCACGGGTTATACGTACCTTATTTTTATTGCTTTTATACCTAGAAATAAGAATAAGAACAAAAAATAGTTCTGAATTTGCTTATAAGTGTAAAAATGGAAACATTTAAATCAATAAAAATACATAAAAAATGGACATAGAGATGATTGACCTACGAGCTTATGCAAGATGGAATCAACCCACACAATGATAGTTTTGAGATAAAGCCGTTTTTGTCAAAATTGTGTATACAATTAAATAGTTTGTTATTTTGAATAAAGTTTATTTAGAATATTGAACAAAATGATTTGTTCTATGTATACAAATATAATATTGATGAAAATCATAAACATTTTTAATAGTAATAAAAAATAACTCATTGGTTCCTTTTTGCAAAACTATCTGTGTGTAGGTTGGTTCCTTGTTAATTTATTACCATGCCATAATTTTTCAGTAAAAATAAAAAATCTTATACTTCTTTTAAACATTTTATTGAAAAATAGAAACAAATCTTAATGTATAATCTTAACTTTTAATTAATTTTCAACTTCAAAATCTGGTTGTCCGGAAAAACCTTCAAGATCGTCTTGTAGGTCTGGGTTTCCAACGAGCTTTACATAGAAATCGTGCGAGTCTTGCGGAATTAGGTGCAACATGCTTATTAAATCCTGCAATTTAGCGTCAGGGACCGGTTTCCCTGTTGGCCAAAGTGGCTCCATTATTTCTTTTGTAACAAAACATTGTCTTCCACGAACATTTTTTTTAATATCCACTACTTTAAAATCTTCATTCAAATTAGTTTTCATGTAAATTTTGAACATTTCATCCTTTTTAATCATAATTTCTTTTGTACTGAGCCATGAAACTTTCTCTCCATCTATAGCTTTTTTTTCTATTAATTATATTTTTTTCCAACTTTAACGATGACAAGAAATCTTCATTTCTCATCCTGTGTACCTGCATTGGTTTCGTTTTTTTACAGGTTTTCATAACCTGAATATAATCATTCGGTGTGTACAGCCTCTGTTGACGTTTTAAGGCACATTCTATCTTCCCAAAATCTGTATCATTCGGGAGGAAACTATGCCCCGATTCAAGGAATCTTATATTGATTTGGTCTAAAGTTGGATGTTCATTCAACATAGCTTTGAGCATTAATATTAATTTTATGTTGCGGTTCTGGCCACCACACGAATCGCTCCATAAAATCAGATGTTTCACGTTGCCATCCAGCCTTTCTGTGATATGTTTCATGAGACAGGACCCTACTTCTTGAGCACCTCTGCCAGCTTCTCCTTCTACCCACACATTGCAGTGAGCTTCATCTTTGCTCCCAGTATGTATACCTAAATTGTATACCCAGAGTTGTCTTTTGTAAAAGACGATATTGGTGGGTATACGCGGTAAAGGCAACGTTTTTCGAGATCAAATGTCAGGGTTTCAACAAAATCTCTACAAAACCAATTGAGAACTGACATGAAGTTAGCTAAAGATGATCCCTCTTTAGCTAACTTCATGTCAGTTCTCAATTGGTTTTGTAGAGATTTTGAGATTTCTTGATGCGCTACCCGCTTCTGTTCAATGTCGGCTTTATTTTGTTCCGACGACGCGTGCAGTATTTGACTTTCAAAAAAGTCACACTTATTACACGTATCTTTTTTAAGAGACTTGGTACGCAGATTAAACTTCGTAAAAAATAATTTATTGACTTTTGCAGCAGACAATATTTTCACCCCTGCGGTTTTTGCTTCATCGCTGTATAACTCGTACATTTTTGATAAGGTCATGTCTGCTCTCAAAAACTTAGCCCCTTCTGTTTTTTCTCGGCGATAGTGGGATACATATGTCGGCAAACTTTTAATAAAGTTTATCACGAAGTCCTCGTTTTCAAGAGATGTTCTATTGCACCCGCCGTGCACACCACGATTATCTATAATCCCAAGTAGCACAAAAGTGCTTTATAACAGCATTTGCACAGTGCACCGTGAAAACATTAGCTGCATAAACATGCTGTATAATAGCGTAGGCAGCGCATCCTCTGGTGATATAACTCTAATTTGGGCACAAATTATTCAGCACATAGCTGTACAAGAATTCCAATTATCAAATAATTGAATTATATCAACATCATATTAGCATTTATGTGTGTAACAGTCACTCCAAGAGCTGAAAATTGCCTGAATAACAAGACACGTGTTACCTATAATACAGCAAAAAAGACGAATGTGTACATTTTATATGCTTTTGCGCAGTTGAAAGTACACTCTGAGCGAAATTGTGGAATGCAATAACTTTATTATTTATTTTTCTTTAATATGAACTGTCAATTTGTTAAACATTAACGGTCTTATTACAAAAAAATGCTTAAGTACTGGTTTAAACCAAGACTTATAAGTCTAGGATTGTTACGGTACTAAAGTCAGTACCAGGATCAACATGCGTCTTTATTACAAAACAAAGACTATCTGAGGATCAGTTAGTACCAAAGAAGGTCCATGGTTCAATTTATATCTACAGATAATAAACAAAAATGGCATTCTTTCATTCGTTCATTCGGGCTTTGGTTGAAACAACGTTCTGTTTATCGAAATATTGTAATTAGAATAACACTTGAAATGATCAAATAATTATTTAACTATACAGGAATACGTCATAAATTATTCTATGTTTAGGTTACAATATATTGAACAAGCCCCACTTGTACTTTTGACTCGCTTTTTATAATCAAGTTGTCATGTTTTTAACACCTCTGCCCTGAATTGGAATGCATTGAATTCGGCGGGAGCGTTCGTAGTTTGAGACGAATGTTTACTTTGCGTACTTTTTAATAGATAAATGCACTTCTTATTTTTATTCATCGTTCTTAGTTACTGGTAGGTACTGTTGTGGTTTGTTCGTGAGTCCGGTTAAATCGTGACCTACAGTAAAAAATGGAACAACAAAAGAAAAAAAGAGGTGAAAACTGGAGTTATGAAGAAAAAGTTAGTAAAACATGGATTTTGTATTACTATTAGGTAAGTAATGCTTTGTATCATTTTATTTCGACTACCTAACACGGATGTTCTTATTATTATAGGAAATATTACGTAATCTCATTTCTCAATCAGCACATATCATAGAAGATAAGTCCACAAGAACATCGGTAAATATGCAGAAAACCAAAGAATGGAAGAATATACAGACTAAGTAAGTACCTACATATTGCTTTTGTTATGAGCACGAGTACGTTATTGTGTACGTAATATTAATTATCATATTTATTACTTTTAGATTTAATGAGATAATGGGTAAATACCGATCAGATGGAGAGTTAAAGTTGGCTTGGAAAATTATGAAGTTGACCGCTAAATCCAACTTATCTACTCATAGGAGGGAACAATCTAAGACAGGCGGTGGCGAAAAACCGCCATCACCTTCTCCTGAGGACTTAGAAATAATGGCGATTGCTCCTCACGACTTTGTCATTGAAGTTAATGACTACGATAGTGATGCATTGGTAAACAAAACTGCTTATTTGTCATTTATAACATTTAATTAAAATTGATTGATTTTAGACATTTTACATTATGTAGGAAGTACTCTGTAATCTGCCTTTAGAGTATGAAATTTACAGTTCAAAATCATAGCCTAAGGTTAATAAAAGATAGGTAATAACTTTGTTATAGTTAATTACATGGTTATTCAACATTTAAATGTGATAAATATCAAACACTGGACTACTAGCATAACAAAGTACATTACTTCTACAAAGTAATTTCATAATTTTACATGATTCCTATCAACTAAAGAAGGAATATTATTATGGTCAAGACAAAATTCACAGGATTTTGTCTTGATTATAATAATATTCCTTTGAAGCCTAAAATACTCAATTCAATTAGGTACTTATAGATATCAAATACAACAGTCCGTTTGAAAATAATGTACTTAAAGAAAATGTATTTATTTTAGAATCCAGTTCCAGTGCCTACAACTGCAAAAAAAATGTTCACTGACCCTAAGCCTGGGCCTAGTTTTGAAGAATTTGAAACAATACACGAGGAACATCCCGAACAACAGGTTGTGGAAGTGCAAGGTAAATAATATTTATTGTTAGACTTCCTAATATTATCACGCATTAAGGGCTGCATAAAGTGCGTTTCTGTGGGATAATTTTGAGGTTCTTTAGGCGGGCGGAATCGCGGGCATAAGCTCGTATGTATAGTATAATTACAATCCAATATGTACACAAGTTTGTTTTAATCTTTTCCATATGTAATTTACTTAGATTGTTATATATAGGTATATTTTATAAATTTCAGCTATATCCAACGATCCAACCACTGATACAGAAAGCACCAGAATGATGAAAGTAACGAATAATGAGACTGTTTACATAAGAAGCACAACAAAAAAAAAGAAAAAGAACTTTCAAAATAGGTATGTAGACATATTTACCAAGTAATTTTTAACGTAGTAAAAATGGAAAGACATTGAAAATGTCAGTAACTTCAAACTACACCAAACTGTCATATTTTCCCAATTGAACATGAACCTTATGCTTATGTTATAATTAAAAATAAAATTCCATAAATTATTCTATTTGATTTTACAGTAGTGAAGAAATGCAGCAGACAATCACACAGAGCAATACTGATTTTAAAAGAAAACAGCTAGAAATGATGGAAGTGGAACACAAAATTAACATTAAAATTGCTCACCTAAAAATTAAAAAATTAGAATTAGAAATAGCTCTATTAGAAAGTAAGAAAGAGACCAATACTGAAAAATAAAATGTAAGTAGATTTTTGTATTCCACATTCTCACACTTACCATACTAAGATAACAGTAAAAATTCTTATACTTAAATAAACAACAAGTAGTGGGTACATCTTCATCCTACTACAGTAATTCACTGGTGTGGTTTGAATATGCACAGCTGAGAATTACTAGTGCTTTAGCTGGGAGGAAGAAGTAGCGCAACAAACTACCCAGAAGCACAGCTGTCTGTTTGGTTAGATAAACTTGATTCTACACAATAGTAGGTAGGCAAAGTAATTAACATTACGTGACACAGAACATTAAATTAAATTGCTTGCCTTATGTCAGTTAGCCATGCCAATATTACCAACACATTTGTAAACAAAGCATAACACCAAAATAAAGGTAGCATAAGGGTGTGGAGTGCTCCAACAAGTAGCCAAATGTTCAGTTTTAGACTAATTGTAATTGTAACATGTTTGTAAATATTCTAATAATGTGAAATTATTGTTTCAGGTACTTATTTGCTGCAAATATTTACTAATAGATTATTCATTTAATTATAGTTCATACTTATAAAATAGTTTTAAGGTAAAATATTTACTAAAAATGAGTTTCAATAAACTGCCTTCTCCTAATATTTCCCCTTATTGAAGGTGGAATATACCTTTGTACTATGGGTTCCCTAGATGAAGATTGTTCTATGTTATCTTCTTCACCTGGAAACAGATTGTCCCTCATGTCGATGGCTATATTGTGGAGGACAGCACAAGCAACAATCGTTTTTTTTGCTGTTTCAATGTCCCCAAACATACCTCGTAAAAGGCAACGAAACCGTTGCTTTAGCAAACCAAAACACCTTTCCACTGTGTTCCGGGTACGTATATGGCTGATATTATACATCTCTTCTTGTGGTGTTGTGGGGCGTAGGATTGGTGTAAATAAATATGGTGTGCAAGGATAGCCACTGTCACCCAATAATATTCCAGAGAATGCGCCAGCTTCAAACCTCTGTTTTAATCTACATTCTCTGAATATTCTGGAGTCATGTACACTGCCACTCCATCTTGTAACAATGTCCATGATTTTCAAGTCAGCGTCACAAACCACCTGCAAAGTGACAACTTGTTAGAATTTTGCATTCCTTTTCATTATTTTAATATAGCATTGGTAATTAATAATTAAGAAAATCAAGTAATTATTCTATTATCTCTATTGTGGCACAGATGGGATCAAACTACAAAGTTATTTGTCAATTGAGATAATCAGAACTTCAAATATTTGTTTTAAATTACCTGTACATTGATTGAAGAAAATCCTTTTCTATTAATATATAACTGACCCCCATCAGCATTAACTTTCCTTATTCTGATATGAGTACAGTCTATTGCCCCAATTACTGTAGGAAAATTAGCAATACTGCGGAATTTTCGAATGGTTTCCTCCTGTTCATTTAGAGTAGTCGGCATTTTAATGAATCTTCGGGACATCCGTGATAAAACATCTGCTACCTTTTTGCAAGTTTTGCTGACAACTGGTTGGGACACACCATGTAAATCAGCTGTATCGTCTTGAATCTACGAATAAAACAATATTATTAGGTATCTAGTTATCAGGATTTTGTCTAATGTTGTATTAGCATCAACCAGAGGTACTTACTTCATGTCGAGCCCAGTTGCGTAACGCGCAAACCACTTGCACTTCAGGGCTCAATGGGCATCCTCGAGGGTCGTGGGTTAAGTCTTCACGTAAAACATCCACTATTTTTTCACCAAAACGTTTTGTGAACCTATACTTATACCGAAAATCTTCGTCACTCAATTCGAAAGGATTAACACGATGACGATGTCTGTAAGATCGCCGAGACGTCTCCAGCATATCCAAATCTTCCAAATCCATCAAGTCAATCATATTAATATCCATTTCTATCGATTTGTAAATTAAAAGACACAACAAAAATAATCAACGCTAACCTCAAATTAATTAGTACCAAAGATAAACTAGGGGTCTCGGCGGACTAACTTTAGTACCACAGATAGTTCAAGAACTAGAGATAAACTTCATTTTATAATAACGTTTTATTTAGTCTTGGTTTAAACCTAGTAACAATCACAGTACTAAATTTAGATCGCGTTTTGTAATAAGACGGTAAGTGTATGTGTTGTGTGCAAGATCTCAAGTGCCATTTGTGTGAAAATAAATATAATTTACGGTAAGTAAAACTTCGATATTTTCCAATTGTGTCTGAAATCTTATTGGGGAGGTAACTTTACTGTGAAATACCATACATGTTTAGTTTAAAATTTTCACGCGCTCTCTAAATACCACTAAATACAAAAAAAAACTAACTTAAATGGACAGTAAACGAAATAAATGTTATTGTTTTTTACAAAGAAATTCATAAAAAGCTGGCTACGGGTAAATTATTTGTAAACCAAATCAATTCCAATCGATATCTTCTAAAATAAATCAAAATAAAAAGATAAAATTTTACAATAATTCACAGTCACGCAGAGAAAATGGCGGATAGCAAGTGAACTGTTTTAATATGCATTTAATGCTAAGGTCTGTACGGGTGTTCTCATGTGGCCTATAATTCAGCAAATAGTAAAATAGTTATGCACTAGTGAGAAACAAATCAGCCATGGATCGATGTGAAGAGTAGTAGTGGTTCACATTTTGAGCTAGTTAACCAGAAAACAACCTTTATGGATCCAAGCTTTTAGGGTCCCGCTGTAGTTCTGCTAAAACCATTTTGTTCCCTTTTTAGTAATTACTCGACTACAAGTAATTAAATTAAATTGTAGGTTAAATATGTAGCTGTTATTCTAATTTAATTAAATAGATAATACATAAACTATTTAATTATTCGATACGCGACCAAATCTGTTATTTTATATTTCTATGGACCAAATATCTGTAATCTGTAGTAGTGATCGGTAATAATATTTGATATGGGACCCGCACCGAATTTAATGCGTTTTGAACCGTATTTTTTTATGAAATATTTTGCTTGATCTGCAACGCGATCCATCACCCGCCCCACCGCCGCCCGAGCCCGGGTGCGCGGGTGGAGGCGGGGTGTGTGATCGCTATCCTTGTTTTCAGTCAGTTAATCGCCAAGACGCAACTGAGCCGGTTGTTTAAAGTAGCTTTGGCATTCATAATAGTTTAGCGTCACTTAAGAGTCGCGAATTAAAGTATTAAAAGTGAATATACGAGTATAGTGCAATTTTGGTAGGTAGTACCTCTGTGTTTGTATCTATAGGTTTTTGTGTTTAAATAAATGTTACGTTAACACACACGTATATGGTATAGTTAATTTACCTATGCAGTTTCTGTGGCATCAATTTCCACAAAAACTAGATAGGTAGTTTGAATAAGTGATTTTCTGTTGTCTGTGATCTTTCGTTTCTTGAATAATACCAACAAAATCGTTCAGACTGTAGAGAGAGGTGTTGCCACTCTGTCAGTCGTTCCTGCACTGTGGGAAACTAAGGGACTTCTACGGTGGCCACCGAGAAGTACTAAATACCCCATGAAATTATTAAAAGATGAGAATTCAAGGCCTGGACCAGGGTGGGATACCCTAAAATGTACTTTAAAAAGAAACAACATTCGGACCTATGACGATGCTAACAGCGAACTAACTTTTATGGAACAAAACACGGATACAGATAATCAGGAAAACGAATGTATGAGCTTTCCGGTTACATCTAAAACTTGCCAAGCAAAGAGAAGCGAGGTTAACTTTGAAGCAATGGCAGAAAATTTGGTGAGTTTTTTAAAATTGTTTCCTAGATTTGGAATAAATACCTATTTGTTCTTTTGTAGGCTTTGTTTATAGGCAGTTAAGTTGAGGGGGATCCATAGTGGTCCACGCGAAATTCAAATTTCTTGTGTTTTTTACAATTTGCAGGTCAGTGTCAGGTTGTAACCGGATCAAAATATGATACGCGACAATAACAAATATGTATTTACATAATTATAGACGGAATAATAAAAAAAATCCCGCTTAAAACAACTGCAACTGCAACTTTTGAATCTGTAGGTAGTTGTTTACAGCCTCTCTCTCTAGTTTATGTTATAAGTTATTTGACGCGAACTGTACGCCGCGTCATTGCGTCGCGCTGCGCCGTAACGCCGGTAGCACACCACTCGCGTCATGTTCCGCTACTCGAATTTCGTAGCGGAAAGTAGTAGCGGAACATGACCCGAGCCAGTTAATTGAACTACTGCGGTTTCGCGGCGGAGGTTTGCTACCGGCGTGAGTCACACTAAAGCTTTACCTATTATTTCTACGTTTGCTATTAAACATTTATAAATTATCGTAATTTTTTATTACAGACATATTCACAGCCTGGTGCATATGAAATTTCAATGAAAAATTTTGAACCAGTGCAGCAAGAGACCATACAAGTAGTGGAGCAACAGGCGACAGTACAAATAATTAGCTCAGAAAATTCTGACACTATGCTATCTAACCAAACTATTATTCTAAACAAACTAAATTTAATAATAGAAAATCAGAAAAGATTTGGACAAAAATTGGCTTCTTTATCGGTACAATTAGATGAAACTAATGAAATAATCAGACAATTGCAACAGGAACAACAATGTAACGTTACATTACTAAAAGACGCATCTTCGGAAGAACGAGAAAGTTTTAGCTTGAAACCTATAGAAACTAATGAAGAGTTTGAAATGTTTGAGCTTACTCTAGCCGACAAGATGCACCGGAAAAAAATAATCAAATGTTTATCTACATTGTACTCATCTAAACCGGGTCAAGGCCAAACATGTGCCTATAAGTTGATAGATGTTTTATTCACAAAGGATTTTTTATCTCAGTGTTCATGGTCCGGGGGAAGCAAGGGAGAACATTCAAAAATACCGATGAAAAATTTCATGAACTTTAGGAAGTTCTTTTTTGAAATTATACACATGTGGGACCCGAGTTTTACTGATGATCAAATGCTAATATTTTTTAAACTTGTTCTAAGGAACGCTACCAAACGTAAGTCTATGCAAGGTTTGCGAGAATCCACAAAACGAGTCCGTAAATCCAAAAAAATAAGAGGACAAGTAGACAACGAAGCAATCATGCCTGAAGGTAATATAGACGGTGATAGTAACCAGCCTGAAGCCAATAATAGCATTAATACAGAAAAGCCTAGAACTGATGACAATAATGCCGAAAAGCCTAGAGATGACGATAAATATACATATATAAATGACGATAGATACTGACGCAGATCCAAGAGCTGGGGATGATAAGGATGGAAAGCCTAGAGATTAAGACTTTTAATCGATTTCTATTATTTTTTTCTTAGTTAGTTCTTTCCTAATATTTTTGTGATGACTTGAATTTGTTAAACTTCGTATTTGTTTGTTTTTTTTTTTTATTGGAGTTCTGCTAAATTTGTTTTTATAGAAGAACGTTTTATGTTTGTAACAATGTACAACTGTAGTGAAAAGATGTTGTGTTTTTTTTTTAATTCGTCTTGTATAGGAAATACAGGAAATTCGTATACCTATACCTAATACTAATTATAAAACTTCATGTTTATGTTAGTTAAAAGTAACAAATTATTTATTAGCCTGTACTATTTTGCACGCCCTATTGAGGCGTTACTTGTGTCACGAATTTATTTATGCCACGTATTTTCCGTATTTGCAGAACATTTTTTAAATTTGATTTATATGATTATGTGTCAGGAATGATTAAACACTGCTATGTGCAAGATAATTTTTCAATGAGGAAAGAAAATAAAAATTAAAACAATCAGTATGCAATGTTGTATATTATTTTCAAACAGTATGTCCTAGCGGTATGAAATAGTGGTATTCTTTATGAGGAATACATACAAATTTACATTTTATATCTTTAGGATTTAACATAACCACACTAGTATCGCATTGTTTAAGGCTATTAGATTTATATATTCCAAATCGGGATGAATTTATTGGATAGGCACATACTTCTTCTTTGTTTTTCAACTGGAAACTTTTTATGGACACAATATTGTTAACTTCTTCAATTGAATCAATTTCAACTATATCATTTTGAACTGTTAATAAATACCTGTCTTTTGTTTTAGAAGACAGTATAAAATCCCGAAAAATTAGAACGCAAACATTTTTCTTACTCTTGGATATGTATGGATATTTAGTTATTCTTTTCTTTTCTAGGTGAATATTCATTCCATTGTTATCCTCATCTTCAGTTAGTCTTTTGGCCACTTGTGACAGTGGATTTTTACCGTCTCTTAACATTCTTTTGATCATGTACAATTTGTTCTCAAACGGATATGCGCTAAAAGTATCAAGAGTTCCATACATTTCAACTTCAGCAGTAACATGTAGTAAATTGTGGACATTACTTGTTACATATGCTGCTCCATAAAAATCTTTATAATGTTCAACAAAATACCTCAGAAGTTGTTCTGCCAGTGGTAACAAATATTGATAAGCTTTATTGGAACAAATTGCTATTCCACAGTAGAGTGTCAAAAAGTGTGAAAAAGCATTAGGAGTTAGGACATCACGTAGAATGACAATGCTAAGATAATAAAAAAAAGATCTAAATTCTGACGCTTTCCAATACGCTAAAGAATCAAGCCCTCGTACGGAACGATGTATCTCAGAGGGTAATTTACATTGGTTTAAAAACATTGTAACTGCTTCCGTATCACTCGCACGCCATTTCGTGATGTACTTTCCAAAGTTTCCGTCACGCCAACCAATCAGTAATCTTTTCATTATTCCTAAATCAATGAGATGAAGGGAATCGCCTACTGGGAAATTGGTCACCATGTCAATTGGTAGAGATAATAATGGCGAGTCACTTTTATGGTGTGCACCATATAATTTATTCCGGAACCCTTCATTAGTCCTTTCGGGACATCTCGTGTCGGGGAATACAACAGTATGCGAAGTGTGTGAGTACTCTCCAACTGTCACACGTTTTAAGCAGCCATGTTTGCCATTGAAATTACAAACACCTGAAAAAGCAAGATTGTTTTTGTAATAATTCTAAATATTAATTTCATGCGGGTTTATCATCTGAATAGTCAGAGATTCTGTAATATCTTTTTGTACTAAGTTTACTTTTGACACAATTTTGGGTAAGTTTCGAATATCAATGGGAAGAAATAAAATATAATGAAATTACAACGATAATGACAATAAACAACGATAAGATATAGGCATAGGGAAGAGTTTTATTTTTGAAAATAAAATATATTAATAATAATTTTAGTTTTGCGGTAACCATTAGGATTATAAAAATATTTTTAGTGCATACCTTTTATGTAAGCTCTGGCAGGTGAGTCACATATAAAACATCTAATCTTTATTGTAAATTTCCTTCCACAACTCTGAACATAAATACCGTCTTCAAGTAATTGTTTCATTTCATTAATAAAATCTTCCAAGTACTCAATTACACTTTTCGGTTTACCTTGTCCAAAATAAATGCCAATCACAAAAGGCCTGAAGTATGGATTTTCGAAAATGTTGCACAGTATGGGCCAAAACTCATTCTTGGAACTTTTAAAAATTGGCAAACCGTCGAAGTTTATATTCAATGTAATATTTTCTGGAGCTTCATGCCAATGGAGCAAAATTTTTTTTAAAGGAATATGTATTCCGTTGTGCCAGTATTCACCTCCATTAATTTTTTTTAAAGTGATGAATCTGGGTGACCCTAAAATGGTTCTGGCGTCATTGGGTAATGCATTTGGAACAAAATCATTTATAATTTTCGCTAGATCGTTCAAGGCCGTTTGTGCAATATTTTTTGATATGGCCCATTTTTTTATTTTTGTTTGAAATTCCTGTCTTTTATCATGTATATCACAATCACTCATTTCTGAACTTTCTGAATCGTTGGGACAATCTCGTTCGTAATCATAAATATTACATACGGAACCCGTCTCGTCCAATATTCGATGCGCACTTGCTGACTCTTGGCTATAACTAATGTTAGATTCGGATGAAAAACCCGTTGTACCATCTAAATCTAGATGCTCTCTTGCTAACATGTTAACGTGATTTAATCCATGTCTTTCCACACTAACATTACTTCTGGATACGGAGCCTGAATTTTCAAAAACTTGGTTCACTGTTAAGTTTTGACAAAGGCTCATTAAATTTGTAGGTTGTTGGTTTTTTCCCGCATTAGCTGTATTTCCATGTATAATTTTTAAGTATTCTGCATTAATTTTACGGCGTATTCCACCAGTTCTTTCTTTGGCTTTCCACATTTCGTAAAACAACTAAAGACGTCAAGAAGCTGTCAAAATAGCTTGGTGTAGAAATATTCGTTTCGTGTTACATATAATTCAATCAGCAGATTAAATGCCTACGAAAGTTCAATTATTCAGCCCAAGGCAGAATGGCTGCCAGGTTTGCTGCTATGTAACTGCATAAAAGTCCACTTTAAGTTCTAACTTGGCCTAGATAAATGCTGTTGTTCGAGTGTATAGTAACACCTGACTAATATGGTTAAAGTTTATCTGTATGCAGCATAAAGCATTAATTATTTGTTAAATAACTTCACAAAGTAACTGCTGACGTTATAGTAGTTCTTATGTTCTCTCTTTAAATGCAACTGCTTTATAGTACACACTTGGGTCTTTATTCAGGAAACTGCATTATTTGTGTTCACAAACTTGCGCTTTTACAGCTGATAGGGTACTGCACTACTAAACGCTGAATAACAGTGATATCTGTGGCGTGTTTGTGGTGTTTAATAGATTTACAGTACAGAAGAAAGCATTAAAGTGAGCCTCGTTTTTTTCTAAACAGCTATTGCAGCCCGGGTGAACTCTAATAAGTCGGTATAAATGCTTAGATTAACGTTGTGGGCCTTACGTGAAAATTTATAATGCAGTTCTGTGCTACTTGGGATGCAACTGTCTGATCGCATTTTATAAAGCGACGTATTTATTCTTTTTGCCGACGTCTGTAATGTTTTGACAAACATATCTCTACAAACTGATACACCATCTAGAAAATACTGGCGTGAGTAAGACTTTTTCTTTGAAACTTTGGTTTTATTGTCAGTTGCAACGTAATGACGCTTCACAGGTTGTTCTTTTATTAAAGCAGTTAAAAACATAATTTGCGCATTATAAGATCCTAGAGAATAAAACTTTTTTAAATTGAGCCAATCTCTTTTCTACTGGGAGATTTTCGTGGCACTTTTTTAGGCAACTGCATTGAAAATCTACAAATTTCTTAGGACTGACAATCTTTTTCTTAGAGTTGACGTAAGTCAAATTGTTGTACTTTCGTATTTTCCTCTCTTCTCGCGATAGCCCACATATTTTGGCTTTCTACCTTTTTTTGGTCTTCCCATGGGCTGTCTTTCAGTCAGTGATGATTCGGTTTCGTGAACAGAAACAGCTCCTATGTGTGACCCATCATTACTCGTAATAGCAGTCTCTAAAACAGAAACTATTTCATTGACTTGAACAACTTCCTGTTGACTACTATGAGGTCCGAAATTTACTGGGTCTGGTTGATGACTAGCATTCTCGTTTATTTGGTTAGATAATTGGTTAATTTCTGCATGTGCAGTACCAGTGATCAAAGAAATTGAATCATTAGAGCTATCATCACTCGAGCCACAGTCCGCATTATCACAGTAGTCAGGATCTCTCAACGAATCATCGCTATCAATGAATAATGGAGCTTCGCCACTTCTCAAGCTTGCAATTGTTGACGTATCAGATACACCTTCTAAATTATCCATTGAATCAGCTAAAATACGAAACAAAGATGCCGTATCTGGAGACATAAGAGGAAGCGGTGAAATCGGATTGATAGATTCGACACTTTTTTCAGCAGAATTCTCAGTGAGCGATTTAGATGTTAGTAAAGCATTATTGGAATTGATATCTGCCCATAAAGCTTCAGAAATTTCGTTATTTTTAGCAATGACGGGACGAGGGGTCAACGGTGAGTATGGAGGTGGTTCTATGCTTTTTTCAACAGCAGTCTCAGTATCATCATTACCAATAAAAGCTGGTACAGCTTTATTTTTCTTCACCAAATTAGAAGCTAAAGACAGCTGGGGAGATAGAGGACACTGAGAAGCATCGTCTGAGACGGTAAGTAGTTTAGCAGACAAAACAGGAATCGGTATAGGTCCATCACTCCCTTTGCAAGTCGACTTTTCATGCAAATTATTAACCACAACTTCCGCACAAAATCTTCGTCGCTTACCCAGCAAATCTAGAATAATAACCCTCTGTTAATCATTGAATACCATCGATTTTGAACTTTATTCCATACACACAAAGATAGTACTCTACTTGCTGAATCGAATACTATGCGTAACTTATTTTTGACAAAAAATATTACGCACTTTTTCACCCTGTTTTAGATAAATACAAAAAAAACAGCACGCAAAAAAGGCATGCAAAATGAACAAAAATACAGGAATAACATAAAAATTACCTGAAGAAAACTGCATTGGGCTGCTTGGTCGAGAGTTATCATAAAAATCTGAAAAAGGAATAATATATTAAGCAAACTAGTATGTACAATATAGATGCATATTATATATGTAATTACAAAGAACCTGAACTATTACGATCCTATTTAAAACATTATTTAGTTACAATCGTGCAACAAACTGAAGAAATTACTACCTACATAAAGTTTAAAGAAACAACAAAACTTTTTATAACCTCAAAATTATTTACGTACCTTGATTGTCGATCGTTTTATCATCTGAATGGTTGAGGCAGCTAGAAATCATAGCTTGTATTCTGGTATTTACTCTCTTCATTGTTGGAAATAGTAGATTAACTTTAAAAAATCACACAACGACCCGAACGTTTCTGTTTTTTTGACACAGTGTTGTCATTGTCAATATTACATACCCACTGTTCAGTTTAGAAAGTTGCCATAGTCATACCAAAACAAAATTACCACACAAAACGTATCTATTTTAGGAAAAAAATAATTGAATCTAGAAAAACTAGTGAATTACAAAAATGTACATACGTAGGTAATACTTGAATAAATAATTTTATCAAGAAGTTCATTAAACAACACAGATTCAAAGGACATGACTTCTTAGGCCCGTATTACAGAAGGAAACTCAAGCATTGATCTCTGTTTAAAACTAGTTTTAAGTCAAGTTTTAATTTTAGAACTTTCCTCAAGCATAGATTCATTGATCATAGTTCAGCTGAGTATCGCTTTATTTTAGAACGTTACTCAGTTCGTAAAGCGAACCTAAGCAGTGATTTGATCTGTAATCGCCCAAGTGTGGTCGAGACCGCGCTTGAGCATAGAATTGTCATGGCAATTTTTGTTTCAAGCGTAAGTTGTCGAGTTTTAATATCAAAATGGATATATTTGAAGAAGTAGATCATTACAATACTTTATTCAATGATGATGCAAATAGAAGGTTGAACTTTAGCGTTCCTCTTAGATATTTAGAAGTGCACAGGACCCATATAATTGTGAAAACTTCAAAAGGTTTACACAAGTACAAAATTTTTTCTTTCGTCCTGCCATTTAAAAAGTTATAAGAATAAATAATAATCAAAATATCTACGATGTTTTCATTTGCATAAATTGTTTGACATACTGACATTTTTATTAAATAGCGTACCTATTTATGACCATAGATACAAGTCTTTTAAGCCAAACAATAACTATGCTTATAAAATTACTATACTTTATTTAAATAAATGAAGAATTGTACTACGAGTATTCGGGACCGAACTAGACCGAACTAATAACGCAGATTTCCTAAATAATTGGGCGCTTATGATATATTTTAATATTTCTAATCCAGTGAAGATTAAAACAAAGTTGGTAAATAAAATAAATCGTAAACGAAAACAGGCTGATACATAGACAATACACATCTCTGCTTGAGGTTCGATTTGAGTCTCGATTCAGCTGAATAGAGATTGATTACCATTCTGGAATATGACCGATGCTCGAGTACTGATTCTATACTTAAGCAGTGATCGACTGATTGACGCTCAAACTAGACTTGAGGAACCTTCTGTAATACGGACCTTAGATGTTGTAAATAGAGTTTTATCAACAAGGAACCAAGTTATGTGAGTCTTTGTAAAAATATAGTATTATGCCATTTTTAATATGCAAACAAGAACCAACCCGCATGGTTCTGCAAAATTTATTAAAAAATATATTTTACAAGGGACCATGTGGTATGGATCTTTATGAAAAAAAACTACTTCAATGATTTTTTAAATTTTCGGGTCACCATGGGACATGGATCTCGTTAGTTTATTGAACAACTATTGATATGTGGGTTGATAACTTTGTCATAGAAATGTTTTGTTCTGTCAAAATTGTCCGATCATTTTGATCTTTACAGGGTTGATAGAAGGTACATTTTGAAAGCTTTCTGTATACTTATCTCGATTTTGGCATGTGTGTGCAAGACGGAACCAATCCAGGTTCCGTCTTGCAAAAGTAGGTCCATTTATTAAATTATACCGAACACCCATTTATGATTCATTCTTACAATAAAAGTTTTAAAATAGAGTCCAAATGCTTAAAAATGAACAGTTTTACTTTTCCTGTCATGTTCAGTAGAATACCGTCCAGAATGTATCTGCAAGAGTTACATGACACATGTGGAGCCCATTTTTGTCTTGATTTTTAACAGGTAGGTGTAGGTAGATGGAAGGGGTTCCCTACTTGTTTTCGAAAGTTGATGATTCGATTTTTATTATATCGAACACGGTGTGTCGATAATTCAGTTGTACGATGTTTTATTCCGTCGATGCGTTATTGGTGCGATGTAACGTTTGTGCGAAAAATCCTGTTACGAAAAACCCTACAACGATTGCTCCTTTGTTCGGTAATTTATTAGTTCGAAAGTATGTCGGTTTGAAACGGCTACTGTTGTCCTTGACATTTAATTAATAATCTTATGTTGCATTATAGAAGTTAAGAAAATACATTCCTTTTATTGAAAAAAATGTATAATTCTTGTTTATTATTTACATCAAGTAAATATATATATTAAAATAATCCTAATCTATCTATACCTAAATAACTTAAATTAAAATATATACAAAAAAATGTTTAATCTATGTTACCTACTGTAAATTTTATTCTAAAAAACAAAATCCTAAAATAAATTGGCATACCTACAGTACTTAATCCTATGATTTTTCAGAAAAAAATTTTTTGCATCTTTTTGAACATTTCCTTAACTTTTCGCGGCAGGCGCGTCTGCTTTAAAAATTACGATATTAAATATTTTTGTTTCATGTTTTGTAAAAATATTTATATTTATTATGAATTAGTATGTATATGACATCTACTTATTTAAAAGATTATTGGGTACTTTGTCATTACGTTTGAGAGTGTTACCATAATAGTTTTATGTTTGTAAAAGTAAAGCTATGTGGGTAGGAGTAAATAGTACTGACATGTGTATCTAAACGTGTCATATTTTGCTCTAGTCAATCATTAATTTGTGAATAATTGTTAAGTGCAGTTCCTATTGCAACTATGGCTGATAGTGTTATCAAAACGGAAAAATCTAAATGCGGAAACGATATAATACTTATTGATGGATATGAATTTATGTTAAATAAACATGTGGATAAAAAACATTATTGGTGTTGTGTGTTCAAAAACAAAAAACAGTGCAAAAGCCATATGATAACGGAGGTCAAAGAAAATAATGAACACACCCTAATCAAAGGTATGAGTGAACATTCACACGCCCCAAATGCCGGCTTGCAGGATTCAATAATTCTTAAAAATAAATTGAAGAGGGATGCCACTACTAGCAATGATGGTCCTACAGTGATCATCCGAAATAATTTGGAAGCTGTACCAAGCACAAGTGCGTGTTCTCTTCCCAATAAAAATGCTTTACGTCAAATTGTCTATAGAGCAAGAAAAAAAACATTTCCGAAAGAACCTTCTACTTTGGAGGAAATTGATATACCTGCAGAATACATGGTTGAAGGAGAATCATTTTCGGCACGACAAACAAAATACAATGATAATAAATGCTTGCTTATATTTTGCACTCAGCGAAATATCAGACTTTTACGTGATTCATTTCTATGGATAATGGACGGAACATTTTGTACATGTCCTGGACTTTTTACCCAAATCTATAGTATACACGGGATGGTGGGGAGTGATGTCGATAGCAGAAAAATTGTGCCTTTGGTGTATTGCTTTTTGGGAGATAAGACTGAAGAAACTTATATGATGATGTTCAAAGAACTTTTGGCATATGCTGAAGAATCGCAATGTGAATTGAACCCCCAACATATACTTACTGATTTTGAAACGGCTGTTATCAATGTCGTCAAGATATATTTCCCTGAAGCTACTCATACAGGTTGCTTTTTCCATTTAGCGCAAAATTTGTGGCGGCAAATACAGAAATCAGGTTTAGCTTCAAAGTACGGTAATGACAGCAAGTTCTCTCTTGAACTTCGCCACATAGTAGCTTTGGCATATCTTACTCCTGAAGAGATACCGGACGCCTTTAAACTTCTTAAAGAAAAGGTTTTGCCAGAAGAAGCAGAAACTATCATATATTGGTTTGAGACGTATTACGTACATGGTGGGAAAAAATCGCGAACAAAAGGTACAAAACTATGTATCTCACAAACCCCTCCATTGTTTCCACCACAGTTATGGTCCATACATAGAATAAATGAACTCGGCCTGCCAAGGACCCAGAATAATGTGGAGGCTTGGCATAGACGGTGGAACTACTTACAAAACAATAACCGCCATGGCTTATATGCGACTATACGGAGCCTTATAAAAGAGCAAATAAGCACAAATCACGCTGTTGAAAAAGCACAGGCTAGCGTTGATAAGACTCCGCCCAAGAAAAAAAGAAAAAGAGTATCCGATTCTATTGCGAAGATTTGTGCAAACCGTAATAATATGGAACTTCTTCCTTTTTTAAGAGCCATTTCAAATCACATAGAATTGTAATTACAATGTTATTATGTATTTTTTTTCAATTTCACTTTTTTTTTTTAAAGTTTCGTTAATAATACATAGAAACTATAATATTTATAGTAATATAATATGCCATACCACTGTTAAATCCGCGATGGTTTGTGTGGTATGTTTAATTGTTCAAAAAATATTTGTAAACTGTTTTGATTAATAAAAAGGTAAAAAAATAAATTGTTTTATTTACGATTACCTAATGTTTTGTTTATTTCTTGATCTATGCTGATTATGTTCAAGTTTATATCTTTTTTATTATTTTGTTGTTGTATGATTTTTTATTAAAATAAATCATTATTAAATTAGTATTTTAGGTATTGTGTAGCAAAACGGAAGCAGTACGGAAGCAAAAATATGACGTTTTTGCTTCCGTAGTGGGCGAGGATTAAAAAAAAACTTAGAATGCCCTAGTTGCTTTCTTTTCCATGCTGCATATCGAAATAGACGATTGAGGTATGACAGTTTTGGCTTTTGAGGGTATCAGGCGATTGGCTAGCAACCGATCACTGATATTGTCCACGTTATCTTTGGCCCATGCCACAGCTAAACGTGGTGAATTTATTACCTGTTTTCCTCAATTTAGGAAAGTTGACGTGAAGATATGTATGGTATTTAATGTATTTCCTTAACGTCTATAATGCAACATAAGATTATTAATTAAATGTCACGGACAACAGTAGGTTTTTCAAACCTACATACTTTCGAAGTAATATAAATTACCGAACAAATGAGCAATCGTTGTAGGGTTTTTCGTAACAGGATTTTTCGCACAAACGTTACATCGCACCAATAACGCATCGACGGAATAAAACATCGTACAACTGAATTATCGACACACCGTGTTCGATATAATAAAAATCGAATCATCAACTTTCGAAAACAAGTAGGGAACCCGATGGAAGTAAGCTTGATATGCCTTGCAAATTTTTAAAGGATCATGGGCATTTTTGTATGAGAGCTGGGCGTAAAACCAACAGAAATAAAATGTGTTGTAATTTACTTTATTGTACTTCTAAATACCCCCTAAATACTCGTTAACCCCAATATCGACCGGTTACCACGGCAAAAAAATCCCAAAGATTGGTTAAATAAAACACACATATTTGTTAAAAACTACTATATATTGATACCTTTTATTTAAATATCAATGGTTATCATCAACTATAACATCTAATAAATTAATGTTCTGCGGGTGCAATGAAAGGCTCGTGCCGTCCTAACCCTAAAAACCACAATACTGAAACTATGTGGGCACAACTTCCTACTGTTTTTCTGCCTATTAAGCAAGTACAGTAATGCTCCACTATCGCATTTCTACCGATTTGGTCTCTATCGATCAAAATGTAAGTATTATATGTGCGCGATCTGACATGCCGCGACTGTATTTTAATTCGAAGCAACCACACATTAGTTTGCAGAATATTACATCTGTTTAAATCATCTAATGACTCCTCTCTATATAATTCAATTAAATAAACACCATCGCGGAAATGTTCTGCGACATACGATTTTGCTAGTTTTATATGATAAGTTCCCAAAGCGTGAAGCACTATACATTCCTCTGTTATACGTGGAAAATCATTTAGGACTGGTAGATTTGCTTCCATTCTTACAAAGTCTCGACGATGTCGATTCAGATTTTTAAGTTCGACGTAATCGAATAAACGATTCGGGTTGTTTATTTTTTCATCAATAATGTTTATTATATGCGAAGCTAGTCGATGGTTTTCAAAAACTGGGTGAAAAGCATTTAAAAGGCTAGCACCAATTTTGAAATCTACAAACATATGGGGAAGAGTTCTATTAATATATGTTTGTCGCAGCAATTTAAAACACTGTTTTATTTTGCCATTCATGGCTTCCACTACCCAGCGGCTAATGGTAATCGTTCGCGATTTATTGTCTTGGTCCGTTGTTAATTGGGTTTCGTTTCTGTCTTTTGTGGGTGGTATTTGTACCTCATAACCCCACTCTTCAATACTAGCTAAGCTATCCCTAAAACCCCGATCAACCAAAATAACGTCGTTTTGTTGAAAAATCCAATGCCAAGCACTTTTTTCATCATGCGTAATGTCTTGCATCATTGTTGCATCAGATGTAGTGACGGCATACGGACCTAGGACATCCAAAATGTAGCCATCAGTGCTGACAATCATAAAGGGTTTTAGTAAATTCTCATACTTATGCAAGCTATAAGACAATCGTTGAAACAAAAAATTGGAACTTTTTTCTATATAAATATAAGTACCATCGCAAATAACTATTGCTTTGCTGTTTTCACTGTTACCGAATATGTGTGTCTCTAAGATATTATTCCTTGTGATATGGTCAAACCCTAGATGTAAAGGGGTAAATTCTGCCTCTATACATTCTCTAGCGATTTTCAATTTTCTTTCTAGAGTTCGACGAGACATACCAAACAATAATGCCAATCGTTCATTACTTTCACCTGTGCGAAGTTTTGTTAAATATACTCCAAGTACTGTCCGGGGACGACTTTGATTTGCGAGTGAGGGTGTTTGATTTAAAATAATGTTAAATTGTTCGTAATTAAATCCTACCCAAAAAACAAGTCTTCGTTGTCTAACTTAGTCATTGAATCAAAATCGAATCTTGTTCCACGCGAAGCAGCGTTTTTAAAAATATTACAAATATCTCTAAACTGAGCAGCATTAAAATCGTGATATGAGCGACAGTTGTTAATTAAATAATTCCAGTTATTGCTTTCAAGGTGATGTCGACACGCTCTAGCTTCTCCAGGTATATACAAGTTATGTTCACATAACATGTGTATTTTTATAGACATAGGAATTCGTAAGGTTACGAATTCAGATGCTGGCAACGATTAACAAATGATGTTCCAAGAATTGAAGAAGTACATCCCGATGAAGCAGTGCAGCCTAATGCTATACAACCTCAGGAATGAACTTTAGAAGTAGATGATTTTATGAGAGCTCCAAACAGAGCAGATCGTTGTATTTTTAATAACTGTCATAACGAAACACGGAACCTGAGGTTGTATAGCATTAGGCTGCACTGCTTCATCGGGATGTACTTCTTCAATTCTTGCAACATCATTTGTTAATCGTTGCCAGCATCTATGACACGTTGAATAGACGTTATTGAATTCAACCTGAAAAATAAAAACACAAATAACTATCGTGATGTAGGTACTTCAAGGTAAAATCACAAATGCACCGGAGTGTTCTCGTTAATATGCTGCCATTTGTGGGTCGCGCTGAGGAATATCTTCATGCAAAACATGACGTCTTTGTCGGTAAACAGAGCGTCGACACATAACACACTGTCTTTCTTCCATTGCACTTAACAAAAACAGCAGAACACAAGTTGCGAAAAGTTCAGTTATATAACAGCAGTCCAATCAGAAAGCGATAACAGGTCAAGAAAGCGATGGCAGGGGTCAGAAGTCGTATAAATAAACCGATGATAGCAAAACGTGAGCAAATAAAAAATATGAATAACGACTGACGCGCATTGCCCGGCCTGCCTGCACGCTTGTTTTTTGGTCGGCGCCTGAGTAAGAGAGAAGTTAGAAAGGGATGGAATGTAGTAATTCCGTTAGGCTACCAACCAATAGATTGGTTTCTTTGGCTTAGCTCTGCACAACATCGTGTCGTGTTATCTCCGTTGTATTAGCGATTGTTTTGGATTCTATAACAAATACGCTCACCGGTTGTTTGGGTGATTGCCGTCATAGTATAAAATTAAGTAATGGTTAGCTTTCACATAAAATATTTTTTGAAGCTGTTGGTTTTACGCCCATTTTGACCGTGACCCTTTGTACTTATCATACTTTTTCTCTGTCACTTTAATAAATTCGCCGCAAATATAGCAAAACGAGTCAGCGTCTCGTTTACAACTTCTCGAAGCCATTTTGTACAGGTTTATACAGCGAAAAAAATGAAACGCGTTATTCCTCTGTAATATGTAAACACATACTGTCATACACAACGCAAGACGCAAGAAACACTACCCTCCGCCCTCTTACCTCTCTTTCGACAGCAATAACGCGCAAAGACCGACATTAACTGGACGCGAAAATCAAAAATGGTCAAATCGCTATAAATCGCTTAAAAAGCAAATATTTTCGATTTGTAATCGGACTTTTTTATATATATTTGCTTATATAATCAGAATATATTTAGTAAAACCCATGCGCCATTTTTTTATTTTTTTTTTGTTGACTGGTGTTAGCTTTAATGATAGGTACAAAATGCTGAGCACACAGAATGCACGACGCGTGAGTCCTTAAAATAACGTGCGGTTCCGTACAGGCTGATTATGTATATTGTCACTTCCTGCGGTTTCATTCGGTTACGAGCTTGGGATTATTTAACGTAGTTACCATAAGACCTTTTGTCTTGTCATTTGGTTACATATACTTTATAAGTCTTTTGGGTTGTCTTTTCTGTTAGTCCGTAGAGTCCCTGTAGAATGAGTTTTTAAATCTAATATTTTTTCAGATAACGTAACTGAGTTGTAATAAATATGGTCTCATTAGTCTCATTATTATTTATTCTGTTTTTTTTTCCTCTTTCGTTTTCGTCGTTATCATTTTTTCCTGCATACATAATCAAATTGAGAACGTACCCGTCGGGTGTTGTCAATTCGTAGAATTTTATTCCATAGCGTGCCTTTTTAGATTTTATATATTGTTGAAAAGACAGGAGTCCCCTAAAGAGTAACATTGATTCATCTAATGACAGTTCTTTTGTAGGCTTGTAGCATTCACGAAAATTCTTCAAAACCTCATCTGTAAATTTAATATTTTTTTCTTTTCCTGTAGCTGTTAACTGGGACACATATAAACACCTTAATTTTTTTTCAAACTTACGCGCCGACAACGTATGCCACTTTCTAAACCAAGCGCCAAGCTTGTTGACTTCGGTCTGGAGAGTGCGAGATATCTGGTCATGGACTGACCCGGTGTAGTAGATGGCCGTGTCGTCTGCGAACAGAGCCAACTGCGCCTTTGTACTTTTGGGAATATTGCTGGTGAAGAGAGTGAAAATGAGAGGGGCTAGTACAGAGCCCTGAGGGACGCCTGCAGGGATAGGATGAGGGGAGGATAGCGCTACTTCGATGCGATAGCGGAAGGTGCGGTTTGACTAGAAGTCTCGTAAGATGAGCACGAAACGATCGGGCACACCGAGTTTGTAGAGCTTATATAATTAGCCGTTGTGCCAGACCTTGTCGAACGCTTTCGCTATGTCGAAGAACACAGCACCGGTCGTAAGACCACGTTGAAAGCCGTAGCTTATGTGTTCTACGATGCGGTGGACCTGTTGGACGCAAGAGTGTTGGGATCTAAAACCGAACTGCTGGTCGGGGATGAGGTCCTTTGTTTCAGCAAAATCTCTGAGGCGCTTTAAAATAAGCCTCTCATAGACTTTGGCGAAGACATTGAGCAGACTGCCGGCCGGTAGCTGGAGGGCTCCGTTTTCGGCTTACCAGGCTTCGGTATGCCGATGACGGTGGCCACTCTTGTGGAAAGATGTTATTGCTCAGGGCTCCATTGAAGATGGTGGCCATCAGCATTATGAGGTGAGCGGGTAACAGTTGGAGCACCATATTGGTGATTCCGTCTGAGCCGGGGGCTTTGCGAGGTTTTAGACCTTTGATGATATCGTGCACTTAGTCTGGAGTGATGGGAGGCAGAGGATAATCAGGGTCTTCAACGGGCGGGAGGAAGGCTCTACGTTCGACTTCCGCGTCGACCTGGGACAGGTGAGCTTGGTCTACTGGTTGAGAGCTAGAAAAATAGTGGTCCGCCAGTGTCGGGAGCAGGGTCCAAGCTACCGGTGGTTAGGGCTCCAGAGACAGGAACCTCCTCACAATGTGAGCCGTATCGAGGAGTACTGCCTTCTGACTCAGGCCCTTGATCCAGCCGCCTAACGAGAGCCTCGAGAGATGATGGTTTAGGCTTTTACCCATCAGGCCATTGGCCGTAACGACAATCGGCACAATGACAGCCGAGTTCACATTCCACATGTCAACAACCTCGTGTGCTAAGTCGAGATATTTTATTTTTTCTCTTTCTCAGCTTTGACGAGGTTATCGTCATGTGGAATGGTAACATCGACTATCATTGCGCGGCACGCTAATCGATCTATCACCACTATATCAGGCTTATTGGCGATAATAGTCCTGTCAGTAATGATAGACCGATCCCAGTACAACATGACATGGTCATTTTCGAGAACTGGGTCGGGCACATACTTGTAATACGGTACCTCAGAGTTCACAAGTTTATATTTCAAAGCAAGTTGCTGGTGAATAATCCTAGCCACTTGGTTATGTCTGTGCAAGTACTCGCCGTTAGCCAGACGAGAACAACCAGAGATAATGTCTGATAGACTCACCCGGACGGTGGCATGCCCGACACACATCAACCGTCCCGTCCTTCATAATATGTCTCCGGTAGTTATTCGTCAAGATAACTTCGTCCATAATTGCACAGACAAAACCTTCAGTTTCCCCGAAAAGGTCCCCAAAACGTAGCCAGGATACGGACGCTAAGAAATTTACATCGGGCTCATGAAGAGCCCGATAGAAGCGCCCGTGTAGCTCCTTGTTTTGCCATATCTCCTTGCGGTCATCCGTGTTAAGTACTACAGGTTTGCACCAGTTCTATTTAGCCATGGAAAGTAGGGTGAGCCCCTTGTCCACTGCGACCACATCAAGGTACATACCCACTTCGGCTTTCAAAAAATATTCCCTGAGACTGCATATCTCGCAGTTGTGGAGGGTCTTCGCATTTAAAAAGCCTCGACCCCCGCACTTCCGCGGGATGTACAGTCTCATCACCGATGATCGTGGGTGATGCATCCAGTTTGCGGTCAACAGTGTACGGACCCTCCTATCCAGGACGTCGAGTTCGTTCTGAGTCCATTGGAGTATGCCGGAGTACATCAAAATCGACATAACCCAACCGTTGAAGGCGCGCACCTTGTTTCCGCCTGAAAGAAGACTAGCGCTCCTTCAACGATTGCTTCATGTCAGTAACGTTGATGCCTAACGCTTCCGACATACCTAAATACTTATAGCTTTCGGGTAAGGAGAGGGATCTAAGGTGTATGGAATCTAAAAGTTGAACTCCCTCGGATTCCATTATCTCCCCTCGCTTCACATGCATGACTGCACATTTGTCCACACCAAACTTCATTCTGATGGCGCTACTGAAAGTTTCAGTTACCTTCAGTAGCTCCATCAGTTGCAATTTGTTGGGGACAAAGATTTTCAAGTCATCCATGGAGGTGAGATATGACCTGACCACCGCTCCTCAACCTATAGCCTAGACCTGAATCCTCCAGCAGCGTGCTTAGAAGTGGACTCAAACTGTCGCCCTGAAATATTCCCCGTTTAATCCATACAGGCTCATCATTCCCCTGGATCCGTCGACACCCTGGATAGCGAAGGACTGTCCTCCATTGCCCCATACATGATTCAAGGAAGGTGCGTAGAGTTGTATCTATTTTGTACAACTCCAGCACCCTCATGAGCCATGTATGTGGCACCGAGTCGTAGGCCTTCTTAAAATCTATCCAGCAAGTCGAGAGATCCTTGTGGTACCGACGAACCTATTGGCTTATGGCCATGTCGATGAGAAGTAGCTCCTTAGTCCCACGGGACCCGTTCCTACATCCATTTTGAGAGGCTGACATAATCGAATTACTGTCAATGTGTGTGTTAATTTTCGCTCTCAAAATGGATCTAAGAAGTTTATAGACCGTCGATAAACACGTGAACGGTCTATGATTCTAGGGTTCCGCCGGGCTACCTGACTTATGGAGCAGGTGGGTAATGGCTGTCGTCAGAAACTGCAGTAGCGATCCAGACTAAGGATGACTGGATCTGAGATGCCAGGCAAGTGTGTGAACTAGTTAGCCATTTCAGCCAAAAGTTGTGCAGTCCGTCCGGTCCCGGTGATTTCCAATTCGGTAACGGGCGGACCGCTCTAGCTATATCTAATGGCGTGATAATTCCATTTCTGGTATAGTTTCACACACTCGCTCGACATCCCGCATCCAGTCAGCCTCAGCATGGCAGACAGGTACCGACCAGATGCTGCGCCAGAACGCAGTCGTGGTGGCATCATCAGGGCGGCAAACGTCTGTCTCGTTTTGTTCAGGTCGCTCCCAAGCTCTATATAACCACCTCTCATCGCTCTGGAATATGCGATTTTGCGTGTTTCGATCAAGCCGCCGCTTATACCGCCGAATACGGCTAGCCCATGCACAAACTTTCTGCTTCAGGAATTCGATGCGCTCTGCGACACGAGACATAATAATAATAATAATAATAAGTCAACAGAACGTCTCGTTTTCCAAATTTTAATATGTATATTAATTTAGTCGCATTTAGGGCATGCAATTATCGAAATATTCCGATAATCGATAAAATGAAAGATCGATTTTTTTTCGATAAAAACCGGTAATTACCGAAACTTGTTTTTTACTTGTAAATAAAGGGATAAAGTGATGCAATTACTTACCTAAAATAAAGGACAATATAATATACTGAAAAATAAATAAAACAAGGCGTTTTTTTTTTAAATCAACGTTTGTATTTCTTTATAATATTTAAATTATATAACATAACATTTTGGATTGTCTCACTAAACTCTTCTTGAAGAGATCTTTTAAATAAAATCTTAGAAACCTCTAGCTTAATTTAAAAAAAAGTTACTCTTTAAAATAATTATAATAATTATGAGTTAAATATTGCAACTTTTGGACGTTTAGTATAATTAAATTAACTTTAAATAATTTCGTAGTACAGTATGGACATCTGAGTCATACAACATATGAACATACACATCCTAACAAGATTTCTTAACGATTAATTAACGACAATAGGTAAATTAACATATAACAATTCCGTATTATAATTAAAAGAAATCACATTTAAAATAGTAATTTTGTATTATAATTAAAATAGATCACATTTGAAATAATCACATTTCAAAGAGATTTTTGTTTTTTTTTTGCTGCTGAAAATATGTCCGCAGAAATGACAAACAATCAATTGTTTTGTCATTTAGGCTAGTACGCAGCTTATTACATAGTACTCCAGCTGCGGAAAAGACACGTTCGCTTTCTACACTAGTTGGCTTAATTGAGCGAAGCCATCGGTATAGTTTTGTTAGCAGTTGACCACGATCACCACCGTTTTCAAATAGTAGCATTTCAACTTTAAGAAGTGTCAAAGTGTCCTCCGTTGAAGCTGCTGAAATGCCCGGACCTCTCGAGTCATAATTAATTTTATTTATATATTGATCAAGCAAGTCTTTATTGGTCAATTGGGCATTGCTGTCAGTGACTTCAGTGACTTGGTCACTTGAATGAGCTTGACTGTGGTCATCTTCAATCACATCCAAAGCAGTCACTGCAGCCGAACCATACTTTGATAAAAGGTTTAGTATCATGTCCTGTAAACGATCATTGGTTAAGCGAGGGTATACATCTGTATTATATTCGTCGTCATTAAAATAACGGTTTGGATCATGCAGGTACTGCATAAGACTAGCAATTGGAAGTCGTCTTTGTTTTAATCTATTTGTGAGATTTGTATGAAGGTCCCGACTAAGTTGCGTATTGCGAACTTCAAGTTTCTTTAAAGCAAAATTCGTAGCAACATCCGCACTAACTAGAGTGGCATCTTCTCGACAGAGGGCCTCAACTGTGACCTTAATAATTTCAAGATTCTCATATATGTCTCGAAGAACTGACCACTCCTGTTCCGAAATTTGAATTGCGCATTGGACATCAATGACAGCTTTTAAGATTGCAGCTTTTACTTTAATGAATCTACCTATCATATCACATAGTGTGCTCCATCGTGTCTTGCAGTCTAACAACAATGCGTTTTCCTTGCCAAGTTCCATTTTTATATATTTCTGAAGAACATCTGATTTTGTAGGTGACTTTCGAAACATTCGTACGACTGCTCTAACCTTCTCTATAATAGGTTTGAATTGAATATTTGTTTCAACATATGAAAACGCTTCCTCTATTTCTAATCCACCAGCATCATCATTAATAACAAGTGCGTCATCATTATCATTTTCCTCCTCATCTTGAGCTTCGTTATAATGAGTTACTTCTAGAGATTTGGCATAAAATGTATCCACTATGGCCAGTTGCAAGCCGTGAGCTAAGCAAAGTTGATGAATGCAGTTTAGATTTCGGCCAAGTTTTGTCATGACTGAAGCTCCATCGGATGTTATACAAATTATATCAGTGTCAAAGTTTATACCAAATTCATTTAGCCTCTTTCGAAGGTATTCTTCACATTTATCAGCGTTTACAGAGCCATATGTTCTACATAAGCCAAGGTTTTTTGCAGTATCCTTACATTGGAAAAATGCACGGTGAATGTTTACATTTACATATCGCCTATTTCTTGACGATGTCCACTCATCTAAAGATAAGCAAAACTTGTGTCCTTCATTTTTTAGCTCCTGTATCTCTTTTATAAACTTACTCTTAATTTTATCGTAAAACTTAACAGTTATATCTTTCATAGAATTTGCACTAGAGGGTAATTTATAACCAGCTTTGTTAAAGATATGCCTAAGATCTTCAGACTCTGTAAATGCCCTAAAAGGCATTCCGTCTAAAGCTGTCATTCTTGATATCATAATATCTAAAGATCTGTTTGATTCTGTAAAATAATCAGACATTTTACTTTTTCTAACTGATACAGGAGCATCTATTGACGCCAAAGACGATAACAAAGATGGACCGTCGTTTTTTCTTTTTGAAGGCCCAGCAATCTCTCTTCTACCTTCTTCCGGTGTAAACTTTTCGCTGTCAAGTTTTATGGCATGTAAGGACCTTAAATGACTGCGAAGTCCCGTTGTTGTACCACCCACACACTTAATAACTTTGTCGCAGATCTTACATTTTGCTGTGTCACCTGTTTCTGCTTTTAAAAAATGCCGCCATACCGACGTTTGGTCCGAACACTTTTTGTACACAGGTACATAGTTAACTGTGTTTTTATTAGACATTTTACTGAATGAGTAGGTGCAGTACGTAAAGTACCTAAAACAAAAACATACGAAGTTTTGAATTTACTGAACTACATGAAAATATTATGATGTAGATTAGTTATGTAGACAGAACTTCTGTATTGAATTTTACATTCACAATTCACATCAAGTAACCATTTAAGTGGTAAACAAGATTCTAAACTGAAAAAGTAGGTACCTAAAACAATAAAATATGCTTTATGTTCACTTTACAAGAAATTAATAGGTAGAAATTGATTGTGTGTATGTCGTACTACAAACTATATATTTTTTCATTTTTAAGGTAAAAGCCTTGTTTAGGTACCTACTTTCTATATTTAAATGTTTAAATGGTGTAGCATTTTGAACGGAAACATTTCGAATAACAACGCTAAATGTTTGCAATTAAGTAGTATAAATCTGACTTACCAATAATATTCTTATTGACGCAAAACTCTCAATTCAGTTAATCCGGGCGTCCTCAACTCCTCACTCACATGGTAGACCGACAGCGATCGACACGTTCACCTTCACACACAAATATTGCGCAATGAGCAAATTACAGTGACGGGAAAGAAAACGCGCGCGGCGAGGGAACGGGACGCATCCAACGTTCGTTCAGAAATGTGTCAGAATTCTTTATATAAAATTATCGATTATCGGTATTTATCGTTTTTGTTTTCGATATTTATCGTTTTGTCAGAATGGATCGAAAACCGATAAATTATCGATTATCGGTTATCGGTTTGCATGCTCTAGTCGCATTTTACAATAGTTTTTCAATTTATATACAACCAAGAACGGGAAAACCACAAAAAATATATAAAAAGAGACCAATATACAACAAAATGTAATAAAATTAAGATAGAACTGCTGAATCGGAGGTGACATGACAGATGTCACCTCCGATAAAACAACAATAGACTGTACAGAAAATCTGGAAAATTGGAAGAATGTTGACAAGATCAGCTGCTGCACGTAGAGCACGCCCACCACCTCCGGACTCTATGCTCGGCTCCGCCTCACCGCCGCCGGTACCCAGCCCCACTGTGAGTGCTGTGACGACACCGGCCGTGGCAGTTGCGTCGAGCTCGAGCGACGAGTATTTCTCTCCGCCCACGACGCCACCACCTGTTCGTCGACGAGGAGGACACCGGCCACCGGACGGCTTAGGATCTCGAGGCCCACCGGCCTTTGATAGGGTCCCAGCTCCCGGCGGAAGTGTGCAGCGCATGCGATGGACACAATCCATCAATGAGAACGTCATGCGCTCATACTATGGGGCTACAGAGGGGGGCAACAATCTGACCGCGTACCGTGTTCGGATGCTCTCTCTTTTTCAGGTGCTTGAGCCAACTGTCAACGTTTCGGCATAACGATTGTCGGATCAGGTGCGGGTCATCCAGCGTAATCATATGTTAGATGACACTATACTTGATCGCCTGCGAAGTGAAATGCAGAGTAGCCATGTCATCTCCCCCCGTCGCAGACTGTTGTAATTTTACCTCAGTTCAACCGAAATCAAGCTGACGAGGGGATTGATGACAGGGCTACAAAAGTACTCAGTGCAATGAGGAATTGAGGAGTGCTTTGGAAGATGCGATTCGAGAATATCGGTTTATGTCGCCCGAACTTAGACCACGCTTACCTCGTTTGCCCATGCATAAGAAAAATAAGGCGCTGGTGGCAGTTCTGGATTCGCAGTTGTCAAACTATTTTGATGACTGCGAAGACCTCACTGATACTCATTCGATTCTGTACTGCGCGGCTGTAGCGGCATGTCGTGTAGCTCACGTTAAATTTGCTAATGAGTCTAGAGCTACACGACCGAAACCAACCGTACCAGTTTGGCAGTGCAGAATTGAGCGTCGTAATGGTGAGGCCAGAGTGCTTATCGGCAAACTAATCTGCTTTAGGGAGGGCAATACTCGCCCTAGAGTGATGCGCTTTGTGAAGCGGTCGTTCTCAGGGACTGATATCAGCCCTCAGGACTATATTTCCCGTGGCACAGAGCGCATCGACTTCCTGAAGCAGAAAGTATATGCATGGGCAAACCGTATTCGTAGGTATAAGCGGCGAGTAGAACGATACACTCAGAATCGCACCTTCCAGAGCGATGAAAGGTGGGTTTATAGGGGTTGGGAGCGACCAGACCAAGGTGTGACTGACACGCGCCTGCCGGATGATGATGCAATGTTTTCTTTCTGGCGCAGTATCTGGTCGGTACCTGTCAGTCACACAGAGGGTGATTGGGCTCGAGAAGTCTAGCGAGCCTGCGATCCAATACCAGAAATGGGGGCTATTACTATCTGCCCCCAAGATGTAGCGCGTGCAGTCCGTCCGTTACCTAACTGGAAGTCCCCAGGGCCGGACGGGCTGCACAATTTCTGGCTCAAATGGTTTCTAAGGTCGCACGTTCGCTTGGCGGCTCAGTACCAGACTGCTTTGGAGTCTGGTTTGCTACCCCAATTTCTAACGACAGGAGTTACCCACCTGCTCCATAAATCAGGTAGCACCGCGGAACCCAAAAGTTATAGGCCGATCACGTGTTTACCGACGGTCTATAAAGTTCTTACATCTATTTTGAGAGCTAAAATTAACAAACATATAGACACCAACTCCATCATGTCTGCCTCTCAGAATGGATGTAAGAACGAGTCCCGCGGTACTAAGGAATTACTCCTCATTGATATGGCCATTAGCCAACAGGTTCGTCGTTCCAGAAAGGACCTGTCGACATGTTGGATAGATTATAAGAAGGCCTATGACTCGGTGCCACATACATGGCTCATGAGGGTGCTGGAGTTATATAAAGTAGATGCCACTCTGCGCACCTTCCTGATGTCATGTATGGGGCAATGGAGGACGGTCCTTCGCTATCCAGGATGTCAAAATATCCAGAGGAATAGCGAGCCGATAAGGATTGAGCGAGGCATATTTCAGGGCGATAGTTTGAGTCCGCTTTGGTTCTGCTTAGCCTTGAATCCTCTAAGCACACTGCTGGAGGATTCAGGTCTAGGCTATCGGTTGAGGAAAGGTGGTCAGGTTATATCTCACCTCCTCTACATGGATGACCTAAAACTCTTTGCTTCTAATAATTTGCAACTGATGGAGCTACTGAAAATAACTGAAACTTTCAGTAGCGCCATCAGGATGGAATTTGGAGTGGATAAATGTGCGGTCATGCATGTAAAGCGAGGGAAGATTGTGGAATCCGTGGGAACCCAACTCTTGGATTCCATAAACCTTAGAGCCCTCTCCGCATCCGAAACCTACAAGTATTTGGGTATGTCGGAAGCGTTGGGCATCAATGTTACTGACATGAAGCAATTGTTGAAGGAGCGCGTTTTTGGCCGCCTGAAGAAAGTATTTAATAGTCTTCTATCAGGCGGAAACAAGGTGCGCGCCTTCAACGGTTGGGTCATGCCCGTTTTGATGTACTCTTTCGGCATACTCAAATGGACTCAGACTGAACTCGACGCCCTGGATAGGAGGGTCCGTACGCTGCTGACTGCATATCGAATGCATCACCCACGGTCGTCGGTATTGAGACTGTATATCCCGCGAAAGTGTGGAGGTCGAGGCTTTTTAAACGCTAATACCCTCCACAATCGCGAGATATGCAGTCTCAGGGAATATTTCCTAGAAGCCAACGTGGGGATGCATCGAGATGTGGTCGCGGTGGACAAGGGCCTCACCCCACTCTCCTTGGCTAAAGAGAACTGGCGCAAGCTTGTAGTGCTTGACACTAACGATCGCAGGAAGGTATGGCAGAGTAAAGAACTTCACGGACGCTTTTTCGGGGCCCTACATGAACCCGATGTAGATTTCCAAGCGCCAACAAAAACACTTTCTCAATTTTGTTCTTTTATAAGTAAAAAAGCAGATTTATTGGAGACATTAGAACATAACAAAATCACGCTTAACATGGAAAATAATACTAACACAAATAACAATCAAGTAGAAAATAAACATAAATAATTAATAATAGCAACTAATAAAACCGATAATTTAAATCAAAAATATAAAACAAAATGTCTCTTATGTAATCAAAATCATCTATTATACACTTGTGAAGTTCCGAAAATTAAACGTAGAACAACGTATATTAAAAGTTAAAGAATTTAAAGTTTGTTTTAACTATTTACGTAGTGGTCATGTAACAAAACGATGTAGATTAGCTCGTTGTAAATATTGTAGGTATAATATAATAGGTAGACATAATACCCTTTTACATATAGAACAGTCTACTAAGTTCCAAGATCCTATGCCCAGTAGTGTAGCATTGCCCACTGATGTTTCTGGAGGTGCCACTCCACATAATGGCACGTCAGAAAATATCTCCTTGTCGAGTGACGCTCCATCGCAACATACTACCTCTCATATTTTACTGTCCACAGCGTTGGTGAGAGTGGTGAACCACCGAGGCATCAAAGGCGACGCCAGATCCTGCTCGATACTGGTAGCACAGCTAATTTTATTACGCAGAAACTATGTGATAAGCTAGGACTTCCTCGACGTAGCACGAGTTCCACGGTGACAGGTATTAACAGTCATACTACATTAAGTACACGGTCTTGCAAACTAACCATTGAATCGTGCTAAGACAGACATAAATTGTTTCATACTACCTACAATTACAAAATTACTGCAGTCTACTTCAGTCGACATAAGTAGCATTCCCATACCATTACACTTGAATCTGGCCGATCCGTCATTCAACGTTCCATCAGAGATTGAGATACTAGTTGGTGCGGAACATCGTCGTTGCCCTGAAGTATTGCCAGCTGTACGATTTGCCTTAAATCCAGCCTATAATTAAGGGACTGGCCATTCCGCCGCTTTTTTTACTTTTGCCCGCGAGTTTCGGTCCCCAGTGAACGTAGCCCACGATCTGCGGGCTATCGTAAAACAGGAAAACTACGTGCCGCAAATATCGCAGTATTAGCGCGACTTCGTTTACCGCTTGCAGGAGGTAAAGTGGAGAGTTGAAAGCCAACAAGACATCCGTAAGGAAGCCGCCGACAAACATCGTCGTCCTGGACCCTGCTATCAGGAGGGTGATCTCGTCCTTGTGGATACCCATCGTCTTAGTCAGGCAGCAAAAGGTTTTACAAGTAAGTTTGCTCTGCGTCGCGAAGGTCCTTTTCGCGTCAGTAAAGTAGTTTCACCGACTACTTATAAAGTAGTTAATAAGGATAAAGTACCTCGAGGCAAGTATCATGCCAGTCTTTTAACGCCTTATGTAGGTGACTCCAACGTAGTCGTACACCCCAGAAAGAAGTGGCGTCCTCATAAGATATTGAGTTCCAAGCCAGCTTCAGCGAATTCTGCTGACTTGGAGGGGGAGATTGTAGCGCGTACTATAGTGCGCGTACTATAGTGCGCCGTTCGCCACAAGCCCGCACTCCTAAGCCCCCTCTACCGAGTCGTCGCTCGGCCCGCCTGAGTGCCCGAGTCGGTGCCGCGCTGTCCCCGCGCGCCACATATACTCAGTAGTGTTACGCGAGCCGACTAACAATAAACACGTACGTCGCGCTGCGCCACGCGTCGACCCGGTCCTTCGTCACATTCAGTTTTATCATAAAATTACCTACCATCTATACCAAACTATTGTTCGCCCTTCTTTTTCACTCAGTTTACAATATAATTAGACAAGTACCTACTAACGAAGTTTAATTGCTCCTTACCCTATAATTTTGAAAATTTGGCAAAAGATTTGGTAAGTATTTTTGTACATGTAGCCGTTTTCTTACTAGATTTACTTATTCAATTTTCTACCGTTAGTTACAGGGTCCTTATGTATTTGGCAAATGATTTGGTAAGTATTTTTGTACATGTAGCCGTTTTCTTACTAGATTTTGTTATATTATTATTTTTGTTCCCCCTAGCGGTAAACTAACATAAGCCAAGAGGCCAGGTGGTTGGGTATTGAATTGAAAACAAACAACAAACTATCTTAAATACAGTATAATTATAAATTTAATGTTTTACAATTTTGAAGTACACGGTAGCCTCTACAGGTCTACCGTCTTACAAGTACTTTAAAACCTTTATTGCCAGCCAGCTAATAGTTCAGTATTAAAGCTAAGGTCGTGGGGAGTTGGAGATAAACCCAGTACTGTTCCGTCTTAAAAGTTCTAATTGTTTTTATATTATTAATTTAAATATTATCGTTTAACCTTCCAATTATTATAAATTTGATTTTTTAATTAATGGGCGCCAGGGACTTTGAGAGTCCCGGATCCCAGAGCCGACGTAGGTGTCCAATATACTTCTGGATGAAGGTAGATTGTCGAACCCATGATCCTCAATTTAAATTTAGTTGCCAGACCGGTTTCCACTATGGAAAACCGGACTGCGGTAAACACTTGGTTCCTACTGAAACCGTATTATAAAAAAAAGTAATAAGATAAGGTATAAAAAAAAACCGTCCCGCCTGCGCTTTCGCTAGACGGGCTCTGCCAGCCGCACAGTCGTCTCCACAAGAGGCTTCGAGTAGCCTCGAGGAACGGGTCTCGCGTCCTGGTCCCAGACTCTCCTCTAGATCCTGGCGGCGAGACGAATCTCTCGAGGTGCCTCTCCTGGAATTGACAATACGGGGACCTAATAATATAAGGGAAGCAAATTAACCTTCCGGGAGGTGACTGAGCTTGGAAATCTAAAAGGCTAACACATTAGCCGGTTAACTTGGCCTTGTTTCAAATACAACATAAGGAGTTACGACTTCTGTTTGCCTGATCCTGAGCGGTGGGACAATAGGAATGAGGATTACCCATGTGGCATCCATCAACTCCACAACAAGGACTTGTTGCGTACCCCTGAACAAGAATCTAATCCATTGTTAACACTGAGGAATATCCTATGAAATATCTAAGGCAAATAGTCAGCAGGTGAAGTACTCACGGTTGGCTTAGGGAAAAAGCACTTGACTGTAAGATCCTCGACTGGCTGGAAAGTAGTCTGCGTATGCGCAATTTGGAATCCTGTGATAAATATCCATGGATCACTAGAATATCCTTTTAACAACCAGGGAAGGGCTCACAGACCACTTCTAAGCACTATTACCACAAAATCCTTACCTTTAAAACATGGAATTAGTTTTCCAGTATCACTCAAGCGTGTTCAAGGGCAAATAGACGCCACCACTCTTTAATAATCCTGTCCAGTGTTGCCAACAGCGCTGGCCCTAATGTCGCCGTTTCTCATGCATTAAGTAGCCTAATATCGCCGAATTTCAGTTGTAGTAGCCTAAAGTAGCCCAAACACCAAAATATCAATATGAATAAAATTAAATGTAGTTTTTATCAATTTATTCATAATATGTTCCTATCGCACTGATAATTAGGCATAAGCCATCTTTAAAACACGTTAATGAAATTAAAATTAACATTTTAAAAACTACATTAACAAAAATTAAGATTATTCTGATTCGTCCTCTGCTAGCAATAATAAGGCATCATCAAGACTTTCGCCGTCTTCAGTAGTAGTTGATGTGCTAGTACTGGCGCAAGATCCACCGGAGGCATACATTTTCTGCCAGCGTGCAAACTCACCATGTGATTGCTTGGTTGAAAGTTGTTACAACACATACCTCTTACATTCATGTGGGTACGAATTCTAAGAATGCTGATGCATTGGTAGTTGCATGCGATTCCTTAATTTGGTTTTGATTGTCCCCATTACGCTGAAAATTCTTTCTACAACGGCATTAATCAAAGGTAATGAAAGGCATCGTATCGAAAACTTTGCTAGTTCTGTAAACATCGGGCTTCCACCAGCATTCTTCATTTTTAGCACTTCTATCCAAAAATTTACAATGTCATTAGGAGAAGCATCTGTTCCGATTATCTCCTCAATGCGCATAGTGCTTAATACGCGCCATTGGTTCATAATAGCTTCTCGGTCAATATTGGGATCACCCAACTGCCAGGGAAAATCTTCAATATTGGGTTTGCTGGTGGAGAGGCATACGCGGCTTGGTGCCAAAAGTTGATTTTTTTCCACCACCGACACATTAAGCGGTAACCTGTCAACTAATTCTTTTACTAACCGTACAAGAAAAGCAGAACATCGTTGCTTCACTTCTTTGGCTTGTCGGCAGAAACAGTCTTTTTTACAAGTAAATCATTGAACTTTTCTCCAAAGTCGATTGAGTCCAGTGGAAGCAGTGAATTTTCAAATGGAGCTCCGGATTTTTCTAAAGCTCGCCTAACAGCTGCAATATCTGCTTCATGGAGCATTGTTAGAGAGGCATTTTCAGACAGACTTTGACTTCTCAGAAATATTGGTTTGAAAACACGTCTTGCAATGGAAAGTAAAAGAATCCGAAGATCGCTATATATTTTTGTGATATTTGCATCACTTGCTTGAAATATAATATTCACATTTGTTACTTCTTTTAATATCGGAGATAAAAACAACAAATATAATAAATTTGTATCATCATTATACATGGCAGCAAGCACTCTTGCTGTATAACATCTTTCTGATGATTTTACCACATTGAAGTGAGTTTTTATCTCAAGCCACTGGTTGATGTTTGTTTTAACAGCTGAATGAAACGCCAGCCATCTAGTTGCGGATAACTGAGTTAGTTTCAAGGGTTTTTTACCATCATTAATAGTTTCAAATAAGGTCTGATATATTTTCATTCGCAGTGGACTGTGGGCAAACCAATTTCTGGTTTCCCTAAGTAAATATTCCAGACAAGAAGGTAATTCCGCGCACGCTTTGGAGGCACATAAACTAAGGGAGTGACACACACATTTCAATAGCTGTAAATGGGGTATATCTGCTTGTAAGAGAGTGAAAAGGGAGTTATGTTTGCCACAAAGGTTACTTGCTCCATCAGTTCCTATTGCAATTAGATTTTGAAGATTCAAACCTATTTTAGACATAAAACTCTTAAATGATGTATAAAGGCTGCTAGCTGTTGCTTAAAATACTTCTTGAAAGCCTAAAAAATCAACAAGTATTTTTTCTAGTTTTGAATTATAGTATCGGATGCAATATGCCATGTACTTTTCTGTAGTTACGTCGGTGGATTCATCCAGTATAATAGAGTAGTTCTGGTTACCAACTCTTCTAAAAGTTCCTTGAGCATGGCTGGTTCTAGAACATTTTTTATAATGGCCGAACACTTTGATCTATGTAATTGAATGTTTTCAAGAGGACTTCCTGTCCCACAGGTTTTTAACACATCTGTCAGATGATCAATGCTGCGTATGGAGCTGTGAGCAGCGACATAGGCTGATATTTGTATGTCTTTTGATGAACTGTTACTAATTGAGGAGTAGCCAAATGATGTAAGTTTTTTTTTTTTTTTTTTTTGAGGGTGGGAAATCATCAAATAAGTTCTCCCGCTCTGGGCGGAGCGGGAGGGTGTGTCAGACTCTTACTGACTAAAACCCACCCGTATTCCTTCTTGTTGCCTGTGTTGCGGGGGCCTCGGTGACCCATAAGTACCTTCCCGCGACCCCGGCAGGCATCGGCCCTAGTGGACCCCTACTATGTGCTGACGACATCTCTTTGAGGCGCGCGTGGAATACAACGCGCCGTCGACCCGGGCCTGGTCCTTACCGGACGGTGAGCTACCCATTGCTCACCGTCCGCAAGCCCGCGCCTACGGTGGCCGGAAATCCGCCCGGGATTCCCGACGCCCTGGGCGTCTCCTGCGGCGGCTAGGGGCGAGAGGGCGCGAAACTTGCCTTTCCCTCAACCGTCCCGCCTCCTCCTTCGCGAGCATTACTGCTTCGCAGAAGGAGGTGACGGCTGCCCATGCTCTCTCGCTCCGTACCATGGCCTGAACCAGGGCCGGACGCGAGAGGTCTCTGCCGCCGATCGCCTCCACGAGGACACGGCGGTGCTCTGCCCAAGCCGGGCAGACCTCCACCGTATGCTCCACCGTGTAAATGATGCAAGCTTGGGTTGCTTTTTTGAAAAACTTAATTCTTTGTCTTTATGTGTTTTCGTTTTCATGTGTTTTTCTAAATCGGTTTTGTGCGCACGGAGTGGTGTGATACATAATTTACAAAATGCCTCACCTTTACCACTATCCGTCAGTTCAACAGGTGCTCGACTAAGCCAATCTGTAAAAGAAATTGAACTCAATAATACGCTAGGCAGTAGGTACATTGTATACATTGTATGTCCCAGGTAGGTATGGTACTAGTGGTTGTTAACCACATCATATTTCTTTCTATTTGTGCAGTTTCAGTCTACCTATTACATCTTAACCAGACTGGGGCAAATATTAAAAAAAATGATTGTGAAACTAAAAACCACGACTTCTGATTTAGTCTGGAAGTAGTAAGACCATGTAGCAGATAATATACCTACGTACATCACACACACAACATTAATATAAAACAGTAAGGTCACCCGGGGCGAAAGCAACTAAAAAAAAAATTCTGAAACTTTGATTCCCTCCACCATGAGCTACTTAAATAATAGGGATATTCTAATAAACGTACTTCATTGCATAGCTTTCGATGAACAGTTTCGACATAAATTAAGTTACAAATAAACTTTGGTTTTTCATTAATTTGCATTATTGTTGAATAAGACCAGTAAAAGTTACATTCACCCCACTTTGGGGTAAATGTGACTATTCGTTATAACTCAGTTGTAATCTGTTTCTAAATGTTGATGTCAAGAGTACATGTAGATGCACACAGAATTATCTGTAAAAGCTATATAGCGTCGCCGAGATAGAGTTCAGTTTCAAGCAAATTTACTTTTCTTTTTTTATGGGGTGAATGCGACTGTCTTCCATACTGACTAGTGTTGAGATGTAGTACCTACTACTTATCGATAAATATTTGTAAAGACATTCGTAAAGACAAACCTACATTTAAATCTTTCATTATTGTTAATTATAACAATAATGAAAGGTTTAAATGTAGGTTTCTTAGTGCAAAAACGCAAAATCGATCTGAATAAGATCAATAAAGTATATTGTACTCACCTAGAGTAATTCTATTTTATTAATGGAATTTAGGACATAAAATAAGAGCAAGAAAAGATTTCTTGTGACTTGTGTATGTAAAATGCTTTGACAAATATACGATAAGTACGCATTGATGACTAATCTAATATTTAGGATTTAGGTAAAAAAAAGCGATTTCTGTCTGTATTTTGAAAGTTTATTTAAAAAATTATTACTTAAAGTAAAAAAACACTTAGGATAATTCTCAGTCAAAATCAAATAAACTAATAATTCCGTATTAATCGGTAAAATAACATAAACAAAAACAGTCTAAACAGAACTTTGTACTTAGCAAAAAACAACTTTAAAACATTTTTCCTTAAGTAGTCACTAATTAATTAACATTACACATTTTCGTACAAAACGTTTATAATTTTTCTATCAAACTAATAGAATACTATCATATTTAACGGTAAAATAAGTCTAAACATTATAACAGTCTTCACAACTTTGGTATTTTGTGAAAAATATGACTTTTTTTACTTAATCACTAGCGACTTAATTAAATAGTTTGCTTTGCAATTACTAAAATAGCACATTAGTGAGATATTATTAAATTAATTAAAATAAATAACGAAAAAAATTCAAGTCTTCTTTTCAGTCAAAACAACAGTCTAACATTGATGTGATCCCAGACCACCTGGGGGTTGATAGTCTGAGAATAAATAATTAGCATATAGAATATCTACTATAATTATTTCTCTATCACGTTAATGTTTTCCGAAAACTTATAAAGCTCTCCCACGCAATCAGGTTGAGGAAGCACGGTGATAATATCAGTGAAATCAATTATGGACACGTCATTTTTAATAAGTTTAAACGTGTTTTTTTGTTTATAGGACTTCAGACCTTTCACAACAGCTTTTTCTCCAGTAATATCTTCTATCAAGCAAACATACTTATAGGTTTTCTTTCCCAAAGCAGAGCTGAATTTTGCTAATATGAAGTCACCTTCTTTTGGCACGAATACAAACTCCTGTTTTGAAGTGGATGCTACGCTTTCCAACATATTATAAATTACGCACTGGCTTTCTTCTTGAACATAATTTCCTCTTTTGCTACTTTTATTCTTTTTTTCTGTTAGACATGTTTTCCTTTGGGTTTGTTTTGTCTTAGTTCCTTGTTTAGATATTTGACATATATCAATATTTTTATTTCTTGTTTCTCGCTTTGGAGTTTCAAAAGTTGTAACATTGGATGAATAGTCTTCAAGGTATATATAATCATTATCGGAGTTATTTTCCAGCAAACTTTTGTAAAAAGTTTCTGGGTCTTCGTCCTCTGACGAATCGTTACTTTGAAACGAACCACTAGTATTGCTATCTGATTCATATCTCGTTTTCTTTTTCTTAGTCAAATTTTTCTTCTTTAATTTTCTCTTTTGTCTGGCTTGTTTCTCTTCTGCTTTCCTTTGTTTCTCTTCTTGTTCTTTTCCCATTCTATCAATTACTTCCTTGTAAGTCAAAATTTCGGCGCCTCTAGTAACGCGCTTCTTTTTGGTTTTGGGAGGATCACTGCGACCTATTTTTTTCAATAAAAGTTCCTGAAATGATACGTTCATAACATTTTTTTTAGCTTCATTTTCAAGTTTGAATTGAGCATATTTATCTAAGTTTACCGGCTTTTGTGAGTGTTGTAGGATTTGGTTAATTTCTATTTTTGTGGTTTCATTATGGTTTCCTAAGATAATTGAATGCTGCTTTTTTCCATATTTTAGTTTTTCTTGCGGTTCCTTTTTCAGTTCTCTGTTTTCTTTATTATAACTTGTATCTGCAGGTTTAATTAGCACATTTTCTAGAATTATTATTTTTGAAGATGTATTGCTCTCAGTACCAGTAGATGTAGGTTTCCAAACTTGTTCAAAGGAATCTTGTTTTTGTGTGGTAGAAACATGTCCTGGCTTCTGTTTTTCGTAGACTCTTGGCTCTTTTTTTCCTTGTTTCTTTCTATTTACATATTTTCCTTCTTTGACTGATATACTTGTTTTGTTTCCAATAATTTCTTTTTCGTAAATCGTTGATCCTGCTATTTCTACTTGAATCTGGTTTTCTTTACTATTGACATTTATTGAATTATCGTATTCTGTCACCATTTCTTCTTCTTTGTCTGTTACTTTAACTTCTGTACAGTTCTTGTGAGTCTTAGTATCTTCCAGACAATTTCCGATCATGTTAAAATTTTGAAGTGTCAAACTTAAAAGGTTTGGTACGTTAAAATAATTTTGATTTTGGATAATCTGATGCGTGCAGTCATTTAGGTTTTTATCAAAGGTTAGTAAGGTGTTTTCCTCTTTGGGCAAGGTTAATAAGTTTACATATTCAACTTCGTTATCTTCAACATTGTGCGTAAGTGCTTGTTCTTTTTCCCATCGCGCTAATGCCAAAGGATCGAATATGTTTTGAGATATTGCCTGCCGGTTAAACGGATATATACCAGTTTTTTTAAAGCCATTTTGCAGTATAACTGGATTTAGATTGCTCCATATTTCGGTCAGAATTCTGCCGAACTCACTTTTTGGTAGCTTAGCACCAATATGTAGCCTTTGCCATTTAACAAGAGCCTCGTCCCACCTATCTTTCATGGGTTTCATACCACTGCAATCTAGTGGTTGAAGAGTGTCGGATGAGTGTGGTGGTAATTTCAATATGGTAATGTTTTCGGATTGAGCCAACTTAATAACATTTAAGTCTACATGAGTGGAGTGCCCATCATAGATTAATAAAACGGGCCTGTCATTTCCAATTGCGGGCAAAAATACGCTTTTAATGTATTTTTCAAAAATGGATGTTTCCATCCAACCCTTGCGACTGACAGTGTAAGCTGTTTTGACATATGGATCTTTGTAACACCACTCATTCCATAAATGCTTGCCCTGGAAAACAATAAGTGGTGGAACTTTATCGCCAACTGCATTTGTAGCCAACAACACAGTCGTATTTTCTCTTCCAGGGGAACTAGTAGTCCTGGTACAGCGGAACCCTTTTTGTCCAATGACTCGGGTTTTAGATGGATCATTGGAAAAACTAGTTTCGTCGAGGTTATATATCCTTTGAGGTTTATCAGTGAGGTCAAGATCTTTCAAAACACTTTCTAATAAATCAAAATATTCATACACTGTAAACGGATTACATGCCCGTTTACGAGCAATTTCTACAGACTGCGGTTTTTTTACCGATAAACCGTTTCTCTTACGAAAACCACGAAGCCAATCGTCACCAGGGATATTTTCTCTGAATGGCGTAACTATACCATTTCTTTTAATATATTCTGACACTAATGCCTTGACTTCTTTTGACGTCAATGGAAATCCGTTTTTTTCCATTATGTGCAAATAGGAAGATATTTCTTGCTCACATGATCTGGACAATACAGTATTTTTTCCAGGATTTGCCTGTTTAAGCCCGCGCGTAGCGTATACATGTGATATTATTGTTGAACGAGGAATATTGAAGCGTTCCGCAGCAGCATAACTGGTTAACTGTTTTTCCTTTACTAGTTGTACAGCTTCAAGAAGTGTTTCAGAGCAATAAGTTTTCTCCTTTTTTCTTTTATAGTTTCGGACCATCTGATAACAAAATTTGGTTTTTGTATTAACTTAGTACATTTTTTATTTAAGCTATCTATTTCATTTTGTTAAAACTACGTAAAATCTAAAACACTTCATATTAATTGCAACTAAACATTTATGCAAATACGCGAAATTCACTTATCGAAATATCGACACGGAACGTCACTAGTAATTTGCAGTTTTCGTACAAAAAGCATGGGGCGATTGTAACTGCAAAAATAGTTGCAATAACCCACGTGCATGAAAAGTTGAGGTTAATGTAACTATATCAATAAAATGTTAATTATAACACCTAGAGTTTAACCAAATATACCAAAAATACTTACGTTTTATCTTATTTTTAGGATGCACTTCTATTTTTCCTTGCAACGACTTCAAATATTTTTAATGTCCTATAACAAAACACAGGACGCGGCAACACGTTGCTCCAAAATGGCGGCTGACAGAAAATGATCTGTCAGTACTACAGTAGGTGAACTAGTGATGCCATCTGTACTTTATTTGAAAAAACTATGATTCCGCTTTACTCCAATAGATAGAGCTATCTACAAAAATGATTAGATTGAGAGAAAATTGAATTAGTTGCTTTAGCCTCATAGTTGCTTTCGCCCCGGGTGACCTTACTCAAGTTTTTACTTACTTTTAAATGCTGGTAGTTTTTCCCATTCATCACGATAATGTTTTATATATTTACCGTGTTTACCCATTTTCACAGAAATTACACAACAATTGAAAAACGCAAACAAATTAAACCCAGGCGAAGTTGTACAAAGTGAAAGTGACAAAGCAATAACCGGAATTTATCTGAACTATTTAGTCAGTACAGCACAGATGATTGCGGAAGTCATTATTCACAATAGAATACGTGTAACTCGATTGCATTCTAATTTGGTTACATAATAGCTAAGACAAATTCAGGGTATTCCCCGAAAATAACCAATCACAAACGAATAGGGTGACCATCTCAATATCAAATTGTACCAACATTACACACACGCACGGCCGTATGCCTGTTTGCCTACTAAGTAGTATAAAAAAAAAAACTTGTCCCTAGAGTAGCCTAATAGGCGACCAGTCGCCTTTTAGATTTCTTCGTCGCCGATTCTCGTTCTGAGTAGCCTAAATTGCGACAAATCGCCTACGTTGGCAACACTGATCCTGTCACGGATTACAAACCGGAAATAGACAGACTATTTCTAAAATCTCCCATATTTCGGGGAAAATGATTATAAGATAAATTCTACACCAAGATAATAAATTCTTGAAAATCACTAACAACATTCCAACGTGACGTTTAAACTCTGAAACAATAAGAATCTTCATGATCTAGACCAACAAACAATTTATTTATAAATCCCAATTCTAAAACTTGTCTTGATCGGGGTAATTATTCCGAAATATTAATTGGGGTAATTATCAACGTACAACCTGGCTACATTATGTCAAAGATAAATCACAGATTAAAAATGGATTTATTTGACACCGAAGTTTCTAGAAAAAAAGTCTATATTGAAAAAACTATTTCATTTCCGCTCTCGGTTATTTATTTTATTATTAATTTTTACTGAAAGCTGAAAATTATTAAGGATTGTTCCATACGATTAAATTCGATGGTTGGCAATCAATAAGTTCAATTATCGATTAAACTACAACTGTGAACCGGCGACCATCAGATGTCGTTTCTAAACGACAGAAACTGACGTTCGACTGGATGACAGTTGGAATGTAAACATTATATTTATTGTTCTAATTAATTGTGAAAACCTGTTAACAGGGTTTAGAAAATTGATTTAATGTTAGAAAGTGTTTACTAAAGATTCCAGTGACGAAATATAGTTGAAGGAATGAGTCCTTCTATCAAGTGCAGGCCAAAGTTACTTGCTCAAACTACAATGAAATATATTACTCAGAAACCTCATAAGGTACTACTAATGTTTTCAGGTAAATGCTACTTTACTTATTAGTAATGCAGCTGTGTAATACCAACCCTTGATAGGTACTCACATTTACAACGTAACAATTTACTTATTCAATTTTCTACCGTTAGTTACACGGTCCTTATGTATATTTAATGTAATGGCAAAATTGTACCTACCTACTCTTAAGTCCTATAGTGTATGAAACACAGGTACCCTACCTATCCCAGTTGGTCCGTACAGGCCGCGGAGGGCCCCCGTGCTACAGGCACTACGACTATTATAATTTCATTTTTAATAGATGACATACATACACCTCATGCCTCAGTCCCATGGGAGGGGTGGCCATGCACAGTGTGTTAAGAACATTTTAAAATATGAAATGACACACAAAACCTAATTTTTTAAATTTTATAATCTTAATCATAAATTAATATCAATGGCAAACAAATACAATATCTCTGAAAAGCAAATGAGGGAGTACATGCTGGCGATGAAAGAGTTAATAGTGAGTGCTAGTCCATGTGCCTATGAGCGATCACAATCATTGACCAACAACGGCTTGTCCAATAGTCAGCCCTCACCGGCTTGTTTGACGTTGCCATGTGATACTTCATTGCAACAAGGTTATACCTCTGATGGTTCCCCAAATAAAACTAAAACTAAAGTTAGTGTAAAAAGTCACAACTACGTACAAACCCAAATAAATAATGATATTGTGATATTTAGTGATGAAATTGGGAAAGAAATGGGCCCGTTATTATCAAATATTTGCAAGGGAAAGTCAGTTATCAATTATTGTATGCCTGGCAGAAGTTATGTTGAGATAGTGACAAAGATTATTAGTTTAAATTTCCACCAGGATAAAACTTTGATATTATTGATCAGTGACAGAGGAAATGTGAATCAGAGCAGTCTACTTCAATACTATAACAAACTTTGTGAGCTAGACAGACAGATTGTTATGTTTACATTTCCCTATAGTAACAGTCTGCAAAAAAAGAAAATAATTTTAGGCACAAATTAAATAATATGACATTCAACAATAACAATTGTCATGTCATTGAGACTAACAAGTATATTAGTAAATATTTATATGTGACAAAATACAAATTGTATTTACCAATACGTTCAAAAAGACAAATCGCCTTATCGCTATACCTTTTGTTCATTGATATATCAAATGATAAATGATTTTATTTCTGTAAGTAGGTTTTTACAAACACTTTTACACGTCAAAACACATTTTTTAAACTAGATGAGGCCGGCGTTTCCTATCTGACTACTCTGAGAAGAAAGGCCGAAACAAACTCAGAGGTCACAGTCTCTTTTAAAGTCTAGACATAATCTTGGTCAGATCATGTGAAGACCATGTCGATTGGTGTCTGAAATGGTCTTTTGATGAAAGAACCACACAGATTGAGTGGACCTGTCCAGTCAGTGCACGCATTTGTCAGTCGTTGTGCAGCTGAACTCATAACTAAAGGAGCTCAACGATTCAACGAACAATACCAAAGAAAGGACATTTGGCTAGGCCGCAAAAAAATACTCAAAACTGCCGGACCATGTTAAAAACTAACTGAGAATAAAACAAAATTAAACAATGATCCACATAGTCTTCACATTTACAATAATTAAAACAATATAATACTACACAGAGTAAATATTCATGTCATTGCATAAATAAAATTCATAAATGTCAATGTGTATATTCGGACATAATCTTGGTCAGATCATTTGAGGACCATGTAGGTTGGTGTCCGAAATGGTCTTTTGAGGAAAGACCACACAGATTTGAGTGGATCTGTCCAGTCAGTGCACGCATTTGTCAGTTATCATGCAGCTCATCTCAAAACTTAAGGAGCTCAATGATTTGACGAACAATACCAAAGAAAAGACATTTGGGTAGGCCGCATAAAGTACTCAAACTGCCAGACCATCATTAAAACTAAGAGACAAAAAAAAAAAACAAACAATGACCCACATAGTCCTCACATTCCTAATAATTAAAATAATGTAATACTTTACAAAGTAAATATTCATGTCATTGTTTATATAGAATGTTATATAGAATAAGAAAATATAAATAGCTAGCAAAATAAAAAGAGTAAAAAAACAACATTCACTGTAAGTTTATTGGAACAGCTCAATCCCAAGCTTTTTTGTCCTCAATATAATCTTTAACAAAATAAAAGGCTTTTAGGCACAGTTTCTGTTTTATAAAACATTTGAATTTATTAAGGCTTAGTTCTTGAATGTGGCTAGGAAGTTTATTATAAAAACGTATACATTGGCATCTAAACGAGCTGCCTATTTTTTTGAAACTGGTTGTAGGAACAACAAATTTGTGTTTGTTCCTAGTATTTACATTATGGATATCACTGTATTTTTTAAACAAATTAATATTTTTATGTGCGTACAAAAGATTTTCATAAATATACTGAGAAGCTACAGTCATTATATTAATCTCTTTAAATTTTTGTCTGAGGGAGTATCTGGGACTTAATTTATAAATTGAACGGATTGCCCTTTTTTGTAAAACAAAAATTGTCTGAATATCGGCGGCATTTCCCCATAACAGAATACCGTACGACATTACGCTATGAAAATAACTAAAGTATACTAAACGGGCTGTGTCTAAATCCGTTAAATCACGAATTTTTCTAACGGCGCACATACGGGTATTTTGCATTCCTAGCCGGGCGAAATTGGTAAAAACAAATTCCAATACAAAAGCAAAAATGAATACTTGTCAGCGAGCCAGGTAGCTACTGAACAATAGACGACCCTTTTCGGGCTCGTGCGCCCGCCCCATCCAGCCACAAACCAGTCGGAACTTGATCGTTGTCGCATGTGCTCGCGTCAGTTACTGGCTACATTAAAAACGTACCGTGTTTGAGACGTCAGTGCTTTTTTACTGTGAGTTATTTAACCAAAATTACTATGGATTATCATAATACAGGTAAGAACAGTTTTATTTATTACGATTCAGTAATGTTTACATGTACTTGTAAGGTTCAAAATCAATTTACAATTGTCTCGATTTTTTAAGCAGTTTTTATCTAAATTATACATTTCAAAGTGATTTTAGTTATCCTTCCGAGTGCTTCCGACTAACGATTTCTGTTGCACCGCATGACAACAACTGTCAAATGATAGGTATTTCACGAATTGACTGCTACTTTATGCTACTTTCAACAAAATTTACGCGTTAGTGTTGGTGTTAGCTAAAAAGTATTAACCTTTATTTTCAAGCAAATTATGAAATGTTTTCTTTTTTATTGTTTTAGGTTTACCAGGGGGCTCTAACTACAAAGTTGTAACTAGAGAATACCTGTTCAATAAAATGCAACAACAAGAATTACACACTTTTGACGACAAAGTCGATTATTTGGAAAATTACCTTTATCGTCTGACAACTTTAATGAAGAACAATTAAAGGTTTTGAAACATAAAATTTCACATTTCAAAACTGATTTAAAAAAAAAGGTGGTTGAAGGCAAATAGAATATACTTCATAAATTTATTACTGCCAATGCTACGTGGCTTCAGGGAACGGTCGAGATACCTATTGTTTCGCTACCACAATATCGTGCCGGTCGCCCATCAAAATCTTTTGATGAACTCTCTGACAGGAACAAGCGAAAGAAAACCAGTGAACTACGGTCAACTGTTAGTCAAGGAGTGTTAGTACATGCAGCCAAAACTAGTCTAGAGACGTCTGGCCATAGAAATGCGGCCCGTTTACTGTCAGAAGTTATGAAGTCACCGAAGCGAGCAAAAAAAATACAAACAAGCTTATGCAAAAGGTTTGCAAGCTAGTGATACACAATTATCTCCCTTTAAAGCACTATCAAAGTTTGTTGAAGCAGATCTTTCAAGAAAACAATATGAGATCGTGAGAAATACCAATAAGAAATATTACCCTTGTTATAGCTTAATACAGAAAGAAAAGCTAAAGTTACTAAGCTACCCACCAAAGTCCTCAATTACTGTGTCTGAAACAATTGCAGAAGTTAATTTGCAAGACCTTTTAAATCACACGGTTACAAGGTTGCTTACTTATTTAAAAGAACTTGGTTCATTGGAGTTTATTTATAAGTGGGGCTGTGATGGCTCGCAGCAGTCCCAATTTAAACAGAAAATGCAATATGAAGACTCCACTGACTCCAACATCTTCCAAAGCTGTTTAGTACCGCTGCAGTTAAAATGTGGAAAAAAAATTGTATGGCAAAATCAGACTCCATCCTCGCCACGTTATTGTAGACCAATGAGAATAAGGTTTGCTAAAGAAACTACTGACTTGACAAACGAAGAAATCGAATACATATTGTCAAAAATAGAACACCTAGATAACAGTCAATTCATAATTAATGATGGCTTGTCTGCTAATGTTAAGCATACTTTGACATTAACAATGGTGGATGCTAAAGTGTGCAATGCTGCTACGCAAACCAGCTCCACAATGAGATGTTACATTTGCGGAGCTACTTCTAAGCAATTTAATAATTTAAACGTCCAAATGCCTGTTGATATAGAAGCTTAGGACTTTGGCTTATCTATCCTTCACGCTAGGATTCTCTTGTTTGAAAGTATTTTGCACCTTTCTTACAAGCTTCCGATAAAAAAATGGCAAGTGAAGTCAGATTCAGACAAAGATACAGTTAAAGAAAGAAAAGCCAACATACAACAAAGATTTAAAAACGAAACTGGATTAATTGTGGATGTGCCGAAAACTGGGTTCGGCAATACTAATGATGGTAATACCAGCAGGCGATTTTTTGGTGACCCACAGAAGGCTGCAGAAATTAACGGCATCGATTACAACCTGATATTTAGAATAAAAATAATTCTAGACGTAATTTCAAGCGGCTTTAAAGTTGACTTGAAAAAATTTGCTGATTACTGTTGGGACACAGCTATAGTATACGTCTCGCTATATTATGACTGGCATCCGATGAGCCCGACTATGCACAAAATTTTGATGCATGGTGCTACAGTCATGGAAAAGGCGTTATTGCCTATCGGGCTACTATCGGAAGAGGCTGCTGAAGCTAGGAATAAACATTTCAGAATGTACAGATATAATTTTGCGAGGAAGTTTTCGAGAGTAGATTGCAATGCAGATGTAATAAATCGCCTTCTACTATCCTCGGATCCACTGCTCACAAGTCTGAGGCCAAAGCCAAAGAGCAGAATACATCCTTTTTCATAAGAAGCTATAGCTATGTGGTTGCCACCTTCTCCAGAATCTGAAGATGATTCAGATTCGGAATCTAAAACAGAAGAAGTCGGAGAAAGTGACGATGAAGCCTGGCATTCTTCCTCATAAAATTAGATTTTATATAAATTTTTATGTAATTCGTTAATCAATAAAATCTATTCCTAATTATGAATACTCCTTTATTTTATAATCATATCAGCCCATGACGCTCAATGTTCGATAAAGGCCTCCCCAATGGTCGTCTTGTACATTTTAGGAAGTCTAACCTACTTTACAGCAGAAAAAACCGCACAAATAATTTCGCCCGGCTAGGAACGCAAAATACCCGTATGTGCGGCGTATGCTGCAGAGCTAAGCCTTTTTGACAATTTATCTATATGGGGGCCCCATTGAAGCTTGGCATCCAAAGTTATGCCTAAGAACACAGTGGTATCTTCGGGGTTCAACTCTTCACCCTTTATGAGAACACTAGTTTTTACTTGTCTAACATTAGGTATTGTAAACTTAATACATTTGGTTTTTTTCTCGTTAAGAAGTAGGTTATTAACATTAAACCAGTTAACTACTTTTTCAAGGGCACTATTTACATTGTCAGTAACCAACTGCTGACGTTTGAGTTTAAATAAAAGTGAAGTGTCGTCTGCAAACAGCACTATATCATGATTATCCTTTATGAGGCAAGGCAAGTCATTTATATAAATAAGAAACAAAAATGGGCCGAGAATTGAGCCCTGGGGGACCCCCATTCTTACTACAGATCCGGGTGATCTTTTTCCGTTAACATCAACTCTCTGAATCCTATCACTCAAATATGAAGTAAGAAGATCCAGAGAGGAGTTTCGGATTCCGTAGTGGTGCAGTTTTCTGATCAAAGTTTCATGAAGAACGCAATCGAATGCCTTGGACAAATCGCAAAAAATACCCAAAGCATCGCATTTATCCTCCCATGCATTATAAACATGTCGTAAAAGTTCAACACAGGCATCAGTAGTCGAACGACCCCTTGTAAAACCGAACTGTTTGTTATGCATTAATTTATGTTTATTGAAAAATATTTGGATTTGATCTAAAATAAGTTTCTCGAAAATGTTACTAAAGGTAGGTAGTACTGAAATAGGTCTATAATTAGTAGGGTCTGATGTACTACCCGATTTAAACAACGGTATTATTTTACTGTTTTTCATAAGATCAGGAAACTCACCACAGTCAATACAATTATTAAAAATAACAGCTAAAGTCAGCCAAGAAATTGACTAGTAAAACTGTTGCTTCTATTGAGTAAAAAGCTGACATTTTCATTGACTCAGCCAATAACTTGGCTACACAATCTGACATTAATTTAAATAAGAAATTGAGACAATAGAGAAAACCTCTCGCACAATATAATGAAGATAATATAAATTTAAATATTAGAATAAATCATCAAAATGTCAGAATAAGTTCTAACACAGTAAACCTGGGGCACCAAAATATTCAAGGTATGTTGAGAAAAGACCTTGAAATTGAATTATTCATGAACGGTAACAACATTGATATTTTGTGTATTACAGAACATTGGTTAAAAATCTTTATTTCATGTTCTAGTTCATGTTTAATTTCAGTAATCAATCAGGTTGGTAGTTTTTTCAGCAGAGAGAATGCAATACATGGTGGCTCATTGATACTGTTAACTAAACAACTTAAATTCAAAGTACGTAAGGATATCGTGAGCCTCTCTGTTGAGCGGACTATTGAAATAGCTTGTGTGGAGTTGGAGCGCAGTCAACTTTGTATGGAGCACAGAACATTACCTAATGAGGATATTGATGTGTTGCCAGCAATTGTAAAGTATGATGAAAAATTTAAGTCTATCATCATACTTAATAATTGTATGGCAACACTGGACTGTGTTTGCCAAATTGTGTTTACAACAGGGGGGGCACACTTAGTACTGTCGTCAATTTGCATAGACGACAGCGACATCTGGAGTTTGGTGGGTTAAAAAAACTTGGCAGCCATCTTGTCTTGTTTGTCAAATTGTCAAACAAATGTCATTGTAGCCATTCGGCCGATTTCGGCCATTGTCAAGTCAACCAACTCCGGCTTTCAGCTATATATTACTTTACTCTTTGGCTTTGAGTTTCCCGACGTTGATACTTGAAGCGCTTCCCGAGTTTAGATAATTCTGTTAAAATTGTTACTTGTTACTGTTATTTGTGTTATTAAGTTTTGTTTTTATTTCATAGTATTGTTATCACTTCGTTTTTCGTTGCTCAGTTTTGTTATTTTGTTAATATGAGTGAACTGCGAAGAAAATAGTGTATTTTTGGCTGTGATTCTTTAGGTAAGTGTTTATTACCGTACCGTATTACCTTTAATGTAGGCAAGAAAAAGTTTTATGTTATTCCTTAATTTCATTTTATTTTGCCATATTCATCTGATATTCATGAATTTCGTTCCATTTTCAGTTGCATACGGTGTACCCCTTCACCGGTTCCCAAACCCTGACAATCGCCCTGATCTGTTCGCTGCTTGGATAGCAGCTGTTGGCAGCAAGGTTGGAGAAAGTGACCATACAAAGATTTACAAGAACAAAAGAATAAGTGATCACCATTTTGATCCCACGTTCAAGACAACTGGAGGTCGTCTTATTTGTTCAGCAATACCAACAGTTAATTTGAATCGTAAGTAGAATTAAATTAGCTTAATATTTGTGAGAAAGCAATATTTATAATAATACTAAATTGATTCAGATGTATCAATCGATTGGTTGTGCTCGTCACTTATGTAACTTATAAGTATTCTGAAAATTGTGGAATAGACAGATTTGGGATTATTTTCGCATTTGAACCAAATCTCTGTAAGACTACTGAGCTGTACAAGTGAGTTGTCAACTTAACCTGCCATAAGTGACGCAGCAAAACTTTGATTGTGGTTATGGACTTACAGTTTATCTGAAGATTCAGTTGGGACATTGTTTTGCTAACAGAGACAGATTTAACTATTCTTTTATTTACTCATTGGTGGGTTTTTATTGATATCAAAATAGTGGCAATTTTGTTACTTTACTTTAATTCTCAAATAAAAAATAATTATAAGACTTATTTCTCAAAATTTCAAAGGTACAGAAAAAAGTCAACTAGGTAGTTATAGTTTAATATAAGTTAGGTACTGAAATAAAAATAAATAAATAATGTAGTAAAACTGGAATGTATCTTAGTTATATCACACATACTGATGTCACATCAATACACCACATTGTGAACACACATTGTTTTATTTGATTGGCTGATGATAAGGATGGGCAAATTAGCAAGCCAAAATACTAGCCGAATTTGTTTAATGAAAAAAAGTAATTCAGCTGATAATAATATTGCAATGTTATGTTACAGGTATTCAGCAAACAATCAGTACCTTTGTGGAGACAGACCATAGCTACTGTCCGCCTAGAAGACAATCTGGTCATCCCGGACCTATGGTTGATATCACTAACTTGGTCAGATCATCGGTTCAAAATAAAAACCTACCTGGTCCATCCAGATCTGGACCCTCACCTGCTGTTGATTCTACAGAATTCTCGGGGCTGTCTGGATCTACCTCTTTGACGTCAAGTGAAAAGTGCCATGCTCACAAACCATTGACGAAATTTGATGCAGGTACTTTTTTCTTTTTTATCATTATTATTATAAATGTGAACTGGTCTGTGTTTGTTTTTGCATTCACACAGTACTACCTAACTGGTTTAATTTATCTTTTGCATACATAATCTCTTTTCCCAGCAGAGGGATGTTTTAAGCTGTTGGTACATCTAACATGGTGTATATTGTTAAGTTTATCCAAACTCAATCTCTCAATCTGACTAGCCTTTTCCCAATTATGTTGGGGTTGGCTTGCAGTCTAACCAGATGCAGCTGAATACCAGTATTTTAAATAAAAAACGACTGCCTATCTGACCTCCACAACATTACTGGTTTATACCCTCTGGTAAGACTGGTTGTCAGACTTGTGGGCTTCTGATTATGCATAACGACTGTCAAAGATTTACAAACGATAGCCGGAACTGAAGGCTCAGCATGCTTTCCGAGGCACGGAGAGGTCTTAATAAAAATGGGGGTTAGGCAGGCCTAGCATGGTCAGAAACATCACAAGATGAGGCCGTTGCTCAGCATTGAGACATACTATAGGCTACAAAAATAGATTGACTTCTTATTTACAGATTAACTTACCATCCATTACACATATTTCATAGAATTTTGCAAATGCTTAGTCTCTTGCGTGAGCAATTTTATCTAATATACCTGAACATCTTAAGTATGTATGTTTTTTAATTTAATCTTTCAGGAAAAACTTTCGAATATCTGCAGAAAAAGGCTGAAACGCAGTGTGCCAGAAAAGCAAGACAAATGCAAAATGAAGTTAGGAGATTGCGCCAAAAACTCAAAACTTTCAAGTTGCGCATTAAGCAAGTTCAAAACAAAAGTGCTAACAGGGATTTTGAAAAACTATCTCGGAACATGTCCGAGGCAGCTAAATTGTTCACCCGAATGCAATGCATAGAAGGACGGAAGAAAAAGAAGGGGCATAGATTTACTAAGGAAGAAAAGATTTTATCGCTTTCAATTTTTAAGAAAAGCCCTAAAGCCTACAAGTTAATGTGTAAACATTTTACATTACCATCAAAAAAAGTCTTGAAGTCATTGCTTGCTCAAGTGAAATTGACACCAGGCATAAATGAAATAGTTTTCAAAGAATTAAAGTCCACAGTGTCGAAAATGTTGCAACAAGATCGTCTGTGTACGTTAGTGTTTGATGAAATGTCCATATCTCCCCAAATCCATTACAATGTATACACAGACGATCTTGTAGGTTTTGAGAACTATGGGAACTCTAAGACGCAAAATTTTGCCAATCACGTTTTGGTGTTTATGGTCAAAGGGGTAAGGAGAAATTACAAACAACCAGTAGCTTACTACTTTACGCAAACATTGAAAACGTCAAAACTTAAAGAAATTTTAGTAGATGTTATAGCTAATGTACAAGCTGCTGGTCTAAAGATAATCGCAACTGTATGCGACCAAAGCTCGGCAAATGTAAGCACTATAAATAGTTTAATCTCCGACGCCAAAACTGCATATTTCCAAGCAGGTAAAGAATGGCGGAAGGATATCATTAACGTTAACAATCATGATATAATCCCGCTGTTTGATGTTCCCCACTTGTTAAAAGGAATAAGAAATAATTTATTAAATAAAGAAATGCATTATATGCAGGAAAATCTGTTAAAGATAGTAAATTGGGAATACTTTCAGCGGGTTTTTGAAGCCGACAGGTCGCATGGCGAGTTGCGTATGCTGCCCAACTTGACCATTAAACATATAGATCCCGGCAAAATTATAAAAATGAGGGTGAAAAATGCGGCTCAAGTATTAAGTTACAGTATGGCAGTTGCTACTGATAATGTAATTGCAAGAGGAGATTGTCCCTCAGAATGTCGGGATCTAATACCATTTGTATTATTAATTGACAAATTATTTGATTCATTTAACGCGTCATCTTTTACGCCGCCTAATGGTAAAATATACAGAGCTGCTGTAAAGCGAAATTCTCCTCATCACATGTTATAGCAAGATGGGTTAAAAATGTTAAAAACCGCCAAATTTATGGTGAAAAAAGGTGATGAGATAATGGAAAAGTCTGTACCAACTTTAAATAATTTAATTAGAACAATCGAAGGTTTTAAATCGATTTGGCAATTACTATCAAAAAAATATTCCTTCGACGCAATGCTGACACGCAATTTTAACCAAGACCCACTTGAAAATTTCTTTGGAAGTGTTCGTAGTTTGGGTGCTCGAAATGTTATGCCCAACTGTGTGGGATTCGAGGGAGCATTTAAAACTTTATTATTAAATAATTTTAGCACAAATCATTCCGTAGGCTCCAATTGCGAAGAGGACTCCAATGAATGTCTACAATCCCTCTCCTTTTTACTAAAAAATAAAGAAAAAAATAATGCTCCCTTGCAATCCCAAAGTATTGTAATTGATCAGCCTCTGAATGTTATGCAAAATACAAGAAATATTTCTGATACAGGGGCTGATCAAAGAACTTATGTCTGTGGGTGGGCCTTGACGAAGTGTCTACAAAAAGTCGTCAAAGGTTGTAAAAATTGTAAAAGCAAGCTACTAGGCAATTCGGATAATGAAATGTACAAATACATACGTGCCAGAGAATATTGTCAAAATAAGAAGTGGCTTTGCTATCCCTCCAAGTGCCTAGTAGCTTGTTTTCAGGAAATACAAGAAACAACTGTTGCATTTTTGAATAATGATTGCCACAAAAAGAACATCAAAGAAAGAATAAAAATCTTCATTGATCTATTCACCGATTTTAGTTTTATGGATTGCGAAATGCACAAAGAAAAATTAAAACAATGTTTTGTTAACACAACCATAAATATAATTATATATAGTTGGTGCAGGTCTATTAATAGAATACTGGAAGGTAAAATCATCTACGAAGGTGGGGATACCACAAAAACAGCAGCTCAAGTATATCACAACAAGCATAAAACGAATAAATATTAATTTGTTTCATACCAATAAAAAGACATTATTCTGAACTTCATACGTGTTTTTTTTAATTAGGGACAAAACCCTGATTGTGACCATAATACATACTCGCTCAACAGATTGTCCTGAATTTCTAAGTTTCTGTTACTTTTTGTATTCGATAGTGAAACGAGTACTTTCTAAATTAGAGAAAAATACTAGGACAACAAGTTGAGTGAGATGTCTGTAAATTGGATTGAATAGGATTATATCCCTATAGTAAGTATGCATACCTATATGTAGGTATATATTAGATCCTTAGTTCACCCACCAAACTCAAGGTGGCAGCACTTTCCATACATGCAAATTTTACCACAGAGTTGTTACTCTTTCCCTATATATTACTTTACTCTTTGGTTTACAAATAGCCGTGGTTTGTTTTTAACGACAGACGTTCTGTTTGTAGTTTTGTTGAAAACAAAAGGTTTTGCGATTTACCATTTTTCTTTTTTCCGCGTTTACGTCGAGTTGATTACGTTCTCCTTCGTAACTGTGGTTGAATTAAAAGTGGTGTTGTCGTGGTTATTTAATTTGTGATAGAGACACTTTTTGTGGATGGTTGAATTTGCAATCATGGGAGATAACCTGAGACGTAAATGTTTCAAATGTGAGAGCTCACCTCGTGCAGACCCACCCTCGCATCAAATTGTATCGTTTCCCCAAACCTGGGCTAACAAATGCACAGCGGTAAGAGCACTTAATCACGCTTAGCATAACCTAACAACCTAGATAAGGGACCAATAATTGCTATAACAAGGTTTCATTTATTTTCAGTTGTGAATTGTGGGCTAAATTCTATTTCCCTGACGGATCATGGTCTTCTATAGACTTTCAGCAGAAGTTGTATTCTGAACACAGAATGTTGTGTAGCTTACATTTTCAAACAACATCGTTTACCGATTTTGTTGAGAAGAAGCTGAACAAATATTCCGTTCCTGACGCTCAAGAGGTGGAGGTAATTTTAATGTTATCTTCATGAATTTAATTTACATACTCTGTCGGTTTAGGTAGTAAAGGTAAACAATTTATTAAAGTACTTTAACGTTTTTCTATTTTTGGTAATACATAATTATTTACATTCATTAGATTTGAAAGTTGTAGCTCTGTATTAGGTTTTATGTTGATAAAAATGTGATACGCAACGGCAATGGTATTATACTTACTGAATCATAATGATATAAATCATCATCATCATCAATACCTACATTTGATTTAAAACATATAATCATATTTTTTTCAGAAACAATCAACTCACGTAATTGATCATTCTTATGCCCAACCTGGACCAACACACCATCCCACAAATCCCATTCCTGGGCCATCGCGAAAATTAATGGATATCACAAATATTCAGCAGGTAATTTTTTGTTATTATAAACCTAAACATTAAGGAGTTCTTTTTACTCCTGTATGTAGTGTTATAATACTTGGTAGTAGTAAAATAATACTTGCTGCAACTACTACATTTCCATATTTTGTTTGTTTTTGTTTTAGTACAAAGTTTTCGCTGCTCCTGAAGAACTTGAGCATAAAATTCCTTTGGACACCTCCAAAGACTATGCATCGGTATCTCAGCCTGGCCCATCAGAAGTAGCGATTAAGAGCACTCAAAAATACCATGAACAGGTAAATATAAGTCCTTTGCTGTTCATTGTTTTAGTAAATTAGAAATAGAAGATTGAATTTAATTTTGTCTTTTTTTGCAATTCAATTTCTGTTAGTAATGACCCTTCTCAAAAAAAAGATATTGATCCTGTATACAAGAAATGCACGAATTATTAAAAAAAAAATTGCCAGCTAAAAAAAAAAAAGTTGAAAGTCAAGAAAACATTAAATAGGTATCCTTTGTGATAATGAGGAAGTCCAGAAGTTGCGTGCACGTTTATCTCCTTCATTTGCTCTCATTCTGCAAGGAGAGTTAAAAATACCAAGAGGAAATATAAAGGTAGAGGGTGGACTACTGAACATAAAATCATAGCATTGAGAATATATAAAAGTTCTGCAGCATACTATCGTCTGCTAAGAAGACTGTGGTGTCTCCCAGCGCCATCCACTTCGAACAATTTACTAGGGCAATTTCGATTAGACTTTGGTCTAAATGACAATGTTTTTTAAAGTTTGAAAAACCATGTAGAAAGTCAAGAGCCATCCAGTAATGAATATATTTTAATGTTTGATGAAATGTCCATCAAAAAACACCTGTGGTACAATAATAAAGACGACAGAGTGGATGGATACCAAGACCATGGCGAACATGGAAGGTCTCCACAAGAGGCTACTCATGCTTTTGTGTTTATGGTATCGGGAATAAGAAAAAAAGTAAAACAACCAGTTGCGTTTTATCTTTCCAGCTCTTATTTGACTGCAGATAGATTAGCTGTGCTTATAAAAAATGTAAGTTGATTGGATGTTGAAGATTTATACTTGATTTTTTTTATTTGTCATAATGTAATTTAATAATTTTTCCTTTTTAGGTTTTACATAAATGTTTTCAAATTAATTTAAAGATATCGGCAACAGTACGTGACATGGGTGGTGTCAATAGGCGAGCATTGAACATTTTAGGGGCTTCCACAGAAACTCCATATTTCAATTTTGAAAACAAGTGGTCACATTGTTTGATCCACCGCATTTATTGAAGTGTTTCAGAAACATGTTTCTAAAATATAATTTGAGATGTGATTCAAATGTAACATCAAACAATTGCGATGGACTAGGTAATTAGTTTCAATACTGTTCAAGCATTAAGCAAGATCCTATACGAAATTGTCTGCGTCACGAGCCACTCCCGCGCGCCGGATTCACGTCGACCGCCATCTTTTCTTTCACTTTGCCGGCGACACTCGATCACCATTCTGGCACAATATTTGTAATAGGAAAAGTAATTAAATACACACATACATTATTCAAAACACGTATCTTTATTGGAGAGCCCCGCAGCCGTGCCCTATTGCAAGAAGTATAAACATAATGGCCCCTCGAACCGGATCCAGTCCAGACCTAAGAAAATCGCGCATATAAGCTGCTGTTAGCTGTTAAGTTACTTGGTTCCTCTTTGCGTGCTCAACTCTACTGTGATCGCGAAGCATCGGTGCTAAGCGCAGTGTATCAGCATGACCTTTGCATCCATTCCGGAAACCGTGAGTACTCCATCCTCCTTATTGTCCGTCAAAATGAGCGAGGAGAAGGAATTAGTTAAAAAACGTGCCATAGTGAAAGGCCGTCTCACTAAGTTTTCGAATTATTTGTTCAGTATCGAAGATGAAAGTCTATCTGATCAAAAACGCATCGATCTTAAGTTACGGATTCAGGGAGCTTCCAGCTTGTACAATGAATTTAAAATTAATAATAATCCGTAAAATTACCAATATTAGCTCCTGTCCTCTGTCCACAGCACTGAAAAGCAAACCAGGGAAATTTTAGCCCCCTCTTTGGTTGACTCTGAAGTACCGTGCTTGACCGACGCGGTGAACGCCTGGAAAATGGCTTGCACGGATACAGATCGGCCCGTGAACCCATCTTCCCAGAGGCAGTGGGATGAGCCGCTCTGCAGGTTGGTACGGAAAAATCTTATTAATACGTCCACCAATACTGCTGAGCGTGCCCGCCTGCTGGCTGTGGGTGAGTGGGAGTCGGGCCTCTGGCTTCAGGCGCTACCGTCACCCAACATAGGCACTATGCTGGGTGACACCACCTTCCGGCTCGCTACTTGTCAGCATCTGGGCGCTCCTTGCGTGGCTCCGCATCGCTGCCAATGCGGTGAAGGTGTCGACTGTCTCGGACACCATGGCCTATTCTGCAGTAAAAGCGCAGGTCGGATAGCACGGCACACCAGCATCAACGACATCATCCGTCGCGCTCTTGGCATCGTCGGGGTGCCCGCTGTTTTAGAACCTAATGGCTTGGCACGCGACGATGGGAAGAGACCAGACGGAATGACCATAATGCCTTTGAAGGTAGGTAGGCCTTTGGTGTGGGATGCAACGTGTGTCGACACCCTTGCGCCATCCCATCTTCCTAGCACGGCGGGCTGTGCTGGAGCGGCTGCGGCAGGTGCGGAAAACCTCAAACGGCGCAAGTACTCAAATCTTATTGGGACTTATATGTTCGAGCCGTTTGGGGTTGAAACACTAGGGCCATGGGGTCCGAGTGCCCACTTAGTTTTTAGAGACATCGCAAAGCTGTTGGTCGACTCCTCACGTGACCAGAGGGCTGGTCTATTTTTTGGCCAAAGAATCAGCATTGCCATACAACGTGGTAATGCTGCCAGCCTTTTGGGCACTTTTCCTGTTGACAACGATGCGGACGAATTTTTTGACGCCCTGTGATATTTTGCCCTCCCTTTTTATATAATTGTACATATTATTATTATTAATTGTAAGCTAGATATTATTATTATAATAAAGTTACGAAAACGTTAATGAATAACGTAATATAAATTATGAGTTTAATGACATTCAAAATAACCTTGAGGAATCAACTTCTGACTTAGATGAGCAGTTACCACAGAGAGCAGTATTTGAAAATAGCTATTACACATTGTTGTCACAAGCCGAGTACTTATTAAATCAGAGCCAGGGTACTGCCAGTTCCAATGCATGTAGTCACCGAGCATTAGCAATTAAATTACCAATTATTTCTATGCCTACATTTGATGGTTCATACGAACACTGGTTAGAATTCAGAGATTCATTTACATCTTTAGTGCACACTTCTAGTGAAATCAGTAGCATAGAAAAATATTATTATTTAAAATCATCGCTCAAAGGAAGTGCAGCGTTAGTCATAAAATCAGTTGAATTTTCAAGCGATACTTATGAACTTGCATGGGAATTACTTCTCAATAGTTACAATAACAGCAGATTGTTAGTGCATAATCATGTCAAGTCTTTGTTCACTATGCAGAGTATAAATAAAGAATCACCTGTACTAATTAGGAAATTAATAGACACTGTTTTAAAGAATCTACGTGCCTTAAAGTTACTCAATGAGCCCACTGAAACATGGGACACGTTAGTTATTTACATAATAGAATCCAAACTAAATCAAATAACAGAAAGAGAATGGGAACAATACAAATGCACATTGTTTTCTGAAAGCAGTGATTCAAAGAAAAAACTCACAGTGAATGAATTAGTAAAGTTCTTAAAACTCCGTGCAGACATGTTGGTAACACTGCATGCGTCACATAGTAAGGCCAATAGTGATAGCAAAAAGCAAAATAATAGCACACAAAATCAGTCTAAAATTCACTGCAATGTTTCCACAAATAAGCCACAGGAACAATCTATGCGTAACCGTAATGAGAGACTGTTTGCTATATAATACACGTCATTCACTTTATTCATGTCATAAGCTCATTGACTATGATTTAGAAACTAAACTTAAACATATTAATGACAACAAACTGTGTATGAATTGTTTACGTTCGGGTCATACGTTAGAGAACTGTAGGTTTGGAACGTGTAGAAAGTGTAACCAAAAACATAACTCCTTGATTCATACGGATAATAACAATAACTTTTCAAATGAGTCTGTTTCACTTCATGCGTCAAATGGTAATACTAGTGAGGTGTCATCGGCACCTTGCTCGGCCTCCTGTTCCACGTCAAACAATATAACTACCTAAGATTCAAGCTAACAAGGTTCACGTACAATGCACTCAATCAGCTGTTATGAAACAGGTTTTATTGTCGACTGCCTTCTAAAATCTCGACTATCACTTAGTGCGCCCACTTCGATGTTTTATTACAAAATAATTATGCGATTTAATAAATGCGCCAGTAATACAGTCCACTCAAGAAATACGGGGTGTTGGTAACTCTGTCACACAATCTACGCAAATGTGTGACGTTGAGATTAAATCGCGGACCAACCTTGGATACACTACGCGTTTACAATGTTTTGTTTTACCTAACATTACGTCGGCGTTGCCTGCAATGCCAAAACAATGCGTACAGTTTAATATTCCCGATGATATTAAATTGGCAGATCCGCAATTTTATGAATCTCAAAATATTGATTTATTAATAGGCGCTGTACGGTGCACGTACTATCGGCCAAAGTTCCGCATGCTCACCTTAAAGGCGATAATCGCATAGCACGACTCACGACTCGATCGCACATTGCACGAGTTTTGACCAATAGGATGCACAAAGCGTATTTTAGTGGTGTTCGTATTAGTATAATCATGTATAGAATGTGTGACACTCACACTAGGAGCGTACTATGCTCACTTGTTTCTGCTAAGAGACGAGTTTTTAATGGGCACGGCCAGCGCGGCTCGGCGGCGGCGTGAGCTCTTTGTTATTGAATTGAATTGTTATTTTATTATTGACAAGAATTAATTTTAGTACTCATATCTTCTGTTTGTTTGGTTTAGAAAATGTATGTTTGTTTGGTTTAGAAAATGTATTATTGATATTGCAGTATTTACAAAAATAATTTGTAATAACTAATAAACTACAATTTATATGTATTAATCCACTTTAATATTTTCCTCTCTCTATCGGGTCTATAGATATAGGTTATTTATGAACACTTTCACTGCCTCTCCAATTTTCACCATATCCTATGTGATGCCGCATGCCGCAGCAACCGCACCATATTCCCTTCACAATAAGATGAGACATTGAAACGAACCGTTTTATTACAGTCCGTTCCACCGATTTTGACTTCTATTCCGTAGGCTTATGGATGGCATTAAAGGCAAAAAAGTGGTTACAATACCAACTGTTTACTGCAGCTGCCATTTGTCATGCCACCAACACAATAGCATTCAAAATCGATTGAACGGACATTTATGGTTTGTTTACCTTTTATCTCACGGCTCCCTGAATACGTTAGGTATAGGTGCGTTGACCGGCACTGCATGAAGGTATCAAATGTTTGTATTGAAATTTTTTGTGTTTAATCGACTTTATTAAAAGTAAATAACTATCTAAATTTCTATGTGTTTGTTTATACTTGGGCAATTTGGGAATACTTGAAAATTACAGTAATATTTGAACCAATACTCTGCGCAGTTCATACAATGTTATCAGAGCTTTTTGTTTGTAGCTAACGCAAGGCCGCAAGCCGCACAACTCTTGCAACTGAAATAAAAATAAGTTCATTATCTAAGACCCATTGTTATTTAGTGGGAATGTCTGGAAATTCGGTTAAACAATAGAGGACGGCTTAATACAAGGGCCATACGTTTTTTTATTACCTTAGGATTATCTCAAATGTTTTGCAGTTGTTCCTTGTATTTGGTTTAATACTTTTAACAGTAGGTAATTGTAATATTACCTTTTATTCATTAAAATAATACAGGGTGAAATTGAATTCATGGGCATCCTTTTAAGGGGTCATTGTACTCATCATTATGAACAACTTCAACTATGAGACCATACCTGAAATCGCGAAAAAAAAATCAGCTGTTCCCTACATTTATGTTTGCATAACTCGACAAAATGTAGGGAACAGCAATTTTTTTTTCTCGATTTCATATTTGTTCCCATAGTCAAAGTTGTTCATAATGACGAGTACAATGACCCCTTAAGAGGATACCCATGAATTAAATTTCAGCCTGTATAACGAACAAGGTATCGTTGCAATTAAAATGCCCAGGCATGCCGTGCAGGATGAGCACTTTAAGACTGGATTATAATCAAACCAACACTTTACTCTTTTATAATTCATGCTCTAGTCATAGTTTGACAATTCATGATTTTAAGCGAAATCATGCATGTCAAGGTTTTTTTTGACAAATCTAACAATGATTCAGTTCCTACGCCACTTTAAAATTCAGAAGCTTATCAAGTAATTAAACTGAACTATAATTTGTGCCTTGGCAGCAGTGAGAGTGAAAGGATTGAAATAAAATGTTGGGTACTAGTGAAATATATATTTTTAGTTTGTGTTCATTTAACATTATGCAGGATTAAAGATTTATTTAGGTTGATATTTAAATCTTATCTGTATAATAAAAGATGTATAGTAAGTGCTTTTTGTATGAAACTATCGGCTGTAATCTCAGTGTGAAAAAATAAACAGTTAGTTAAAATCTACTTGAGAACAATTTTAAGGATTTGCTGTTGTAGAAAAAAAAAACAATATAAGTAACTTAATTTATTTTTAATAGACTTTTTCAAAACATTAAGACGCTGACAACACCTAAACCGCGGTCACTGTCAGATTGCATAGAAAAGAAAGAGAAGCGCGACGACAAAACGCTTGTAATTTATTGCAAAATATGAAGTAATTATCTATTTACTCAGAATTGAGTAAAGTAATCGAAAATAAAAAACAACCAAGTTCTGCATTAGAATAAGACGTACTTGTTATTAATTAAATACGTAATTTATGTTGATATTTAATACAGATATTTTGGATTAGAACTCAAGGTAAGAGGTTAGTTTAACGTTAGTTTGTATCGAGATTTTTTATTCAAAACGTGTTTTGGTGACAACCAAGTTCTGGGAAATATGTTCAAAATTAACATATATTTTTTCCGCTACCACAAACTATATAGATTTGGCAATTTTCTTTCTTAAGAGAAGCCTATTTTGGTCAATTGGGTCTTGTCAGCGCCTTAAAGATTCATCCAGAAATTAACATATTATAACAAAAAATTACACAGAAATTATCATCAAAATGCAAAATATTATAAGTGAAAAGATTCTTACTCATAATATCATTTATAAACTGTATTTATCTACACTTATATCGTAAAGTTCAAAATATGAAATCAACACAACAATGACAAACAGACAACACAACAACAACAGGCAAAAAGCCTGTCAGTAAATAAGATTAGGAGAATATTGCTCGTGCAGTTCTAATGAAATTGAAAAGTTTTAAGATTAGTACAATTTAAGAATCTTAATAATTTTTATAATTTGCAATAATTACATTACACTACAGACTAGGTTTATCAAGCAAATGAGATCAATTATTTATGAGGTGGACGGATATGATGACACTACTGAATATGTAAAATAACAAACTAACGAGATCGGGGCTTATGACAACATTGATTGTAAATAAAACAACAAATCCACCAATAAAGGCAACATGACACTAAATTAACATCAATAATTTTACAAGAAGACTTCAAAATCGTTGGCAATATTTTAAACTATGATTACGGTCTACAGTCTAGCCTGTGACATTAATCAACGAAGTAATATAATACAATATGGAATAATAAAAATAAACCTAATAAAAATAGCTATACAGGGTTATTTGCAAGCCGCCGGAGTCGCGGGTTGTTCGAAAGAGATACCATGGCCCTGGCACAGGCAACTGAAGGAACACGGGTGGGTTTTAGTCAGTAAAAGTTTGACACGACCTTCCGCTCCGCCCAGAGCGGGAGAAGTCATTTGATGATAAAACACTAATAAGCTCGTAGGACTATAATACTAACATCATAAATAACAACTTTTGCTGTATGACTTTTAATAATTCATAAAAAAATAATTTCATAATACAATTAAAAATATTTATTTTGATCGCTCTAAATTTGAACAACTCTACGCGGTACCAAAATATGTAAGTAGGTAGTTAAATAAACAAACAGTGCGTTGCGAATGCAGGGTCGCAGCGGTACTTACTACAAAATACAGATCTAAAAAGTGTTATTACAAATATTACAACAAAAACTTGAAAGTTTACTTTTGGTATTCTAAAAAGTCATAGATCAAAAGTGGTTGTACTAATATAGTCCTACCAGGTGTTAGAAAAATAACCCTGTATAATGTAATTATACAGTATGTTAATTAACGAAAGGCGTTCCCGTTAACCCGCAATAGTATAGCGTCCACATGCTACCAAAATATGACCATTCGAAAATTCACGAAAAAAAATCTGCTGTTCATTACATTTATGTTCGCATACCTAGCTTAACAAAATGTAGGGAGCAGCTGATTTTTTTTCGCGAATTTTTAAATGGTAATATTAATTGTAGCATGTTTGGACTATTGCGGGTTAACGGGAACGCCTTTCGTTAATTAACATAGTGCATGTTAAAAATTATATTAACTTAATATTTCGTCGCTGCTCCTCCCGCATCTATCACAGCATCGCAACGGCTACGCATGGACCTAGCCAGGACTTCGCACAAATTCGAACCTCTGAATGTGTCCCAAACTTGTTCGCAATGTGTGACAAGTGCTTCCTTCGTTCTTTCTGCTCTACTATCCCATCTCTGGACCATTAAACCCCACAAATTTTCAATGGGGTTTAAGTCTGGCGATCGGGAGGGCCATGGCACTGTTTTAATTTGTGGTTGCCCTCGCAACCACTCTTGAACAACCCGCGCACGGTGTATCGGGCAATTGTCCTGGAAAAAATAAAATTCTGGCACGTCCAGTTGTGGATACACCGTGCGCACTGTGGGTACCATGATGGTTTGTAGCACCTGTAAATACGTTTGGCCGTTTGCCCTCCCTGGTATAAAAGCGAGCTCGCCTGGTCCAGCAGCACTCATCCAGCCCCACATGTTCACTACAATTCTTCCCGATTCTGCATTTGGGTTCACATTTCGAGGTTCGTATCTTGTGTTATCTACACGCCATAAATTCCGACGACCTTGTTGGCTAGACCTAAAGCACTTTTCATCAGAAAATATGGCGTAAGAGAAATCGAAGTCCCTGTAGTCACGAGCGAATCGCACGCGAGCAGCTTTCTGCTCCTGCGTCAAAATAATTTTTTTTGCGGGACGTCTGTGATGGACTCCAGCTCGATGCAACTCGTTTCTAATAGTTTGCATCGAAACTTCGTATTCTTGTGCGAAACTGCGAGTGGGTGTGAACGGGTTCTCTTCATACGTGGCTATCATATTATTTAACTCGTTTTCATTTATAGCCCGGGGTCGAGGTGCACGAACGCGTTCTGTAATTTCTCCTTCTTCATATCTTCGCACCCAGCGGCGCACCGTTGTTCTCTAACGAAAAAAAAAAAAAAAAAACAATCAGCATCGATTTTTTACATAATATAGGAACTAAGTATAATAATACGAGTACACTACAAAAGTCTTATTCAAAGGGCACAACTAGTACACTATAAATAAAAATTATAAGTATTGAAATACTTAAGGTGTGCATTTTGGTTGACTTCATGATAAATAAACTCTTAACTTTTCTATAACTAATTTAAGTAGTTATAACATTCATAACTATATTTTAAAATACAAGTTGTAAATGCAATAACTGAAAATCTCTTAAGGGGTCATTACTCATCATTATAAACAACTTTTACTATGAGAACCAAACCTGAAATCGCGATAAAAAAGCAGCTGGTCCATACATTTTGACGAGTTACGCGAACATAAATGTAGGGAACAGCTGTTTTTTTTTCGCGATTTCAGGTTTGGTCCCGTAGTAAAAGTTGTTCATAATGATTAGTACAATGACCCCTTAAGAGGTTTTCAGATATTGCAATTTACACCTCGTATACCTATGAGTAAGAAAAATGGCATAGCGTAAATTCCAACATTGTATGAAACTGTCCCAAGCAAATTTGTGCTTTATCTCTACTATTTAAAAGTGTTTATCCCGTGCGGGCTGGCAACGTGGCATTTCTAAAGGTTTTTCGTGGTTAAATACCAACGATCTAGTGCTTGGCCGAAAAAATAGTAAGTACTTGCTATTTTATCGGCCAGCCAAGCACGTCGTTAGTATTTAAAACTATGTGTGCAATTTTTTTTAAGTTTTTTTGGTAAGTATTTACGAGCACTACTAACAAAAATTTACATTATTGTCAATTACTTTCCATCTGCAGTATTATGATAAAATAAATGTTAAAAATAATTATAAAAAACAATTATCTTGTGCTTGGGCGAAAAAAAATTGTAGTTTGAAATATAATGATCAAGCCTCTAGAAATGCGACGAATGCGCTCTGGTTTTTCTAATTAAAATGCGGCAACGACGCTGTGAGATAAGGCACCATTGTTTAGGTTGTTTTGGTTTAGGATTTATTATCGGGTCATAAAAGGCTCCAACAACGTCTTTGAAAGCAAAAATAAATAAAAAGAACAATCTTATTTGAATGCATTACTATAAGTAGGTAATATCTTATGAGACTTTTAAAAAGAATCCATCTGAAAGTTATAATAATTTTATTATTTTTATATATAAATCTGCCTAGCCTTTTCCCAACTATGTTGGGGTCGGCTTCCAGTCTAACCGGATGCAGCTGAATACCAATATTTTTCATGGAATTTGTTTTTAAATTGCAATATAAGGAAAAATGCAAACTATGAAATAATAATATTACTATCACTTTATTTATTTCTATATCTCTCCCTCTATCTGAATACAAAAACATAACTTACTTGCATGTTCAACTCCACTGCTATTTGGGATATATTTAACCCTTGTCTATGCAAAACAATAATTTGATTCCTTTCTTCCTGAATCAGGTTTCGGGTCGTCATGGTTGCACCACGTTAGTCACAGCCCACACACAATACACACACAGTCCAGGATACAAGCTAGGGTCAAGAAGAGGCTTTCGATCACAGTCCGGTATACAAGCAGAGGTCACAGTTAGGCAGGCAATCAGTCCGATAGAAATAAACAGGTCGTAAAATGAAATGGCGATAGGAACTTAAGGGAAGCGTCAACAATTAGCGAGAGCAAATTGGCACTGCCGCGCTCTAGCTAATGTTTGTTATTTTATGTTACTCGCTCATTACTCACACAAATGCATATTGTCTCTAATTGGGGGAAACTAGGAAGGGGTGTGGTTTTTCACTAGCTGCGCTCTCGCAGGAATATTTTCTTAAGTGAGCATGCTTAACTTGGGCCGATAGTACATGGGTTTTAAAATATTTTTATTGCAATAAGTTAGCCAGTAGGCTGGCGTATTTGCACTTTGGACGCGACCTACATTTGGCAGTGCATTCACACTGATATATTGCATTATTCTATGCATTTTATGTATATTTCATTTAGTGTTCAATTAGACGTGGTTTGAGTTGGATAACTTGCATTTTTATTTAGATTCATGCCGTTAAGCATTCACTGACATTTTCTGCATTACATCGACATTTTACATTTGCATTGACATTACTTATGTTAGGTATACATCCTACAGGCGCAGACAAGTTTTGGGATTTATTAAATAACAAGAAAATAAAATTACCGAATGGACCTTTCTTATTAGATTCAAAATTAGGTTGGATAATAAGCGGACCTATTTCTAATGTTACGCGTCATGAAGGGTACAGTGTAACTTCTCGCAATCAATTGATTTGCAATTACGATTGTCCTGGGAGCTTGAGGAGACTTCCTTGCGTCGGGATACGCGCACGGATGAGGAAAGTGCCCGTGAAATACACGGAAACTCCCCATTGACACCGACGAACCCTTCAGTCCCCACTGACACCGAAAATGAGTCTTGGGGCACGCGGTTTGCAACTCTATTGTAACGCAATAAGGTGCTCATCCGCGGAACGAGGTTGGGGCAGGAGGGATCTTGACTTCATGCGACAGCGGCGCGCAAGCGGTACATTACGTCGGTAATACTACGCGCGATAACGACGGCAGGTTTAGTGTTCGCATTCCTTTTAAACAAAGCCCCGACACATTAGGCGAAAGTTACTCACAAGCAGAACGTCGGTTATTAGCCCTTGAAAAATAATCGTAATCCTGATTATAAAAAAACTCTATTAACCAGGATTTTTACGTCGATGATATGATAACAGGAAATGGTAACAAAGAAAGTTTGTTGGATATTTGACAACATGTAGCTAACGTTTTACAAAAGGGTTGTTTTCCACTACGCAAGTGGATGTTTAATTTTAATTTAGATAATACAGGAAATAATGCGTCTGAATTATTTAAAGAATTAGCACTAGGCGAAAACGTGCACTCGAAAACTTTAGGTATAAGTTGGTATAATATTAGTGACTTTCATTTTAATATGCAGTTTGAAAATGCTAATAACCAAATGATTACAAAGCGTTATATTATGTCAAAGATTTCTCAAATATTTGACCCTTTCGGTTTATTGAGCCTTATGATAATTATAGCAAAAAAGTTATTGCAGAAATTATGGCTCTTGAAAATGGGTTGGGACGATGAACTCCCTCGTGAAGTCGTGCAAACTTGGGAGCGCTTCGCGAGTTCACTGCCTATTCTTAAAGACATACGCGTGCGGCGACACGTCGTAGGCAGCGAGCCTTCGCGTATAGAATTACACATCTTTACAGATGCCTCCGAATCCGCGTATGGGGCATGTATTTATGTGCGCACAATTAGTCGTGATTTAAGCGTTACTGTTAGGTTATATTGTTCAAAGGGAAAGGTCGCACCTTTAAATCCTGTAAGCATTCCGAGGCTAGAATTATGCGGAGCCTTGTTAGGTGTTAGGCTGTTAAGTAAGGTATGCGAATCTCTTAACTGTCACTTTGACAATATAATTTTTGGTGTGACTCCACCGTTGTACTGGGTTGGTTGCACATGGCACCTAATTTATTGAAAACATTTGTCCAAAACAGGGCAGCTGAGATTCATGAATTAACCAAAGAACTTCCTTGGTGTCATGTGAGTGGTAAGGTCAACCCAGCAGACTTAGTTTCCCGTGGAGTCAGGCTAGAAGATCTTAAATTCAATAATTTATGGTGGGATGGGCCAGCGTTCCTTTATGATCCTAACTTTAATTGCCATCAAGTTATTTCGACAATTGCTGACATTCCTCAGGCTGAGTTGCCCGAGACAAAACCTGTAAAGGCTATTCAATTATTTCTTAGCAAAACAGAAATATCAGTATTTCCCTTTGAGAGATTTTCCCAATACAATCGTTTGAAACGCGCATGTGCGTATGTATTGCGTTTTATTCACAATACACGCCATAGAAATGATATTTATCGTGGGCCTCTTACTGTAGTTGAACTAAGAGAAGCAGATAATACATTAATAAGGTTGAGTCAGCAACAGTCTTTTGCAGACGAATATAAATTATTATTAAATAATCAAAGTCTAAAAAATAACCATAGTTTGAGTAAGTTAAACCTATTTATTGATACTGATAAAACTTTACGAGTTAGAGGTAGATTGAAGGGTTCACTTGATTTTAGTTATGACAAAAAGCATCCTTATTTAATTTCATCAAAACATTGGTTTTCAGTAATACTGTTCCGTAGCGAGCACAAACGACTGCAGTACGCTGCGCCACAAGCAGGCAGGCAGGCAGGCATAGGGGGCAGGTATCTGGCCAAGCGCACTGTACATGACTGCGTTACTTGTGCACGATTGAGAGGTAAACCCTTATCCCCTATTATGGGGAACTTACCGCAGGAAAGAATCACTCCAGATTTTCCTTTTTTACGTAGAGGTGTGGACTACGCTGGGCCAGTGCTAGTATTGAACCGTAAAGGCAGGGGCTCAAAATTACTGAAAGGCTATATATGCTTATTTGTATGCTTAGTGACTCGTGCTATACATTTGGAATTGGTTAGTGACCTTAGCTCTCAGGCTTATTTACTTGCGTTAAAGAGATTTATTTCTCGGCGTGGCAAAACTTGTTGAAATTATATCCGATAATGGTAGGAATTTTGTAGGTCCTGCCAGTGAATTTTCAAAGTTTTTATCTAAATGTTCTGCAGATTTAATTGATTATGCTACTAGTCAGGACATTAAGTTTTCTTTTACCCCACCGTATGCTCCTCATTATGGTGGACTTTGGGAGGCTGGAGTAAAATCGTGCAAGCATCACTTGTCACGCGTAATCGGTAATGCACACCTAACCCTAGATCACTAAACATATTTTCGAGTTACACAGTCACTAAACAGTAGTCATTTTGACTAACAAAATGAAACGACGATATTTTTACTTAAAATGACTTTTATTCATTAAAAAAGTAGGTAACATGAGACCACATAATGTTATGGTTTCTTAAAAATTATAAGACATTTAAAATTTTATTCCTGGCAGTCTAAGCAGACAGGAATGGTATGCTCGCCGCAAATGGCCTTCCCGCAGGAGTGGCATGACACTTTGGTCATCCTGTGCTTCTGGTATGGGCAAAATGCGCAAATGTTTCGTTTATTTGCCTGTGCTTGAGAAGTACCAGCGACAACATTTGAATTTTCAGGATATCTTGGATACTGGCCTTGATATTCTTTCTCAAAGTTACGGTATTGTACCGATCCCGCAAATACGGCTCAATGAGATCGTCGGCCAATTTTTGCACGAATGGTCTGCGTTTCAGTGTTTTTGACGTAGCCGTACCATGTTCGATACGTAAATAACATACGCATTGATACTAGATAAGTTCAGCATATTTATTATAAAATATGCATTGAGGCCACCTATTGGTTTTGCGATTGCAGCTTATTGCAGAACACATCTGGTCGACAGTGTCAACGGCTCCTTTGGTAATGTTGTAGAAATGTAGTCTGGTGTCAAATAAAGTTCTTGTAGGCAAACTTTTTATAGCAGCTGATTGTAGGAGAAGACCCAGCAAAGCTTTCATTTCATTAGCCGAAGTAGATGAATTAGTATGAGATAATTCTTTGTACTTAGCCTTTTTCAAATCAATTTCAGCATTCGTTTGAGTTACAACCTGATCAATCATTTCATCAGAAATATACAAATGGAATAATAGAATCGGATCTACGGTATCTCCCGCTTCATTTACAAGTTCAGGTATAAAATGAATAACATTTCGAGCTGGTGTACGAGTGCCTGATCTGCCTGGAGTGGCTGACCACTTGTGTTTATTTTTCCCATAAATGTAGGCTTTACCTGGATGTATCACCGGATTTGGAAGTGAAGACCCGGGCTGTTGTATCTGCGACTACTCGAGAGATTCATCATCAGAGTGAAAAATAATATTTCTGTTTCGATTACCTCCGACGACGTTCAACTCCTCGTCCGAAGAGACCAAAGATTGTTCATCACTTACGTCGGTGTTTACGCAGAGATCTTCCTCTAAATTATCTTCTCGTTCAGAGTCTGAAAGCTCAACAGGTATTCGTGCGAGTTCTTGTTCATCATTCTCGTTGTCAGACTCGTTCAAAAATTGCAGAATTTTATCTTGATCCCGTATCAAATCTATATAAAACAGAGAAAAACACCTGTACATAATGTTCAAACCACAAAATATACATAATTTTTCATATACACACTGTCACTTGTTTTATAGTATATAACAAAAGTAATAAAACTCAGAAATCAACCAAAAAAACTTTTTTATACAAGAAGTCAATAAATTAACAAAATTATTCAAAGCTTACCTTGACTCACTTTACACGCGTAGGTAAATCATTAAACATTAGTCCATGAGACTAACAAATCGCAAAAACTCCGGAAGTAAAGGGCGTGCGGACGCAATGCAATGGGGTCGCTAAGACAATGAATTAGGAGGGTACTGAGCGTGGCGGGGCGGGGGAGTGCCGGGAACATATCAATACAGCGAATGCGTGGGGGTCGTGTCGCCTGTGAGACTAATGTTTAGTGATCTAGGGTTAACGTTTGAAGAGTTTAGTACGGTATTATGTCAGGTTGAAGCCATTCTCAATTCCCGTCCTTATTAGTCCCATGTCGACAGATCCCAATGATTTTCTTCCCTAAGTCCAGCCCATTTTTTGGTTGGTCGTCTCCTGACAGCGCACAGAGCGTAATTTTCACAATCTAGCTGGCCGGAATCTAATTTAACTACTTACTTACAGAAAAAAACCAGTTGCACATTCTTGAAGTAGTTGAACCACACTTCCAAGAAATTGAATTTATTTTACAAGGAATCACGCCAAACAATAGAAAAAAGGGTCAGAACAACCGACTACCTGCTCGTTCCAGATCGGGTTTACCGAGGGACCGCGTCATTCGTCTGAATTCACTCGATGAATACGCTCGTGTTTCAGTTGCTAGTAGTTGTTGTGTGTTGTTATTGTGTTCTTGTGAGTTTAGAGGTAAGTTTGCAATGTTTTTTTACTTTCCATTGTTATTTAATTTAACTGCAAGCACCATTACAATATATCATGTTTAATTTTTACTACAATAATTCTCTCAATCACTTTGTACTTGAGTTTTAATACATTATATCGCATTATACAGTTCTCAAATTGTATTTTTCTGAAAGTATTACTTGTTAGCTCTATAATATATTTCAGTTTGTTTGCAAATGATTGCGACACTCATAGAAGTTTTTCTTAATTTTAGGATGGCTTCGCAAATTTCGCGTCGAATATGTTTCGATGTTTTGTTTGCTAACGCAAAACAAAACATAACAGATGCTTTGCTACATCTTATATTGCAAGAGCTGGGATTCCCTTTCGGAAGACATTTTGAAGAGTTAGAAAGTCACAATTCGAAGTGTTTGCCAAAAAATACATCAAAAATGGTCGAAATCGGGAAGACATCGGGAATTTTTGAACGCTAATTCATCGTGGTTGGAAGAAACTATATCACTGCCCGATAAAGTGATAAACGCTCCTACAACAAGTAATCGGGCTGGAAGACCACAACAAGATTTCGCAAGCTGCAGCAATAGAACAAAAAGGCGGCGCATCCAACAAATTCTCGATACATCGAGTCAGGAAGAAATATTGATGGCACCTGAAGCCCAGCTACGAAAGGAAGGAAAAAGAGATTCAGCAGCTATTGTTAAAGAGCTCTGTCTCTTTTCACCTAGAAGAGGTACTTCTATAAAGAAAGCACGAAAATCTATTGAGAGCCGTAACAAAGGTGGATTGTCGGTAGATCAAGCTCTAGCATTAATGGTCGATGCGAATGTAACGACTCATCAATATAGTGTGATACGCCAGCAAGCAAAGAACGTTGATAGCAATCTTTATCTACCGTATCACAAAGTAAAAGAAGCAAAACAGCTATGCTACCCTGATGACATAAATGTGACCGAAACGCACACTGAAATTAAACTGCAGTCTGTAATAGAACATACAGTAAAAAGATTGTGCAAAGCTCAAGAAGAGGTCCTAAGTACAGTAACTGATTTAAAAACGTTGAGTTTAATTGTCAAATGGGGTTGTGATGGAGCAGAGAAAACTCGATATAAACAGAAATTTTCAGAAGAACAATGCAGTGATGAAAGCTTATTTAGCATATCAATGGTACCTATTCAAATGTACTCAGAAAATGACCAAAGCATTAAACAAATCATATGGCAAAATGTTTCCCCATCTTCTACAAAATATTGTCGACCCATCAAGTTCGTATTTGCCAAGGAAACAGCAAATCTTATCAAAAGTGAAGTTGATAAAATAAAAGAGCAAGCAAGATCACTGGCACCCACTAAAATCATTGTAAATGACACAGAAGTCTTAGTCAAGCGAACAATGATTTTGTGCATGATCGATGGCAAAATTTGTAATGCCTTAGCTGCATGTACATCCACACAGAGCTGTTATTTGTGTGGTGCTAAACCCAGTGAAATGAACGACGAAAGGCTTATCGTGGAAAAGACTGTAAAGAGCAACTTTATTTCCTTGGGCCTCTCACCTCTGCACGCTTGGATTAGATTTTTTGTATGCATTTTACATATATCTTATCGTTTCGATATAAAGTCTTGGCAGGCTCTCGAGGGGTTGAGAATAAAGCCAAAGTAGCGGAAAAGAAGAAGCTTTTACAGGAGAAGTTCAGAAGTGAGCTAGGTTTATTGGTGGATATTCCTAAGCAGCAAACAGGAAACACAAATGACGGGAATACGGCCCGCAAGTTTTTCCGGAACTCTGAAAAGTCCGCCGAAATTACGGGAGTTACTGTTGAGCTGATTAAACGCTTTCGTGTCATACTAGAGTGTATCAACAGTGGATTTCCAGTCAACCTCGAAAAATTTTAAGAATATACGAAAGTGACGAGAAAATTATACTTTAAAGAATATCCATGGTACTCGATGCCTGCAAGTGTACACAAAATACTTTTTCATGGAAAAGACATCATAGCTTCTTGTGTCCTTCCAATTGGTCAGCTTTCCGAAGAAGCGCAGGAAGCTAGAAATAAGGACAACAGAAAATTCAGAGAATTTTTCACAAGAAAGACGTCTAGAGTTGATACAAACACAGATCTAATTCATCGATTATTGATAACGGCAGATCCATACATAGCAAGCTTACGTGCTCCTCCAAAAACTATGCATGGGCAAATAACTCCTGAGGTAAGCCAGCTTCTACAAATAAGACCACCAGGAATTGAATTTGATGATATCCAGTCTGAAGAAAGTGATGTCCAGCATGATGATAGCGATTCTGACTGAGGTTTTCTGTATATGTCTATGTTATATATTTTTTTGCGTAATCCAGACTATGTATTTTGTTTTAGTTTGTGTTTTATGCTTATTTGTTTTTAAACTTTTGTAATTTAAATATAATTGAAATATTTTGAATGTAAATATTTTTATATGTACCTACTTTATGTCGAAATATATGTTTTTAACCTTGACAGTGCCTTTAAATTACTATTATAATATATTATTGCATATTTTACTCATATTGCCAAGCCTAAATAAAATTGGCCAGCTAGATCGTGAAAATTACACACTGTGCGTCGCCCCGGGCCTGTTTCTTACCGGACGGTGCCGGCGCCTACGGTGGCCGGCGAGGACACGGCGGTGATCAGCGTAGCACACTACGCTGACGCCAATAGGGAGGTCGGCGCGCAGCACCCAGTCGTATCCGATGTCCCACAGATGCGGCCCCAGGACCGATCCCTGTGGGACACCGCATGACATCTCTTGCCGGTTCCACAGTCCCTGACCGGGCCGATGACGGCCCTGTCCGTCAGATAGATACGAGTAGGCCTCGACTACACGACAGAGGTAGGTTAGGGTACCGGAGTGCCTCCCTGATGCAACTCCAGGGCAGGGTATTTAAGGCATTGGCGATGTCTAGAGACACCACCAAGACGACCCCACCCTGGGCAACAGCATTCTCCGTCGTCAGGGCTCGCACGCGCATGATGGTGTCCACCCTGCGGAAATCAAAATGGCTCTCCGCCAAATCCGGCCCCACCCGCACCAGCTGGCCGACGAGGCGGTCTGCAATGACTCTTTCAAAGAGCTGTCCACCTCGTCGAGTAGCACGATGGGCCGATACGCGGACGGAGTGTCCGCAGGGCGCCCTGCCTTCTTTATGAGGACCAGTTTCCCCGTCTTCCAACGAAGCGGGAACTGGCCCCTCTCAAAGCATGCGCTTAGGAGCCCCTAAGTCGAGGCCCGAGAGCGTCCAAGGCCAGGACCCAGGCCTTCCCAAGTAAGCCGTCGGGCCTGGAGCGGTATTTTTGGCATTAAGCCTGCGTACCACCGCTCTCATCGGTCACCTCCGGAGCATCGTCGTCGTCGTCGTCGTCGGCGGTGTGGTCCACATCGGGCATAATTTTTTTTTCCCTTAATAGACTTACCAATTGGTTTTCGTTAAAATATTTGTTAAGCTAACTTTAAGCGTAAGCTGGTTTTAAACAGGCTTTATTTAATTATTATTCAATACTGACGTCTATTAATGTTTTTATTTATACCCAAATGATCAGGTACATTTAATGTAAATAAATATTACAATATTGCAAACTTTCTTGTTTAATCAAATTTCACTCCTTTTAAACACGAATGGCAATAATTAAAAATTTACATTAGGTACAATAATGATTAATACCATTTTGAAATCGGCTTTAAGCACATATTATTTTTAAATTACTGGTCACTTATGTTTCGATACTAATTTTTTATGCTGCAGTTGCTTAACTTTGTCAAAATTAATATTTTTCACTAGAACAATAATTCAACTTGTTTTTTTTTAATAACCGTGTAAGCAGTCATACTATTTATTGCTTATCTATCAGCACAGTTAACTTAAATTACTATAACAATAAAAAACCAATGGAATTCATTAGTTTGTGGTCGTGGTGTACAAGAATATAAAATAAGGTAACAAAAAACATCGATATTATTAAAAAAAAAACATATCTTTGGTACTACTTGCTTTTTTTTTAATTTGTATTTTTTTTCTGAAAGGATATTAGTTCTACCATGAACCATTTCAAGGTTATCCATTAATTACCGGACACCCTGTATATGTTCTGTGGTATTGAGCGTGTACTGGCCTCCGTCATCGATTTATGATTGCTTTGAGAGTATCATGGATGATGTGTTACAAAAACTTGGTAAATTTACCAAATATACTATATTTGCCATATAGATGCAAAGGCAGCATTATCCAAGTTTTTAATAATAGCAACTTTGTATGCAGTCTGTTAGTGTAAAATCAGGATAATTGGTTGATATATTTAGTTTTTAGCAAAAGAAGCAATATCCCGCATAAAATGACCGTTAAAATCTTAGGTTTGTAACAAAAGTAAGTATTGTAGAGGAAACACTAGAAGGTTGTATTTGCCGTCAGAATTATCAATAAATAAGTTACACAAAGAATATAACTCGAAAAAGTTGATGATAACCTTCAGGTCATCATCAACTTTTTTTTCACTTTCAAGTGAAGAAGTCTTATTTCAGGCATGTATTCAATACAAAATATAACCTTTCGTTTGGTACTCCGCGTACCGACGTTTGTGCAACTTGTATAAAATTCAACGAACAAATGAAAAATAAGAAAGACACTAGGGTAAACCAGGCAAACGTGCCCCAGTCGGATACGTGCCCCACTCGCGAAACTCAGTGATGCATTTTAAATTTGGCGCTTATTTGATCCTAGCCGGTCAGTAACCCAAGTATGGCCGCGATGTAAACAACACTGTGCTGGTTTTTATTTAGTTTGAGTGAGAAAAAGTGATTAAAAGGTTTGTATGACTACATGAATTTGTTTTATATCTATTTTCACGTAGATTAAAAGTATTTGCTCGATATTATTTCGTGTTTTTAAAGTTTTTATCGGAAACTGACCTCATTTAACTTTTGTTTGCCTATAATTACGTTCCGTTTTTCGTTACAAAAATCAGAATTATTTAAGTGGGACACATTACACTGTACATCGTCTAATGCGCCCCGATTTTTTTCGGCTAATGTGCCCCATTTGGAGATTATTCCTGAGTTCTTATTTTGATTTGTTTCTAATAAAATTATTATTTTCATTAGGAAATGGGAAAGGTTAAAGCTGTTGATCCAAGAAAATGGACGGAAGAAAATATGCATAAGGCGGTGGAGGATGTAATAAATAAGAAAATGGGAGTAAATGAAGCGAGTCGTTTATATGAAACCTTCACCTTCTGTGATTATCCTTTGTCTACCAAGCCATACTACTCAGGCTCTTCAACCATTGGATAGAAGTTTTTTTAAGCCATTCAAAAGTTACTTGTCTAAAGAAGTGTCTACTTGGTTTATTAACAACAAAGGACGACCTTTTAGTCGATACCACATTTCAAAAATGATTGGTGACGCCTGGTTCAAGTCTGCTATACCAGCAATTGGCGTTTCAGGATTAAAAGCGACAGGGATTTGCCCTTATGATCCTAATGCTGTGCCTGAATACTTCTTCAGAATTTCTGATGCATCAAAGGGAAATATTCAGAATAATGATGATTCGCAAGCAATTAATAATCATTCACAGTCAACTCAGAACACTATTGCTCTTTCCTTGCCAAGTACATCCACAACTCTGATTAATAATAATAATCAAGCCATTCAAATGTCCACACCAGAATCTTCTGAGACTACACAAGAAGGAACACCATCTAAGACCTTACAAATAATTAGTCCATTGCCTATTATTCAACAAAAAGGTTTGAAGATAAAAAAAGTTACAAGAGAAAAAGCGTAAGAAGAATGTTGTGAGGGATTTATCATCGTCATCAGAAAGTGAAGTAGAGTTGCAGCTTAGTGAATCTAGCGAAGAATGTTCTGATGAAAATGAAAACACATGTGTAGAATGTCACGAGGATAACTATCGGACCAAGAAGAAGAGTGAATGGATTCGGTGCTTGCAGTGTTCTGGCTGGTTACATGAACACTGTACAAGTTATGGAGAGAAATGCAACAGCTGCGGTACCAAAGAAAAAGGGAAAGGGAAGGGAAAAAAAACCTCTAATTGAGAGGTTTTGTTGGGGCACATAAGACGGATCTATCCTTGTAATGTGCCCCATCCTAAGTTTCACAAAATTGTTGATCTCAGTTATTTTTTTATTATATTTTTTGAAGTTTTTTAGTTTTTGTTATGCCAATTGAGTCAGAAGTTAAGACTGATTAATTTTAAACATGTTCTGAACAAAAAATATTTTTATTTCGATTTTTCGAATAGTGGGGCACGTTTGCCTGGTTTACCGTAGTAAAAAAAATAATTTAATGGTAGCCCAAAGGCTACATAAATTAAGAGCGAAAGCTAAAAAAAGTTAAAGAAGAAAAAAAAATGCTAAAAACCTTCTCGTACGACTGTCAAAAAAATCTTAACCTGCTAAAAGTGCCCGATCAGTTGGCGTATTACCTAAAAAATGTGTATTTATACAATTTTACGATAGTAGAGGGATCTTCAAAAAGCAAATTGCTTCCCGAAAATGTGTTCGCTTACTGTTGGGCCGAAAATTTGTACCCCAAAGCTGCAAATGAAATTGCATCAGCTCTTTACCACAGGCTGACAAATTCAGACCTGTCATCCATAGAAACAGTAAGACTTGTCGCAGATGGATGCGCAGGTCAAAATAAAAATACTATCATGTTAGGAATGTTGTCGAAATGGTTGGCTGAAGCTCCGCAAAACGTCAAGAAAGTTGAGCTTGTTTTTCCTGTTGTCGGACATTCGTATATACCGCCTGACAGGGTCTTTACCCAAATTGAAAAAGAAGTGAGAAAACATGAAGTGACTAGCGGCCCTCAAAAATATATCGAAATAATTTCGAAATTTAGTACCGTTAACGCCTTAGGAACTGACTTTGAAGTATTCGATTGGAAGACAGCTTCACATGAAGTCTTTAAACCTGTTGGTAGCTGGCATTTTCGATTCAAGAATTGCAAACGTTACATTTTAAAGCGCTCTAAAAAGCCTGGAAACATTATGATTGAGGGACATCTACACTACAAAACAGATGATGGAGTTTTGAAAAACGTTTGTCAAAGGAATAAAACAACATCCATGATAAATCCAAGAAAGATTAATGATTCCAATAATATAACGGATAGTAAGAAAAAAGATTTATTAACATTGCTTAGAAGCCATTGGGGAGACAATTGGCAGCAAAATGGAGACTTGTCATTCTTTGTAGCGTTACTAGAAAGTAACAACCAAGATGAAGATGACGAAAATGAAGACAGAGAATGTGATTTAGAGTGTGAAGAATATCAGGAAGTAGATGATTTGCATGTGTTATTTATTACACATGCAAATCATCTACTTCCTGATATTCTTCATATAATTTTAATAAATTTAATTATAGGTAGCTACTTAAGTACGCTAAATAAAGAAACAATTTATAATTAAAGTAGTTTTATTTTATTCCTTACCTCTTCTCAATATATGTGGGTAGTCATTAGACAGAATTCCGTCTATTATTCTGAGAATGTTGGAAACCCAGAAAGAAGTTATTATTATAAATCTACTTTACTGTGCCAATATGTATCTAATAACGATTTTATTTCCTGCCCAATGAAAAATCCACTGATTTTTAATTCAGACTACTCGTAATGGTTTAAGTTTATAATTTCATTTATCGGTATGGTGTTCCTTAGATACAGAAAACTCCTGATGTAGACACCTGTTGTATGTACTTTGCACCAAAAGTATTAAGATTATTTAGTCTAATTATGATCTAAAATCTGTGGTTGCAAATGCAGCAACGTCCCAGAGATTTGGCTGCAAAGGTATATCCACGAGTTGGGCCCAGAAACAGAAACATCCAAACCAAATGTCTAGATTTTAGAAAAAATATGATGTTACTGTAATATCCTAATTTTTTCTTGTATTAATCACATGATTCTCTAAATTTTTATGTTAAAAATAGCACCATAATAGTTATATTACTGCTTTAAAACAAAAAATTCGTTTACTGCCATTTTGGTAAAACTGGATGTTGCTACCTTTGCATCTATATGACTACTCACATCACCACATTTTTTTTTTTTTTTTTTTTTTGAGGGTGGGAAATCATCAAATAACTTCTCCCGCTCTGGGCGGAGCGGGAGGGTGTGTCAGACTCTTACTGACTAAAACCCACCCGTATTCCTTCCTGTTGCCTGTGTTGCGGGGGCCTCGGTGACCCATAAGTACCTTCCCGCGACCCCGGCAGTCATCGGCCCTAGTGGACCCCTACTTTTGTGCTGACGACATCTCTTTGAGGCGCGCGTGGAATACGACGCGCCGTCGACCCGGGCCTGGTCCTTACCGGACGGTGAGCTGCCAATTATATTTTTTCCTAATTATTAAAAATATAATTGTATGTGGTGATTTTAATGTCAATTTATTAGAGGACTCATCGATGTGCCTAAAAAATTAAAATTAATTTCAGTCATATAACCTAGATAATTTATTTTCAGAGCCTACTAGAATAACCGCCACCTCAGCTACATGTTTAGATAATATATTTACTAACATATTACCTATTACTAAACAAATGATAAGCCAACTGGATTCTGAACACTGGTCAGCTGATTACATTTAGTAAGCAAGATAGAAAAGTGGCTAAGAGAGATATCACTGTAGTGCCAAAAACTGCCGGTCGCTTGGAAAGCTTTAAAAACAAACTTAATAGTCAGTTAGCCTACTTGCATTATAGTAATGATCCTAATGAACTGTACAATTCCTTTTTTCCATGTATTGTTAAGAATTTAACTCAACATTTATACAGCATTTTTTCAAAAAATTCAAAACTTTTTTTAATATAGTTTATTTACATTTAACTAAAGTATGTAGGTACCATTTTGTTCGATAACTTTTTGCCATCTTGTAGGTAGGGACATAATCCCATTGCTATAGAAATTTTGGGACGTCTGATTGAAATACCGCGATACGAAAAACAAATTAAAATCACACATTTTCCTAATTTGAATTTGGAATTATGTTCTTTAAAATTTAATCTTTCAATGACACCAAAACCAGCCAGATACAAATAGTATACCCAAATAGATTTTATTACAAGTTCATACATACTATAATGCGAAAAGACTTTCCGCAACCTAATATAAACAATGAGACTGGAAGAGATACAAAGCGTAATTGTGAATACAGCCTTAATATTAACAATACAATTATTAATACGGATTTAGAAGTTGCCACAGTTTTTGAAAATTTCTTTGCAGATATTCCAGTCTCAACCACTAAATCTTTAAATTCATCACCCACTGTTGCCGAATCCATATTGAAAGAAAATGTTGATATTTGTAGCCATGAATTTAATTTCGACTATGTTAGTGATCGGGATACTATTAAAACTTTGAATTTTAAAAAAGCAGCTGATCTATGGGGAAATTCTGTGGAGGTTGTAAAATGCGTAATTAACACTGTAGCGCCTGAATTGACAATTATTTTTAATAAATGTAGTGACTGTGGTGTAATTCCTGACTTAATGAAGGGTAGTAAAATAAAACCTTTGTTTAAATCGGGCAGCACATCAGACCAAACAAACTTTAGACCAATTTCTGTGTTTTAACTTTAGTAAAATATTTGAAAAATAGATGCTAGAGCAAAGAGATTTTTAATAAACATAAAACTATGAAACAGTAAACAATTCGGTTTCACAAAGGGTCGATCGACTACCGACGCTGGTGTGGAACTTCTTGCACATATTTTTGAGGCTTGGGAGGAGTCACATGATGCCCTAGGTATTTTTTGTGACTTATCTAAGGCTTTCGATAGTGTTTCTCATCAAATTTTATCACTATGGTGTTAGAAACACTGCCATGGATCTTCTTATTTCTTATTTGGATTATAGGATCCAAAGAGTGCACGTTAAAGGTAAGCGATCGCCGGGCTCTACTGTCACTATGATACTTCCGCAGGGCTCAATTCTTGGCCCGTTTTTATTTCTCGTATATATTAATGACCTACCTTGCCTTATAAAGAACAGTCATGAAATAGTGTTATTTGCAGATGACACATCACTTTTATTAAAGCTTAAACGACAACAGACAGTTACTGACGATGTAAATAATGCTCTCTCTAAAATAGTACATTGGTTAAGTGTTAATAATTTACTTTTAAATGAGAAAAAGACCAAATGTATTAGATTTCTGACACCTAACGTTAAGCAGGTAAAAACCAATGTACTAGTAAATGGGGCGGAGTTGGACCTTGTGGACACCATTGTGTTCTTAGGTATTACTTTGGACTCGAAGCTACAGTGGGGCCCACATTTAACCAAATTGTCGAAGCGGCTAAGCTCTACAGCCTATTTGTGCTGCAGAAACGAGCCATTCGAGCACTTTATAACCTAAGTTGTAGGCATTCACTGAGGGATACATTTAAGGAAATAAACATAATGACAGTCGCATCTCAATATGTATACGAGAACCTGATTTATGTAAAAAAGAATATTAATCTATATTCTAAACACAGCGACATTCTTAGCATAAATTCTAGAAATAAAGAGAAATTTGTAATTCATTTAAAGTGCCAAAGTATACGTTTTTACAACAAACTTCTAAGCCATGTTAAAGAAATGGTTAAAGGTTACTTGGACGACAAAAAGGCTTGAGATTAATTAAGCTACTCCAATGTCCAGGCCACTAACTAATCTTATACTAAAACTATTTTTATACTAAGTGTGACATTGATGATTTTTTTATATATACAATGACATTAATATTTACTTTTTGAAGTATTCTTTTTTTTTAAATTATTGTGAATGTGAAGACTATGTGGATTATTGTTTTTATTTTTTCTCTCAGTTAGTTTTAGTCTTGGTCTGGCAGTTTGAGTCATTTAAGCGGCCTACCCAAATGTCCTTTCTTTGGTATTGTTCTTGAGCCTGTAGTTTTAAATTCCCCAGATAATAATAATTATCCAGACTTGATTCAGCCTGTCCCACCTTACTGTCCTCCCCAGCGACGCCCTAAGCCGAGGATCGTACCCCACAGGGCGCACCCCCTTAGCGTGCAGTCGCTTAGTAACGTAAGGAATTCGCTCCTGGCTGGAGGCTTTGAGTCCGCTTAAGGCAGCCACAGGAATAGTCCGGTTAAGTAGTCACGACTTCTCAAGGTCAACTACGAGATGCCATTCATAAAAAAAAGGATTTTTTATCAGTTGCATACCGAAGGTCAACGTGATAACATCTCTACTGGAAGCATGCGGATTTACTGGACATACATATATTGATACCACGCCCACAGAAGCCGCTCAACTTATTGCCTTGCTCGAAGCAGGCCATAATCAAAGTGAAGTTGCTTCGAGCAGCTACACTAACTAGTAACTTCAGAGTAGCGGTTCAAATAAATTTGAGCCGCTACTCTGTTCGTCGTGTATACCAGAGGGTTCGAGAGACCGGTAGCTACATTCGGCGACCAGGATTTGGCCGGCGACGCAGAACATCAGAGCGTGATAACCGCTTTCTTGTGTCAAGGTCTTGAGAAATCGGTAATTGAACGCGGTTCAACTGGGACAACATCTTCGAGAAGTTCGCAATGTCAAATTAAGTCGGTGGACAGTTAGAACAAGACTGTGTAAAGCAGGACTGACTTCACATCGCCCAGCAAATGGTCCCAAATTGACCACAGCTCACAGACATGCCCGGCTACAATTTGCGAGGGAACACCTAAATTGGACGTACGACCAATGGCGGGCTGTTATGTTCTCTGATGAGTGCAGAATGACGTTACATGGTCATGATGGACGCTCAAGGGCACCCTTGAGCGTGAAGGTCATCAGAGTGATGTTCACAATGCTGCATAGGCGAACGTGTGGCTTTGGAGGTGCATCGTGTATGTTTTGGGGTGGCACAATGTTGGACACTAAAACTGACATTGTATTCATCACTGGGGTGAATACCGGCCCGAGATCGAGAGGTTTGACGGCTGCACGATACGTCGAAGAAGTGCTCGAAGAACATGTGAGGCCGCTTGCATGGCTTATGGGAGAAGATTTTGTCTTAATGCACGAAAACGCCAGATCGTATGTCGCTAGAACAGTTTGCCACTACCTGGATGACGATTTACCGCGATGGAGTCGCCAGCTCGTAGTCCTGATCTCAATCCGATTGAGCATGTCTGGGATGAACTAAAAGGAAGAGTTCGAGCAAAGAGCTTCTACTTGCTATTGAAGAGGAGTGAAACGCCATACCACAAGATTTCATGGTAAAATTAATACGGTCCATAAAAAACCTGAGCTATAATTGGGGCTAGAGGAAGGAATACCTTATTAATAAACAATTTGATCAAGAATTTTGAGTTTGATTTTCATTCTTTCTTAAGCGAAATTGGGTGATTTTACCCGCATGGTGGCTTTTGTACCTAAAAACTACATAAGGGTATTTTTTCACACTGTATTAGATATCATTAGAAAGGTATTGAAGTAAACATTCAATTAGTGTATGTACTTTTTCAATATTTACTCACATTCATGAAATAAAACTGCCTTAACAAAAACAAGTCAAGGAGTGCGATTTTACGGTTTACGGTTTAAGACATTTATTTCTCAACAATAATACGATTCACTTAATATGAGAAATACAAGATAATCTTAAAACTAAATATGAGAATTACTTGAAGATGGTAGGTATTCGTAAATAAATAAATAAGTTAACTAGAAGACACACAATTTTTACAGTTGTGGGTAAAAGGAAAAAGTGGGTGTATATTACATATCGATTCTTGAAGGCAAGTCAATAGCAATTACACATTGAACTATTTATTTATATTTTATTGCTCTCAAGTGTATTAATACCTAGATGTTTTGGTTTTAATAATTAGACGGTGTAACTAATATTTTGTAATATTAATATCCATAATTATTTAATGATCTTCCAGTTTATAGTAAGTTAGTAGTGTTCGTCTATACTCTATCTAATCTGATCTATCTGTTGATCTTTAATCACATATCTTCAGTCGCCAATGCACTTCTCAACAATTGGAATTCGCGAAAATGAATGCAACTAGTATGCTTCATAACTTGGTTTTTAAGTTGGTAAATATTATAAATTGGTTTGTAAATGTAATTTGGTTGGTAAATATTAAAAAGGTTAGTAAATATTGTAATTTATTTATTATACTTATTTGGAATAAATATCCGCATGTTTTTGAGTAACAAACAATGTCGTAACTAACATGAATATGATATAATTTTGAAAGAGAAGTTTGTAAATGTTTTTAAGTGCTTTTTTGCATTTGCTTATTTTTAACATGGTAATAATCTTAAAATAAATGGTGTAAAGGTTTTTATAATAACGTAACATATAGTTACATTGCTATTTGCTTTAGTAAATGTGTAATATTGCTTTGTTGTAGATGGATAAGGAAGAAGAACGTATTATGAAACTTTTCGAAGAAGCGTCGTCGACGGGAAGCACGATACCAGATCCATTTAGTGTTAGTGATGATGATCAGTATGGATCAGATGGCCACTATAATCCTTGTAATCATGAAGTTAGTAGTGACAGCAGCAATACTTCTGTAAATAAAACTAGGTTACGTCGTCATAACCCGTAAATACAGCTCCATTGCGTAATCGTACCTCTAGTTCGAGCTCATCGTCATCATCGGATGTGAACCAAACCGAATCTCTACAGACTGACCGAGTGTCAAGATGTGACACTAACTGAAAATGTTCCACGCAGTCACGATGATTCTATTACTTCATGTGAATCTGTGCAATCGGAATCAATAATCCAGTCTAATACTCCCAAACGGTCGAAGAGCAACAGTAGCCTGATTATAGTTCGAATATACCAATGCAAGACCCAGAACCAGGCCCAAGCAATGTATCAGAGAGGCATAACAGGCCCGTTAGACCACCTACAACTGTAAATTGGGAACACACAACATTAGATATCCCAGAATTTAATTTCGATTCTACATCACCGGGCCTTCAGTTTCACATTGATGAAAATACTTCGGTTCTCGATGTATTCAGAGAATTATTTCCATCTCATATTGTTAGGCAAGTTATCGACCATACAAATAAATATGGAGAGGCTCTATTTAATAAAAATATATCAATGACGAGACATAGTCGTAGATACTCATTCAGGAAAGTTGAAGATGAATTTCTTAAATTTCTAGGACTGTGTTTATTACAAGGACAAATATCTGTTCCTAAAAAACCGGCCAAGTGCGTGTCGGACACGGCCACGCAAAATGAAGGGTTCCATATTTGGGGTTACTTGGGACGAATTTATTCCAAAAACAAACTTAACATTGTAGTTGAAAAACCTGATCTCCCATACTTACATCGATCGATATATGCCACGGTCAATTCTCCAACTGGCAAATTTAAGTTGGTCGACTGTAACTCGTTAACATGTAAAAGCTGTGATAGTTTTCCTTTTAATTTCATTATATCGCTCCCCCCACCGAATAATATGGTAATGTGGTACTACGACAGTTTTCGTTTTATTGCATAATGGTGTTTAGAGTATTCATTACCATCTTGTATTTTTTTTTTTGTATTTTTTATATGTATATTCATAAAAATACACTAATTTCAATGGTATCGTAATGAATATAACAATACTATTCCCATAAAATATTAACACACTTTTTGCACGAATAATACCATAACAAGTTATTACAGATTATGCAAACATTAACTTTTTCGGTAAGCGACGATTACTATTATATTCGCGTAAGAAATGCATATCTTTTTTACGTAAAGTTTAAAACAAGTGTATTCGTGTGTTATTTTTATTTACAGGATTTGGTAATGTCTTTTTACAAAACATGTCAGTCATTTATGCACAATCGTAATGTCGTTCACTGTATCTATAGTTAATATTTTTTTACAATAAAATATAGCGATGATGTCTGTACGTAATAATGAATACAGTATTATTATCCTTAGTGATTGACGAGTAAGAGCGCATGCTCAATATATTTTCACTACTAAAGAAAGGGACAGAATGATGCCCCCACCTGCGCGAGCTGCGGCGCGCGCGGTTTGTTTACTCAATCACCAGTACGACATTGTATTGTGAAGTATTTTGATGCGTCAGAGACTGTTTTTGTTGATAAAAAGTGCTAAGTTAGTAAATTAGGGTTTTGTTTATTTATTATAGTATCAGAAATATGAAAAGGCATGTTTTAAAAAACCCTCGTACGAGAAGAATGTTGAATTTGTTAGGCGTTGCGGGTGAGTCCTGTGTAAATAATTTTTATCAAAATTATTTAAACAAAGTGTTTAGTGCAGCAGACGAGTACTGGAGCAGCTAGATGGACCGACAACCATAAAAAGGTGGCTGGGGAAGACTGGATGCGAAAGGTGGAGGACAGGGTGATGTGGCGCTGGCTGAGAGCCCTATGTCCAGCAGTGGACTATGATAGAAAAGTGTTTAGTTTTAATGAAATATATTAATTTGATGTTTTATTTTTTCACCAGTCATGATAATTTATTTTATGTCATCCATATTGGTAACGCCAAGTTAGTATTAGTTAGTACCTATACATTCTTCATTCTTGGACTATTCATCATGAGCCCAATTGATCAAGATTTGAGATGTAAATTTCTATAAGTTATTTCAACTTTTTTCAGAGAACCAATCTATGGATACAAAGTCTTTGGCTACAGAGGAAGATATTAAAAAAACCCACTAAAACGAGTGTTGGGTTGAGTGGTAATGAAATACACGAAAAAACATTCTACAATTTGCGTGGTGCGTAAATATATATAATTATGTCATCCTTTTAATTATTGCTAATGCTATTGTCAAATTGTAAGTAGGTATAGGTAATAATGATTCTCAACCATTTCCAGATAAATCACCTCAAAATTATGATGAGCGTGATGAAGATAACGGCGGCTTTGCTTCCGATGACACATCTAGTATTTATAAGCAACCAAGTTCTAATCGTGAAGCTAGTAGTGCTCGTTCAGAGAGCACTACTTCCAGCTTAGGGGGAGATTTGAGTTATCTATAAGTTAATAATTAACTCCGATACTGGTTCTCCATCGGCTATTTCAAACTTATCTTTGTTGTTAGACAATGTCGACTTTGTGGCTTCTCCTACAGCTATTTATAAAAGTAAAGCAAGCACACCTAAACACATGCCGCAACAAAATGACAATAGAATCACTGTTCTCTCTGACGTTACATTACCATCTCCTGGAACAAAATACCAAACCAAAAATCAATCAGCTCATTCGCAAATATAATATAATTCAAGATGAGACATTAAAAATGAACCAAAGCGACAATACCGTAGTAGAAAATGTTACTTTGAAAGAAACTTCTCTAGTTATTGAATTCGAGGAAATAAGTGGAGAAAACGACGCATCTAATGAAACAGAAGAGCTTCCATGTAGTAATGACATTACATGTAACGCCAATAATAAAACAAATTCATCGCTAGACCAGGTATACAACCTATCTGTTGCAGATAATAATTTATCAGAAAACTTACCGTCTTGTAGTGCTAACATACAAGACCCACAACGTACTGACGAAGAAGTGGTCCTCACCTACGAATCGTCTTTCTTAATAGACAATGATAATAATACGATAAGTGATGGGGTGTCTTCTACTTCTGTAACTGGTTTACAGAAATTAACAAGAAAGCGTTTAAATAATCGAGATGAGTGGTGTGACATTAAAAACAAAAGACTGAAAAATTCTGGACAACCTTAAGCCGGGTATTCATTAGGCAACATTTGTTAATAAACTGTTTATGACGGGTTTATTAACAAGTTTACCGTAAACACTGTTTCTGAAACTTGGCAGTCCACACTTCTCAGTTGTTGCCAGGATGTCGCCCGAGGAGGTAGTGATGCTCTGTGCTGCTTATATAATATTACATAAGAGTGCTACTAGAAAAAAAAAGAAGAAAAGGTGGTGGATTCGAAATTATCTTTTAAATAGAAGTTATGTATTTCATGACCTTCGTGGATTTGATGGGTCTTTTCAAAATTTCACGAGAATGTCAACATCAGATTTTGAAATTTTACTGAGATTGATTGGACCAGCCATAACAAAACAGGAAACGAAATTTCGGCATCCTATTGAGCCCCAGAGAAGACTAGCTATAACTTTAAGGTTTCTTGCAACAGGTGACTCATATGGCTCACTGTCATATACTTTTAAAGTATCAAAACAATTAATCAGCAAGATTATACGAGAAGTTTGTCAGGAATTGACAAAAGTTTTAAAGGACTATGTAAAGGTAAGTAAAATAAAATAAATTCAAATCACTCAAGTAGGTATTTATCAAATATTTAAATCAAATCACATCAATTTATTTATTGTGTGTCATCTTCCAACTGGGAAACTATTTCGTCAAGATTACTAAAGCGCAACTCGTCACCAGTAGCAGTATGGACTTGGGGTTCTGGTGTCTGCGTTGGTGTAGATGCATCAGCATATGTCGACGTTGATGATGTGGTGCGGTATCCGTCGCCATAGCCGAGCCATCCATCTCCATAGCCTTGATATCCACCAAAATAATTACTATCGAAATTGCCCATTCTCGCTTGTAGCAATATATTATTTATGTAATACTTGGCCTGTAACAGTGCTCTTTGGTTTTTCACATTTTTCAATTCAGATGCCACATACTGGCCATAAATTTCAAATTCGTCTTTAGGTTCCTCCATCTTCTTTTTGGCACTTTTCATAATTTCATACATTTCATTGAGATTCTCGTCACACTTCCTCTTTTTGGAGTTGTTTGACTGTGGAAGTGGCGGTGGCGGTGGCGGCGGTGGCAGTGGCAGTTGTGATGTTGGCGGTGGCGGCGGCACAGTTGGCGGTGTATTTGACGGCTGCGTTGAGGCACTGCCATCCTGTAAATCATTGTTTTAAATTGGTTACAGGTTCCAAGTACTGAACAAGAATGGAAAAACAAGGCTCGCCAGTTCGAATTATTATGGAATTTCCCTCATTGTATCGGCTCCATTGATGGAAAACATATTGTTATTGAAGCACCATTTAACTCTGGCAGTGATTTTTTCAACTATAAAGAACAATTCAGCATTGTACTACTGGCAATAGTTGATGCAGATTACAACTTTATATATGCGAATTGTGGTGCTAAAGGCAGATCTTCCGACAGTGGAGTATTTCAAGAAACTCCATTTTACGATGCAATTACTCAAAACAATTTGAATATTCCACAGCCACAACCAATTTTACCAAATGGTCCGAATCTACCTTATGTAATAGTAGGGGACAGCGCATTTGCCTTATCCGAAAATATTATGAAGCCTTATCCTGGTATTCACAATCGTGGAACTATAAAGCGCATTTACAACTACCGTCTTTCCAGATCAAGAAGGATAGTAGAAAATGTGTTTGGCATATTATGTGCTGTCTTTCGCGTTTTCAGAAAAGCCATACCTCTTAAGCCTGCTACTTGTGAAATTGTAACAATGACATGTGTATATTTGCATAACTTTTTGAGGCGCAATAAACAGTCTCGGGCTATATATACTCCACCAGGAACATTCGATTATGAAGACTCAGAATATAACATTATAGAAGGTTTTTGGCGAAGAGAAATCGGCCCTCACAACAGCATGTTGGATTTACAACCTATTGCAAGACATCCCCCACTAGCTGCTACGGTTGTAAGAGATCAATTTGCTGAATATTTCATTAGTCCAGAAGGTAGTGTGCCGTGGCAAAATTCTCATGCATAATACTTAAAATAGTAGGTACCTATGTACCTACCTGTTTTTTTCCAAATAAAGTTCTGATTATAATTTAGAGTTTTGTGTTTGATTTAAAATTTACTAACCCGTTACCTTGAAAAGATGAAAAAATTACATTAATATTATCAACTTAGCAAATAATATAAAAATGTAGGTACTCACCGTTCCCATTGTATCCGATGTTCCAGATGTCGTTGCACCACGTAATAAAAATTGTAGCGGATCATACCACTGCCATCTGCTTTTAATCACTTCCTCGGCACCGCTTCCAGTTCTTTTTGATGACTTAAGTTTTTTCTTTTCACGAGAAAATTGTGAGCGTAGAATATGCATCTTTGTTTCCACTTCCTTTTGCGACATATTCAATTCTGCAGCAATGTCGGCCCAAGCATAATTTTTTTTAAATTTATCTTTATAATCTTTATTTGAAGCATCCCAAAGTATATTACGCTGTTGGTAAAGCTCTATGAGCATCGAAACCTGGTTGTTGGACCACACTACTTCCATGTTTATAAACTCGCGCAACACACGTCCACACCTATTGACTTTTGCTTATAAACTAGACGTTTCGTCTTGCTCTCCACTCGAAGTGGGGAGCATGGCAACATGTTTAATAAACAATGTTGCATCACCTTTGTATATAAACTGTTTACAGAGATGATGAAACATTGTGAAACACTGTTTATAAACTGTTTATAAACAGTGTTTATAAACAAATGTTGCCTAATGAATACCCGGCTTTATGAAAGCGCGCGTTCCAAAAAATGTTATTCAGCGAAAACAATGGGGCCACCGTGTTCTTGTCAAAAAAAAATGTGGCGAAAAATTTCTAACAGAACAAAGGCAACAAATATTTAATAAGTTTTATAATTTGAAAATGCACGAGCTTCAATGGCAGTATATTGCTCGACATGTTGAAGCAAAACCTATAAAAAGATTAACTGTAGACCGAAAAAACAATAGAACACAGACATTAATATATTTTTTACCTTTAGCAGAATCCAAAATTCAGGTTTGTAAAGTGTTTTTTTTAAACACATTAAAAGTATCAGAACAAGTTGTGTATACGGCGATTGAAAAGATAAAAAAAAGACGAAAGCTTAACAGATCTTAGAGGAACTCACTCAACAAGGCCACAAAAGATGTCTGAACCTACAAAAAAAAGCATAATAGCTCACATCAAACTGTTTCCTTCCGTAGAATCGCATTACATTAGAAAACGATCAAAGCGACAATATTTATCGCAACACCTCAATATTTCAAAAATGTATAGATTTTATACAGACTGGTTTCCACATCAAGACTATATTCCAGATCAAAAGGCATCAAAGCGACAATATGAAACTATATTTAATACCATGTTTAACTATTCCTTTTTTAAGCCGAAAAAAGACTTGTGTGGAACATGTACCCTATATGAACAAGCGGACCCAATTAGAAAAGTAGCGTTGGAAGAAAAATACAATCAACATGTGGCAAAGAAAAACAAGGTGCGTCAGATAAAAGAGGAAGAAAAGGCTTCTGTGGATAAAAATAATACGACCGTTGCTATTTTCGATCTAGAAAAAGTACTAAGTATACCTCGATCTGAAGTAGGAATTTTCTACTACAAAAGAAAATACCCAGTATACAATTTTACAATTTATAACTCTCTTAACAAATCAGGACACTGTTACGTATGGCACCATTCTATTGCCAAAAGAGGTTGCATAGAAATTGGTAGCTGCTTGGCTCAATTCATTAAAGAAGAAAAGAGTAGAGGGATCAAGAATTTATCATTCTATTTAGATGGCTGTGCAGGCCAAAATAAAAATCGGTATATATTTGCGTTATACCTCCATGCCCTAAAAGCCGGTGATATGGAAAATATAACACACAGGTTTTTTGAAACTGGTCATAGCCAGAATGAAGGCGACAGTATGCATTCATGCATTGAAAGAGCCTTAAAAAATAAAGTGATTTATACTCCTGACCAAATATATGGCGTCATTTTAAATGCAAAGGTGGGAGGCAATCAATACTATGTAAAAGAAATGGAGCAGAAGGATTTTTTTAATATTAAAGAGTTAATCACCGGCAAAAATTGGGCTGTAATGTAATGGAAATACGAAAAGGTTTCGTGTTCAAAACCAAACACGATTCAATTTAAATACAACTTTGAGGATGAATATTCAGAGTTGAATACTGAAATTCAAACCTGATCAAAGAGAGCAAGAAGACAACTTATTGAGGAAGAAGTTACTACTGTAATACCATTAAAACGAGCTTATTATCAACCAATACCAGTGAGTAAATTGCTAAAAGAAGATTTATTAAGTCTATGCAGAACAGAAGCCATACCTCAGCATTATCATTCTTTTTATAATTCTCTTCAAACCTGTGAAAATAGCACAGCGCAGTCTTCATACACTGAATCAGAGTGCAATGATGATTAACATTAGGTATTCATTTTTAATATACCAACAGACCAATGGGCCAACAGAATGCCCAAGTGATCATTGTTTGTGATTTAAAAAATACCTGATTATTAATAAATAAGAGGACTGATAATGATAAAACCTTTGTTTAATTTCATATCTTCTAATAAAATCACAATTATAAATTATACACTATTATTATCAACTCCCTTTAATTTTGTTAGTTTCTTGGCAAATAATGGGTAATGAATTATTTCATAAAACATGTATTGCAACATTCTATTACTGTTAATCGTTTGACACTACAAATTGACGAATATTACTGTAAAGTAATATTACAGTCTGCAATATCGCTTGAATTTCACCCGAATAATATCGTAATAGGGTGAAAATCATTTAAAATGACCATTGTGACAAAAATGAAACAAAAATGGAAATGTAACAAAAATGAAACGCGTAACAAAAAATAACAAAAATGAAATATTAGGGCTCGGTTACAATACACATTATTATCTGACTGTTATTTATTTTATTGATTTATCATATGGTGTTTCGCAATAAAACACTGTTTATTTCTTTTTTATCATTTGTTTTATTAATTAATTATGAGGAATCTATAAGGAAATTAGAATCTCTTAAAAACATTTTTTTTCCTTTGGCGACAATAAAAAGAGATCAACGTTATATGAGTTGCCTATCTTATCAGTTTAAGAATAGTCATATTGAGAATATTATTCTCAGATATACATAATCAGCCTATAATGTTCCCACTGCTGGGACACAGGCCTCCTCTCTGTGAGAGGGAGCGGGCCGTAATCCACCACGCGGGCCCAGTGCGGGTTGGTAGATGACACATGTCTTCGAATTTTTGGTTCTAGGACATGCCGGTTTCCTCACGATGTTTTTCTTCACCGTTTTGAGAGCAGTGGTGATGAAATAATTTACACAAAGTAAAGCGCCTGTCTGGGTTCGAACCTACGACCTACAACTCGTAAGTCGCGGCCGTTACCACTGGGCCACCACTGCTCACTCTCAGATATAAAGTTATCAATCTAAAATAAATCAACAATGCAAAAATAAATGGACATTCTGGTCAACAATATTCATTAATAACATAAACATAACACTTGAAAAAAGGGCAAAATAAAAAAAACTTCTATATTTTCTAACACAATCGTACGCTGCATCATTATTTTTTATAAAGTCCGTTCTGAGCCAGGTTATCATTAAGTATTTATTTTGATGTAGGTCATCAAAATAAATACTTAATGATAACTTTAAAAAAATTGTTATGAAAACCCAAAACTTAATTACAGTAAGTTTAAAATATCCTACTGTATGAACACAATGAAAAACACGACATTTGTTATAAAATAATAATGAACTTAACAATAAAAACATTGTCATTAAAAAAAACAACGTCAGATATTACTCACTTTCACTTGAACAAAAAAAAAAAAAAAATAGAAAAAAATGACTTTTTCTTTGATGATACATAATTTGAAGATGAACTTCCAAGAAATTCAGGAAAATCTGCTTTAAGATTAAAAGAAGATACATTTTGTCTCTTTGTGTTGCTGGTCATTTTCTTTAAATCACTTAGTGAATAATTTACTCGAACATTAGACAGAATAGTCACAGGTGCCACATTTTTATTTTTTATTTCATTCCGATGATCAACATTTTCTTTATTTGTCATGGCGGCCGCGGCAAAAGTATGGTCTGCATCCACATGGGTTTTAATTTGCGTTAGGTTGCTTTTCACTTTATCTTTAGATGATTCAGTATTATCAACACTAGGTGACAAATCAAAAATATCAAAAGAGTCTAAATCACCGTAACCAGTATTTAATGTATCTTCTTCAACATTGGGGCTATTTTTTGAAGATACCAGTATTGTTTTGCTTTCGCAATTCGTGATATCAGTCAATGTATTCATATTATGGGTTTGTCTATCAAATGGTGAGGGCAGGCAGTCATCTGAATCGGATGTTAACCGAGTTCGTTTTCTGGGGCGAGGTTTTAGCAGGCAATGTCTTTTAATATCGAAACAGTCGCAGAAGCCTCTAATGTTTGAGCTGTTACAAAAACAACTTAAAACTCGGTAGTTAATTTAATTACAGTTGTTTTCTGATTCGACTTGTATTTGGTGAACTTTCATAGTTTTAGGAACAGGCACTAAAACTTCGAGAGCTGTTTGGTTTTTGCTTATAACCTCGTTGATATCAGACTCATCAACACAGAAGAGGTTAACTGTAGTGTCTTCTTTCAGAAGAGAGTACGCTGCTGAAGTGTCTAAAACATCCATTCCATGTAATACTCTAGCATCTAAAAGTCGCTTTATAGCACCTCCTACACCATCTGCAGCACCCTTCCCATGATACGACTCTGAAAAGTTCCAAGTCCCTCTTTCGAAATTCAAGTCTTCAAGATATAATTTATAGAGATAAAAATTCTTTTTCTGCTTGTATTGGGTGGCGGGGCCATCCGAAAATACGTGCACAATATTAATTTGAGGAAATTTTCTTTTGATGTCAATCAGAATTGGTCTCAAATGTGCCCATATTGCTGGAGGTGAATGATCTGTTGAGTCAGATAGCGTGCAATATGCTTGAGGTTTCAAACCTTTAATGTATATGACGCTTGTATGTAAAGAAATTTGATTTTGTGACCCGAAGTGGGCAGATTGAATTTGCCGATGCATTTTACAATTGTAATTTTCGGAAAAGTCGCAGTGAATCATAACCTCGTCTTCTAGAAGACTGCTTTTGAGAATTCTATATACGTTGTATTGGTGCCAAATATTAAAATAGTGCTTTTTAAACTTTGTAAGTTCCTGTTCAAAAAGGCTTATAAGGTTTTCCAGATTTCCCGTTTTAGATTCAGTTAATACTTTTTTAGTTTTCTTAGTCTCTTCATTTTTTTGGTATTCGACATATTTCGTGGTCCACTCTAACCAGGTAACGACATCATGTTTTTTAGCTTTAGTGAAATTGTAGGTTGGAGACATCGTATTGCAAATATTACATTGAGAATACATGCATTCTTTCGATTTTGCATCGCACACTATCTCTTCCAATATATTTATTAATTTTGTACCTGATTCAAAAATCGTCAGTTTTTTTAGCGCCATAAATTTAAACTCAATATTTGCATGAATTTTGCAAACACAAGTTTCACGGTTGGACAGTCGAGGTTTGACTACATAAAAAGGTCGGTGCCTGCGAAAAGTGGCTATGGATACATTAATACCAGTGTTTTCCCTAAATGTTTTACGTAAATTCGTCAAACTGTCGAGAAGATATCGTTTTTGACATTTTTGTTTTTTAAAAGTCTTGGTTTCTTTTTTCCCCGCCGTAGCACGGCTTACGTCATCGCGCAGGTAAAAGTGACGAATTTTTTTCGCCAATTCACTGTTTCTCCTGGAGCCCAATTTTGCATGATTACGGATTCTGCTTTTTAAACCGACCACCCATCTCAACCGCGAGTGCAATCTATACTTTTTAACAATTGAGGACGTAAAAATATTCCGTAAAACCTTCTTTGCTTTTTTGTTGTTCACGTATTCCTGCCCTATTGCTTCAGTCAAAACGAAATTTTCTAGTAGGACTTTTTTAATTTTCATTTTATCTTGGTCTGAGGGAGTGGTCATAGTTTTGATAAATAATTCTGATTTTGAATTTGGTGTTTGCGGCTCTTCATGTATTACGAGATTTGCTTCTGCTTGCTCTGAAACAGTCATCTGACAATTAAGTAGGATTTTTTGTCGATAGATTTTCTTTTTTAGCGCTTGTATTTGTTTTCTTTGTTTATTTATAGTGTTTCTTTGTTTTTCATTTTCTTTCTTTAGCCTTTTATAGTATCGTTGGTATTCTTTTGAACTATTTATATTTTTTATTTGTGTCTTATGTTTTCTCTCTTGATTTTTCTTAAGCTTTCTCCAGTTCTTTCTTCTTATCGACTTTTGGTTTTCTGATATTTTAGAAACTGGCACATATTTCTTCTTAATTCTGGTCAAATTATTCAATCGTATTTCTTCATACTTCTCTGGATTTGATTCTTTAAGGCGTTGCCTATATAGCCGTTGACGTTCAGCTGCTGTCATTGGCATCCTAAAAAAATATATATCGTAAGCACAAAGAGACGGAGAGTCAAACAAACAAATATAAAAAGATGCATAAATGAATAAACAAACAAGAAGCTAGACAAATTAAGGCGATGATTGACGGCAAGCATATGAAAGGCTAGCCGACGGATAGAAGTTAAATAGACAAGCAAGCGAACTTGATGACGGAAGAATAATAAAACCGAAAGCAGACAATTAAATAGATAGACAAGAAAACCCTAGAAAAGATTGAAAAATAATAAGAACCGATTTCAAAACGCAGCAAAAGTTGGAAGTCATAGAGCGATCTTCGGCTACCGTAGACGCAGGCTTGCGGCGATAAGTAATGGGTAGCTCGCCGTCCGCCCGTCCAGTAAGGTTTAATCCGAGTAGTCAACGGCGCATAGTGTTCTTCGCACGCCTCAAAACGATGTCAGGAAAAACGTAGGGGCCCAGTAGGGCCGATGCCCTCTAGAAACCTGTGGTCCTAGGACATAAAAGGCAACTGATGGACACAGGTGTGGTTTCCGTCAGTAAGAATCTGCCACGCCCCCGCTACACGCTAGAGCGGGAGAAGTCATAGGATGATTTCAAACGTCAAAAAACACCTTCGAGAACTACCCTAAACTTTAAAATATCTAATAATAAATTATCAGAATTGATTTATAAACATATAAATCATACATAAAAATATACAATCGATTTGAGAACCTTTCCTTTTTGAAGTCGGTTCAAAGACATGTTCTAAGTGAGCTACAGCATTAACCTTGTCATCGCTTTTTATCAAATGAGACGAAGGTCAAATGAGAAATTTGAAGAAACCCACCTATAGATGTCGCACCGATAAAATCCCTAATTCATCAGTCACCGAAGCCACTTTTAGTTGCACTAGGCTACGGATGTAGTTCCAGAGTCGACGGATTAGCCATCTCAACGCACCTCTCTTATACGTATACGGAAGTCAACACTAGTCCAAGAAAGCGGAAGTCATACTACAACCCGCAGCTGTCGACGTTAGTGTGCACCTGTGAACACCTGTTTGTGGGTACGAATTTGACAGACCCCTCCGCCCACTTCAGGGCAGAGAACATGACGGACAAGGCGGAAGACATCCACGAGGATTACCACCACGAAAAAAAAGACTACGGGCGCTTCTAACACGGAAATATAAATATTCGTGTGCAATATAAAATAAATAAGGGCTAAAAAATGACATTGTACATAACAAACAGAAAGACATACGGACCCATATTATATACACCGAAAATTCACTCACATATTTTATACAACATTAAAATCACGCGCTATTAATAACATTTTATCAGCAATGTGATTGCGTCTTTATTTCACTTTTGTTATTTCATTTTTGTAACGTAATTAAATCATAACAAAAATGAAAAACTGCTGTACTTTGAAAGTAATTTCAAATACGTTAAGCCAAACAGAAATCGCAATGAGTTACAACCACCTAGCATTTCAATAAATGTCAACAATAAAGTACCTAATTGCTTAATTTAATAATATAAGTGTTCACTTACCTGCGTTGTTAGAAACAAAACAAAACAGATAATTTATAATTGGAATTTTTCTCGCCGACAAAAAAACACACGTCATTCACTATTTTCACTCGAGGACAAAATGGCCGACTCATATTAGATTCTGGCATGTGATTGGCTCGTTATAGTTTGAGTGTTGCCATTTTACAAATTCTATATATTACCAAACTGGGCGTTACAAAAATGAATAACAAAAATGATCAAAATAATGGACATTATTTTGAACCCAAAATTTAAATATTTTAAGTAATTAATAAAAAATATTTTTAACCGTAATCAAGGGCCATCAACAACGATTTGGCAAAAAGTTCATGAATAAGTAAATACTGTAGCTAATAAATTTATTCAGATGATTTTTGTAACGTCGCCCGTGAAGAGGACAAATTATTTTGTATGGAGATTATCCGACTTTGATGAGAACAAAGCAATATAAAGAATTTATTATGCTCAACAGATATAGATGTGTGTGTTATATAGTTAGATAATATACATCAGAGTACTAATAGGTAGTTTTTACATAGTAAAAATAACTGTATCATAAAATATCGGGTGTGGACAAATTTTGCAATCAAAATGGTCATTTTAAATGATTTTAACCCAATATCATATTGCCGTTAGGTTTTTTGAAAACGTATTTCAACGAATAATACTATAATGCATTATTATTGTCAACGATATCGTTGCGTTTACACACGAATAATATGGTAATGATAAGTTGCTTATTATACTTTAGCCCTTTAATGTCAGTAACATTATTTTTGTCATTAACTCAATTTTTGATATTTAAAAAAATATATAATTAATATAAAATAGAATATTAAAAATTAGCCTTGTTTTGACGTATAAATGTCTATCTTACGATCTACCAGTGCCGAGATATACGCATAAAATATTTTTTTTATTTTTCCTGTAAAATCTAGATTAATCGATTACCATATTATTCGGTGGGGGGAGCGATATGTACTACTGCCATGATTTTTTTCACATCTCCATAAACAACCGTTTAGCTGGCAAGGGGGGGGGGGACACTCAACTCTAACAAAAATTAGCACTTTAATGCTTCATATTACGCAAGTGGATCCTTGAATCAAAATGTGGTGTTCACAGGCGCCGTCCTATTGCCATCGCTCGTGATGCGTGCGTCCGACGAAAATGATCGTGCGACCGTGCGTTAAAACATACTGATATCTACTGAACGTCCTATTGAAGGTCGTGCGATCATGCGATGCGACCAAATTGTTTAATTTTCGTCTCGCGATCATCGACGCATCGTATTAATCGGACAATCGTCCGATCAAAAGCCCGTTGTACACACGTGCCAAGGCGCTGGGCCCGCGCGACCAAGCGGAGAGGAGGCAAGGGAGGGGTGGGTATCACGGTGTGCGCACGGCTCGACGCCAAAAAAATGACAAAGAGTGGGCTATTATTGCAAGGAATTTGAATAAAACAAGTAAGTTTAAATGAAAATATTTTTAATAAAACTTACAATATTATTTTTGATTACAAAAATAAGCCGTAAATTAATCTCTGGCATTAATTGCGATTCTTGTTGCTCTATTATTAGTTGTACTTGTCTACGTTGAATTCTCCTAAAACGGTTGTTTATTTGACTATTTGTTACTATAATTTCTGATTGTCTTCCATCCATATGTAT